>JAUPFV010000002.1:64575995-65834815 GCA_036936605.1 Limnanthes douglasii subsp. nivea | reverse complement strand
TCTCTGTTCAAAGTATACATCTCTGATTTTATCCAATTGAAATTTTTGGAGAACCCCAAAAATATTTCAATAAGAAATTGTTTACAAGACTTCAGAGATTATCCGGAAACGAAACACTATTTTCTACAAGATGTTACTGGGGAGGCCCTACCTATTCTCTTTTAAATAAACTGCGAGGTATTATTAATCTTATTGTGATTAAAGCTCATGGTTTTGGTGAAAGAATGAAGACTATACTTCAAGATATCTTAATTTTAACACGAGCTGAGTATCTTGCAAGTGAGCTAGGTTTAAATGTAGAGGATGCCACAGACAAACAACTTGGTATTGCAAAGAAGGTAACCATTACCAAGGCCTTTACTACCCTAATTGCAGATGCCGCATCAAAGGATGAATTACAAGCCAGAACAACACAACTAAAAAAAGAGTTAAATAAAACTGTTTCTGTCTATGACACGAAAAAGCCAGCTGAGAGAATTGCTAAATTGTCCAGGAGTGTTGCCGTTATAAAAATGGGAGATGCTACAACGATAGAGCTCGAGGACAGAAAGCTACAAATTGAGGATGCCAAAAATGAAACATTTACCGGTATACAAGAATGAATTGTTCCAGGTGGCGGTGCAGCTCCGGTTCATCTCTCGATATATGTCCCAACCATTAAGGAAACTATTACGGATTCTGATGAACGTCTAGGAGTTGTATCGTGTAGAAGGCACTTGTAGCTCCAGCAGCATTGGTAGCCCATAACATAGAAATCAAAGGAGATGTAGTTGTAGAGAAGATCATGTCAAGTGAATGAGATATTGTTTACAAACCTTAGCCTAGTTATCTTCCCTTCCATTGGATCTGTAGGATATCGAGTTTTCTTACCGCCTTGATCGGCTATGGGATATGCAGTCATACAAGTAAAGAGATCCATTCATTGATAAGAAAAAGAAAAAACGTGAGCGGTGATTGGATTGATGATAAAATAGAATCTTGGGTCGCGAACAGTAATTCAATTGATGATAAAGAAAGAGAATTCTTGGTTCAGTTCTCAACCTTAAGGGAAGAAAAAAGGATTGATCAAATTCTATTGAGTCTGAGGCGGTCAAGGAAGGAAGAGGCAAAATATGTCTAAAGTGTATAAAGAGAATCTTCTCATTCAGAGAAGTGGCGGTCCGAATCTTATCTGAACTGCGAGAATAAATGACTAAGCCATGCCATAAGGGTCATTCTCCAAACGGGACAGGGCCAAGCCTTTTGTTTAAGTAGGTTGGGTGACAGATCGGCCATAGGATTACTCCGGGATAGAAACAAGGGCAACTAATGTAGAGCATACAACGATGCCGGCAGAGGAAAGGGCTGTAGGTGATGGTGCGTTGTCGACCTAAGTGTTCTTCTGTCGTGCGAGAACCTGGGGGGAGTAGTACTCCTCTGCGACGGGTTGACGCCTAGCGTCCGACGAACTCATTATACGGCATCTCATCTGGATAGGTTCTTCCTACTGCTGCACCTACCGGTCTTACTGTCTAAGTTTAATAACTTTAAAAACGAATCAACAATAGCTACCTATAATGTTCATACTATTTTAGTCACGGGTAGACTCTCTGTCTATCATTTTTTGATGATCTATTAATCTTTACTAATGACCTAACTTCTTCTATGGAAACAATTGACAATTTTTCTGTAGGATTATCAGGCTATATCTGGTTCGGTTCTTAACAAGGATAAAACAATGATCATTACCTCATCTTAGTTCCCACAAGATAGAATCAAATCCTCTACAATTCAATCTAGTTTCAAGACAAGCTATTTCTCTACAACCTACTTGGGAATCACATTAAATCCTCATAATAAGTCAGTAGATTTCCTACCTCTTCTAGATAAAATCAGATACATAATTTCAGATTGGGAAGATAAAAAACTCTCTTATGGTGGAAGAATTGTCATAATCAATTTTGTCCTTATGTCAATACCCTATTATTGGCTAAAAAGTTGTTGGCTTCCTAACTCCATAATTTCCAAGATTCAAAGATTATTTAAAAGGTTTCTACGGGGCTTTAACAATGACTCAAATAAGATTCATTGGTATTCTTGGGCAGAAATCTGCAAACCTTGTGGTAATGGTGGACTAAACTTGAAAAATCTTCAATACATTCAACAAGCTTACTCTAAGAGCCAACATCCAATACATCTAAACTACTCAAAAAATGGTCACAAGCCTGGAAAAGATAGGCTAACCTAAAAAAGTTTGGTGAAGACAATTTGAAGTGGATACCATGCAAAATAAATGTAGATTTATGTCTTGATAACTGGTTTGATAAGCCTCCCCTTATTACTCTAAATTCTAACTATAATAAATCTTGGTTTAAAGTTTTAAAAGTTAGGTCTTTATGGGATAATTCTACTTGGAATCTAGATAAACTAAGGCCACTCCTATATAATTTTAACATTAATATTATCTTTAAACTTAGTATTAAGGATCAGGTCGTGGATACAGTTTTCTGGATTCCGGCTAAAAGTGGCACGTTTAGTATTAAGGAAACCCTAAAATACATAAATTTGTGCCCTAATACATCTTCTATATACGATAAGATCTGGAATATGATAGCACCTACCAAATGTTTTTCCTAGTGCAGAGACTGTTCCAGGACAAACTGCCTATTGACTCTATCATGCAAATAAAACAACTAATAAGAGTCTATAAGTGCCAATTTTTCCCTAACCTAGAAACTAAAGACCACCTATTTGTTTATTGTTCATTTACGTGGAAAATATAGTCTAATTTGCAGGTATATTAAAGGTTAACATTAGTAGTATGATGACTACTAAGCATTTTTTCGCTGTTGGTTCTGGGATGCCCCAAATAAAACACATATGAACACTATTTTATCTACCATTATTAGCTGGGATATATGGAAACAAAGAAAGAAATCAAAAATAGAAGAGGACTCTTATTGAGCTACTTCCATAATATCCTACATTACAAAAACTTAAATAGACTAGACCAATCTAATAGATTTAAGGATAAACATTGGAAGAACGCAGAACAAACAACATTTATAATGGGATGTACTAATCATTTAAAAATAAAAAAGAAACTCATATACATTTCTTGGTCTCCTCCACCACCTGAGTCAAAATTAATACAGACGCTAGTTGTCTTGCATTAGAAGAAGCAAGTGATGCAATAATTATCACGCACAGCCAGGGTTCAATAATCCATGGCTATGGAAATACATATGGTATGGTTTCCTCTATCAAGGTTAAAGCCCGAGCTCTCCATGATGGGCTGAAAATCTGCAGAATACACAGAATCAGGTAAGTAAACATTGAGACTGACTGTGAATCTTTAGTATATGTCATTTCTTCAGGAAATTATCCAAAAAATTTAGAAATGATTTTAAAAGTATAAGAAATTTTATAAATCCACATATGATACTTCACCACATCTATAGAGAACAAATTGAGTAGTTGATTATCTTGCTCGATAGACTTTGAGGTGTAAAATGAAGATATACTTTAAAACGTTTAAAATACCATCTTATCTTGAAGCTATCCCATTTTTAGAAAGTATTCGGTTAGGTTATATTAGAACAGAATAACTTTATTGCTCTTGATGACGTTCAGGGAAACTTGAAATCTAGATAATCAAAAGGAATTTACCTAAAGGAGAATAATTTGACATCTCATGAAGTTGCAACTCTCTGGAATTTAGCTTAGAATCTTTTATCTATCTTGGTGGAAAAAAAAGAAACCTATTGAAGAATTCTTCGATTTGTTAGATCCTTCTCTGTACTAAAAGGAAACTGAGCCTAAAATCACTTTACTAATCAAAATTTAGGTTCTCATATAAATATTTCTGAGGGTGTTGTATCTGAATACAATTTCCAAAAGTCTCCACCATCTTTGGCCTTGTGGATCTTGCTGAAGAGGAATGCTTCCCTCTTAAGGAAATGTTCACTTAGGATGTCCTACAAAGCAGCAAAATGGATTATGAAAAATTTTAAACAATGAAATCTAGCATAAGAAGAAGTCTCCAATCTATCAAACTCTATTGAACAGAATCTCTCAAGAAATCTGGAAACTAAGAGAAATTTTCCCGATGAAGAAGCTCTGGACACCTTGCTGGATTCTCCGTGGAGTAATTCACGATAATCGTGAGGTGATTAGTTCAATGTTCGAATTTTGCTTCTCCATGAAATTAATAATCAGAGATATCATTCTCAGCCAATGGAGGAAACCGTACGCAGTTCGTCTCCTACCTATCAAGATCCGAAAACAGAAGCTATCAACAAAGCTTAAACTGAGGGTGACATTCTCCAAGAGCGAGGAAAATCTCCCTTAAGCACTAATCCTTCAATGGTAATCTGAAGAGAAAGACATAGACACTTAAATCGTGAATTTCGTGGAATTCAGCTTCTCTATATTTGATGGAAACGGAACACACAAATATAGATCCCTGAAGAATTTCCCTTAAAGAATTCCTGAATCAAGGAAGTTTCTTAAACATTAGTAAGGAAAGTTGGAAACATTGTAAAATCAAAAGAAACTTACCTGAATGAAGAAGAATATGTCACCTCAAACCGGGGCTGCCTAAATCGTGAAGTTGTGAGCTCTCAAAATGAGGATTTCAAAGAATTCTGAGCTCAGAATCACTCTTTCCACCAAAATTGATATTCCTGAGAAATCCATCTTCGAAGTCTGAATTTTTGTTTTCGTATACCACTACATGTAGTGGAGAGCAAGAAGAATACCCAACAAGATCTACGATTCGATCGAATGAAAGTCTCAATATTGGCTTTACTAGTAGAAGAAGCTCCAATTTTTGTGAGGCTGCTGTATAAGATAGAAGTTTAGTTATATTCACTCGATTATGGTTCTCCTAACTTAGTTAGATCTAGGATCAAATCTGGTTACCCAATCCAAATCTATTAATGTAAGGCCCTTTTGGGGCCCTATTTTAGTTTAATAAAGATCCGTTTAACCTAAAAAAACTCTCTAACATTATTTTCAGACGAGGATATTTTTGCATGATCGTAAGGAGTCACCGATAAAATTTCAAAAAGCCGCAATGTTGAAGAAGACAACATCCCACGCCCGACCTGAAGACCAATTATTATAGACCCCACAATGACGTTTACAAAATAAACATGACCAAATTAACGAACAACGTTGTTGAACAAACACTAGAACTGTGTCACTTTTACGGAATGTCAAGTTGGCAATCTAAGATTCTCTAGTATTTGTTTTACATATATTTATTGCAACCTAAACTCAAAAATAATGTTTTTTGTTGGCATATGGGACTCCCTAGGTAAGGGTTTTAAGATAAAATTAATGGGATACCAATTATGATTGGATGGTGCAATGAATTAAAAGAGTATTCTACAAGAGTCCTTGGAAGTCCAAGAAGAAACTTGAAAAGAAGGTACATTAAATATGGAGGAGACTCTTAGACTTCTAATTAAATATTATATCCAGATCCTTCCTTTTAGTCCTATAAAAGAGAGATGATTTTTGGAGTTAATCATCAAACAAAATTTGAGAAATACTTAATAGAGGATATATCCGTCGAAGGTATGCTAAAGCTGATTTCTTCAAATTATTAAATTTTGAAGCCAACGATGGAGGACATTCTTTATTGCAAAGATCTATATGAACCCATTCAAGGTGATGTAGCAAAGCCCGATGATAAAGCTGATAAATAATGGGAGGTGATGCATCGGAAGACAGTGGCCATTATCCGCCAATGGGTAGATAAAAAAATTCATCATGTTTCCAAGGAGACAAAAATGGATGTGCTTTGGAAAGAGTTGGATTCAATGTACGAGTGTCAAACAACACAAATAAAGCTTATTTGATTAGAAGACTTGTAAACCTCAAGTTTAAGGATGGAAGGAACATCATAGAGCATCTAAGTAATTTTCAAGGTTTGATAAATCAACTCACTACTATGAAAATGAATTTTGATGATGAATTATAAGCATTATTATTGCTTAGTTCTTTACCGGATAGTTGGAAAACTCTGGTTATTTTCTAACCAATTCTGCTCTAAATGGTAGTTTAACCATGGATATGGTAGATGATAGTATCCTAAATAAAGAGGGAATAAGAAAAAAAATGAGCACTCACAACAGGTCCCATGGATCTGAAGCTCTTGTTTCTAAATTTTTTGAAAGGAGATGAAGGAGAAAGAAATAAACTTTAACAACAGGAGGAATGACAGATCAAGAAGGAGATCACAATCATGGCCCATAAATATTGTGTGCTTCTACTGTTAAAAGGATGATCATAAAAAGAACTAGTAAGTGATGATAATATTTGTAGTAATCTAGTAAGTGATGATAGTTATTGGGTGATTGATTTAGGAGCATCCTTTCATGTTACCTTTCATGGTGACTTTGGTAATGTTCGAATGGGAGACCAAGGTACTGCAAATACGTTTAGGAAGAGTGACATTTGCTTAAGAACAAATGAATGGAACAATTTTTTTCTAAAATATGTCAAACAAGTTCCTAGTATCCGACTCAATTTGATATCCACCGGAAAGTTTGATGATGAAGGGTTTTTAAATTATTTTGGTGATGGAAATGGAAGCTTACTAAAGGTTCTCTCGTTGTGGCTAGATGTATGGAGAAGAATTCACTTTTCTCTATGCAAGTAACGTTCAAAAATGGTGAGATTAACTATATAACCGAAGAGGATGTTACTGTATTTTGCACAAAATATTTGGGCACATGGGAGAGAAAATGATGCAAATGCTGGTGAAAAAAGAGCTTCTTCCAAAAATAAAAGGTATATCATTTAAAACATGTTATCATTGTTTAGCTGGTAAACAACACAAAGTTGCTTTCTAAAGATGTTTTACTCCTAAGAGATTACATGTTTTGGATTTAATACATACAGATGTTTGTTAAATAGATACAAAATCACTTGGTGAGGCACAATATTTTGTAACATTTGTCGATGATCATTTGAGAAAAGTGTTTGCATATACCTTAAAAAGTAAAGATCAGGTCTTAGAGGTTTTGAAAGACTTTCATAAGAAGGTAGAACAAGAGACTGGTAGAATGTTGAAAGTCGTCTGGTCAGATAATTAATGAGGGTATCAAGGTCCTTCTGAGCATTATTGTAGGTCCCATGGGATCCAGATGGAGAAGACAATTCCCAAAAATCCCCAACAAAATGGTGTGGCTGAAAGAATGAATATGGCAATTGGAGAACGTATCTGGAGTAAAGCAATGCAGACTGCAATCAATATCATCAACCTTTCTCCATCGATTCCTTTGAGTTATGATATTCCCTAAAGAGTATGAAGTTGTAAAGAAGTCTCTTATGGGAACTTGAGAGTCTCTGGATGCAAGGCATTTGTCCATATTCCAAAGATGAAAGATAGAAACAAGATGTTAAGACGAAGGAATGCATTTTCATGGATACTCAAATGAAGAATTTGGGTACAGATTTTGGGATCCGGTTTGAAGAAGGATAGTAAGAAGCAAAAATGTTGTTTTCTATGAAGATGAGACTCTCTGTAACATGGGGAAAGAAGAACCTGAACAAAGAGTAAATGCTAAAATTCTAGTGAATTTGAAATTTCTCTCATCCTCAATAAAACAAAACAATGAAGGGAATAGATATGAAGCGGAAGGCCAAAAGCAACCACAACAACATGAAAATATTAAAGGCCAGGAGAAACAACAAAATCAAGAGGAACCTCGTGAACAACCAGTCGTCCTAAAGAGATCTGATAGAGAACAAAGGACCTCAACAAGTTACAATCCAAATAAGTATATTATGCTTACATATATCGGGGAACCTAAAAGTTGTGAAGAAGCTATGTCTTATGATCAAAACGAATAATGTGTAAAGGATATGGATGAATAAATGGAATCCTTGCAGTAGAATTTCACCTATGACTTGCTGAAACTTCCCAAATACAAAAAGGCACTCAAGAATGAATAGGTGTACACGATTAAAGTTCACGAGTTCAGCTCACAACCAAGGTACAAATCTCGATTGGTTGTGAAAAGATTTGGCCAAAAGAAAAGAGTTTACTTTGATGAAATTTTCTCTCCTATGGTGAATATGACATCTATTAGAACCATATTTGGTTTGGCGGAAAGCTTGAATCTTGAAATCGAACAACTAGATGTAAATAGAACCATCTTACAAGGAGACTTGGAAGAAGAAATATATATGGAGAAACCTGAAGGCTTCAAAATTAAAGAATAAGAAACTCTTGTGTGCAAGCTAAAAAGAAGTCTCTATGGGCTGAAGCAATCTCCACGAAAATGGTATAACAGGTTCGACTCTTTTATGCTTGGATACTTTATCATCCTTTTGCTTTATGTGGATGATATTTTGATTGTTGGGCATGACCCTGTGAAGATTGACAAGCTGAAATGGGAACTAAATAAATATTTTTCCATGAAAGATTTGGGAGCGGCTCAGCAGATTGTTGGAATGAAGATCACTAGAGATAGAACTAGTGGGAAGTTATGGTTGTCTCAAGAAGAATATATTGAGAAAGTTCTTGAGAAATTTAACATGAGCAAGGTAAAACCTGTATCTTCTCCCCTTGCAAGCCACTTTAAGCTTAACACTATTCAATATCCAGAGAGTGAGAATCAGACAAAGGAAATGAAGGATGTTCCACATGCATCTGTGGTCGAAGCTTGATGTACTCCATGGTCTATACAAGACCAGGAATTGCCCATGCAGTTGGTGTCGTTAGTCGATTTCTTTCCAATCATGGAAAAGAGCGTTGGACTGCTGTGAAATAGATTCTAAGATATTTAAGGGGTACTTCAGATATGGGCTTGTATTTTGGAGGGAAGCCGGAATTAAATGCGTATACAGACGCTGATATGGCTAGAGATGTTGATTTTAGAAATTATACTTCATGTTATATGATGACATTTGGTGGTGGAGCGGTATCTTGGCAATCCAAGTTACAAAAATGTGTCTCTTTAATAACCATCGATGCAGAGTTTATCGCAATAATGGAAGCGTTCAAGGAAACATTATGTTTGAGGAGGTTCTTGAGAGAACTTAACATAGAGCAGGAAAATAATATGGTGTATTGTGATAGCCACAGTGTTATACATCTAAGCAAGAACTCAACAGTTCATGCAAAGTCTAAGTATATCAGCGTTCGATATTATTGGATCAGGGATAGATTTGATCATAAGATACTACACTTGCATAAAATTCATACAGATGAACATGGTTCACACATGATGACCAAAATATTATCTTTCAACAAGCTCGAAGTCTGTAGATCAAAAGTAGGATTGACATTACCCTCTACGTAGGTCGGAGGGGGAATTTGTTGTCATATGTGCCTCTCTATATAGGGCCTTTAAGATAAATTAATGGGACCCCAAATATGATTGGATGGTGCAATGAATTAAAAGAGTATGCTAGAAGAGTTCTTAGCATTATTGTTGTCGAGGCATGTGTAATAGAGAATGCGAGTTGTTTGGAAGATGATGAGATTTATTTGGGGTTTTAGAGCGTATAAGATGCGACTCGTTTGTATATTTCTTCTCATGAGTGTTATTTTTATATTAAATATGATTATGAGAGTTGTTTACTATAAACATTGCGAGTAGTTTTCATTAAACTGAGGAAATGAGAGTTGTTTACATTACATCGAGGCACTAAGAGTTGTTTAACAGTGCAAACATATGGTAAGCACGTAAATCAAGAAAATAACATAAAAACAAGTATGTATATGGCAATACTTACTCAAAACCAATATAATGAAAGAAACAAAGCACTAAAAACACAGATGAACGTCCGGTTTCCTATTGTAACCTAAAAAACAGTAGTTAGATGCATTCTATATAGAGATTACATAAATAAACTAACCTTAAAACCTCCGATCACCTGAAATTTGAGGTTTCTTGTTGGTTTTTGTTGGCCATAGTGTTAAAGTTGTTAAAATCGGCTTGTTGTTTTCAAATGTTTAAAAGCTTGAAAGAGAGAAGAAAGCATAATTTTTAACTTATATTATGGGTACATGGTATTTAGGATATTAAAAAAATGTATATTAAATGTGAGTTAGACAGTTGAGATCGATATTAAGCAATAATAGAATCAAAGTTTGATATTGGATGGAAATATAATAGTTGAGTGAATATTTTAAATGCAATGTCCCTAAAAAAAATTACACACCTACACTTATGTTATATTATATCATATGTAATACTATAATTTGTATATATTATTTTTAGTTTTTTTCATATAATCAATTATTTTCTAAAAGCATAGGACGGTTTCAGTTTTTATATTGAAAACTCAAATCAAAATCCAAATAGTTCACAAAGTATAATTTAAATTTTCGTATCCGATTGTTTTGTATTCGGATTGGATAAAACTTGTTGACTCCCGAACCGGCTCGGACCATAACGCCACACCTAGGGATCTCAGTAATGATTTATTTATGGTTTCTTTTCTTTTTTGTTATTTTCTATATAATTTTCTGGATTGAAATAACTTATTCAAAAGATGAGATGCATCCCTGATTTTATATTAAAATTATATTATTAAATAACTTTTTATTTATTTTATAATTACGTAACTAACTTAAATTTATCAAAGTTATTCTGACGGATTAGAATTAATACAAGTAGATAATATTAAATTATGTTACCACTCAATTTTTTTGAAAGTCAACCATAATATTATTTGATAAAGGTTAAGGTACATCAAAATTTATTTATTTTTTAAATATAAATATAACTCAATCTTTCGAAATATATTTGTATCTCACAAGCTTCATTGTCCATGCACATCGAACCAAATACGTTTTTATTATTTAATATCCAAAATTTGTAAAATCCCGATAGATATTTAAACTATAACATTGGATAAAAGTATGTTTTAAATATAAATAATATTGTTTGAGTATAATTTTTATTTTTATTTTTTTATTTTTAAAAGATATTTTATTTTATATTTATATTTTCGCTGTAAAGCAAACTTGATTTTTTGGTAAACCATAATCGAGAGTATGAGAAGCTTTTGTATTGCATTTAATATACTATCCACATAATATACTATCTAAATAATTATCAAAGATAATCATTGACCAAGTTTTAACCTCACCAAATTGGCATGGATCAAAATATGCAAACGGATTCCTTTCTTGAAAATGAGAAGGTCATAGTCGAAATGGAATATATTCATGGATCACATGTGAGTCATGATACTGAGGAAAGACATTTCATAAGAGAACAACATAATCGGTTACGAACAGAATTTGAGTCATTGACAGCCTAGAGTTAGGCTGAAAAAAAATCTAAGAGTAAACCATCCATCAGAGCGTCCCGAATATAACGAGCCAAAGAATAATCCCCTAAATAATTGGAAGCAAGGTCCAAATAACAAATCTCTCAAAGCCCACCAAGAATCTAAAAATGGACATCAGGTTAAATATTGTTCAAGCAAATCGGAGTTTGTGGAGGGCTCGACGACAAAATCTGAATCAAAGGTTTCATCTTTATCTTCAAGTAACGATCATGGTCATAAGAAGAAGAAATGAAAGTTAGCGAAAACACATTCGAAAAAGTATCGTAGATCAAGTAAGCAGGATTTTTCAAGAAAGAGTATCAAGGAAAGACAAAGGGGTCGACATATCATAACATAAGTCACTTCTTAAATGATCAGTTCGTCGTGCCATCTGAGCATGAAATTTTTTGCCACTTCCAAAGAGAATCATATGTTTAGCCAATGACATAATTGGAGGCATTTACCATTGTCTTCGAAAAACCATCATAGACATTTACCTAGGCGTTTTGAAAATTCGAAAATAGAAAAATATGATGGGAGCCAAGACCCTTTTAACCATCTCGAGAAATCTAAAAATTTCATGATGAGCTTTCATGATAATGGCAGACTAATGTGCAAAGTGTTTTCTCAAATTTTCAAGGGTAGTGCCTTGAAGTGGTATAATAGAATACCGTAGGGATCAATCAAGACTTTTGATATGTTTTGGATGGAATTTTGAAGGTAGTTTGTGGGAAGTAAAGAGCTTAAAGCTGGTTTGGCAGATTATTTCAAACAAGTGGCCATAGCTTTACTTCGAAAAATTCTATTAGCTGGTGAATTGGTGATTCAGTGACTCGAAAAAAAGGCAATGATCAAAGAAAATCATTGTGGAGGAAACCAAGAGACTGAGGCAACATCAATAGTATAAACGTACCCCTTTAGCATAATTGAAAATATGGCTACTATCAATGATAGGGCCAAGAACGTTGTGCAATTCCGAAGCCAATACATATCTAAACCTCGAGAGAAAATTGAAACATAAGGGTTATACAAATATTAAAATGATGCGGGGCATGCCACTAAGGATTGTATTTCTCTAAAACCAGAGATACAATCGTTGATCGAGAATAGAAAATTAACTACTTTCGTTAAGTCATAAGGGAGTAATAGGCAAGATAGCAACAAATCACAGTTGAGTATACGTGGGGTTTTGATAAGAAAGTGGAACTTTGAGGACTAAAATGTAAATAATAAAAATTTATATAACAGGTTGTAAAGTTAGAGGAGGAATTTAGGACTATGTATTTTAGTCAGGGACTAACGTGTAATAAGTCATTTTATGTAATCCTTTTCAGTTATGAGCTAAGTTACTGCGCCTCTATATAAAGGCCAAAGCTGATCTAATAAAGGGGTTGGGTTTTTGAGTTAGAACATTTGAGTACTCTAATTTTCTCTCTCTAGAATCAATTTCTCTCTCTAAAAACTTGACTTCATTCATTTACTAAGGCTATTTAAGAACTTAGACTCATCAGGGCTAAGCTTACATTACCTGACGTCTGAAGGAAAAATACGTAGGTTTCCAAACAAGAGAGTACAATGGTAACTATTGAATAATTCAATGTGGATTCAGAGTACTTGGATCTTGATCCAGATCGGGGTCGAGTCCATATGGTTGCAGAAAATACTGGAAAAGTATCCAAATTATGTCGCTCGTTAACTATTTTAAGAGGAGATACAATGAAAATGCATTCGAGTTGCTCTAGGAAAATGTATTTGGATAGTTTGACCACACAATTAGAAGGAAAAATATCTTCACATCTCTACCAAAACCGCGCTTTTTTCATAATGTTTGATGAAGATAATTTAAGAAATGTCGTAGACCCACATGCAAATGTTTTGGTAATAGGGGCACCTATTGAGGACACTAAGATCCAAAGAATTTTGATCGACACATGTAGTTCGCCTAATATATTGTTTCCATCTACCTATCAAAAAATTAAGAACCCATCTATCTACTCCGATCAGACAGAACCATAGTAGGGTTTACTGGTTATTTCGCTGATGTTATTGGGGAATTCAATGAAGATAAAATCATTAGAAAATTACCATTTAAGAAAATGGTCAGAGTATTGTTTGTCTTTCTGACCCCTTGTAATACCATATTTGGTTGTTCTTGGCTATTAGGGATGCATGGAGTCACCTCAACAATCCACCAATGTTTGAAATATGCTCAAGTAGGAGTAGTTTGGAGTAGCCAAAAAGTGGTTAGGTAATGTCATGTCATCGCTTTTGCTCCGAAGTATTTGGAGAATGTGGTAAACAAGAAAGAATAGAAATTACTTGAGTCATATTTGGATTCGAGCAAAATAAATTATCCAAGACAGACTCCTAGTGTTGTTATCCCAATTTAATAAGTCGAAGTGCACAGTTTAGTAGATGGGGAGGATGTTAGAATTGAAGCTAGATTTCCACCGGAGTTAAAAGAGAAATTGTTATCTTTTTTATTTAAAAATTTTCATGTATTTGTATGGTTCAATGAAGATGTAACTGGGTTACCGTCTAGTGTTATTTGTCACAAGCTATCTGTGCGGTCCAATGCATGCCCAAGAATCGAAATAAGGAGAGCTTTTTCTAAAGAAAAATTCAAAGCCATTGTTAAAGAGGTGGATAGATTGACTAAGGTGGGAGATATTCAAGAATCTCAGTATCCATTATAGATAAAAAACCTGGTACTTGTAAGGAATAACAATGATAAATGGAAAATATGTATCGACTTCATGTCTCTCAACAGAGCATGTCCCAAAGATCGTTTCCCAGTTCATCGGATAGATCAGTTGGTGGATTCAATTTCAGGGAATAAGTTGCCTCCTTTTACAGATGTTTTTTTACAGGTACAACCATATATAAATAGATCTGAAAGATTATGATCATACTACGTTTATCACAGACATAAGCCTCTACTGTTACAAGGTAATTCTATTCGGCCTGAAGAATGTTGGGCTACTTACTAATATCTAGTGAATAAATCAATTTCCATTCAGATTGGCAGGAGTTTAGAATTTTATATTGGTGACATGGTGGTTAAAATTCGAAGGGAGGATGAGCACTTATTCGATCTCAAGGAAACTTTCTCTAATTTGGAAGCCATTAATATAAAGCTGAATCCAGAAAAGTTTACCTTTGGGGACAATATGGAACACCTTTGGGGTATATCATTAATGAAAAAAAGATCCAGGCTGACCCAGCTCAGTTAGACACATTACTGATTATGGACCCTTGTCAGACCACCAATGAAGTTCAAGTATTGACTGTAAGGTTGACAACTTTGAATTTATTTATTTCAAGGTCATCAGATAAATGTGCACAGTTCTTCAAGGTATTGAGAAATTTCAAAGAATTCAACTAATCCCCAAATTGTGATAAGGCATTCCTATAAATTAAGAAGCATTTATGTTCACCTAAAATTTATTAGAACGAATCATCAGAGAAAGACTCTATGTGTATCTAGCATATTTCAGATTATACTACGAGTTTGGTGTTTGTTTGGGAGGTTGACAATTATCCCGACCCAATTTATTATGTTAGCAAGAGCTTGTTAGACGCCGAGAAAATATACTTCAAGTTGGAAAAGTTAGCCTTAGCCTTGGTGATTGTGGCTATAAAAATGAGGCCTTATTTTCAAGCTCATTCAATCACGGTTTGAACTTTATTTCCGTTGAATAGTGTATTACAGAAATCGGATATATCGCGTCGAATAACCAAAGTAGTCCGTGGATTTATGACACTACAATATTGACTTTGATCCTTGAACAATAATCAAAGCTCGTGATGTAACGGATTTCTTAGTTGAACACTATTCAGAGAGACCCTATGAAGAGTCTTTTATTCACAAGCATGTCAAATAATGGGTAATTCAAACAGATGGAGGATCTAGCACAATGAGTTGTGGGGTATAAATGTATTTACTTTACCCTTTTGAAGATTTGATGTAACAAGCTATACAGTTTTGTTTTAAAGTATACATAAATGAATAAGAATACGAACTAGCTATATGAGGTTTGAGGCTTTCTCAAATATGTGATGCCAAAATAATCTGATTGTTGAGGGATTCGCAGCTGCTTGTACATCTAGTGCAGGGATAATCAGAAACAAAGAAAGAACAGTTAGTGAAATATTTGTAAGCGTTGAAAGAAAGTTTCCAAATATCAACGACATCCAATAAATATTGGAGTTATGATATTCAAGAGTTCATTACTAAAAGAAGACCCGGAGACAAAACCGTAGCTAAAAACTAAAGTTTAAAGCACACAAGTTTTTTATGTTGAGAGGAATCCTCTATAAACGTTCTTTTAGTAAGCCTTCATTGTGCTGCCTCGAATCTGATAAGTCTAAAACAAGTTACATGATGGGGAAGTCTCTATACATTGTGGTTACAAGGATTTGATTAAAAGGGCCTTATTAAGGGGGTTTATTTGCCATCTATCATGATAAACGTTAAAGAATTAGTTAAAAGATGTGATCCTTGTCGCAGATATGGAAATGCAATACATATACCAACAACTCGTATGAAGTCAATATCCGAAGCAGTACGTTTTGATGGATGGGGGCTTGATTTGGTTGGACCCCTTCTAATATCTTATGGAGGATTTCGAACTATTATCTTGGCAATTGATTATATTTTAAAATGGATAGAAGTTGCACCCCTCTATGGAACGACTTCGAAAACGGTAATCAAGTTTGTCTTTGCCAATATTTATTGATGGTTTGGAAATCTTAGACGTATTACTACACCTAATGGTCGTTAATTTGACTAAGAAATAGGTATTCATCATTGTTTCTCCTAGCCTTTTCACCCCCAAGCCAATGGACAGATACATATTTCATAAACATAACCATTTTGATAGGTCTAAAAAACAATTTAGAAGGAAAAGTAGGAAAATGGCCTAACTACCTATAAGAAGTTATGTGGGCTTATCAAACTACTCCACATACTACCACACAAGAATCTCATTCTGCCTTGGTCTATGAAATGGTTGTAATATCACCAATGGAAGCTATTTTTCCTTCTTTCAGGGTTCAAAATTATTCCAAAGAGGTAAATGAAACTGCAGTAAGAGCTCAGCTAGACTTTGGTGAGTTTAGATTTTTCCTTAGGAAATTATTATAAGCGAATTCTAGAGAGAGAAAGAGTTAGAGAGGTTTTAGAGAGAAAAAGTCTAAGTACAAATGAGTTCAGTAGAAAAACTGTTCAACCCCTTTATTAGGTAAGCCTTGCCCTTTATATAGAGGAGCCAAGACTTAGCCTTAAAGTGAAATCTATTACAAAAGAGGACAAATTGCTCTTTAGTCCTTAACAATAATACATAGTCACAAATGTTCTCTAACACTTACATTATTACAGTTTAGTCTTTAAATTTATATTATTTAAAATTTAGTCTTTAGAAGCTTACTTCCATATCAATAGCCCCCTAGGTCTCATATTTAAAAATTAATGAGAACTAAAATATATTCGAATTCCTCCATACGTCGTACCAGTTGTTATGATACAAGGTTAGATCCCAAAATCAATAAGAAAATGTAAGTTCGAAGCGTAAACTTTGGTAAATTCAAAAACAGATGTAAATTCGAAGCCAATTGTAAACATCGACTTTTATCAAAAGTGTACACAAATGTAATTGTTTCATATTACCGTTCGAATCCATCATGACTATATAACTTCTAGTCCCATAGCTAGATCCCTAGTCTGACAGATGTCGAACTCCTAATCTTCTCACCGCTTTGTATTCTGCCCTGTCACCCTCAGGGTCCTTTCCACTTCACACGTCTTCCCATCTTTCTATAAATTAATTAGTAGCCTCACTTTTCATTCTCACAAGACAAATCAATTGAGAGAGAATTCAAACACTTGGCTACATTTATATCGTTCTTCATCTTTTCCAGTATTTTTATCAGAAAAACCAAGCTTTCCAATCAATATTCATCTTCTTCGGTCAATATTCAGGTTTATGAGAAAAAACTTAAAAAACAGAAAATCCAAGACTAAGATACCAAAAAATTCAAAATCTGCAGAACCTGATAACAACTCAGTCTTCAGATCGTACGACTACTTTTACATTACCCATAGATCGAAGGAATATAAAGCTGTATGATTAATCAATAACGCTCCTGTTGGAACAACCACTAAAATAACTTTCTACGGTAATTTCGATCCAACCAAAATTCTTGATTTCTCTCTTTCTTCGATTACCGAAGAGCATCCCTCTTCCAAAGTTCTAGCTGCTAAAACACCTCGAGTCTCTTCTTCTCAAATTAAAGTTTCTCCTTTGATTAGTGGAGAATCTTCTTCAAAACAAATATCAAATACTCCCTCTTCGAATCATCGTTCAACAATCAGAAAAAGAAGAACGTTTATAGCCATGGGAGACGATTCAGAAATTATTCTAACTCTTCCCCCTCAGAAAAAAATAACCGAGGAAGTTTCTCAAGTAAACAATCCTTCACAAAAAATTGTGGATCCATTACCTCAAAAAATCCTTCCCTATTTAGAGAAGAAACATCAAGAACCAATAAAGCTGATTCCGAGGCTACCAAAACTGATCATGAAGCTGAATCCAATGACAGGGACTCAGAAAATACCCGTAAGCCTCAAAAAAAGAAAGAAATTGGTTTTGTTTCTGAAGAAGAAAGAGCTGCAATTGGCAGAAATTTAAGGGATCTCGAGGCTAAATACATCATTCAACTAAAAAAGGTTCGATACATATATTATAAAGATAACCAGACTTCAGATTTAAAAAAATGGGGAATGAGACAAAATATAACAATTGGATTGCCTAAAGAAGGAGAAACTCTCTTAGTCTGCAAAGACGACGGGTTAGTAGTTTACCCCAAAATCATCAATTGGGGTCTTCGGTTTCCACTGGATCCTATGATCGTGGAATACTTCGAACTTCTCAGCTTATTCCCTACTCAAGTGACACAAAAGTAATGGTTCACTCTTATGTCCGTGATAATGGCATCTCGACTATCGAAGATTCCAATTAATGGTTCATCTCCTTCACCCAATTATCGAAAGGTCTGAAGCTGCCCTTCTATTACCTCACTCTGGTGGATGACCTAAAAATCATCGACGATCTCTTAGAATCTGATAAATTCTGGAAGAAAAGGTTCATCTTCATATGAAGATCATGGAAGAACCACAAGGAGAATTCCGATGTCAACCCATCAAAGCCAACCGTAAGTACTTCGAAAATTATAAATTTTGAAATAAATTTTACCTATTGTCATTTCCCTTCTTTAATAATCCTTGCATAATTATTTCAGATATTTCGAGACGATATTCAGTTCGTCGACCAACCGCTAAGGATATTTTCAAAAACTTGCCGCTTGGGCTGAGAAAGAGTGGAAAATTGCTTTCCATACCGCCTTCCAACCAATCAACTTCCTTAATAGCCACCCGTTTCCAATCACCGAAGGAGCTTTGCCACTTTGAAATTTGATATCAGAGCCCAATCCCATAATAGCCTGGGAAAGGTTAGTTCATCCCGACTACAAAGTCTTCCTCCCTATTCGTTATAGGGAAAAAATTCATTTACCAAAAAAAAAGGCTAACAAAGAGAAAAAAAAAAGACAGCTAGCACATCTGTTGCTAGCCCTTCAACTCCATCAAAACCAAAGCCTCGAAAACGAAAAGCAGGAGAACAGAATCTTTCACCCATCGAAGAAGGAAAAGATCAAGAACCGTCTTTGAAAAAGAAAGCTTCTACTAGTTCCCATGGAAAAAAATAAACAAGAAAAAATCACTGCGTATACGTTGGTCGATGAAGAAGAGATCACTACTGTTGAGAATCACCAAAACCCTTCGGTCGATGAGCAAACAACCAATGACAACACCTTGATAATCATCGAATACAATGGTAATGATGAAAATCAAAATGGTGAAAAGTTTGATCCTGACAATTTCATGAATTTTAACAATACACAAGAGCTTTTTGGAGAAGACGATCCTATTCTTCAAGAAATTCAAAATCATATGATCAATTTTAGGAGAACAACAACTGTCGAAGCATCTCCAGAAATTATTTGTCCTTTTGCACCAACCACAACTTTGGATATGATTCTTCGTCAAAGTATCTCAGAATTTTCTCTTCCTCCACCTAATCCTGCGATCTCTGCTGCACTTCAACCATTTACCGATCTCGATGCTGCAGCAAAAGCAAGTGCTTCCTAAGTCGCAGCTTCTCAAAACCACCTGAAACTTGGCCAAAGACATGGTCCACTACAAAAGTTTTGCTGAAGATGAGAAAATACTAAGGGAATATTTTCAACGCAAAGTGGTCGAGCAATTTCATATGTATGAATTATCAAGGTCTGAGCTTATTCAAGGCGCTCTCTTCATGAAAAATAATCTACAAAGAACATATATTATTGACAAAGAAGCGCTGAAGGCTTCTCATAAAATCCAATACGGCAATATACAAAAAGAGCTTCTCCCCATTTCGAGGTTTTGACAAAATTTCTGGTTATGATAACAAATTTTTAATGTTTGTGAACGTTATTTCACATTCTGACGTCCATTCAAACCTGCTTGTTCCTCGTAAAAATTGAAACAAAGGAAAGAATTTGCCAGAAAATGTTAATATAAATCGATTAAGTGCTGCTAACCTTCTTGTTAGAATTTTCACTTCTTTGATAGACCGAGGTGAATTCATTGTTATGAAGGCTTTCAACTGTTTTGGGTCAGATTCTATTCCTTTTTCACTGATGACAAAACCCAAGAACTTCCGTGACCGAACTCGGAAGGTATATTTTTTAGCATTTAACTTTAACCCGATTGCCCTTAAATTCAAAAAAGCTTCCTCTAAATCATCAAGATGCACTTTATCCTTTGAACGTTTTACCACCATGTCGTCTATATATACCTCCATATTCCTCCCGATTTGTGTAGCAAAAGCTTTATTCATCAACCTCTGATAAGTGGCTCCTGCATTTTTCAATCCAAAAGGCATAACTCTATAACAATGCAAGCCCCTATCAATTATGCAAGTGTTGCATTCTTGATCTTTTGGATCCATTTGAATTTGATTGTATGCTGAAAAAGCGTCCATAAAAGTTAAAATTTTATTGGGTGAGGTAGAATTAATCAGCTGATATATTCGAGGAACAGGAAATGGATATTTGGGACAAGCTCGATTAAAATCTATAAAATCCACGCACATTCTCCATTTCCTATTCTTCTTTTTTACCACTACCGGATTTTCTGTCCACAAAGGATACTGTGACTCCCTTTTGTGTCCGACCTTAGATAACCGATCCACCTCAACAACAATTGCTTCTGATTTTTCCGAGGAAAATGCTCTTCTGTTATGAATTACTAGCTTCACTTTCGGATCAATAGCCAAGCTGTGACGAATTACCTCAATTGGTATTCCAGTTACATCCTCTGTCTTCCAAGCGAAAACATCCAAATTGTGAGATAAAAAATCTAACAGTTGTTGACGTAAGAGCGGGGTCAATAAAGTCCTCAATTTATTCACTTACAGTTAAAGACCCTGAGGTTTCCCTTGGATTGTCAACCCTTTCTTCTATATGCGAGGGCACCCCTTCTAACTTCATTCATGCATTAAATCCCCACCGTTGGAGCCTCGGATCCGGAGTGCAGTGATATAACATTCCCTAGCTACCTTTTAGTCGCCTTGAACGACCTCAATCCGATCTCTAACCACATATTTGAAACCCAATACATTCTAGAAAGCCATGAACTTCCAAAAATAACATTGTAACTCGTGAGGCAATCCACCACCACAAAAAGTACTTGGACCTTCTTCTTGAATGGTCCCTTTCCCAAGCTTATTTCTCATTCAAATTCCCCAACAACACGAGTTGTTACAACCATACCTATAATTGTCCGATCTGACTAAGAAATCTGAGGTGGATTTGTCATTCTGTCATAGGTCGACTTAAAAAGGACATTAGGAGAAATGCCAGTGTCAATAAACACACATTAAATTTCGACGCCAGCCACCTCTGCTCCAATAACCACAACATCCTCATGTGGTCCTGCTGTACCTCGCACATCATCTTCGTCAAACAGAATAAAAGTAAAAGCCTTTTTTCCATACAAATGTGTAGACATCTTCCCTTCAATTTGAGTTGTCAGGTTGACAACATGTCTCTTCCTTGAACTATCCGAATTTCCAGTCATCGAGTCGCCTCCGAAAATGGCTAACGTCTCAAAGAATTCATATAAATATTGCACATGCCCCTTTTCCAATTGGCTCTCAACTGCCACCAAAAGCAATCTGTTTAAATCTTTTTCAAGATATTCCGAAGAAGCATCAAATGCCTCATGAAACTCTTCACCTTTGTGACTCTAAAATCATGAAATTTTTAGCTGGTGCAGCCTTCGAAGTTGATGCTACATTAGTTTTTGAACTGCTCCCTTGCGACTTCACATAGGTCAGGAGCTTCCCATTTTTAATCAGAGTCTGAAACTCTTTTTTCAAAGCAATGCAGTCATTGGTATCATACCCGATATCCTCGTGATATCTGTAATATTTGTTGTTCATTTCCTTCCTTGGCTTACTAATTGGAGTCTTCCTAAAATTTACGAAGCTCTTAGTCTTATCCCAAATCACAGTTATATTCTTTGTCAGATCATCATAATACTCTGTTTTAACCCATTGATTGGGCCTTGTTCTATTCTAGTTGTAAGATGGAGCGTGATTTGAATATCCCCCACTCTAAGGAGGCAAGTTATTATTCTTTTGTCTCGAATGCTGATTACCATTTCCATTTGAGGGCTGCCGTTGGTTATTGGCCGCCTGACCCAAATTCTTCGGAGTGCTAACCGGTCCTACTCGGACTCTAGTTGACTTCTCAACTTTGATCTGATCGTCAACTTGAGCCACTAAAGCCCCAAAAGTTAAGGCTCTTCTTTTCATAGTTTCATTGGCCAGATCCCTTGGCAATAATCCTTGGCGAAAAGCTGTCATCGCCACATTCTCTTCACAGTTGTCTAGACTTGCTTTAGTCAATACAAATCTCTTCTTATAATCCTTTAACTTCTATCCAAGTGCCTGATTGCACTGGATAATGGTATCTCCATTCACCCTCATTTCTTTACTCCCCACAATCTGCCTTCGGAAAGCAGTATAAAAATCCATAAAATTTGAAATGGACCCCCTTAGAATCCGATTGTACCACTTCAGAGTTGTTCCCTTGAAAGTCTGTGAAAATACACGACACACTAGCCGGTTTTCTTATTCGAAGTGCATCACGTAGTTCTTAAATTGTTCGATGCGATCATCTAGATCTTGCATCCCATCGAACTTTTCCACTTTGGTAATATCGAAACGCTTCAGTAGCCTTATAGAACGAATTTCACTTGTCAACGAAGAGTATCTCCAGTCGACACCTTGCACAAACTGATCATCTGATCCTATTACTGCATATAGATTTCGATCAGTCTAAGCACACTGATTCGAAGTGTTTCCTTCACACCATATAGAACGAGGAACATTGTCCCTTTTAGATTTTCTTTCTTTTTTGTGCTTCCTCGACTGTTCTTTGTCCCATTCCTGTTTCGAAGAACCTGTGTATCTTTTGAAACCGGAAGCAGAGCTTTCCACTTCTTCATCACTAGAAGTTATATACTTTTGTATGTCTTTTTTCCCTTTGCGAGAGGAGTAGCGCTCTTTAGGAGATACGAAGCGCGCTTTTTTATGTTTAGTTTTAGCTCGCCGATCGGTACAGGACCGATCAACCTTTTAATTCTCTTATCGCACCTCGGATTGGAGCTTCGCCGAGTGGATTTCTTGTTCTCGTTGTTCGTATATTTCATTTAGTGCATTTGTTTTGTCTAAAAGCTGGTTCATACGCATCTCAATATCTGATTGAGTTTGGATCAGAGATGGTCCATCCAGCCTATTTTCGTTTCTTTGCAAGTCATCTTCTAGAATTTCCATCGCCGATTTAAGTGATGGATTATTTTCAGGATTCATTCTACAAGATTTGATTGAAAACACAACAAGATCGTATTAAATTCGAACTAGTCAATGATTCTTAATTTTGTCTCGAGTGGAGTCGCCAATTTGGTGAGTTTAGATTTTGCCTTAGGAAATTATTATATACAAATTCTAGAGAGAAAAAGAGTTATGGAGATTTTAGAGAGAGAAATTCTAAGTACAAATGAGTTCAGTAGAAAAAGTGTTCAATCCCTTTATTAGGTAAGACTTGTCCTTTATATAGAGAAGCCAAGACTTAGCCTTAAAGTGAAATTTGTTACAAAAGAGTACAAATTGATCTTTAGTCCTTAACAATAATACATAGTCATAAAGTTTCTCTAAAACTTACATTATTTATAGTTTAGTCCTTAAATTTACATTATTTAAAATTTAGTCCTTAGAATCTTACTTCCATATCAGACTTGATCTAAGAAAAGATAACTAATTCTCATTTAAGGATGACACATTATCAAGGTTTGATGAGGAGTATATATGCATCTACAGTACAAAAAAGAGATTTCCTAGTGGGCGATAAGATTTTTGAGAGAAGTAATTTCAAACCAAAGATAGGAAGTTTGTGAAGTTCGATCCGAATTGAGAAGGACCATACACTGTGTGTGAAAAGATCAAACAAGGGTTGTATCGATTAATTGATTGAGACGGGGGTCCATTATGGCACCCTTGAAATGTCGAACATTTAAGGTTATATCTCAAATAAATTTATATCGTAAATATTTATTTTGTTTTTTTATTAAATGTAAATATTTGAGGTCGTACTCTTTCCTACCCTGGTGGCGCATGGTGTATTTATTGAGATGTTCAAATCATTTTTAATTTATCATCTTTTTCCTATAAGAGTGTGTATGTAAAGTTTTGAAGACCTTCGAATAGAGTATCTTCGAAGGTCTTGTGTATGTTAAGTGTTTATGACCTTTGAATGGTTTGTGTGTGTTAAGTTTTTATTGCCTTGGAATAGATTACCTTTGGATGGCTTGTGTATGTTAAGTGTTTGTGACCTTCGAATGGATTACCTTCAAATGGATTCTGCATGTTAAGTTTTTATCGCCTTTGAATGGATTACCTTCTAATGGCGTGTACATGTTAAGTGTTTATGACCTTCGAATGGCTTGTATATGTTAAGTTTTTATCGCCTTTGAATGTATTACCTTTGAATGACTTGGGTATATTAAGTGTTTATGACCTTCAAATAGATTACATTCGAACGACCTGTGTATGTTAAGCTTTTATCGTCTTTGAATGGATTACCTTCAAATGGCTTGTGTATGTTAAGTGTTTATGACCTTCGAATGGATTACTTTCGAATGGCTTGTATATGTTAAGTTTTTATCACCTTCGAATGGCTTGTGTATGTTAGGTTTTTATGACATTCGAATGGATTACCTTCGAATGGATTGTGTATGTTAAGTTTTTATGACCTTCAAATGGATTACCTTCGAATGGCTTTTGCATGTTAAGTTTTTATCGCCTTTGAATGGATTAACTTCAAATGGCTTGCGCATGTTAAGGGTTTATGACCTTCGAATGGATTCTGTATGTTAAGTTTTTATCTCCTTCGAATGTTAAGAGTGTATGACCGTTGAATAGTTTACATTCGAACGGCTTGTGTATGTTATGATTTTATCTCCTTCGAATAGATTACCTTCAAATGGATTGTGTATGTTAAGTGTTTATGACCTTCGAGTGACTTGTGTATGTTAAGTTTTTCTTTCGAATGACTTCTGTATGTTAGGTGTCTATGAGCTTCAAATGGATTCCCTTCGAATAGATTGTGTATGTTAAGTTTTTATCTCTTTTGAATGGAATATTTTCTAAAGGTTTTTGTATGTTAACATGTATCGCCTTCGAATGGTTTGTGCATGTTAAGCTTTTATGACCTTCGAGTGACTTGTGTTAAGATTAACTATCATCGGATCTATTTCAATAAGAAATAAGATAAGCATATATAAGTATATGAGCCAACTTGATAAAATATAAAATACCTTAGGTAACCCAAAAATGTAAAAAAATACGAGAAGAAAGATTACAAAAATGCCTAGGCTATGCCAAGGACTTGGATATAAAAATTCAATTCAAACAAAAAAATTCCTTGTATACGGCAAGAGCTTGCAAAAAAATAACTATATAGAAACCTATTGTCATGCCAAGGCATGACCGAGGGACGTATGCTTAAAATAAAGAAAACGGAAGACTGGCCAAATAAACGATGACGTTGACCGACGTTTGGTTATGAAAATAAGTAAGAGCGAGCGAGACACTTTAGCGAGCAGAGCAGGTGACCAATACCAGATAGAACAAACATCTCTCCAAGCAAGGTATAAGAAGGACGAGGTTGAACAAAATTTCCCAGACCTTCCCCAAGTAAATATAAAGCTAAGTGAAGGTGATAATTGAGCAGAGGACAGAAAACATAGCAGGCTCAGTTTATAGCGCGAATAGAACGACCGAGGCCTACCATCAAAAGGACCGTTAAAGAATGTCCCGGCGCATCTAAGAATGTCAGAGAGGATGAGGACGTACAGTATAATCAGGTGCGGTCGAGAATTTGTAGTTCCATCCTCAAGGAGTCTTTGTTTGTGGAGAAAATCCTAGAAGCTCAGTTTCCCAGAAAATTTAACCCATTCATAATGGAAGCGTATGATGGAACAGAGGATCCCGAAAGGCATATGGAGTAGTTTTGTACCCTTATGATGGCCTTTAACCTCGATGACGCTATGCTCTATCGGACCGTGTCTATGACTCTCTAGGGAAACGTGATGGACTCATTCAGCAGTCTTCCCAAGGGGTCCGTTCATAATTTTGCGGGCCTATAGAAAGCTTCAGAGAATTATTTGTGGGCAACAAAGGCTCAAACACGAGCGAGACTCGATCATGCACCTCTACATGGCAACAAAGAGCTCCGACGTGAGCGAGACTCGATCATGCACCTCTACCAAAGGAGAGGTGAGTCACTGAAAACTATATTAAAGATTTTGTTCATTCCATGAATGATTTTCCAGATCTAGAAGAAAATATGGTCGTAGCCTCCTTCAAGAGAGGCCTTGACCGACATGGGAAATTGTACGTTGAACTAATTAGATTCCCAAAGGAGAAAATGAGAGACTTAATCGCTCGAGCAGATATGTTCATCTGAGTGGATGATGCTCGGAAGGGAGACTCACCAGGTAGACATGTCTCCAACCCAAAATAAGGACCGTTTGACCGAAAGAAGATCAATGAGGTACCTCACCGAGACACTAGCCGATGACCATCAGATTTTGAAAACCCATCAAGGCGATTTACCCCATTGATCGAATCCATATCAGTTATCTATGATCAAACGAAAGGAAGAACAAAGTATCACACATCGTGAGTGATAAGCGCCTCCGGGTTTAAACAATCGATCATATACTTATGCTCCTACCACAACAATCAAGGCCACCCAACTGATGAGTGTTGGTAGCTCCGAGAAGAAATTCAGAGATTGTTAGACAATAGGGAACTCATCCAGATCATCCAACAACAAGATCGTCTTCAAAATCCTGAGCAGAGGGAAGATATGTGCGTGATTAATGAGGATAAGCTTGGCAACGATGAACAAGTAGATATGGGAAAGCAATAATGGCTATTCGCCATCGCAGAGAGACACTCTGATGTATCCGACGACTTAGGAAGTGACATTCCACGGTCATCTCACACCAACGATAGAAGTTAGTCCGAGGTGGCCAGTAACACAGTCCCTGACGCTTGGGGAAACTATCCATATCTCTTGACTATTGCTAGTGGTAATTTCGAGGTAGCCTAAGATCTGAAAACCAACAAAAAAGAAATAGTTGATCATTACGTGCAAGAGGTCCACGCCTCCTTCTATCACAACTACCAAGACTCCATTGTAGACGTTACGTTTAATAATGACGACTTGAGGGGGGTCAGCACGCCGCATGAGGATGCACTAACGGTAAATTTGGACATTGGAGGAGTAATGGTAACTCGAGTCTTAGTAGATGGAGGTTGCTCGACCAACATCATATTTAAAGCTAGCTATGGTCACATGTATAACGTACCACCCTACAAGCCCACTGAGTGAACCTTGGTCAGATATGAAGGCAAAGTGTCTCAATGAATAGGAGAAGTAGAGCTGATGGATAAAGTAGGCTATGGGGCTGGTAAGCGAGAACTTAAGAGACTATTCATAATCTCCGACACACCCAGTTCTTGTCACACAATAATCGGCCAACCTTGGCTAGATAGGATTGAAACCACCCCATGCACATTCAGGGAATGCATAAAATACCTAGTGGGCAATGCGGTCGGTATCATCCAAGGGAGTCAACGAACTGCGAGGACATGCAATGCAGTTATCGTCAACCCAACAAAGCCTCTATGATAGCAATTAGTTGGTGAGGGGGTGGTAGGAAAAAACAGCAGTGTACTACCTTCGCCTGAACCGGTCAACATCCCTAGAGAGACAGATTAGCCAAACAATAACCGTCTAGACTCAATGGAGGATATAGTAGCAGAGGGCCACACTCTACGGTTGGGTAACAATTTGAACTCTACTTTGAACAATCGTTAATTGAACACCTAATAAACTATATTTTTAACTAGCATTTGGGTAAGTATATGGAAGCCTATATCGACGACATGATCGTCAAAACCCATACAACAGATTAGCAGCTGGAGGTGCTTCAAACAGTATTCAACCTTATGCACCAGTTTAACTTGAAACTTAATCCGATCAAGTGTCTTTTGGAGTGAGAAGTGGAAACTTATTGGGCTACGTAGTCAGCAAAAGATGCATCGAAGCCGAACCCACCCAGTTGAAAGCAGTTATACAAATGACACCGCCAAGGAACATCAAGGAGGTCCAATGTCTAACCTCGCCGCAATTTCCCGCTTCATTTCTAGGCCTCAGATAAAATTCATCATTTATTAGAATTTCTCTTAGGGGCTAAGAAATTCTCTTGGACAAAGGAATGCAACAAGGCCTTTACAGAGTTGAAACAATACCTCGCTGGTGAGCCGTTATTCTTATAATTTTATGTTTCTCCTTTTTCTGTCAGTGTCGTCTTCGCCAGGGAACCAGCCGGTGTTACACCACCAAAACCTTCGGGGCTGAGTCAAGATACATAAATTTAGAGAAGCTTGTATTATGACTGTTTCCAGTTCCTTAAAAAAAATCCTGTATTTCCAAGGTCACACAATCACTGTCCGAACGTCTTTCCCCCTCAAAACTATGCTACAAAAACCTGATGGCTCAGGCAGGCTAATTAAGTGGAGCATCGAGCTCGGGGAGTACGATATTCAGTTCAAACCTCGTAATTCAATTAAGGGGAAGGCCGTGGATGACTTCTTGACATATTTTTCCTTGCCCAGAGAGCTACTTGGTCCAATCAACATTTCACTCAAGGCTTAGTAGATTGAATGGGTTGTCGAAGCCGATGGGGCTTCAAGCACATCTGGAGGCGGTGCAAGGGTCGTCCTCAAACTACCGACAGGCGAGGAGATCAGACAAGCGATCCGGTTCAATTTTACAGTGACCAATAACATTGCGGAGTATGAGGCGGTAATTTGTGGCATGAAGATGGCACTAATATGTGGGGCTCGTCTTCTACGAATCCGTTCAGACTCCCATCTGGTTATCAATCAAGTTAGGTAATTTATGACACAGAGAATGAAGGAATTCAGGGTTATTTAGCAGCACTTAAGGAGTGTGAATCCAAATATGCAGTAGTAATATACCAGCAAGTCCCCCGTCAGGAAAACTCTACCACAAATACCCTGGCCAAGGCTGCTGGATCAGGGGAGCACCCCTTCATCCACACTATGAGTAACAGTAGTTATTGGAGACAACCTTATCTTTTATATTTAAAAATGTTCGCTCTTTTGTCCGATGATACGGCCGCTCGAGTACTTCAACTGCAGGCCACACAATATTGTATTTTGGATAACGTCCTATAGTAGAGGAGCGCAGTGAACCCCTGCTTCATTTCCTTGGTTAGGTGGAGGCTATTACAGTGTTGCACGACCTACATAATAGGGAAGTTGGGGCACACTGTGGTTACCGAAGCCTCATTCGACGTTTTCTGCTCGTTTGATACCACTGCCTTGAATTGGCCACCGATAAGGAGCTACTTATCCAAAAATTCCACCACTGTCAATAATTCGTCAATACAAGGCACCTCCCAAGCGAGTCGATGCAACATGTGGTTATCCCTTTCCGTTTTGATAAAAGGGAAATCGATCTTATAGAGCTTCTTCATATGGAAACTGGAAAACGAAAATACCTGATTGCTGCAGTGGATTAGTTCTCAAAATGGTTCAAAGCCAAATATATTTTTTTAAACTCGGGCTCAGTAGATATGTGACTTCATTCACCATCAAATTCTGGACAGGTTTGGAATACCCGCATCGGGATGATAGACAACATTCCACAATTCCAAACACCGTCGTTACAGCATATTGCAAATGTTATTGGATCAGTCAACATTTCTTTACACTTTACTACCCCCAAGAAAATGACCAAGTCAAGGTCACCAACTTAGAATAAATTAAAAATAAACTCAAAGGAGCTAAGGGAAAATGCCGAGATAAATTAGCTGAGGTCTTATGGGCATACTGAATAACCCCGAGAACAACAACTAGTGACACTCCTTTCGCCCTCATATGTGGCAGTGAAGCCATCGTACCAGCGGAAGTTATAATATCAACCCATCGTAAAGCTAGTTATGAGGAGTCCAATAACACCATCGACCGAGCAATGAACGTGGACCTCATCAAAGAGCGATGTGACCAAGCGCGTGTTCGAGAAAAGAACTACAAGAGCCTCATGTGGGGCGTTCTTTAATATTTTCCTTAAACCCCACAACTTCCGAGTAGAAGATATGGTCATGATGAAGATTTTTTCACGGAGCCAATAAAAATGGAGCACGAAAGTTGGGACCGAATTGGGACGTCCCATACACCGTTATCTACAATGGGCAGAGTAGAGCGTATCACCTCACCGATGTAAAGGGCAATGCCTTAAAGCACTCCTTGAATATCAATCACCTCAAAATGTATCGACATGCTTTGTAATGCACTAAATGTGCTATTTCCCCCCCTCATGGCGCGAGAGGGTTTTTTTATTGAGGCATCAGACTGCTACTTATTATGTTAATACAAATTTTACGTTTTTGCCAATATGTGTGTTTGTTTACATCTCCGTCCTTAAAATCAACAAAGGTTCAATGAACACGCCTACGGGCTACGCAAGAGGCCAAAATGAGCCTAAAAAATCCAGTCCATTAAAATGAAAGGGCTAATTAACCACGCCTACGGGCTACGTAAAGGCCACACTAAGCCTCATACATTGTACATGGTATTGTTAAGCGAACTGATCGCATATCAAGCCTTTATGAGGCCACATAATGGGTAAAATTGACCTCCCTGTGAACAAAGATGAGGATCAAGTCTCACTCAAAGCTACGCAATGACTCCTACTAAGCTCGACCTTGTAAGGACTTCTCGTGAGCACATTATGAGCGAACAAACACACATCTCCCAATTGATAGAACGCTCGCTAATATTAAAACAATTAACCAACAAAATAATGCTTTTCATAATAAGACAATCATAACAAGCATGCATCATCCATAATTCAGTCAAGTCATACAACTCAGATACCAAAAAATACTAAATGTGCAACAAAGAAATAAAAAATTCAGGCATCGGGGACATCCGGAGGTTCATTGGTCATTGCTTCTTGAAGTCCTACGTTGCTCGGCTGCACCCCAAAACCTTAGCCGTTAACGTAGGAACCTTACACACTTCTTGTTTAACATGAATAACATCGGGGATCGATGAGCCTCCGACTTTTGGAGGCATATCCGTTGGCACAAACTTGTTCAATGACCTAAGTTTTATATCAGGGTTCAAGGCCAACATCTCAGCCACAAATTCCTTTTGATTATTAGCCATCATCCCCATGACCACTTCCATCACTACCCTCTGCTTCATTTCCAAGTCAGCGTCTGATTTCCTCACAAGCTGCGGGCGCTGGCGCTCCAGTTGCACCTTCAGATCATGCACCGCGGCCACTAACTTCTCGTTCTCCACCAACAAACCAGCAACACGTTCTGCTTGCGCCTCCACTCTTTAACTTGGGCCACTTTCTGGGAAAGCAGATCAACATTCTGTCACATAAAATCATCTTTCTTCTTCACAAATCCGTTGTTTTGTGCTATCAAAGTTGTAGCTTTCTTGGTCAGCTCTTTGATCTTTCCCTCGCAAGCTTCCCTGTGTCCTTAAGCATTTCCACCTCATTCCGCAACCCCTCATTTTCCTAACCAACTTTGTCTTTGTATGCTTTGGCAGCCCCATACGCATTCTTGAACTGCGCAAGTTCTGCAGTCGACACTTGTGCGTCCTGAGTCTTTAGGGCACGATCCCCGTCACTGTTAATACAAAAAATCGCAAGTGTACAATTTTCGTTGTAGTTTAAAAGTATTTAAGACTCAGAATATCGAACCCTAAGGAGGAATATTTATTTTTGCTATATCTAAAATAAAATAAAAACAAATAGACAACTTGCTTAATTTAAAATATTGAGTAAATAAAAACTAATTAAGCAAGAATTAAATAAAATTAAAACTAAATTGAGATTCGGAGATCAATAGTTAGTGTTGCAAAATAAAATAAATAAAAATAAACAATATATTAAAGTTGAGAAGATATATATTAAAACAATTCTAGGGTTTTAAAACATGTATATATACTTTATTAAGAACTTTAAATAATTAATGAAATTCAATCTAAACATAATTTTTTAAAAGTCGGGTTATCTTTTAGAGTGTTGTGATCATCTCTTGATCTGACACAACTAACCCTTTTGTATGGCTGGTTGTATCTCTAGTATTCTACCTCTTACAATTGGGTCATGCAACCTAAAAACCTAGTTCAGACTTCACTGGGTCATCGTCGTAGCGCACTACTTATTCAACCTAGGGGTATTATTATATGTCGAAAATAGATTTTACCTCTCGGTCTCAGCCTAGATCTAACATCAATCAATTGAACTCGTAAGTAATTGAAGACATTACAATCAATAATAATACTAAAAACAATTATATAAAAAAAAAATAAACAATTAATCCTTAACAAATAAATATACAGAGGTTTTAAAACCTAGAATAAAAGAAAATTAGCTTATGCAAATCATGCTCATCGTTTTAACAATTAAAAAAGGACAGAAAAGTAGAGAAAAAAAAAGAAAAATAGTATTTTGTGTTGACGGCCGTCTCGAAATCCTTTATTAGGGTTTTATTTATAGGAGGAGTTATGCACTTTTTTATTGACCCTAATCTTCTAAAAATAAAACTACATGGAGAGTATAATTATAATATTAAATAAAATAAAAGAATTAATTCATTCTTTTAAATTATATAATATAATATTATAATTTACTACACAAGACCAAATATTTTATTCTGCTAAAAGTAAAGTAATAATCTTTTCAAATAAAATAAAACAATTATATTATTCTTTTAAATTAAATAATAAATATATTATAATTTATTATTTAAGAAACTAAAATATTTAGATGATGATCTTCAATTAATATCTAATCTTTTTTCCTTTCTTTCTTTTATATTTTTCTAATTATCTTCAAGTCATTGACTTTTATCTTCTTCTTTAATTATAGTTTGATATCCAATCTTAACGATTTTTTGCTCTTTTTGCTCCAATTTCACTAATAAATAAAAAATAACCAAATGAGAGTATTTTTATTCATAATTAATTAAAACTAACAATTAAATTAGTATAAAAGTAATATAAATTTGAGGATAAATATCATTCGATCAATTGTATTCCTCATCCACCAATTTTGACTTCCATTGTCGCTAGAGGTATTGCGTCCAAAATCACACGTGGATGTTTCAAATAGCAATCTTCTCATCTTCATCCTCCTCTGCACGAGCTAGCCAAGTGTGATCCTCGTTAGTATCAACCCCTAGTGGGGCCATATTCCATTCTCTTTGGATAATCTCGCTCACCTCTTGAATGTTCAGCATCTCCCCCTCCTTCTCATTTTGGCATTGCACAAACGGTGAGCCTTAAGTCTCCTTTGTCCTTCGAATTTGGTTTGAATCATGCATTCCTCTTTTGTAAAGATTCTATCACTGCATCAGTATAAGAATCTATAGAATCATTGGCCTCTTGGGTGGATTTAGCTTCGGAGAAGCAACTTCATCATCTTGCTTCTTAATAAGATCATTTTGGTTTTTCTCCTCATCCGATAGATGCTCGATGATGGCTTTATCATTACTTTGTTGATTCTTTAACAAAATAATCTCCTCTAAGCTAGATGATTGTAGACTTCTGTGATCAGCTCGTAGCTTTTCATGATCAGACTTCACCTTGATCAGTTCATCCTCGATAGTTGTGACCTCTCCTAATATGCTATTATTTTTGTTATTGTCGTCTTCAGTTGACGTTTTTCAAATTCAAGTTTTCATCCTGAAGAGAAGTATGTGTCTCTAGTTCAATAATTGGCCTCATATAGGTAAGGACCTAATACTAAAATACATGATTCTCCGTTAATAGTTCAAAGGGAACTCCTTCGAACACCACCGCGGTTATACTACTTTTCGACTCAGGGAAATCAATTTCAAAGGCTCCAAAGTTGAAATCCGCCATACCTTTAACATCTCTGAACTCCTACCTCTCAAAATGGAGAACTAATGGCGAATGAGGGTCGGATATTATGGCTACTGGAGTATCAACAACAGGGACTGTTGGAGGAGGGATTTCCTCACGAATGACTATCTCTAAACTAGACAAAGTTTTATTTATATTCTTATCTCTCTTGTCACTTCCTTGTTTGCCCCTTTTATGTACTTCCTTCTTCTTACACACCAGAGGTTTTGAGGGTATCTCTTTCCCTTCGACTGTGGCAACGACAACATCTAATAAGCCTGAGTCTGATAAGGAAGTAGAAGTTGAGGGACTAAAGTGTAAATAATAGAAGTTTAACGGAACAATTTTGATTATTTATTTCTAGTGAAGACTAAGGGTAATTTATTCTTTTATCTAACCAATTTCAGTTTTGAGCTAAGTCCTAGCGCCTCTATATAAAGGTCAGGACTGAACTAATAAAGGGGTTGAACACTTTTGATCTAAACTCATTTGTGCTTAAACTTTCTCTCTTTAAAATCTTCTCTCACTAAAACGATCTTATCATTATTTACTAAGGAAATTAATAATAACTAAACTCATCAAATTGGCGACTCCACTGGGGACCTAACAAGTAATCAATGTCTAATTTTCTGGTTCGAATTTTATTAATCTTCTTATTTTCTTGTTCGAATTCTTACAATGAATCCTGAAAACAATCCACCAGCTCGATCAGCGATGGAAGCGCTGAGAGAAGATTTACAAAGGAATGAAAACAGACTAGAAGGATTTATTCCGATCTAAACTCAGTTAGATATAGAAAAGCGTATGAATCAGCTTTTGGACAAAATAAATGTGTTAAATAAAAAATATAAGTAAAGAGAACAAGAAATTCACTCAGCAAAGCTTAAATCTGAGGCGAGGCAAGTAAATGATAAAAATAAGATAGGTAATTATTCTGATCGATCTTGCATTGATCGGCATAATAGGGATGAGTAGAAGAAGACACGCTTCGAAGCTCCAAAAGAGCGTTATTCTTCTGGAAAAGGGAAAATGACATACAAAAATATGTCGCCTCTAGTGACGAAGAGGTTGAAAGCTCTGCTTTAGGCTTTAAGAGGTATAACAGTTCTTCGAATGAGGAACAAGAAAGGAACAACGTTCCTCGTTGTTTGAGGGAATCTACTTGGTGCGAGGGGAACACATCGAACAATTCAAAAATTGCTAAGGTTGAAAACTTTGATGGGATGCAGGATCCAGATGATCACATCGAACAATTCAAAAATTACATGATGAATTTCAAAGATGACGATCGGTTGTTATGTCGTGCTTTTTCACAAACTTTTAAAGGAACAACGTTAAAGTGGTAGAGCTGATTCTGAGAGGATCCATTTCGAATTTCATGGATTTATATACTACTTTTTTATGGGAGTTTGTTGGAAGTAAGGAGATGAGAGCAAATACAGATACGATTATCCGGTGCAAACAGGCGATGGCAGTTTTGACCAAGGCAGGTTTGGATAATTGCGAAGAAGGTGTGGCGATGGCAGTTTTTTGCCAGGGGACCTGGTTAATGAAACGACAAAGAGGAGAGATTTAACCTTTGGAGCATAGGTGGCTCAGGTTGAAGACCTGTTCAAGGTTGAAGAATCAACCAGGGTCAAAGGATGACCAGTTACTGTTCCAAAAAATTCGGGTCAGCTCACCAATAACCAAAGGGCAACCCTTGAATGGTAATCAGCAGTCACGTTCGAGGAATAACAATTTGCCACCTCGTACTAGTAGATATTCAAATCACGCTCCATCTTATAACTACAACAGACCAAGGCCAAATCAGTGGATTAGGTCAGAGTACTATACAGATTTAACAAAAAGTGTAGCTGCAATTTTCGATAAGAACAAGAGCTTCGTGAATTTTAGGAAGGCGAATTTAATAAATATGCCAAGGGAAGAGCGGAATAATAAATATTACAGATATCACGAGGACATTGGGCATGATACAAATGATTGAATCGTATTGAAAAAAGAAGTTCAAATCCTGATTCAAAATGGAAAGCTCTTGACTAATGTGAAGTCATAAGGGAGCGGGTCGAAAACTCCGGCATCAACTTCACGACTGGCTAACCCAGCTGCACCAGCTGAGAATTTAATGATTTTAGATTCGAAGTCTGAAGAATTTGATGCTTCTTCATAATATTTGGATAAGGATCCGGACATGTTAATTTTGGATATTGTTGAAGAGCCAGTAAGGAAAGAGCGTGTGCGAGAATTGTGTATTTTGGAGTCATTAACTATTTTCGGAGGGGATTCAATGACTGGTACCATCGACAGTTCAAGGAAGAGATATGTTGTTAATTTGACAACTCGAATTGAAGGAAAATTGTCTCCCCACTTGTATGGAAAAAATGCATACCTTGTATCGTGTTTGATGATGACGGCTTATGGGGAACAGTAGGGCCGCATGAAGACATTGTAGTTATTGGGGTAGAAGTGGCTGGTATTGAAGTTCGACGTGTTCTCATAGACACCGGTAGTTCTGTGAACTTTCTCTTCAAAACGACTTATGACAAGATGCGAAATCCTCCTCGAATCTCTCAATCGGAGCTTACAATCATAGGATTTACTAGGTGTTTCAGCGCGGGTTATTGGGGAATTCGAAGGGGAAATGAGCTTAGGAAAGGGCCCTTTCAAGAAGAAGGTCCAAGTTTTACGGTGGTGGACTATCCTACAAGCTACAGCGTTATTTATGTGTCGATTGCGCATCAATGTTTTAAATATGTGGTAGGGGATCCTATCGGGGTCGTTCGAAATGGCCAAAAAGTTGTAAGAGAGTGTTATGCCACTGCACTTCGGATTCGAGGGTCTAGTAGTGGAGACTTAATGAAAGAATAGCAGTCAAAGGGGTTAACCTCAGACTTTGAAGAAAGAGTTGATGATCCGAGGAAACCCCTAGGGTCTTGGACAATAAGTGAGAAAATAGAGGAGTATACTTTTTTCGGAAGGAAGGGTACTTCAAATCAGAACCTTACTGGCCCCACTTATACGTCAACAACTGCTAGAATTTTTGTCTTTTAACTTGGACGTTTTCGCTTAGAAAACGGAGGATGTGACATGAGTATCAATTGAAATAATTTTCCATAGTCTAGCTGTTGATCCGAAGGTAAAGCCAGTAATTCAAAGAAGAAGGGAATTTTCTTTAGAGAAAGCAGAAGCGATAGTCTCCAAAGTGGATCAGTTATCCAAGGTCGGACATATAAGGGAGTAACTGTATCACTTATGGACAGCGAATCCAGTAGTGGTAAAAAGAAGAATGGGAAGTCGAGAATGTGTGAGGATTTTAGAGACTTAAATCGAGCATGTCCTAAAGATCCATTTCCTATTCCTCGAAAAGATCAACTGATTGATTCCACTTCGGGAAATAAAGTATTAACCTTCATGGATTCTTTTGAAGGATACAATCATATCCAGATGGATCTGAAGGACCAAGAATGTACAACCTTCATAACTGACAGGGGATTGCATTGTTACAAGGTTATGCCGTTTAGATTGAAAAAAACTGGAGCTAGTTATCAAAGGTTGATGAATAAAGCGTTTGCCACCCAGAACAGAAGAAACATGGAGATATATATTTGTGATATAGTGGTAAAAATCTTGAAGGATGATGCGCATTTGGAGGATTTAGAGGAAATATTTTTAATTCTAAAGGCAGTCAGATTGAAACTTAATCCTCAAAAGTGCACCTCTGGAGTTCGATTGGGGAAGTTCTTGGGTTATGTTATCAATGAAAGAGGAATAAAAGCTGATCCAGAACAATTGAAATCTTTAACAGCAATGAATTCACCTTGATCTGTTAAAGCAGTGCAAATTTTGACAGGAAGGTTAGCAGCAGTTAATAATTTATTTATACAGTTTTTGACAAGTGTTTCCCTTTCTTTCAAGTGTTGCGAGGACAAAGCAGATTTGAATGGACATCGGAGTGTGAAGCTGCATTTACAAGTATAAAAAACTTGTTATCATCACCAGAGATTTTGTCAAAACCTCGAAGTGGAGAAAAGCTCTTTTTGTACATTGCGATATCGGATTTTGCGCTAAGTGCGGTGCTGATTAGTGAAGATTTAAGAATTCTGAAGCCAGTGTACTATATCAGCAAAAGTTTAGTGGCTCCAAAAAAGAGGTATTTGAAGCTTGAGAAATTAGCATTAGCATTGGCGATTGCTGCTAGAAAAATGCGCTAAAACTTCCAAGCTCATACTATCGAATTCCGAACTTCATTCCCTTTAAAAAAGGTTTTGCAAAGACCTGATATCTAGGGGAGGATGAGCAAGTGGTCGGTAGAGTTAGGAGATTATGATATATTGTTTGCACCTCAAATTGCAATAAAAGCTCAAGCACTGGCAGATTTTTTCGTTGAATTTCATTCTAGCAGATCAGATATAGAAGAAAATCAAGATGTTGCACCAGTAGGTTCGAGGTGGGTTGTTCGAGCAGATGGATGGTCTAGAATTTTGGGATGCAATGCTGGAGTTCAACTAATTGCTCCATTTGGAGAAACGATGCTTCAATCCATCAAATTTGGTTTTCATGCCTCGAATAACAAAGCTGAATACGAAGGTTTTTTGCTTTGTTTGAGGTTGGCAAAAATATGTGGAGAAACTTCAGTGCGTTTAGAAACATATTCTAAATTAGTAGCGAATCAAGTATCTGGAATTTCCAAGGTGAAAAAAGGATCGCTTAATTTTGTATCTTCGGGAGCTTCGGAATTTAATGTTATTATTTGATCATGTTATTGTTTAATATATTAGTCGAGGAAGTAACGTGGTGGCTGATCCTTTAGCAAGTATTGCTTATAAGGAGGAATATCCTTAGAGTTTATCACAATAAATTCCCTTAATATTAACCTAGTCAGATCAGTGTAAATGTATAGAAGAACTCTTTGCCTCCCTAGATATAATCTGAGGCGATTGGCAAACACATATTCTTAATTTTTTGGTCCAAGGAACATTTCCAGCTGATACTAAATTGGCCAAAACATTAAGGGGTAAAGCCTTTGGGTACATAGTTTTGGATGGAATTTTATATAAAAAGCATTAAGCATGCCATTGTAATGATGTTTAGGCACGCAAGAATCACAGAGGTATTGTAAGAATTACATGATGGAGAGGGCCAGCTCATTGCTGCGGGTTCAAAGCTTTATCTCGTCAAGTTTTCCTTGCAGAATTTTATTGCCCTACAATTATGAACGATGCCAAAAATTTAGTTCGAAGCTGTGATACTTGTCAAAGATTTCCCAATTATATACACAAGCCGGCAATTCCACTTATATATATATATATCCGAGACCATACCATTCGATAGATGGGGGATTGATTTGGTGGGACCTTTGTTGATGGCATTTAGAGGAAGGCAAATGATAATTGTAGCAGTGGATTAGTTTACAAAATGGGCTGAAGCAGAGCCACTATTTGGAACAAAAACAAAAGATGTGATCAAATTTATTGTTAACGGTATTTGTTATCGCTTTGGAGTACCTCGAAGAATTAATACGGATATGGATAATGGCCCTTAGTTTAATAATAAATAAATGACCTCATACTGCGTATGAAAGGGAATTCAACAATGTTTTTGGAAGTCGTTTCATCCTCAAGCCAATGAACAAGTCGAGGTGTCAAACAAAACTATTTTAGATGGTTTGAAGAGAAATTTGACAAGGGAAACATGGAAATGGCCGAATTATTTGCAAGAAGTACTTTGGGATTATCAGACAACTCCTAGAGAAGCTACTAAAGAAACTCCTTTTTCCTTAACATATGGAATGGATGTTGTAAGTCCGGCGGAATCTACGATGTCATCTATTAGAATAACTAAATATTATGAAAGATCTAATGATGAAGCTAAAATGGAAAATTTAGATTTGATTGAGGAGAAAAGAGTTTGGGCTCATTTAAATGTAATCCATTACCAAACTCCTATGAGGAACAAATACGATTCAAAGGTAAAAAGGCGAGAATTTAAAGTGGGTGATAATATGTTGAGGAAAGTATTTTGCATACAAAGGAGGAGAACCTTGAAAAAATAGCCCCGAATTGAAAAGGACCTTATATGGTTGTTGAAAGGATAAAACCAAGGTCTTATCACCTTTGTGATATTCAAGGGAGGATGCTTCAACACCCATGGAATATACAGCATTTGAAGTTATATTTGGAATGAATTTATTGTATTTTGAATTTGTTATTGTTGATTGAATATCGCACTCTTTCCTACCCTGTTGGTCCATGAAGGTTCTAATGAGGCGCTATCTACATATTCAATATTATCAATAAAATGCATTTTTTACCAATGGTTGTTTACAAGTGATTATTTAAACTATCTTGACAACTTATCAAAGACTGATCATCTTTGAGGTTGGTCAAGAGTAGAATGTTTCAAAGTGTTTATTACACTTTTTGAAGAAACAACCATATTCGAACTACTACGTTCAATAAATGCATTATGATTTTCGAAGTGCTACGTTCAACAAATTCACTATGATTTTCGAAGTGCTACGTTCAATAAATGCACTATGATATTCGAAGTGCTACGTTGAATAAATGGACAATGGTATTCGAAGTGTTACGTATTGTGAATTTCGAAGGACATTATAACATTTGAGGAGTTATGTTTGGAAAAATTATTTAAAGTAATCTAATATATTTTAACTTCGAATAGTTAGCATTGATAATAAACATGAATTATAAACAAAAGAATTTGCTCATATAGCACACATGCGAATTTAGATTCATATTCCTTCAGCATAACAAGGTATTCTTTAATTCCTTCATGCCTGGCATCGTAGGTACCCTGAGCATGATTAACCACCAACTGAGAATCGAACTTGATCCTAATACTTTGAGCTCCACATATCAAGGCCAATTTCATGCCACAAAGAGCAGCTTTGTACTCTGCTATGTTATTTGTTACCGGGAAATTAAAACGTACCGCCTGTTTTATCTCCTCACCACTTGGGGATCATAGGACAATCCTCTCCCCGAATTAGAAGATGCGCCATCAACCTCAATAATCCATTGGTCTAACCTAGTCGTTCCTTGGTTCACTGTGTCAGTCTGTTGATCTCTGGAGGAGGTGAACTATGCATAGAAATCGGCGACTGCTTTCCCTTTAATAGCTAGACGCGGCTCTAAATTTTCATACTCGCCGAGCTTGATGCTCCATTTAGTGAACCTATTGAAAACGTATGCCTTCTGTAATACGGTTCACAAAGAAAACGTTGTACGCACTGTAATTACATGCCCTTGGAAATATATCCGCATTCGCCGAGCTCCAATAACTAAACTCAGAGCAAGTTTTTCGAGGTTCAAGTACCTTGTTTCTGCATCTGCTAACGTCTTGCTCGTGTAATATATCCGGCGTTGTACTCCGTTCTAATCACGTACGAGAGTTGAGCTTATATAAAAGGGTGATACCGCCAAATAGATAAATAGGGGCTCATCAGGGACATATGCAGACAGAATCTCTAGGGATGTGAGATATTGTTTGAGATCGATAAAAGCTTTGTTACACTCTTTTATCCAAGCGAGCTTCTTAGCACCTCGCAACACCTCAAAAAAGTGATGACTCTTGTCTGACGCGCGGGAGATAAACCTTAAGAGAGCTGCTAACCTTCCTATAAGACATTGAAATTCCTTGATATTCTTTGGGGGTTCCATTTCCAGAATTGAATTTAATTGGACGGGGTCGGCTTCAATACCTCAATGACTTACAACATAACCCAAAAACTTTCCTTTGGCAATACCAAAAGAGCACTTGTCCGGGTTGAGCTTGAGGTTAAACTGTCGTAACAAATGAAAAAATACCTACAATGTTTACAAACGTTGCGCCTCCTCATGAGTTTTAACAATCATATCGTCAATATATGATATTGGAAGATGTGATTTATCTGTCGTTGATAGGTCGAACTAGCATTCTTCAACCCGAAACCCATGACCGTGTAGCAATAGAGACCTCTTTCAGTTTGAAAGGTTGTGTTCTCCTGGTCGGATAGGTGGAGGCGAATCTGGTTATACCCAGAGTATGCATCCATAAACGATAAGTATTCGCAACCCGAGGACAAATTGACTAACTGATCGATACGTGGTAATGGGAAAGCATCCTTAGGGCAGGCCTGATTTAGATCAGTGATGTCTACACACATTCTCCATTGACTGCTCCTATTTTTTTACTAAAAATAGGGTTCGCTATCTAGACCGGATATGTTTCTTTTCTGATGTGCCCCAAATGACTTAATTTGGTCACCTTAGCTGATAGCTGCCTGCTTTTCTGCTGAAAAGGACCTACGCTTTTGACGTACTGGCTTGGCGCACGGGTTGATAGCTAATTCGTGACATATAATTGAAGGGCTTACCCTTGAGACATCAACTGCCTCCCAAGAAAAAATATCTAAATTCTTTGCTAATAAATCAATTGAACGTGCCTTTGAATCTTGATACAATTCCTTCCATAATCGAAGCATTCGACTGTCAGCTATGAACGTCTCTTAGATCGTAGTATCCATGCCAATTGGGTCGTCATTTTCACGTGGTTCGTCCACTGGGTCATGCGAGGTAAGATCCAGTGTTTTTGGTTTGGGATCCCCATCGCCGTTTAATTACTATCGGAGAGACTTGGACAGGTTTGACGCGATCGCATAGCATATTTGCGCGGTTCTCTGGCTCCCTCGTATTGTTCCCACCAAGATACCTACCATATATTTGATGCATTGTTGGAATGTTCACGATATCGCCTCTATCCTATGCAGCCATGGTCTCCTGCTATAATCCGGCTTAGGCTGCTCTTCAACCCTTTTCCTCTCTGTTCCGCCTTCTTTGGAATCTGATCCACGCCGCTCGGGAGACCCCCTCCTTCTGGCATCATCGACTCTAATAAAAGTATATGCTCTGGTGAGTAGGTCCCCCATGTTCTCAGTTGGTAACTTGATAAGGTATGCGTATAGATCACCCTTTCGGTCGAGCCCTCGTTTCAAGGAAGCCAACACCGTGTTTTCGGCCAAATCTGGTAAAGCATTCATAGCATGAAAAAATCTCCTAACATAATTCTTAAGGGACCCACCTCGTCATTGGTAAAGGTCCATGATTGAATCTCGCTCGCGCTTGAGCTCTTTATTACCGACAAACCTCTCCCTGAATGCCTTCAAAAACCCGGTGAAGTCGTAGATAGATCCTTTCGGCAAGCTGCTGAACCAATCCATTGCAATGCTTTTTAGAGTCATGGATAGTGCTCGACATAGCATTGCATCGTCGGAGTGGAACGTCATCATCACGTTTCTGAATTGCTCCTAATGCCTTTCTAGGTCTCCTCTTCCATTGTAAGCTTCCATTCTGAAAGGATCGAACTTCCTCGGAATCTGGGCTTCGAGAATCTTCTCGGAAGATAGCGACTCCTTGAGTATGTAGGCCGACAGTCTCGGGCGGACCTGGTTGTAGCGGAGATCCTCATTTTCCCGAGCTCGCTTGGTTTACGTCTGTTTTTCATTTTCTCGCTACGGTTCTTGTCTCCACTTTTGCCCTCACCCTCTTATTTATCACCTCGCTTGGATGATCGGTCTATTCTGTTAACTTTACTAGCCTCTGGGCTAAACAGTTGGTGCACTTTGCTCGTTCTCTTGATCTTAGCGGTAAGGGCATGAATAACGTCATTCATTCCTGCCATAGTGGCGTGCATGGCTTGTTCCCTTGTATCTCGCTCAAACGTTATTTTCAGTTGCTCCTCTTGGAGATTCTGGTTTCTTTGTTCCAGTTGGAGGGCCGCCGAGGCAGCTGCTAGGATGGCTCCACGGCTTTATGAGCCCCTGTTACATCCACCGGTTGATGCGATTGCTCTTCTACCTTGGGGACAGTGGTGGGCTGGATCGGTGGCGCCTCCGTAACGACCGCCCCTAGGGACGCCATGGGCTTACCCCCTTGAGAAGCTACAAGGCCGGAATACAAAATGCTTTGCTAAGTTGGTTGATTCATTTCTCCTCTCATGTACATCGTTGCTTCACTCGTTTCCTGGTTGTGTCTCTCGATTCTTTACCTTGTGACTACCATGGTGGATGATTAGAAAGTTCCCACGGATGACGCCAAATTTGTTACGGTAATAACAAGTTCTACCACATTAAAGTCTTTAGGTTTTTAGCCAAGAAAGAGATAAGGAAAAAAAGGATCCTCTTATTCATCGATAGGTTCTCCATATTTTATAATGCAGTGAGTTAGTGGGCAATTACACTTAATGTTCCACTAACTCACTGATGTTACTATTTTTGTAATTTTGGAACAACTACTTAAAACGGTTTGCTTAAGAGTCAAAACGTGCGTTATACAATAAATAAGGAAAATGCATTGTCTCGATTGCCCTGTAAGTCGAGTTGGGTCATTCCTTGAGCGCGATCAAATATATTCTGATATGCATAGCTTGAGCTCACAGATTATGTGATCAACTAATCTTCTTCGAGTTCGAACTCAGTTCTTGTCTGTTCATCGCATCCTTATTCCGATCGATCAATTCGTTGTTCCAACTATCACCGAACTCATTCTCTATTTCTCTTTGAGGTCGTCTATTGCGTAGAACTCGTCTTCTGCCTTCTTGTTTCTTTATTTCCTTAGCCAAACCTTGCGGTCTACCTTCCCTTCTCGTGCTCGTGCTCACTGGGGGAAATCTCCCCTTATCACCTGAGATGAAGAAAACATTTTGCTTCCAAAATTTGTCCGCTTCTAGATTGTCGTCGATCATTTTTAGATTACCATATAGGTTATGCTAGTAGAATGGAAGATTTGTCAAAGATATGAAGTCCTTGATGCTGATCGGAATCTTAGATAAGCGAGACACCATAATCACAGACATAAGAGTGAACCATTAATTCGATGTCACATAAGTTGGCCACATATTTAGAAGTTCGGATTACTCGACGATCAGGGGATCTAGTGGGAATCGAAGACCCTAATTGATGATTTCGGGGTAGACCACTAGCTCGTCGTTTTGGCAATCTAAGAGAGTCTCTCCTTTTTGGGTAATCGAAGAGTAATGTTGTTTCGAATTCCCCATTGCTTTTTCAGATCCGACGCTTGACTTTCTTGATAATATACATATGGAAATTTTTTCAGTTTGATAATATAATCACCATCGAGAGATCTTAGATTAGTTCTAATTTTTGCTCTTTCCTCATCGGATATGGTAGTTAGAGGCTTATTTTTTCGAGGCTTACGAATTTTCTTTTCTGCAGCCTTCTTCGATTCTCTTTCATCAGAATCAATTTCCTCTACTTCTGTAGCATTCCCAGCCCCAATGTCTGACCGAGTAGCTTCATAATCAATTTCCTCCACTTCTGAAGTCTCATCTCTTAGTTGTGGAGGTTCTTTGAGGGATTTTTTTGAGGTAATAAGGCTTTCTCAACAATCTCCCCCAGCGGAGGAGAGTTGGTAGGTGAAGTTGATGAAAGGTTTTCCAAACATCTCTCATGGCTGTGAAAGTTTTTCTTCTTCGAATTTGTGGAGGACAAGTAGAAGAAGGAGTTGCTTTAGTTTGTTTTAAAAGAGATTTTCATGATTCCCCACTAATCTGAGGTGATGCTTTAACACGAGAAGAAGAAGTTTAAGGTGTTTTGGGTGTTTGAGCTTTAGAAGAGCGACTCTCTTCAATAACAGGAGAAGGTAAAATAATAGGAGTTTTGGATGGATCGAAATTACCGTAATAGATGGTTTTGGTAGTTGTTCCAAGCGGAGCGTCTCTTATTAACCCAGCATCTCTATACACACCTGCTCTCTCACTAATGCAAACGTAATCGTAAGATCAAAAGACTTGATTATTGTCAAACTTTGGAGATCGGGGTTTTCTGGGAACTTTTGCTTTGGATCTTCTAGATCTTTGATGTTTTCTTATAAACAGGATGGAGGTTAATCGGAAAGTATGAGTTTTTTGGCAAAAATAACTGGGAAGTTTGAGGAAAGTGTTGAAGGTAGCCAAGGTTTTGCTGTTTCTCTCTCAAGAAATTTGGGTTCTAAAGCAAATAATGAAATTACTAATGAATTTATAAGATTCGACACGAAGAAAAGATGTTATTGGATTTAAACTATCAGTTTCTCGAATTGCTTCTGGCAGGATTCGAAGACAATTAATTCTCATTCATTTACTAACATGAGAACTAGGGAGGCTACTGATAAGGAAGTAGAAGTTCATGGAATAAAGTCTAAATAATAGAAGTTTAACGGAGCAATTCTCATTATGTATTAGTATTGAGGACTAAGGTTAATTTGTCCTCTTTTGTAACCACTTTCAGTTCTGAGCTAAGTCTGAGTACCTCTATATAAAGGCCAGGGCAGAACTAACAAAGGGGTTGAACATTTTTTTATCTAAACTCATTTGTGCTTAAAATTTCTCTCTCTAAAATCGTTCTCTCACTAAAACGTTCTTATCATTATTTACTAAGGAAATTAATAATAACTGAACTCACCATAGTCAATCTCATATGGCTGCCCTTCACTCCTTACTTCGGCAGTAAATTGTAACGAGCCTTCTTTTCTCTTTTTATTCTTATTTCGGTGGTTGATGGATCTATTCTTGGTCGGAAGGAATAAGTTAACATCAACAGGCTCGGTTCTCTTGAGAATAGCAGAAGGACGAGGAGAATTGCAAAACTATTCCCATGTAAGCTCATGTTCAGGTAGACTCCACCAAAGGTGAGCTCGAACAAAGTTACCTGGGGTGAATCAGTTATGGAAGCCATTGGACCATTTTGCATATGCCCACTGGTTCATATTTTTGAAGGCCACCTTTGCGTCAGCCATATGTTGCAAATAGGGCTTTGAGATTGTTGATATAAAATAATATTAAATGTATATAATACAATGTTGCAAAAAATAATAAACGTGTGAAAATAAATCTGAAGAGACTTACTAGTATTTTTTTAGTGTTGGGTGAGCTGGCTCAGATTCCCTTGGGAGGTGATCTTCTTGTCGTTTTCCCCATTAATGAAGAGGATTGAGTTTTCCAAAATGTGTCTGCTTCTAGCAGATCATCTACCACTTTATAGACATTCTCCATATTAAAATAGTAAAAAGGGATGTGGCCATGATGAGATACTCCCGCTACGGCAACGAACTGTTCTAGTGGAATCAGAATCTTGGACATTCTTGAAACCATGATGAATGCCAATATTGAAAACTACGTGTTCAGACTAGCTTGACTCAGGCACAACCCTACAAAGCTAAAGTACATCACGATCTCAGGATCCAAAGGAAACTGAAGGCCCCAGTTGAGCACATCAGTATAAACTATTAATTTTCTAGCACTATAAATCATCGGAGTGTCCCTAGGCCTGGGCAACCTAACTTTCACTGTCTCATGGAACCTCCATTTCGCTCGAATGACCTCCAATTCAAATTAACGAAAATAAACATAAGAAATTTTATCTATGGCTAACATATATTTGACACTAACCCTGGTAAAGTTGGGCCCAACGCGTCAAACTAGGGACCAAGGAAGCTATTCAGATTCTATTGCTGAAGATTTTCCTTTACCCTTGCCACTTTGTTGCACCTTTAATTTTTTTCTTCTTTGCTTGCACCAAAGTTTCTCCATTCTGACCTGAAGTCTCGAGGGCAGATTCATCACTAGACTCCTCCCTATTCTCTAGTATAAATTGAGGGCTAGATCCCGAACGCTAAATAGGTTGGGTTCCAACATTTTCTCCTTCGGTTTGAGAGGACTCAACAACATATGTAACAGGATTTTCTCTTCAACCCGTATTTAGTGGAGGTTCGGATGGAAAGGTTATAAGGTCTTCTTTCATGTTCAGACTTGACGAAATTGGAGGACTACTTCTTACCCTGTTGGTGTTTTATATATATAAGATTTTGTTTTGGTTTTAGATAACCTAGTTAATCTATGCGGAGCATTCTCCTTGGAGTCCGATCCCATGACTTTAAAAGTAGAAGGGTTTTGACGGCTGGTGACCCCTTGGAATAGGTCTGATTTAGGGGGTTTAGGAGAACAACTTGTTGATGTAAAAGACTGGGCAGTCGAAGAGGGTTCCAAGGGAAAATTATGCCTGTTGTATAGATATAGTCCCCTGTAATCAACAGATTAGGTTACAACAACCGTCCCTAAGGATAAAGGTAACTAACAAAAGTTCTGGCATTCTTCTTCTCTTCTTCAAGTTCAGACAAGTTCAACCAACCATCTTTGGTTAATTCGTTTTTGTCGGTGAACATGCAACCACTGAGATGGTTCGACAAAAGTAATTTGTGGTCGTAAATACGATAGAGGAAAGAAATATCACCAGAAAGAAATTGAATATCAACAAACAATATTTTCTCTATTTAGAATGCAAGGTCTTTCTCTCCCTAAAATACCTACAGTAAAAAATGAAAAATATGATATGCAGCAACTAAAAAACGTTTTAGCTCTCTACTAGATAAGTGGAGACGACACTGGTAGCTAGGGGCCCCTAGGAAAGTAGAACTCTCTTTTTTTATTGGTTAATTTTACCTTGGGTAAAACAAGTTTGTGGCTCAAATTAAGAGATGTACGTGTTATTAAAAGATAATTTGCTAAAAATGTTACATTTGGATAGTAGTTGTCTCCGAATGATGCCATCATATGAGCTCGAAGGTGATTATCATGTGTACTTAATCATATGAGGTCGAATGATGCCAATTAGTCCCCCTCAAAATACATTTGGGAAGGCTAAGGGGGCTTCGTGATATGGTCAGATTTCTTTTGGCACGTTAGTCAGCTATAGGGTCAAATTTATTCGAATGGAAAATTTAGACTCAAGATAAATTTTATATATTCACAATTCTTTTACCTTTTGACTAAGCTGTTTGTAATATATAGCTATGTCCTTGACATATCTTTAATAAATGGTTTACTTTGACCCATGTGTTTGGGCCATGCTTTGGATCCGACCCGATTAGCTCATCGACTTAAAATCATCTTATAAAATCTCTCGCACATAGAATTTAAAAGGATGATGAATACTCTCTCTACACATTAGATACAAACACCTCAGTTGTGTATCTACTATCCACCTTACATTTAATATATTATCCACATTATTACCAAAAATACCCTCCGGCCAAGTTTTAATCTCACCAAAGATGATTCTGTCTCAAGCATTTCATTTCATCTTTAAGCCTTTTATTTTATTTCTCCAATTGTTTGATGATAATTTAAAGCTTTTTATGTTCTTGAATTTTTGTTACCATACTTTGTTCCATTATTCCTTTATCTTTTGACCATTTTTTTTTTCAGTTTTCACTAGTCCAAAATATTGTCTTGAAAGATAACTTCTTGGTGTATTTTTTTATGTTTCTTCTCCAAATTCAAAAAGGGATATCCCTTGATTATTGAAAAAATTTAAGTCGTCGGGTGAAAACTATCTGCCAACAAACAGAAAGAAATTAAGTGACATCTTATGCAAACAAAATTAATAGTTACGGATTAATAAAAAATATATATATGAATCAAGTCAATAAATATTATATCTCCACAAAAAAATTCAATTTATCGTTAGAGAAATTGTACGATAGTAAAATTAGAAGAATAATATTTTGGGTTGTTAAGAACAAAGCGGCCAATGAATGACCAATAGTTTAATCCAGTTGATTCATGTGAAAAAAATGGATGATTATTATAAAATTTTAAATAAGATAAAAATATGGTAAGTAAAATTTGTATATAAAATAAAAATAAATAGCTACAAAGAGTGTTATGGCCGATAGGAAATAAGTTTATATTTCTTTAAAGAAAATAGTATTAATAAAACAAGTGTGTGTGATTTTAGTCTTTTTATTTTTAATAATTTTGTTACCTTTTAAAGAATCAGTAAGACTAGTAGAGTTTCTTTTCAAAATTTGTTCAGAAAAATTTTCTGATGTTGATTCCGATGGTAAAATAATAGGTTTCTTCTTCTATTATGATTCATCTCCAATAATGTTTATAAATATGTTGCTATAATCAACTACTATTGGAAAGATTTCATTGGATGGTTCAATTAAAACTACAACTTTATAATTCTCCAAAAAATTAATAAGTTTCTTGTTAATGGTTAATTTAATTTACATGTACACAGGAAATATGGATATAGTAAAACACTGTAGTTTATTGACATTTACCGCGGCAAGCGCAGCATGCATAGCACAACTATAATTAATAATTTTGCCCAAATATTTGATATAAAAATTACGATGGAATGACTTATCTAGAGCAAAAGATAATAAGACAATAGGAAGAGGATAAATTGTTTGATATACTGTGAGTGTTAGAAAAAAAATATAGTATAATATTGTAAATATTAACCGTTGATATAAAATAAGATGAATGATTTTAATTTTGTGACAAAATGAACAAAACTTAAACGTCAAAAATTTATTGAAAGATAATACGTGTTTATTATTGTGTTTATTCATTTATTTTTTCAAAAAACATATAATTTAAATAAATTTATAATCTTGAAATTTATATTCGTCGATTAAAATGGATAATAAAAATATTACTTTATGAAGTTATATATATATATATATATATATATATATTCTTTATTTAACTTGCGTTAAAATCAAAAATATTTTCTTACTTAAAGAAACTCATGAATGATCTAATATTATTTATTTTCAAATAAAGCAAAGATGGATGGAAGAAAAATAGTTTTACTAGATATTATTAGATAAATTGTACCAACGATTAGTATCCTATGAATTTTACCTTTCTTTTTAAGTATTTTCTTAGAAATTTCTTTTTAAGGATTAGGTGGAGTCTTGGTAAGTTTATATACCACACGTGTATAATATACTATCATTGGAAAGATAAACATTCATATTATAAGGGAAAACTTTACAAAAATTCATCAAGCATCGATAATGTTGATTATTCTAATATTGGTTGATTTTGAGAAGAAAGTAGAAAATATTGGGAAGATAAAATGACGAGAAGGTATCGTTAAAGATTTAGGACAAAAGAGTAGATAAAGAGATAAAGTAATAGAGATAGGAAAAATAGTCGACGTCGTTTATATGGAAAATAGCCGACGCCAAATGACACTCAACCGAAAATGAAAAGAAATTAAGAATATTAAGATGTTTATAGAAGATGTCATTTACTACCGAAATACCCATAATGTTTAAAGTGTAATTTAGTAATATTTATTAAGTAGTTGTAGTGGATGATTGAAACGTGTACTATGTTACACATGTCATACATCTCTATAATTTAAGGATAGAAATTACTATTAATAGGAGGTCTAATCATTATAACAAAGGTTGATTCATTTTATTAATGAAGTTATTATTGATCTTTTTAAGTCTTATCTCTTTGGCATTCTCTTAAGAAATGAAATTTCATCATGAAATGAGTGCCAAAGATCTAGAACTCCTTGGCTAATTACCTAGCTTCAGTATCCCTCTCATATGCAACCTCATGGATTATATTGCAAGAGTGCTCATCCATAGCAGAATTGACCGAGAAGGTAGATTTCCAACCCTGATCTTGGACTATCTCTTGAGTTGGACCTTATCAAGCAACAAGATCGAAGCTCGAAACCTAAAACAAAGATGTAATAGTATATCTTTCTTTGATGGACAATATATCACCAAAGATTCTCAGCTCTCATGAGAATTATGTGACCACATGTGTCATATTAATTTTATTGAAGCATGGTAAGAATGGTACTTTGAGCATGCTATTATTGGCCTACTTTGACTCTCTATGTTAAACAAATGGTCAAGAATTATTACCAATATCATTCACATGCCTATGATACCATTAGGAACAATACACAAATTTCTTCATTTTGGTCGTTAGGGACTAGATTTGGTTAGACCTTTTCTTAAGGCTTCGGGTGGCCAACAATATTAACTACTTGGAGTAGACTAGTTCTCTAAATGAGTTCAGGTAGATCCCTTAAAATATACCATAGAAAAGAAGGTGATCAAATTGAGAATAATAAAAAATAGCATGTGTTGCATTTGGGAAGGCCAACGGTGATTACGACATATAATGGTATACAATTTCAAAATGTTCAAGTTGTTTCTCTTTCCTAACAAGAGGCATCCTACAACGATTGTTTCCATCCATCTCCACCCTCAAGCTAACACGCAAGTTGAAATTACTAACCGAAAGATAATTGATCGGTTTCATAAGATCTTATAAATCTTGACTTCGAAGTGATATGGAATTCTTTAAGAGGTCATTTGGACTTGTATAACAACCCCTCGAATAACTACAAGAGAGACTCTATTTTTGTGTGGGGGGATATATAATTCTTCCTAGAAGTGATAGTGCTCCCTTCTTTCGGGATTGCAAATATGCAACATATAAAACTATTGAGGGAAGAAAGGTCAAGCTAGATCGTAATAAAATAAAAGTAGAGTAAGACACTTTATTGTGTCCAACACTATTATATCTTAATAAGAATCAAGTATAACTCAAAGGTGTGGAACCAAAAAATTTAAGTAGGTGAAAATGTACTAAGGAAGTTCTTTCGACATACTAAAGACCCTTAAGTTAATAAGCTTGGTCCTAATTTGGAAGGGTGTTATATAGTGGTGGAAACGATTAAGTCTTAAACATACAAGTTAGATTAAAATTGTAAGTAACTTTAGCTAGAAGGATTGTAGAATCTTATGACATCATGTCACTCACAGGGCATGTCAAGCCATTAAAAGATATAAATATCTTGCTAGTGACTTCAGCGGTAGGACCCTCAAGGGGGTTTGATACCATGCCACTTCTAGGTCTTATTAAGCTATGAAAAAATAAATTCTTGATAGATGACTTCCACTAGACATACCATAAGATGGTTAGATACCATGCCATTCATAGACCTTATTAAGCCATAAAATATTAAAGTCTCGACAAAGTACTTCTGTTGGCAGGTCTCGGGCTCGACATCGTTCTTATTCTAGTTTTTGTCAAATATATAAACTTAAGGTCTCGATAGATAAATTCTGATGGCAGGGCTCTAAAAAGGGTTTGGCACCATGACATTCTTAGGTCTTGTTAACTTATTAAAAAATAAAGTCAAGACTTACGTTGGTATGGTTCGAAGGTAGGTTGATCACCATGTCACTCCTTGGGAAGGGGTTGACACACCAAATCACGAATACTAAGATCTAAGGGATTAGTGGAATTTAGTCTCATCCTTCTTCTCACCAGCCTTATCACCGTCTTCATTCTTGGAATCCTCGACCTCTTCTGTTTTATTTCCAACGTCATAGAAGGGATCATCTTTTACATTGGTGTTCATTCAGATTACCTAATACTTACTTTGATTTCAGTAGTGGGGTCAACATGCGTAGTCTAGGGTATCCAAGGAGCTAGCTTGAACATTGATAGATGTATCATTCACAAACTCTATCATTTTATCTTCTCATACTCAGGACAATATACTTTGACCCCTTTCGACCGGTCTTCCACGAGAATCTAAAATCTTCCTATGGGAAGATGTGAACGCCTTATGAATATTGTGAACGATTCCACTTTGGATTTTCTTGTCATAGTGTCGAGCTAACCTCGTCCTCATGCGCTTGCTTCAGTGTTTTGGTCGTCACCTCGAAAGTAATTTTACTCTCCTTCCATGAATTCTTGATGTATTCATACCAATCCTTATTTTGGTGAGCTTGGCTTCATTCTCGTCCCTATCATTTGGGATCTTCACATGATCCACTAGAAGACTGGAGAATTTTGGCAGCATTTTTTTGTTCTGCTCGTGTAGGGTTTGGCTTGCCTCGAACATGTTAGTCATTATATATATATATATATATATTAATGAGTAAAATAAGTTTAAGAACAAGTGATGTAAATTTAAAAATCTATGTAAGAAAATGTTTGAGTACGTACCTCTTTGTCAAGGGAAAACTTCCACGCACATACATCAACCAATCCTTCTTTAGTAGGAGCAATGAGTACATTTTTACAACATGATCATACATATCCATAACATTACCAAGGTCTTGCACCCTACAAGGTACAACCTTAAAACTCCATTTTTCATTTCGAATTCTCCCTTTCCCATGGTTGGATGTTGAGTGGGCCTGGGTTCCTACATGAGTCTCACCTCCAACATTTGTCGAGCTCCCATAGATAATTTATTTATCTGACTGATTTGAGCATCTTCATGTCTAGTGGTATGATCATCATTGACTAAGGTTTCCTTTTTTTTTTAATTTTAACCATTTTATCATTACACTCCTCCACCTTCTCACACTTCGATGGTAGAGTTACCCTGACCTCTTTAAGATGTTTTACGTACTTATTCTTAAGAGGAAGGTAGATCTTTGCTGAAGGTTGAGCCATTGAAGCAATGAATGAGAGATGTATATGATCCTAAGTCAAAGGCTCTTGGTTTGGCTTCCTGTGATTTTACATTGCCCAAAGTTTGGACTAGAATAAGTTATATAGGGTGAAAAGATGGTGATACTTATTATCATAATTCAAAGTCGTCATATGTTCCAAGCCTAGTAAGGACTTCCTCTCATGTTATGTTGTGAATTTTATATTGACCGCCAAACTTTATAGCACAAGGACAAAGATGAAATAAAAAAAAACATCAAGTACAAAAATTATCAAGTTTGGGGGAGAAATATAATCCTTATTTTTAACTTTTCAACTACTTATGGTCTTGCGTCGATCCGCTCGGACTCTCATTCGCCATTAACTAGAAAAGATATATATACTTCCAATGTTTATCTGATTCAGAAGAGTCCTCAATTATCATGTATTAACCCAAAGAAGTTTGATAATAAGAGAGGGGTAGTTTTTGTTGATTTCGATATTAAAATAAAATGTGACCGAATTTTTGCAAAAATAAAGAAAACAAAATGAGGGAATACGAAACTAAGCTTGTGTAAATTTTAAAATACAAATATCACTTCAGATACTTAATTACAATCTAAAGGGTTTCTTAAATAGGCAATGGAAAATAACTACCTAATATAACTTCCCTAACTTCCATAACTTCTGTAATGACGTGTCAAACTTGAAAATATTCTAACAATCCCCCCCTTAAATTTGAGTTTGGTGGAGATTTTTTACTCCGATTAATTATCGCATCTCTTCAAATTTAAATCTTGTTAGAGCTTTGGTGAGAATATCCGCACGTTGCTCTCCGGTGTAGGCGAATTCCACGTTGCTTCAAATCCAGTACGTTGCCTCAAATTTGAGCTATGGTGCTTCTCGTCACACTCGTGGATGAAATAGAAGCGAGTGTCTATGTGCTTGCTTCGTCCATGAAATATTGGATTTGTCATTAATGAAATTGCATATTTATTTTTAACATACAATTTTATTGGCTTTGGTTTCAATTTAGTCACTTCGCTCGACAAGTTTCTTAGTCACAATGCTTGAAATGACGCTGTAGTTTTTGCCATAAATTTAGCCTCACAAGAAGACAACGTCACAGTTTGTTGCTTCTGAGATTTCCAAGTGATCAAATTACCATTGATATAAAATGTCATTCCTCCGGTGCTTTTTCTATTGTCGGTATCTCAAGCTAAATCACTATCAGTAAAACCAACTAGATATTCAGATCTTTTCTTTTTTTCATATTTCAATCCATAGGTTATAGACCCTTTTACATATCGAAGAAAGTGTTTGATTACTTGATGATGACTCATAGTAGGGTTCTTTGTTTCCCTACTCATGAGTCTGACAACATATGATAAACCTAGAAGATTACGAATTAAGTACCTTAGACATTAGACGTTGCACCTATACAGATTGGGATCTTCCAAATTTCCTTTAGTGTATTTCCTAATTTGTAGCTTTGCTTCTATCTGATACTTTATAGGATTACAATCATCCATCTTGAATTGACGTAACATTTATTTTGCATAGGTTATTTGTTTGAGTGTTATGTAACCTTTCTTTTGCTCCACCTCAATCCCACGGTAGTAAGAGAGTAACTCGAGATCACTCATCTTAAACTCTTCCATCAATTGCTTCTTAAATATTTTAATTTCCTTCGTACGTGAACCGGTGACAATCAAGTCGTCAACATACACACCCACTATCAAATATTTTGTAGCACTACTTCTTGTATAGACCGTTTGTTCTTGTAAGCACTTTACCAAACCAAGAGTTTTAAAACTCTTGTCGAGGTGAATGTTCCACGCCCTCGGTGCATGTCGTGAACCATAGATTTCCTTTGACAACTTCTATAATTTATGTTGTTCGTTCTTGATTACAAAACCTTATGGCTGGACAACATATAATTCATCATGGAGGTCACCGTTTAAAAATGTTGACTTTACATCTAAGTGATGTCTCATCCATGTTGGACTGCAAGGGAAATAATCAATCTCACAGTATCAAGTCTAGCCAGAGGTGCAAAAACTTCCTCAAAATCAACTTCTTGTTGTTGAACATATCCCCTCACTACGAGCGTTGCTTTGTGTTTGGTAACATTTCCTTAACTTTTCTTTTTTAGTTTAAACACCCACTTCAAACCCATGGGCTTTTGAACAGGGGGTAAGTTGGTGAGTTTCCACGTTTTGTTTTTTTCGATTACATCAAGTTCATTTTTCATAACCTCATGTCATACCTTCTCAGTTACGACCTCGACAACAAGAAATATTTGATTGTCAGGATTTAACTCATCTGTGGGTGTATCACCATAAATTTTAGTTAGAGTACAGATTTGTTTTAGAAAATCATCTATTGTGGACCATGTTGTACTTCCAATTGAGTTTTATATTTCAAGAAAGTTCCTCACATCATCTCATCTCGTGTAACCAATGATGTCATGTCTAGGATTTTTGGTTTAGGTGTATCAACACACTCCAAACCTTCAGGGTCTTTATTGTTTTATAAACTTGTAAACTCTGTATTAATATGTTTGTTATCATCGTTGATAAACCAATTCCATTTCTTATCTTCTTCAAATAGACCATCTTTACTAACATGAATTTTCTAACGTCTAGGATCATACAACTTGTATCCCTTGGTTCCGTTTTCTACACCAAAGTAAACCATATTTTAAATTTTATCATCCAGTTTCTTTTTATGTGGTCCTGGAATCCTTACATATGTTGTACAACCAAAAACTCTTAGCTGCTCAAAATGGGGCTTCTTACCAAACCACATTTCATAGAGGGTATGATTTTCTAAAATATTTGTTAGCAAATGATTCAAGAGATGCATTGTATGTCGTACTGCCTCACCCCAAAATAATTTCGAACTAACATACTTTTAAGTAGACTCATTACAGTATTCATTATAGTTCGGTTTCCGTGTTCTACAACGCCATTCTGTTGTGGAGTGTATGGTGCGGTGAGATGATGTTGGATACCTTCGTCTTTGCAAAAATCTGAAATAACGCAAATTCATTTTCACAACACAATGTTATTATCTTGTAATCATATCCATTTTCAACAGGTCTTTTGAGTTTTCTAAACACGTCAAATGCCTCTCCTTTTTCTTTTATCATATATACCCACATCCAACAATGATAGTCGTTAACAAGTAAAATAAAGTATTTATTACCAGCAACTGATGTTGGACTGTTGGGCCACATAAATCTGCATATAAGAGTTGCAATCGTCTCTTTGCATGAAAATTTGCTTGATCCGGAAATGGTAACCTCGCTTGCTTATACACTAGGAAATTTTCACATAACTAGTTTGGGTGTATAATTTTGGGCAGGCCAAAACCCATCTCTTTCTCCCCCATTATCTCGAGTGTATGAATTTTCACGTGTCGAAGTCTTGCATGCCATAAGAAAGTTAGGTCTTCTAGTTTTTTGTAATAGAGATGTGGGTTGGCTAGTTTTCAAAACTATTTTGTATATGCGATTTTCTGATCTTTCAACCTTCATTAACAGATCTCCATTTCTATTGAATATCTTGAGAAGCGATCCGACTAAATCCACTCTACTTCTTTCTTTTATCAGTTGAACAAGACTAATAATATTATTTTTCAAACTAGGAATGTAATATAAGCATGCTCTTCATAATTTGTGCATGTCAAATATGCTTCATCATCTTATTTTTTGATGCGACACTTGGACGCATAATGGCCTAATTTTCCAAAACAGTAATACTTAATCTCGTTCTTAACCTTGTGATTGTTGACAACATCATGTGTTTATGAATTGTAATCACATATTTCTTTGCCACCACATCCACGGCCTTTTACTGAGTCAGGCGAAGATAAAAAAAAAACCCTGATCAAGAAAAGAGTTCATCAAAATGAAGCTCAGACCACTCTCCCAACAAAGATCAAGAAGATTAAATGACCAGCTATTGTTAGTAATCTATATTTTGTAAGTGCTTAACCATTTTGCACTCAAACTTATATTTTGTTAGACTGAAAAATGCACTTTACTTTGTCGGAGGAAAACATTATTCTCTGTCTTTCAAATATTTGCAGCTTTAATCATCTTGAATAATTTTATATTTTATATTTTATGAACAAGGCATTAACACTTCGAATCCTATTATTACTTTAAAACACAGTATTTAAAGAATCGTTAACACCTCGAATATTATTATCCTTTCGAATGGTGATCTTAAATAAACGTATAGAACTTTGAGTATAAAATAGTATGTTTAAAGAACTTTAGCAACTCAAATGTGGTTATCTCTTCGAACAATTCTCTAAATGAATGTGTAGCACCTCAAATAAAAAATAGTGTGTTTAAAGAACATCATCACCTCAAATGTGGTTATCTTTCTGAACAATGCTTAAAATGAACGTGTAGCACCTTGAATAAAAATAGTGCGTTTAAAGAACGTTAGCACCTCGAATGTGGTTGTCCAGCTTAATATCGACCTGTCGAGACTAATAGCGCTGCTATCGAGGTCATATCACCATCTACTCGTCTATGATTTCCACAATGGATCGTAAAGTTCTTGATAACTATGCAGAGAATGTGATCATTGACTAGTAATTTTAGCAATAGCATGGTTTTAGATATCATCAATAATGACTCCTAGAACTAGCCCATTTAGATCCACTAGGGAATAAGGTCCCACTGAGTTCATCTATTTAGAATTGGTAATGTTATCAATCTCGTACTGCCTCCTCTAACATCAAGAATGTTAAAATTTGGATTCCAACCAGGTATGCACTTCTCAACTAGATTTAGATGATTGTTGTCCTACTCCGATGCATTTATTTTGTTCAGTTGGCTTAATACCAATGTATTATTTTACTTTTTTGGTATTTTGAAGTTTATGTCACTTAACTTAGATTTTATATTTGTGGGGAAATGCTCTCCTCAAGTTGTATTTGTAAACCATGTTCATTGGGGAATGCCCCAAAGTAACAGTAACCCATAGTTTACCTTTTGATTTATTATTTTTACACCAAAACAATAAAGAATCAAAATAACCTTTAAAAAAATATATAGCGTGCCTTACATAAAACTAACCTCGGTTAACTAAAATCTTATAAAATCGAACTTATCTTATTTACTTAGATCTTAATAGAATTTAATACTCATTCACTAAAATCATATTCAAACATAATAATATCACATAAAATATTCCTTAACTAAAATTTTCACAAAATCTAACCTCCATTAACAAAAATCACATTTAAACAAAATAATATTTCATAAAAAATTGAAAAAATAAATTGTTCTGATAAAAAAATGTTTTTTTGTCTAAGTTAAGAATAAATCCAAATCTTTATAAAAATTCCATCTTACCTAAAATCCAACATGTCTTATCGAAAATATAACATATCTTAACTAAAATCTTATAAAATCTAACTTGTCTTAGTTAAAATCTTAACAAAATCTAACACGTCTTACTTAAAATCTTAACAAAATCTAACATGTCCTGGTTGAACATATTTGTTATAATTGAAGAAAACAAATTATATACGCTCAAGGAAGAATTAAAATTTTAATACAAAATCAACATGTTTTACCTAAATTTTAACAGGAAAATCGAACTTATCTTACTTAAAATCTAACATATCTTATCTAAGATCTTAAAAAATATGACATGTCTCACCTGAATTCTACTTGCCAAAAGTAGGATTTTCACAAAAACTAATCTTTCAAATAGAATAATATTTCATCAAAACTTGAAGAAATTTGTTCTCATATAAGAAAAAATATTGTCTATATTAAGAAAAAATACAAAAGTATAATATGTCTTAACTAAATTATTCTAAAATATAAACTGTATTACTAAAAATCTTAACAAAAGTTAACATTCCTTAACTAAAATATTCAAAATCACGTTCAAACATAATAATATTTCATCAAAAATGATATAATAAAAATATTGTCTACAGAATTAAGCTCTTTAAGAAAAATCTAACATGTCTTATCTAAAATCTAACATGTCTTAACTAAAATCTAAAATATAACATGTCTTGAGTAAAATCTTATAAAATCTAACATACATTGCCTAAAATCTTAATAAAATCTAACCGGTCTTAACTAAAATTTTCACAAAATCTAACATGTCTTACTTAAAATATTAATAAAAACTAACATATCTTAACTAAAATATTATAAAATCTAACATCTAACATGCCTTAACTAAAATCTAAAATATAACATGTCCTGACTAAAATCTTATAGAATTAACATGCATTACCTAAAATCTTAACAAAATCTAACCGGTCTTAACTAAAACTTTCATAAAATTTAACATGTATCACTTAAAATGTTAACAAGAACTAACATGTCCTAACTAAAGTATTATAAAATCTAACATGGTATACCTAAAATATAACATGATTCGACTGAAATCTTATAAAATCTAACATGTCTTACATAAAATCTTAATAAAATCTCACCTCTCATAACAATATGTGTTACAAAATCTAACATGCCTTAACTAAAACCAGGTTCAAACATAATAGTATTTCATAATAAAATTAAATAAATTTACTTTGATAGAAGAAACTTTCTTTCTAAATATAATAATATTCAATACCATAATATACTCAAGAATTCATATAAAATATAAGTATAAATGAATAATAATACCTAATTTTCGGAGTTGACTGTTTTTCATCATGTATTTATTTTCAAGAGAAGTATCTTTTGTGTGATAAAAATGTTATATGTCACATTCCTTTTGTTAAAGTTATTTTCTCCTTCTCCATAAGATATGTAAGAATCATCGTAGAATTCATCCAACTAGTTTACTTTGAAATTTATCTTCAAAAACTTAAAGATCGATATTCAAGATTCATGTAGCCCAATGCGATCCTTGCTCTAACTCCATAAAAAGATATGACACTTTTTACACACTATTTTATAAAGTGACATTTTGATTTAAGTTTTATATGTAGTCATATATCCCCGTAAAACACCGTCCATTTTTTACAACCAATATTTTCTTGAAACATTAATATTTTTTTGTAAAATCCTTTTTATTTCCTATTAGTAACCTCAAACTCGGTGAGTAACTCCATATTTAACTACATGACCATTTAAATGATATTTCAGAATTGAGTTCCTATATAATTTATTATTGATCATGGATCCTGAATAAAGTAAATTTCATGTCGTCTTAGTTGCACCAAAATAACCTCTTATTTTTAAGGAGTGAGAATGTTGTAGTATGTTTTCTATTTCATCCCGAGGCACACATTGTGAGATAATGTGCTCACCAAATTCCTTATAAATGTATAAATCATCCTAGAAGTAGTATATGAGACCATAAAATAATGTATTACTAGCATAATATATAACACGTTCCTATTCGATGTCCTAAAATAAATTTTATAACATAATTGCTAACATCACACAATAGCTTAAAAGGTAATTTCCAATGATAGGTGGAAAATTAACTTAGATTTTATCATATAAAACACATCTAAACATTCTTTTGAAATACAAATTTTGTATTCATTTATCAATAAAGAGAAGTTTAGAATATTTTGAAAATTGTTAATATAATTCTTATAAAAACTTGTATCCTGAAAAAGCTTAGAGTTGCTTTTATCAAACTTGGAGTCGATAGTTTTTCAATGAATTCAATATTTACTTGATCCACTTACATTCCATTCTCTAAGATTGGATTATCTAAACAAATTCCATCATGTACTATAGAATGAAAATTCATCCAGCTTAAAACAAGACTAGTATCAAATCATCTGTGAAATATAAGAGATAAATTAAGTAAACAATTATCAAATAAGTCACCGAGAACATAAAAAATATCCATGAACACTTCGGTAGATTTTTTGATTATGTCTGAGAAAAATGACATCCAGAAACACTGGAAGTGGTTGGTGCATTATGCGTACCAAAAATCTTAATCTCATATTGGAAACCGTCTATGGATGTGATAGTTGTATTCTCTTGATCTTTGGGTCGAATTGAAATTTGATTATACCCAAAGTATCCATAGATACAATAAAAGACATAATATGCTAAATTTTCAAACATCTAATCATAAATAGAGGTGGGAAGTGATATGTAAATATTAAATTATCTAATCTCCAATAATTAATTGATACTCTTCATCCCATGACCGTTCACGTTGCTATTAATTCATCTTATCGTTTGTGATCACCATCATTACTTATTTATTCTTGAAACATTATACCAGGCTCACCCAAACACGACGTGCGATTGGGTATATAATAATGACATCTGGAAACATCAATACTTCTTTCATCACAACCTGTTACATGGTAATATAGAGCCATTTTTGTGGTTTTAGTATTGGTTACTAGATATTTTCCATCAAGATTTTATGATGGCGTAATGAAGTGATGATCCCATTTGATGTAAGAGATTGTTCATCTAATGGTTTCTTCGAATTGTCTTAATAATTTTAACAATTTTTTAATCCCCCAAATTCAAAAATCATTAATAATAGCTGGAAACGTTGTAGGCTTTTGTTGATACACATACCTTAAATGTGAAGAAAATGGCGTTAGTTCAAACCTGAGATATTACAATACTAGTGTTTTTATTCAACTTTTTATAGTTGGAATCATCTTAAGCTTAGTACTAAAATTTAGAATTGATTGAACATTTTAGTCTTTCACATATTCAACTACCTATTCACTATAAATGTCTTTCTTGTCAAGTTTAGCATTTACTAATGATTTTTCTAATACTAATGATTTTTCTAATACAGAAAGAGAAAATATCTCATGCATGCATTTATTAATTACTTTATATATCATATTCGTGGACAACTCAATATTTTTATCGAGTAAATCTTAATATTTTGAATATACTAAACTCTAATTGTTTCCTATCTGCCTGAATTATCAATTTACCAACTCCAACATCTATTATGGTCCAAACAGTGGATAGAAAATATCTTCTTAGGATCAAAGACACAATTTTATTTTCATATATACCTATAATAATAAAATTTATTGGGAAGATAAACTTTCATTAACACGTATTCTATAATTTTATAGGGTATATAAAAGACCTATAAACTATCTACATGGACACAGTTGTGGGTTTGATTCTTCATAATGTCAATTGTTTATGGATTAAAAACGATAAGATAAAAATTGTTGGGAAGATAAACTCCCGGTCACGTTTGAAAAAATCACACTTTTACTGTGTGACGCCATTACAACAATTACGTCCTTACAGCTTCAATCATGTTACGTCATATCACATTCAACAGTTTATCATATTTTTTACTGTATTTATTAATAATTAATTTGCATGTGGTAAATCTTGTCGAATGAAATAAATTAATATATATCATAAACAAAATAAATGAGATATTTATTTTATATTTATTTTATAAATCTATTTTGATATTTTAAATAGTTTATCAAAGTTTCAACTAATAGTTTATTATATCTTTAAATTATATCTTTAAATTTGTTGGAATCTTTAGATATTTGAACTATTAGATATTTTATTAAAACTTTCAACCAATAGTTTATTAGATATCCAAACTATATCTTTAGATGTTTTAAATAGCTTATAAGATCTTCCAACTAATAGTTTATTAGATCTTTCAACTATACATTTAAATTTTTTGGAATGTTATATACTTATAAAAAAAATTATGAAGTTGTTGGAAATTTTATATATACATACATTATTAGTACAACCGTAAATAACAAAATATAATTAACAATGTATTTAATTCACAAAATAAAATATTTAATATTCATATAAAAACTGTAATTTGATTAATTTGATAAAATATTAACGATGTCTAATACAATAAAATAGAAAAATCTAACAAAAAATATTTATTTAAATAAAATATAAAAAAAACTAATTCATCATAACTGTAGTGTTGGCGGATGATCTTGACTGCCATGTGGTGGTGGAGGATATGAAGTATCATGAAGATTAACATTCATTAGCTCATCCAAATCCAACTTATGTATCATTAGTCAGGTGTAATCTTCTTGAAGGAATTGGGTGGTGTGTAATTCACCAAGTTGAGTCTCGATTCTATTAAGTTGAGTATTGGCCATATTCCAACTGTTCATGTTTTCAGAATGCATCCATTCCATATTGAAAGTGGTCGATTGATGTTTTTGCATCGTAGCGTGCCCAATTGGCCTCCGCCAATTTGTAAGCGGATTAGGTGTTCCGTATTGAATAGTCATATTTCTTCCAATATATTCGTAAAATATGCACAGATCTACCATATCAACTAGATTTGTTCATTCTATGAATATATTTTTTGGTTTCTTAAAGATGACTTTTCTATACGAGAAGCCGACCAAATAGTTTGCTCAATTCATCAAGTAACATCTCTCTTTTTTTCTTAAGAAAATGACTCATTATCACCCTCATAAGGTGAGTGTGTACTACAATTTATGTAATTAATATGCCCAATTATCAAACTAGGTAAATTTATTTTGTGTCACATCGATAGAGCATTGGTTACAATATTTTTAAGATACAAAAAGTTTGAATCAGTATTATTAGTAGAAACTAAACAATGATTAACCAATTTTAAAACTAATTTATTCAATCCATCTAGATTAGATCAAGTAGCTTTACATTTATTGTTAACCAATGGCAGATTCCTACCACTACTCAGTGTTGTAACTACTTCACCTAATCTTATAGGTCAATCCTCATTGCAATTATTATTACGATAAACTAAAGACCTTAAAGGAGCATAAAAAAATTCATGTGTTGGCATATCAGTTTCTTGTGTGAGGTTAGTTTAAAAAAGATATAATCCAAATTATTCATTTTATAGGTCATTTCCAACCTTCAGCTATCATTCATAATTATTCTTGCAATATTATAAAATGGTTGTACTATTTTTATGTACCATTAGCATCTAAATTTGGAAAAAAGTAACCAATTCATTCCCCTCTCACTACTAACATTATCTAAAATATATCTCTTACTCATGGCATCATTAAGATCATCGATTTCTAAAAACATATCAAAGCTAATAGTGATTGCCGCTAGTGACAAATCGTTCTCAACATAAAAGTCACCTTTTGCTCGTTCTTTAATACTCTATTATACATCTTTCGATGATGGTGAATTCTTCTCGACTATTCCTCTACTTTGTGTGGATCATTCATCAGCATATTTTGACGCGGTTATTCTAACACTCAGACTCACTAGAAATATTTATTGAGAAAATAAAATTTGAAGTATAATTTAAATTTTCGTCATAATAGAAAATTATGTGAGAAATACGAAGAAGAAACATCATATTTATATGATTTTTTTAGTTTTACCAATTGAAGAAATTGATATCCGTTTTGCCATCGGATTTATTTTTAATAAAAATAAATATCAATTTTAGAATAATAGATATCTCTTATGATAAAAAAATAACAAACAATAGTTGTTGATAAAACTAATATCTATTTTACCAAAAAGTCTCAATTCATCTATCAAATAATATTTTTCTTCCAATATCTCTCAAATACAATTACTACAATTACTATTATAATCTCTTAAACCAAGATCTTCATATATATTATTCTTCTACAATTTCGATCAAAATTCATAACCGATCTACGTAATCAAGTTTGCTTGACAATGCAGGATCATTGTTGATTTAAGTGCTTCGTATTATTTATTTCCATTATCGGTTGATATATTTTTAATTTACTAGTTTTTCATTCTTTAAAATAAAATGACACCAAAGCGGTCAAATGTCCTAACTCATTATGGCCATGGGGCTAATGTTCCAACCGACCCTCCTCGTAATCCATACATAAATTCTTATCATTATAATCTTAATATGCATGATCTCGTAGATAGGTTTAGAAACGCCAATCTTGGAAACACATTCTTCTTATGCTAATGGTATTGCTGTTATTAGCAGCAATGGTTTGAAGTGCAGGAAGAAAATATCTTGGTCGCGAAACCACTTTATTGAAAATCCTTGAGATAATTTAGCTAAATGTAATCATTGTAAAAAACATATGTTATAAAGATGGAAATAGAAATTGCGGGGTATATATCGAGACACTTAGTTAAATATAACCTTTTTTATCCTTTGGAAATTTATGAAGAAATGAATGCATCCATAAATCCTCAAACTTATAATGCTTTTATTTTTAATTAAAATACATAAAATGAAAAACCATCTTATATGTGTTGGTACTTTAAAACCATTAATTTTTGACCAAAATAGGAGATATGATGCTTGTATGCGTAATGGGGTAAACCCAAGAGTCACACGTATCGCATGTAGCTCTATAAGATCAGAATTTTTCAAATATTATAAAAAACAAAGGAAAGTAATTCATGATACTATGTTAACTTTGCTATTGAATATTTCTTTGACTAATGATATAAAAACATTTTGTGACTTTGGTATGATGTGTGTTACTTTACATTCAATCGATTCTGAATAAATACTTTAAAAAAGAATTGTGTATTTTCAATCTATTGGCAAGAACAATGTTGTTGTAATTAGTGATAGCATGTTAGAGTTTATAAATGATTTTAAAATTCAGAATAAAATTATGTTAAAATTCGTTCAATAATACATTTCGCAAAAGTACTAAGTATCCTAAAGAAGAATATAATTTTGATTTTCCTCAAATGTTTCATACTAAATATTTATGTCATATACTTAAATTGGTTGTAAAATATAGAATAAGTATCATAGCTAAGGATTATATTGATTATATTAAATGGGAGGGGTCCTACTATGTTCGACCTCAAATCCTAAAAATGATTGGAAAGAAATTGTTAAGATTAGTGAAAATCCATACAAAATACTAATTTTATATGTCGAAAGTAGATGGAGCTCTATATATTATATTTGTTGCACGTGCTTAGTCGTACATATATGAGATTATTAAGCTTTATACTAGACATAATCTTAATGATGCTCTTGTTGGTCAATATTGAAATTATTCTTCTTCCATGTTAAGTTTCTCGAAGTTGTTTAAAGATGTAACTAAAATGTTTTCTACGCAATACACTTATGACAATCACTTGAACGTTTTTGGAAATACTAATATTTCCATGCATATGGATACATATAGGGGTACGCGAGTATATTTTGAAATAAAGCGCAATATGGAAGCAGGATTCATAAATTATTTTCATCCTATCTCACAAGTTTAAGTTATTATGTGTATTTTTATCCTTTTAAAAATTGACTAGTTTAACCTTTTTAGTTACTTGTTTTTTTATAAAAGTATTTAATTAAAATTTTATAATGTTTATGACACCCAAGTATACATTCAATAAATTTTCGCTTTTCTTTATATAAAGGAGAAATAAAAATGCTAGATCTTCAATGTGACGGGTCATAGTAGTACTAATAGGTAGAGAGATATAAATCATGACCCTAAATATGTGGAAATGGTAATGCTAAATAGTGGGTCACAAAAGAAACTACTCAAGATGATGATAATATAATGGCTAGATATTTGAACATTCTATTTGAGTAGATCAGTATGAAAAAAAACCTTTTGATATCTTAAAGTGGTTAATAAGGCTGTTATTATTGACATAGAGTCCATTGGGAAAGATATGACTTAATAAATAGTAAACTGAGTGAAAAGGGAATTCAGCGACGAAGGACCGATGCCAAACCAAGAGGTATCTACTTTACAATAAGACGAACCTTAAACCATCTGGCAAGATCATCACTGGCGATCATGTTGAGGCCTAAATAAGAGATGTTGATGCCATCTTACTAAAGCAACCGAGCATAAGTCATACGAAAAGATCAATAGAAGCTGCTCGAGGCTCGCCTAACTAATAAAGAGACCAAGTATAGTTCATAAACTAGTGCAACCTCAATCAGGATCTTACCGAGCAGAGGTCACACCGAGTAGAGGCCACACACTAAAATTAATAGGAAAAACAAGGCCCATCAAGGACTAACACACATTAATTGATGCCTAGTCATCAGTAACAACTAATGAAGATATCATAAATGAAGTCAACACTTATTAAAGGAATTGTTGACTAGACGATCCACTTAACACACCATAACCGGAGGAATAACCATGATTAATTCATTACCATAAATATAGGTCCACGGTCGAGATTAGTAGAATAATATAATTAGTGGAAGAGTGAAACAGATTTATAAAGAGTATAAATAGTACTACGATTATGTAAAAACTGTATATTCTTTTTTGAATCAATAAAGTTACTACTTGGCAAACAATTGTTATATTTTCCTTAACAATTTTGACACCGTCTGTGGGAAATTATATAAAAAAACAACCTTTTTTTGAACCAATGATAGTAACAAGATCCAGGATTGAAAGGGAAACCTCTGAAAGAAATCTCACCATGGAAAACTAAACACCACTACTAAAGCAAGTCTTCGGACTAACTCAAGACTCACCCTTTGGTGTAATCCCTCAAGAAAACTAAAATTTCGAAAGGGTGGAGATTCCAACTGGAATGCATCCTGCCCCGGCCGATCCTGAAATCATCTTGATCATATAATCCTCACCAAGGGAATCGAAACCCTGCTGATGACTCAGGGATTCAATGTTTGGAACTTCAAGTTCGACTTATGCAACAGACTAAACCAAGGGCTACTCACGGTCATGAGGCCAAAGATCAGGCGGCTAAAGAAACCTTAGTGGAGATAAATGACACATTCCACAGATTAATAGCTAAAATACAAGGAGGAAGCAGATTGCGGACTCGATTAGGATTTAGGGCAATTTCGGCACCTCAAAGAGAAGAATCTTCAAAATGTGAAGAGCACGATGAGGGGGAGGAGAAAGGAGCGGCAAAAAATACTCCAAAGAGAGAGAGAGCACCAAAAAATAAGCCAAGGAGAACGAGGTTGAGAAGTACGATCAATTTCATCCTAAAATGGCAGTATATGTTCTCAAAGACCTCCGTTAGTAGAAAATATCCTCGCGTCCGAGCTCCTCTGAAAGTTCGATCCATTCCGTATGAAGCTACTGACAGCACAAGTGATGTAGAGAGGCACTTGGAGCAGTTTAGGAATATGATGATGGAGTTCAACCCGGATGATGGCATGCTTTGTCGGGAACTCTCTATGACACTAAAAGGTAATGTCATGGACTGGTTTAGTAGTTTACCTAAAATCAATATCCATGATTTTGCAGGTTTGTGGAGCCTCTTTATAAACAGATTTGTTGACAACAAAGAGTCCCAACGTGAGAGTGACTCCATCATGGATCTCTATAAAAGATGAGTCAAAATATTGAAGAATTATGTGAAGCGTTTCGTATACCATGAACACTTTGTCAGATATGGAAGAATATTTACTTGTTGCTTCGTTAAAGAGAGGCCTCGATAGGAAGACCCACAGTACCTTGATTTAGTTTATTTTCCAGTTATGAAGATAGGAAACCTCCTTGCCCGAGCTGATCAGTTTATAAAGTTGGACGACTCAACGCAAGGGGACTCTGCAGACAGAGCCACAACATACTCGTAAAGGGGAATTTTTGAAACAAGGCGGCTGGATTAAGACCCTCGTACTGAAGGGAAAAAAGGGCACTAGTACCCATCGGCCTGATCCCTACGATAATCCAGCATGTCGCTTTACTCCATTGACCGACACCATCTTCGTTATCTATGATAGAACCAAGGATAAGATGCGATATCTACCCCCTCGAATCATGACCGCCCCCAGCTACAAACGATCAAGCATACATTTTTTATCTTACCAAAATGACCACGCTCATCTAATAGATAAGTGATGGCAGCTGAAGAAGGATATTCAAAGACTAATCGACAATGGTAAGATCATCTAGTTTGTTAAAAAACAAGAGCACCATTGCTAAAAGGACAAGAAAGAAAAGCCTCGCCCGACAAATGATGAGACTCGCTGTGATGACAAAAGAGTCGACAAAGGAAAAAAACAATGGATTTTCACGATTTCAGGAGAGGGATCATTCATAGGAGATGATCAACACTCTCAAAAGATGATGAAGGCCGACCAGAAAGTACATTCAATTGAGGTATCTTCTTACCGTAATTATCGAGAACCAGGAGTTGACCTAACGTTCAATGATGATGACTTAAGGGGGATAGTTACCCCCCCCCCCTATAGGATACCCAGACTATTAACCTAGATACCATATGAGTTATGGTGACTAGAGTGTTAGTCGATGGTATTAGTTCAACCAATATCATCTTTAAAGCAAATTATGAGCGAATATTCAGTGTTTCACCGTATCAGTCAACCCAACGCATTTTGATGGGGTATAGAGGCAAAACTTCACAGTGTTTTGGGGAGGTCGAGCTCATGGTTAGAATGGGACATTGAGCTACAAAAAGGGAGGTCAATACGTTTTTTATGATTTCGGATGCCCCAAGTTCATACAACATCATCATTGGACGACCATGGTTGCATTGAATGGTAGCTACTCTTTGCACCTTCTACCAATGCATCATGTACCCAGTGGGGATTTCAGTGGGAACCATAAGTGGAAGCGAACAAACCGTTAGAACATGTTACGCAGTAGCGATCGACCCCACCAAATTGATGCAATAGCAATTAACGAGCAAGGGGAGCCGGCTCAACCAAACAACATACCTGTTTTCTGACCCAATGGATAATCCTAGGGAAAATAAATGACTCGATGACAATCCTGAGGACGGAGATGATGAGCTGTTGGCTAATGGAAGCGTATTACGCATAGGTAAAAATTGAGATTTCATTTTTAGAAGTTCTTTGATAGAATTATTTCAAATAAATTTGGATATTTTTTCATGCGTTGCAAATGATGTGTAGGGGTTAGACCCCTCAGTAACTATCCATGAATTAGCGATAGATAGATATGCAAAGCATGTTCGGCAGAAGCACATATCATTTTCAATAGAGAAGTAAGAGGCCACCAACAATGAACTCAATAATTTATTTCAGCTCGGGCACATACCTCGCACCTTGTGCCCTGTATGGATCGCGAACCCGGTATTGGCTAAGAAGAAGGAAGGATAGTGGCGCATGTGCGTTGACTTTACCGAACTGAATCAAGCAATGCCCGAAAGACGCCTTCTCATTCCCTTATAATAACCAGCTGGGGTTTCAACCCGAGGATGTGAATATCTGTCGGTTATGGACGCATGTTCTAACTACAATCAAATCTGCATGCACCTAAAGGATGAGGAACACGCGATATTTCAAATAGAGCAAGTTTTATACTACTACACTGTTATGCCCTTAGATTTGAAGAACGCTAGATATACGTACCAACGCCTAACCAATCACGTCTTCAAAGAACATTTGGGGCATCATATGGAGGCATACATTATTGATATGATCGTCAAAATCAACATGGTTGAGAAACAACTCAAGATGTTAAGTATGCATTTACCATTTTGGATAAATATATGCTAAAGCTAAATCCATTCAAGTGTTTCTTCGGTGGATATACCTGGGAAATTATTGGGATATATCATCAACAAAATAAGGATTAAAGCAGATCATGTGCAATTAACAGCAGTAATCCAGATAGAGCCGCCAAAGTATATAAAATAAGTCCAATGCCTAACGGGACGCCTCGCTGCATTATCTCGTCTTATCTCGCGAACTTCTGATAAGAGTCACCATTTTTGAAGTGTTTCGGGGATAAAAAAAACTTCAACTGGAATGAGGCATGTAAAGCAGCCTTTGTTGCACTTAAAACTTATCTCACATCAACGAAGATCCTCTCTGTACCAATAATGGGTGAGCTTTTGTACCTCTATCTATTTGTTTCTCATTTTGAAGTAAGTATAGTGCTTCTCGAGAGCCTGATGGCGTAAAATGGCCTGTCTTCTATACAAGCAAGACCTTGGTATATGGTGAAACTTGTTACCTCAATCTGATAACATTGCCTTGAGACTGGTGGTGGCTGCTTGCAAAATTATCCCTTATTTTCAAGGTCACGCAATTATCGTACGAACTTCTTTTCCTTTACGAAGCGTATTGTAGAAGCCAGAAGTTTCCGGATTACTTACCAAATAGTCTATCGAGTTATAAGAATACTATATCAAGTTTGAGCCACACTCGGTGATTAAAGGGCAAGGCATCACCGATTTCTTCACCGAATTCTCCACGCCAATTTCGAATTAGAAAGGACCAAACAATCATAAACTACATTTAAATTTGAATTGGAGTGGATACTGGAAGCAGATAGAGCCTCAAGTACATCACGTGGTGGATCCGGTGTAGTTATGAAGCTGTCGGCAAGGGAAGAAATCCAATAGATCATCTGCTTTAGCTTCCCTATAACCAACAATACGGTGGAGTATGAGGCAGTCATTGGTGGTTAGCCTATATATGTAGAGGTAAGGTGCTCAATATCTGACCTGACTCGAAATTTGTTACCAATTAAGCTAGGGGTACATACGACGCCAAAAAATAAGGAATTCGTAACTACCGAGCAACTTTAAATGAATATGAGTCCAAATTTCTGTTAGTTAGTTATGAGTAGGTTCCCCGCCTAGAAAACTATGTCGTTGATGCCTTGGTTAAAGTCGCAGCCTCAGGAGAGAATCCATTTGTGATACTCTAGAGCTACCCAACCACCGAGGTATCTACATTCCAGAACAACATCTGCACAATCGATGCCGCTTTTGATTGGTAACATCCTTATTTACTCTACCTAGGTGACGACACCCTCCTGTTAGATAAGGCAGCGGTTAAGGCATTACAACTGTGTTGTTACCAAATATTGCATATTGGATAATGTCATCTATAAAAAAAGTATGACTCGACCACTGTTGTGCTGCTTAAGTCAAGAAGAATCTACCACAGTTCTCCATGACTTTCATTCGGGCGATGCGGGAGAATATTGTGGTCATCGTAGCCTTATTCGTCAGTTTTTTTTAGTCGGATATTATTTGCCCAAGCTAGCATCAGATGCATAGAACATCATCCAAAAATTCCATTCCTCCAAATACTTTGCAAACACTAACCATCTTCCAAACGAACCGATGGGTTCCAACCCATGCTCATTTCCTTTCGGTAAGTGGGGCATCGCTTTGGTTGGGCCCTTGAAGATGGCTAATGGGAAGCGCCAATTTCTTAGTAGTAGCAGTGGATTATTTTACTAAGTGGTTTGAGGCTAAGGCTTTATCACCTAAAAGGTCTCATTATATATATAATTTCATGCATCACAAGATACTTGCTCGTTTTGGTATCCCTCTCGTGGTGATTGATGAGTCCGGAATTATTCACCACCACCCATTGAGAAAACCGGACAGAGGTAATTTAGACAATAACTGCCCATTGAACTATCCGGACATGACAAAAGTATTAAAACACTAAATACCTTTTGACTAAGCTAAGTGCTAATCTACTTAAGAACTAATGGGTCTTTAAACTCGACTCGGTTTCACAGCTTGACCCGAAAACCCATGGGTTCATAATTAAGGATATAAATACCCAACCACTTTCATTAATGAGGGTAATGAAGCAAAAGAAGCAAAAGTTGGTTAAAAAATATTCGAGAAATAGGGACAAGCATGGGAGGTTAAAAAGACATCTGGGAAAAGGGTCGTCTCACAACCATAGCCATAGCCGTAGGCATGTCGATCAGCTACTGATGGATCCTTTCGCTTTCCATGATGAGCCAGGTATTTTTGCAACACCTAATGAAGACACTGTCTTTAGTCGTGGCCGAAATTTGAGACAATCCCCATTGTCCTCCAAGATACTATCCAGAAACCTTTCTAAGAGGTTTGACAATACTAAGATAGAAAAGTATGATGGGAGCAAGGATCCGGACAATCATCTGGAACACTTTAAAAAAATTATAATAAATTTTGATGATGATGACAAACTACTATGTAGAGCCTTCTCTCAATCTTTTACGGGGAGTGCTTTGAAATGGTACAATAGCCTGCCACAGGGTTGCATCAGAAACTTTGACACGTTTTCGATGGCCTTCCGGAGGCAGTTTGTTGGAAGTAAATAGGTGAAGGGCAATGGAGACACTATTATCCATTGTGCCCAAGAGCCAAATAAATCACTAAAAGACTATATAAGCTGGTCCGTGAACACAAAGAATGGGTTAGCTGATTGCTTTGAGCAGGTAGCAATAGCTTCTTTGAGACAAGGATTAAACCCTGGGAATCTCGCCGATTCGATAACCAGAAGAAAGGCCATGACTTGGGGTGGTTTACTAAACCAGGTGGGAAAGCAAATCAATGTAGATGAAACGAAAAAGACTATGGTGCACAGGCAAGTGAGGTATGCCCTAGCTGCACCAAACCAGAACCAGTCCGGATACAAGGCCAAGGAATTCATTTAGGGTCCCAACAGGGCCAAGCAGACTCAATCTCACCCAGCTCCAGCTCAGAGCCAGTAGTCTATAAATAAACGAGGACCTTGGGTCCAACCGGAGTGGTTTGCTGAATTGAAAGAGAATGTGGCAACCATCTATGATAAAACAAAAGATGAGCTACATTTTAGGAAGCATGCAACGCTTCAATCTCCTAGGGAAAGTCGTAATACTTGTTTTTGCCAATATCATCATGATATTGGATATAACACCGAAGATTGCATCGCCTTGAAACAAGAGGTGCATAATCTGATTGAAAGAGGAAAATTAGGAGCTTATGTCTGATGAGGGAGAATAAAAGACATGGTGAAATTGTAAAGAAGAAGTTTGTTTAGGAGAGAATTGTAAAGAAGAAGTCTGTTTAGGAGAGAATTGTAGAGAAGAAGTTTGTTTAGGAGAGAATTGTAAAGAAGAAATTATGTTAGAGGAAAAGCGCATAGGATATTGAAGAAGTACCTCTAGTGAGAGGATAAAAAGATATAGGGACCAATAATGTAATTAATGGGAGTTGAAGTGTGTAGGCCCGTAATTGTACTATATAAGGACCTCACACGCTTCACAACTCCCAAGGATAATTTTACGACTTTCTCTCTCTACTTAAGCTAATTTTCACTTTCTCTCTCTAAAAGGATACCTAAATTCAGTACTTGAACTCATCTGGCACTAAGAAATCTTCGTATCACAAAATCACCCCCAAGCATTTATAAAACTCTTCAGTGGCGCCGTCTGTGGGAACCGAAGATTGTTCTGACGACAATCGCTTCCTGGAAATAATTCCTATTCCGAGGGAAATTATGGAAGAGCAAGGGGACGATTTTGTTAACAATTGCGAGGAGAATCTCGTGGGCGACGATTACCGGAACGACATGGAATACGAGGCACGTGGGGGCCAGCGAGTCGGAGACACTTTTGATGACTCAGATCTGTTGGCTTGAAGGAATGAGGTGTTGCTAGAGATCAAAAGATTAAAGGCAGAAAAAGAAACCGTACAAGCAAATCTTCGCTCTGAGATAAGGACGGAACCTGATAGTGGAAAAGAGGAGCGTGAAACCGATTTTCTTCCTAAAGCCAGGGACGAAAGATATAGGGGGTACGAACGACGATCATCGAGGAGGAAAGAAAAACGACGTGTGGATTCATCTGATTCAAGCAATTATTCCCGATACAGCTCGTCGGAGTCGTCTCCTAGGAAAAACCGCAGAAAGAAAAGACACGGTCGAGGGCACACAGATCATCAAAGAGGAAGAAGCTCGGAGAAAACATATCAGATGGAGAAGAGTTATCATGATCAGGCTAATGAACGGGACTATGGCCAGATGAAGTTCCCCTCTGGAAACCAAAACGCTGGCCCGCGAAATTCAGAATGGCAGCATCAGTATACCCTGCCGTCTGATGAGGGATTATATTTTCCGAGCCATGAAAACTTGAGATCCAATGTTTATCGGACGGGTCGTAATTGGAGGGCTTCTCCTTTGGCCCCGGAAATATTAGTGGGCAATCTCCCTAAGCACTTTGATATCTCGAAGTTGGATAAGTTCGATGGAACACAAGACCCCGATAACCACATCGAGCAGTTCAAAAACTTCATGATTAATTTCGACGACGATGATAAATTGTTGTGCAGAGCTTTTTCTCAGACCTTCAAGGGGGTGGCTTCCAAGTTGTACAATAGGCTTCTGCAGGGTTCGATAAAGAATTTTGATATGCTCTTGAATATTTTCAGACAGCACTTTGTGGGGAGCAAAAAGTTCAGAGTCAGTGGTGATACGATAATCTATTGTAGACAAAAAGTGGGGGAGAGCTTGAATAACTATACCAACCGAATCGTCAAGACAAAAACAGACATGGAGTATTATAAAGATTCAGTGGCACTTGCAGCTTTCCGGATGGGCTTGCTCCCCGGATTATTGAAGAACACAGTAGTAGAGAGTCAAGCCATGACCTTCGGAGCTTTGTTGGATCAGGTGGAAAAGAGAATTCTCGTGGAGGAAACTCAAGCTTCGGAGAAGGGATCCGACGACCAATTGGATCAGAACCAGTTTCAAATATCCGAGTCTAGCAATCAAGGGCATCGCGCCAATGTTCAGATCAAAAACACGGGTCAGTATCCGCCGAGGCAGAAAAACAATTCACAATATTATGGCAACCAGCAAAATTATAATCAGTATCGAATAACTGGGTTCGACCGGACTACTTTGCGGAATTAATGGAGAATGTTGCTGCCATATTTGATAAGGCGAGATCCACGGTGCCGTTCAGGAAACCTTTTCCTATTCAGACTCCGAGGAAAAGTCGAACCCAGTTGCAAGTATCACGAAGATCACGAAGATATTGGGCATGACACCAAGGACTGCATAGCTTTGAAAAAAGAAGTGCAATTTTTGATTGAAAATAGAATGTTGCTAGAGTTTGTGAAAAAACACTCCTAGATAAATGTTGTGGTAAAGGCTGTTCCAAAAAACACTGACACAGCCATGGTAATTTCCGAGAAAGTTGATGTTTTTTATATTGAGCAAGAATATCTGGATCCGGAGGAGGGCAGGAACAATGTAAATTTGGTGGAAGAAATCATCCCGAGGGGGAAATTAAACCGCCTCTGCCCTTTCTTTGAGTCAATGGCAATCTTTGGAGGGAATACCATAGCAGGGAATTCCAATAGCTCGCGGAAGAGACACATGGTTAATCTGACTACCCAGATTGAGGGAGGGGTGTCAACACAAATGCACCGCTTACCCTCGCCTATCATATGTTTTGATAATGATGATATGCGAAATATCGCGGGACCACACGAAGATGCGGTAGTGATTGCTGCAGGTATTGCTGGAGATCAAGTTCAGAAGATACTTGTTGACACAAGAAGTTCAGCGAATATCCTATTCATGAGCACTTACAGGCAAATTTCCGACCCACCAGTTATCCGACGCTCAGACAGAACTATAGTGGGTTTTACCGGTGCCACGACGGTGGTGGTAGGAGAATTTCAGGGTGTGGTAGAGTTAGGCCGAGGGCCATTCAAGAAGGAGGTGGAAGTCTTGTTTATTGTTGTCGATGCACCAACTTCTTATAATGCTATTTTGGGTCGCTCTTTGTTGTCCCGAATGCATGGAGTCATTTCAACGGTGCATCAGTGTCTGAAGTATGTGATAGGGAATAACATCAAAAACGGTTAGGAGCAGCAAAAAAATGGCCCGCGAATGTTACCAAATATCTTTATCTTCGAAGGAAAGTCGGGGAGGAATTTTGGATAAGGCATAGCAATTAAAAGGGGCTTCCTCGGATGTCATCCCATGTGATGATCCGAGGGAGACCCTCGGGTTTCTGGTCCCGGAAGAGGATTCCGAGGGACATGAATTTGGGCATGGCAAAATCCACAAGATCGAAGTCAAACTTTCTTTTAAGTTCAAAGAGAGATTAATTGCGTTTTTGTCTAATAAACTCGATATGTTTGCTTGGTGTGCACAAGATGTTACGGGCGTTCCACCGGAGGTAATATGCCATAAACTTGCGATACGACTTGATGTTAGACCCATTGTCCAGAAGAGGAGACCAGTTTCTTAGGAAAAGGCTTCCGCTATTCTTTTGGAAGTGGAAAGGCTATTAAGCATAGGCCACATTCGCGAGTCGCAATATCCCGTATGGGCTTTGAATCCAGTCTTAGTGCGGAAGAAGAATGGCAAGTGGAGAATGTGCGTTGATTTCACAGATTTGAACAGAGCTTGTCCCAAGGATCCATTTCCGGTGCCCCGCATTAATCAGTTAGTAGACTCGACCTCGGGCAATCAACTGTTATCTTTCATGGATGCATACTCAGGGTATAACCAAATCCGGTTAGATGCTCAAGATGAAGAAAGCACTTCTTTTATTACCGGGAGAGGGTTATATTGTTACAAGGTTATACCGTTTGGCTTAAAGAATGCAGGGGCAACTTATCAGCGCCTGCTCAATAAAACTTTTGAGGGACAAATTTGTCGGAATGTGGAAGCATATATCGATGATATGTTAGTCAAAAGTTCACGGGACGAAGATCATTTTGCTGACCTAGAGGAGACTTTTAACAATTTAAGCAAGGTCAATTTGAAACTAAATCCGGATAAGTGCATTTTCGGGGTGAGGTCGGGCAGATTTCTTGGATACATGATCAGTGAAAAAGACATCGAGGCTGACCCAGAACAGATAAAAGCTTTAGTCACCATGACTCCCCCTTGGAATATCAAAGAAGTCCAAGTCCTGACAGGGAGATTGGCCGCTCTGAATAGATACATTTATCGATCTTCGGATAAATGTGCACCCTTCTTCAAGGTATTGCGAAATGCGAAACAGTTTCATTGGACCGACGAATGTTCAGCCGCTTTTCGCCACATCCAAGAATATTCGACGTCCCCTGAGGTATTGTCTAAACCATTGGCGGGGGAAAGATTAATTTTCTATGTAGCGGTATCCGATTGTGAGGTCGGTGTTGTTCTACTTCGGGAGGAGGACACTTTGTTAAAATCTATCTACTATGTCAGTAAAAGTTTGCTGGAAGTGGAGAAATGATACCTCAAATTGGAGAAGGTAGCTTTGGCTTTGGTCACAGCCGCTCGGAAGATGAGGCCTTATTTCCAAGCACACCCTATAGTTGTCCGAACGACATTTCCCTTAAAAGGTTTGTTACAAAGGCCTGATATCTTTGGGAGGATGACCAAATGGTCAGTGGAATTGGGAGATTTTGACATAGTATTGGAGCCTCGAACGGCGATAAAAGCCCAAGTTTTGGCTGATTGTTTGGTTGAGTTCCATTCTGATAGAGAAGACATAGAAATAATTGACCGCCCTAATGAAATAGAATGGTCAGTTCGAACGGATGGAGGGTCAAACAACTCTGGAAGTGGTGCGGGTGTCCAGTTGGTTTCTCCAGAAGGGATAGCTATGTTCCAAGTTATTCGGTTTGGTTTCAAGGCAACTACCAATGAGGCGGAGTGTGAGGCAGCATTGGCGGGTTTGCGTTTAGCTAGGATATGCGGGGCCAAAAAGATTAGACTGATGAGTGATTCACAGTTGGTGATAAACCAAGCGTTGGGAGAATCCGAGGCTAGAAAAGATAAGCTGATACAGTATCTGAAAGCACTAAAAGACTTGGTTTCTGAGTTCGATGGGGTCCAATATGAGCATGTTAGGAGAGAGGCAAATATCATCACAGATTCTTTGGTCACAGCCTCTCGAACGGAGGGATACTCATGGGTCTTGATTCAGGAGCATCCTTCGGTCATGACCGATGCAGACCATTTTATGAATATTAAAGAGGTAAGTAATGTCATTACACATGATTGGAGGTTGGAAATTATTGACTTCTTGGCAAACGATATTTTACCTGCTGGAAAGTACGAGTCAAGGAAGATCAAATTTAAGTCTCACGGGTATAGTTTATTGGGAGGCGTTCTGTATAAAAAATGTTTGAGTCGCCAATTATTAAGGTGTTTGAACAAGGATGAGTCGCAGTTTGTCCTGTCTGAATTGCACGACGGTGAAGGTTCAGCCCATTATGGTTATAAGGCATTAATTCGGCGGGTGTTTCTAGCTGGATATTATTGGCCGACTATTTCTTCTGACGCAAAAGACTTGGTCAAGCGATGTGATACGTGTCAGCGTTATGCTAACATAATCCACCGGCCTGGAGTGTCAATGGAGAGCATCTCCGAGGCAGTCCCATTTGACAGGTGGGGCATCGATCTCGTTGGGCCCCTACAAATGGCATCTGGGGGCAGACACACCATAATCGTAGTGGTCGATTATTTTTCTAAATAGGTCGAAGCGGAACCATTAGCAGGGACGAAAGCCAGAGATGTTATCAAATTTATCGTTTCAAACATTTGCTGTCGCTTGGGGGTACCACTGCAGATTACGACGGATAACGGACCTCAGTTCGATAACAAAGAGTTTAATAGTTTTTACCTTTCCAGGGGCATACGATAATGTTTTTCCGCTCCGTTTCATCCTCGGGCTAATGGTCAGGTAGAAGTAACCAATCGAACAATTCTGGATGGGTTGAAGAAGAATTTGGAAGGAAAGACCTGAAAGTGGCCTAATTATTTACAAGAAGTACTATGGGCTTACAGGATAACGCCTCGAGCTACTACCGTTGTATCTCCATTCTCCTTGGTATATGGTATGGATGTGGTTGTCCCTTCGGAAATCGTCTTCCAATCATATCGCGTAGCAACTTATACAGAGGAATCGAATGACCAAAGTCGAACCTTGGCGTTGGATTTAGTTGAAGAGAAAAGACAACGCGCCCAATTGAAATCTTTGCATTATCAAACACTTATGAGGAGTAGATATGCTTCCAAGGTGAAGCACAGAGAATTTAAGGTGGGAGATACGGTCTTACGCAAAGTCTTTCTCCACACTAAGGAAAAAAGTCTTGGAAAATTGGGACCCAACTGGGAGGGCCCTTATGAAGTCACAGAGAAAGTAAAGCAGGGCACGTACCGTTTGAAAGACAAAGAGGGGCAATGTCTGCGACTTCCATGGAATATTGAACACTTAAAATTGTATCTTGAATAAGGAGCTAGTTAGAAGATAACATTTATCCTTTTTTGTATTTTCTGGTTACCAAACATAGCGAGGGCATACTCTTTCCTACCCTGCTAGGCACAGGGAGGTTTTAACGAGGTGTACCTATGAGCTGCTTAATACAAAGTATTTTTTGCCTCACACTATTATTTGGGTCACGATATTTTGTGCCTCGAATTGTTTCATCACTCACACTATTATTTGGGTCACAATATTTTATGCCTCGAATTGTTTCAAAACTCGCACTATTATTTGGGTCACAATATTTTGTGCCTCGAATTGTTTCATCACTTACACTATTGTTTGGGTCACAGTAATTTGTGCCTTGAACTTTTTATTGCCTTAAACTATTATTTGGGTCACAAAAATTTGTGCCTCGAATTGTTTTAATCCTTCGAACTATTGTTCGGATCACAGTAATTTGTGCCTCGATTTTTTCATTGCCTTATACCATTATTTGGGTCACAAAAATTCGTGCCTTGAATTTTAAAAAAAAACAAAAATCCTTCGAACCATTGTTTGGGTCACAATAAGTTGTGCCTTAAATTTTTATTTGGGTTACATTCGGTGGTTCCTCGAATGATATTACCCTTCGAACTATTCTTTGGTACACAATATGTTGTGTCTCGAGTTATTTACACTTTTAAGTCATTATTAATTCCATGCGTTAGGATATTTCTTTTTCTCCGGATAATTCTTGAGGCATACCACAGGGCAAAGGAATGTAGCTGATTGAATCGGTACAAAAATATGAATCGGCAAACACGTGGGAGAAAACGACAACTAATAAATCACATGGTAAAATGTTCCAAGTCAGGGCATACATAAAAGTTCGAGGAGAACATCTCCTCGAATAAACAACGAAGGAAAACAAAATTTCCTCCTCGAAAATAAACAAAAATTGCCTTCTAAGGTCTTATACACAGCAAACTATGCCACCATGCTTACCTACTGTTGTGATTTCTCAGAGGACTCACTTCCCTCGGAATCCGACGACTCACTCTCACTAACAACAATATGAGGAGGACGAAGATCCGGGGACACGAGTTTCCAAAAGCTACCAAGATCGTATTCGGGGTGCTCTGCATGCAGTTGAGTTATTAGTCCTGCTCGAACTGTTGCATCTCGATCAGCAAGGTTATTGGTGCACTTGTTCGCATAGGCATTCACAGCCTTTTTCTTCTCCTCCTCCACTTGCCGAGGGAAATCTTCGATGCGCTTCACCAATCATTCTCTGTCCTTGTAGATTTTTTCATAGTCATCAATACAGTCATTGAAGCCTTTGCACGCTACTTCATGGGCCTTTTGATATTCAATGATGAGTTTCTCTTGGCCCTCCGTCTTTTTCTGATAGAGGTCCCTTTCCTCCTGGCAGCATATCTCTAGCATGATGACATAATTTTCCGAGGCAGATAATCTTTTATAAAATGCATCTGCTTGGCTCTCCACAATTGCATATTCCTTTTTGGCTTCTTCAAGTTGTGAAGCCAGCAGGGAAGCTTTGAACTTATAGTGGTTCTTTCGATTCTCTAAGTGCTGCATTTTCTTTCCCTTAATAACAGAGGTGTGCAACAGGCCTCGCAGACTTAGTGAAAATTCATCATCAACGGGCACTTCGAAGGAGCTGCTGGGAAAGCGTAGCCCAACAACGTCAAAATCCGAGGACTCTCCTTCGAGAATTCCAATGTCAACATGTTGGGGAGGATTACTTCGAGGAATAGGCAGTGGAGCAAGTATTGGGGCTCTTCAAGGGGAGCTGGATGTGATGCTTGGGTGCGAGGAGTGCTAGGTGTCAAATTAGAGTTCTGTTTGGGAGAGTTATCCCCCACTTCATGCTCAGACTCACCCTAGGCCTTTTGGACTTCAATCTCTTGGGCTGGTTCGGGGGCGTCGTTTTGAAATTTTCCATCCTCGGACAGCTCTTGGATAGGCTCTAAGGCAGCCTTCTCTTTCCCTTTGGTTTTCAAGTTTTTCTTTTTCTGAGGATGGACGGACTTTTTGGGGGGAGCGTCAGGATTGGGGGTCACTCTGGGACAATGGCCACCTCCAGTTGTGGCTGTTGTCCCTTAGTAGGAAGTTCTTCATCGGACCCGTCCCGAAGACTCTGTACACGAGCACGCTTTGGAAGATAAATCACTATGTCCTTCTTCGTCACTCGCTCAAACACCTCGTCTTGAGAAGGAGGGGTCATCAACTCTTTTAAGGACAATCGATCAAGGGGATTCAACCTCCAAAGTCTTCTCAGCGCCATATTATTGTCCCTAAAACACAAGCGAAATCTATTCTCCCAATTTTCTTTGGCCCATTCACTGAGCTTGGTAAAAATGGTAGTGGCACTCTCTACATAATCAGCAAAGGGCTTGGAGATGTCAGTCATAGTTACATAAATAATAAGTTAAAATTAGACTCCTACTATTCGAAGGGCTACTATCAGAAGATTCGTTCGAAGACTTATATTTATTGGTCCACAGAAGAGATAATTTGTGGGGGTTCGAAAGAGATGCTTCAGAGCCTGTTTCCCAATGACCTGAGAAGAAGATGAATTGCTGCCTCCATTTTTTGTCAGCTTCTAGCAAATCTTTTAACATTTTTTGCCTTCGGTTAAAGGTCAATGAGTAGAATGGGAAGAATGGGTTCCTAGCCAGTCCAGATAATCCGATGAACTGCTCCAAGGAAAATTCTTGGCCTGAAATCCTCGAGGCCATGATGCATGCCATCAATGTGAACCACATGTTGGGTCCAACTTGAGAAGGGAAAAGTTCAATCTTAGCAAAATATTCGATGAAAAAGGGGTCTAAAGGAAATCTTAGTCCCCAAATCATGATTTCGGTATATACAACAAGCTCGTGATCCCTCACTGATAACGGGGTCTTTCCTTCGGAGGGGAACCTGATGTCGATGTACGAAGGGATGCACCAACGAGTACGAAGTAACATTTCCTCTGATGGAGAAAAATACTTGTACGATATATTATAAAGAGCAACAGCATGCTTGTTCTCAATCCCTCGAATATTGTTGCCTATGATGGCATTGAGTTCTAAGGGAAGTGGTACGTCTCCCTTTGACTTGGGGGCGATTTGGCTCGCCTGTTCTTTGGATATGGCTGGCAGAGGAGCAGGAATTTTGCTTGATGATTCTGCTGGAAGTTCAATGATTTTGTTTGGACTTGTGGCTTGAATTTCTTGATTATGTGACTCAGGATTCTGCGGGGGGATGGGCTGTTTACTAGATGATTATGCAGGATTTTCGATGATGTTAGTCGGATCAGCAACCTGGACGGCTTGCACAGATGACTCAGGATTGTCTGAGGCGATTGCTTTCCCTTTGGCAGCTAGGACTTTATTGCGCAACTCCCAAACTTCTGCCTCGGAAATCACAGTCTGTCTTGGAGAAAACCGAGGAGTTCCAGCCCTTGTTATGGATGGAGTGGCAGGAAGGCTTGATCCAAGATCCCCAGTCTTCGCAAGAGAAGCATCCACTACCGTAGTTCGAGGAGCTTCAGGGGTATTTGATGGCGCTTCTTTAGAACGTTTGCGCTCTCCCGAATGCCTATCTTTGTGCTGTCTCTTTCTTTTTCCCGAGGAGTGTTTGTGGTGGTTGTCTTTCCCCATTTCTCCAAGGATGGACTGGCTGGTGATTTGGTTCTGTTGAGATATTTCGAGGGGAATAATGGCCGTCGAATTTGCAGGAGGGGGCCACGGACCGTAGGAGGTAGTCACAGCAGGTGGAGGTTGAGGCTCAGTGTATTCACCAACAGCAACTCTCTCTTCGAACTTTTAACTAATAAAGAGCCACTCTAGAATCCTGCGAGGTTTGTAAGCCAGCTTTCTCTCTCTAGAAATCCTGGGTAGAAAGTTTGAGTTACTAATGAAGAAGGTAAGTATTTATAGAAGTCAATGGACTTTTGGGAAAGTCGGGTTTGGGGACATTTCCTATTGTTTGCCTAGGGGCATTATGGGTACACTAGGTGAAGAATTGCTGATAGAAACGCGCGGGAGAAGACGCAGAGACGATCTAATTTTAAGAATGTGAAATGATCTCTCTAAAAATTCGTTCATAAGAAAATACGAATGCTTATGTCATGCCTTTTCAATCAATCATTGCAACGTCTTATCATCGTATTATGGTGATTGGAATATGCTCACACAGCGAATTCTGATGGGCTCCATTTCTATGCAACCGGCTTGTCCTTGCTAAGACATTGCAAGGATTGGGGGCCACACTGGTTAATATGAGGCAAAAGAAAGTTATGGTCTAAGGGATGTACTTGTTAAGAAGATGCTTTTTCGAGGAGGCACTTTGGAGAGGTATGTAGCATTCAAAGAGACACTTTTTCGAAGAAATATATAGCGTTCGAAGAGACACTTTTTCGAAGAAACATATAGCATTTGAAGTACTGGTCAAAGACATTTTTTAGGAAGAAATTTTGCAATTGAGGAAGTTTTCTCCGGAGAAAAATGTTTCAGTGGTGACTTTCTTACAGTCCCAGTAAAACTATTTTTACTAGGACTGGGGGGCTACTGATGAGGGAGAATAAAAGACATGGTGAAATTGTAAAGAAGAAGTTTGTTTAGGAGAGAATTGTAAAGAAGAAGTTTGTTTAGGAGAGAATTGTAAAGAATAAATTGTGTTAGAGGAAAATCACATAGGATATTGAAGAAGTACCTCTTGTGAGAGGATAAAAAGATATAGGAACCAATAATGTAATTAATAGGAGTTGAAGTGTGTGGGGCCCGTAATTGTACTATATAAGGACCACACACGCTTCACAGATCCCAAGGATAATTTTACGACTTTCTCTCTCTACTTAAGCTAATTTGCACTTTCTCTCTCTAAAAAGATACCTAAATTCAGTACTTGAACTAATCTGGCACTAAGAAATCTTCGTATCACAAAATCACCCCCAAGCATTTCTAAAACTCTTCAATGTCAAGAAAAGAAGTGGGAATAGGCGTGACAATGCTCATCGGACTAGCCCAACGAACAATGCAGAGACATCGGCTCCGGACGGGGCCATGGTAATCATTAAAAGATTTGATATAGAGTCAGAGTATTTGGATCCTGATCCAACCCGAAATAAAATGAGGGTTATAACAGAACATACCAAGAAAGTGTCTGGGCTCATAAGCTTTTTTGAGTCACTCACTATATTTGGGTGGGACACGATGACTGCGCCAACTCTTTCTTCAAGGAAGAGGCATGTTCACACTCTAGCAACTCAGTTATATGGAAGCATGTCCTCCTATCAGTCCCAAATTCATTTTCCCTTTATTGTTTTTGATAAAGATGACCTGAGGGACATAGCTCGTCCTCATGAGGATGTTGTGGTGATTGGAGCATCAATTGAGGGCAATGACATCAGGAGAATTTTGATTGACACTGACAGCTCAGCCAACATTCTCTTTTTAAGTTCCTATAAACAGATGAAGAATTCAGCAGTGATTCATTGTTCAAACAGATCTATTGTGGGCTTCACGGGAAGCTCTGCGGATGTGGCAAGAGAGTTTGAGGAGGAGGTTTTGTTGGGAAAGGGCCCTTTCAAGAAGATGGCCAGGGTACTTTTCGTTGTGGTAGATTACCCCACGTGTTACAATGCGATCTTTGGGAGATCCTGGCTCTCTATGATGCATGATGTGGCTTCAACAGTTCACCAATGTTTAAAGTATGCAGTTCAAGGAAAAGTGGGAGTTATCCGCAGTAGCCAAAAAATAGCAAGAGAATGTTATGCAACTGCACGTGCCCCTAAAACTCTGGGGGCAGTCCGGATAAAGAAGAATATAAATTGTTGGGGCCCTCTCGGGGTGAGGGTGAGATTGATGACCCGATAGAGACCCCTAGTGTTTTGATACCAATTGAAGAAGTTGAAACCCACTCTCTGGCTGAAGGAAGAAATGTTAAAATTGGCTCCGTGATGGCACCAGAATTGAAGAAAAAAGTGTTGACCTTTTTGCCAAATCACCAACATGTTTTTGCTTGGTGTAATGCTGATATGACTCGATTACCTGCGAATGTTATATCACACCAACTATCCATCCGAAGAGATGTTGGACCTGCTGTGTAAAGAATGAGAGTTTTCTCTAAAGAGAAAGTTGATGTCATAGTTCAAGAGGTTGACCGACTTACCAAGATGGGGCACATAAAGAAGTCTCAATATCCTTTATGGACAGCTAATCCAGTGTTAATAAAGAAAAAGAATGGGAAATGGCGCATGTGTATCGACTTTACTGACCTCAATTGAGCTTGCCTAAAAGATCTTTATCTCGTCCTCCGAATAGATCAGTTGGTAGACTCCATATCTGGGAACAAGTTATTATCCTTTATGGATTCCTTCTCCGGTTATAACCAGATACTAGTGGATCCGAAGGACCAGGAACACACTATTTTTGTTACAGATAGGGGTCTCCATTCTTACAAGGTGATGCCTTTTGGGTTGAAGAATGTTGGGGCTACCTATCATAGGTTGGTGAACAAAGCGTTTGCTGATCAGATTGGGAGAAATATGGAAGTATATATTGATGACATAATGGTGAAAAGTTTGGAAGAAGAATTACACATAGCAGATCTTCAAGAAACTTTTGCCAACTTGGCAAAAGTTAATTTAAAATTGAATCCAGAAAAATGTGTCTTTGGAGTGCAATCTAGAAAGTTTTTGGGGTATGTAATAAGTGAGAAAGGGATATAGCCTGATCCGGACCAGCTTGACGTCTTATTAAAAATGGATCCTCCTCGGAATGTTAAAGAAGTGCAAAGGTTGACAGGAAGGTTAGCTGCATTAAATCGTTTTATCTCAAGGTCTTTGGATAGTTGTGCCCCATTTTTCCTGACTTTAAAGGGTGGTAAAGACTTTAACTAGTCTCCACAGTGCGACTAGGCGTTCAATGAAATAAAAAAGCATTTATCTTCCCCCAAAACTCTTTACAAACATGTTGATGGAGAAACACTGTAAATATATCTAGCTGTGTCTGAATGTGCGATAAGTGTGGTGCTGGTAAGAGAGGTGGACAATTATCCTCATCCAGTGTACTACATCAGCAAGAGCCTAATGGATGCTGAAAAAAATGTATTTAAAGCTTGAAAAACTAGCACTAGCCGTGGTGATTGCTACTAGAAAAATGAGACCCTATTTCCAGTCTCATTCTATTGTCATCCAGACATCTTTTCCCTTGAAAAATGTCCTTCAGAAGGCAAACATATCAAGCAGGATGAGCAATTGGTCAGTAAAATTGGGTGATTATGACATTGATTTCGCCACCCGAACTGCAATCAAAGCTCAATTTGTAGCTGATATCTTGGTTGAGTTCCATTCGGACAGAAGTACTAAGCAAGCTGCAGATGAGAAAACTAAGAAGATATGGTTTATCCGGACAGATGGTGGATCAAGTACCATGGGTTGTGGTGCTGTGATATGTTTAACCTCTCCATGTGGTAAGTTATTCCATGTTATATGCTTTGTCTTTAGGGCTTCTAACAATGAGTCCGAGTATGAGGCTGCTATAGCTGGTTTGAAATTAGCTTTTCTATGTGGGGCTAAAAGAGTCAGGTTAATGAGTGATTCTCAGCTTCTTATCCATCCTTCCCAAGGTCAATCTGAGGCCAAGAAGGAGCAATTGATTAAATACTTGTTCATCCTTAAAGAAGTAGCAGCTAACTGCAAAAATGTTAGCTATGAGCATATACCTAGATCCGAAAACACACTAGCAGAATCTTTGGCAACCATAGCATACTTTGAGTCCTACCCCTGGATTCATGTGTAAGAATGTCCATCCATACAACCCAATCAGAATAAGAAAGAGGAAGAAAGTTTAAGTATTCAAGTGGTTCAACCCAAAGACTGGAGATATCCCCTTCTTCAATACATCTCTAGTGGCATTTTGCCTCCGGAGGCTGTGGCAAGGAAAATAAAACATAGGGCACGTGGTTTTTTAATCATAAGGGGTGTCCTTTACAAGAAGTCATTTAGTAGACCTCTCCTGCATTGTTTGGGGGTTTAAGAGTCTCAAATTGTGATATACGAACTACATGATGGTGAAGGATCAGCACACTGTGCCATCCATAATGACAGATGCCAATGATTTGGTAAATAAATGTGACCCATGCGAAAGGTATGGTAATGAAATTCATATTCCAATTTTTCCCCTAGAGTTGATTTCTGAACTAGTGTCTTTTGCTCGTTGGGGACTAGATTTAGTAGGGCCTCTACCAATGGCATCCGGAGGGTGCAGAACTATTATTGTAGCCATCGATTATTTTTCAAAGTGGATAGAAGCAGCCCCCCCGGCAGGAACTACTTCAAAATATGTTATAAAATTTATCATGTTTAACATTTGTTGCAGATTTGGGGTTTCATAAAAGATAACCATAGATAATGGGCCACAATTTGATAACAAGGATATAGAGAGTTTCTGTGTCTCTTGGGGCATTCAGCATTGCTTCTCTTCTCCTTTCCACCCACAAGCGAATGGTTAAGTTGAGGTGGCAAACAGGATCATTTTGTCCGGTCTCAAAAATAATTTAGAAGGGACTGCTAGAAAGTGGCCAAGCTATTTACAAAAAGTATTATAGGCATACCGGACTACTCATGGAGCTGCTACACAAGAATCTCATTTTTTCCTTGGTATATGGGATGGATGCAATTTCTCCTGTATAGGCAAATCTTCCATCATACAGAGTCCACAAATTTTCCGACACAGGCTCATGAAGTGGCAATCAGAAGTCAGTTGGACTTAATAGAAGAAATAATGGTTAAGGCTCATTAGAGCCACCCTTTATCAAGGCTTGATGAGGATTAGGTTTGCTTCCAAAATCAAAAGAAGGGATTTTCGACCAGGGGACAAAGTATTAAGAAAAGTCTTCTTACATACTAAGGAGAAGCAGTTCGGCAAGCTAGCTCCAAACTGGGAAGGGCCTTATGAGGTGTCCGGAAATCTTAAGCCTGGGACATACAGGCTTCAAGACAAATATAGAAGGATCTTAAAGCACCAGTGGAATATTGAACACCTCCGGTTACATCTGGAATAAAAGTTGTGTAAATATTTACTTGTTTAAAGTCCATGTAAATATTAGGAGAGGCATACTCTTTCCTACCCTGGTGGCGCGGAGAGGTTTTAATGAGGTGTCCGGGTTTTTCAATAAAATTTAATGCCTTCTTAAAATATTCGGAGTGGTTTGATTACAATTTCTTTAAAGCATTCAAAGGATCTTTGGCAGACTAAATTGATCTGGTGAAATGATGATCATTTAACATTTTTTATCGGAGATTTTAAACACACTCATCTTAAATACTTGTAAAATAAATAAAGGCTTTTTAAACATCTGCCATTAAAATTAAGCAAATATGAAACATAACAAAAAATTAGCAAGGTAAATCTGTCCGGTTAAAAACCGGATGATGATATTAGAACATAAAATGTGCCTTGGCCATCCAAGGACTTTAAGTTTAAGAAAGGCTTAACCGGACCAAAACCGGACGCAGTTACAAAAATGCATTGGCCATCCAAGGACTTTAGTATTTCATAAGGTTAAAAAAACAAAATAAGATAGTTAAAACCTCAGGGCTTGTTCCTTTGGGATGTTCCTGCATCATCTTTTTTCTTAGGATCTTTGGGTTCACCACTGGAACTCTCTCCGATTCTTTCCTACTCATCAGTGGTGTCATCAATTCCACTAGAATAATTCTTCTTATCACCATCCACCATCGTATGGAATGGAATATCTTCATACTCAACATATTTTCATAAGGTTCCAAGCGTTCTCTTCGGAAACGTTTGGTGGAAAAGCAGAACCATATCAGACTTAACTTTGGTATATCTTTAATCTAGGGAATGTATCACTTCACTGGTGTATGCATCAACGCGGGCCTGAATTCTCTGATCCTACTCTGTTACTAAGTCTTCTTTCTCCTTGGTTACCTTGGACACAGCCTCTTCAAGAGAAGTCTTGTCACCGGATAAAGTTCGAATGGCATCATCCTTGGTCTTCATGTCTCCCTTCAAGGTGGAAAGATCGTTTTCCAAACCATTGCATTTGGTTTGGAGCTCTGTGTTAGCTGTCTCTGAGGTGACCAAATTGGTTTCCAGATCTTCTTTCTCTTCCTTCAAATCCTCAAGCTCCTTCTTCAATGCCTCAATACTCTGGTTGGCATTGAGGAGGTCTGTAGATAAAATCTCCTTGTCTGTGTTGACGGTGTTGATTAGGGCAGACTGACTCTTTACTTGCCTTTCCAAGTTGAGCACTGGTTGAATATGGCCCAGCAGAGAGTGAGTCACCATATCGTGTTCTTGAGAAGGTGAAGGACTTGCCATTGAAATTCACCATATTGGAAGAGCTTGGGGGAAGTTAGGGCCAGTAAATTCGTCTTTCTCAAAATCGTTGAAATAGAAACCAATATTTTGGAGGCCACTGATGTCTACTCCATCAATATTAATATCCCCTCTGGTACCCTCCTCAGATTGTAGATCAGTGGGGATCTGCTCCGCCAAGGTGGGATCAGTTGGATCTGCCGGAGGAAGAGACTCCCAAGGGCGAAGGATTACTTCATCCCGTAAGGAGACCTTCTTCTTCTTAGTAGTCCTCTCATCACTACTTGCTCCCTTTTTTCGGTCCTTTTTAGGAGGCTTCAGTGGATTTTGAGGTCCACCTGCCTCCCTAACGGTCTCATCCTCAATTACTTTGAGCAAAGTAGCATCAATCCATCCTTGGGTCTGCCCTCCTTGATTCTCTGGAGCAATCTCCTCTGCAACACCCCGAATAGCCTCTGCTGCAGCCTTCTTTTATTTCCCTTTCCTTCATTTTGCTTGGGGCTTTGCCTCTGGAGGGCAACGCGAGTTTGTCATCATTCTCCTTTGTTCTCTTAAGTATAACAGTCGGAGGAGGTGGTATAGTCAGCTCCTCCCAAGTGATATTTCTTCGACCCATAGTGTTCCAAAGGTGGGATCTCATCAAGTTGCCAGAAGTAAAGCAGTTGTGGAAGGCGTTCCCCCAACGGTCAGCAGCCCAGGCATTTAATTTGGCGCATGTGGTCTACCCCTCCTCCACATAGTCGGAGAACTCCTTCAGCGATACTAAAATAAGAGAAGAGGTGATTCAAGAATATTTTTTTTGCAAAATAAGAAATACAAACAAAGTAGAATACTTATTTGTGCTCTTCCACCTGCTGGTGAGCATGCTAGGATTGACATTGGCCTTAATTTTTCTCTCATTCTCCCACGTCCTACTGCTGAATATGAACTGGGTTTTCTAGCTTTTCTCTGACTCTAACAGGTCATCCAGTACTTTAAAGTTGTCTCCCATTTTGTAGTGGTAGAATAGGATGTGATGGTTTTTACACAGGCTGGCCATTGCAGCGAACTGCTCCATTGGGAGAGAAATACCGGACAGCCTCGACGCCATGATGCAGACGAGAAGGGTATACCAAGCATTTAGACTCAGCTGGCTTGGATAGAGTTGAATCAGGTGGAAATACCTGGCAATTTCTGGATCCAAGGGGAATTTGAGCCCCCAGTTGAAAATCTCAGTATAAATGACGATCTCGTTGAGCTTGTAGTCCATCGGAGTTTCCGGTGTGACTGGTATTCTCACTTTCACTGATTCAGGGATCCCCCACTTGGTTCGGATCCTGCCCAGCTCAGCGGTGTGAGTATAGACATAATTAATGTTCTGCATGGCCAACAGATACTTCACATTGACCTTATGAAAACAAGGTTCCACTTTTCCTTCCAAGCTCTCCGACAGCTCCGGATGAGTCAACCCCGTCTTTCCATTTCCCTTTCATTTTCTGTCACAAGTAGTGTCCTTAGCTTGTCCAGAGGCTTCAGTCTCAAAGGGGGCCTCTTCAATACTATCCTTCATTACTTATTCCATCATTGTGGAAGGTTTGACAGCTTGTGGATTAGTGGTCTGTCCGGATGGCTGAGTACTAGTTACTTCAATAGGTATGGTGTCCGGTTAGGTCTCAGCTCCGGAAGATTTTGTTTGAGGAGTTATTCTGCTTTCCTCGGATCCGGAGGGCTTGTCTCTAGGGGCTCTTATAAATACCTCTGATCCGAAGGCTTTATCCTTGGTTGCTGACTTAGATGCCCCCATTTTGGAGGACTTGGCTTGTGAGCCAGTTGTTTGGCCTTTCACCAGGCGCGTTGTCCGACGAGGGTTGGTTTTCTCTGGGGATTTCTCAATGTCAGATCCCATAACGATAAACAGAGAAGGCTTCCTAACGCTTGATACTACTTTCTCTTTTACGGTAGAAGGCTGAGACTCCTGAACCGAGGAGCCTGACGGGATTGGCGAGAGGTTTGGTTGGAGTAAGCGTTTAGGTTTTGTGATTTTAGCGTAATACGTCTCGCACGCTCAACTTTTTGCACTTTCACTAGTTCAGAAAGATTTAACCAACCACCTTTCACAATAGCGTTTCTCGCTGTGAACATAAAATTATCCAAGAGAAGTTTTTGAAAGAAAATATAAAAATCTCTGGGAAAAGAAATTGTGAAGTAATGAAGATGGTGAAACAGTGAAGGAAGGTAATTTATATCTAGTAAGGCAAAAAGTTACTGATACCTAGGAGAAGACGAAAAGACTGAGGTAATGATTGGAGGCGGCGCTGACGTAAAAAGCATTAAATACATCAGTTACTTTTTAGTTTTAGTGAGAGCACCGTTCTATGAAGAAAACGGTTGGAAAAATGAATCAAAATGCGACATGTGTCCTACGATCCAAAGAAAAACTCTTAGAATTCTGAGAAGAAAATCAGTTTGGATAAACCTTGAACCAAACGCATGAGCGATCCGGAAAGTGTTGTTACTGACTAAGTAAGTTTTTTAGATCTACCAAAGGTCTTTGACAAAGCCTAAAAAGGGGCTACTGATGAGTCCGGATTTATTCACCACCATCCACTGATAAAACCGGATAGGGGTAATTTAGTCAATAACTACCCACTGAACTATCTGGACTGACAAAAGTATTAAAACACTTAACACCTTTTGACTAAGCTAGGTGTTAATCTACTTAAGAACTAATGAGTCTTTAAACTCGACCCCGTTTCACAACTTGACCCGAAAGCTCATGGGTCCATAATTAAGGGTATAAATACCCAACTACTTTCATTAATGAGGGTAATGAACATTTAATACAACCACGCAGCTTAAATCTCTCCCTACAAAACACCCAAACATTTAATACCTTAAAAACTCTTTAAAACGTTAGACAAAATTACCCTCAGTTCAAAATAATCCACACCACTGATGACAAAAAACGACCCTAAATTTCAAAATTCCATAATCCACATTCTATAAGCGCTATGGTATTGCGAAGCACTTCTCCACTCTTTACTACCCTCAGGAAAATGGCCAAGTTGAAGTCACCAACCGAACAATGCTGGATGACATCAAAAAAAATGGAAGGTGCCAAAGGGAAGTGGCATGACAAACTCTCTTAGGTATTGTGAGCCTATCGCACTGCACCACGAACAGAAATGGGTAAAACTCCCTTTGCACTTGTCTATGGAATAAAGGTTGTGGTGCCAACATAGGTCATTATTCCAAGCCATAGAATAACTAATTACTCAGAGACTCTCAACGGTAAAGACAGAGTTATTAGCGTTGATCAGATAGAAGAGTGTCACGATCAAGCGCGTATACGAGCAGAACATTACATGAGCCTGATGAGGGTATGGTTTAATTCACAATTGCAACCACTTACTCTCTAAATTGGCGATAACATTATGAAAAAACTATTCCAATCATCTAGGGATAAAACTGTTGGAAAATTGAGCCACAACTGGGAAGGTCTCTACACTATCATCTCCAAAGGGCATTATGTGGTATACAGCCTCGCATACAAATATAGGCACGTCGTTAAACATCCTTAGAATATTAGTCATTTGATGTTGTATCACCAAGCTATATAATATACTGATGCACTATTTTTCCCTATAATAGCGCGAGTGGGTTTTTTAAAAAGGTATCAAAATATTATTCCTATAATGAAATTTTATTTTTTTCACCAATAGATGTGTTTATTTTATAGTTTTTTCATCCTTACATCTATGCAAACGGGTCACTAACCAAGGGGCCATACTGTGCCCAGACTAAATAAGTCCAATAATACGAAAGAGTTAATTGGCCATGCCCACTGAGGCTAAGTAAGGGGTCAGGTTGTGGCAAATACCTTGTGGTATTAATATGCGAATTAATACAAACCCATAAGGTTACGCAACATGCCAAAGATGTCACTTCGGTGAATAAGCCGAGGGATACGCCTAATATTTTCTGGTTAAACGATGGGTCATACTGTGCCAGATCTTGTAAGGAAACGTTACTTCACTACAAAAAATTTAACAAACACATCCATCTCCTTTTAAATGACTATAATTTTTTCTTCACAAACATATGTTTCACTAGCAGATAAAAATCATATAAGTCATACGTAACAACTTATATCGATGTCCATGCCACCTATCAAAATGTATACAATATAGGGTAGCCGACTAGCAACATGCGCCGGTAGGCCAGTGCTATGGAGTTATGATGCATTTATACATAGCGCAAGAATTATCTCCCAATAACCACTTTTGTAATCAATAAGAAAGTGTAAAATTATAAAAATTACCTCGATCGCCAACCATACTTGGAGTTGAAGAATTTCACCCATGGGCATGTTATCATAGAATGATAATTCTAGAAAATTCTTCTACTTCTCCGTCATCAGCTGAGAAAGGCGAGGCATGGCCTCTTTCATGGGAGGTATCTACTCTTTCACTTTCTCACCTCGGGAAACTTCACTACTCTCACTCTTTCGTGGCATCCGATATGGCCTTATAATGTTCATATACGTTGATCCCGACCTTGCGTCATTTACAAAGTCCTGTATCCGCTGCGCTAATCCTTGTGGCAGTACCTTCTTCTTCCGAGCAACATTGTTGCTTCTATCTAGCTTATTCAGTTCTGTATCATCTCTCGATTATCTAATCACAATAACCCTATGCGCATTGCCGGTCTGCTTCGCAGCTACAGGCGCTAAGGCTCTCCTGCCTTCTTCTCTACCAATCCCACATCTGTTTCATCATATCCACCAATGTTAGTTTGTGTTAAGATATGAGTATCGCATAAAATACAACCCGATTCATTTTTAAAGGAGGACTCTTCTCCCCAGTGTCATCATCCTCATCACGGGGGTGTCGACCCCCCTCCTTTACAACCTCTTCTTTAGACTACCCCTGATTTTCATTTGGTTGACTCTTCTCTTCACCAGCGTGAATAGCCAAGGTTACTTCTTTATTTCTCTTTTTTCCCGGGAAGATGAGGATTCATCTGCCTCATTCACCTTGTGACTCTTAGGAACCACCAATCCAACACTTGTATTATTTTGCTCGCGATACATTTTCTATATTAGAGCCCGCAACATGTCCATCATTGCCATCTCCCTGCTACCATCCATTTTCACCTGACTGTTGTCTAAAATCTCCAACTCTGTCACACACCACAAGCCAAATTTTGAATAATTTACATAAGTAAACAAGCGGGAAACCTCCAACCCCCAAGTTGCGTTTGCGGTCGCGGTTAACTTGACTAAAGGGTTCACTGCACCTTTTGATAACCCTTCTCTCGCCAATCCTGATGTTTTCCTTCTCGCGTAAGCACAAATATCAAGTCAACCACATATTTCTAACTGGGTTTACTTCTACTACCCATGCAACACTTAAAATTTATAGTTAACTCTCCACTACCTTTCTAGTTGCAGATTCATAACAGCACTTTCGTGCTCCCAATTTCCCGATACATACACAAAGGTAGGTTTTCAATTTTTATCAGAGGTAAGTAAATCTACCAATCTTCTCATCTCGGACTGTTCGAGATAAAAGAAGGGGAAGCGGGCCAACTTGGAAACATCTACTACTGCCAGGAAATCCGGAAAGACAAACAAGGATGTTCAACACTCTCGAGCTTAGAACTATGATTAATAACAATTTCCAACCTTTGGTTGTAAACTATGTAGGGCATAGATTTATAAAACAAAAAATCCACGAATGAAAGAAGGTAAAGGTAGGTGAAGACCTCAATCAAAGTGGTCGTATATAGACAGGTTTCATTCTCCTAGATTCGGTAAGGTTGATCCCCAAAAGAGATAAATATCATTGTATCATCTTCCAGAATATCATACCTAATTCTAAATTCACAAAGCCCGTCCTCTGTTAAGTTCCCCTATTTGAGTGTCACTTTTGAAAATACTCATCTAAAATGGAGTACTTTCAAATTCAGATTATGTGCCCTCATTCCTGACATTATTGGATTTCTCTTTCTTCTTCATAATTCTTTTTTGCGCCATCGATTGAGTGACTGCAATGATCCAACAACGGTTATAAGAGCAAGCTATGATCCTTTTTAGTTTGCATCAGGCATAACTACCAACGGTAAATATTAAAGCAATCAACCAACAACGATGCTACCTACAGTAGTTTATGGATAAACCCTAATACCGCCCACTAGAATTTCTACAAACACACATAATCATTAACTACATAATTGACATACATACGTTACAGGAGAAATCTTTGGCAATAAACAACGATTTACTTTTACATTTCATAACAAAAAAGAAGTTTTTTCTCCTTTGAAATCGCAGCAAATTACCTAAAACTAATTATAATTCGATTTGTAATTGTTTTAGTGTGTGAAATGCATTTACCCCCATGTTTGATGGGACTATACTCATTACTTTTTCATTAATTAAACTTACACGCTTTGCAAGAATCGAAGCGGTACAATGTATTTAATATCTTTGTGTCTGAATCACCAGTGTGGACGTGCTCTCCATTAGACGACACGTACCATCAACACAGACATTATGTCACATCATTTTTTGGCGCATCATGGCACACAAAACTCATATTTCAAATATATTCACCACCGTAAGTTATTCCATTCAGTACCTTATTCCGACCTACTTGATAGACTATGGAAAGATATGATAAGGCTGTTATTATTAATAGAGAGTCCATTGTGCAAGATGTGACTTGATAAAGAGTAAAATAAGTGAATAGAGATTTCAGTGATAAAAGAATGGGGCCAACCCGAGGGGTATTTACTTCAAAATAAGATAGATCGTACATCATCGAGCAAGATCATTACTACGACCGTTTCGAAGACCAAACGAGAGACGTCGAGACCAGCTTACAAAACGCAATCAAGCTAAATTCATACCGAAAGATCAACAGAACCTGATCGAGGCTCGCCCAACTAATAAAAAGACCAAACAAATTTCATAATTTAGTGTGAGCTTAATCAGGATCTTACCAAACAGAGGCCACACATTAAAATTAACTGAAAAAGTGAGGCCCATCAAGGACTAACGCGCACTTACTGAAGCCTAGTCATCAGTAACAACTAATGAAAATATCATAAATAAAGTCGAAACTTATCAAAGTAACAGTTGACTAGATGACCCACTTAACGCACCATGACTAGAGTAATAACCATGATTATAGGTATATTACCATAAATATAGGTCCACGATCGATATTAGTGGAATTATCTAATTAGTGGGAGAGTGGAACTGATTTGTAAAGAGTATATATATTATCAAGATTATGTAAAATCTATATATTCTTCTCGAATCAATAAACTTACTACTTGACAAACAATTGTTATATTTTCCTTAACAGTGGTGGAAGTCCAAAGAAGACAAGTATCATATTCTTTGTAGGTTACCTAGATAGAATTTTCCAATACGTATATTTATAGTGGCAAGTGAGTGTGCGTTTAATCTGGTCAAATTACAACATACGGCTAAACAAACAAGATTGGCTGGCGGGGAAACTAGGAAACTTGTTGCAATGAAAGATTAAACTGTGTCGGGACATAACATGCAAAATAAAGAATATAACATGGAAGATAATCCAAGAGACATATTCAATGAATTTCCAAATGTTTAATAATATCTTGAAGAATATCTTATGGATGAAGTTATTATGGGATATGATGATAAATAATCAGTTGAATCAGAAGACAACTGTTTTAGATGAAGAATCATTTTTAATAGAAATGTTTTAGTGAGTTTGTACAACTCTTGGCCCGTAAGAATACAAATTGTGAAAGGATTAAATCAATAAAATGTATTTTTTATCCTTTAATCTCATAATGTAACAACTTATCACTTATAAAATAAACAAATTATAACAAATCATAGTATAGTTAAACTATAACAATTATTTTATCACTAGTAAGTAATGATCAAAATATAACAACACTTGTAGTAATTATAATCAAAGTATAATAATAAAATTGTGATGGCCTTATACCATTTTAAAATTATATATACAACTCCACTCGTCTTACATAAACCATTTATATTCTTCTGCACGTGACTTATATATGATCAAACTAATCTCACAATATTTCTACCATCAATTTCCACAGATGATGACTCATGATCGATGCTTTATCTAATATTTTCAATAAACCAAAAATATATTTTTATAGAAACTGATAGAAATGATCTTGACTTCGTTGCATAAATGTTTATAAATTAGTATGATACGTATTCCTCAAAATAATATATTGTTGGAGGGACATATAGGTTTGGTAAATCTTAATATTTTACACGGATCCTTTCAAAAGTTATCAAACTAACAAGGATATATGTAGCTAAGGCATAATCTCGTATAATGAGAAAAGTAAAGATTCATATCATAAGGTAAAAGTCCAAAATTTCCGTCGATCTTTAAAACTATTGAGTATTCTAATATAAGGATGATACTCTAAAGAAGTATAAAGCATCACAAAAGGTAAATCAATATGAATCAAGGCTCATTAACAGACTAAGATAGTATCGTCGATAAGAAAACAAAGTAATAAAGATATGTTAAAGCTTCAACAAAGTTCATATGGATAAATAGCCTACTTTAAACGATACTCAATTAAAGATGAAAATAACTTATAAATATCAATATATTCATAGAATATGTTATTTATTATCAAAATACCCATAGGTTAATGGGTAATTTAGTAATATTTATTAAGTGGTTGTTGTGAATGATTAACACGTGTCCTATGTTGCATGTGTCATACATCTGTATAATTTAGGTATAAAAATTATTATAAATAGAAGGTCTAATAATTGTAACAAGGGTTGATTCACTGATTTTCCTAGCATGGGACACATAATAGGACCACTTATATCTGAATAACATTCGCATAAATATTGTAACATAGAGTAGCCTAGAGAAGAGGATTGGTCGATTGATTGAGGAATGCCCATCCATACAACCCAATCAGAGTAAGGAAGAGGAAGAAAGTTTAAGTATTCAAGTGGTTCAACCCAAAGACTGGAGATATCCCCTTCTTCAATACATCTCTAGTGGTATTTTGCCTCCGGAGAAAGTTGTGGCAAGGAAAATGAAACATAGGGCTCATGGTTTTTTAATCATAAGGGATGTACTTTACAAGAAGTCATTTAGTAGACCTCTCCTGCATTGTTTGAGGGTTTAAAAGTCCCAAATTGTGCTATACGAACTACATGATGGTAAAGGATCAGCACACTGTGGCTATAGAGCTTTAACTCGGAGGGTCTTGTTGGCCGGATATTATTGGCCATCCATAATGACAGATTCCAAGGATTTGGTAAAGAAATGTGACCCATGCCAAAGGTATGGTAATGAAATTCATATCCCAGTTGTTTCCCTGGAGTCGATTTCTGAACCAGTGCCACAGATAATGGGCCACAATTTGATAACAAGGATATGGAGAGTTTATGTGCCTCTAGGGGCATTCAGCATTGCTTCTCTTCTCTTTTCCACCCACAAGCGAATGGTCAAGTTGAGGTTGCAAACAAGACCATTCTTTCCGGTCTCAAAAAGAATTTAGAAGGGATTGCTGGAAAGTGGCTAAGTTATTTACAAGAAGTATTATGGGCATAGCGGACTACTCCTGGAGCTGCTACACAAGAATCTCCTTTTGCCTTGGTATATGCGATGGATGCAATTTCTCCTATAGAGGCAACTCTTCCATCATACAGAGTCCGCAATTTTTCCGAATAGGCTCATGAAGTGGCAATCAGAAGTCAATTGGACTTAATAGAAGAAAGAAGGGTTAAGGCTCATTAGAGCCACCCATTATCAAGGATTGATGAGGAGCAGATTTGCTTCCAAAATCAAAAGAAGATATTTTCGACCAGGGGACAAAGTGTTGAGAAAAGTCTTCTTACATACTAAGGAGAAGCAGTTCGGCAAGCTAGTTCCAAACTGGGAAGGGCCTTGTGAGGTCTCCGAAAAACTTAAGCCCGAGACATACATGCTTCAAGACAAATATGGAAGGATCTTAAAGCACCCTTGGAATATTGAAAACCTCGGGTTATATCTGGAATAAAAGTTGTGTACATATTTACTTGTTTAAAGTCCATGTAAATATTAGGGGGGCATACTCTTTCCTACCCTGGTGGCGCGGAGAGGTTTTAATGAGGTGTTCGGGTTTTTCAATAAAATTTGATGCCTTCTTAAAATATTCGGAGACCATGTCATTTTATTAATATATTTAAGAGGCCATAATATTTTTACAATAATAAAAAAATTGAGAATAACAATGGTAAAAATATTTCAAGATAGATTTAGATTTTAAAAATAATAAAAGTGGAGTTTAATAATTATATTTACAAATTATCGAGTATTTTATTCATTTTTGACAAGTATGTAAATATTTACCCTAAAAAAACTAGTTAAACAAAGAAAAAAGTGTTGGTTGGAAAGAAAGCATTATCAGAATATATTATGATAAATATAATAGCGTTAGAAAAACAATTAATTATATTTTTTAGAAAAAAGTTAAAAAATATAGTGTATGGAATATATATTTAACAATATATTATTGATTAGACTATAAGAGAAGTCTGGTGCAAAAAAAAAGTATATACAACAAGTATTATTGATTAGATTGTGCCACAATTAAGATCATATGAATTTTACATTTTTTTTCTTTAGATTATGAGAGAGTCCTTATAAGAATATATGCCGCTTAGACATAATCTTCTAGTATGGGGAATGTAACAATTCATATCATAAGGTAAAACTCTAAGATTGACGTTGCTCGTTGATAATAATGACTATTTAAAAAACTAATGATATTGAGAAGATGTATAAAATATTGATAATGTAAAGCAAAATGAATTATAGCATAATTAATAATATCGTCTCTATTAGATAGTTATAATAGAGGATTAATATGTGTCATACATCCGTATATTTTATGAATAAAAATTATTACAAATACAAAACACAATTACCCTAACAAATATTAATTCATTGATCAATAAAATTATTCTCAATCATTTTTAATTTTATATTTTATATATTTAAAAAAAATGTTTTCATCACAACAAAAATTACAAACAAATTTTTTAAAAATATATAAAAAATTATAATCACCCATAATCATCTGTATAATTGTATAATTTAAAAAAAAAAATTGTTGTCAATTTTATTTAGTTGTTTACACATCCAACCCAATCCAAACTTCTGATTGTTTTTAGAATTATAAAGGCTTTCTGTTACAGCAAGGTGGCATTGTCTAAACATTTATTGGCCAGAAGTAAAGAAAAATCCGTAATAGAACTATTGTTAAAGATTTCCATGTCATCAATAAATAGTCTTTTTGTTTTTAAGTTATCATTTCTTGATGCAACAAACATAACCTTCTTTTCATATTCCTCTGCGGAATTATTTAACTTACTACTTGCTTTTTGTGCATGAAACATGTCATAAACTCAATACTACCACCACAGAAGATGAAAACAACCTTGTAGGCGCGCCACTTTGAGCTATAAGGCGCAAAAGCCGCCTTTGATATTGCGTCTTATGAAGTTTCGTGCGACAATTCTATCCCTCACAGCACAATTACACGCTTAGAAATGAATACTTTTTCCATTACCCTGCAAATTCAAAATTATAAGGACGCTTATTGTTAAATATAAATTAATGTCTTATTATTTATTTTTTTAAATTTAGTGTATATGCTTCCGTACCTTTTGTTTATTGTCACTTGTCGAAGTTCGCAGTTTGAAAATCTAAAATACAATATTACATTAAGCAGCTATTTAGTAAAGGATAAATACAAATGTAAACTACAATTTTACACTATTTCATGTAAGTAATCACCCAATGTTTAGCATTTTCTGGATTTCTATATTGAATTTTTTGTTAGTTATATAGTAAATTTAAAAAACCAAAGTGAAATCACGTGTAACTGGATCGTTTTTAGCCATTGTTTTTAAGTTACGGTATAATGGACAAATTAGTTGCGAAATAATGTGTAATTTGATTGCGAAAATATTAAAAATTAAAATTAAAAATATCATTTAGTAGATTTTTTTTGTTCCTTTTAAAAAATCTATATATATATATATATATATATATATATAGTTAGGCTTTAAAAGTATGAAATTTTAAAGATAAAAAACACTAACTGATTTGTTTAAATATATTGTTGCAAAAATTTATATTCCGTATAATTTTTGGTAAAGTGCAATAATTCAATTTCTATGCGAACATTTATGGTACTTTATCCTTTTTTTTTAATATATAATTGGTAAAATATGTTATTTTTAATCCTGTTTATAAAATTTTGTTATACAAATGGATAAAAAAGAAACTTAAATTATGGAAAACAAATGTATAAATCGTAACTCAGCCTAAACAATAATCATTTATATCTTCGATTCGACCGTATAGTTGGTACCTTGGGCAAGTCTCGTTTTGAAAGATTGCTTGGAGTGTTTGTTGTAAGAAAATCCCATGGCTGACTACTGCAATTTCCTTTTCTTGGCGTGTCCACAGCCTACAAAATTCCGACAAAACCAGACACCATTGATGATAAATGATAAATGATATGGGTTTTAAATTTAAGGTACTAATATGATTTTCTACATATTATTATTAATTAGTAATAATAATAATAAAAAAGGATAGAGAAGAGTGAGACCACATGATAAATTGCAGGCCTCTGGCTATAACTTCATCCAGATCCTCTCTATCCTCTTCCCTCCATAAACAGTCATCCTCGCTTATTATCTACAAAAAAAATGAGGGGTTGAATGTCAAACTCACACATAACTTTATATATAAAGAGGAGGTATGGTTTCCGCTGACATACCTCAGAGTAATCAATGTTAGGGAACATAGAGCAGTAGCGGCTGACACTATTTCTTTTATCACATGGATACAATCCCTGTTTCATTTTCATGCACCTCCAAATCATTCACGCAAACCAAATAAAAACACACCAAACCCATCATTTTTTATACTATTATTATAAAATACACACCATACCATACGTTCTCGACACAACTCGTTTGCTACCATGGGTGGATAATTTCTCGAAGGTTGGTCGTCGACATCACCTGATTCTTCACCAAATACTCCGATTGCTGTTTGGAGGGTCCTGATCCATAATCATCTCTTACTTCAAAAACTTTTGATTTATTTATCATTAGATACATAAATTGAGCAAACCATAATAGGTTTTATCACACAAATTTTATAAATTTATACCTTCGCATAGGGGAAACCACGACTAACTCAACCTTCTCACGAAGTCCACTCTTACGAACAAAATTCCTAAGATCACCAACCTATTCAAATATCAAATCTTTTATATTTTTGTGAAACACATAATGCGATTTAAAGATTAGACAAAGTAAAGTACCTGGTGGCAGCCCAAAGGAGAAAGTTGTGCATCAAAAAGCGTATTACTGTAAATTGCTTTCTTATCTTTTTCTACTTCTACATTATGCATTCCTTGTCCATGTCTCACCTGTATTTTTTTCAATTCATATATTTCATTTTCAAACATTTTTAACAAAGTAAAAAAAAATTTATCTCATTTATCTTTCCCATATTTTATATTTTAAAAAAAATAGAATAAAATAATTTCATTGAATATAAAAGCATATAACATTTTCGCAACAAACGAACCATATGAAATCATTACCATGTAATTAATTTTGATCGGAAAACATTTATTATATATGTTCTTTTATAATATTTCTTTCTCTTGTATTTAAAAACATTAGTTTACAACATTTTTTTTGGTAGAGGAATAGATATTAAATAAGTTTAAGTAAATTAGAAAAGTAAATCTAAACTAAACCTGTATGGTTTTAATTAGCTTAGTTAAAATTTTATTAGAAAACATATCAAACCCAACCAAACCAAACTATTTCTTTAAGAGATAGGTAGCATATAAAGTTTTGGAAGATAAGGAGATAGGTGGCATATAAAAGGTAAAAAAGTTAGATGGCAATAAAATTGGGGGACTCACGAGATGAAGAATTTTAGAGTCATGGGAAGATAGGAGAGCAGACGGAACTGAATGTAAATCCATTTCCCTACAACTCTTATGTGCTGGCAAACCACAAAATTATTGAAGGCTAATGATACTACAAGTATGTATGCACCAATATGTATTTATAGGAGCTGGAATTTAAGCATCATCAGCCACCTTCTATTTATAACTTCTAAGTGTTTAGATACTTTTCCATTGAAGTTACGTAATGGTTTCTGAGCATTGGGAACCGCACTAGATAAGAATTAAAAGTAAAGCCAATTTATTTAAAAAATTAAAATTATTGTTTGGGTACCGTTGAAAGAGTATCAACTTTTACCGCAGAACCAAACAAAGTCTTGCTCTAATAAATTATAGGGTTTACTAAGATGATACAATAACAAGCAATGGTTTAAATTTCAAAGCCTGTTAGCCTAGAAACAAGCTAATCGACAATGGAGCTCCGCCTCTTTGAAGAATGTTTCAAACAAATCACGACCTTAACAACTTCTCAAATCATCAGCACTTCATTTGATATTAGGCAGTCACCAGCTTAAGACTTCAGAAGATTCAAATCTAGCTTTTCAAGAACAGTTCCACTGCGCCAATCATTAGCACCAGCACTTCATTTGATATTGGGCAGACACCAGCTTAAAGACTTCAGAGGATTCATTGAAACCATATTCTTTGACAGACAGTTCAGCCAAGAGGAATCAGATTCAACAATCCAAGCTAGCTTAAACAGATTACAGCCAATTCAACTCAAGCCTATTGCTCCTACCAATATCGAAACTATCGAACAACCTGAATGTTCAAAGCTTGCAACAAAACTTGATTAAACATACAGGATTAATCAGAGATATTTATATATGGTAAGCCAAGACTTTCTAAAACAAGAATTGATTTAAGGTTAACTGGAGCAGAAATGTAGTCATAATCTTGTCTCAGCTTGCACTTTAAAGTTCAACGAGCCAGCCAGTTCGCTACTCTATTTTGGTCTCTAAAAACATGCTTAAGAGACATTAAAGGAGTTAACATCATTATACAACAGTTTAGAGTAGGGAAAAGAGGCCAAGGAATAGCTCAATGATTACTATTCTTAACAAAATCCACGAGCAAACACGAGTCAGACTCAATGTCTACATTGAACAAACCTTTAGAGTTGCAAATAATCAGCCATTCCATTAGAGCATGAGCATCAGGCATAAGAGAAGTAAGCTTACCGTAAACATTACCAAAAGCATGAAATACGTTACCTTCATAGTCTTTAATAATAATGCCAGCACTAGCCTCACCATTATAATGCACAGAAGCATCAGTATTAAGCTTATAACGGCCAATGGATGGAGGAATCCATTTAAGAACAAACGGTCTTTTGATGAAGTCACATCATAAGTTTAAGAAACCAAAGTTCTTAGCCACAATTTTGTCATTAGACCAATGAATAGTTTTAGAAATACCAGCAGCATTCATATAGTTAAGAATCCTATGAACTTCATTAATAATAATGTTAGAAGAGACATTGATGTTTTTGAATTTGGACTGGTTTCTATATTTCCAAATCGTGTTGTAGATTAATGAAGGAATAACATTCCTTATATGATTTTTCTTGCTAGAAGACCACGACCAAATCCTAGACATGTGAGTAGGAGTCATGTATCTAAATATCTTAACATTGAAATGATCAGCAAAATGAAGCCAAGTAGCCCAAGCTAATTCGCAAGCAATAAAAGTGTGATTAGTAGTTTCATAGTTTTGAAAAAAATTGACACTTGGAAACAACAACCATATGTCTTTTCCTAAGGATTGAATCTATAGAAATGTAGCTGTTAATCAATTTCCAATGAATGAAAGCGTGCTTTTTAGGAGTTAAGTCATTCCAGATGTTTGAAAACAAATTAGATTCAACATGATGATTACAAAGGTAATCCCAAGTATTTTTAAGACTAAAGTTACCCGTAGTGGATAAGCTCTAGATGATCTTGTCTTTGCTGTTGTGGTTGATAGAACATTTGCTGATACGCTGCAGGTCCTCCTGGCTAATAAGATTATCAATACCAGTAAGATTCCATTGAAAGTTAGTCCAATATTGATTAACCTTTTCCTGATGGTACAAACTATTATCCACAGAGTTGTCAAGAGTTAAAAGAGGGTCAGAGTTAAACCATTTATCCAACCAGAAGTCGACACATCCTTCTCCTAACGACCATCATATAAATTGCTCAGCAATTAGCTTAATATTTATAAGTCTCTTCCACACCATAGAGCCTTTCAAACTAGTAGAAAGCTGTATAAGGTGCTTCTTCTTACAGTAGATGTCATGAAAAAGGTTAGCCCAAAGCATCTTATTATCCCTAAACTGAAGCCATAGCTTACAAGAGGGAGAGTTTTGAACATCAACTAAGTTTCTGTTGTTCAAACCTCTCTCTTTAAACGTTTTACAAATGATTTTCCAACTACACCAATGAATTTTGCGGTCGATGTTGGTAGAACCCCAAAGAAAACTGTTAAAAGCCTTTTCGAACTTATTGATAACATTATTAGGAATGGCATTACTTTGCATCCAGTAGAGAACAATGTTCATAAGGACTGAATTGAGCAAGGTGATTCTTCCCGCAAAAGATAAGTGCTTAGATTCCCAATCAGCAATTATATTATTGATCTTTTTTAGAAGATTGATGTAGATAACAGACTTGTTGTTAGTATTAATGATGATGCCAAGGTAGTCAGTGGGGAGCATGGCATTATTGAAACCAATGATGTTGGAGTTTGAATTGATTCTAATATCATCAATACCATTAGCAATAATAACTTTCGTTTTACTTTTGTTAATAACTTGACTAGAAGTTTCTAGGTATTCCTGCAAGAAAAGATTAAGTGAAGCTAGAGTAGCTTCCTTGCTGTTAGTAAACATAAGTATATCATCAGCAAAATCCAGGTTACTGATACATAATCTATTACGACTTCTATATCTCATATAGTTGTTATCCTTAAAGAGCAATGTAATGCCTCTAAGCAATACTTCCTCAGCAATAATACATAGGCTGGGTGAAAGAGGATCACCTTGCCTCAAACCTTTGGCAGTTTTAAAGAAACCAAAAGAAGCACCATTAATTAAGATAGAGACATGAACATTGGATATCATTCTACTGATCAGATTGGTAAATCTTTTAGAGAAACCAAAACATCTCAAGACTTTAATAAGAAAAGGGTGACTAAGCTTATCGAAAGCCTTGCACATATCTAATTGAATGATGATATTTTGATCCTTATCTTTCCTATTCAAATCATAGAGTAATTCTTTGGCAATTAAAACATTAGAATGAATGTTATTGCCAGGCACAAATCCACCTTGAGAGTTAGAAATTATCTTAGGCAAAAGGTCAACAAGTCTATCATTTAAGATCTTAGCCATAATACGATTAAGCAAAGTACATGAGCTTATAGGTCGGTAATCATTCCAACTAGTAGGGTTAATTGACTTAGAAATAAGGCAAATGCCCGTAGCTAGAATACCTTTGGGAATGCTATAACCTCTAATAAAATGATGCAGAACAAGAATAAGATTATTTTTAATAATGTTCCAACATTGTTTTTAAAGAATAAGTTGAATCCATCCATACCTGCCACACTTGAGGCTTTTAAGTTGTTGATTGTTTTGAAAACTTCATCTTCTCCAGGAAGATTGAGTAAACTCGTGTTGTCTTCTTGAGTGATGATACTAGGAGTGGTGTTAAACATTGAGTGATTCATCATATCCATCTCCTCTTTCTTATCTTTATAAGGGTTGCTAGCAAGGGCATTAGTGAAAAGGGATACAGCTGATTCACCAATTAAATCCTTGTCGCGAATCCAAGTATTGTTTTCTTTGATACCATTTATGGCACTCTTCCTCCTTTTTTAGAAACATAATTATGAAAGAGCTTGGAGTTGTTGTCACCGTCCTTAATCCAACTAACATTGCACTTCTGAAGCCAGAAATCTTCCTCCATTTTGTAGGCATTTAACAGCAAAGCATTAGTGTTATTTAGCTCATCTTTAGAATGAATGGAGTTTTGCTGTTGATGGACAATTTCCACCCTTAGAACTTCATCCTTCATTGCTTTAACCTTACTGAAAACATTATCAAAGTGATGCTTGTTCCAAGCAATGAGACCCACCTTTAATCTTTTTAATTTAAACAAAATTTATTTAAGGGATCTTCTTCAATATCATGATCCTAGTTGTTTGAAACAAAAAGAATAAAGTCATCATCAAGGGACCACATATTCTAAATCTGAAGTTCTTTTTAGAGTTATAGGACAAGCTAGAAATATTGATTAGAATAGCCATATGATCAGACCCAGTTCTGGCTTTGTGAATAACATTCGTTTTATTGAAAAAGTCATTCCAAGGATTTTTTTTTTATAAAAACCCAGTCAAGGCGTCTCCATTTCGACTTGTTAGACCAAGTAAATCTAGACCCAGCATCTAATAGCCTGCAATCACTGATCATCTTGTTAAAATCATCAGCACTATTCTGGCAGCAAGTGGAGCAACCTATTTGATCATCTATAGAACTAATTTCATTAAAATCACCACATACAAGCCAGGATTTATCAGTACAAGATATGCTACGTAAAGTATCCCAAAGATCTAGTCTATTCAAACGTTGACATTTTGCATAGACAAAAGTAAACAGAAGATTTTTATTCAGAATATTCTGGTTAGCTTCAAAATGTAAACATTGAACATGGTCAATCAGGATATTGATAGAAACATTATCATGCCAAAAGATCCAAATTTTGTTGGATATATTCGATGCACTATGATTAAAACCAATTTTAGAAGCAATGCAGTTAAGATTATCATTGCTAATCAAGGGTTCTTGAATAACAACAATGACTTCTTTGTTTTTGTTAGAAAGATGCTTAAGTCTTCTTAAAGAAGATTTGTCTTTGATACCTCTGATATTCCAATTTAAGATGTTAATCATAATTAAGAGATCGTTTAGAGTTACTTGTTGTAGAGAATTGATGAGTTCTCCTGGCAATCCTTTTCTTTTTTGCTTGCTTCAGTTGCCTGTCTATAATAGTGCTGAATCCATCTTCATCTGTAGACAGCTCTTTTCTTTGTATCTGACTCTTTGTTAGTCTTTTATCAGGTTGATTGTCTTTTGTTTTGGCAGACAAATTAGCTTGGCTTCTTGAAGAAATTTGAGGACTTTCATTACCAACTTTAGGAGATGAATTTTCAGATGCTAAGTTTTTGTAGTCCATGTTGTTAGCAGTATTTGCAAGAGTTTGTAATGCTCCTATGATTTCATCTTGTTTGTTATTGATATTGGAATCAATATCACTATGAAGATCCATTATGTTAACCTCATCATCTATTATTTCATTATGATTCTTAGCTGATTCATGCTCTTGACCAAGATAAAAATGAATCCTATCACCGATTCTATTCTTAGGAGAGGATTGAAGACTCCCAACATTAGAATTCTTAGGAGAGGAGTTATCTTGTTTTTTGTTTATGGCAGTATTCGAAATATTGAACCCAAATTCAAGAGTTTGAATTGCACCATTAATTTTAGTAGGAGTAGGCATGTTAACATTAACTTCTTGGAGTTGTTCTTCGTCAGTTTTTGCAGTATCCTTGTCTAGACTGTTTTCAATATCTTCATTGATTTTATTTTCTTTATCATTGTTTTTCTTACATTGATCAGCGCCATGACCAATGTGATAACAATATTCACAATATCTAGGAAGCTTTAAGTAAATAATTCTAACCCAGCATCCCTGGTTGTTTCCAAAGCCAACCCAAACGTCATGAAGAAGATTTCTGGTGATGTCCACTTCAACCCAAGCCAGGCAATGATTGTAAAACGCTCTATTCTTCAAAGGGACTTTTATGTGCATAGGTCTGCCAAGAGCTGAAGAAATGTCAGTAATAACCTTTTCATTATACAAATGCTCATGCAGATTTTCAATCTTGATCCATATTGGTGTTATTGGACATTCATATTTGACGTTGAAGTCTTCTGTCCACTTCAACAGTCTTATAACAGTTGAACCGATAGTCTAAACATTCGTTTTCCACAGTTTACAAATATCTTTGTTTGAATCGAACTCAATGAAGATATGCATGGAGTCTTTAATAGTGTATCTATAATCTTGTACGAATTTGAACTTATCGAAGAAATCAAGAAGTTGAGACCTCTTAGGCAAGCCAGATGAACATTTACCAACAAGAGTATATTTCGACTTAGATTTAAGATAAGTCAAGAAGTTATCTCCATATTGTAGGGATATGTGATCATTCTTGAGACATATATTTTCTGGGTTGAAAGAATCAACACCGCTTTGAGGGTTAGGGTTCAAGGCTTCAGCGAAGGATTTGTTTCCCCACAGTCTGTTCTTTCTGTCGATATCCTGCGACTCTTTGATTGAAGAAGAACTAAACACTTCTTGTATGGATGGAAACTGATCCATCAATGAGGAAAAAAAGAAGCTAGAAATCAAAGGTCGAGTTCACCGGGGAAGGTGAACGGTGCTTGTTTCTTCGAGCATACGTCATTTCTAAATATCACTCAACGCAGTAGTTGATCAGCTCCGCTATTAGATAAGAATTAAATCAAACATTATCCCTTTGTGGTTTCATTTAAAAATTATGAGTGATAAAATATCTAATTGATAAAATCAGTTTGGAACTGAACTAATAAAATGGGATGGTTAAAACTATTAGAAATAATTTTTTAATTATATTTTATATAGATATATTGTATTTGTTTTATATAAACAATTATAAAAATTTAATTTAATTTTTTTTAAAAAAATCAATTTCTACAATGAACCGGTCCGAACTGAACCGGACCAAAATTGATACATAGTAAACGCAGAGAAGCCAATATAGGGAAACCCTAATTTTCTTTATCAAAATTCAACTCTCTTACATCGTAAACAAAGTCTGTTTAAATAAGGGTTCGAATGAAAACCCTAATACAAAAATACAAAAAATGTCCAAAAGTAATAAAGATTCGAAATAAAATAGTAAACGACTCCGAATGCCCAAAAAACGCCATATGTCACGAGCATAGCTGGTGACTTCAACTAGTGGCGTCGTTCCCTTCCAAATAAGGTGTTGTGGGTCAAAATCGGACACCGGGAGCTCCGAAACTATCAATTCGCTTCATTCTTCGGGTGATTGCCTGTCTTCATAAATTCTAGCGCTAATCTGTCTGCATCAAAAATCCAACCAAATTAAAAATAATCAAAATTGGAACGAAATTGATCCTGTCAAAACTAGATCAAATCAAAATCACACCAAATAAAAATAATGGGTTTATACCAATTGGATACAAAAACATATACAATTTATCAATAAGTACGACCTCAAATAGATTTTACCAATATCTACCAAAATATGATTTTATTTATCTATCACTTCAAATTTAAATTTTAAAGGGAAATGACACGAAGTACCTTTTAGCCAAACCTATTACAACCTAGTGCCCCAAAATGGGTTAATGCTCACTTAATACCCATCTCATTAAACATATCCACTTCTAATACCTTTTCTTTTTTTAATACCAAGATTACCCTCAACCTAGTATATAAGGTTGATTTGTGAAAAAAGGGCCCCTTTTAGCTCCAGCATCTTCTTAATCACTTTTGAATTTTGAATTTTGAATTTATTAGCCTCCTTTCTCTCTCCTCTCTCCTAACCTAACAAGCAACCCATTTTTCAAGAACGTTTCTTCATTTAAAAAAACTACGGCTGATCACACCACCTCCGGCGACCCTATTGAACCACCATTTACCTTACGTTACCACCGGCGATCCATATAATCGCCTTATCGGAGTGTTCCGATCACCGGCGAGTTTCAGAAAACAAGTTTAACGTCGTCAGCCTCCTAGGTACTGTTTTGCACCGTGATAGCCTCCTAGCTCCGATCTTCCACCGTATCTCAGCCTCCTAGACCACCGTACACAGCCTCCTAGCTCCGGTTTTAAGTTTCGAAATCGTAGCCGGACGTTACATTTTACAGGTGAGTAACAGAGTCGAGTTTTAAGTTTCGAAATCATTTTCCATTTTCGAAATCGATTATAGACTCTCATATAACATACGTTAATTGCAGGAAACTTATTTCCATCTGCTTCTGCTCAATTCAAAGCATCCAAACCGGCTCCGATCACATTCCGGTGAGAAATTTCATTTTCCCACCTCTGTTTGAATCCTGATATTTATATGGTTAGTCCTTGCGATTTATAGCCTGCAATTGTATGCTCCAGGTTGCTAGATTACTGCATACACCCTGATATGTTAGATTTGTTTGTACATTAAACCTGACTTCATACACCATGCTATCTTAGTTTTGTCAGGCTGCTATATGTGTTGATAAATAGACCGTGGCTCCATATACCCTTATAGTTTAGGTACGTGATATGTTAGATATAATATGTTGATATACAACCATTTCCTCTTGCTTCTATGTTAGATATAATATGTTGATATATGTGTTGGAAAACAGACCAGTAATCCATATACCCTGATAGTTTAGGTATGCCAGTTTGCTATGTGTGCTGAAAATATACCACGAGGCATATACCCTAATATGTTAGATATAGGATATTGCTATATCTGTTATACTATCAGTAACACATTCAGTTGTTCTACACCAACGTTAAACAAACTAACCAAAACTCCTATAATTCAGGGTACACAATGTCTAAACCAAAAGTTTGCATTTTCAAACTTGGTACGGAAACAAGTATTGTTCCGCTGTCCGAATTCGTAAACTTCGAGTCATTTCAACAGTACGTTGAGCAAACATGGCAAGGGCTTGATAGAGGCAACTACAACATTACGTACTCTTGCGGTGCTCAGAGTAATTGTATTTTTAATAAGGAGACCGATTTCATTGGGTTGGAATGTTACCTCGATGTTGAGCGTTTGAAGAGTGTGTCATTTCTTATCGAAGAACATGTTGCTGATAAAGGCTCCGTCGTTAAACGTAAACAACCAGTTCAACTGTTCGAAGAATCCTCTCACATGCAACGAACTAGCGGTGAAAGCAGTACCTGTTTGGCCATTACAACCTCGAAAAAAAGACATCTAGCTACAGCGGGATGGGCGGAAGCTATCATCGGTGTTGGACAGTCATTTCCAGACGGTGCTCAAGGTCTGAGGTTATCCTTATCCCGTTATGCATTAGAGAACGGTTTTGCGTTTAGGTACATGCACAATACCTTTAACAAGATCACCGTTTATTGTGTAAACAAAGATTCGGATGGCTGCAAATGGAGGCTTTATGCTTCTGTCGATTGTAAGACTGGTTTGATGACAATTAAAAGATTTTTCAGTACCCACACGTGTAGTCCCGTATTCACAAAGAAGAAAAGCCGGCATCTGTCGTCCGATTTGATTGCTGATGAAATTCACGATTCTCTGCGAAACAACCATTCTTTAACAGCTAAGACTATACAGTCCACCATCAAGCAAGACTACGGTTTAGACGTTTCATATTGTCTATCTTGGAATGCGTTGGAGAAGGCCCGTCGCGTTGTATTTGGAGATAGCAATACCTCTTTCAGATTGCTAAAACCATACTTCAAGAGGCTAAAGAGTCGTGACATCACTACAGACTGTCATCTGGATTTGGCTCCCGGCAATGTTTTTCGTCGCTGTTTTATAGCGTTTGGGGCGTGTCTTCAGGGTTTCCATTCATGCCGCCCTCTACTGTACGTTGACGGAACCCACCTATCAGGGAAGCACGGTGGCGTGTTTCTATCAGCAGTGGCAAAAGATGGAAACAACGGTCAGTACAAATACGTTTCAATATACATTTGATCTGATAAATATGCTTACATAGTTTGCGATTTAATAAGACTGTCTGATAGTTTGTATTACATACTCTGGTATTTTAGGTATTACTGATTGCTATCTTGGGAGACTTTGTCTGCTAGATTATGTTACACAGACTGTTATCTGTTAACTATTACACAGTCGAAAAAAAACATCGACTCTGTTACTGTAGTTCTGTTTTTAAGCTACATCTTTTCCATCGCATGTCTTTTCCCCGTTGCTTTTGGTATATTTGGTAGTGAAGACTCGGACAACTGGTTCTGGTTTTTGGAAAATTTAAAACCTCATCTGTTAGGGTGCCAAATAACTTTCATTTCAGACCGCCATGCTGGTATTATTAGCGTTGTCGCAACTCTTTATCATACTGACTACCACGCTTATTGCATCTTCCATCTTATTCAGAACTTGAATAAAGCTCTTGAACACACTAACAGAGTCTACAAACAAGATATGCTAGTGATGTTTAAGAGCTGTGCTTATGCCCCTACGGTGGATCTTTTTAATGAACGTTATGGTCAGTGGTTGCACCAAGGCGGTAAGCGTATTGAAAACTTCGTCAGGAATCTGTCCCCAGAAAAATGGGCTCAGGCATATGTCAAAGGCAAACGGTATGGGGTGATGGCATCAACAGCTGTGGAATCGTTCAATGGCTAGATTAAGAAGTTGTGCCATCTGCCTATAGTCGAATTGATCGACCGGATTAGAGCTCTTCTGATGACTCAAATGTCTCGACGTTTAGGAGAAGGCCAAAGTTGGAACACACATTTGTGCCCCGAGTTTGACAAGATGTTCAAAGATAATGTACAATCCGGTCGGACATGGTTAGTTCGCAAGTCTTCTGCCACTTATTTTGAGGTTTTATCGGACCCAGTCATGGTGGTCAACATACTGGATTTCAAATGCACATGCGGCTCTTGGCAGCAAGAATGTTTCCCGTGCGCTCATGCGTTGGCTGCAATTGCATCTATAAACGAGGATCCTATGACGTTTGTTGAGCCGTTTTTCACTACACAAAATTTCCTGTCCAGCTATTCATTTAACATACCGGCTATAACAGAGTTCGGTGAATCCAGTAGCGCAGATTGTGATGCAGAGCCCTTGGTGCTGCCCCCTAACGTTAAAAGACGACCCGGTCGTCCGAGGAAGAAGCGTATTCCCTCAAGAGGCGAAGTTTCCAGCAGCCAGTCCCGTTGTGGTCGATGTTTGAAATCGGGCCATAATAGGAGGTCATGTGATGCTCCTTTCTAAACATTATTAACCTACTTTTTTGTAACATTTTACATATCAAAGATAAGCACTCCTTATCTTTCGACTTATGTTTTGTACACTTTTAACATTTACATGTTCCATTTCTGTTTCTTGTCCCCTATGATATCTATTCACGTATACATTGCTATCTTTGATGTTATACTATGATATCGACTCTGTTAAACATTGATATATTATAGATATTGCATCTGACAGATACATCAAAGGTATGTTTTTTGTTTCGGTTTACATCCATCTGATGCTTTGCTCACATTAGTTATACATGTACTTTAAATCTTTCATGCCATATTCATCTCAAAGATAAGCACTTCTTGTAGCTCCACTTATGTTTAGTCCCCTAAAAGATTTGACACGTACCATATATGTTCGTTTCAAACACTGATATCTGTCCTTTTATACATTGCTATTTATGCTGCTTCCCTATGATATCCACTGCATTAAACATTGATAGTTTCTGGATTTTGCATCTAACATATACATCAACATATGTTTTCTATTTTGGTTTAGATCCATCTGATATTTTACTTACATTGCTATCTATGCTGTTATACTCTGATGTCCACTCCATTCAACCTTGCTATTCATGTTTACATCTTATACATTAGGGCTACATTGTTTGTTATTTTCATGTTACGATAACTCTCATATCTTAGTGTTCATAGATTGCGATTCTGTGAAATAACTGCAAGTGAAACTGCTACTTCCAACTGCACCATGTCATACCAAATCTTACCAGTTTAAGCTACAGAAGGTAAAATGCAACGAAACTTTAACATTAAAAGCATGGAATACTACAGAGATTCGCAAAGTGCCATAAACCATAAATCATCCAACCCTGTCAAAAAAACAGTCTACTGCACAGGGTTGGTCACACTAACAGTCCCAAAATACCATAAACAAACAGCCGAAAACAACAAAAGATAAACCTAAAGTGCCATGAAACTACATCTCCATGTTCTAACCTAATCGGAGTCGTCTCCATCAGATACCTCGTCCTATTCTTCTTCTTCTTCTTCTTCTACTTCATCTTCATCATCTTCTTCGTCGTCAGAGGCCTCGTCGTCTGCCTCTTCATCTTCATCTTCATCGTCGTCTTCTTCTTCCCACTTGCTGCTGCCCTTACACCTTTTCCTTTTTGGCAGCTTTTCATCGTCAGAAAGATAACAGTCGTCCATGGACCAAGAATCCCATGATCCATAAGGGTCTTCTTGGTCCTCAGACCAGACCGACCAATCATCTTCTTCGTCAGAGGAGTACTCCGACGTTGTCGTGCGCTTGTATGCCTTGTTACATGCGTAGTGGTCAGAGGACCAGGCGTCGTCGCCGGACTGGTTTGGGGAGAAGGGTGATGAAGGAGCCATGGTTGGAGGAGCAGTGGTTTGAACTTAGGGTAGAGGTTCTGGGTTTTTTTTTCTTTGCAGGTAAGTTTGTGAGTAATAGGTTGACATATGACCCTCTATTTATAGCAAAACCCAGCACCCAATGCTGAGTCCCCTTAAGAAACCATATTTTCTTTCACAACTTTAATGGCACACGTACATTAAATGAATGTAATCATTCTACTTCATCTACCCATTGTCTTTTCAAGTTCAATCTAACCAATTGTGTTAACACATTAACTTCTAATGAGTAATGTGTGTGGTTAACAGTCCTTTCAACAAATTAATTGCATTTATCTACCAATAACCATGTTGTGCAGTCCATATATATTTATTTTGTGCATCACTAACCTGTTATATGATATTTGTGAGTAATTTTGAATGGTAGATAAATTATATTAAAAATTTAAAACCTATTTGGTCTATCTATTTTTTCTGAACGATTTGTAAAACTATACTTTATGGTTCGTAACCAAAATTTTTATAAATTACGATATGTTTCGCACTACGATATTTGCTTGCTTAACCCCAGATAGATCCTTCCTTAACCCCAGATAGACAATTTGGTGAACATTGATAGTTCTTCTTATATATGCATTATTGGTAGTTTTTTAATACATCTCTAATATGTACAAATAGTAGATATATAACTACCACTAACAGTGTGAATGGTAACAACAAATCAAAATTAGTAGGATACAACACTGAATGTTGTAACAGTGATGTTAACTAGTGCGTTTACATGTAATTTTTTGAACAGCGGAGCATTATAAAGTTTGATTTCGTGAAAAGATGGTGGCGTGTTGCTTTCAGCAGTGGCTAGAGATGGAAACAACGGTCATTACAAATACGTTTCAATATACATTTGGTCTGACATATATGTTTACATAGTTTGCGATTTAATAAACCTGTCTGATAGTTTATATTACATACTCTGTATTTTAGGTATTACTGATTGCTAGCTTTAGAGGCTCTGTCAGATAGATTAAGTTAAACAGACTGTTCTTTGATAACTTTTTCGCAGTCGACCGCAACAAGTAAAAAGTGCGTTTACATGTAAATTTTCGTCTACAAACATAAATCATAGAGGTTTTGCTTAATTCACCCATTGCTAATCAATGCGAAATATACAAATGGATACCAAAATATAAATTACATACTACCAACGTTTGTTTGTGTTACGATCATTCAAGAAATGTTTGAATATTTTAGCTCTTGTTTCTACCGGCATTTCATCCCCATATTGCCGTCCAACAAACCGTTTTATAATTATGTCTTCTACGTATTTGCAAACGAAAACACCGCAGTCGTAGCTGTCCCTCTTTTGCTGTGGGATGTTTAACATGGTCTTAATTTTGTACCCACCTTTAACATGCGGTATATATTTCTTCTTCATGCAATAGGCCAGCTGCATTGATAGATACAGTAGCAGTCATTGATATGCATTACTATACTGTTTGCTAGATATAATGTTCGAAATAGCTAGATATGCAATCAAAATAGTTTACTTGGAATTTAGATTCCTTACTAGAGCATCGGCTGTGTTTCTTGTCTTATCTGGAATGAATTTGCTCCACGGCAGCCCCATTCTCCATGTCTATGACCAGGAGCGTCCAGTGGTTCACGCCGTCCGTGTTTACAGTACATAGGGGGACGAATGCAACATATGTGTCGCGGGGAATTGTCTCAAAAACATTGTCCACAATGGCAGACATATCTCTCTTTTTAGCCAGTGTCCCCTGTAAATTTAAGACATTATTTAGGGGAAGTAGATGTACCTAATATAAAACCAATAATCCCCTGGGAACTTACAGTTGCAATCCCAGTTATTTGAATGGCTGGGACATGAAATGAATACTTATTATCAAACCCTTTCACAGGTACTTTGAAATCTGAATCCTTTAACAGCTTATATATCCAAGCATCTATCACCTATCAGAACACAATTACAATCCCAAGTCAGGTGAGTAACCAACAGTTTATTGGTTGACACACTGATATATGCTTCATTTAATATTGGTAGACGTATATAGACACGTTGCTAGACTAACAAGGAACATACGATAGATACATCATAATAGATTTTTACCTCGAAGTCCACTTGAGTTTCGTTAGGCAGTTCCATTATCTCTGTCACACTTACGGAAATCCTGTACGAGAACTCTGTTGTTGGCAAGTACCACACTTCTGGATCTTCTTGTTGTTCTACCTGTTTCAGTTTCAGCACTTTCTCGTACTCACTTACATCGATCAGTTCCGTTGTCTTTGTCGGGAACGGCCAAGCTACAACTTCAGTTTGCTGTTGTTGAACCTGCATCGGAGTAAGTAAGTTGAACCCAGGCATGTCATCAATGGGTACTTAAAAACAAGCAGCATAGTAAACTGTTAACAATACTTTTTAAATGTTTATCGAGAATACCAAATATCTACTTACCTCAACGTCCGTTTGTTCTTCCTCGATGGATTCGAGTGTACGTCTCTTCTCGTTTGAATTTTCAACAGCCTTGTCAACTTCAGCATAAAATGATTGGGTGCAGTCTACGAAGCTATCGTCAGCCAATGGTGTAACCGACTTGACAATAAGACCCTTCGATGCTGCTTTCTGTTGTTCTGGTGTTGCGTACGAAGATGGCTCAACCTGTGACACTTTTTCAATCTTCTCTGCCGATTGATCTCCTCTGTTGGAAATTTCTATCAACTTTAATGGAGACACAACTTGCGATAGCTGTTCGCACTTTGCTGGTGTTCCGGTGCCAGTGAATAGAACTAAGCTAGAGTGTCGTGTGTCTTCAGGCTCCGCTGTTTCGACTTCCTAAAAACATACGATTGGAAACCATTAATTGTGAGATTAACCATCAATCATGTATGATATTCAAATACAACTTTAACATCCACTTACATTGTGAGAGACAGGTTCTGGAACCTGTAGTTCGGTCGCTGTTATCTCCAACAAAGTAGTTGCTACTACTATGTCATCTTCTCCTTTGTCCTCACCTATCTCTGCCTTCTTTCCTTCATCGACGGTTTTTGGCGACTCCTCCAACTGTCGTTCCATTGTATTCGTTCCTTCGTTGGATACTTCGTCCAACAAATCATTTCTGTCCACCGCCAGCTGCTGTTGTTCAACCTCGTTGTTTCCAACACCAGGTCCATGTGCAGGTACCAAAACTACATTCTGCGCACCGGCAGCATGAGTTAGGGGTGGTAATTCTTCTGCCACATCCCGTTTCCCATTACCAGCGTCGCAACCACTTGTTGTAGTCCCTTTCGGCTTCCATGACACATCAACAGCAACAGCATCCTGTGTAGTACTTTCTTCCATTGGTTCACCACGTGTTTCGGATTGAGCACCACCTCCGTCAACTTCTTCTTTGTCCTCCTCCGATTCGTCCCTTTCTTTTTGCTTAGCTTTGTCAAGCTCCTGCCGTTCAACAGTTTTATCCTCCCCATCAAAGCCCTCTTCTTCCGTTGATTTTTCTGTTTCAGCTACTACAAGCCTCCGAGATCTTTTGTAAACCAGTGTTTCCTTAACCACCTTCTCACCAACGCGTGCATCTACGGTTTCAGTAACATCCTCATCAACGCGGCAAAATGGCGTGGACAAGGTCAACATCAGTTGTTGATCCTCACCATCCATTATTTCACCTGCCAGCTCCAGCTTTTCTTTAAGGTCCTCCAAATCTTTCTTCAATTTTTCAACCTGATTCAAACGAGCATACGAAATTGTTACATTATTTACAACAATGATAGTTACAGAATACTTTATTGATAGACAACTTCATTTTAACAAACATACAGATGTTAGTAGTACTTAGAAAACATGCTAGCACTAACCTCTTCGTTTCTTTCATCAAGGCATGTTTTAAGCCTCTTGTTCTCAACTTTCAACCGCCGCAACCGGCTCCTTTTTTTCAGTTTTTTGCTGTCGCGCAGTACCGACTGCGACAGCACTCCAAAACTAGGAATCATACTAGACCTACGTTTTTTCCGGTTCTTCAACCTCTCCCCTTTGTTTTTACCAACTCTTGCCTTCCTCTCCACAATGAACTCCCCCAACGTAACATCATCTTCAACCTCAATCATTGAACGTCTTATCTTCTTACTACCAGCTCCGTCATCTTCCTTCCTTATTGAACTTCTGTTCGCAACATATTTCTTTCTTTTCCTACTCCTCTCTTCGCTTGGTTCACCAGCCCCTTCCCACCTTATCCGCGAATCATTTACTCCATAAACAAAACATTCTGATGCTGTAAACACCAACTCCCCGCAGACAACCTAGGAGATACAGTATAATGTTCATTTAGCAGCAAAATATTATAATCATCACTGATATATGTATTATACTACTACAATATATCTACTATACCACAACATACCTCGTCGTCCCTGAGCTCACCGACCATCTGGATCATTTCGAATGTCGACTCCTTGCCCTCTAGCCCCCACCACTTGTAACATCTAGGTATTATGTAAGGCCTTGGTATGTCGACATTTATAGAAATATGTTCCATAAGAAACGGCTGCACAAAACATAACTAACTATTAAAAAAAACATTTTCCTAACAGACATGCTGATCATAACTAGCTATACTTACAAAAAGCAGAGCAACGCATCCGATAACTCTTGAAGGATGCCCGGCCTTAATACATTTGTCCAGCGATTTGTGAAGCTTATCCAAGATGGCTCCAGACCGGTCATAGTCGTTTATCTTGTCAAGATTCTCCACGTAGAAGATTGCTGTCCACCCGATTACATCGCCCGACACTGAAAAGAACAGTGTCGAGCATATGAAAAGTATCAGTAGCCTAGCCACATCCCTCGCTTCATCCTCCCCTCCTTCTGTAACTTCTTTCTCGATTGCTTCCTACAAAAACATCCAAAATCATAACAACAATACAAAAAGAACAATTAAAGGCATCCACAACTAATAAGACATTAGATATGTTATTTGCATACATATCATAGTTGTTTGTAAACATACTCTGATATCTATACATGTTTACATTGCTATCTATGCTGCTACCCTCTGATATCCAATCCATTCAACATTGATACTTTACAGATCTGCATACATCAGGCTTGGTTTTCTGTTTCGTATTTAACATTTTTATTTACATTTGTTACATACTCTGATATCTATCCCTGGCTACATTGCTATCTATGCTGGTACCGTCTGATATTTAGTCCATTCAATCTTGCTATCTATGTTTACATCTTATAAATTAGGTCTACATGTTCTGTTCTTTTAATGTTACAATATCTCTGATATCTTAGTGTTCATAGATTGCGATTTATATCAATCTATTTATAGTGATGTGAAAATGTACCTGGATTTCATCAACCAGCACAGCCTGCAGTACGAACTACAAAACAACTACATTCAAACATACTCTATTTACCTTTATTAACGCGTTGGAAACTGATTTGTCGTTCGTTGGCCCGCTTCTCCTCGTCCTTGGACTCAAACAATATTTCTTCATCAAAGTCGAATCTAACTCGGCTCCATCAGCGTACCGAGCGATAAATCCACCTGATTTGCTCATCGGCATCTCTTCGTTACCGTGTCTCAGGCCAAAGATCGCCTGAACATATTTCTTGGTCAGCCTTACACGCTTTTGTCCAATCTTGAAAGCCTTCCATCTGACGTCGTATAAACCACAGATCGCCTTGATCAAGTGGTGGAACTTTTTAAGCTTCATAGTTTCGTTCCTCAAGTCGTACGAGGTTTTGAGGAAGGTGTAGAAAGGGGTTCCGCGAGCAGCCTCGATGTGTTCAGCTTTGATTATATCGCGTCTCAGTACGTTGATTATGCCAACCAATCCCGAGCGGTAGAATACTCCTGTCATTTTAACCTTTCAACGTTCACATATAATACTAGTTAGTAATTTACATGGTAACAAGGTACAATAATACTAAGCAGCCACTGCATTATGAAGATTCGTATATGTGACCTGAAACTTATACTTATCCCCTAGACGTGTTGTCTTACATGTAAACTACTTTCAGACCCTGATAGTAGTTACAATATACATTGCTAGATGTATGACGATACCTACATACACTCACAACATTTGGAACAGCATCCCTATAGCTGTTACACACGGCTCGAGCAGGTAAACTAAATACTGATAGATAATACAGGCCATATTGCTAGATTATTGTCGAACCCTACGCAAACTCACAATGCTTAAAACATCATCCTCAACCTGCTTACAACAACACCATCCTCACTACCAATACAACTATCACGTAACGTCGTCCGGCCGAGCAACATGGCATGTAACCTTACTGACTACCGGAGTATTAGACGTCTTACAGCATCGACCGACAACGTAAAAAAACCTACACATCAACGCATATGAATCGAACAGATACCTGGTTTGGTTCGAACGCGACAGTTCCGTTCGACTGAAACTTCGTTGCAGTTGGAGGCTCGCTGGTGGTGGTTCCAAATATCGAACCAGATACAGACGCAGTGGTTGCTTCGAAGGTTAGTTCTCTGCGGTGGTTCGCCGGTAGGTGTGCGTAACTTCAACGGAGATGAAAACAGTGGTTAGTTGTCGCCGGTTGTTCGCCGGTGGGTTTCAGAACTATCGGAGGAGGTTGCTTCCTGGTCGCCGGTGGTTCGCCGGTGGATGTAAGGAATATCGGAACAGAGGGTCGATTGATATCGCCGGTTACGTTCCTTTCAAAAATGTCTTTTGGTTTCGCTCTCGTAAAACGTGTTTCTCTCTCCTCAAATTTAGAAATGTGAAAGTGGGGGGAATTGGAACCTAAAAGTCTGATTAGAAGGTGAAAAAAGGGGGTTTCAACAAAAACAACCCCTTTTATACCCTAGAGGGTATAATTGTCTAAAATGTGGCTCTAGGTAGTTTATGAAACTAGTCCAAAAACGGGTACCATCTTGGTATTTGATAGTTGAGAAGGTATTTAGGGGTACTTTTCTCAATTTTAAATACAATTTTATCCTTAATGAATTTGATAATATGACAAAAAAAAAAGTTTGAAGAGAAAAAAATTATTTTAAAATGAGAAAAATACCCATAAATACCTACTTAACATTGAAATACCAAAATGGTACCCACTTTTAGAATAGTTTCATAAAATACCTAGAGCCATATTTTGGACATAATTACCCTCTAGGGTATAAAAGGGGGCTTTTTGGTTGAAACCCACTTTTTCACCTTCTAATCCTGACTTTTAGGTTCCAATTCCCTCCACCTTCACATTTCTAATTTTTAGGAGAGAGAAACACAAAAAAACGAGAGCAACCCCAAAATACGAACTTGAACCCAACGTGCTGTAACCGTTCCGGCGACGATAACATTTTCCCTGGCACCGATCAACAGCTAGAGGAGGACACCGTCGTCAAGCCATCGGCGCCGTTACTGTCAAACAGGTTAGTTTGACGTAGTTTTTGTTGTCGCCGGACGTTTCAATGTAACTCTGTGGATTTAACAGTCGAGTGTATTAACGTCGCCGGAGTAGACACTATATTTAAGTACTGTATTGGACAGTTCTCCGTTCTCCGGCGACATTTTTTTTGTTTCGTCTACAGTTGTAAGTTAGTGTTATTTATTAGTGTTGAAATTTTGTTATGTTCCTGACATCTTGTCTCATTGTTAGTAGTTAAATATGGTTGGTTCGTATTGGAGTGGTTATGATAGTGTCGATAGTATCATCGGAGAATAATGGTAGTGGTTAGTTGGTTTGTAAGTCGAGAATTGCAACCTCGCCGTGTTCAGTTAGAAATGTCTAGCAATGTATATGATTGAGGTATTTTTTGGTTCATATGCAGGAGATATTGTACTTATCTAGCAATGTATAGAATATTTGTGGTCGTATCTAGCAATGTCAGTAATTAGTTTACTGTAACACACTGCACGTCTAGCAATGTAGTAGTTAATCTTGGTCATATCTAGCAATGTAGCCATGAAGTAAGACTCATGTTGTTGTTTGGTTAGTTGCACCAGTGGTGTGTTTGATTAGTAATTGCTTGATGGTTGAAATAGATGTTACCACGTGATTGTTCGGATTATGATTAAGTTGTGTTGAACTTAGAATATATACAGGCAAACATGACTAAGACGGGGTGTATTCTACAGGTCTGGCTTAGTCAGTATAATCAATCTGCTAAGACGGGATATAATTACAGCGGATCACATAGAAGCTGCAAGAGACACATGTTCTATACGTTTCTGAAAACATCGTTAGAGGTAATGAACACATAATCAACATTTTATACGTTTCTGAACACAATATTATATTGCTAGTTTTTGTGGCCAAGTTTTTTTAGTGTATCTAGCAATCTCATATCCATTTATGTAGCAATGTGATATTAGAATTACATTGAAACAATTATTTCACTGTATCTAGAAATGTCTCTTGATGTATCCAGCAATGCCAGAAGTCGTATCTAGCAATGAAGTAGTCTCCTAAATCGCATTATAACAAGGTGTTCCTTGATATTTTAGTTGGCCTATTGCATGAAGAAAAAATACATACCTGCTGTGAAAGGTGGATACAAAATCAAGACAATGAGAGATATCTCAAACAGGAGAATAACAACACTGACTGTGGGATTTTTGTTTGTAAGTACGCGAAAGACATCATTCATAAAGGATATGTTCCTAAACAATATGGAAAAGATATGCAAGCCAAAACAAGAGCTGAAATATTTAAGCATTTCCTCAATGATTTAAACACAAACCGACGATGGTAGTGTTGGGAGAAATGTTTTTATGTAATTCACATTTTGGGACAAAGGTTGTGTGATTCATTTAAAGTTGGATGCCAGTATAAGACGATTACTCGAAACTTTAGTAACAATTGCAACGTATCTGATTGTCTTAAGGATATCGAAAATGTTATGTAAATCATTTCTACCAATGTCATTTCTACCAACTTTAATATTACTATCAATTTTTATAGTATTTCTACCAATGTCATGTTTTTCTAAAGTTTATAGGGAGATCCTGTCATTTTTATTGTATGAATAAATTCAACATAGCTAGCAATCTTATACTACTATATCTAGCAATGTCTTTATATCGTGTCTAGCAATGTTACACTGTTATTTCTATCAATCTCCTTATAATGTATCTAACAATGTCTATATAACATGTCTAGCAATGTTATGCGGCTGTACCTGTCAACCTCGTTACAACCCATCTACCATTGTTTTGATGTTGAATCTACCTAAGTCGTGATACTGTATCTAGCAATGTTCACATATTGTATCTAGCAACCTCGTTACAACCCATCTAGCAATCTTTTGATGTTGTATCTATCAAAGTTGTTATAATGTATCTAGCAATGTTCAGATGTTGTATCTAGCAATATTGTTATAATATATCCAGCAATGATATGCGGTTGTATCGATCAACCTCGTTACAACCCATCTACCATTGTTTTGATGCTCATTTGGACGTCCATGTACTTCATGTTAGTGGAATGTTCATGGCTGGAAAATGCTGTATCAAGCAACTTCATATACACGTATCTAGAAATCTCATTGTAGACTTACAATCGCAGAGGTATTACACTGTATCTAGCAATGTGGCATCAGAAACTTAATTTCAATGCAACTACAAATGATGTTGCATCCATCAAAGTCGTTATACTATATCTAATAATGTTCATATGTTGTATCTAGCAATATCGTTACAAGGTATCTAGCAATGTTATGCGGCCGTATCTATCAACCTCGTTACAACCCATCTACCATTGTTTTGATGCTGAATCTATTAAAGTCGTTATATTGTATCTAGCAATGTTCACATGTTGTATCTAGCAACCTCGTTACAACCCATCTAGCAATCTTTTGATGTTGTATCTATCAAAGTCATTATAATGTATCTAGCAATGTTCAGATGTTGTATCTAGAAATATCGTTATAAGGTATCTAGCAATGATATGCGGCTATATCTATCAACCTCGTTACAACCCATCTACCATTGTTTTGATGCTGATTTGGACGTCCATGTACTTCATGTTAGTGGAATGTTCATGGCTGGAAAATGCTGTATCAAGCAACTTCATATACACGTATCTAGCAATCTCATTGTAGACTTACAATCGTAGAGGTATTACATTGTATCCAACAATGTGCCATCAGAAACTTAATTTCAATGCAACTACAAATGATGCTACATCTATCAAAGTCGTTATAATGTATCTAATAATGTTCATATGTTGTATCTAGAAATAGCATTATAAGGTATCTAGAAATGTTATGCGGTTGTATCTATAAACCTCGTTACAACCCATCTACCATTGTTTTGATGCTGAATCTATTAAATTCGTTATATTGTATCTAGAAATGTTCACATGTTGTATCTAGCAACCTCGTTACAACCTATCTAGCAATCTTTTGATGTTGTATCTATCAAATTCATTATAATGTATCTAGCAATATTCAGATGTTGTATCTAGAAATATCGTTATAAGGTATCTAGCAATGATATGCGGCTATATCTATCAACCTCGTTACAACCCATCTACCATTGTTTTGATGCTGATTTGGACGTCCATGTACTTCATGTTAGTGGAATGTTCATGGCTGGAAAATGTTGTATCAAGCAACTTCATATACACGTATCTAGCAATCTCATTGTAGACTTACAATCGTAGAGGTATTACATTGTATCCAGCAATGTGCCATCAGAAACTTAATTTCAATGCAACTACAAATGATGCTACATCTATCAAAGTCGTTATAATGTATCTAATAATGTTCATATGTTGTATCTAGAAATAGCATTATAAGGTATCTAGAAATGTTATGCGGTTGTATCTATAAACCTCGTTACAACCCATCTACCATTGTTTTGATGCTGAATCTATTAAATTCGTTATATTGTATCTAGAAATGTTCACATGTTGTATCTAGCAACCTCGTTACAACCCATCTAGCAATCTTTTGATGTTGTATCTATCAAATTCATTATAATGTATCTAGCAATATTTAGATGTTGTATCTAGAAATATCGTTATAAGGTATCTAGCAATGATATGCGGCTATATCTATCAACCTCGTTACAACCCATCTACCATTGTTTTGATGCTGGTTTGGACGTCCATGTACTTCATGTTAGTGGAATGTTCATGGCTGGAAAATGCTGTATCAAGCAACTTCATATACACGTATCTAGCAATCTCACTGTAGACTTACAATCGCAGAGGTATTACACTGTATCTAGCAATGTGGCATCATAAACTTAATTTCAATGCAACTACAAATGATGCTGCATCTATCAAAGTCGTTATACTGTATCTAACAATGTTCATATGTTGTATCTAGCAATATCGTTTTGATGCTGAATCTATTAAATTCGTTATATTGTATCTAGAAATGTTCACATGTTGTATCTAGCAACCTCGTTACAACCTATCTAGCAATCTTTTGATGTTGTATCTATCAAATTCATTATAATGTATCTAGCAATATTCAGATGTTGTATCTAGAAATATCGTTATAAGGTATCTAGCAATGATATGCGGCTATATCTATCAACCTCGTTACAACCCATCTACCATTGTTTTGATGCTGATTTGGACGTCCATGTACTTCATGTTAGTGGAATGTTCATGGCTGGAAAATGCTGTATCAAGCAACTTCATATACACGTATCTAGCAATCTCACTGTAGACTTACAATCGCAGAGGTATTACACTGTATCTAGCAATGTGGCATCATAAACTTAATTTCAATGCAACTACAAATGATGCTGCATCTATCAAATTCATTATAATGTATCTAGCAATATTCAGATGTTGTATCTAGAAATATCGTTATAAGGTATCTAGCAATGATATGCGGCTATATCTATCAACCTCGTTACAACGCATCTACTATTTTTTTATGCTCATTAGGACGTCCATGTACTTCATGTTAGTGGAATGTTCATGTCTAGAAAATGTTGTATCTAACAACTTCATATACACGTATCTAGAAATTTCATTGCAGACTTACAATCGCAGAGGTATTACACTGTATCTAGAAATGTGGCATCATGAACTTAATTTCAATGCAACTACAAATGATATAACAAGCATTTAGCAATGTAATCGTAGCCTATCTAGCAATATCAAACACTAGTAAATAATAAAATTAACGATACAACCAGACGTTGTACGAAGTAATATTAACAGTTTCAAAACATACAAATCGAAAGATAAGGAATGCTTATCCAATGATATCAAAAAGAACAAAAAAAAAACTTAAGTTCAGAACGGAGCATCGCAGGACCTCCTGTTGTGTCCTGATTTGAAACAACGATCACACCGGGACTGGCTGGTGGCTACCTCTCCTCTTGATGGAATACGTTTTTTTCTCGGCCATCCCCACAGATAGCAGCAGTCAACATTCCTTCTCCAACAAATCCAGCATGTGCAGGCTCATGTCCACTTCCACCTCCTGAATCACACTCATCTTCTCCACTGTCCACATCTTCTTTGCCTCACTCTGCAATACACAAACAACTCCCTATGTAGTTCAATCTAAACACATGCACCAAATGTACTTCAATCCTATAAACTAATATGAGCTAGATCTAATTTTATGAAGATGATGAACAAAACTTAGCAGTTTAAGTAACTTTGAGACCAAAAGCAACATAGATCAGTAATTAAGATTTATAGATCTGACTCGCATTTATGTTTGATAGGCCTTAAAATGGAAGTATATTATGTTATCTTATCATCTTGTGTTGTCGATGGACCGTGAGACACAACATAAAGCTTGGTCTTGGTGGTTCCATTGGTGGAGCTGGGGGACTAGAAAGCGGCGACGGTGATGGAGCCGTCAAGAACAACAGAAGCTTATGTCTGGGTCAGATAACGGTACATGGAGTAAACTGACCATATTCTCAAGACGTTTCCAACGATATGTATAAATTGCAAAGGAGTTTGCCTACAATAAACAGGTTCATCGTAAGACACCACTAGCACTTAACTACCAAAAACCAATATTAGAGTACCACCGAGCATAAACATAAACATGATTCAGCCTCGAACACAACAAATAACATTCGTCATCATCAGAAAAAGAACTTAAACCAATTTAAAAACATCATGCTATGACAATTGATAGATCAACTTATAGATAAAATCCAACAACACAAGACAGTAAGCTTTAAATCTTTCAATAATCAGGAAGAAAATACCTCAACCTCAATGAAGATTCATCTTAGTTAACCTTATTCCTTTATACACCACTAACCAAAGCAGCAATAGTTTTGGTTGTTCTTCACTTTTTAGAGAAACAAACCAAATTGATCAACAAATTCCCCACCAAACTAAACATTTCCATTGAAAGAAATCATAAGTAGTTGAAATAGAAGCAGAAAACGGAAACAATAACATAATCGAATACATAAATTAGGTTACCTGAAATAAGAAGATCCTCGATCATTTATGTTTATAGGAGTGGATGCTGGAGGTGGAGATGCGACTGAAGGAGGAGTCTCCGGAGGAGGAGTGGATGCTGGAGGAGGTGAGGTCGATACTGGTGGTGGAGCGGATACTGCTGGAGGAGTGGCGGCGGAAGGTGGAGATGTGGTGGTTAAGGACGGTGGAGATACGGTTGGTGCTGTCGGAGTGGGCGGAACATGAGTGGTTGTTGGAGCGACGGGTGGAGCTTGACCACCGACGCCGGCGACGAGAACGAGTGGAGGTTGGTTCAAAGAGAGTGAAGGTTGGTTCAAAATTCAAAATTCAAAATTGTTGATTGAGTGAAAATACACATTAATTCTCAAAATAAGACTTATATACTAGGTTGAGGGTAGTTGTGGTATTACAAAAATAAGTCTTGAAAATGAATTGTTTTATTGAAATGGGTATTAAGTGAACATTAACCCATTTTTGGATACTAGATACTAATATGTTTGGTACTTGTTTTTTTAGAGTAATTGAGTATTTTCTTAAATAGACCGGTAAGGTAAATGGAAACAAATTTTAAACTTATTAAATAAGTCCCCATTAAAAATAAAATGAACAGAATTCAGAGCAAACGAAAGTTAAACCAAACTGAATTAAAACTAGATAAATCGAAATGGACGAAACTAAATCTTAACTGAAATATGACCAAACCTAAATAACCCGATTTTTTTTTATGGATTCAGGTACCGTTAATGAAAACCAAAACTAAAATTTTATCCACTCGATCCAATCTAACCATAAGTCTAAGGTTTAACTATCCAATCCAATTTACACCAAACGCAAACCAAACCCGATCGGCAACCCCCAATTTCAACTAGCTTTACTTCATTCTACTCTAGATGACCCCATTATTTAATTAGTATTAATTTTTAGAACCTTTTATTCTGAAGCACGATAACGGATTATCAACGCATCTCATGAGAGTTGCCTTATAAATTTATATATTATTCTTTTTGCAATGACATACCCTAATTTATATGTCTAAAAAAATATAACATCATGTACTGGGAGAATTAGGTTTGCAATCTAAACTTTTACAATAAAATCCAAAACCAATCCGATACGGATTAACTTTTAAAACGAATTTGCTAAAAATAATGTGAAATTGTTAAATCTATATATCGATTAATTTAAATTTTTGTTCGGTTGAAAGACAAATGTAAAAATAACACCTAATCCATTAATCCTTATTTTATAATCCGAACTAAATCTAAAAAAATTTCGAAGATAGAATTCAAAGCCATCATTGCAGATCAATTGATTGTATTTTGTTAGTTTCACCTCTCTAATCAATTAAGTGATGAAAAATATATATTTTAGTAAGCATCAAAATAAAATAGAAAAATAGAAAGAATTAGTAGTGAGATGAAAAAGTTTTAAATTTGAAAAGACAGTAATTTATCGTTTTTTTAAACTCTCAATAAATTCAATAGCTAGGTTTTGGTGAATGTATCGAAAAAGGCATAGTAGTTGAGTCTTACTAATAAAATCGATCTGTTGCAGGTCCGAAGACGTAAGCATAGTTTGCTAAACTTCGTTACCGATTTGTGTGTTTAATTTTACTTTTGTTTTTTATGCTCTTTTTTCCTTTTGATCTGATTGCAGGAAAATTGTGTATTTTTCCGAAATGTTTTTTTACCTCAAGCCAGTTTAGAAGTCATTTGCCAAAACAATTGTGTATTTTCCCAACAACTGGTATTAAAGCTACATGTTTGGTAGTGATCCAAATGAGGTTAGATTTGAGTGGGAGAAATGGCTAGATATAAAGGAAATGTGAGACTCGAAAAGTTTGATGGTGTAGATTTTAGGTTTTGGAAGATGCAGATTGAAGATTATTTGTACCAAGAAAGCTTTATAAACCCCTCTCAGAAAAAATCCAGAGAGTTTAAAAGATGAAGAATAGATCATTCTTAACATACAAGCTCTTAGAGTCATCCGATTGACGATATCCTGCAATGTTGATTTCAACATCGTAAAGGAAACAACCACGACGGGTCTTATGAAGGCTATATCCAGTATGTATAAAAAAGGCATCGGTGTCCAACAAAGTGCACTTGATGAAGTGTTTATTCAATTTGAGAATGATGGAAGGTGCGTTAGTAGCTCAATATCTTAATGCACTCAATACAATCACAACCTAGTTCAATTCAGTTGAAAATAATTTTGATGAAGAACTACGAACACTGATACTCTTGTTTTCACGACCATATAGTTGGAATGCTACTGTTACGGTGGTGAGTAGCTCGTCAGGAAGCAATAAGTTATAATTTGATGATGTTCGTGACCTAGTTCTCAATAAAGAGATTTGAAAGAGAGAAGAGTCATTAATCTATGTATTCTTACTTACAGATTCGAGAGGAAAAATTCAACCAAAGGGTATGGACACGTAAAATTGAACTACCGAGGTAGATCAAGAGACTGGAGGTTCAAGTCCATGAATCTTAAAAATTCTAAGGGGTTGAAAAATATTAAGTGTTGGAATTATGGGAAGACCGAGCTCTATAAATATCAGTGCAAGAGAGATCTAAAGGACCATGAGGAGAAGATAAAGGAAAATATCACTTCAGAATGAGATGATTCGTTAATATGCTTTTTAGAAAGCAGGGAAAATTCTTGGGTGTTAGAATCTGGAGCATCGTTCCACGCTACTTTGACGAAAGAAATCTTTCAGATGTGGTCCCTAGTAACCTTGGAAATGTATATCTTGGTGATGATCAACCTTGTGATATTATTGTTAAAGGTACTGTGAAGACTAAGTTGAATAAGTCTGTTTGTAAACTAAAAGACGTCACGCATATCCCCGATCTGAGAAAGAACGTAATCTCATAAGGGAAATTGGCTAGCGAATGCTACACTACGATCTTCCATGGTGAAATTTGGAAGATTTCAAATGGAGCAATGGCGGTTTCTCGTGGAAAGAATAATGGTACTCTTAACAAGAAAACAGAGACGAGTTGTTCAATTGAAATAACAACAGGAAACCAAAATCCAAATATGTGCCACCGTAGGCTTGGCCACATGGGTGAAAAATGTATTAAAATTATGTACTTAACAGGGGAGATTCTAGGTCTTAATTCAATCGATATAGACATATGCAAAGATTGCATACCTGGAAAATACAAAACGATTAGTTTTTAGACGAGTGGTAGAAGCCCAAAGATAGAAAGGCTGGAGCTTGTTCACTCTGACGTTTGAGGGCCAACAATTATTTCATCAACAGAAGGGAAACACTATTTTGTGACTTTTATCGATGATCATTCTTGAAAGGTATAGGTTTAGTTGCAAAATCATAAATCTGAAGTGTTTGATGTTTTTAGGAGATGAAAATCTATGGTTGAGAATGAGACAGGTCTGAAGATTAAAAATCTCAAGACCGATAATGGTGATGAATATGAGGACACCAGATTCAAGAAGTTTTGCTATGAGTACGGGATCAGAATGGAGAGAATCGTGCCAAGTATGCCTCATCACAATGGTATTTCTGAACGTATGAATATAAATTTGGTAGAAAGAGCTAGAAGTATTTGTATATAGTCTGATTTACCGAACACCCTTAGGCATAAGTAGTCAACAGATCGGCTTACCTGGTTAACCTAGGCCCATTGGTTCACTTAGAACATAGAATACTCGAGGAGGTATGAAGTGGTAAGGATATAATATTATCATATCTAAGATTTTTTGGTTGTACATTATATATTCATATAAGTGATCAAAGAAGGAACAAACTTGATCTCAAATTGAAGAAATGTTACCTGATCGACTATGGCAAAGATGAGTTCGGTTATCGCGTTCGGGATGAGGAAAACAGGAAGATCATATAAGGAAAAGATGTAATCTTCCATGAAACGGTTATGTACACAGACAAACATAAGACCGAAGTAAATGACTTAAAACCATACAGATCAATATTTATAAAGATCAAAGGGGTCCAAGATAGTAAAAAAATAGAGCCGATCAGATTAACCCCTCAGCAAGGAGAGTCATTTGGACAGACCGATCGGCAGAAGTCCAACACCATACAACCGGCCAAGGCAGTTCTTATTTTGGGAAGATCTTCCCGACCTCATGTTCCCAACATGAGATAGTTGAACTATGTGTTACTGACCGATGGAGGGAGCCTGAATTCTATGATGAAGCTTGTTAGACCAGTGATGCTAGCAAGTGAGAGCTTGTCATGAAAAATGAGATAGAGTCTTTAATTTCAAATGAGACATGTGAATTAGCTTAGTTACCGATGAGTAAGAGGGAACTTATAACAAATAGGTGTACCAGGTGAAATATGAGCATGATAGTTCTAACAAGATACAAAACCTGACTAGTTGTGAAAGGGTTCCAACAAAATGAATGAGTTGATTACAACGAAGTTTTTGCTCCAATTGTGAAGCTCAATACTATTAGATCAGTGTTGAGTATTGTTTCCATTGAAGACCTTTATCTTGATTAGTTAGACATTAAGACCGCATTTCTTCACGTGGACTTGGATGAAGAGATATACATGTATCAACCAGAAGGTTTCTTAAAAGAAGGGAAGAAACATGGTATGCAGACTCAAGAAAAGTTTGTATGGTCTAAAACAAGCTTCAAAACAATGGTACAAAACATTTGGCAGGTATCCCAGTCAGAGTTCATCGATTGTGTTTTACAGAGATTTAACATGGGTAATGCCAAGCCAGGTAGTACATCATTGGCAGATCATTTTTGTTTATCCAATGATCAATCCCCTCAGACGGGGGAAGATACATACTTTATGGCTAAGGTTTCCTATGACTCAACTATTGGGAGTTTGATGTATGCAATGGTCCGTACGAGACCAAACATTAGTCATGCAGTTGTGAGCAGGTTTATGTCAAACCCAGGGAAAATTCATTCGGAAGATGTAAAGTAGATTTTGATGCACCTACTAGGTATCACATGAAAGTGTTTGTACTTTGGTGAGGGTGTGTTAAAGGTAAAAAGCTACGTAGATGCAGATTTTAGAGGTGAAGTTGATCACCCGAAAAGCACCATCGGTTATATATTTACTGTTGGAACTAAAATAGTTAGTTGGATGTCAAAAGTTACATGAAATTGTCACTCTATCGACTATATAAGTTGATTATACAGCAGTGACCAAAGTCAGTAAATAGATGATATGGCTTCAAAGTCTGTTAACCGAGTTTCGATTCAAACTGAAGAATAATGTTTTGCATAGTAATAGTGAGAGTCCAATTTAGTTGGTGAAGAATTTAATATTTCATTCGAGAATCAAGAATATATGTCTTCGTTATCATTTCATCAAGTCTTTATTGGAAGATGAGGTGCTAATATAGGAAAAGATCCGATGAAGCAAGAATTCAACTGATATGTTGATAAAGACTATAGCCATCGAAAAACTAAAGTTGTGTTAAGCTTTAGTTGGTCTGCAAGAGTAACAAAACCAGAAAGATATGTTGCATAAATTAATGTGCGAAGATAGGTTGAAACCAGCCTTCAAGTGGGAGATTGTTAGACTCATTAAAAAAGAGCTAAACAAGTTTTGAATTTGAAAAGACTATAATTTAGTGAGTAATATATTACTCATTAAGGTTTGTAATCGTTACTACTTCTTATTTTTTGTTAAAAATCTCTATAAACCCAATAGTTAGGTTTTGGTGAATATATCAAAAAAGGCAGAGTCACTGAATCTTTCTAATAAAATCGATTTGCAATAGGTCTGGAGACGTAGGCATAGTTTGTTGAACTACATTAACAATTTGTGTGTTTGATTTCACTTTTGTTTTTTGTGTTCTTTTTTCTTTTTGATCTTATTGCAAGCAAATTGTGTTTTTTTTCCAAAATCGTTTTTTACCTCAAGTCATTTTAGAAGCCATTTTCCAAGAAAATTGTGTATTTTTCCAATAAAAACACAAACAGGATATATAGAATACGAAAAAAACAATATCACAAGAATCTAAAGCCCAATTGGTAAACAAGTTGAACTTAGACTTGATTGCAATAAACCTCAAATTTATATTAAAAAGCACTAAAAATATATGTATGAAATAAAAACTAAGACTCAAGTACAATAAAAATGTGGGAATTAATACTGCTGTTAATTGTCTTTGTTGGCCCGATGCAGGTGGCATTATTTATTATCTTTGGTTTCACCTTTGTCATTATATACTAACTTGAATATATTGTGATATTTATTTTAATATTTTTTAAACTAAAATTGGGCCTTATATTATTAATTGAATTGTTACAATCTAGACCCAAGAGGCCAAAGGATAATTGAAAAAACCAGAGCTTTTAGCTTAGATTATTACAAGTTTTCAAATTGGAGGGAATTAAAAACAAACCATGGAAGCACCAAACGAAAATCGACTTCATCCCTTTAATCCACTTGCACACATGAGAGCAGTCATCCATGCCCATACTTTCTAGTAGAATGATAGCTCTTAGACTATTTGGACTTTGATAGGATTGAAGTCTGTGTTGACACCGTCTTTAAGAGTTCTCTTTGTAATCCAATCCACAACTACATTTTATTCACGATAAGTGTAGATAATAGTTATTGTAGCTGCAATGAGATTCTTGCAACATTTGATTATACACTCCAGAAACCAAGTAGACTTCCTTTTGAGAATCATCTTAGTTAGGATGCTAGAGTCTGTTTCACTGTCCAGGGAAATAATGTATTTAGACCTACAAATTAGGAGTTCATTTAGTAAAGCGTGACATTCAGACACAATAGATGATTGTTTCCCGTATAAACTTCCATATCCAGTAACCATATCTTCATTATGATCCATGATTAGACCACCACCACTAGCATCACCTGTAAAACATCTAGCTATGTCAGAATTTAATTTATATCTATTGGCTTTAGGGTGTTTCCATTTGAGAGAGAGAGAGAGAAAAATATTATGGGCCGGTTTAAGTGGTTGACATATCCAATAGAGGGTACAATTCCATAATCCCCCCAGTGAGATCTTTTGAGTAGATTAGCATAGTCAAGCCCATAAATAATATAAATGACATGATTTATTATTGAACATGAATTGATAGTTTTTTCTTTATGCCTCTTTTTTTTCTAGCATACCAGATTACCCACAATATAATGGCTGGTAAGATAGTCCTGATGTGGGTATACTTATTTGGTAAACTAATAAAATGTCCTTATCATGTGAGTAAATGACATATTCTTGCTAATTATAATATTGAACATAGAGGCAAAGTGAAAACCAGACATTACATGAGTTTTGACATTGGATGAAGACATGGTTAATGGTCTCAGAATTCTCACATTATTGATATTTAGAAGCCATTTGAAACATTTTCTGCAATCAACTATATATAATTCTCCAGTCTAGAAAAGAACATTTCCTTGGGGTAATAGGGGTCCTGATTTATTTTGAAAATATTGAATTTATTGTGTTTCAATCGAATAGCATTCAAAGTGTCATTTATATTATAGATAGCATTCGGAGAGGAAGAGCATTTTATTGAGTCTTTTGTTGATCTCAAAGAAACCTTTTTTTTATCTTTTCTATGCTAGTAGTAAAAAAAATCTATTCCAGCTTAGCCATGATCCATTGACCATCAACCCGAAAATATTTGAATTCCATAGGAAAATACAAGGTTTTGTCTTCAGTGGAATCAAGCTAGATGAAAAGAGAAAGAGAACACCAACAATCTAGCTAAAAATTTCCCTTCCCCAACCTTCCAGGTATATATATATATATACTTCTCTGCCTTGTCTCTGATATTCATCATTTTGGTCTATATTTTAGAGTATATTTTTGGGATATGAGTTGTGATAGGGTGATAAAGATTGCAGTAAATAAATGCCATAAACCTGGACCATATAGAGTTTTGCCCTCTAAATTTCAACCATAGCTTGTAAGAATAAACTTCATGACTATCATTTAAGTTATTTATGTTCAGCCCACCTTCCTCACAAGGCTTTCACAAATTAGACTAAGAGGACCAATAAATAATCTGTTTGTTTTATTTTGAGCTCCACAAGAATCTGTTGTATAGAACATTATTCTCTGAATTACAAACTTAGGAATGAGAGTTTTACATGAAGTAGACCGATATTATGTTAAGAACAGCTTGAACTACAGTAAATCTCCCTCCCAATGAAAGATGAATATTATCCAATTCAGTTATCATCTTTCTAATGTTGTTAACAAACTCTTCAAAGTTGTGGTTTGTGTTTTATGTAGATAGTAGTCCCGAAGTATTGTATAAGCAGATTGATATGCTTGAACCCTAAGATATTCTCCAATCTTTGAACTCTTGTATGAATCATTTTGGATGGCACGGTAATTTTTTATTTTTAATTGTTGATGGCTTGCTTTGATCTCTATTGATAATGAATCATGAACTTGTTGATCTTATTAATGAAGGAGGAATACTCATTGCTGAAACAATAAAGTCACCAACGAAGGCTAAGCATGGTACGTGACAATTTCCCCTAGTCTTGTATCCAACTAATTGATCTTTATTGGCCAATTTCTTGATACCCCTGACCATATATTCTTCCGCAATTATAAATACACTAGGAGACAAAGGGTCTTCTTGTTTTAATCTTGTAAAGGACCTAAAGAAGCCATTCATTTCTCCATTCAAAATGATAAATATTGATGTTCTTGAGAACTAAATTGTGGAATAAATTATCAAACCCAAAAGGAGTCCATTTTAAGAGCTTCATAGTTTTAGACTCCATTATCCATACATTTCTCCGCCAAATTTTCTTGATATATTATTTACAAACAAATTCAATGAAAATGTGTCTAAAATTCCATTGAGTAATACTATATTCCTAGAGAATCGAAAACTGTCCATGAATAACTTAACAGTCTCTATATTAGGCTTTCTTGTGTCTATGGACGTTTTTTTATTAAATTTCTCAGAAGTTGGATTGATTTTCATGTTTGTTATATTCTCAATATTCAATATTGATTGAATATCTTTTTAGGTAATGAGTTACCTTGTTAATGCCCATGTTTTCGAGATTCCAGAGAAGAAAAATTAGATCCATGAAAATAAGCTATGTCAATCATCGGATTTGGAGAGGTTTTTAAAAATATAAATGATAAGATTTCACCCTCCTTCATCGAGGTCACACGAGTATTACCAACCCCGAAATCAAGAAAGAATTCCAATAAATATTCCGATTATAATGTATTCAATTCTTTGTTTCTCGAAAAGAATGATGTTTTTATCTAGCCACTATCCGATTCAGTATTTTTTTCAAAAATAAATTCAAAACATTTTAATTAGAGATCAAATTAGTGAATATTGAAAATAATTTTAGATAATTCGTATGATATTGTCACTTACATTGGTTTTAATATTAATATTGATTTATTTATATTCATTAATAATTTTAAATTAAAATAATTAAATGGTTTTTAAAAAAAATCAACAGAATACAATTAGAATAAATCTACGAGTATATAAATATAAAAATGTAAATTACAATGATATTTTTGAAAGCAAAATAAGTCAAATAGAGGTTTGGACCTTACCGACCTTGACCAAAATCTATTTTTATTTTTATATAAAAAAAGTTTACAATATATTTTAACAAACGGTATTATTTATAAAATATTATAATTATGTCGATCAATTGATTAATTGGTCACACAAAAATATTCAATAATTTACTCTTTTTTTACAATAGCTTGATTAAATTATATCGTTGAATTACTTTTTAGTAGTAAAATTCTGTTTAAAACTTAATAAAAAGAAAAAAGAATCGAAAATATTGAGTAAAGTTTTAAATATATGTGATATGTCTCGATATAATCTATCTCATATAATATAATGTTAAATTAAATAAATAAAAGAAAATAGTCAATCCGTCCCAAAAATATATGTCGTTTAGACAATAAAATTTGTCCTAAAATAAGTATTAGTTTTAGGCTACCAATAACAATAAAGTAAATGTAATCCCTTTCTAATTTTAAATACTATTAATGTTATAGTTTTATTTTTTATTTAATAAAAAAATACAATATTTATTGCTATAATAAAAAATTATGTTTGTTCCTTCTATATTTTGGGACGGATGAAAATAATACCTTAGTATTCTTTACTCTGCTTTTGTTTTTGAACCAACAAAAATGTAGGTCAGTAGATAAATTTAGAGCATAACATAGACATAATTGAGATCTCAAATGATAACTGGTGAATAGAAAGAAACTCTTGGCTGATAATGATCTATACAAATTACTATAAGAAGAAGTAGGTTTAAATCAAGAAATAGTCCATCGACTATGACGTTTTCTTTCATTTAGTCATTCGACTAAAAAATTATCGGTGAAGGTTCTTCGACTATTCCATTTTCTTTTATTTAGTCTTTCGATTTTAAAATCACCTGTGAGGATCTCTGGACTTTGCAAAAATCTATAAATTTAGTCCATGATTTTGGATTTTTTTTTAGATTCAGGGACTAAATTTATAGATTTTTCAAAGTCCAAGAACCCTCACCGATGATTTTAAAGTCGAAGAACTAAATGAAAAAAATAGGATAGCCCAAAAACCCTCACGAGTAATTTTTTAGTCGATGAACTAAATGACAGAAAACGTGATAGTCGAAGGACTTAGATATCGATTTAAGCCAAAAAAAAAAAATACAATAAAAACAAATGTCCTTCCTGGAAATTTAAGCCTGGGCAGTGAGCATCGCCTTTTACAAAATAAAAAGTCAATTAAAGCTCTGGCAACATGGAAGTTACCTCTTATCTATGTTTTGTGGGCTGACATAATATTCTATTTTCTATAATTTCATAAACTAAGAAAATATGATAAAATCCATAAAATATTAAAAGAAAAAATTATAAATGTATTTTTTTATGTCAAGATGTAAAAAAGAAGAAGAATATATACGTCTCTATATTTACTTAACTCTAACCATAATAAAAAATTTAAATTTTGTATTTTTAATTAACTTTAAAGTTAGATTTCTTTAAATATCACTGTCCATTTCAAGTCTATCACCGTAGAAATAAAGTAAAATATTCCTTTGTGCTGGAATATGGAATAAAAATTCATTATATTATATTGACAATCTATCAATCATATCAAAAAGTAGTTTGATGCTTTACGAAGGTTATATGTATTTTAAAAATATTTCTATAATTATTATATAATTTTAATAGTTTAGTATAACTTTTTTGGTTAAAACTATATATTTTGTTATATATGTATTTATTTTTGGACTTCTTCTCCTATAAAGAATATTAGACACAGCTACTATAGAATATGAGACATCATTTTTACATACACATGGTATATAAAATGTCCAACCTACTTAGGATTTTATGGGGCTTAAATATTTTAAATAGTTGGAATTTGAAAACTTTTTAATTATTAGATATTTTAATTAGTCCATTGTATCTTTCAACTAATAGTTTATTAAATCTTTTAAGTATTTTTAGATGTTTTAAATAATTTATTAGATTTTTCAACTATTAGATCTTTCAATTATACATTTAAATATATTATAATTATATATATATTATACCACCATAAATAATAAAATAAAATTTTAAAAAATATTTAATTAACAATAAAAAAAATTAATATTCATATTAATAAAAGAAATGAAATATTATTTGGACCAAATAATAACAATATTTAGTAGAACAAAATAGAAAAACTAGACAAAAATTATTTTATACAATCAAATATTAAAAAAGTAAGTCCCGTGAGAATTTTGATCCTCATAGTTGTAAGGTGGTGGTGGATGTGAAGGATATGAATTATGATTAACCAAATCTACATCCAACTTAGCCATCATTCGTCGCATGTATTCGTCATGTTGCATTTGAGCGGTGCGTACGTCAGTGTACATAATCATGTTTTCAAAATGCATCAATTTCATATATTAGCGGTAGTACATCCCTTGTTGTTGAAAAGAACTACTGATATTGGAAGAGGTTGACTGAGCCTCTTGCATCATAACGTGCATGGTTTGCTTAGGGAAATCCGGACGCGGAGCAGGTGGTTCGATAATGTCATTAAATTTTCAGATTTCTAACAAAACCTCATAAAACTAGGTTTATATCTTCCATTTCGACCATAAATCTCATTGCCAAGAATATTTGTCTTGATTTCTTAAAGAATATTTTCATATACCAGAACTCTTCCGGACAGGAAACAAACTCCGCCTACTAATATCTATCCAAATTTTTATAATAAAATGACTTATTATCATCCTATAAGATAACTTTATACCACAAAATCTAGAATTCATATGCCTAATGATCAAACTATGCAATTTTATTCTTTCCGTTGTCGCTATAGCAACAGTTATAAATATTTAAATAAATGACAAGTTTGAAACATTACTATTAGTAAGAATGTAACAATGATTAACTATTTTTAAGCTAATTTGTTGTATCCATCTTATTACGGGGAAAATTAACAAAGGTGATGCCAAGTAGAAAACTTTATTAATCAGAGAAGAGAGATTACATTATGTTTCGTTTATCTACATATTTATATATCTTACAAGATGTTACTAGATACATCATTCCACTAACAATGCACGTAGCTTTACATTTATGATGTAGAGCCTCAATGACTAACCATTAATTTATGGGGTTGACTGATTAATTAATGTTGTTAAAACCGTTTCCTTAATGGTTCTTTCAGAGGTAGACCTCGTTCAATTTCATCCGCGCTACAAATCGAGTGGTGCTCTATTTTCTATCTATCGGCTCAATTATGACCTTCACTTAGCTCTATCTTTTCATGGTGAAGGTCTGCGAAATTTTATTTTTCCTCGTCCTTCTTCTACTCTGCTCGGAGAGATATCTGCTCTCTCTGGTCTTGGTTATCTGCTCTGCTCTCTAAAGTGTCCAGCTTGCTCTGACTTATTTTCCTAACCAGTTTTTGGTCAGCGTAATCGTTTACTCGGTCAATCTTTTGATGTTTTTCTTTTAAGCCGATGTCTCTCGATCATGCCTCGACATCACTTTGGTTTGCACTTGTTTCTATTTGCAGTTTCGGCATGCTTCATATAGCACTATAACCAGCTCAGTTTGGAATTTTCTCATGTCTCAATCCTCGCGAGTCGTTTGTATATTATATTTCGTGCTAGTGGTGATTATCCCCTTATCATAACACCCCCTAGTTCATGGATTATATGAAGAAAGCATATCATGAAGTAAAATAACACTATATAACAACAATGATGGTATCATTGAGTAGCCAGTCGATAAATGTAGGGTCTATGACATATGGCCTGCAATGATGAGAAATTTGAATATGTAACGATAGTGTGCCACATGGCGACACTAACAGGCGCGTGGGTGTGACAGTTCTGACACCAACGCCGCATTTGTACGGGTGTCGCTTTGGTTATTGGTGGAAACGTGTTAGCTTGATTTATGAATTACAAGCGTCACTATATCACGCCTGCAGTGAATATTAGTGTCCAATCTCACTTTCTCTTAAAATTTCGGAACCTATATAACCTTTAGTGTGAATCCTAATTAATTTTGCAAAAAGCAAGAAAAAGTTGTTCGTCGGAGAAGAAACTCAACTCAGCCGTTCGTCATCTCTGATAAAAAGGTATGTGAACAGTGATTCTTTGTTTTTTTCTTCTAACGAGCACCGTTAAAGTTGGAAAAAAGAAGGAGAAAACAATGAAAGATATAGAGTCATAGTATGAAGACCCTGCGTTCCTAGAAAGCTATTTCTCTCGATTAATCCCTAAATATAGGTATCCGGATGATGCCAGTCTTCTTAGTTTTGAGGCTAGGTATGGAATACCAAGCAATGTTATAATTATGGTTCCTAATATTGGTGAACATCCTTACCTAGAAAGAGAGAATGGAACTTACCTCTATATCGTTCTATTTTTTTGGGGCTTGCGATTACCGTTGTCGACCTTGATACAAGACATTTTTAGTTTCATGGGAATATGCCCTACCCAGCTGGTTGTGAACGGATCAAGGACTTTACTTAGTATTTTATTAAGTTCTCATTTACTAGGTGTTTCAGTCTTCCTGGCGGATGTACTAGTAGTTTCGAAATCCCCGTTCCACTATACCCACCTAAGTGGTGTTAGAAAAATTGTAGAGCTGCCCAATTTAGACAAGAACTGGAAGAACTCATTTATATTTGTGTTAGGAAATTGGGAGCATGAGAATGCGGTTCTAAATTTCAAGTTAGAACGACAGTGGAAATCAAAGTGTAAGAAATATTTTGTGTAACATTGTCTTGGGACATTTACACAGGTAAATTACTTGAAGACTGGTTTGTGGCTCGTGCCTAAGTTAGTAGTTGGAAAGGACAAGAAGATTACGATGGTGGGCAGTGAAGAGGTAGCGAAAACAGACCGGATAAGGGTGTTGATGGAGCAAAGCTATAAGGACTGGAATAGTACCGGGGTATGACTAGCAGTGCCTCAAAGCCGAAGGTCAAAGGAGGTTGAAGGTTCTTAATCTGTGTAATTCCAAACTAAGAAGGAGAGAGATACTGAGCATTCAATAGGCTGGTGAGATGAACCAGGAATAAGGGAAGATGTCCCCAATGGGGGTTGATGCTGATAAAGATCACACTTGGTGGTCTCGTGCAGAGGATGATGAAGATGAGATGGAAGATGAGGAGATTCCTCTTGTAAAACGTGCGCATGTGGTTTTAGACACAATACCTCTAGTGACAAGAAATCTAAAATTGGTGGTTGAGGAAGATAGTGACGGGGATCGTGCCTTAAAGGCTCAGGGCGTATAGGCGTCGACTGTGGAAGTGGAGCCGAATCGGGAAACGTCCCCTGAGGTAATAGACGTGATAACATTCCCATGAGCTAGATATTGCACAGGCAGGTTAAGCTGGCAATAGAGGTATTTTAAATCTTGATATTTCTTGAATATAGATGACTGAGGGTAATCTATTGACTTGTGGTGGGAATGCAGATGCATCATAAGTGATCTATTACCAGTGAAATTCCAAAACTAACCTTCAGATCATGGAGAAATGGAAGCCCGAGGCAATGTTCTTTATGTCGGTAAAGATCTTAACTATGGAAGCTTATGAGAGAAAGAACAAAGAGCTGACCACAGAAGCTACAACTTTGATAGCATTAAACAAGGATTTGTGAAGAGGAACAATGATTTGATGTCCCTAACTCTGATATGGTGACTCAGAAGATGGCCCATGCTAAAAGAGTGGAGGAGCAAGCATAAAGTATTGCTGGTTTGGTGTTGGAGAGCGGGAAGTTGCTGGCCGCGGTGGATGCTCTTAAAGTTTAACTGGAGCATTAACGTCAGCAGCTCGCGAGGAAAGTGAAAACTGGCTTATAAGAGAGGGATGAAGGTGATGGAAGTGACCATGTAGATGATGGCCAAGAATCAAAAGTAAGTTGTGGCTAAGCTGATGGCCTTGAACCATGGTATGAAACTTAAATCATTCAAAACGTTTGCAACAACGCATGCACCCCCAAAAGTGGGGGGCTTACTGACCCCTGATCCTGCTCATGTTGAACAAGGAGTGAGTAAGGTGTCTACCGTATCGTCTAAGGATGTTGGGGTGCAGCTGAGCAACATAGAACCTTTAGAAGCAAAGACCAATGACCCTCATAATGTCTCTGATCCTTAGAGTTTTTATATTTTTGTTAAACACTTAGTATTTGTTTTTGGTATCTTAGTTGTATAACTTGATTGAATTCTGGATGATGTACACTTGTATACTATGCAAAGTATGATTTTGTTTCTTAATCGTTTTAATATTAGTGAGCGGTCTATGAATTGGGAGATGTGTGTTTATTAGTTCATAATGCTCTTAGGAGAAGTCCTTATAAGGTTGAGCTCAGTAGAGCTCATGCTGAGCTTTGAGTGAGACTTGCTCCTCAGCTTTGTTCGCGGTAAGGTAGATGTGACCCATTATGTGGCCTCATAAGGGCCTGATACATGATTAGTTTTCTTAACTTAACCGTGTACAAGGTATGAGGCTCAGTGTAGCCTTTACGTAGCCCATAGGTATGGCTAATTAGCCGATTCATTTTAATAGACTCATTGTTCTAGGCATAGTATGGTATTTTTCGTAGCCCATAGGCGTGGTCATAGACCCATTTGCGATTGTAAGGACGAAGATGTAAACAAACACACATATTAGAAAAAAAACATAAAAAATTATATTAACATAATTAGTAACAGTCTGATGCGTCACTAAAATACCCTCCCGCACCATCAGGTGAGAAAACTAGTACATATGTTGCATTACAAAGCATGGCAATACAGTTTGAGGTGAGTGATATTCCAGGGGTTCTTTAAGGTGTTGCTCTCTGCATCGGCTAGGTGATACGCTCCAATGTGTCTCTTGGAGATAACGATGTGCGAGCCATCCCAATTTGGTCCAAACTTTCCTGCTGCCTTGTCGCCTGCCCCTTGAAAAATATTCTTCATGACCATATCTCCTACTTGGAAGCTACGAGGCTTCAGGAGAGCGTTAAAGCTTCTTCTCATGAGGCTTCTGTAGTGCTCTTCTCGAACACTCTCTTGGTCACATCACTCCTCAATGAGGTCCACATTCACTGCTCGTCGGTGGAGTTGCTGGACTCTTCATAGCTAGTTATTCAATGTCTTGGTATTATAACTGCCGTCGGTACCACGACTTCACTGCCATAAATGAGGGCGAAATTAGTTTCACTAGTTGCTATCCATGAGGTTGTCTGGTATGCCCATAAGAACCTCTACTAATTTATCCGACCATTTTCCCTTAGCTCCTTCGAGTTTCTTTTTAATTACTTCTAAGATAGTACAATTGGTGACCTCGACTTGGTCGTTTTCTTAAGGGTAGTCGGTGTAGAGAAATGCTGACTGATCTCATAACTTTTGCAGAACGCTGTAACACCGGTATTTTAGAATTGTGGACCGTTTTTTGTCATCAGGATGTAGGGTATTCCAAACCTTTCTATAATTTAAAGGTGAATGAAGTCACATATATTTTGAGCTTGAGTTCGAAAAAATGGTTTGACTTCGACCCATTTCGAGAAGTAATCCACCACGACAATCAGGAATTGCCGTTTTCTAGTTGCCATAGGAAGTGGCCGTATAGATCGATGCCCCATTTATCGAAAGGGCAAGAGAGAGTCATAGGTTGCATCGAATCGCTTGCGAGGTGTCCGGTATTTGCGAATTGCTGATACTGGTGGCATTGTTGGACAAGACGCTCAACATTGATGGCTAATTCTGGCCAGTAGTATCCGACGAGCAGAAAACATCAAATGAGTCTTCGGTAACCATTATGTGCCCAGCTTCCCCATTATGTAGGTCGTGCAATATTAAAATAACCTCTGCTCGATCAAGGAAATAAAGTAAGGGTTGTGTTGCGCTCTTCCGGTATAAGGCGTTATCCAAAATATAGTATTTTGCATCCCGCGGTTGGAATGCTCGAGCGACCGTCTTGTCAGGCAAGAGAGCATAAGTATTTATATATAAGAGATAAGGTTGTCTCCAATCACTTGTGTTATTAATAGTATGTATGGTGTCGCTTTGATTGAAAAGTTTTCTAGTTGGCAGCTCATGTGTGAAGATGAGGGGTGCTCCCCTGATGCAACGGCCTTGGCCACGACATCTGCAGTGGAGTTTTCCTAGCGGGGGACTTGCTCGTATACTACCGCTGCAAATTTGGATTCACACTCTTTGAGTACTACTAAGTAGTCTCGAATTCCTTCTTTCTTTGCATCATAAGTGCCCCTAGCTTAATTGATAACCAGCTGGGAGTGTGAACAGATTTGTAGGAGACCAGCCCCACAGATTAGTGCTAGCTTCATACCACAAATTACCGCTTCATACTCTGCAGTGTTATTGGTCACCGGAAAATTGAACCGGATCGCTTGTCTGATCTTCTCACCTGTAGGTGGTTTGGGGACGATCCCTGCACTGCCTTTAGATGTGCTCGAAGCCCCATTGACCTCAACGACCCATTCAATCTGCTCAGTTATGGGTGGAATATTTCTTGGACCATGTATGTCTATGGACGAGGAAAACTCTGTCAAGAAGTCAGCCACGACCTGCCCCTTAATTGCATTACGTGGTTCGAACTGAATATCGTACTCCCTAAGCTCGATGCTCCACTTAGTTAGCCTGTATGAGGCGTCAAGTTTTTGCAACACAATTTTAAGGGGTAAAGCCGTTTGGATAGTGATTGTGTGCCCTTGGGCTGTTACCAGACCTAATGTCAGCTTCCCTAAGTTTAAGTATCTTGTCTCGGCGTCAACCAACGTTTTGCTGGTGTAGTATAGAGATCGTTAAACACTGGCAACTTTCCTGACCAAGGCGACATTGATAGAAAAAAGGTGAAACATATAAGTATAAGAATAACGGCTCACCGACGAGGAGGGGGGGGGGATAATATTTACGGCGATGTTAGGTAGTTTTTCAACTTCGTAAAGGTCACGTCACATTCCTCTGTCCTAACGAATTTCTTAGCGCCTCAAAGAATTTTGAAGAAAGGATGGCTTTTATCTGAGGCTCTTGAAAAGAAATGGGAAAGTGCGGTGATGCGGTATGTTAGGCAGTGAACCTCATTAATGTTCCTTGGTGGTGTCATTTATATATCTGCTTGCAGCTGGGTGGGGTCGGCTTCGATGCCTCTTTTGCTGACTCCGTAGCCTAAGAGTTTTCCACTTCTCACTTTGAAAGAACACTTGATCAGATTAAGCTTCAAGTTAAATTGGCGCATGAAGTTGAATACGGTTTGGAGCACCTCAAGTTGCTTATCTGTTGTATGCGTTTTGACGATCATATCATCGATATAGGCTTCTATATGCTTACCAAAGTTCTTATTAAAAATATGGTTTATTAGGCGCTAGTAGGTAGAGCCTGCATTCTTTAACTCGAACGAAATCAACGTGTAACAGTACAAGCCCCACTCAGTTTTAAACGTCGTATACTCTTCGTCCGACGGGTTGAGAAATATATTATTGTAACCTGAATATGCGTCCATAAAATAGAGCAACCCACAGTTCGAGATTAAATTGACAAGCTGATAGATGCGGAGCAGAGGGAAAACTTCTTTGGGGCATGCTTGGTTCAAGTCAGTGAAATCGATGCATATGCACCATTGACCCCTCCTTTTTTTAAACTAGTATTGGGTTTGTTACCCAGACCGGATACCAAGCTAGTCTAATATGACCCAATCGAAGTAGTTTCGTCACCACATCCAATATGGCTTATTGCGTTTTGGCAACGAATGACCGTAGCTTTTGTCGTACTGGTTTGGCGTATGAGTCAATAGTTAACTCATGGCAGATAATCAAGGGATCAAACCCAGAAATATCACTCGCATCCCATACACATACATCCAAATTCTTCCTTAACAGTACAATTAAAGACCGTTTAAAATTAGATCTCAAATTTTTACCCAACATAGAGTGTGACCCTATGCTACTATCGCCTCGATTGAGTCTGGAAGGTCATCGTTCGGCTGATTCGTCTTTCTAGGGTCGTCAACCGGTTCCGGAGAGGGTAGGTTAGTGCGTCTATTGTTTGGCACCCCTTCACCGGTTAATTTCTATCGGAGAGGTTTTGCTGGGTCGACGGTAACTGCATTAACATATCCTCGTGGTTCGTTGACTCCCTCGGATGATACCGACCGTGTTGCCCATTGGATGTTTATGAATTACCTGAACGTGCATGGGGTGGCCTCTATCCTATGCAGCTAAGGTCAGCCAATTATTGCGTGACAAAAACTATGGGTGCCAGAGATCATGAACAGTGGCTTAGGCTCTCACTTAGAGTTCCCGTGACCTACTTTAACCATTAGCTCTACTTTGTCCACGCATTGAGAAACATTTCCTTCATATCTGACCAAGTTTCACTATGTGGGCTTGTAGAATGGCACGTTATGCATGCGATCATATCCAGCTTTAAAGATGATGTTGGTCGAGCTTCCTCCATCTACTTTGACTCGAATTACCATTACTCCCCCAATGTCCAAATTTACTGTCAGTCCTGATAAGGTCGGATTTTTATGATACTAACTATTTATTATATCCGGAGGGCAGTTCGGACAAATCCAGTACCATGCCCCACCGAACAGTATAACCAAGTGGAACGTGACTCATCTAATTGCTAGTCTTTTGGGCTTATGGGTTTTTAAACTTGACCTAAGCCCACACTGCGACCCATAAGGCCCACAGTTCATTAAATTAGTATAAATACCCCAAATTACTTTCATTAATGAGGGTGATAAAAAATAATACTGCTAGCACACGCCTTACTTATATCTCTACATTTTACACTAAACATTAAATATCCAAAACTCTTTCCCAAACTACCATTCGATCAGAAATAATCCATACAAAGTCCATCCTCATGTGACATGCTGAACCCCTCAGGTCGTCATCATTAAATGTAAGGTTTTCCATGGGGTCTCAATAGTTATGATAGGAAGATGATTCGATCGCCTGCACGTCATGATCGACTCATGCTTATTTTTTAGTTTTCAGACGCTGGGCTATCTTGGAATTACCGCCAACAATAGTAAAGAGAGACAAAAGAGTTGCCCCAAGCATTGGGGACCGTGTTACTGGCCACCTCAGACTGCCCTCCATTGTTGGTGTAAGATGATGGTAAAACACCACTCTAAAGTCTTCGGGTACATCGGAATGCCCCCCCCCCCCACGATGGCGAATAACCAATGTTGTTTTCCCATATATGCTCGTTCATCATTTCCAGGCTTATCCTCGTTAACCGGGCGTATCTCTTCTCTTTGCTCGGGCTAGTTAAAACAATCTTGCTTTTTGATGAATTGGATGAGTTCCCCATTGTCTGCCAATCTCTAAATTTCCTCTCAAAGTTGCCAACACTCATCAGTTGGGTGACTGTGATCATTCTAGTAGGAGCATAAATACATGTTCGATTAAAGCCAGGGGTGCTCATCACACGCAGTGTTTGATACTTCGTTCTTCTCTTTATTAGATTATAAACAACCGATATAGATTCTGTCAACGGAGTGGATCGCCTGGATGCATTTACATAATGCAATGATTGCCGTCTAGTGTCCCGCCGAGGTACGTCATCTATCTTCTTCCGGTCAAATGGTCCTCCTTTCGGGTTGGAGAAATGTCTATCTAGCGAGTCTCCCTTATGAGCATCATCCATTCAGATGAATGTAAGTCTATCATTTTCTATGTTTGGAATCTAATTATGTCAGCATACAGCTCCCCCCACCGGTCGAGGCATCTCTTGAGGGATGCTACAACCATATTTTATTTTAAATATGGAAAAAGAATTTATGGCATGGAAAATATGTTTGATATAACGTTTCAATGACTCACCTCGCCTCTAGTAGAGGTCCATGATCGGGTTTGGCTCGCATATGAGCTCTTTGTTTCCCATGAATCGCTCTAACATCTCGCTCACATGCCACCCTGAGCTTCTCTTGCTGCAAGTGTTGGAGCTGCTGCTTCATGCAACATGGGCTGCTACATACTTCGGTAGATCAATCTCCAGTCCCAACCACTGGTTGTCCCACCTGTGATGCTACCTCAAGGAGGACAGCTGCCACGACCTTTTGGTTGGTAGTAGTGACGGTAGGTAGCTGGTCCTGCCTCACTGGTGGGTTTGTCACAATTCTCCGGTTTCCCAACATCCCGTTCAATTCTGGAATATCTCTCTCAATCTCTGATCTAGTGACTACCATGGTTAAGAAATCTTAGGGCTAAACGCTTTGTCGTTCCCACAAACGGCGCCAAATTTGTTACGATAAAAACTAACAAAGGTGATTTCAAGTAGAAAACTTTATTAATCAAAGAAGAGAAATTACATTATGTTTTGTTTATCTACCTATTTATATCTCTCTTTGCAGTTTACAAGATGTTACCAGATACATCATTCCACTAGCAGTGCACATAGCTTAAATTTATGGTATGGAGCCTGAATTAATGGTCATTACTTTAGTGGGTTGACTGATTAATTAATCTTTCTAAAACGGTTTCCTTAAAAGCCCTTTTAGAGTTAGGTCTCGTTCGGTTTATCCACGCTACGAACCGAGTGTTGTTCCATTTTCTATCTTCAAATCAATTATGACATTCACTTAGCTCTATATTTTCCTGGTGAAGTTCTGGGAAATACTCTCTATCCTTGTCTTTCTTCAAATCTGCTCGGAAATATATATGCTCTATCTTGTCTTGGTCATCTACTTCGCTCGCTAAAGTGTGTGACTTGCTCTGACTTATTTTTCTAACCAGACGTCGATCACCATCATCGTTTATTCGGTCAATCTTTCAATATTTTTCTTTTAGGCCTATATCTCTCGGTCATGCCTTGGCATCACTTTAGTTTTCCCTCATTTCTCTTCGCAACTTCAACCTGGTCCATATAGTGGTATAACCAGCTTGGTTCGAAATTTTCTTATGTCTCACTCATCGATAGTCGTTTGTATATTATTCTTCCTGCTAGTGGTGATTATCCCATTATCACATCCAAGACAACCATCATATATTGGTTATCTTGACAGATTAAATTCATTTACCAAGTCATTTTTAAATAAACTATAATCGAAATCATTAACTGTGCACCTCATTCCCAAACCTCGCAAGTCATTCAAAATTAGACTTCTAGTTTCATAAAACTGTTGTACTAATTATATATACCATTCACATATAAATCTAGCAAAAATTAACCAACGCATTGTTTTAATATCAAAAGATTATTTTAAAAATAATTGTCATACCCGACACATTATAAGTTCCTCATATTCGAAAATATACTAGATAAAATAGTGACTCCCTTATGTGGCGTCAGAATGTTTTGAACGTGAACCTCGCCTTTAAACCTATCTTGATTACTTTTGTTAATAATCTATGTAAATATAAACTTATTTTATATCCCAATCATTTTCTACTCGATGAAGATGTTTTATCATATTAAAAAAAACCATTACACATTGTATACCCAACTTTCATTAATCTCCCAAATTATGTTTCAAACATAATTGTTCTTCTAAATTCTCTAAAAACTAATTAATATCACAATATTGTTCGTTAAAGATATTCTTTTATATTCATATTCTACAATCTTTGATCAAAATTTATAATCGATAATTAGTCAAGTTTACTTGGGGGAGGAGAATCATTGCTTATTTATGTGCTTGGTATACTGTTTTATTTTATTTATTTGCCTTAATATTTATTATTTATGTTAGTTATTATTTTTTTAACTTTAAGGAAATACATAATTTTAACTAGTTTGTTCATACTTCAAAAAATCAAATTTAAATGGCACAAAACAAAAAAAAATCATCGATTAACCATGATCTTTGGGAAATATAAAACATCCTCATAATAAATATCTAATTTGTTTTCTTAGTATGCATGTTCCCATAGATACAGGTCTACAACCCCAAACTTCGAAACACGTTATTTCCATAGTAGCGATGGTATCACTCGTGGTACTAGAGGTGGTTTAAAGAAAATGAAGAAAACATCTTGGATATGTGACCACTTTACTGAGAATTCTAATCATAATTTAGGTAAGTGTTTTCATTGTCCAACATCATATAGTTATAAGGGTAGACATAGAAATTTTGGTACAATTAGTATGCCAAGAAACTTAACATCACATAACCTTTTTTATCCTTTTAAAGTTTATGAAAAAAGGAATAACTTCATAGATCCCCAAACTTTTAATGCTTTTTTATAATCAAAATACATATAGGGAACAAATCATGATATACGTTGATGGTACTTCACAATGTATTCAGTTTTGCCTCCAATTAAAGATATGGAAAGTGGATGCGTAATGATGTAAAATCAAGAGACACCGGTATCCCACGTAATTTTAAATATTATTTAAAGAAAAAAAAAATCATTCATGATACTATATTAGATTTTCCATGGAATGTTTATTTGACCAGTGATATTACAACATTTTCAGATTTCTGTCATTGTAAATTAGATGGATCCTGAATAAATACTCCAAAGACAAATTATGTATTTATATCTAATGTCAAACACAAATCTACTATAATTAGAGAGATTATATTGGAGTTTTTGAATGTTACTCGAATTTAAAATATACTTACGTATATTTCGTTCGATAATGCATTTGTGAACATAAGATGGAATAAATATGAGAAGGGAGAATTATATCAATGCAGGGTTCTAACTATGCTCGACCTCGACTCCTAGAAAATGATTGGAAATAAATTGTTAAGGTTAGTAGAAAGACATTAAAAAATTAGTTTTAGACGTCAAAAATAGATATAACTTTACATATTATCTTCTTGCATATGCTTATACATATACTGATGAGATTACTATACTTTATAATAAACATTATCCTAATACATCTTTTGAAGATCAATATTAGATTTATTGCGCTTTAGTGTTAAGCTTTTTGAGATTGTTTAAAGATGCAACTAAAAATATTTGTACGCAATATACTTCTAGCATGCACTCGTCCCTTTATGAAATTTCTAATATTTTTATATATACGAATAAATATGACGATAATAATGTTTGTCGCGATATGGTGCCCCATATGAAATAAAAAAAAATTAAATTATTTTCGTCTCATCCCATACCTTTAAGTTATTGTGTGCATTTTTTATCCTTCTAAAAGACGGAACTATTTTTTCTTAGTTTTTTTATAAAGACTTAAAAATTCATGATATTGAAACCTATGACCCTGAGCTATATATTCAAGAAGTTGACGCTTATCGTTATACACTGTATAACAAATATGTTGAAAGATACGAGAGAAATATAACTTTTAGATTTTAAAATATAATGGGTAATAATAGTAGTAATAAGGGGAGATGGAGAAGTCACCCTAACTTTATAGAAATAACAATGTAAGATATAGGGGTCACAATAGAAACCACTCAAACTCATAATTAAGTGGCTAGATATATGAATACTTACTTTAAGTTGCATCATTATCAATATGATTTTCAAAACTCTCTTGATATCTTAAGGTGGTGGAGTTCCAAAAAAGATGAGTTTCCTATTATTTCCAGGTTAATTAGACAAATCGTTTCAACATATATGTCTATAGTGGAAAGTGAATTTGCTTTTAGTCAGGCTAGAATACAATGCACAACTAAACAAATAAGATTGACGGGTGAGGCATTGAAGTTCTTATTGTAATCAAAGACTGGACTGCGATGAATCATAGAATGCAAGATAAATCGTATAAAATAAAAGATAATCCAATGGACATATTTGATGAATTTCTAAAAGATGTTGAAGAATAACTTGAACAAGATCTTATTGATGAAGCTAAAGCTGATACTGTCGGATGTGATGATGGAGATCTTGAGTTAGAAAACAAAATTTTGTTAGATCAAGACGAATGCCATTTGTAGTAGAGTTTATCGTCGGTAATTCATTTGAAAAAAGTGTAAAACTAATGGCCCGCTATAGTATAAACTATAAAAGGTTTAAATAAATAATATTTATTTTTATCATTAAATCCGACAATGTAAAATATTCTTACAATGTTTTCACCCCTATAAAAATTTACAACCTATAACAAGTAATTGTATAATCAAACAATGTATACAAAAATTATATCACTTGTAATTAATTATTAAAATATAAAACACTTCAACTATTTATAATCAAACTATAATAATAATAAAACAATAATTATCTTATACTAATTTTAAATTATAATATACAAACTATATAATATATTTTTTATCAAACAATGTTGTTTGTCATAAAAATAATATAAAATTGATGGTTATAACTGTCGTTACGTTAATCTTATCGTGTTTTTCCGTTTGTGTGACAACCATGTCGTGTTATTAGTATTTGCATGGCGATTGTGTGTGATTTTTGTGTACGTGACGTTACCATGTCTTACTTTATTGTAACAGTGTTTTATTACTGTGTATACTGTGACAGCTTTGTCGTAATTCCGTTAATTTGTGTCATGGCACATTCTATTAAATATTAGCACTCGTTGGTACAAAATATTTTGAAAAGTTCGTGCAAGATTGATAAATAAATTTGTAGAAAACTTTTAACAATAATTTTGAAAGGGTCTCAGACCTTCTTGCTTCAACGGAAATATAAACATAAAATGAATTTATTTCAAAACAATTATAAATTTTTTACAAGACTATAAAGTATGGTCACATAGAATGAACGCCACTTGTTTTAATTTTTAAAATATTATCAAGATATCATCGTTTTTATTGTATTATAATATAACACTTGTCTGGTTAAAAAAATGTTGATGTAATAGACAATTCAATATCTTTTTGTTCACTCTTTCACTACTAAATTGATTATCTTTGCCATTTTATCTTGGAGGTTATATTTTCATCTTTTTTTACGTTATTTTCTGTAATATTTTTGAGGTACTTTCATTTTTAAAAAGTTAAATACCTTAACTGAACCATGGCAGTGTTTGTTTATGAGTAGATGAAAGCTTAGTTTGATCAAATACAAATACATATACTAGATATTTAAGAAAAATCACTGGTCTAAATCAAAGTCAATCAATGTATTAACATATCCGAGACATGTTACCTAATCCATGAACAATCCACATGCAAAAGTTACAGGTGGAAGAACTTCAAAAACACGACTGAAATTATTAAAATTTTAAACAAGAGAGAAATAAGGGCTAAATTGACAAAAATATTTGAGACTTTATAACTTCAAATTCACGAGATGGGCATACGATCAAATTTGTGAATAGTTTATTATGATATGAACAAAAAAGAAAAAACTGATGGGAGAAAGGGAGATAAGATACATTCTTTAAGAAAACATGTCAATATCGACATACAGAAGAGAGTTCAAACAGTAACAATATCTCAAGGCACTAGAAAGGTCAAGGGCGATGAGGAGACTGAGGTTACTACTAAATAACATATCCATCAAACATCCAAAATAATAAAGTATGCGTTGGTAAACTCTTTATTATCTTAAAAAATTCTATACAGAGAGCTCTAACATAAATTTAACATGTACTAGATGATGGACATATACAATAGAACTATCGATCCAGAGCATCAACTATAGCGATTCTTGAATAATATGTTCGACGTTAACCTCATGACAAAGTGCTTTTGTATAACTTTTTCCATAATATTTTATGGTAATAATGCGTCAAATTTATTTCACATTATTTCCTAGGGCCTATCAAAATATTTGAGGAAATCTATAGCTAATTTCGAATTTATTTCATCGATAACAAATTTGTTATAAGAGAATAAGACTAAATCATGATAATGTAATTATAAAGAATAATAAATTCGTGAACTATGTGCAACGAATTGTGCAAAAAATAAATATCTTTAATTGGTGCATCAAAAGTATGACGACTGCATTATTTAAAAGAAAACTCTCAGACGGTGGTCGATTTTTTAAAAAAATTATCAAATTTCCACTTGAAATAGTAGGAAAGCTTGTCCGCCAAGCCGATATGTTTATTAAGATTGAGGAGCCCAATATAGAAGATATCAGTCTATTAAAAATCATTGAACTAAAAATATATGGATCTACAAAAGAGAGTTGAGTTTCAAAAAGGGTCGAAATAACGAGAAACCATTCAGATAAGAACCGAGCAACTTATTTTGATAGAAGAAATAAATTTACACTATTTATAAATAGCATCATAACAATATACAAAAAATATCAAAGACAAATTAAACTACACGAGACCAATGTAAATGAAAGTCTTAGACAATTTCCAAAATAATATCGTATAACGATCATGGTTATGGAACAAACGATTATTATTAATTGGAAGACATAATAAACAATTTGTCAACATTATAGAGCTAATAAAGTTTGTCAAATAAAAAAAACAAAAAAAGGACAAGAGTTCAAAGAGTTCTAAGAATGATAAGCTTATAACTTTTACGATCTTAAGAGGATATATGTTTGCTAGAAAATCACAATAATAAAAAATGCATCAAATGGATCTCAAGGTGAATTTAATAGGCATGACGTATCGTCATATACAATGCGCTTCTGCATCGAAAATGTTATTCACCAATGACGACTTAAGAAGTATCTTAAGTCTCCACAAAGATTATCTTATCATCACATTTAACGTTGATGGAATAATATCAAAAGGTTGTTGATTAATACATAATTTCCTGCGCCTACACTAAAAATTTGATTCACCGATGATCATCTATGAGGTATCACAAGTCCATATAAAAAATCTCTCATTATCATAATTGATAGTGATGAAATCGGCATCAATAGAGTGTTGATCAATATAAGAAGTTCCACTAATATATTATTTAGAAGAAACTATGGGAAAATGATACGAGTCTCCAATTATTTAAAAATAAAAAAAGCCTAGTTGGGTTCATCAGACAACTTACTAGTTATATAAGAGAGACTAAATTACTTGTATATATAAGAGACCAACAAATAGAATAGAAAGTTTAGAATATTTTCATGGTGGTGGATGTGTTAAGCTCATATATTGCTATAATATGAAAATTATGGATTCATAAGATGCATTCTATATAATTTTTATACTACAAATGTGTCAAATATATAGTGGACGAGCGAGTTAGAGTAATCAAGAGTAGTTAGAGACAGACTAAAGAATGCCACATAATGAATCTTCAACAAAAAAAAAACATATTATAACAACCATAAAGGTCGTGGAGGAAGAAGGCGGAGGTACATAAAAAGTCGTTATCAAAGTTAAAAAAAGAAGAAAATGTGATCGTCCAAAACAAAGACGAGTAATAAAAAATGTGTGGAGACTTTACCATTTTTCAACAAAATATGTATGATTGATTAGTTAGTCTATGCCAATCTAACCCAATAAACTATTTTCACATATAAACATACTGCAACAACATTAGAATACAACATAGTGATATATAGAATGCCTAATTCTTTTCGTATTACATCTCAATTTTATATATGTCTAAAATTTTATTTTAAATGACATGTTATAAAACCAATCGAGATCCAAACTCATGACTTTATGTTAGAAACATGGCATATTCCACCAACTCGGTTACCCTTTTTGAGACATAATATTTTTTTATGTATTTTAAAATAAACAGGTATCATGATTATTTTTATTATTAAAAATAGTATAATTATTTTATTCTGATTGGCTCCCGCTTACCATAAAATTAAGGTGAATTTATATAGTTTATTTTGGGATAGTATGTATTTTTAAGGAAAAAATTAATTTAAAAATATGAAATAATGATTATTTTTAATGAAAATTTTAATTTAAAAATACGAAATAATAGTTATTTTAAAAGAAATTTTCAAATTAAAATGTTGGAAGGAAAATTTTAAGTTAATATATCTATAAATTAGAAGATGTAGTCAGCATCTACATCTCAATCTCCTCAACTAAGTAAAACACTCAATTGTTTTGGCAATAATTTGTTTCGATTTTATTTGGTTTAATTTATTCTCTCCCAAACTTGTTGCTTACTTTATTCTTCTATGGTTTCACATTACTGATTTGATTTAAAAGTTAATGTAGATTTTAATTAGATAGAATAGAAGATGAAGATTTTAATTCACAAGATGGAGATTTTAATAAAATAAATTAAACAACGTGGAGATTATAAAAAAACTTACATATCAGGTAATAAAGTTACTTATTTTGTAGTTAGCAAATTTGTATTTGCTTTTTTTTAGTTAGCAAATTTGTATTTACTTCCATCATATCTTTTAAAATATTTTTTAAAATATATTTTAAATACAATTTTCATTTTATTCCTTTATACTTTTTGAAATATTTTTTAATGAGCAATATATTATGATTTATATTTATAAAATAATTAATTTTATTTGTGAATATGCTTACACACATGTTTGTTAAACACTACTTAAAATATTATTTAATTTGTTTAGATAAAATAATTTATTTGTATTATAAATTATGATTGATACAAATTTAATTATATTTCCATATATTTTTTATATAAAAATGATTTTATTTCCATATACTTTTATAAAATATCTTTTACATAATGAATTTTATTTTATTTCATCTATTTTTAAAAATAATTTTATATAATAATTTAATTTTGTTATATTTTATGTTTTAAATATCTTTTTAAATAATATATTAAAAAATATTAAGATTTATTGTTAAATAATATTTTTATATGTAATAAATAATATATTAAAATATATTTAAAATATTTTAAAATAATTATATATCAAAAAGATTTTTTTAAGTAATAATTGAAAATTAACAATAAAACTATTTGACGATGAAAAGAAGTATGATAAATTTTATAAAATTTTGTTTATTAATTTTTTTATACCTGAATTCAGCACTGCTAGTAATAGTTATATCCTTTCCGTCGATAAGAACAAAACTTAACAAGTGAATCAGCTGACAAGGGGAAAGGACCTTTCCATCCATAAGATGATAAGAACAAAACTTAACAAGTGACTCAGCTGACAAGGTGAAAGGACCAAGAAATTTTGGGCATGTTGGATTATTATCAATGCTAGTATGCTACTAGTAAATTACCGTGTCATTTCTATTACATCATCGAGCTGATTCCTTCTGAGAACTTTCTTCAATATCTAGATCTTAAAAGCAAATATTCTCTGACGTGTGCTGCACTAAGTCCTTAATGTCACGCAAAAGCCTTTGTTATTTTGGAATTGTTTGAAGGGAATGCTATATAGGAGTAATACGTAATTGTATTGAATATAATTAAAGAGGTAAGTAAGTTTTTAAAACTACCAAAATATTTTCAGATTCTCATGGGTTGGCATTAGGTCGTATTCAGATCGGTTCATTAAATTAGCATTTCGGAATTGATTTTTCCGTCTCCGGTTTAACATTTTTAAATATATGGGTTTGTATTTTAATCCGACAAGGTCTGAAATAACCGTTTCATTATCAATAATAATAATAATAATTATTATTATATTATTATTATTATATTATTATTATATATTATCTATTATTTTTGGATAAAATTAGATCCAACAATACTTTTACATTAAAAACTAAATTAAAACTTTATTATGAGAAATTATAATTTAAATAGTTGTATCCCATCTGTTTTATAATTGTGAATAAAATTCGAAAGACTGAAAGAGATCGGTTCAGATCACTCAACTCTTATGGATATCGTATTCACTTATTTTTTTTAAAAGAATTTTTTTTATTGATTCAAATAAAAATTACAATTAAATTATCAAGAATTCAAAAAATTATATTAAGAAAATTAAAACAAGAATGTGAAAACTGAGACAAATAAACAACATCAATCTAGTATTATCATGCGATTTGTAATTTTCAGTAACTTCCAATATCAAACACGAACAACAATTCAAATCTTGAAATTTTCTTGAACTCCAATAGACTTCAATTTAAAACAAGTAATCAGCTACGTGCCAATTAAAAATAACATATGGTTATTGATGATTTATAACCCAAAATTTGGATTAATTTAAACTAGACCTAAACTATCTAAAAACACAATTAATTTTAAAGGGTTTATGGTCTTATTGTAGTCATGATCAAGTTTTATTTTAAATTTAAGAGTCCAACGGGCAAGCCACTCAACTGTCAAAAATTGGACTCTTGAATTGTGCTTGATGTTCATAGAAGGGTAAATCAGGGTTCTGCAATAATTCATTGTACTTTGAAGAAACCATGGAGCAACTCCATTAGATAAAATATCAATAATTAACTTTGAATCGGATTCCACATCCACATTTTTTAATCCTAATCTATTACAAAGAATACGACCATCTAACATGACAAGAGATTCAACAATCACGAGAGTAACGTTGCCATAAATTATACCATAAAAAACATGATGTCATTTTTATCTCTAATTAAGCCTGCACCAATGGATTCACCATTCTTGAAACTAGAACTATCACAATTAAGCTTTAACCTATTTGCACTAAGAGTTAGCCATTTAAGGATGTGAAGCCTCCGAGTCTTATTAAAATCAAGGAAATTCCAAGCTTACAAGAATTAAAAGAGTCACCAAACTAAAGGTGTTTAGAGTTAATGTTGGTAAAATAATAAAGTGTATAATTTATTATATCAATGTAATGGAGAAAGGGAGACATAATATCATCATGCTTCTTTTAGTTTCTAATATTCCAGACGGTCTACACAATTACAGTAGGGATGATGGTTCTAATATACATGTTTTTATAGACATACCAATACCAACATCTAATAATGTGATTTAAGATCATATATCTTTGCATTTGGATGTCAAATAATGCAGAGTCTTAACACCATAAATCCCAAGAAATTGAACAACTAAAAATAGATGAATTACATACTCTACATTGTTAAAAAAGACACATTTGGAAGCTAATGAGAAATTTATCTCTTGAAGGTTGGTATCAACAAATATCCAACCTTTTAAAATTTTCTGAATTAAAAAAGAGAGGTTAGTAAGGATATATGAATACCAAATATTGGAGAAAAGCAGAGATTTGGTGGATTTATGTCTAGGGTGATTCCATGTAGCTTTAGTTTCAAAATTACCACATTTACCGAAGTCCAAAATAACTTTATCTTTCATATTGTTATTATTATTATTATTAGTGTTAAGAGATAAGATTTTAATGATATCAGCAGGAGCATTCCAGGCAGTAAGCTTGTTTATATTCCAAGATATATTGTCCTAATAGTTACAAACATTATCATGAATATACCAATTGTTACTTTAAGACTCATTTCAAAAGATTAAAGGGGTATTAAACCACTTGTCTAACTATAAATCTATCTTACAATTACCTAAAATCCAAATAATATTAGGATCAACAGAACTTTTAATTTTAGCTAATCTCCAAGTGTGAGAACCTTTGGTGGTGTTATTTAGGTGAGTATGTGTCTATTTTTGCAATATATAGATGCATGCAATTAGCCCAAAATGAGATGTTTTCTCTGAAATTAAACAAAAGTTACACGCATATGTGTCCTGTAAATCTCTAATTTTCCTAATGTTGAGACCACATTCCTTATATGGGAGGAAGATGGAGTCTTAATTGGATGAGTGGATGGTTTTGATTTATTTTTTAGAGCCTCAAAAGTAGCTATTCATGAGATTGTTTATTATATTGATGAAATTTTAAGGAAGGTTACAACATTTGATATAATAATTTGGAAGAGCCATTAGTACTGATTGAATCTGTATTAATTTTCCTCTAAAGGACAAGGTGATTGAGTCCCATTCATTGATTTTAAACCTGATTTTATAGACTAAATCATCATATTTTTTAATCCTGTTGTGATTATCAATATAAATACCAAGATATTTCATTAGAAAAAATTTATATTTAAAACCAAAGACTTCCTCAATGGTTGTGATTCTTTAGGGGTGAAGCTGGGGAGAAGTGATGAGACATGATTTATCTTTGTAAACCTTTTGGCGAGATGAGTTTTAAAAAATATAAAGGAAGTGATTGAGTCTAATAATGTTATTTTGGTCACCATTAATGAAGATGAAAAAATCATCAGCATACGGTAAACAATTGATACTCATATTGCTTTTGGGTTTATAAGTCATTTGAAGGTTATTGTTTACTATGTCATGATACCTCTTATAAAAAAACTCTTCAATAATAATGAAAAGGTTGGGGGAGATTGGATCCCTTTCCTGATGCCAGTTAGGCCTTTCAAGAAACCATATAATTATATACTGATTAGAATAGAGAAGTACACATAATTGATGCTATTATGGATTAAATTAATAAAGTGATTATGAAAGTCAAAGGCTTTCATAATATCCAAGATAAATCTATGAGAAATGTTATCAAATGCATTGTTCATGGCAATTTTAAGAGCAATATTATTACCCCTAGTTTGTTTTGTTAATGTCATGGATTATTTTATTGGCAAGCATGATATGATCATGAATATTCCTCCCATACAAAAAGCCACCTTGTTCAATGAAGATGATTTTAAGGAGAATTAAGTTAAGCCTATCATCGATAAATCTGGAAGGGATTATGTTAAAAACAGTACAAAGACTTATTGGTCTGAAGTCTTTCCACTGTTTAGTAAAATTGATTTTTTAGGAATCATGCACAAGATGGTGGAAAAGATACCTTTAGGGAAATGTTGCCCTTAAAGTAACCAGTCATTTGAGAGGTGAGATTATATTTGATTATGTTCCAAAAAGTTTGATAGAAGATGATGTTAAAATCATCAGGGCCAACCACAAAATTAGATTTCAAAGTTTTAACAACCTTATAAATTTCATCTATGGTAGGAATAGCTAACATGTTATTGTTATCAGAATTAGATATACTGCTAAGAAAATTATCAAGAGTTGTTTCATATTGATTTGAGGAATTATTATTAGTGAGAAGGTTCTTATAATAATCAACAACAAGGTTACTCATTTGATTTTGACCATCAATCCAAACATTATTATGATTAACACCATTAATTCTATTGTTCATATTCCTTTTCTTGACATAATGGTGAAATAAGGCAGAGTTTTTATCACATTTCTTGAGCCAGGTCATGCAATTGTTTTGCTCCTAATAAGTTTATTCTCTTGCCAAGAGAAGAAGTTAATTGGATTTAGTTTATTTAAATTAATTTTATCATCTATGTTTTAAGAATGATGAAATTTGTTTTCATAAAAAGTGACTTCCTCCTCAGCTTTGGAAACAACATAAAATATGTTTCTAGACACATTATAATTCCAAAGCTTAAGGGTTTTCTTAAGCCTTTTCAACTTATTCTTGAAAACATAGAAAATGGGACAAGAAATTTGAGAATTCTAGGAAGTTCCAATGGTTTTATAAAGATCATGGTGTTGAATCCATATAGGGAGACATTTAAAAGATGATTTGGGCTTTTAGATTTATTGTCTATAGTGATCAGGAGAGGGGCATGGTCTGAGCAGGTTTTGGATATCTGATTAATTTGAATGTTATTAAAATAAGTTCTCATTTTTTCATTGATAAGAACTATGTCCAGTCTTTTCTAATTCCTATTATTGGTCCAAGTGAAAAGAGATCTTGAAAATCCAAGATCTTTACATGAGAAGTCAAAGATTGTGTTATTATAGTCATCAAGACTTTATAAACACAAGGTTTAATAGGATAATTTCTCAACAACATTAGTAATGCACTTAAGATCATTCATGACAATCCACTCTAGTGGATTGATGGATAAGTTTCTCAATTTGTTCCATAAAGGGAGTCTATTAAATCTATAGCACTTAGCATAGATGATAGATACATATAATTTTTTATTCAGATTATTAAGGAAAACTTTAAGGTGAATTATCCGCTCTTCATCACAGACAGTGTTCACCTTGAAGTGACTCTTCCACATGACCCGGATTTTATTGCTAGAGTTATCAATACTATGATGGAAATTAAACTTTTTCATGATTTGGACAAGATTATTTACAGAGATAATGGGTTCCTGGATGTCCATGAACTCAATGTTAAATATCCTAATTGGTTTCTTATTTCCAACCTTATTATATTTCAATTCAAAATTTTAATTATCATTTATATTAGAGGGTGAAAGATTTTACTTCTTAGAGTCAATTGTAATATTGAAATTGAACAGCTTTTTCAGTTTTAGATTTTTAGCTTTCTGATTAATGACATTGAGCTCTTTATCCATTTTTATTTGTTTATTAGGTGAGTTTGGGAGACTTCTAGTAAGAGTGAAGTGGGGGAAAGTTGAGCTTTCCTCATAATCAGATGAGTTAATGAGGCATTGAAATCTGTTACGTATGTCTATAGACTGAAGAGAATTTATAATCTTAGTATCGTGCTCTATAGGAAATGTATTAGTATCATGGGATTGGTGGGTGTTATGGTGGACAAAAACATCCTTATCTAGAGGAATATTATTTTGGTGACCAACGTCCCATATTTCACATCGGTTAAACATGAGAAGGATCATCGGTATATAAGTAAGAACATATCTTAAGTAGTATGAGGCCTTTTGGTAGTGAACCAAATGCAAAGCCGTGAGGGCCTTCGGGTGAAAAAGCAAATAATATCATACTAGTGTTGAGATCGTATTATTTTTACTTATATACGGAGGCAAAATATGCAGATCGAACCCTTATATTCACAACACCCATATTCCCAACACGTGGTATCAGAGCGTCAGGCTCAGACGGAACACGATGGTGGTGAAATTCTCGGAGGTCGAACATGATGAACCAGTAGCCATGCTCAAGGTGATATGCTCTAGAGATCCTAGTTCGGAGTGCCTGTGGCTCATCAAACTGTGTGGCTTAATTGGAGTGGCGCTAATGAACAAAACAGAGTGGTCTAATAGGAGGTAAGCAGTAACATCCGTAGTGCCTCTATGGTCAGGTAGTCTTCCAACCTGATTAGAGTGGGCGTATGAAAGTCAATTGAGATGAGGCTATTATGGTACTTTGTTCGAGATGAGGATTTGTTAAGGTGGCGACCAAAGTCCCACATCCCACATGGGTTAAACATGGGAAGGATCAGCGGTATATAAGTAAGAACATATTTCAACTAGTATGAGGCCTTTTGGTAGTGGACCAAATGCAAAGCCGTGAGGGCCTTCGGGTTCCAAAGCGGAAAATATCATACTGGTGTTCAGATTGTGTTGTTCTTACTTATATATGGAGGCGGAATATTCAGATCGGACCCCTATATTCACAACACCCATATTCCCAACAGTTACGTATGTCTATAGATTGAAGAGAATTTATAATCTTAGTATCGTGCTCTATAGGAAATGTATTGGTATCATGGGATTGGTGGGTAGTATGGTAGACAAAAACCTCATTGTCTAGAGGAATATTATTTTAGTTAGGTCTCTTCGGGGAATAACTATATATGATAGAAGGATTTGAAGGATCTTTGACAATAATCGATTTCATCGTAGGAGTTTTAGTTACATGTATTGTTGTTAAGTTATTATCAACATTTTGATCAACAAGATTGTCAAGGTTTTTTTTTTATCTCTAGAGACTTCAAGTTTTTTATTAATCTTTTAACAGTTTGGCTACTGTGACCCAAATGATTACACTTAAGAAAAGATACAGGGAAATTCTCCTATATGATGTCAATTCAGTGGACATTGTTTTCACCAAATTGATATCTAAAGTTTCTTATTGACATGCTTTGATACATCAAGCTCTATCCAAGCTTGACAATAGTTGTGTCTTGCTATGTTTTTGGAAAGTAACTAAATATCAATGGGGTTTCCAAGAGCCTTGGTTATATGGTGGATATTGTCTCTGTTATAAAAATAAGTAGGTAAGTTTGGGAAAGTTACCCACACAAAGGTAACATGACATTCATTTTTGGTATTGAAATTCGGTTCCCATTTTATTAATCTCATAAAATTTTGGTCAAAATACCAAACATTCATTTTCCAAATATTTTAAAAATCTTCCAATTAATGTTAACTATATGAAGATGTTCCATTTATCATATACAAACAGAATGAATATACCTTTAAGCTTAAGTTTATTAAGAAACATATTAATTACACACAAAGAAGGTATGCAACCAATGTGTATAAAGAAGTATTAAAAATGAGAGACTTATCTTTTTCTGCAAAACTTACAAACTTGAAGCCATCCTTGTTTCCGTAGATTACTTGTTCGTGAGTGACCTCCTTGATGGTATATTATGGTTGAAATGCATATTTGTATGAGATATTGAGGGTAGAGAATTGGAAACGTGAGATCTTGCTGTTGAGCGAAGAAACATTAAGGTCAAATCCTGAGTCTGAAGTCGCCTTATCAATCTATTGTTCTTGAATCTCAGTATAATTTTGAGAGATTTTTTTTTCATTGGTTTTTGAAGCTTTTATGCTTCTCTAAGGTTATTTTTATCCCTGGAGAAACTACCTATTTGATCATAGATTAGGCTAAAGGAAGAGGAAAACCCCAAATTAAAACCTTGATTCTTTCAAGCTGGGTGTGCAATCTGAACTCTCGATTCTTTTTTCATGTTAGGAAGACCTTTGGTGTCGAAGGGAAATAATCCTTCTTCCTCAGTTTGATCTTCAACCTTAAACCCTAGAAAATTTATTTAGCTCCCAATTTGAACTTGAATTTGAAACTTAAGAAGATGAAGGGGGAGTCCAAATCCTCTTGTCTTTTATGATTTCTGAAAGAATAAGATCGACTTCATAGATGAGGATAAATCTTCTCAAGGAGAGAAAGGTCTATCTTGATTTTCTTGAAGAGAGTCATAATTTTAAGTTGTCAAAAGATTTTCTTATAATTTGTTCAAAAGAAATAAAATTTTACAATGGAGCATATATGTATACTGTAATGATGTATTGATTGTTTCATTGTTTTCTTATTTCATATATGCTTTTATTGAATTGATATTACTTTCTCAAAATATAGGACGCATCTTCTAATTTATTATAATAAAAACTATATTATCAAATTAAGAGTGGCTTCCACACATGTATGTATGCAGTATGTATGCAGTATGTATGTATGTATGTATGTATGTATGTATGTATGTATATATGTATGTATGTATGTATGTATGTATGTATGTATGTATGTATGTATGCATGTATGTATGTATGTATGTATGTATGCATGTATGTATGTATGTATGCATGTATGTATGTATAATAATAATATTAGTTCAAATTTAACATTTGATACTAGATAATATCACTATCCATATTTAGTACTAAGGATTTACGAAAAAAACTATAATATTTTTTCATTATAATTCAGAAAAATAAATGGAAACCACCATTATGTTTATACTTATGAGACAAATCAAATAAATAGTGTAAAATATATCTTTAAAATAAATAAAATTGTTAAAAAATTAAATTAATAATATTACAAATTCAATATTGCATTGAAATATTTAATTACTAATTAACAGGTACTACAAAATTTAATGGTTAATTAGCTGTACTAAAAATTTCAATGTTAAAACGACTGTACACCGAACAAAATCTAATTCTTATTTATTTATCAATTCTTATAGCACAATATAATAAACGAACAGAGATACAAATAACAATATTTGAAGTCTTGATTCATTCATAAAATACAACTCTAAAAGTCAAATTGTACTTGGTCTCACTAACACCTTCGTAATAACTCAAATTTTAAACCCCTTATTGTGATGAAATCAAAAAATATTAAAAATAAAGGCTAAAAAACAACTTACCAAAATGAGATTACCAACAAAAACTAAAAATAGGTTACTGAAATGAGATTATAAAAAACATTATCAAAATAAGATTACACATTATGGGCGGCTAATTGCCAAATATGTGCGGAGAATATTAGTCACTCCTTTACGTGTATTTACAAAGACCAACTTTTGGATGTCAGCGACGGCCGTGAGATGCTCCATTGAAGGAATAAACTACGCCTTAGGTTTATGATACACTTTATGAAGTCAGTCAACTAGGGGTGATCAAATAATTTTAAGCACATATCTTGACTGAATATGGTAAAAAAAAACTATGCTCCAAAGAGTAAAAAACACCTCTTAATAGAAAGTTAGCTCATATTGTTTCTAGAACATTTCCCAGTCATTTTCTACCGTAAACAAGAAATTTTTGTAAGAAACATTTAGGAGAACTCTTTGAAACAATACAATTTGTATTGGCTAAATCAACCATCTTCAAGGACCTTATAACAGCTCGACGGATTTTTCCAGTTGCTATCAGCACTTTTACAACTCTTGATGAGACATCTCTTAAGACGTTTATGTTTTTCTTTGTAACTTAAGTTTTGTTATTCAATAGTGTAGCATCCATATAAAAAATATATAAATGAAATTTGGTCGGTACTGTCCTCTTTTTTCATGTCATCAAAATTATCCTTCAGCGGTATTGTACCGTCGTCAATATTTTCAACATCATATGCCCAATGAATTAGTCTTTTCCATTTCCATCCAAGGAACTTCAAGATAAACTCTTCATTCTTCATTTATGTTTCAGTATCTTCACTAATCTCGTGATCAAAACCCAAAAGATGTAATAACCTATGAACCAAAATGATGTCATCCGAATTGTGTGTCCCATTTCCTCCATTAGTCTTGCAACAGTTTCAATATAAATCATTGCACAACAAGAAAAATAGTTGAGTATTTTTGAAACCACCAACATCTTTAATTGAAATTTCTCTTGTCTTGTACTTCAAATCCTCCGGTCAATCAAAACCTATCTTCATGGCCATTCGTAGATCAAGTCGGAGCACTTTCGCAATACCAAGTATGTCAGATCTTCAAGTAGTTGTTCTTCAATACATATAGTGACACTGAGCTCCAACTACTCTATTTCTTCACGACAATCCTTTTTTGACCTTTATATATTATAATCTTTCAGCAAAAACTCTATGGTTCGGCCTTAAAACCATATTGTTGGCTCTGCACCAAGAATGAATTTGGTGGTCGAACCTCAGATTACTCAATAACCACCGCAACTCCACAACAATTTGCATTGGGAGGAAGTGGTAATCTAGAAGAAGATTATGTGATGGTTAGTTCAATGTTTTTGAAACCGCCAATATCTTTAAGAATCAATTCATCGTTAATTGAGCATACAAGAGGGTCGGATCATGAAGGAAAAGTTGCAATGATTCGTGAAGGAAATGAATAGCTTCGTGACATGTAAACAGGAGATTATTGTGGCAGCTTTCAAAAGAGGGTCGGATCATGAAGGAAAACTTTACAAAGATCTTATAAGGTTTCCTATAGATGAAAGGGCGATATTTTGGCTAGATTAGAACATTTTATCAGGCTTGAGGATTGTAAGAAGAAAGATTCTTCAATTCTTAAAAACCAAGAATCTAGAATTGTGCTACTCGATCCAAGGAAAGCAAAATATTTTAAACAGGACGAGGATGAGAAATGACCAATTGATATGTCAAGATTCTCGTTTTATAATAATCTAAACAAAAAATAAACCCTATAAATGGGAATATTATTGTTATTTTTATAAGACAAAAGGTAGATAAAAATATAATCCTCTAAGACAAATGTTTGCTTCAGCTAGCGATAGACGACAAATGTTATTTTGTGCATTCCACAATGATCAGTGACACCTTACTACTGGATATTGGCAGTTAGGAGATGAGATCCATAGGCTTATTGATAACAAGGATTTGATATAATTCATTAAATTAAAATAAAAGGAAAAAATGAAGAAACAAATATAGTGGATTCTAAAGGTGAAAAAAAATTAAGAGAGAAGAAGATAAAGGAAAACAACAACACGTGTTTACCATAGACGATGGAAATAAAATATCTGAGAATAATTATGTTTCAAGAAAGAAAAATAAAGAAATCTAGAATCTATTTGGTTAGCAAATCATCTTACCATTAGTAGAAAAACCAGTGGGTGACTCAACTTCAAATATGATGATTTAAGATGAGGTGTGACTTCTCATGAAAATGCTGTAATCATTACTTTTGAAATTTCTAGAGTATTTGTTTCTAGAGTTTTGAATGATGGTGGGATTTGGCTATTATCATTTTCAAAATTTGTTATGATAAAATGCAGGATGTACTTCCTTAAAAATCATCTAATAGACAACTTGTTAGCTATGAAAAGATCTATCCGACTTGTGTTGGTGAGATCGAACCATCGCTGTTGGTGGGTTATGACGATACTGAGAAAATGGTAAGAACTATGTTTATGATCTCTGATAAACATAAATCTTATAATGTTATCATATAAAGACTATGGCTGTAAAAAAATAGAAGTTACACCGTGTACGTTTAGGGAATGCCTAAAGTTTCCAATATGAAGGTTGGTTAGTATAATCAGAGGATGTCAGAGGCCAGCGATAAATTTTTATGCAATATCAATGGAACCTAAGAAGTCAGGACAATAAAAATTAAATAAAATAGAGGGAGTTCGTCAACAAAATAACATTGAAAAATGTGAAAACAAAGTTGACAATCCTATGGAAGAAATAAAATATGGAGATTTGGTGAATGGAGTAATTGATGAGGCAATATGAGAAGGCCAAGTTGTGAAAATTGGAAGTTCTTTGTATCTAAATTTTAAGATAAAGTTAGTAAGACTATTGAAAATAAAAATTTGACGTCTTTTGCTTGGACAACTAATGATGTAACATGGGTTAATTCTTCACTTATTTATCACGAGTTGTTAGTTGATAAGAGACTGAGGACAATTCTTAAAAAATGAAGGTTTTTATCCTTAAGATAACTTCCCGTAATTACGTATGTGTAATTACGTATACATAAGTTGATGCATGATGTTTCGAGACCTTAGTTTCTTTCATTTATGGATGTCTATTCTCAGAATAATCAAAATCGTATGCATCCTAATGATGAGAAAGATACAACATTTCAAATAAAAAGGGTTTATAGTGTTACAAAGTCATGCCATTTGGCTTAAAGAATACGGGTTCAACTTATCAATGGATGGTTAATCGAGTTTTCGAAGATATGTTGGATAAGAACATGGAGGCTTACAAATATGAAATGATAGTAAAATATAGTAGTGAACATTAGTAGGTTAAAGTATTATCTAAAATTTTAGGGAAATAAAGCAATTTAATCTTAATCTTAATCCTTTAAACATTCTTTTGGCATGCAAATAAAAACAATTCTCGGCTATTGGTTAGTATAAGTAGAATTGCGGCCGACCCTGAGCAATTAAAGGCATTGCTAAATATGAAACAACCAAGGATAATTAAAGAGGTTCAAAGATTGACAAGTCATTTAACAATATTATCGAGGTTCGAATATAAAGTATTTGCTAGAAGTCATTATTTCTTTGAATTACTCAAGAGAGCAGAAACGTTTAAATGAAATGAAGATTGCGATAAAGATTTTAATGAGTTAAAATAATACTTAACTTAACTAGATATTTTGTCTGTCCTGATTTGAGGTGAGGTTTAATATTTATATTTTTATGTATCTAGTTATGATGTCAATGTGGTAATAGCCAAAGAAGAAAAGAAATTCAATATATCATGTTAGTAAGACCTTAATTAATGCATAGAGGATATATTCGAATTTAGAGAAATTTCTCTTGTCTTTGCATGTGGCTGCTAGAAAAATGAGGTTATATTTTCATATGTACACCATTAATGTAAGAACTTCCTTTCCCTTCAGAAATGTTTTGTGGAAATTACATATTTCGGGAAGGCTCACATGGTTAACATTAGAAGAATACAAGGGTCAAACAGTTGTTGATTTCATTAATGAATTCACTAGGGAACATAGTAATAATAATGAAGCTGAATAGATAAAGGAAGAAAAGAGATTGAAATCAATTGTTTAAATCGATAGAGCTTCGGGTACTCATGGGAGTGGAGATGGAATTATTTTAAAAGCACCTTATGGGAAAAAGATTAAACAATCAATAAAATTTAGTTCTAATGTGCCATATACTATACCAGAATACGAAGCTGATTTGGTTGGTATGAAGGTAGCCCTTATTTATGTAGCAAAGAATGTGAAGTTTAGGTTAGATTCTGAATTGATAATCATTCAAGCATATAGTTCATATGAATCTAAGCAAGAAAACATTCGGGAATATCTTGAAACATTGAAGAATTGGGAGAATTGTTTTGAAAAAAATTAGATTATGAGCAAGTGTCACCTGAAGATAACTCAGTAGTTTATTCTTTGGTTAAAAATGTGGTATCATGAGATAGCCTAGTAATAATATTGCAAGAGAATCCATCCAAAGAAATCAATGAACAAAAGGTCGTAATACAAGCGGTGGAAATAATAGTGGAGTTGAGGTATGAATACTTGTTATACTTAAGAGAACAAATCCTTCCCTATGATAAGGTTGAAGCTCGCGATTTGAAGATAAAATATGTTAAATATACAATTATAGATGACATACTTTAGAAGAAAAATTCTACAAGACCAATGCTATTGTGTTTATATGAGGATGAAGCTATTTATGTACGTAAAGATTTGTACGAGGGTGTTGCAACGGCTCATTATGGTTACAAGAGTCTGATCAGATGTTTTATTCTTGTGGGTTTCTTTTGGCCTAAGTTTGGAGTAAATGTCAAGATCATGGTATAAAGTTTAGTTTCTGCCAAATATATTCAAATACGAGTCATTTGTCGAGTGTCCTTATAAGTATGGTTCTCATTAGTTGCTTATTTGATAAGTAGGGAATTGATTTGGTATGACCATTACCAATGAATACGGGAAAAACATAGTTTTTTTTTGTGGTAACTGTTGATTATTTTAGAAAATCAAAATGACGCCAACTATTTGTACAGAAAGAGAGGTCAAGATATTTTCGATTTTTTATAAATTTGGGATCACGAGGGTTTTGATGATATATAATGTGCCGCAATTTCAAAACGATAAGATGATGGTTTTTTGTAGAAGGTATTAAATAGAAAAACATTTTTCAACAAGATATTATCCACAAGAAAATGGACAGATTGAGGTGACTAACATAACAATGATGAATAGAATAAAGAAAAAACTTGAAGGAGCCAAAGATAAATGACCTCATAAGTTAGCCGAGCTGTTATGGGCATACATAATAACTCCTAGGTCAGCTACCGAGTAAACTCCTTTTTCCTTGGTCTATGGTATGGAAGCAATAGTCTCGACAAAAATAATCATTCACAATTACATATTACTCAACTACTTAGAAGAAGATAATATTATAGGAAGGAAAATAATTGTTGATTTGGCTGAGTAACATAAAGATCAAGCACCAAAACGAGAAGAGCATTATAAGAGTTTAACAAAAGGTCCGTTTGATTCAAAACTGAATCCTAGAATTCTCAAAGAATCCAAGCTAGTTATAAAGAATGGTTTTCAAGGTGCAAATGATAATAATGCAGAGAAGCTTGCTCCAAATTGGGATGACCCATTTGGAGTCATTTCCAAAGACCACCATAGAGCATATTAGTTGGAAAATTTAGATGAGAATATTCTCAAATACCCATGGAACATAAGTCATCTAAAGTTGTATAAATAAAATTCGTAATAAATTTTATAAGTTGATAATAAAGAAGATTGTCTTTTAATAAGAAAAGTGTTATTTTATTTTATGTGGAAAATAAATTAATAGAATGTAGTGGTTAGAGAGGTTACTTTTGCAAATATGAAAAGTTACAAAAAAAAGTGACAATATATTAATGAATAATTAATATCTTGGAAGTTACCAAGCATATAGTTGAAAAACTATAAGGAACACAATTTTCCATACTAGACCGTGACTTAAATGTTTAATACGCGATCTAGACCTATAGTTGAAAAGTTATTATGAATGAAATTTCCCATACTTAGCTCTGACTTAAATGTCAAATAAGCGATATAGTCGAAGTTACCAAGCCTATAGTTGAAAAGCTATTTGGAGTGCAATTGACCATACTGAACCCCAACTTAAAATGTCAAATAAGCAAAATACACGAATTTATCATGCCTATAGTTGAAACAATATTAGGAACACAATTGGATATAATGTGTCTTGATACAAAAATCAAACATGCATATTTAATTACGAAGAAGACCAAAGAAAAAGAATATGTTAATAAAAAGAAGAAGTTAAAGTTCAAAAAATGAGTAATTAACAGTCAAGTAAGGAACCAAGCATGAACCCCCATCGAAACACAAAAAATAACTTGAAGTTGAAAAAATAATAATACGATAATAAAAATATTAACCGTAAAACGTTCATGAAAAAAGATCGACATGAGGTAGGTTTGGGTTCATAGGATCATTACTAGCTTCAGCAGGGGTATGATGATACAAAATTAAGGTAAGTTCATCAAAAATATAATTTCCGACAACATCATATTCATCGAAAGATGTAAGACATCCATTTTAAAGTATTCAATTTACAAGTTTTCCTAGAACTATGTTAGAATTCTTTTTCCAAAGCATTAATATATTGTACTTTTGAATGTTATTAGCATATTGGTAGCAACATTTATAATTCTACTATTCTTTTCAATATTGGACTTGACATTGCCATAAAAAATTTGTTATTAGCACTTTTGCAGTATCTCTTGTAGTTGTTTCAAAGTCTTCAGCTTTCTTTATTCCAAATTGTTTTTAATTGTTTTCTAAAGTATTAACTTCTAACTTTAAAGTAGTATTTTCAAATTTCAAAGGAATATTGTCATTAGTCAGAGCGTTAACTTTGGTAGTCAAGGTTTCAAGTTGGCTTGATAAAGTAAATTTTGTGTTGCGTAAACTGGAATTTTGAGAAATAAGATGAGTGTTGAAACCAACTTATTTGGAGCTTTGGAAAACTAGCTCGTTCCTCTGAGAAAGTAGTTTATTGGTTTATTTCTTTAAAGCATCTTTCTCAATAGATAGGGCAACAACAAGACTCTCATTTTCAGGTTTTTCTTATCAGACTGCTGCTTCAAAGAAAATATTCTTTTTGAAAACTAACAAAATCTTTAGTAACATCTGTAGCTGACCCATATATCATAGGTCCTGATTTATGACTTTGCAGTGTTTTAATATCTGATGAAGTCATGGATCGATAAACCAATATGGATGAGTAATGGTAATTCTAAAAGGAGCAAATAAAATAATAATGAGCAAAGTAACTTGGAATAAAATGAAACTAGCCTCTATTTGAAGTTCTAGCTGCCTCTACAAGATATCAGCCATACTCATGTTATTGTAGTGCGCCATATCGAGTATCTTCTTAAGCTGGTAGGCCATCAATGTGGTGGGGCTCATAATGCTTTTTGGGTTGCAAACTTTATCAGGTTTGGGAGCATGGACTATTTGTGTATCAGAGGCAGTATGAGTTGGGGTACTAAAAGGTAGGACAACATGAATGGTAGGAGGCTAACATCTTGACTTGAAGTAACCACAGAGCTTGAATCTTTATCATGGAGGTGTTAAAGGCCTAAAAGGATGCGTTTGATGGGAAAAATCACTTTTTTTTCTTTTCATCTGAGAAAGAGAGGTATTGGCATTAGGAAGGTTGGTTTTTCTTGGCAAAAGGTCAGACAATACATGTTCTTGGTTGAATAAAACAGTATGATTCTGTAAAAAAAACAATCATAATAAAAATATTCAGTCTCTTTGTTCAAACGAATACTTCTAATTTTATGCGGTTCGAAATTTTGGAGAACAACCAAAATAATTTCAATATGAAATTGTTATAACAAGAGTTTATCCAAAAATATCTAAACAATATTCCCTACATTTATCCTCAAATTTTGGATAATCAGAGCCTCACTATTGTTGTTTTCTCCTCAAGCTCATTATTCAAAATGGGGAATCCAAATCTAATAGATTAATTGAGAGTGTTTCATTTAAGAAATATGTTTTATAAACACACATACACCTTGGCTGTTCGAGCCCTTTTCTTACGGACTATCCATAGTGGCTTGTGACACGATTCAAATGAGATATGCCATTTGTCTTGGGATTCGATGGTGCAAAATACTTGATTTTAGGCTTTCATAGTCATTATTGGCTCAAATATGATGTTGAAATCTCCCAGATCAAAAAACTATCGTGTTAATCTTCCTAAGATGACGATGTCCTAGCAAAAATTATTACCCCTTATCAACACCTTCGTTCCCCTTGACCTTAAAACCAATATGACTAAGCCCATTTCAGATACCGAGATTAAGGCTGGCCTTTTTGATATCAATAGTGACAAAACCTCGGGTCCTGATGGCTTCAACACTGATTTCTTTAAAGCTAGTTGGAATACCGTGGGCAAAGATATCTGTGGGAGTATTAAAGATTTCTTCTGTAAAGGAATCATGAACCCCGACTGAAATAAAACCCTAATCACCCTTATCCCAAAAACCGACTCCCCCTCCCTCCCCTCGGACTACCGCCTGATTGCTTGCTGTAATGTTATTTATAAAATAATCTAGAAAATTATTGCCTCCAAGATCAAACCGGCCTTGCCGGTCCTGATTGACCTCTCCCAATCCGCTTTTGTCTCGGGGCGCTCTATTGTGTACAATCTTTTCCTCACCCAAAACCTCCTTCACGGCTACCAAACCAACAGAAAAAGTCCTAGATGTACCCTCAAAATTGACCTTATGAAGGCCTTCGATAACATCAGGTGGGAAATGGTTCTTGATATCCTCCTCGCCATGGGACTTCCCGTTGACCATGATCAACTGGATAATCCAATACACCACCTCTTCGTCTTACTCGGTCTGCACAAATGGCAAACCGATAAATTATTTCCCTGGGGCCAAGGGGCTCAGACAAGGAGACCCCCTTATCCCCATATATTTTCATGATTGTAATACAGGTCCTATCCAGAATTCTCGAGGAAAAAAACCATGATATATCATTCGGGTTTCACTGGAAATGCCACAAGCTTAGGATCACAAATCTTTGCTTTGCAGATGACCTCATGATCTTGTAAAGAGCAAACCTCCAATCTACAAATCTAATTCATGAAGGTCTAATGGAATTTGAGACCATCTCTCGGTTACGCCTGAATCCCATAAAAAACAATTTCTACTTTTCTGGAGCGTTCCCCAGCATACGACTCACAATCCTTAACTTCTGTAATTTCAAGGAAGGATCCCTCCCAGTCCGCTACCTTGGAGTTCCTCTTCTCACAACCTGTCTCTCCTACGATGACTGTAGACCCCTCTTCCTCAAACTCACCAATAGAATTAACTCTTGGACCTCCAAGCACCTCTCCTATGCTGGGCGGCTACAGCTCATCACCTCGGTGCTTTTTGCTAGCCATGTCTATTGGTCGTCCATCTTTATCCTCCCTGCTCGAGTGCTAAAAGAGCTCTCCTAAATTCTCCACCGCTTCCTCTGGTCTGCATCCGATATGAAAGTATCGGGAGCCAAGATCGCTTGGGACAAGCTCACCGTGTCCTAAGAGGAGGGCGACCTTGGGATTCCTGACCTAAAACCTTGAATCAGGCGGCCACCCTAAAGATTCGGTGGTCCATCCTTACGAAGAACAAGAATTCGCTATGAGGTTCATGATTATAGATTGACATTGAAGAAAATAACCAATACATAAGGGATTCATAAATAAAAAAACACTAGTTAACCAAACAAACCAAAAATAATAATAAACAAACATGGTGGATAAAAGCTTGAAAAATTCTATTTTCTGTTATTTTATTTTTCGACAATAACCAGGACCCCATAAGGGTCAAATCCTGGCTACGCTCATGCTCATGTCTCATTGTACTTTTCCATCTTAAATGGATCGAATCATCATAACAAAATACTTGAAACTATATTAGTGCTAGTGGCGGTGCTTCCTATGCGATATCTAAAGTCAAGTTTCCCTTCCCTAAGCTACTTGGTTATCGTGGGCCATAAATGGTCAATGGAAAGTACTTTGCGACGTAGAAGAGGGTTTGACCGGAAGATCAGCAGACTACCCTTTTCCTACACTGATATTAGCTTCATGCACTAGGAGATGAGATAAGTGAGCTAACCCAATAATGTGTAGGATGATGACGCTCATGATTTTTAATTGACTCTTCTTCAGATCAGACCATGCATGTTTGTTTCAGAAAGGTTTCTCCCATGAGGGATGATCTTTACTTTTTATCGTGGTTAGTAGTTGCAGCATAGCTAGCGGTTGGTTGTTGTTTGGTGACACTTGATTGAAACAGATGAAATATCACCATCTTCATATAAATGGTCCTACATGTACTAATGTTTTTACGGTGGTGGTAAATTTAGTATAACTGAAAAATCTCCCCCATGGATGTAAATTTTGCTCTAGAGGCAGCCGTGATGTACAATGTATCAATAAATGGATTTTGATATTCTTCAACGATATGATAATATAGTATGGTATAATAAATACGATTCTACAATGTGAAAACGATAATAAGGTTTTATGCTGTTATTTTGACATAATAATCCAGCCTTATTCAACATGTTATTATTGGATATAAGAGATGCTAGATGAAAAGACAATAAAAAACAATGGAGATGAGGCAAGTGCTAAACATATTAAAGAGAGTTGGAGTTAATTGAAAATACACTGTAATTTTAGTGGGTCATAAATTACACATTAAGGACTGTAAATGTTTTCCCCTTTTTATGTGTTACAGTCTCTACAAAAACTAAGTGCTAGAGTTTTTGTGTATGTATCGAAAAACGGTAGAGTCACTGTGTCTTTCTAATAAAATCAATCTGCAGCAGGTCCGGAAACATAGGCATAATTTGCTGAACTCCGTTAACAATCGTGTATTTGATTTCACTTTTGTTTTTGTGCTTTCTTTTTTTCTTTTGATCTGATTTGATAGGAAATTAGCATATTTCCCATAGATTTACAGTGGTGGTGGTTGGTAAGGTTTGTATTGCAGTGGCTACAATAAAATTTCGTGCGGGAGTAACAAGGGTATTTGTCAGATTTTATGCTATAACGGTAAGACTACGATGAATTAATGATTTTAACATGGTGAAAAACAGGTTTTCCATTTTTATCGTGTCAAAAAAGTGTTTTGATTTGGTTTTGGAAGAAATAATATTCTAGGCACCTTTTAGTTCATAAAGACGACATGCATAATTTAATTAGATTTTGTTTAGGATTACATACTAGTTTCTAAACAAGGATTACTTAGTGGTTGGGGTAGTTTCCATGTGAATTTGATAATATTCGCGTATAAGTGATAGTACGCGAGCGATATAGTTAAACAAAGAAGATGAATAGTTTAGATGAAGATGTAAATGAATTAATAATATTATGCAATTGCGCAATTATTAATACATTTTGATGTTTTTGTACACAATTTTATTTATAATTTTTATTATATATATAAATGGTACACTAAATTATATTTATTATATAAATAAGTGTCCATAATATCACATGATGACTAGTGGTTATAATGTTTGGTATCCAAACTTGTTTCCAAAACCTAATCAATGTAACACGGTATGTACAATAGTGAGCATCTATAATACTATAAATTGAGATTATTTCATGTCGAGCTTAATACATGATGGGGTTCGAGCATGGGCTAAATTTAGCCCATGTAGTATTTAGCTTTCTAAGAGAAAGTACTTTAAAGTTGACATAACTCTCCTAGGTAGCCTCTGCGTTACTTTGCTACTATTTTTAACTAACAATTTAAATGTGGGCAAAGCTAAATTGAGACCCCATTTGGTTATAATGAGACCCTTCTATAATGAGACCCCATTTGGCTATAATGAGACCCCAAAAAAGACCAATTTACCCCTGATATAAAAGTTGTGTTTTCAGCCCAAAAACCTCTTCTTCTCTCTTCTCTCTAGCAAAACCTCTCAAAATCCGAGAAAAAAAGGGCAATATTTCTCAAATCCGACATTACAAACACCTTAAGGTACGAATCCTTTACCTATTCATGTAATTTTTAAGCAATTTACTTTAGTATTTTTAGTGATATTTAGAGTTTAGGGTTCTGTCTAAAAAGTCTGATTTTCATGTATATGTTGTTGTTTTTTTGAAAAAATAGTTGTAGATTCGTGTTAGTCGATGCATTAGGAACGTTTTGGTACCATAGTTGTTGAATTTGGGTTGTTTTTGTGAGTTTTTGGTTCGATTTTCAGATCTAGGGTTTGGGGCTGCTGAAAGTGCAAAATTGCGAACAAGCACCTCGAAACCCGTGCAATATCACGAGGTGCTTGTTCGCAATTTTGCACTTCCAAGAGTGGTGAAATTGCGAACATGGAGTTTGCAATTTCACCAAAATTGCGAGCAGCTAGTTCGCAATTTTGGTGAAATTGCAAAATCAGTGTTCGCAATTTCACCAAAACAGGAAAAAGCCCATTTTTTTTTCAAATTATGATGTTTTTATTCCCAAATGATGATGTTTTTATTCCCAAATTTATTAATGATTTTATTATGATGTTTTTATTTCCAAATTATGATGTTTTTATTCCCAAATTTATTAATGATTTTATTTTTGTTGTATTTTAGCATGTCTCGCACAACATACACCTATTCTACATTCAGGCTCGAGCCATTAATTGGACACTAAGAATACGCGATTTAGCCATTAATTATGTTTTAATTAAATGTGAATATATAGTTATAATTTATTATTTCGTTACTTATCCATTTACGTGTGATTTGTACTAGTCCATTTATTTTTTTAGTCTATTAAAAAACATTGTTTTTAATTTTACATATTTCGTTGTTCTAAACAAAAAAAAGTTTAGTTCTTTTTGTCTTTATTATTTCAATAAATTTAATATATTCTTTGACTATTTTAAATTAGAATAAAAAGATTTCGAAATTAAATATTACATAATTAATATGTAATATGTAATAAAAAAAATTAAATATGCGATCTATCTATTTGAGTTTCTTAAACTATAATAAAAATACTTCGAAAACAAATATATATGTTTGACTCTCTTAAACTAGAATAAAAAATTTAAAATATAATATATTTATTTGACTCTCTTAAACTAGAATGAGAAAGATTGAAAAAATAAATATTACATAATAAAAATACAATATATATTTTGACTAGTTTAAACTATAAAAAGATTTAGAAAATAAATATCAAATAATAAATATATAATATATTTCTTTGACTATTTTAAACTAAAATAAAAAAATTTAAAAAATAAATATTGCATAATAACTATGCAATATATATTTTTAAATATGTAAAAAAATTTAAAAATAAATATTACATAATAAATATGTATTATATTTATTTGATTAATTTAAAATAAATATTATATAACTCTTTAATAAAAATGATTGTGATATATTCATATTCTAATAAAAACAGCAAATATATTTAAATTTAATGAAAATATATATTTAGTCTTTAATGATTTTTCTAATTTTTGACTCATCCAGCTTTGTTTGAGTTTGGTCTTCTTTCTAAAAAGGTATGTAATAATTATATCAAAATATACTTAATTTTAATATATTTAATTATATAAACTAAATATTAAAGCTCAAAATCGCGAGCTTACTGCTCGTGATTTGGACAAAATCGCGAGCAGTGAGTTCGTGATTTTGTCCAAATCACGACCTGCAAGCTCGCAATTTTGACAAAAAAAATATATGCAATTTTGCGAATTCTGAGTTCGCAGTTCGTCACTTTTATAGCGTAATGAGTTCGATAATCGCACTGAAAGTAAAAAAATCCAAAAAAGTACTTCATCTTGGGTTTCAAGATGGTCCACGAACCAATTTCATTGTATTACAGCTAAAATCACCATTCAAGTCACTCAAATCCATAAATTTTAGTTTTTTTTAGAATTTTTGGTATGTTAGAGAGAGAAAGCTTTATGGAGAAGATGAAGAAAAGTTAATTTTTTAATTAAAAATGAGTTTTATATATAAAGAATATATTGATAATTTTACATGGGTTGAAAAAAAATGTTAGATTTGGGGTCTCATTATAGCCAAATGGGGTCCCGATATAGCCTAGCCCTTTAAATGTTTTTCCTTATAAGACTAAGGTTAAAAGAGTAACTCCAAATAATTTTTGTTATAAGTTATCAGTCCACCCAAATGTTCGACTATTAATCTAGAAAATAATTTCTTTCTCTCTTGAAATTGCAGAGGTCATTATGGACAAGATAGATGTAATAGGAAAAACTAATAAAAGAAAATGCGAAGGAGAAGAGAAGTTACAAAATATGTCACTTATTTATTTATTTATACATCATTAACAGTTACCCATTAGCCATAGATTATTTCCTCAGTAACGATGCACGTTCACTTTGTATTTATAACATAGATTCTATTTTTAATGGTCATAACTATAGTGGGTTGATTGATTAATTAATGTGGCTTTAACCATTATTTTATAGGTACTCCTCGGTCGGTCTCATCTGCGCTATAAGCCGAGCCCAGCTCCACGCTCTTTCTTTCCGCTCAGTTATGCCTCATGGTCGGTCAGCTCTTTCATCCGTCTCGCTGGAGGTCTGATCGCTTTTCTCAGTCTTCGTATTTGTTGTTCGATGATCGCTTTGCCTTATTCTTGTCCTCGTTCTGATCCAGCTTGCTAGGTTTACCGACCTTTACCTGATCTTCTATTACCTTGTTAGAAAGGTCTTCTCCTCTCGGACAGACTTCCGGTATGCCAATATCGCCTTCGTGCTTGCTCGCCCATTCTGTCTGCGTTATAATTAGTCTGGTTTAGTTTCGATAGGGTGATACGTGGCGATTATATAGGCCACGCATGAGTGATGGCAGTTCTGACACCAAAGTTGTTTTAATATATTTGCCGCTTGGGTTTTGGTGGAAACGTTTGGGTTTTCTTGACCAATGACAACTATAACCAAATCACGCATGCGGAAGGGAGACAATTAGATTTTTTAATGCTTTTTTAACTTTGTAAATACTTGACGCTTTAGATGAAAATTAATTATAATTTTGTGAAGGAAACTCACTAAATTTTATAATGCAAAGGCTTATCCCTACGAAAGAAATTTTCTCGTCTCTATTAAAAAGGTATGTAATTTTTTCTTTTTTGTTAGAGTTGTAGCCTTTGTATGTAACATTGGGCTTAGGAGAAAACCCGTTGTCTCAAGCGCAACCGTTGATCGTATCTTTCATATACCAACTGAAATAAAAACCCTCCTCACTGTTAGTGGTGCTCGCCCTTGAGTACTCCATTTAATTGTTCTCACACATCCTTTTGGCTGATTTCAATCACTTGAATAAACATAATGGCTCCGCAAAAGCATGAGAAAAAGAATGCAAAAACCGTAGAGTCTGAATTTGAAGATATGGCAGACTTAGAAAGTAATTTTTCTCGACTGGCTCTCAAATATGGATATCTCGATGATAGTGGGCTACTAAGTTTTAGGTCTAGATATGGGATACCCATGGATGTAATAGTGAGGGTATCGACGGTCGGAGAGAACTCCTATCAGGCTCATGACAATGAAACCTGCTTGTTTACCACTATATTCGACTGGGGCCAACAACTTCCCTTACCGCCGCTTATACGAGACTTTGTTTTAGTGTAATAGGCATATGCAACACTTAGTTGGCTGCGTATGGGTAAAGAATACTGCTGCTATGCTGAGCTCACGCTTGCTAAATGTTAAGGTATGTTTGGCAGACTTACTTTTTCCCATGGATGTAGCGAAACTAGCTAAATATCATTTTTTATACTCAATTGACTAGGGTGAGAAAGATAGTTGAAATTCCTAGCACTGAAAAAAATGGACACATTCTTTTGTATTTATGTTGGGGAATTGTGAACATGAGAATGCAGTTATAAAGCTTTAATTAAAACGAAGATGGAAACTAAAATGTAAGAAAAGTCTCTATACTACTTGTTGATTAGAGTGATGAATGCGACTATTAACTTTATTGTTCATTTGTGTAGGCGAGGGAAAAAATCAAGAGTGGTGCTGAGAAGACCTATCGAAGGAGTATACGAATCCAGTGATTCAAGTAGTTAGCTTGGCTAGCTCTACTTAGCTGCAAGAGCCCACTCAATTATTCACCCAAGTAAACTAGTTAAGTGTAGGGTTATAGCTGGTGGCCGAGCTAGTAATCTCTAAAGACAGGAAAGTCACCATATCTATGAGTGAAGAAGAAGCTACGACAGAGCACATAGGGATGCTCATGGAGCAGAGGTGTCATGAGCGAAACAGTACAAGGAGGTGGTTGACAGGGCCACAGAATTGTAGAGCGGATGAAGCAAAAGGGTCTTCGTCTTTACAAGGTCAGAACGACAAGGAGGATGATGTATTAGCTACTCATGGGGTTAAAGAAGTAGACCAACAGAAAGATGACGCTGCGCCACCAGGGATGAGGTGAAGTAGGAGCATACTCGTCGGGCTCGGGAAGACGATGATGATGAGGATGAATAATTTCCCCTTGAGAAAAACAAATGAGTGATTATTGAAGTTGTGCCTCTCGGGACGAGAAAGCTTTAACTGGTGGATGAGGATTGTGATGATGTGGCACCGATGCCAAATAAGCAAGGTGTGTAGGCATCCGACCTTGAGGAAGAGAAAAACTTGGGGAAGACCCCTGAAGTTATTGTAATAGATAGAGCTCAAACAATTGGTCAGTCGAGCGAAGTAAGGCCAGTGGTGACGAAGGACAATGATCCTTCCCATGTTTATGATGCTTAAATTTTTATTTCGTTAAATTTTATGTTGAAGACTATTTAAATTTTGATAGTGTGGCTGTATGAACAAATTAAATTGCATTGTATGCATGTTTTGACTTATAAATATGTAATGCATAAATATGTCGCTCAACTTTGTTAAAATGGGAGAAATTAATAGATTTGTGTTTATTAGTTTGTATGTCGTTCATGAGAGGTCCTTACAAAGCCGAGCTCATTATGGCTCATTGCATAGCGTTGAGTGAGACTTGCTCCGCAGCTTTATTCGTGGCGAAGTCGATTAGACTCATTGCGTGGCCCTCAAAGAGGCTTGATACTTAATCAATTCGCTTATTTATACCGTGTACAAGGTATGAGGCTCAGTATGACCTTTATGTAACCCATAGGCGTGGTTATTTAGACACGTTTGTACAAAATGACTCATTGGTCTAGGCTCAGTGTGGCCTCTTGCGTAACCCGTAGGCGTGGTCACTGAACCATTCGATATTGTAAGGATGGAGAGATAGAAACACACATATTGGCGAAATCATAAAAATTGTATTAATGTGATAAAAATTAGTCTGATGCCTCATTAAAAAACTCTCCCCCGCCGCCAGGGGAGAAAAGAGCGCATCTAGTAGATTACAAAGACTGACGATACAATTTAAGGTGATTTATATTCCAATGATAATTTAAAGAATTACCCTTAGCATCAGCGAGGTGATAACCTCTGTTGTGTCCGTTGGAGATAATCTTGTATGGGCCATCCCAATTAGGTCTTAATTTTCATTTTGCTCTTTCACTGAATTCGTGAAAAACCTTCTTCATGACAATGTCCACTTCTTGGAAGGTGCACGACTTAAGGTGAATGTTAAATCAGCCCCTCGTCCGGTAGTTCACTGTTCGAACCTATGCGTGGTCACGACGCTCTTTTATAAGGTCCACATTTACGACACGGTCGGTGGCGTTATTTCTCTCATCGTAATTAAGTATCTAATTGGTTGGTACAATTATTTTTGCTGGTACTACGATTTCACTTTCATAAACAAGTGCAAAAAATATCATGTGTAGCTGTTCGAAGAGTAGTTCTATACGTCCATATGAACTCGGGAAGCTTATCTGGCCATTTACCCTTAGCTTCTTCAAGTTTAATTTTAATTCCTTCCATGATGGTATGGTTGGTGATTTCCACTTTGCCATTTTCCTGAGGGTAGTACGGCGTGAAGAAATACTTATTGATCCTATAACACTTGCACAATGTTGTTACCATGACATTTTGAATTGTGGACTATTATATGTCATCAAGATACGTGTTATACTAAACCTAGTGAAGATTTTATTATGGAAAAATTCACATATCTCATGACCTCTGGTTCTGAAATGGGCTTTGGCTTCTACCCACTTTGAAAAGTAATCCACTACGACAATAAAAACTTGTCGCTTTTTAGTCGTCATATGAAGTGGCCCTACAAGATTGATGCCTCACTTATCAAAAGGACAAGAGACAGATACAGGCTGCATCGACTCACTTGGGAGATGCCTTGTATTGGAAAAGAATTTTCATTGGTGGCATTGTTGTAAAAGTCGCTCCTTATGGATGGCTAGCTTGTCCAGTAGTAACCTGCTAGCATAAAACATCCAATTAGTATTCGGTACCCACAGTGTGCCCCAACTTCTCCAGTGTATAAGTCGTGCAAAACTATGGTAGCTTCTGATTCATCAAGGTAGCACAGTAAGGGGCGGGTTGCACTTTTCTGATATTAAACGCTGTCTAATACATAGTATTTAGCGGCCCGCAGCTGGAGAGCTCGAGCGACGGTCTTATCAGGCGGGAGAGTGGCAAAATTTAGGTATTAGAGATATGGTTGTCTCCAATTATTGGTGTTGTCGATTGCGTGGATGGTTTCAATCTAGTTAAATAGTTTTATAGTCGGGAGTTGCTGTGTGATGATGAGAGGGTGCTCACCCAAAGCTGCGACCTTGGCCAGTGCGATGACTGCAGAGTTTGCTTGGAGTGGAACTTGTTTGTAGAGTATCGTTGAAAATTTAGACTCACACTCCTTGAGTGCTGCTAGGTAGCCCCAAATTCCTTCTTTATTCAGATCATATGTACCCCTAGCTTGATTGATAATCAACTATGACTCTGATCAGATTTACAAGAGAGAAGCCCCATAGCTTAGAGCTAGATTCATATCGCAAATGACTACCTTATATTCTGCAAAGTTATTAGTCACCGAAAAGTTAAATCGGATTGCTTGTCGGACTTCTTCTCATGTTGGTAGGTGGAGGACGACCCCTGCACCGCCACCAGATATGCTCGATGCCCCGTTAGTCTGAACAATCCATTCCACTTGCTCGATTTCCAGTGCGGTGGTAGTTGGGTGACAAATGTCCCTTAGTGAGGAGAACTCTGTTAGGAAGTCAGCTACAGCTTGCCCCTTAATCTTAGCTCACTGTTCCAATTTGATATCATATTCCTCGAGATCGATGCTCAACTTAGTCGACCTGCCACAAGCATCATGCTTTTGCAACACCGTTTTAACGGGGAACGACGTACAAACTGTAATTATGTGCCCTGGAAATATGGGCGCATTTTCCGGGCAACAGTGACTAGACTTAACACAAGCTTCTCGAGGTTGAGATATAAGGTCTGAGTGTCGACCAGATTTTTGTTGGTGTAGTAGATAGGTCGTTATACACCGGTTGTTTCTCTGACCAGGACTGCATTGACAAAAAAGGGTGAAACTGATAAAACCAAAAATAGTGGCTCACCGGCAAGGGGGACATACAAAATGCATAACGATGTAAAGTAGTTTATGAACTCCACAAAGGCCTTATCGCATTCTTCTGTCTAATCGAATTTCTTAGCCCCTCAGAGAATCTCAAATAAATGATGGCTCTTATCCGACACTCTCGATATGAAGCAGGATAGTGTAGTGACACGTCCTGTAAGATATTGCACCTCTTTAATATTCTGCGGTGGTGCCATTTGTATAACTTCCTACAACTGGGATGGATCGGATTCGATGCCCTTTTATTGACTATGTAGCTGAGGAATATTGCCACTTCTTACTCCAAAAGAGGACTTCATCGGGATACGTTTTAAGTTGAACTGCCGCAGTAAGTCGAAAACAGTTTAGAGCATCTCAAGTTGTTGGTATGCCGTATGCGTTTTGAAGACCACATCATCAATATATGCTTCTATGTACTTTCTCAAGTGTTCGCTAAAAACCTCGCTCACCTAAAAAACCTCGCTCACCATATAACAGTACACACCTCACTCGTTTAAAAACCCTTTCTTATTAACTAACACCGGGTTTGTTACCCAGGCAGGATACCGAGCTCGCCTAATATGTCCTAGTTTAAACAGTTTCATCACCACAGTAGATATGACCTCGTGCTTTTTGTCAGAGAAAGATCATTTCTTCTGTCGCACGGGTTTGGGATATGAGTAGATCGCTAAATCGTGCCAGATAAATGACGGGTCAACCCCTGAAACATTGCTAACATCCTATGCGAACACATCCAAACTTCTTTCTAATAATTTTATTACTGATTTCTTAATACATAAGTTAAATTATTACCCAACCATAGAGTGCGGTCGTTGGCTACTACCTCATCGACCAATTCTGTTGCACAATTTCTCCCTCCGGCTCCCCCTCATCGGTTAATTGCTATCTGAGAGGCTTGACGATGGTAACAACATAACAAGTCCTCGCGGTACGTTGACTCCCTTGGATAATGATGACCGCGTTCGCTACTAGGAACTTGATATATTGCTTGAACATGCATCGGTTTTCCTCCATCCTATTCAACCAGGGTCTGCCGATTATCGCATGTTAGGAACTTGGGGCGTCAGAGATCATGAATAGTGTTTTAAGCTCTTGCTTAGTAACTCCGTAACCTACTTTTCCCATTAGCTCAACTTTGCCAACGTATTGAGATGCCTTACCTTCGTATCCGACAAAACTTTGTTGGGTGGCCTTGTAGGGTGCCAATTTATGCATTTGATCATAGCTGTATTTGAATATGATGTTGGCCATTACTTCTCCAATGTACAGATTTATCATCAGCGCATCCTCATGAAGCGTGTTGACCTCCCTTAAGTTGTTATTATTGAACGTGAGGTCTACCACTGGATCTCGGTTGTTATAATAAGGTGAGGGTTCCACTTCACACATCTCGTGATTTGTTCGCAACCTTTTGTTGGTGTTTGGCCCTATGGCCACTTTGGCGTTTTTACGGGCAATAGTGAAGAGAGATTGCAAACTGTCTCCTGCATTGTAGATTGTGTTACTGGCCACCTCAAATTGCCTCTCATCGCTAGCGAGAGGTGATGGTAAAGTAATATTTTTTATGGTTATGCCGGAATAACCCCCCACAATGGTGAACATCCACTCTTGTTTTCCTTTGTCTTCCTAGGCATCATTATCAGGCTTATCTTCATTAACCCGACAAGTTTTGTCTCTCTGCTTGGGCTGTCGGTGACAATCTTGTTGTCTGATGAATTTGATGAGTTCTCCATTTTCTATTAGTTTCCAAATTTGTTCTCGGAGCTACCAACACTAATTAGTAGGGTGAACATGATCATTATGGTAGGAGAAAAAAATACATGTTCCATCGTTAAAACCTGGGAGGCTCATTACTCGTGATGTTTGGTACTTTATTCTCCCATTTGTAAAATCATAGATGATCGATATAGACTCGTTCAATAACGTAAATTTCCAAGATCTATTTTCATAGTGCAGCGGTCTTCGACTAGCGTCCCGACGAGGTGTGTTGTAATATTTTTCAGTCAGTTGATCCTCCTTTAGGATAAGAGACATGTCTATCTGATGAATATACTTTTCAGGTATCATTTACTTGGATGAAGGTATCCGCACGGGCGAGCAATTATCCCATCTTCTTTGTGAATAATTTAATTAGGTCAGCATACAACTCCCTATACCGTTCCAGACCTCTCGTGAGTGAGACTACAACCATATTTTCTTCTGTATTTTGAAAATCATTCATGGTGTGATATAACTTTTTAGTGACTCACCTCGCTTCTGGTAGAGGTTCGTGATCGAGTCTCACTCGCATATGAGCACTTTATTGCCCAAGAACTTTTCTTTTAAAGCTTTCCTCAGACCTGCGAAATCATGGACGAATCCTTTGGGTAGACTACTGAACTAGTCCCTTGCATTTCCCTTGAGGGTCATAGATAGGGCCTGAAAGAGCATAACGTCATCGGGGTTGAACGACATCATCATATTGCAAAACAGCTCAAGATTCCTTTCTGGATCCCCAGTTCCATCGAAAGCTTCCATACTGAATGGGTCGATTTTTTTTGGCAGCTAGGCTTCAAGGATTTTCTCTAAAAATGAGGCCTTCTTGAGGATGTAGTTGGACATTCTCGATCGCACCTGATTATAGTATACACCCTCACACTCTATGGATTTTTCAGATGCAACGGGGCGCACTTCTTGCCACGACTCCTACTTTTGGAAGCACTTCTTGCCCCCGTTTTCTCCTTCCCCTTATATTTTGTCGTCAAACTATGGAAATCAATCCCCCCCGGTGGGTACGACTTGCTTCAAGCCCAAGTAGGTGATTAGCTCAGCTGGCTCCTTGTACTTTAGCAGTCAAGGTGTGAAGTGCCTCATTAATCCCAGTATTGGTAGCGTGCATGACTTGTTCCCTAACATCGCGGTCACACGGCACCCTGAGTTGCTCTTACTGCAGGTGTTGAAGATGTTTTTCTAACTGCTGGAATATTAGTGCTATTACCGGATCATTACCTAGAGCTTCGTGCAAAACGAGAGTTTCCATATGATTTGGTGGATTCATCTCTGGTTCAATCTCAGTCGTTGGGTATCCTAATTGTGGTACCGCAGCAACGAGGGTCACTGGTGCTACCTCTAGGTTGTTGGTCATGACTGGTGGTAACTAGTCTTGCCTCACTGGTGGGTTTGTCGTTGCTCTCTGGTTGGCTGTTGTCTCGCTTGGTTCTATAGCGCCTCTCTCAATACATGATCTAGTGACATCCATGGTTAAGATGTTTTTAGAGCAAGAAATGCTTTTTCATTTCCATAAACGGCGCCAAATTTGTTATAAGAAAAACTAACAAAGGAAAATTCCAAGTACCTCACTTTTTTTATTGGAGAAGAGAAGTTATATTATCCCTCAACCATCTCCCTGTTAACTATGCACATGAATTTTAAATTTATAGAATAAAGCCTAATTTAATGGTTATAAATATAGTGGATTGACTCATTAACCAACGTGGCTTTAACAATGTTTCTATAGGTACTCATCGGTCGGTCTCATTCGCCGCACTCTTCTTTTCTTCTCGGTTATTCCTTATTGTTAGAGCTCTTTCATCCGCCTCACTGTAAGTCTTATTGCTTTTCCTTGTCCTTGTCTTTGTTGTTCGAGGATCAATGAGTATTCTGCTCATTCTGATGTAGCTTGCGAGGTTTACCGACCTCTACTTCGCCTTTCATTACTTTGTTGGAAATGTCTTGTCCCCTCAGAAATAATTCAGGGATACCAATATCATCACCAGTCAAGACCTCTCTTGAGTGAGGCTACAACCATATTTTCTACCACATCTTGTCAAGCATTGATGGTGTGAACAAAACGCTTAATATAACTTTTCAGTTACTCTCCTCGCTTCTGGGTGAGGTCCCTGATCGAGTCTTGCTCACATCTGAGCTCTTTGTTGCCCACAAACCTTTCTATGAAAGATTTCTACATGCTTGTGAAATCGTGGATGAATCCTTTAGGTAGGCTACTGAACCAGTCCATTGAATTTCCCTTAAGTAGCATAGACATGGCCCGAAAGAGTATAGAGTCGTCGAGGTTGAAAGTCATCATCATATTGCATAACTGCTTCAAGACACGTCTCCAGATCTCTAGTTCCAACGTAAGCTTCCATCCTGAATGGGTCAACTTTTTTTGGTTGTTGCGATTCAAGGATTTTGTCCACAAATGGGGACTCTTTGAGTATGTAGCTGGACATTCTCGATCGCACTTAATTATAGTGTATATCCTCATCCTCTCTAGCTTTTTTAGATACACCTTAGAATGCTTCTTGCCACAGTTCTGCTCTTGGAAGTGCTTCTTGCCATCGCTTTCTCCTTTCCCTTATTTTTTATCGTCACACTTGAAAAATCGATATCGCCGGTGGGCATGGCTTGATTAAGGCCTAGGCTGGTTATTAGCTCAGCTAGGTCTTCGTACTTTAGCAATCAAGACGTGCAATGCCTCATTCATCCCAGCAATGGTAGCGTGCATGGCTTGCTCGCTAGCATTTTTCTCACACGCAACCCGGAGCTGCTCTTGCTGCATATATTAAAGCTGTTTTTTTTAAGTACTGGAACATCAGTGTTATTACCGAATTATAACCTAGCGGTTCGTGCATAACGGAAGCTGGCAAATGCTTTGGTGGATTGATATTTGGTTAGTCCCAGTCGTTGGGTATCCAAACTGTGGTTCTGCCTCAACCAAGGTCGCTGCTGATACCTCTAGGTTGTGTGTTATGACGAGAGGTAACTGGTCTTGCCTCACTGGTGGGTTTGTCGCTGCTCTTCGGTTTCTTGTCGTCCCGCTTGGTTTGGGAGTGTCTATCTCAATCTTTGATCTAGTGACAGCTATATTTAAGATTTTTTAGAGCAAAAAATGCTTTTTCCTTCCCACAAGCGGCGCCAAATTTGTTATATGAAAAACTAATAAAGGAAAATAACAAGTAGCTCACTTTTTCAATGGGAGAAGAGAAGTTACATTATATCTCGCTTATCTATCTATTTATACATCATTTAGTAGTTAACCATTATCCCTAAATCATCTCCCCATTAACTATGCATGTGAATATTACATTTGTGACATAGAGCCTAATTTAATGGTCATAGCTATAGTAAATTGAATCATTAATCAATGTGACTTTAACCATTTTTATATTGGTACTCCTTAGTCAGTCTCATCCGCGCTATAAGACGAGACATTCTCTGTGCTCTTCTTTTTTCGCTCGGTCATGCCTCATGGTCGGTCAACTCTTTCATCCTTCTTGCTAAAGGTCTGATCGCTTTTCCTTGTCCTTGTCTTTGGTAATCTACGATCGGTGAGTCATCTTATGCTTCCGATGTAACTTGCTAGATTTACCGACCTCTACCTGATCACCTATAACCTTGTTTGAAATATCTTGTCCCCTCAGAAAGACTTCGGGGATGCCAATATCGTCGTTGTGCTTGCTCGTTTATTCTATCTGCCTTCTAATTAGTTCAATTTAGGGTCGATTATGTTCTCCCATTAATTTCCTCTACTCTGATACCCTCTGACTTACTGGTCATTAGATTCATCCTCAGTAGTATATAATTTAATGAGTTTTGATCATATCCACGAGTCTACCTACCCGTTTTGGACAACGAACCCAATACTAGTCCAACTGAAGAAAAAAACATGATGATGTTTGTACACTTCACTAATTTCCCAATGACCGCTTCCCAATGATGCAGATAGAAAAATTGGTAGATTTCGTTTATGAATGTCCTAACAAACTATGATAATTCATGGATGTCTATTCATATTATAACAAAATAGATATGCACCTATTATATCAAGATAACACTCTCTTCATCCATGTCTGATGTTGATATTGTTATAAACTCATGCTTTTCAGATTGAATAATGCATGGACCATATAATAACGAATTTTAAACAAAGCCTTTGCAACCTATATAAGACAAAATATGAAGGTTTATATTGATGACATGCTTCTGAAGAGATCCGAAAATATCAAACATATCAAATATTTGGAAGATACATTCTAGAATTTAAGAGTTCAAGTTGAATCTAGCGAAATACTCTTTTGGAGTCCTGAAGGCAACATAATTTGAATTCTTGGCATCCATGCAACTACCTAGGTCAGTCAAGGAATTTCATATATTGGCCGAGAGGTTGGGAACCTTTAATAGGTTTGTATATTTTTTCTTAGACAAGTTAATGTTGTGGGAAAATACTCACAAATGCCAAAATGGTAACTTTATTTCACTAAGGAAAAAAGTTACATTTTTCATTGATCTATGATCTATTTATTAAAATTGTACTACGCTTCCTCTTTCCCACTAAATGTTTGTACAAGTTACGTTAATCGTGGGTTTACTCTTTGTTGAACTTGGACCACTTTAAATAGTCATTAAGTCCATTAATTACTAAGTGTGTGATAATGTTAGTCGTGGGCCGCCTTTAATTCCTGTTACGTTTAACTATATAGAAATATGAGTAATGACCACATGTCATCGCTCACATGCGTTTCTGGTAACCATAATCCCGATAGGCGCACTCTGTTACCCTTCGATAAGCGATCTTGTTGGACGCGCTTAGTTACAGTGTGATCAGTAATCCCTGCTTGTTGGGTGTACTCAGTTATCCTCTTATAAGCTTTCTAATTTTCCTCCTGACGGGGTGTGTAGTAGTTCCATGGTTACCCTCGATGCTCGGTGAGCACGTTCGCTTGTCCTGACCTTTTTACCAACCGCGTTGTAATGTTTTCCTTAATGTTGCATAACCGAACCACTCAAATGGAGACCCTATCTTATGATGTAGTGATAACCTCATTATGGATCCCCTAGTATATTTAGTAGCATGATTTAAGAAGGAATGATACTAAATGGAGTATAAGTATTAATTAAGATAAGAACGTTGGTTCAAATTGCAAGAGTATGAGGTGGCAGTCTCTAACGGCTATCCTAAAAAGAAGGGTTGTCCGAAGAGTGAGGGTAAACATCAAGAGTGGTGCAAATAAGGGTTGTCCAAAGACATTGTAACTCCCTTAATACAAGTAGTTAACTTTGGCCAGTTCCCGATTTAGTTATCACAAAAGACGAGAAAGTGACAATGGAAAGTAGCAGAGAAGTAGCAACCACCGAACGTATACGTGTGTTGATGAATCAAAGATATAAAGATCGTAATTGTATAAGGGTATGGCTGTCAGTGCCCTAGGGTCAGAAAGCGAGGGACTTGCTCGTCATAATGATAAAGAAGGAGCGAAGCTATCCAGGACTCTCGGGAGGTGAACCAGGTGGGAGAGGATGCTTCCCAACCAGGAGATGAAGTAGAAAATGATCGTACTCAAGAAGATCAAGAAGAAGATGATGAGTTAGAAGACGGGGTGACTTCTCTACGAAAGAAGTCGCTTGTAATATTAGATGCAATCCTTATTTTAACGAGGAAGCTCTAACTGGAGGATGAATAAGATGCTGATAGAGCTCAAATGGTAGGTATTCCATTTGGACCAGTCTCAGGTGTGGATGTAGATCAAAGTCGGAAGGAAGAACAAAAAGTAATAGTTTTAGATGACGCTCGAGTAGAGGGTCAATGGAGCATAGCGGTTGCACACGCTCAAGAAGAGTGGCCGAAAAATAGATTCCTCAGAATATAGAATGGAGAATGGAACAATTTGTGAAGTCTACGACTACTCGACCTTCTGTCCCATTTGTGCAAGAGGTGGACTCAGGTCTGCTTTTGCGAATGTAGTGAGACCGTAGTTTCTAATTATGAACATAGATGCACTACAACACTGTGGTATTAATATACCGTTGAATGTCTAGTGCTGAGTGTTAGTGAAAGGATTGACCACCGAGCTGGTCAGGTTTAAAACTACTTATGGAGTAGACAAGACAAGAAATGATAAAGCAGTGTAGGAGAATGAAGGTTTGTGTAAGAAAGTGACCTTGCTCAAAGATGTCCTGGCTACTTGTGAGGAGAATTGAAAGGAGTTGACCACTAGAAATAGTGCGTTGATAACCCAGAATAACAGGCTAATTAAGATAAATGAGGAGTTAATGTCCCAAAGAAGTGCCTTTCGCGTCCAGAATGTGGCCCAAGCTAAAATACTAGAAGAAAAGTCAGAGAAATTGTTGATCTTAAGTTGGAGAATGGGAGACTAGCGGATGCGGCAAATGAGCTGAAAGTAAAAATTGAGCAACAATGCAAGCAATTTTTGAAGAAAGATGCAGCGGATTTGGACAAGATGGAGAGGCATGCAATGGAGGTGGCTATGGTTATGATGGACAATAATGGAAATGAGGTTGTGTCTAAGTTGATGACCTTGAACCCATGCATGAAATTGGGCCAGTTAGAAAACTTTGCACTCATCGAAAAGCAGCGCCAAGAAAGGGGTACGTCGACTGTTGTGTCAGTGCGGTAGCAATAAGAGTTAAGTAACGATTCCATCTTGGCAGTTGAAAAAGACGCGGGGCAACAAAATGTTTTACACCTAATAGACGTTAGGGTCAATGACCTTATATTGGGCATACTTACCCAACGTTAAGTTATTGTCTGTATGATGGTTGTTTTGTAATCCTAATTCTTCCATCTATGTGTGTGCTCACCTTGTTTTTAAGACAGTTGGAAAATTTTAATTGCATCACCTATAAAATTGTTGTTTCTTGCGTTAGTTTGAAGTTGATATTGGTGGTTTTCCATATTTATGGAGACATGTGTTTCTATATTGTAATGATGGAGCATATCCTAAAAATGTCGAGCTCAATAGAGCTCATTGCGTCGCTACGAGTTAGTTTATTCGCGGCAAGGTCTATTAGACCCTATTTGTGTGGCTGAATCAAGGGCTTGCTGTGAGATCAATTCATGTTATGTAGATATGAGTGAGATTTAATCCTCATCTTATTCGCGGTGAGTTTAATTAAACCCTATTGTATGACCCAATTGAGGGATTGATACTAGATCAGTTGGCATCACGTAGCCCGTAGGCGTGACACTTAGCCATTTCATATTAATATAATCTATGCTTTAAGCTTAATTATTAACACGTTCTCTATTGTAAGGATAGATAAAGTTAGCAAACAAACACAAGTATTGGCGAAAACGATAAAATTATATTGAAGTAAAAAAAGAGAAGACTGATGTCTCATTAAAAAACCTCCCTGCGCCATCAGGGAGGAAAAAGAGCACAACTTCTAGGTTGTATAGGTTGGCGATATAACTTTAAATGATTAATATTCCATGGGTTTTTTAGTGCATGACCCTCGATGTGAAGGAGGTGGCATGCTCCACTATATCCTTTGGAAATGATTGTGTAGGGCTCTTCCCAATTTGACCATAGATTTATAGTTGGTTTATCTTTGGAGCCTTGGAAAACTTTCTTCATTACCATATTTCATACTTGTAGGTTGTGAGACTTTAGTCGACCGCAAAAATATCCTCGTATGAGGCTCCTGTTATGCTTTACTCGGACTCGTGCTTGGTCACACTGCTATCCTATAAGACTAATGATCTTGTAACTTAGGATAATAATCTATGCGGGCACCATGGCCTCGCTTCCATAAACGAGGCAAAAGGAGTTTCTCTATTTGTAGTCCGCGGGGTAGTTCGATATTCCCAAAGGATCTCGTTCAACTTGTCTGGCCATTTTCCCTTGGCTGCCTCAAGTTTTGTTTTGATTCTTTCCAATATATTGTGACTTCGACCTGGCCATTTTCCTATTGGTAACACGGTACGAAGAAGTATTGACTGATTCCATAACGTTTACAGAATATTGTGACCACCATATTTTGGAACTGAGGACCATTGTCCGTCATCAAGATGTGAGGCACTCCAATTTGAGCTAAAATTTGATGATGAATAGAGTAAAACATTAATTGAGTTTGGGTATGGGAAAAATCATTGGACTGTACCCATTTAGTAAAATTATCCACCACAACTACTAGAAACTGTCGTTTACTGGTTGTCATAGGAGGTGGTCCTACTAAATCAATGTCCCATTTTTCAAAAGGGAAATGGATAGCGACCACTTGCATCACATGACTTAGAAGACGACCAGTGTTAGCAAACTTTTGACAATGGTGGCATTATTGAACAAGTGTTTCACCATCAGTGGCCAAGTTGGCCAGTAATATTCTGCTAACAAAAAAAGTCGAACAAGGCTACAGTGTCCACAATGTGCCTCGGCGTCTCCTGAATGCAGGTCATGTAAAATCGAAGTAGCTTCGGTTGTATCAAGGCAACTGAGCAAAGGTTGCGTGATACTTTTTCGATATAAGATATCGTCCAAAACAGAGTATTTTATTTCCTTTTAGATGAAGCGCTCGAGTGTCCACCTTATCAATTGGTAGGGTACCAGATTGGAGATACATGAGATAAGGTTGCCTCCAATCATGAGTTTGGTCGATTATGAAAATAGTGTCGCTCTGATGTAGAGTTTATGTAGTTGGTAATTGATGTATTAGTATAAGAGGGTGGTTAGCGACAAAGGTGTCAGCGACAAAGTTGTCTAAATGGGGCACTTGGTCGTATGCCACCATGGTAAATTTAGATTCGTATTCTTTAAGTGTTGTCAAATAACCACGAATACCTTCCTTATTAACATCATATGTATCATTGGATTGATTGATGGCCATTTATGAGTCTGAACGGATTCAGAGAATTCAAGCCCCACATATGAGTGCTAATTTCATTCCTCAAATTACTACTTTGTATTTTGCTATGTTGCTGGTTAGAGAGAAATTAAAATAGATTTCCTAGCCGATCTTCTCTCATGTGGGTGGTTTAAGGATAATTCCCGTCCCTCCACCGGATACACTTGAGGCCCCGAATCAACCAATTGATCAATATGAGGCATAAAAATACGTCTATAGGGAAAACTTAATTTATATCAGTGAAATCAACGCACATTCTCCATTGACTTTCTTTCTTTTTAACCAACACCAGGTTTATCACACAGATTGGCTACCGAGCTCGTCGGATATGCCAGAGCCGTGATAGTTTATCCACTTCTACACTTATGGCCTCCTGCTTCTCAACAGAAAATGATCATCACTTTTGTCGTACGGGCATCACATAGGAATCAATTCATAATTCATGCAAAATAATAGATAAGTCTACCCCTGATACATCACGAGCATCCCATACGAAGACATCCATGTTTTTTCCTAACATGCCAATTAACAATTATTTAAAAATATAATCTAAATTGTTACCTAATCGCAAATCACAGACCTCTATCACCAATTCGACAATTGAATCTGGGTGGTCTGGCGAGGGCTCATTTGTGTCCATAGGAAAGTTCGACATGATCAGGTGGAGGTGGTGCTCGGTCGTCGTCTTCACCCACCCCTGTGCGGTAATTTTTATCGGAGAGGTTTTTTCGGGTCAATTGTGACTGCATAACATGTTCTAGTAGTCCTCTGACTCCCACAGATGATTCTGTTCGTACTTCCAACTTGGTATTTTATGCATTACATGAATGTGCAGGAGGTGTCTTCCATTCGATGAAGCCAACACCGACAAATGATCGTGTGATAAAGGATGGGGGAGGGGTTGGAAATCATAAATAATGTTTTTAGTTCTTTTTTGGTAGCCCCATAATCAAGTTTAACCATCAGCTCAACGTTGCCCACGCATTCAAGGCCTTGTCTTCATACCCCACCAAGGTTCGTTGGGTTAGTTTGTTAGGTGGGACCTCATGCATGCAGTCATAGTTGGCCTTGAAGATAATATTGGTTGGGCTTCCTCTATCTATTAGGACTCGGGTTACCATGACTCCCCCAATGTCTAGGTTCATTGTTAGAGCGTTCTCATGCGTCATGCAGACCCCTCTCATGTTTTCATCATTAAACGTGATGTTGGCGACAAGATCTCGGTAGTTTTAATAAGACGAGGCCTTGACTTCCTGAACCTTGTGATTGGACCTTACCCGTTTGTTGGATTTTAGGGTGCGAGTTGCCTCTGAGTTTCCTCCGGCGATAGTGAATGGTGATGGTGCAAATTTTGACTATGGAATACTAAGTTAGTAGCATCTTCAAATTTTGTTTCTACAGGAATAAGCGAGAATCGTCGAACGTCATTGTCTCTTCTTTGAGCATCCAACATTCATCGATTGGGTGACTGTGGTCATTGTGTAGGAGGAAAATTACTTGTTGGACCTTTTAAATTTTGGGGCGCTCATCACCAACGGAAGCAGATGTCTCATTCTATCTTTTGTCCGATCTTAGATTACTGAGATATCCTTAGCCAGTGGAGTAAATCGTATGGATGGATTATCAAGATGCATTAGTCGTTGAAAGGTTACGATCCTCGTCATCGGTCTTCTTTCGAACGAACTGTTTTTCTTTCTGGTAAAAGATAAGTATCTCTACGGAATCTCATTTCCTGGCATCTTTTACTCTGATGAATGATTTTTCTCGAGCCAGCAGAGCTCCCCTCGCCAATCGAGGCATTTTTTGGGGGACGCGGTGCCATATTTTCTGCCAGATCTGGTAAACCATTCATGCAATGGACAAAATGTCTAACATGACTTTCTAATGGCTCACCATTTTTTTGGTAAAGATCCATGATTGAGTTGCGCTCATGTCTGAGCTCCTTATTACTTACAAATCTCTCCCTAAAGGCTGTCCACAATCTTGTGAATCACAAATTGATCTTTTTACGTAGAATGCTGAACTAGTCCATTGTATTACCCTTAAACTTCATAGACAAATATCGGTAGAGTATAACATCATCAGGGTTAAATGCCATCATGATATCCCAAAATTGTTCCATATGTCTTTTTGGATCTCCAGTTTGGTCATAGGCTTCCATCCTAAATGGATCAAAGTTTTTGGGGAGTTGTGCTTCATGGAAGTTTTCCACAAATGGGGATTTCTTGAGTATATAAATGGACAGGTTCGATTGTACTTGATAGCATTGGGTGACTTTGATCTCCTTACCTTTCTTAGATGCAAGAGGCTCTTCCTCCCATATGGGTTCCTAACCCTTGGAGCATCTTTCGCCTCCACTTTCACCTTCGTATACTCTTATATCCTTGCGCTTAGAGGAATGGTCCCCATGATTCGCACGGCTAGCGTCATGTCCTTACATAGGGTTTTCACTGCTGGCTCCCCAAACTTTAGCCTTTAGTACGTTCATTGCATCATTTAATCTAACGATAGTAGCATGCATAGCTTGTTCTTTAACATCGTGTTCACAGGACACCCTATAATGTTCTTGCTGCAAGTGTTGAAGTTGATGTTCAAGCTGCTAGATTGCAAGTGGTGTTGTCTTTCCCACTTGGGGTGCTACTTCAATGGGAGTTGCAGCTTCTACATCTTTGTTGGTGACTCTTGCAAGGGGTAACTGATCTTGTCCTACTGGTGGGTTTGTCGCTAGTCTCCGTGGATCCATCGTATCGTATGGTTCTTGAACATTCTTTATAACCCCTGCCCTTGTTACTATTATGGTTCGATAGTCCTAGTTTTATATGCTAGATTTGCTCTCAGAATTCCCCCTAATTTGTTAAAGGAATAATGTAAGAAGTAAAGCTTCTATTTATAACAGAGAAAAAGATACAATCCCTTGGACTTTGGTGCTTATTGATACTTCCTCTTAATAATATCAAATAGCTAACTAATAGATATTTTAACTAAATTAGTATGTAGGCTAATATTTATGATAAAGGCCCTAATTGTATGGCCATTACTTCAACATTGCTTTTAATAGTTTCCTTAATTATTTGTCTTTAAAAGTAGGCCTCGATTGGCCTCGTCTGCTCTGCTAATCCAAGTCTCTTATCTTTTGTCTCTTTTTTCGGTAAAGGTCTGAACATTCTTTTATGGTGATTCGTGCTTGGTTTTCCCAGCGAGGCATCTATTTAGTCGGGTTCTTCTTTATAGTACGAGCTATCATTATATGTTGTAACCTGGGTTACCTTGATAACTATTTCTTGCTTATCGGCTAACCCTCGACAATATAGCTCTCCTTTATAGTGTTTCCTATTGAGCCTTTGTGAAATAGTACTTGCCTTTTTTCCATGCATATCCTTGGTTCACTGTCTACTTATATAATTACCAGCTCGGTTTGGAGTCCTTTATATACTCTTATCATTCTTCGCTACTCGTATATAATAGGTGATGAAAATTCCCTCAACAGTCCCTATTATCCTGTAGTCTTGTCCCCGACTCTTTGAAATACCTTCTTCGTTACCAGATGTCCTAGCTTGACATTGGGTAAGTATGCCCAATATATTAGGTTTCTATAACACGCATCTCAATAGAAAAGATATATGTACGGTGTTTATATGACTTGAAATAGGGGAAACATCCCGCGTGCTTCTACTACCAACCCTAGGGCCAACTTCTCTAGGTTAAGGTAACGTGTTTCAATTTTAGCGATGAATTTGCTCATTTAGGGGATTAGTTTTTGTACTCCCATTGTCTCCTTTACTAACATTACACTAACTAGAAAAGTATAAAGTCCAAGGTAAATAAATAGAGGCTCACTTATGATCCGAGGGGAAATGATTTCTGGTCATGTTAATTAGTTATTAAGTGATGTGAACACTTCACTGCAACATTCATCCCATGAAAATTGCATGTCCCCCCGAAGTACCTCAAAAAATGGGTGACTTTTATCTGATGTCTTTGAGATGAAACATGAGATAAGATTAAGCATGAGAGAGCTGCTAAATGGCTTGTCAAACATTGTACTTCCTTGATATTCTTAGGAGGTTTCATCTATATAAATGTTGTTAGATGGTCGGGATTAGCCTTTATCCCGTTCTTACTGAAGATATGCTTGCGAAACTTATCACTTCGGACTCCAAAAGGGAACTTGAGTGGATTTAATTTACGGTTAAACTCTTGTAGGGTGGTGGAGATGTTATTCAGGAGTTCAAGTTGTCCAACCCCTGTAGTACTTTCCACGATCATATCATCTGTGTAAGTCTCTGTGTCATGACCCAACTCGTCCATAAATATCTGATTGACCAAATATTGGTATATATAATTCTCATTTGCAAGCGAAAAGGAATTATGATGTAGCAATATAAATCTCCATCAGTCTTGATCGTCGTATTCTCTTCATTATTAGGGTACATGCGGATTTGATTATATCCTGGAAAGGTACATGGCTCTGCGAATGTGCCTAATCCTGGAAAGGTTATCGATCTCCAGGCTGATAGCCTCTGTCTTTTCTGTTGAAAATGATTGACTTTTCTAGCGAATCAGTCTGGCCCGCCGATCGATCGCTAGTTCTTGAAAAATGGGAGTGAGTTTACATCATGATCCCCAAGCCCATCATAATTTAATTACTATTATATACGTTGAGTGGGGATATGAGGTTGTGGCAGTCCGTTGGTCCCCTGATGATCATGACAAAGTTACAGACCGAATATTTAACCCACTGCCGAAACATGCATTGGGTAGCTTCTATTGTGCAACCATGGTTTATGTACAATGTCATGGTAAGAGCTCGGGGAGTCAAAGATCATGAAGAGTGTTTTGATTTTTTATTTGGTAGCACCATGCCCGACTTTTACCCTGAGCTCGACTTTGTCTACACGCTGGGACAATTTACCGTCATAGGTAACCAAGGTTCAGTGGGTGGATCAGTTTGGGGGTACCTCCAATATTCGATCAAAACTTAACTTAAATATGATGTGTGTCGAGCTGCATCCATCAAGGAGCACCCAAGTGACCATTACTCTTCTGTTATCCAAATCGTGATAGCCAAGACATCCTCGTGGGGTGTCACAATTTGTCGTAGATCATCAGTAATGAAAGTAAGGTCGGAAACCGGGTCATGATAGCAATGATATGAGGGCCATTCTACAACTTGTATCTCATGATCGGCCTTTTTTCATGGGTTATCGGTCGTCGCTAGTCGTGGCCTCCTCCAGAAATCGTGAATAACTATTGTTGCTTACCCTTATCAACCCTCTTGTCTTGTCATTGAGCCTCATCATTTCCAGGATGAGCGTCGTCCTTCTTGTCTTTATTTCGAGTATGTTCCCGGTACTTGATACAGTGCACAAGATATGACTTATCTATCAATCTCTGAATATCCTCTTTAAGTTTCCAACATCGTTGGTTGGGTGACCATGTTCGTTGTGATACGAGTAGAAGTGTCGATTTGAAAACATGTGTCTAGGAGCACTCATGGTTCGCGGGGGTAGGTATCACATTTGTTCTTTAGTTCGGTCATAATTCACCGTTGTAGTCTTGGTCAGCAACATAAAACGTCGTGTTGGGTTATCGTAATTGACGACCCTGCGGTTAGTTGAATTTCTTGTACTATCGCGGCGGGGTCCTTCATCGACCTTAATTCTTTCAGACGATCCCCGTTTGATATCTAGGGGTGTCATATCAGGTAAATCTCTTTTCATGTCATCATTGTTAAGAGTGAGTAAACTTGATCCTTTATCCCACATCGCTTAGACTGAACAAGTACTTACAGTATATAAGTGAATGAAATATCTCAACTAATGTGAGGCCTTTTTGGAGTGAACCAAGAGCAAAACCGTGCGGGACTAATTGCCCAAAGCGGACAATATCACGTTAGTTGGTGGAGATATTTATAACATGGTATCAGAGCAAGGTTGAAACTTGTGTTCTAAGCCATGCAATGGGTGTATTGAGTGAGGCGGAATGCATAGAGTGTATATGCCATTCTGCGGATCAAGTTTAAGGGAGAGTGTTAAGAGTGAGTAAACTTGATCCTTTATCCCACATCGCTTAGACTGAACAAGTACTTACAGTATATAAGTGAATGAAATATCTCAACTAATGTGAGGCATTTTTGGAGTGAACCAAGAGCAAAACCGTGCGGGACTAATCTCCCAAGACGGACAATATCACGTTAGTTGGTGGAGATATTTATAACAATCATATACTTGAATGAACTAGTCTGGTCGGTCCAAAAAAAATCTTCATTTTTTAATCTAGAAACGTGACCATATCGGCATAGAGTTCTCCCCTACGATCTAAACCTTCGTTCAAAGACATCACTACTGTTGACTCCTCCAAATCAGGAAGGGCCTTCAGTGTGTGGAAAAATCTTCTAACGCAGCTCTTCAGTGTCTCACCTCTCCTCTGGTACAAGTCCATTATAGAATCAATATCACGTATTGACTTCTTGTTGACCATAAACCTATCTCGTAAAGTGTTCCAAAGTGTTGCAATTAAGTATAGATCCTTATCGTTACCTTGGAGGGTCATGGAGAGGGCTCGGAACAGCATAGTATCTGGGTTGAAGGCTATCATCATATTTCTAAATTTCTCTAGATTCCTCTTTGGGTATTTGGTGTCGTTCTAAGGTGCCAGACGAAAACGATCAAATTTGTAAGGAATCTCAACTTCTAGTATTTTTTTCAACAAAGGGAGACTCTTAAAGCACGTACATGACCATATTGGGGCAGACATGATCATACTACATGTCATCGTTATCCTTGGTGCGCTTGGGAGAAGTGCTCTTGGCCTCGCCGGTGAGTTGTCACTCAAGTTAATGTTTATTTCTGATACTTTCGCCTTCTCCCTCACCCGGTGCCTATTTCTTGGAGGAATTTTCCCCTCGGTTTGCTCTGCTGGTTGGTACACTAAATTGCTTCCTTCTAATGCTACCCGCTTCTTTTACTTTCGCGGTTAGTATGTGCAAGGCATCGTTCATCTCTGCAAGTATAGCCATAGCTTCCTGATACTTGGCTTCTTACAATTGGACGGTTTTTATTGCTCTCGCTGCATTTCCTTAATATGTAACTCAAGATGGTGGACCGTAGAAGTGGTCGTCTGGCAACCTACATCAATAATAGGCTCTACCTTAACTATCGCAACTACATTGGTTTGCTTGACCCCCAACCTGGTAGTTTCCTGTAGTTGGCCATCCTGTGTCAGTAATCTCGTCACAACGACCACCAGAAGACAAGAAGATGGGACTCCTAGTTGGACTATCCCAGGGGCTGTAGCACAAGTTTGGTCATCAATCATATCAAGAATGGAAGTGCAGGTTTTCCATCGAGAAATTTCTCTTTGACACCTCCCTATGATCTATTTATACAATTTCTATTATAATTTCTCTTTCCCGCTTGATGAGTCAATAATTATCAACAGAGAATATTTGGGATCTTGAGTCAGATGTGACTAGAGAGAGAAAGTGTAGAGAGATAAAGTAGAATTTGTGAAAGTAATATTCAATACCCTTTTTTTAGGCAAGTGGGTCACCTTTTTATACTAAAATAAGGAGGACCCATTTAAGCTCTTAGTGGGCCGTTCATCACATATCGATGAGGCCCCTCTACTGTTTTATTTTTGCATATTGGTCCCTGAAGGACTTCGACTATTCTAATAATTACGTCAACCACTATTTATTGCGTTTTTACCCTTATCACTTGGATCGGCGAATTCCGCCCTCATCAGTAGCCCCCCAGTCTTCGGGAACTTTTAGGAGCGGAGACTTGTGAAGGAGCTATCGCCGATCGTCCGACCTCATTTCAAATTCAGGCCCTGTCAGTTTTGATTTCCCGATGTTCGGGGCCACCTCCTCGGACGCCTTCCCGCGCCTCTTCTTTCTGTTCTGCTGGGCTTTTAATTCCAGGCCTTTTATGATGGGCCTATCCTTCTCACCGACCGTGGTAGTGGCGGCCCAAATCGATGCTGCGCTGGTGATGAGTCGCTTACGTCAGCCCTTGTCAGTCGGGGGTCGGCACGTGTTATTAGCTAAGGGGTCACTTCTCTGTCAGACTAGGCTCCTAGGGAGACTCTTCGCCTTCCCGCTGTGTTTTCGTTGATTGGTATCCCCCGATCTTTCAACCCTTCCTATAAATACCCCAAGGTCCTTAGTGTCTCTCAGAGGCTTTTTAGAGAGAGAAAACGCTGTCCGATCGTTTCTAGAGAGAGAAAGAGCTCGCCCGACCCTTCTTTACTCTGGTGTTCTTGTTGTATGAAACCCGGACGCTCACAGAAAAAACCTACAAAGAAAAAGTCCGAGTGGAGTTTTGAAGAGTGGTCTAGTATTGGAGATAGAGCAGAAGAATACCGACGAGCTGGTCTGATTTGGGGGTCTAACTCTAAGCCTTTCGTTCCCGCTCCACTCCCTCACGACCCTGTTCTTGCCACCCTGATTCCCGCAGCCGCTTTCCTTGTTTCCGACCTTCCGGTTTCTTCAACCCCCGAGGCTAGCCTGTCCCCAGAACCCATTATCCTTTCCTCCAGCGACGGTTCCTCTCATTCCCCTGTTGTCTGTCCGGGGAATCCGACTTTAGTTTCCGTCAACTCGCCCGCTCCCCGACGTGCCCGTAAATACACCTTTTTGACAATGGGAGAAGACGATCTATCCAAGTACTCGGAAGGAGGTAATAGTCCCGAAATGGTTCAACTTACGCCCTCGATTAGGGGGATTCGGACCGGTATTAATACTGCGGTCACTTTTTTAGGTTTGCCCAAAATGCGGCTAACACCCGAGCAGGCGGAAGAGGCTCATAAGGCCATGGCTCGCGAAGCTGCTGAGGCTTCTTCTTCCCGGGTCCGACCGTCTGAAACAGACGCCGCTGCCGCCCGCAGCTCTAGCCAGGCTCCGACCCAAGATGCTGGAGAGTCAGAACTTGATGTTTCTCCCGCGGAAGTCTGTATCGCTACTACTAGCCACGCGGCCAACCCCCAGGATGACCCCTTGCCCGACGAGGTCGCGGCTCTCATTACCACCAAGTACTTCAGCTGGCTTCTAACCCGGGACGTGGTTTCTCTCTTCGAAGGGAAGTACCTCTACTTCCCCGAGTCCGATCATGGTGAAATGCTGACCCGCTGGGGGATCCCTGAGTGTGTCAACGTTCGATTCCCGACCCCGGGGGAGACACCTGTTCACGTCAGACCCAGAGAGATCGTGGTGTTCACCGAATTATTCAACTGGGGTTTGCGCTTCCCCTTGGACCCTGAGATTGCGCTCTATTTCCGCACTCTTCAAATCTGTCCATCGCAGCTGACGCCAAACACGTGGTATACCCTGATGTCCTGTATCATGGCTTCCCGCCTTTCTGGTCGAGTTATGCCGATGGAGGAGTACATCGCCATGTCGGGTCTGTCCAAATCCCCGAAGTCACCATTCTTCTATTCCTCTCTTGGCAATAAGTGGAAAATTGTCAACGATTTCTTGGAGGGGGACAAGGGGTGGAAACACCGGTTCGTATTCCTGAGCGGGTGCTGGGAGAACGGGCTTCCATATACCAAGGAGAACCCGAGGCAACTGCTGCGGACCGGGGTCCATGATGGTACTACCTTTTCCTACGTATATATATATATATATATATATATATATATATATATATATATATATATATATTATATACCTTTATGTACCGATCCCTTTGTGTAGTGTCAAAGGACTGGCTGCAGGGGGTAAAGAAGGACCATTCGAAAGCCGCGGAGGACACTTTCGAGGTGCTGAAAAACTACGCCCGAAGGAATTGGGGTCGGGGCATGCACCGCACTTTCATGGACAAGAACTTGTTCATGAGCAACCTCTGGCGGTGCTCATCCGAGGCTCTTACCATTGAACAGCTACGGGAACCTCCAAGCCTGGATGAAGTGTTTGTCCGAACCGGTCGTCCCGGGTACATACTGTACCTGCCCAAACGCAATAAGGCGCCCAGCAAGCGTCCAAAGTCAGAGGACAACGGGGGGGGGGGGGGGGGACTGGAAGCCGGAACCGAGGCAGAAAGTGTCCCGATCAGGGCGGCGGTGCCGGTGGCAGAACGACAGGAGGCGAGTCAGAACCCGGCCGTGGTGCAGAAGAGGAAGAACCGTGCAGAGACGGGAGGGTCTAAGTTAAAGAAGGCCAAAGCTGTGGTAGAGGATCGGGCGGCAGTTAGCGCGGATGTGGTTGCTGCAGGGCCTATCCTCTTGGATCAAGTTGGCGACGGCGGGGATCCTGCTATGGAAGACGTTGTCTTAATTCCGGACGACACTGAGACCCCCGAGGCTGCAAACCCCGATGCTTCGTCGTCAAGTGGCCCCAAATTCCCGGTGCTGACGATGCTTGGTAGCCCGCACTCTTTTCCTCTTCGGGGCACTGATGGACTGGCGCTGTCGCTATACAACTTGCTGGTGCCGGCAGCCTTGAAAGAACGTCGGGCGAAGGAGCTTGGTAAGAAGTTATCCTTAGCGGAAGCAAAGATTGCCAGTCTTGCCGCGCAGGTGAAGACTGCTGAAGAGGCCCGGGTGTTGGCGGAAGGTCGGGCTGTAGAAGCTGAAAAACTTGCTACCGAAGCGAAGACGGCCGCGGAGACAGCAAAACAGGCAATGGAGACAGCGCAGAAGACCGCGGAGGACGCGGTGAGTGTTTCGGAGACGGCGAGGAAAGCCGCGGAAGATCGCGCTTCAGCTTTGGCATTGGAGGTTCAAAAGTTGAAATCCTCAAACGTCGCCTACATCAACCAATGTAGGCTATGGGCGGACAAGGAAACTGCAGACGCCAAAGCCGCATACGTTCTGTCACTTTATAATCGTTACCCGGACCTTCGCCTGGGATCGCTATGGCTCGATGTACCGGAAAACGATCGGCCCGAAGGAGTTGAATGGGAGGAGTCCGATAATGCGGACGATGAAGAAAATGATGAGGATGCGGACGAAGATGGGGACCAGTGATTCCGTTCCCCTTTTGTTTTTTTTTTTGAAAAAATTCTGTTAATCTTCGGGGGCCGTAGGACCCTCTGTATTTTGTGTTGCACCGCTTAACTCTTGCTTTTTTTGGGGGTCACGGGGCCCCCTGTGATTATATGATGTTTAATTTGCTGAGTACACTGTTTCGCAGATCGTAAATTTTCATGTTTGGTAGGTTGATTTGTTACCGAAAGTCGTGCCCGAGGATCGGGAAAACCAAACAGTAGATTGGCAAAACCGAAAGACCCGGAGAGCCTAGATTGATGCTGCTCTCTTGGAAGTGGTAGAACAGGAAAGTGTTCGGCAAGAAGCTCACTCCCCAACACTCCCAAGGGATTCCAAAAGAGACCGTAAAGGGGGAGCTGAAAGCAAGGATAGGGAGGCCAAGAAGAAGAAGACCTCTAAGGGTGATGAACTTTCTCTCCGGTCTTCGGAGCCTTTCCCCCAGGTTGATCGCACTAACCTAACACAAGCAGAAGAGATACCTGGTGACTTTCAAACTGATGAGGTCGAAGGGGGAGGTCTTAGCATTGATGGGGGTAGACATCACTGGTCTTGGTGGGCTTGGTGAGTACTTTATCAACCTCCCTAGAGACGATTTTGCTGGGCCTTACCTCCCTCCGAGTACTTCAAACACCCTCACTTTTAATGGTAAGACTTTTACTGTTTCAAGTGAAAGGGACATTATAGCTCACTCTTTATTAAGTAGTGTTCAGCCAGTGCTTGTGTTGGAGAAGCAAGTTCGAAGTCAAGCCGACATTATCAAAGACCTCAAGTCTGATAAGGAGAGGTTGTCCGATGACCTTCTCACTGCCACTCAACATGTTGATATTTTAAAGGGGGAGAACGAGGAGCTGAAAAAGAACCAAGAGGGGTGAACCACCAAAGTTGCTAATCTGGAAGACACCATCAAGGATCTCTGTGAGAAGTTGTCCAGAGCAGAGAAAGATCTCAACTCTTCAAAAGAGGAGATCAAGGCCAAAGATCAAGTTATTCACAACTTGACAAGTGACAAGATTGCGCTTGAGAACACTGTGTCCAAGGTTGCAGAGGAGAAAGCTGATCTGCTAAGGGAGCAGGAGGCCGAAATCCAAGCCAAGATCGATGCTTATGCCAACAACGTGATCGACACTCAATAGAAAATGTATGCCAAGGTGAAATCAGACATGGCCCTGCTCTTCCATGAGAAGTTCCCGAAGAGGAACTTGGGTGATTTGTGGCTTCACGTAGAGTATGAAGACCTTCCCTTCCACATCATGGTTGATGGAGACTTGCATTACTACTCCAGTACTTCCTCTTCTGACGAGGCAGAAGAAAATGCCGGGGAGGGTCCTCCTGAAAAGAAAGAAGATCCCGAGGGGAAGAAGAAAATGGATGAGGCTGAGCCATCTTCAAAGGCTCAGTTTTAAATTATGAATTATTTTTTCACTTTTTACGTTATCTAAACTAAATTCCTTGGAAGGCCAAGGCACTCTTTTTGTTAATGTGTCCGGTATCTGACCGGATAGATCCTTTACTTTGTTTGACAATTATAAAGTGCTTGGAAGGCCAAGGCACTTAAGTTATTTCAATGAATATCCTTGTTTTGCACAATTTTCGCATCCTTTCATAGTTTGTTTCAATTTTGGTGGCTAGTGTTTAAATAATCCTTAGTTATTTCATAAATGGCCTATTAGTGAGAGTGTTTAAGCTCTCCGATGACAAATGTTTAAATGGTCATCACTCTTTTACTTTAATCCGGATGGTGTGACAAAAAACAAAGTAAAAACACTTCAGAGAATTTTTTAAGAAGGCATCAAATTTCATTAAAAAGCCCGGACACCTCATTAAAACCTCCCCGCGCCACCAGGGTAGGAAAGAGTATGCCCCCAATATTTACATGGATGTTTAAACAAGTAAATATTTACACAGATGTTACTCCAAGTACATCCGGAGATGTTCGATATTCCAAGGGTGGGTCAAAACTCTTCCATCCTTGTCTTCTAGCCAATATGTTCCAGGTTTAAGCCTTTCAATAACCATATAAGGTCCTTCCCAAGTTGGGGTCAGTTTGCCGAGCAGCTTCTCCTTAGTATGTAAGAAGACTTTCCTCAATACCTTGTCCCCCGGCTGGAAACCTCTTTTTTTTTCTTCGTAACCAAATTCATGATTGATTTCTATTCAACAATTTCACATACTAAGACTAATATTTCAGCTTCAACAACAAACTAACATGCTACAACACAAAAGTCTCTTTTTCCTGCAGTTTCAACAGAAGAAAGTTACCTAAACTTGTAACTTTATGCTGAGTGTCAACTGATTCAGGGAAAACCTTTAGCCAAGATCCGCCGAGATTCTTTCAGATGTTCTTCCCACTCAGCTTTGAGTTTATCCTTCTCTTCAATGCCAGAACCGTTCACCCTTTCACCACCAAGACAATCCTTCTTTCTATCGGATAAAATGTTGGATAAAATGAATTTTATAGTTCGAAGTGTTTTGGTTTTTAAGTACTTTAGTCATAGTTCGAACAGCCCAATGGGCTAGGTATTCGAACTGCCCTGTCCGGTCTGGTGATCTTAGTTCGAAATGTCCTCGTCCGGAGAGGTAGCAACATACAGACTCATCAGTAACAAAGTGACCGATAAACTCCCTCCTTCAAACATTATAATGTTGTGCCCTTCAAAGCTTATGTCTGAGCTAAATAATACAAAGGTAGTTGGATCTCGCTATCGAGATAGATTATGTTAATTTCTATATTACAAATTATTAAAAGATAAACAAAAACATGATCCTAAACTTGTTATGAATGCAGATGCACCATAATTTTGTTTTACTACCCTACTGAATCATGTCAAGTGTTGACTATTAGGTTATGGAGAAGTGGAAGTCTGATGCGATTATTTTTAGGTCGGTGAATGGTCTAACCACTGAATGCATATAGGTCGGCCAAACCACAAAAATACAAAGTATCTTAGGAAAATGATGGGTTTCGTCGTTATTTGACCTCTATCAAGGACACTCGAGACTCTTGTAAGGACAAGTGTAAGGAACTGACCATGGGTAGTCATGCGCTGATAGCTCAAAATAATGGGCTTATTAAAAGGAATGACGATCTGATGTCACAAAGTACTCGTCTGCTCTCGCCAAATATGGCACAGCCGCAGATGGTAGAGGAGCAAGCCAAACGTAATCCTGGGCTGATGGTGGAGAACGGGAAGAGTTGAGCGAGGGGTCCACCAAAATAGCTCCAGAGAATTGGAGCTAAAACTCTTGGATAATTCTTTAGTTGATGCTGCAGCGTTTGGGGTTTGATACTCTACCTATAATTCATGAAGCTTAATTTGTTTTATGTGTTAAAGACTTAAATATTTTGTATAACTGTGTGGTAGGTTTTGAATTTATAATGTCTGTTTTTTGGTTTTTGTAGATGTTAAACTTTGCTAACTTTCTCCTCGATTTATTTTTCTTTTTTTATTGGAGATTTGTTTTGATGGTGAAACATGTGTTTGTTAATTGTATCACGCTACTTGAGACCTTTGCAAGGTCGAGCTCATTATGGTTTATTGCGAAGCTTTGAGTCATATTTGCTCCTTAGCTTATTCGCAGCACAGCTGTTTAGACTAATTATGTGGCCTAAGAAGGGCTTGGTATTAGATCAGTTCACTTATTAATACCGGTATAAGGTATTGTGCCCAATATGACCCTTATATAGCCTGTAGGCGTGTCCAATTAGTTCGTACATATTAATTGACTCAAATGGTATGGGCTTAGTATGGCCCCTTCCGTAGCTCATAGGCATGGTTATTGACCCGTTTGCAATGGCAAGGATGGAAAAAAACATAAAAAACAAACACATGAGGTGGCAAAAACGGTAAAATTTCATTGAAGTAAAAATTCAAAAGTACGATGCCTCATTAAAAAACCCTCACGCGCCATCATGGGGGAAAATAGCGCATCTCTAAATTACAATGCATAGCGATACAATTTTTAAGTGATTTATATTTTAATGGTGTTTCAGGGCGTGGCTCTCTACATCAGCGAGACGATATGCTCCACTATGCCCTTTGGAGATGATGGTGTAAGGTCCCTCCCAGTTTGGTCCTAATTTTCCAGCAGCTTTATCGCATCACCCTTGGAAATTCCTTTTCATAGCGAGATCCCCTACTTGGAGAATTTGGTGCTTAAGGTGGGCATGTATATGACTTCTCATCAAACTCTGATAGTGCTCTGTATGCACTCGTGCTTGATCACATCACTCGTCTATTAGATCCATATTAACTGCATGATCAGTTATATTAGTAACTTCATCATAATTGGCCACCCGATGACTTGGGATAATAACTTTTGTTGATACAACGTCTTTAATACAATCAACAATGGTGAATGGAGTTTCGTATGTTCTAGTTCGTGGGGTAGTTCGTGAAGCCCATAAAATTCAGTTAGTTTATCTGGCCAATTCCCTTTAGCTTCTTCAAGTTTCTTTTTTATTTTATCCAACAAAGTTATGTTGGTTTCTTCTACCTGTACATTCGCCAAAAGGTAGTAAGGGTTGGAGAAGTGTTGATTGATCCCACAACGCTTGGAAAATGTTGTGACCATATTATTTTGGAACTGAGGGTCATTGTCCATCATAAAGATTTGAGGGATTCAAAACCAGGCCAAAATTTGATGGTGAGTAAAATTACAAATTGCATGGGCTCTAGTGCGGGGTAGAGATTTTTCTTATACCTATTTAGTAAAATAGTCCACCGTTACGATAAAAAAATTGACACTTACGAGTTTCCATAGAGAGTGAACCAACTAGATTGATGCCTCATTTATCGAAAAGGAAAGGAATTGCAACAGCCTGTATCGGTTCACTGGGAATACGACTGGTGTTGGCGAATTGCTGACATTGGTGGTACTTTTGAACTAGTCCTTCGGCGTCATTGGTTAATTCTCGCCAATAATATACTGCTAAGAGAAAATAGAGAATAAGGCAGCGACATCCATAATGTTTGCCGACGTCCCCTACATGTAGATAATGCAGAACTGAGGTAGCTTTGGCTTCATCGAGGCATCAGATTAACGATCATGTTGCACGTTTTCGATATAGTACATTGTCTAAGATATACAGTATTTGGCTTCCTGTAGCTGGAGTTCCCGAGCATCAATTTTATCGGTCGACAGGGTACCTTATCAAAGGTATAACAAATAAGGTTTCCTCAAATATCTGGTGTCCTCGATCGTGCAAACGTTGTCGCTCTGAGTAAAAGTTTATATAGTTGGAAGTTGTTGCATAAGGGTACGCGGATGTTTAGATGTTCTCCAAAGGTAGCCGTTTTAGCCAAAGGATCGGTTGCAGTGTTAATAAGGAGGGGAACCTCGTCATATATCACTTTTCCAAACTTGGATTCATATTCATGGAGTACCGTCAGATATCTGTGAATCTTTTCTTTCTTAGCATCATATGCGTTGTTAGCCAGATTTATTACCACCCGGGAGTTGGAACGAATGCGAAGAATTTGAGCCTCGCATATTAATGCTAGCTTCATAACACAGATCAATGCCTTATACTCCGCTGCAACAGATTGTTTGGCGAACTTCCTCTCTTGTAGGTAACTTTAAGACAATGCCAGCACCTCCTCCTAAGGTGCTCGATGCCCCATAAATTTCAACTATCCATTCTATTTGTTCAATTTTAGGTTATGGTTCGTCTTGAGAAGATGCATTACGAGGCGAGGATAATTCAGTCAGGAATTCGACGATGGCGGTCGGTGATTGTGTGCCCTTGAAAGTAAGGGCTCACCTTCCGCGTGGCGAGTATTAGTCTCAGTGCAAGTTTCTCCAGTTTGAGGTATTAAGTCTCTGCATCGACTTACATTTTAATGGTGTAATAAATGGGTCGTTGGACACCCTCTTGTTCCTTTACCAATACTGCACTAACTCAAAAAGGTGAAACAAATAATTATGAAAGCAACGGTTCACCTGCCACTTGGGTAGATAGTATTTTTAGTAATGTGAGATAGTTTTTTTAATGTCTCGAACTCCATATTTCACTCTTTCGTCCATGCCAACTTTTTAGCACCTCAGAGGACGTTGAAAAAGGGTTGGCTTTTGTCCGAGCCCCTTGATATGAAATATGACAATGTTTTTAGGCGACCCGTTAGAAATTGGACCTCTTTGATGTTCTTCGGCGGTGCTATCATAATTACTGCTCTTACTTGGATAGGGTCAGCTTTAGTCCCCTTCTTACTCTTTATGTATCCTAGGAATTTACCACTGTGTACACCGAAAAAACATTTAACATGGTTAAGATTTAAATTAAATTGGCGTAGAAGGTCGAATACGGTTTGAAGTATTTCAAGTTGCTTATCCGTTGTTTGTATTTTAACGCTCATATCATCGATATACGCCTCCATATGTTGTCCTAAGTGGTCTTTCAAAATATGATTCACAAGACCCTAGTTTGTGGAGCATGTTTTCTTTAAGCCGAACACCATCACAGTTTCGTAGTATATACTGCACTCTGTTTGGAATGTTGTCTGCTCCTCATTGGATGTGTCGAGGAGAATCAGGTTCTAGCCTGAGTATGCATCCATGAACGAAAAGAACTCGCAGTCTGACCCCAAATTTACCAACAGGATCGATACGGGGCAGAGGGAAAGCATCTTTAGGGCATGCCGGATTCATATTTGTGAAATCGACGTACATGCGGAATTGTCCCACCTTCTTTTTTACTAACAATGGGTTTGCGAACTTGAAATGATATTGAGCTCGTTGTATATGTCCAACTGAGATAGCTTGTGTACCTCAACACTTATAGTCTCTTTTTTCTCAACTTAAAATGAACGTTACTTCTTCCGCACAGGCTTCGCGTATGCATCAATTACTAATTCGTGACAAATTATAGATGGATCGGCCCATGACACATCACTAGCATCTCAAGAAAAAATATCAAAATTTCTTCCCAACATGTCAAGTAACAAATATTTAAAAGTGGTATTCAAGTTGTTACCTAGTCGCAAAGTGCGGTCTTTGATGACTAGCTCTTTACCCACATCTATTGGATTAGCATTGGGCTCGTCAGTTTCTTTAGGGTCATCTACAAGATCGGGTGAGGGTAATGATATGTTCTCTTCTTCGCGCACCCATTTCCAGTTAATTCTTATCGGAGGGGCTTGGTTGGATCAACCGTAACTACATAAAATTTTCGAGTAATTCATTGGTTGCCTCTTATGATTTGACTGTGTTTCCCACTAGGTATTTGATGCATTTTTTGAAGGTGCACAGAGTGGCCTCCATCTTGATGCAACCATGGTCACCCAATGATCGCATGGTAAGAACTGGGAATCATAGATCATGAATAGCGTCTTGAGTTCCTTCTTAGTATCCCTATAGCATACTCTAACCATAATCTCGACCTCCCCCGCATATTGAGACAGCTTACCTTTATATTCTACTATACTACGTTGGGTGGGCTTATAGAATAAAAATTCTTGCATACGATCATAACTGGTTTTTAAGATAATATTAGTCGACCTGCATCTATCGACAAGACCCTAGTAACCAGTAATCCTTCAATGTCCAAATTCACTATTAATGCATCCTCATATGGTGTGGTGACTTCGCGTAGATGATCATCATTAAATGTAAGTTTAACGACATGATATCGGTAATTGTGGTAAGATGCATCTTCGACCATCTGTACTTCGTTATCGGTTCTCGCTCTTTTGTAAGATTTTGAGTTCCTAGCTACCTCAGAATGCCGTCATGCGATGGTAAACAACCACTTTTATTTTTCTTAATGTCTATGTGCTTATTCTCATAAGTGTTTTCTTCATTGATCGGTCGGGTTTCTTTCGTCTACTCGGGCTGGCGGTGGTGATCCTGCTATTTAAAAAACTGGACGAGCTCCTTGTTATCTATTAATCTTTGAATCTTCATCCGGAGGTTCGGTGCGGTCATAACCTGAGAGGGCTGGTATCTCGTTGTTCCTTTTTTGGATCATAAATTTCCAAGATTTTCTTGGTTAACGGGGTAAAACACCTAGATGGGTTCTCATAATATGTTGGTTGTCGGGTGCCTTCACGGCAAGGCCCATCATCCATCTTTCTTCTGTCATGTGGTCCTCCTTTGGGGCCAGGGATATTCTTGTCCAAAAATTCTCTTTTTCTTAAATCATCTACTCTAAATGAACTGATTTGCTAGGGTTAACAAATCTCTTATCTTCTCCACCTGAAATTTGATTTAGTTAACATAAAAGTCCCCCGTCGATCGATGTCTCTCTTGAGGGAGACAACTGCCATTTTCTCTTCTACATGTGGTAAAACGTTCATAGTATGGACAAAATGCTTAGCATAAATTTTTAACGAATCACCTCATCTTTGGTAAAGGTCCATAATAGAATTTCTCTCGAGTCAGAGTTCTTTGTTGCCTACGAATATTTCTCGAAAGTCTTTCTATAAACCTGAGAAGTCATAAATGGATCCCTTAGGCACATTGTTAAACCCGTCTATGGTATTACCTTTAACAGTCATGCATAGGGCACATCAAAGCATATTATTATCTAGGTTAAGCACCATCATCATATTGCAAAACTCCTTTCTTCGGATCCTCTGTACCACCGTGCGCTTTCATTCTAAATGGATCGAGCTACGCTTCCTGGATCTTCTCCATAAAAAGAGATTCCTTAAGGACTTAGGCGGGCATTCTTGGACGAGCCTGATCGTATTGCACGTCCTCGTTCTCTCGAGCCTTCTTTGGAGCATGTGATTGTACATCTTGTCGCGGTTTCCGTCTTTTAGAATGTCTTTTGCACTACTTTCTCCTTTATCCTCGCGTTTGGAAGAAGGATCCCCTCGATTAGCACGACTGACATCAAGACTTGATCCATGCCCCCAACGGCTAGTTCCTTGCATCTTGGTTGTTAATACGTGCATTAGGTGGTTTAACTTTGTTATGGTAACTTGTTGGTCTACTGATGTAGTTGCACGAGCCACTGGCTATATGGCTCTTTTGGATAAACGGAAATAGGCTTTATTCGGGGCCCAGCTTTCCGAATTAGACGCTGCGACCACTCAAATTGAACACGTCGAGAAGCCTAGCGATTTTCAGAAGCATCACGGGGCAAAGTCGGGTGATGAAGTCCAGGCCTAAAATTCCATCGTTTAAGCCCTATTTTTGCTGTTTTTGTGAATTTCTGCATTTTTCTATTTTTGTTGGATCTTATTAAAATATTTAACCAGATCCAATCGCTTTAAAATTGGGTTGGGATTTATTTTATTTCGTAAATGGAAGCTGTAATTTTGGAGTAGGGTTTCGAGCACTTTTATATAAGGCTCTCAAACCCTATTTTTGCCGGCAGACTCTTTGAAATATAAGTTCAGTTTTATCAAAAGTCTCTTATACTCTGACCAAGGGTTAGAGATTACCAATTTTATGTTTTCATATTTCTTTTCTTTGTGTTTGCCGTCGTCTGTTCCATCTCGTAGTTCAACACTGCCATGTACTCTCTAGTGTCTCGCTCGCATGCTATCCTCGGATGGGCATGCTATAGGTGTTGAAGCTTCTGCTCCAGTTCTTGGACTATTGGAGTGATTGTCAAGTTACCATCCATCGCTTCCTGAAAAACTGGGTCCACGATGTTTTCCGGTGTGGGTGGTACAAACCTTGGATCAACAACACCTGTTGGCTGACCACTTAGGGCTCCTACTTTGGCGTGACCGGAGGTAACTGAATCTGCCCATCCAATGGATCCACTGCAATTCTCTAGTGATCTGTTGCTTCACTTCGTTCCGGAACTTCTCTTTCGATCGTTGATCTCGTTACTACCATGAATAGAAAATCTCACAACTATGTGTTTTTATTAGATATTCCCACAAACGGCACCAAATTTGTTATATGAGAAAATATAACAAATATAATGCCAAGTAAAATTTTTATTTATCAAGGAATAAGAGATGCTTATTACATTATCGCTCCCCTATTTATAATGTTTACAAGTATTTTTATTCTCCCAATAATTACACGATCCCCTTAATCTCGCTCGTGGACCAATATTTATGATAATGGTCCTATAATTTAGATTATTAGCCTAGATACGATCCGTTAATCTGTTTCCAGTCAACAATCATTTAAGTGAGGCTGACTTGGTCTATGATATCAAACTCATCATAATAATTACACATCATTATTTGTCGAGCTTTGTTGTGCCTGATATTATTTATGCTCAATGTAGTATCTGCTCGGTAAGGCATTTGCTCAATCCTTTTCTATAAGATGACCTAGATGTCCTTTATTGTTTTCCTTACTATTTTTGATAATGCTACTATTCCTTGATGGGTTATTAGTTATCTTGTTAGGACATCGATAAGCCTCGGTTCGTCCTCGGTCATTTGTTACCAATTGTTGTATTGATGCATTGCTTTAAATTCACCTCAGATTTGTATACCAAAGAGCTCGGTTTCACGTATCATCATTGTTTCCATCTTCTCGGACATTGTTTGATCTATCAGTTGATGGGGACGTCGTCATCAACAAGGCTAAAATATTAGCAAACTAATAATACGGTTATCATGGATCTCATGTCAAAAGAGCTGAAAGAGCAGAAGGTCCTTGTGAAAAAATACGAGGATAAATTAACTTCCATCAAGGCTCAAGTCACAAAAGACAAAGAGGCCATGGTGGATGAATAAATACGATGGGATCTCAAAGTCTTTAGACAACAAGATGTCTTGATTGAATCTGATATGGTCTTGGATTTTCACATACGTTAGTCATTGGGTCTTTATGGGGGCTGGTTCCAGAATGTTTGTGACCCAACAATTTGTATATAGTTGATTAGTTAGGAATATATATGGACTCACAAGGTGATAGCCCAGAAGAAAGTGACTCGAGGAACTCCAAAAGTTGGGAGTTTAGAATAATAAAATGCCGACAAGGATGAGCCCATATGCCAATGAATTTTTATGTTTGTGTTGCAAGTTCTTAGCTTATGTAAGTAATTTAGTTATCTCGTTCGAATTCCATCATGTCCTTGGTTTTCCATGGCATTTTGTAATACTTATTCAGATTTTCTTCTAAGCCCTTATCGTAGCTAAGGCATTTTGTAGCCTTTTTATCCTATCGGTGAATAAAAAATTATTTGTTTTCTTTTATTTCTTACTCACTTCAATTATCTAAATGTGTATAAATAAATTAATTTCATCATTCAAAGGTAGTCCATATGAAGGAATATAAAAAAACAACTTTAACCACTCGAAGGAATATAAAACAATCACCTTAACCATTTGAAGTTAATACATTCGAATGCATATAAAACAATCACTTTAAGAATTCAAAGGTAATCCCTTTGACCATATAAAAAAATCACTTTGACCATTCGAAGACAATCCATTCAAAGACATATAAAATAATCACTTTAAACATTTGAAGGTAATCTATTCGAAGGTAGATAAAATAATCTAAGTACAAAAGATAACATAATAATTGTACGATAAATTGAAAATGATTCGGACACCTCATTAAAATCTCTCGAGCCACCACACTAAGTCAGAGTATGTCCCCAAATATTTACATAACTGGAAAAAACATAAAATAAAAATAAATGTACTATAATATTTATTAAAAATAAAGTCTTATATGTTTAGTATTCCATGGGTACCTTAAAAAGATTTCTTTTTTATCAATTCAGCTGATAGGTTCAACATTTGACCCTTTCACTTAACATATATGGTCCTTTCTAATGTGGTGCTAGCTTTCCAAATGTTTTATCTTTTCTATGTAGGAATATATATTTCAATACTTTATCCTTCATTCTGAACTCTCTCTTTTGAATTTTAGATGCATATCATCTTCTCATTAAACTTTGATAATGAACAGTTCTTAATTGAGCTTTGATTCCTTATTCTTCAACCAAGTCTAACTCTACTCTTATAACTGTATTATTATCTTACTCTAAGTAGTTTTGAGTCCGAAAACTTGGGAGGTTAGATTCAATTGGTATTACTACGTCCATCCAATAAACCAAAAGAAAATGAGATTCTTGAGTAGTTGTTCGAGGGGTAGTACGATAAGCGCGCAACACTTCTTACAAATAATTTTGCCACTTTTCTGTTGCACCCTCTAGATTATTTTTTAGACCCATCAGAATAGTCTTATTAACAACCTCTATTTTTCCATTGGATTATGGGTGAAAAGATGAAGAAAAAGAGTGTCGGATTCCTCTAGAATTGCAGAAAATCTTTTTTTTCTATCGTCAAACAGAGGGCTATTATTTGTTATAATGCTTATAGGGATCCCAAATCAGCAACATATGTTAGAGAGGATAAATTTAATCATGTTTTGGACGTATTTCCAGAAATAGGTTCTACTTCCACACACTTAGAGAAAATATCAATTGCTAATATAATAGTTCAAAAACCTCTGAACACCATTAGTAAAGTTATTACTAAATCAAGCGCCCATCTATCAAAATTATCACCTCGTATATTGATTCTAGCAGGATTCGCGACATAGATCATATTGTTTAATTAAATCTTTATCATCTTCCATGATGGAAGGACAATAATATCCTAGTAATAAAACTCTTTTAGTTAAAGACACAGTGGATAGAGCCTTCCAATAATGAAATTCAGATAAGGTCACGTAGGATTCATCGTACCCGAGAAATTACAATAAATACATGGTAAACGATTTCTTATATAGGACATTTCTCAAGACGAAAAAGCCAAATGCTATAAATTTTAACTTCTTAGCCAATATTTTCTCAGTGGGAAAACTTTCCTTAGTAATAAAATCTTTTCTTATACCTTTAATTCTGGTCTATTATTGTTGATACTTGGATTCTTTTGTTAGTTTTTATCCTAACTTCAAGTTTTGCTACTGTCGAAGGGTATACTTGTATCGAGATCCAAGCATCAGTTTCATAGTAAGCAATAGTGGCTAAGGAATCTGCCATCGAATTTTCAAATCTTTGCACATGTTCATATTCCATACACTTAAAGAAGGCTGATGTTTCCCCTAAGACTTGTAAATACTTTACCAATTGTTACTTTCTCGCTTGGGATTGGCCTTGAGCTTGATGTATGAGTAATCGGGAATGACATATATCCGGGACACTTTTGGCATCACATACTTGGGCAAGTCTTAGCCCTACTATTGTTGCATCATACTCGGTTTCATTTTTTGATGCCTTAAAACACAAATGTATTGCTTGGTATTTGAATCTACAAAGGGAAATAGTAGATACATTCATGATCTACCACCTTACATACTACACCATTCATCTTTTCGAATTACCTGTTCTTTCATATGCCTTTCAATAGTGGATTCGATACGTGGTTGTTATTAATGTAATTTAACCAGAAAGTCTGCTACAATTTATACCTCAATTTCAGTTTGATGAGAGAAATAAATATCATAATTCCCAAACTCCACACACCACTTAATTATTGAAACGATACATATGGATTTGTCACATATTTCTTATTGGAAAAGTGGTTCAAAAAATAATAGAGTGTGCTTCAAAATAAGGTGCCATCTTTCTAGTTGTTATTACAAGGCCCAATGCTAAATTTTCCAACTTCAAATATTTATTTTTAGCATCAAACAAATTCTTGTCAACATAATAACCGAGGTAAGGGTAATTATCAACCTCCCGAACGAAAACCGCACTTACCGAATAGTCGGATACTGCTAAGTAAACATGGAGCATTTCTCTCATCACCGACTTGTATAATATTTTAAGTGAAGACAAATGCTCTTTGATCTTAACAAATACCTCAACACAATTCATATGCCATTAAAATACTTAATATAACTTAAGACATGGAAGAATGGTGCACACTTTTCAGATGATCTTGTTATAAATTTGTTCAAAGCAGCTAGCCCTTCAGTCAATATTTTGACCTATTTGGTATATCTCGGAGGGTCCATAGCGAGTAATATGTTTTGTTGTGTTGTGTATGCCTGAATCCTTTTTTCCCTTACATCATACCCCAAGAACTTTCAGGATCGTAGTATTAATGTGCACTTATCCATATTTAACTTCAATTTGTTAGCTTCCAAGTTAGAGAAAGTTTCTTTGAGATCAAGCAAATGATCCTCATTCCTTAATCTCTTTACTAGCATATCGTCGAATGAACCTAAAAATTTCTTAAGATCTGATGAGAAAAAGAATTATTCACTAGATGTTGTTAAATATCCCTACCATTCTTCAAACAGAAGGGCGTAACCTTATAAAAATGCATTCCTCTGTTTGTGATAAATATGGTTTCATTATTGATCCTTCGGATCCATCTGTATCTGAATGTACCCAGAATAAACTTACGCCATCTGCATTTAATTGTACCTAGAATAAACTTACACCATTTGTATCCATATTTAGAATCTAGTAATTTATCTATTTGGGGGAAAATGAACGGATTATTAGGCCATGCTTTATTTAGATCTGTAAAATTAATACACATATGCTTTTTGTCATTTCTATTTTTTCACAAGTACTAGATTAACATTCCATGGTAGTTATTGAGATTCTCAAGTATGTCCAACCTTTGTCAACCTATCTACCTCCTTAACAATGGTTTTGGATTTTCATATGAGTACCTTATTTTTATATGAGAGGGCTCGCATCGGATCGTACAACTAGTATAAAATATTTTATTGCCGGTATACTCGTTAGATCCTCATTTGATGATGCAACATAAATAGAAGAAGAAGCAACGCTAGATGAAACCCTAATTCAAGGGTAACATGATGAAACCCTAATATAAGAGTAACAACAATTGAAATTTTCAGAGATAAAAAATATATTATTCCAAAAGCTTAATTAAAACATAAGGTATATGAGACTTTATATAACAGCTTCTCAAAACCCTAAATTATTATACAAGGAAATAAAATAAATGATTTAAATCAAATCAAATCAAATCTTAATATAATTAGATTTGATTTAAATAACATAAGATAATTGAATAAAATAAAATAAGTTAAAAGGATTTTGTTTGGACTTTGTGGGCTACATCATCCTCCGATGGTTGACCATATTTCATTCTCGAATTCATAGTACCATCACCATCAACAATCAAAATTATTTTATTTTATTTTTCTCAGTTGTTACATTGGGAATTATAATTGTTGACCTTGTCGGAATAAGATATATTCTTCTCGAGTGTTCTTTACTTGAAGTCACATGGAAGCCATCCAGTTGATGAAGACAATTAGTTTCGAAAGCCTTTTCGTAGCCGGAAAACAACACCCCATGTCCAGTTGATGAAAAAAATAGGTTTCTAAAAACTCTTCATAGCCTGAGACAACATCTCGATCAGCAAGTTTTACCTTGATCCGACGATTAGTAGCAGATTTAAACTCCTCCAGCAGCTCGTCAATACGATCATCATCAAAATGCTTGGTGTGTCCCCTTATACCAAACGATCTTCGAGATCTTTATGACCATAGATGTTGTTCTCTCCTTTAGACCTTGAATTAGAAGAAATCAGAATTCAAAAATATGCTTGCCCCATAGCTGAGGCTCTCATACGAAACTCATGACGCAACAAAAATAGAAGAAGAATACCCTAATTCAATGATAACATGATGAAACTCTAATATAAGAGTAACAATGATTAAAATTTTCAGAGATAAAAAATATATTATTCCAAAAACATAATTAAAACTTAAGGTATATGAGGCTTTATATAACAGCTTCTCAAAACTCTAAATTATAATACAAGGAAATAAAATAAATGTTCTAAAATAAAATAAAATAAAATCTTAATATAATTAGATTTGATTTAAATAACATAACATATTTGAATAAAATAAAATAAAGTTAAAAGGATTTTGTTTGGACTTTCTAGGCTACATCATCATTACACCTAAAAAATACATGAAAGCTTTGGGATAAGGATGATAACAATTTTTTCTTCATTTCTGATGGTATTTTTGCTCCAATCCTAACACATTTCCCATCTGCAAAAGTGCTTAACTCAACCTCTCCGACTGGAATAACTACACTACCAGCCTCTCTTGGATCATCTATTTTTCTTGAATCCAAAGATGACTATTCTTTCTTAGTTGCCACACCTTCTAACGCTTTTGAGGCAAGGGCAGTGGCATAATATTCTCTAGGAAGTTTTAACTACTTCGAAAGCTCCCACCTGGCCTCTAACAACATATTTTAAGTATTTGTGAACTTTTGAAGCAACATCATTCATCCTTGATAGCCATGATATAACAAAGATTGCATTGTAAGAATTCGAACCATGAGCTAGTACAAAAAAACACTTTCCCAATCTCCTTAAACAATACTGTTCTGAGGATAGTTTCACATTCAAACTCCCCAACCACATCAACAAAACTTCCCCTAAATCCTACTTTGGTTCCATTTCATTGGACAATGACGAGTGGGTTTATCATTAAATTATAAGTGGATAAAACAAACATTAGCTGAGCTTCCAGTGTCAATAAAATAAACATTATAAGTGGCCTACCAACATCTCTCGAATCATCCTGATCGAATACAATAAACGAAGCTGGATTTTGATACAGTTGAGTATATATTTTTACTTCTAATTATGTAGCTAAACTGATTAGATGTCTTTTTCGAGAACAACTTGAGGAGGTTGTCATAATATGCCCCCTCCCTCAAAAATGGTCCATTACTAAAAGAATTAACATAATTTGAAAACTTTTCCCTTATTTTCACATACCATCATAACCCGACCACGATCCAAAAAAGGTATCCAAATATTCTGAATCCTCATCAAACTTATTATACTCTTCGATAATTACCATCTTATTTTCCTATTTGGGTGTCGTTTATATGAACTTTTTTCGGACAATAGATTGACCTGCTTGAGCCTCACTCGTTTTTGGTATTGATCTGTTTTTCACTTGTGCTTTGATAAATGTAATTAGTTTTCTATTCTAAATTAAATTTTAGATTTTTTTATAGAAATAAAATCCTTAGTATCATGCCCCACATCATTATAATAGTTACATAACCTAGTGTACTGATTTTCTCTATGAGTTTGAATGGATGGTAGCTTTCAAAATTGTACAAACGTTTTTTGTTGTCGTAAATAGTTACAATATTTTTAGTTCATTTTCCAAAATAATCAGACCAAACCCATTGATTCCCTCTAGGTATGTATTGTTGCCCTTAAGAATTCTTGTTAGCGTTAGATCGATGGGTACTTTTTCTAAACTCTTTCGGATGATAATTTGTTGTTAAAAGGATGAATAGTTGCTTATAGACAAATTAGATAGTTTAATCTTTTTGTTTCTTCCACAGTGATTTGTTTCCCAACTTGGGAAAATAAACCTTCCTAGATCAATGATTTTTTTCCGGTTAAGAATGTGAGCCAATTCCCCCTGTATAAGTCATTATCTAAAAGCAGCTATGGCTATTTGTTTCATCAAAACGCTTGATATATTCCTTTAAGGTTTCTTCAGTGAATTGTTGATAGTGGATTGTTGTATCTTTATTTCTTATGTGTTCTTTACTTCTCATAAATTATCTTTAAAAATACATCATGTACATGTCACTTTAAGGCACTTTAAGGCATTTCCCTTAAAGGTTTGATAAAAATCCCTACATAACAGCTTATCATCATCGTCAAAATTTATCATAAAATTCTTGAATTGTTCGAGGTGATTGTCCGCGTCTTTACTCCAATCAACCCTTTCCATCTTTGAGATTCAAACTGTTTGGGTAAATAACTAGACAGAATTTTAGAAGACAAAGGTGATTACCTACAATTATGCTCTTGGCTAAACTAATTATCATCATTGGAAGTGGCAAATACACCTGGTTCAAATTGGATGATGAATTGATTACTTTCGAGATGGTCTATACTTTGATCTTCCGACCCATTTCTTTCTCCTAACACCCTTTTTTCTTCTCTTTATTCTTTTGGTGTTTGTTTAACCCAAATAATCGTGTTTACTTGACTTGTGATGTCGGTTCAAATATTTCTTTGACCAAAATTTCTCATATTGACTGTTTCTCTTCTTATGGAAATGATCAATGCTTAATAAAAACGAGGATACTTTGAATTCAGAGGTTAAGTCATTACTAGATTCTGAATGGCTAGAATAATCCTTTATTTTACTTTGTTTTTTTTAGTTTCATTTCTTTGGGCTTCGAGATCAACCTCTTTCCCATTGGATTTTTGACTTTATGGTTGAACCTTACCCATAAGATTCACTTTTTTGAGACCTCAATGCATCAAGTTTTCCCCATAAATGATCGCGTTCCTATTGTATGAGAAGCCTTTCTTGATTTCCATCATCCATATGCGGTGTTTGGAGCAATTTTTCTTAAAACTTAAATCCCTCATTATCTAGAGTATGATCTATCTGTATTTCATAATTCATGCTTGAGAGGGTTCTGAAGGAAATGTTTTATACGTTATGTTTAATAATGTTTTATCTGGGTACCTTTAAGAGTCTACCATTGTGGTTGTGAGTTTGACATGGATGAATTTTGTTCAAGTGGTTATTTGGTAAAGTAAGAAATAAGATTTAATTTTTGGTAGAGAATAGAGAGATGGTGAGATGCTTAAATACATGCTTAAAGAGAGAACATTTGATTTTGTCTTAAATGATCTATCTTCATTAACTACTTCCTAAGAGACTTTTTATAGGCCCAATTATTTAAAGGACCTAATTCGGTTGACCCAAATCTATGGGCCAAGCCCAAAGTTCAAAACACATTAAACCTAATTATAATAATAATATAATAATAATTACAGTTAATTGAAAAACAAATAACCAAAAGTGAATATTTTTCTTTAGTCCAATATGTCCTTCGAATAATTCTGACCTTATCAAAATACATTACTGAACTCTCAGAGTTAAGTGAAAACCAATCAATGAACAAAGTCGTCGGTATTATTGTGTATATCACAATTATCATAGTCATTCTACTAAAGATTGTTTTTCAATTAAACGACGAAATTCAAAATTTTATCAATAATGGATAATGGGTATAATTCCATAAAAGAAATGAAGAGAAAAAAATAGAAGAAAAGACAAAAGAAAACAAAAACTATAATAATCATGCACTATTTCGGAAGGGAGATATCATCAGATGAGATATAGTCGTCAAGGAAGAAATATAATAAGGATTTTAAAGTTTATTTAGATAGTAAATCATTTCTCTATTTACACTGGACCCCAACTTTGCCTTTTATTCATGATGAGTTGTAGAATCTTATAGTGCCTCACGGATATGCTTTAGTAGTAACCCTTATGATAGGTGAAATAATAATAAGAAATTTAATGGTTAAATAATGTATTTTTAAGTTAGTTATGATCAAACGATAAGGATTACCTCATTTAAATGGACTCATTAAAAACTATCCAGTTTCACTAGTCGACCAACTAAGTTTGTCGATGAAGTAAATTTGAATGTATCTGTTAGGAGAATAGAAATGATTTTTTTAATACGATGTTTATGATTGTTCATCCTCCAAGTTCTTATACCTCTATTTTAAGGTAACCATATGAAGTTAGTAACAACGTCTATCACTATTGTATCAAGTATGTGACTAATAGAAGAGTTCCAATAATCCGAAGAAGCGAATGTACCGGTAATGAATCTTTATCCTTATCTTTGGCAACATAATATATGATGACACAATACTGATGGAAATTTTTAGGGGTTCTACTTAGTGACAGAAAAAAATTATGAACCTTTTAATGTTTACATAGTAGGACGAAGTTGGAAGTGGTAAAATATGTTTAGTAAAAATAAATGTTTTAGTTATAAGTAAAAACAAAAAGTAAAAATTATAAGATATAAGTGGGTAAATGCAAAGAAAAGGATTCGATTTTTAGTTTCGTAAAAGCGTGGTAATTATTATCAAGTGACGAAGTAAAAAAATGCATGAAAGATGTTGGTCGGGGTACTTTAAAATTTTAACAAATTTATTTATATGTTTTTTAGTACCAAGTTTGTATGATCACAATGTATTGTGAGTGATTTGATGAAAATAAGTAGTAATTTATAGTACACGAGCTGTGATAAAGAATCATTTATTAAATCGTTTTTAAAATGTCATAAAACAATAGATATAAAATAAGTATTTAATAAATTATCGCATTGAAAAAAGTATCGAGAAGGTAAAATGATTGGTAAATGGAGACATAAGAAAACAAATTGGTAAATGATGTCTAGAATAAATAAAAACGATACATACATATAAGAATGTCATTAAATTCTTACAAGAATAAACTTACCTACGACAAGAGTTATTCACTTGGAAATGTAAGATATTTATTGTGGTGGATAATAATTAGCAAGTAATAACGAATGGAAATATATAATATAGTTAAATAAAAAAACGAGTATGGCTTTAGGATATACTCACCTAAAATATATAAAAGGTTATGCAATCAATCAAAACGAATATGGTTATAAGAGAAATCAAGCTGAAAAGCATAAGAGACCGCCTTAAGGTTGTAAATAACTTAAGATGTGATCATGGTTATTGATATGGAAGTAGAAAATTAAGGACTAAAATGTAAATAATGTAAGTTTAATGGAACAATTATGATTATGTACTTATATTGAGGACTAAGGGTAATTTATCCTTTTATGTAACCGTTTTCAGTTTAAAGTTGAGTCCTAGCGCCTCTATATAAAGGCCAAGGCTGAAATAATACAGGGGTTGAACACTTTTTGATCTAACTCAATTGTGCTATGATTTTATCTCTCTAAAAACTCTCTCTCTCACTAAAACTCGCGTATTACTTTTTCCTAAGACAAATCTCTTGATAATTGAACTCACAAAATTGGCGAGTTCCATGGGTACGATTAAGAATCAGAGACTTACAAGTTCGAGTTTCAATACAATCTTCTTATTTTTTCATTTGAATTCTTATAATGAATCCCGAAAAAAAATCTGTCACTTTGATCAACGATGGGAATGTTAATAGATGATTTGCAAAGAAATGAAAACAAGATGGATGGATAAACTCTGATCCAAACTCAATCGGATATTGCGATGCGCATGAATCAACTTTTAGATAAAATAAATAAGTTTAACGAAAAGTTTGAACAAAGAGAGCAAGAAATTCACTCGGCGAAGCTCAAATCTGAGGTGAGGCAAGAAAACGATAAAGTTGAGATGGGAGATCAGTCTGATCGATCTGTGTTGATCGACACACTAGAAATGAATATAAGAAAGCGCGCTTCAAAGCTCCTAAAAAACGCTGGAGCCACTTATCAAAGATTGATGAATAAATATTTTTCCATTCAGATTGAAAAAAATTATGGAGGTGTATATAGATGATATGGTGGTAAAAAGTTTGAAGGATGATGTCCATCTTGAGGATTTAGAGGAAACATTTTTGAATTCAAGGCCAATCAGGCTAAAGCTAAATCCTGAAAAGTGCACATTCGGAGTTCGATCGGGGAAGTGTTTGGGTTATGTCATCAATGAAAGATGAATAGAAGCTGACCCAGAAAAATTGAAAGCTATGATAGCAATGAATTCGCATTGATCTGTTAAAGAAGTGAAAATTTTGACAGGAAGGTTAGCAGCACTTAACCCATTTATTTCCAGATTTTCTGACAAATGCTTTCCTTTCTTTCAAGTTTTACGAGAACCAACCAGATTTGAATGGACATTGGAGTGTCACGTAGTATTTACAAGCATAAGAAATTTAGTATCATCACCATAAATTTTTTCAAAACCTCAAAGTGGAGAAAAGCTCTTTTTGTACATTGTGGTATCAGATTTTTCACTAAGTGCAGTGTTGATAAGTGAAGATTCAGGTATTCTGAAGCTAGTATACTATATCAGCAAACTTTTAGTGGCAGCAGAGAATAGGTATTTGAAACTGGAAAAATTAGCATTAGTATTGGTGATTGTTGCTAGGAAAATGTGCCTATATTTTCAGGTGCACACTATTGAAGACCGAACTTCATTCCCCTTAAAAAATGTTTTGCAACAACATGATATCTTGGGAGAATGACCAAGTGGTCAGTGAAGTTAGGAGATTATGATATTTATTCACACCTCGAACTACGATTAAAGCCCAAGCGTTGGAATTTTTTTTTGGTTGAATTTCATTCGAATAGATCGGATATTGATGAAAGTAAAGATACAACACCAATAAATTTGAGGTGGATTGTTCGAACAGATGTAAGGTCTAGTATATCAGGATGCAGTGTCGGGGTTCAGTTAATAGCTCCGACTGGAGAAACGATGATTCAATCTATCAAATTTGGTTTTCGTGCTTCGAATAATGAAGCTGAATATGAAGCTACTTTGGCAGGTTTGAGATTGGCAAAAATATGTGGAGCAACTTCAGTGTTGAAAAAAGTATTCTTGCATACAAAGGAGAAGGGCCTTGGAAAAATGGCCCCTAATTTGGAAGGGCCTTATATGGTTGTCGAGAGGATAAAACCAGGGTCTTATCATCTTTGCAATACTCAGCGAAGGATGCTTCAACACCCATGGAATATACAACATCTAAAGTTGTACTAGGAATATTTTTTTTATAGTTTTGATTTTTTTACCCTTTCAATGGCGCACTCTTTCCTACCCTGTTGGCCCATGAAGGTTTTAACGAGGCGCTATGTATATATTCAATATTATCAATAAAACGCATTTTTGGCCAATGGTTGTTTACAAGTGTCTATTGAAAACTATCTTAACAACCTATCAAATACCGATCATCTTTGAGGTAGGTTAAGAGTAGAATGTTCCTAAGTGTTTATTACAATTTTCAAAGACACAACCATATTCAAAGTGCAATGTTCAATGAATGCACTTTGATTTTACGAAGTGCTACATTCAATAAATGCACTATGATTTTACGAAGTTCAGCGTTCAATAAATGCACTATGGTATTCAAGGTGGTATGTTCGAAATTTGTATTAAGTCATTTAGAGTATTACATATTGTGCATTTCGAAGTGCATTATCATATTTAAGGAGTTATGTTTAAAAAATTATTATTATTATTTCACGATTGTTAACTTCGAATATATCATACTGATGATAAAAATGAGAAATAAACAAACATTTTCAATTAGATTAATCTGATGAAGTACAATAAGCAGGATACTAATTTGACAAGTACAAATATGATAACAAAAAATCAAAGAACAACAAATTATTCGGATGATTCCTCCTCCGATGACTCTTCTTCTCATGATGATGAGTTTGGGATAAGATCGAAAGCTTCACTAGGACACCGTTTGATGGGAATGTCGTTCCAAAAACTAGAAAGATTAATTTTTGGATAAGTTGCGTGAAACTCTCAAAGAAGAGTGATGAATGTCACTTCTTTACCATTCTTAATGCCAGCCAACATGTCTTTAGAACATTCAGCTTCTACAGCACCAACATCAACTTCCTTTTCCTTTTCATAATCACCCTTCAACTTGGCTATTTCATCAATCAACTCTTTATTTTTCGTTTGGCTGGAAGCAAGAGAAGTTTGGAGACCTTCGGATTTAATCATTTCAGCAGTCAAGTCATCAACATGTTTAGCTTTGAGCTTTTTCATCTCCTCCTGATGTGAGGCGGTCAACTTTTCTTTATCAGCATAATGTTGTGTTTGCAAATGTCTTTTGTTGAAGAGCACTCCTTGAATAAGCTCATATCTTGTTGCCTCAAACATGTGGAATTTCTCGATTACTTTACTCTGAAATTTTTCCCTTAGTTGTTTTTCAGCATCGGCAATTCCCTTGTAGCGGACCATGTCTTTGACCAATTGTTTTACATGACTGTGAGAAGCCTCGACTTATGAAGAAAGCACATTTGTTGCAGCATCGAGATCGGTAAATGGTTGGAGTGCAAGGAAATCAGGGTTGGATGGAGGAGAAGGAAAACTTATAGGGCTAGGACGAGGAATCGTGTCCAAAGATGTAGTTGGAACAGAAGGACAGTTGATTTCTGGAGACACTTCGACGGTGGACTTTCTCCCAAAATGGTGCATACGAGTCTGAATATTTTGGATAACTCGTCGAAGTTAATAAAGTTTTCGGGGTCGAAGTGGTCAATATTTTGATTACCATCGTCTGCATTATCCTCGATGATGATTGGAGCATCATTATTAGTTGTCTTATATTCAAGAGGAAGATTTTGCTAATCCCCAACAGTTATGACTTCGTCCTCATCGACCAACGTATATTCGGTTACTTTTGATTTTTTATTTTTCTTCCCATGAGGACTGGTGGAAGATTTATTTTTCTTCAAAGAAGGTTCTTGCTCTTCTTTTTTTATAGGTGAAATAGTCTGTTTTCCTGCTTTTCTTTTATGGTGTTTAGGCTTTGATTATGTTGAAGAGCTAGCACCAGATGTGCTAGCTGCCTTTTTATTTTTCTTTTCCTTTTTTGACTTTGCTCTTTCTTTTGAGGTAGGTGACTTTCTAACCTATTACATATGGGAAGGAATACCTTACAGTCAGGTTGGACTAGTTTTTTACAAGGATGATGAGGGTTGGGCTCATCCATTAAAATTGGAGGAGGCAAGGCTACACCTGTGATCAGAAAGAGATGATTGTTGAGGAAGTTGATCGGTTGGAAGGCGGTGTCAAAAGCGTTGTTCCATTCTTTTTCGGTCCAAGCGGCAAGCTTTTTGAAAATGTCCTTGGTTGTTGACCGAAGAATAGCATATCGCCTCGGATTTTATGACATAATCACACAAATATATAATAAATGAGGGAGACAACAAATGAGATTTATCTTAAAATGTATAATAAAGTGAGGTAGTAGAATGGGAGCTTTAGACTTTTTGATAATTTTGTCAAGGATATAAAATCCTTGATGCTAATCGGAATCTTGGACAGCCGAGATACCATAATCACAGATATGAGAGTGAACCACTGATTCGGTGTCACTTGAGTTGGGCATAGGTTGAGAAGTTCAAAGTACTCTACGATCATAGATCCATTGGGAATCGAAGACCCCAGTTGATGATTTCGAGGTAAACCACAAGTTCTTCATCTTTGCAATCTAAGGAAGTTTCTCCTTTCTTAGGTAGTCGGATAGTGATGTTATCCCTCATTCATCATTGTTTCTTTCAGTCCGATACTTGACTCTCTTGATAATATATATATATATAGAACTTTTTACAACTCGATAATATAGTTAACATCAAGATTTCTCAAATTTCTGCGTATAGCTGCTCTTTCCTCATCGGAAACAGTGCCAAGTGCCTTCTTATTTCAAGGCTTGCAAACCTTTTTTTATGTGGCGGTTTCTGAGTCTCCTTCACCAGACTCAACTTCATTATCAGACCGAGTAGCCACAGAATCACCTTCATCGGCTTATGATGTATCTCTTATTTGGGAGGATCTTTGGAAGGATTTGGTTGAGGTAATGGAGCTTCTTCGATTCTTTCTCTCTAAATAGGAGACTGAGCATATGGATTCGAGGAGGGGAAAGTTGGAGTAACATTAGAATCATCTCTCATGGCTATGAAAGTTTTTCTTTTACAGGTTGGTGGAGGACAAGTTGAAGAATGAGTAATTGAAATTTGTTTCGAGGAGGATTTGTTTGATTTTTCACTAATTAGAGGTGATACTCTGACTTGAAAAGAAGAGGTTCGAGGTATTCTGGGTGTTGAGCTTTAGAAGAATGATGCACTTCGGTAGTAGGAGAATGTGAAATAACAGGAACTTTAGATGGATCAAAATTACAATAATAAGTGGTTTTGGTGGTTTTGGTTGTTGTTCCAATGAAAGCGTCGTTGATTAATCTGGCAGCCTCGTACTCCTATGTTCTTTCAGTAATGCAAAAATAATTGTATGATCGGAAGACTAGATTATCGTCAGGCTTCAGAGATTTGGGTTTTTTGGGTATATTAGCCTTGGATCTTCTGGTTTTTGGATTTTTTCTCATAACCTAGATGAAGATTGACCAAAAAATATGGGTTTTGATCGGAAAGTATGAGTTTTCCGATGAAGATGCTGGGAAAGTTGAAGACCACATTGAACGTAGTTAAGGGTGTGTTGTTTCTCTCTCAAGAAATTTGGATTGTGAGAATGAATTTACTAACGAATTTATAAGAGGATGAGAAGATGTGTAGAAGTGGAAAAGACTTTGTGATGATTGGGCTGAATACGAAACAGTAATAGGATTATGAGTTTGACATCTGTCAGACTAGCTAGCTAGATATAAGTCTAGTAGCTAGGTATTCATGATGAATCTGAACGGTTAGATTTTATAAAGAGATACCTCAAAGCAATTTTGAAGTACGGTTAGATTTTATAAAGAGTTACCTCGAAGTAAAGTTATTTCCTTGAAGATTTCTGATTTGTGGGCACGTTTAGAAAAAATTGATGATTACATTTTTTAATTTAAGTTCTAATGTATGGGCGCGTTTAAAAAAATCCAATGATTATATTTTAAATATGCGTCTGAAAAGATTCGAGTTGAAAGAAACGATATTATTAATTTTTGACTTCGAGTTTCTGATATGACCTCTGGCAAGATTCAAAGACATTTAGTTCCTGTTCATTTACTGACATGAGAACTAGGGGGGACAATTGATATGGAAGTAGAAATATAAGGACTAAAGTGTAAATAATGTAAGTTTAATGGAACAATTATGATTATGTATTTCTATTGAGGACTAATGGTAATTTATCTCTTTATGTAACCGTTTTCAGTTTAAAGTTGAGTCCTAGTGCTCTATATAAAGGCCAATGTTGAACTAATAAAGGAGTTGAACACTTTTTGATCAAACTCAATTGTGCTCTGATTTTCTATCTCGCTAAAAACTCTTTCTCTCTCACTAAAACTCGCGTATTACTTTTTCCTAAGACAACTCTCTTGATAATTGAACTCACCAGTTATAAGCAAAGTCTAGCTTTTGAAAGAAAAAATGACCATGTGCTCTAATCAAAACATATATGGCTACGCTCCAAGTCCATCTAAAAACAATAAGAGGTCGTGTTATTTTTCTAATATATTTAAAAGGTCATCATATTTTTTCAATCATAAAAATTTGAGAACAAAAAATAAAATAAAATAAATAGTTTTTGAAAAGGTCAACAAAAAATTATAATTTGCATTCGATAAATGATAAAAGTGGAATTTAATAAATTAACAATAATTAGTAAATTTTTTACCAATAAAATTATTAAAAATGTTACTTTAAAATAGAGTATTATCATAAAATACTATAATAAAAGTAATACCATCAAAAGAATATTTAGTGATATTTTTAAATGAGTGTTAATATATATATATATATATATATATATATATATATATATATATATATATATATATATATATATATATAACGTATGGAAAATATAAATATATTAAAATAGTATATAATTTCTAGTGAAATTTAAGTTTTGTGTTTAATAATAAAAGATAAGTTATTAAAAATATAAATATATTCGATAAAGATGTTTATTTTAACAAAGAAAAATTAAAAAGTATTAGATTCAATATGCATGTGAATTAATAGATGAATAGTTATATGGTAAGTACAAAACTAAAATGTGATTAATAAGGATAAATAATAATCATGAATAGAGTATAAATGACCTATTAAAGGTGTTTAAATAATTAAAACTTACACATTCGTCTAGTTTCTCGGTAGGGTAGTCATCTGTATTTGATGAGCTGTTGTCTTTTTATGTATTTTTGTTATCTTAAATAAAACTAATTTCTTCAAAGATGGTAAAATTAGTAAAAAAAGATTCTAAAAGAGAAACATCTGAAAAACTAAGGGTTTAATTTCATTGTCTATCTGAATAAATCAAGATTAAAATTTTAATAAGATAAAAATATGATAGGTAAAATCAGTATAAAAGTAAAAATAAAATTATTTATTAAATTCTAGTGTTGTAGGAGAGTGTTGGAACTAACATAAAATATGATTTTATTTCCTTCAAAAGAAGTAGTATTAATAAAAGAGGTGTTAGTGGTTTTAGTATTTTTATTTTTAGTTGTTTTATTGCCTTTTAAAAAATCAGTAAATGTAGTATAGTTTGTTTTTTTCAAAATTTGGTTGGTAAAGCTTCCAAACGTTAATTCTAATGATAATATAAGAGGTTTATTTTTTTCATTTTAATCATCAATAACTGAAATTTTTCACAAAAAAGGTTTATTAATAAGTTGGTATAATCATCTTTTATTTCAAGGATTTTCTTCGATAAGTTCGTCGAAACTACAAAACTATATATTGTTAAAAATATAATAAGTTTTTTGTTAACTAAAGTTGGTTAACTTAAAATATATGTACGTATTAAAGATGGATATAGTAAAACATTATAGTTAATTGACATTTACCATCGGGATTGAGCATACATATAAGAATAATAATTAATTATTATGTTCAAGTATTTGGCAAAACATTTATGATAGAATGACTTATCTATCGTAAAAATTAATACGAAGATAGGAATATGAAGAACTTTTTTGATGAAGAAGTTGAAAGTTGGTAGATGTGAAAGTAAAGAGAGAAAGTGTGGATATTATAAGAAATAAAGATATAAAAGAGAATGAAGGTTTTATATAGGAAAATATATTAATTATAAATCATAAATGTAATATAGGATGTGTGGTTTAAATGTTCTGACAAAATAGATAAAACTGAAATGTCAAAAATTTATCGGAAGATAATACATGTTTAGTAGTGTGTTTATTCATTATTTTTGTAAAAATATATAACTCAAATATATTTATAATATTGAAATTTATAACTGTGGTTAAAATAGATGATAAAAATATTATTTTATGAATTTTAATATATATATTCTTTATTAACCGATATTAGAATATAAAAAAATTCACCTATGGAAGAAACTCATGAATGATCACATAGTGTTTATTTTTAAATAAAACAAAGATGATAGGTAAGAAAAATATATATTACCAAATATAATTGAATAAATTATAATGACAATTAGTATGATATGAAATTTACTTTTTTTAAAGATATTTTTAAAAACATTATAAGGACTATGATGTCCTGATAAGGTTATATCTCACTCGGGAATAATCTACGATTATTGGAAAAGTAAAAATTAATATTATAAAAAAAGTATAAAATTAGCATTGAGCCTTGGTAATGTTGACTATTCTAAGAATGAATTATGTTTGGAAGAAAGTATAAAGAATCGGGAAGGTAAAATTATGAGAATCAAGACATTGTTATATATTTAAGATAAAAGTGTTGACAAAGAGACAAAGTAACAAAGGCAAATAAAAGTGTTGCCAACTTTTATATGGACAAATAGTCGATGCCAAATAACACTGAGTTGATGATTAAAATAAATCAAGAATATGAAGATGTTTATAGAAGATATCTTGTATTACCGAAATATCAATAACATTTAATGGGTAATTTAGTAATCTTTAGTAAGTAGTTATAATGTATGATGATATGTGTCTTATGTTACATGTGTCATGCATCCCTATAATTTAGAGATATAAATTACTATATATATGAGGTTCAATCATTATAACAAGGATTAATTCATTTGATCAATAAAGTTACTCTTGGTCTTTTTTAGTCTTATCTCTTCGGTATTCTCTTAAGAAAGTGAAGTCTCTCATCAAACAAGTCTCAAAGACCGTAAACTCCATATCTAATTTTACAGCTTCAGTAGTCCACTCATATGTAACCCCGTGGATAATATTGCAAAAGCACCCATCCACATCAAAGTGACTGATAATGTAGATTTACAACCCCAATCTCGGACTATTTGTTGATTGGGACTTTGTCAAACAACGATGCCAAAGCTTGTAGCCTAAAACAAAGATCTCATAACTATGTCTTGCTACGAGGGACAATGTATTACGAAGAAAGTTACTCTTGATCATTTTAATATTATATGTTTGGTATTTTTTTAAGGAAGGAAACTTCCTCATCATTTTTGGCGTCATATGTTGGAGCTTTACTTCAAGTTTTTTGTTTCATTCCTAATATAAACAACTGAATTAGGAGTATATCAAGGATTATTTAAAAGAAATATGTATAGATCTCCGCCCGTAGACTCTAGAAATATTAGCCCATAAACATCAATGAATAGAATAACAAGTCCAATACAATAAGATATATTGATAAATATAAGAATTACTCAGCCGATTGAACATACTTGTGTCAATAGAATATGATAAGATGAGAGGTAAATCAATTATCAAACTCCCAAAGTCATGTTAAAACAAATCAATGAACGAAGTCATCAATATTATTATGCATATCACAATGATCATTACCATTTTACTATAGATTATTTTCAAATAAAAAATGAAATTCGAATTTTTATTAATAATGGATAATTCTTATAGTTCATTAAATGAAAAGAAGGTTAAAATAAAGAAGAAAAGAAAAACAAAATAATTGAAAAGAGAAAAAAGAAAGAAAAGTGACAAGAATCTTGCACTATTTTCGAAAGGTTCAATAATAAAGAAAAATATACAAATAATTTGGAAGTTTATTGAGTTAGTACGTTATTTCTCTATTTACATAAGAATCCAATGTTCGCTCTTATTAATGATCATTTGTAGGATCTTACAGTGCCTCATGCAGATGTTTTACTATGAACCCTTATTATAGCTGGAATAATAATAAGGAAGGTAATTGTTGATATTGAAAGTTCAACTAATACATTTTTTAAAGTTTTTTATGGTTAATTAATAAAGGTTAAATTATTTAAAGAATCAATATAAATCTATTTAGTTTTACTCGTCTGGAAAATGAGTTTGTCGGATAAGTGAATTTGAACATATTCGTCGCGAATGGAGAAATTGAAAATATCATGGATACAATATTTATGATTTATAATACTTCAAGTTCTTATAATACTATTTTAAGGAGACCCTTTTTACACAATGTTTATGAAGTAGGATCCTCACATCACCACTATATCAAGTATTTGACTAATGGAAGATATGGAATAATCCAAGGAAGCCAGCAGACGAGTATTGAGTGTTATTCTTTATCTTTGGCAACATAAAATATGATAACACTATATTAATGAATATTTTTTTGGTTGTACTTACTATGAGGTACCAGTTGGTAAAGACAAAGAAAAGGATTCATTTTTTCATTTCATAAAAACGTGGTAATCATTGTCAAGTGACGAAGTAAACTTTTTCGACTTAAAAGATGTTAGATCAGGTGTACTTTGAAATTTTAAAAAATCAATCTATATATTTGTTAGTATCAAAATTATATTTTCACGATGTAATGAGAGTAATTTGATAATAATAAGTAGTAATTGATAGTATACGAGGTGTGATGAAGAAATAATTTATGATAAATATAATAGGTATTGGTTACTATGTATTTTTTCACATTTATTAAAATGTCATAAAAACCTAGATTTAGAAATTAGTTCTTAACAAATTATCACAATGAGAAAGGTGTTGGGAAGATAAAAATATTAATTGGTAAATGGAGGCATAAGTAAAAAAATTGGTAAATGATGTCCGTAAAATATAAAGCAGTAAGGATATGTAAGAATGTCATTTAATGCTTACAAGAATAAACGTACCGATAGTAAGAGGTATTGAGTTGAAGATCTAAGATATTTATTATGGTGGATAATAATAGACAAGTAATAAAGGATGGAAATATATTATATAATAAAATAAAATAAATAAAGTGAGTATGACATTAAGCTAAACTCAACTAAAAACACGACGTTTCATAATCAATCAAAACAAATATGGTTATAAATGAAGTCTAGCTAAAAAACATGAGACATCATGTTAAGACGGTAAAGTCCTTAAGATATGATCGTGGTTAATCCAAGTTTAGCTTTCTAAAAAAAAGACCATGCAACCCAATCAAAATATATATGGCTACGAGACAAGTCCATCTGAAAATATTAAGATGTCATGTTATTTTTTTAATATATTTAAGATGTTATGATATTTTTTATTCACAAAATTTAAAAAAAAAACGGTAGAAAGAACTAGTTTTTGAAAATGTCAACGTAGTGATTGGCATCCGAAAAATAATAAAACCAAAGTTTAATAAATTAATAATACTTAATAATGTTTTTACCGATAAAAAATCTCATTAGTTAAACAAAGAATAAAATAAATATACATCAAAACAGATTTTTATCAAAATATACTAAAATAAAACTAATACCGACACGAGATCAATTAGTTATATTTTTAGAAAAGTGTTATAAAATATATAATGTATGGAAAAATATAGATGTTTAAAAAATATAAATATATTTTATAAAAAAGTTGATTTTAACGACAAAAAAATATGAAATTAGGTTAAATATTCCTATGAATTAATAGATGAATAGTTATAAAGTAAGTACAAAATGGAAAGATCACTTATAAATGTCAAATAAAAGTTAGGAATAAAAGAGAACTTGAGAAAGTGTTTAACAATTAAAACATTACCCAAAAAAATGAAATTTTTCAACTACTTTTGTCGATGTGATACCAATTGTTGGATTCGTCTAATTTCTCGGTATGATAATCATCTGTACTTAATAATTTTTAGTCTTTTTTGGTTTTTGCATCATCTTGAATAACAGTAGTTTCTTTAGAAATAGTAGCATTAATACGAAAAGATGTCTCAAGAGAAAGATTTGAAAGATAAATGGATCTACGGACACATATCTTGACTGTTTATGAGGGTTATTCCTATAAGGTCCTATAAAGATCATTTCCGGCTTATTACAAATCAAATATAGGTGTTGACATTGATACTCGTTTGTTCTTTTATAAGTTTATTATCATTGTCCAGAATTATTCTAGTAAGCTTTTATTTTATCTTTTAAGCGACGACAACATAATTTTGTCTAAAACTTTTCATTTCATCTTTGAGTGTATTTTTTCTCTCCAATTATTTGGCTACAATTTTAATCTTTTTATTTTATTGAGTTTTTATTAACAAACTTTGTTCCATGATTCTTTATATTTTGACCATTCTTTTTTATTTAGTTTTCATAGGTCTTGAGGATTATCAAGAGTGATAATTTTTTGGTAAAATTATAATTTTTCTTCTCCAAATTTAAAAAGCGGTATCACTTGATCATTCAAAAAATTTAAGTTATCTGGAGGAAATTGTCAGCCAACAAGCAGAACGAAATTGAGTGAAGTCTGAAAAAATTAAGCAAAAATAATTAATATTTATGAATTAACAAAATATATATCAAGAAAATCAATAAAATATTATACACATGAAATTTAATTTCACTTTTCAGAAGTTCTACGTTATAAATATTAAAAAAATAATATTTTGACTTGTTAATGACAAATCTGCCAACAAATGCACAAGAACTCAATGTTATTAGTTCATCTAATAAATGGATGATTATTATTGAAATTCAAATAATATATATATATATATATATATATATAGTAAAATTTCATAGCTGTATGATGAGTATTAGAACCAACCATAAATAAGTTTATATTCTCTTAAAAAAATAATATTAATAAAAGAGGTGTTGGTGGTCATACTCTTCTCATTTTTAATTTTTTTTCCAAAATTTGGCAGGTAAATTTTCCAAATATTATTTTTAAGAGTAAAATAATGGGTTTCTTTTCTTATTCTAATCATATTGTATTTTTACGGATTTACATTGAAGAGTACATCGAATCTAAAAAATTATAAATTGTCTAAAAATATAATACGTTTTTTGTTAAAACAAAAGTTGGTTTATTTACAGTATATGTACCCTATAAAAAGATGAATATAATAAAGAATAGTTTCTTGATATTTACTGTTTGGAGAATAACATACCTGCATAACATAATAATAATTATTTTCAGATATTTGACAAAAACAATTATGATGGGATGACTTATCTAGACTAAAAGATAAAAGGACAATAGGAAAATGTCGAAATGTTTGATTAAAAAGGTGAAAACCTATAAATATGAAAGTAAAGAAAGAGAGTGAGTCTTAAAAGAGATACGTAAGATTTTATATAGGACAATATAATAAATATTATGAATTACACAAATGTCCTCTCAATATAGATAGAACTGAAACGTCAAGAGTTTATTGAAAGATAATATGTGTTTATTTGTTTATTTATTTTTATTTTTCCATAAAATATATAATTAAAATTTATTTATAATCTTTAAATTAAATCTATGATAAATTTTTATAAATTTTAATATATATTATTTAATCGATGTTAAAATCAAAAATACTTTTGAACTGTTAAAAATACTCATGAATGATTAGATAGTTTTCGTTTTAAAATAAAGAAAATATGGCGCTAAGATAAATATATTATCAGATATTATTAGATAAATTGTGCTAACAATTAGTATCATATAATTTTTTATTTATTTTTATTTTTCACATATTACCTAATGTTATGGTAAAGTTATATTTCATCTATGCATAATCTACTATTATTAGAAAGGTAAAGACATATTACGAGGCAACACTCCAAAATTGAAATCAAGTATCGGTAATATTGATTATTATGATTCATATTAGAAATAAAGTATGAGACATTGTGAAGGTAAAATAATTAGAATCAAGACATCATTAAAGATTTAAGACAAACACATCGGCAAAAAAACAAAGTAATGAAGATAGGTAAAAACGTCGATAACGTTTCTATGGATAAGTAGTTGACACCGAATGGCACTCAACTGAAGATAAAAATAATTTAAGAAAATTAAGATGTTTATCAAAGATGTCGTTTATTATCGAAATATCCATAATTGTTTAGGGGTAATCTAGTAACTTTTATTAAGTAGTTGTAATGGATGATTGACATGTATCATATGTTACACATGTCATACATCATTATAATTTAGGGATATAAATAACTATACCTAGGAGGTTGAATCATTGTACGAAGGATTGATTCATTTGATTAATAAAGTTATTCTTGATTTTCAAAGTATTATTTCTTTGGTACTCTCTTAATGAAGAAAACTCCCTCATCAACCAAGTCTCAAGGAATAAGAAATCCTTTGCTAATTCCCTAGATTTAGTAGTCATCTCATATGTAGCCTCATGGAATATATTGCAAGACCACCCTATGGATTTTTAGTAGTATGCTTGGTCCTACCAGGCCATAAAAAATTATGTCTTGGAAGTGAATTTAGCTTTCAAGACCGTAAGGGGGTTTGACACCATGCCACTTCTAAGTCTTGTTAAGATAAGAAAAATAAAAGTCTCGAGATGACTTCCGTTAGCAGGGCCATAAGGGGGTCAACACCATGTTTACTCCTAAATCTTGTTAAGCCATCAAATATTGAAGTGTCGACAAAGGACTTCTAATGGCAGGTTCCTAAGAGGGGCTCGATATCGTGCATATCATAGGTCTTGTTAAGTATTGAAAATAAAAGTCTCAATGGATAAATTATAATGACAGGGCTCTAAAAGGGGTTAGGGACTATGAAACTCATAAACGTGGTTAAGTCATTAAAAAATAAAGTCACAACAGATGACTTACATTGGCATGGTCTGAATGAGGGTTCGTTACCATTTTACTCACAGGTCAAGCAAACCACCAAAACAAATGAGGGCTCGACATGCCAAACTTCATCATCAATACTAAAATACAAATGGATTGAAATCATTCAAATGTTTAAGTTTTGACCTCTCTAACAAAGACCGACTACCTCTAGAAGAATCTGAAACCAATCTAACGGATAAAGAAAAGTAAAGCCTCAAAATGAAACGTAAAAAATATGTCTCTGATTTTTGAGGACTTTTGGTTCAAGAAACAAAACATGACACATAGGCCATTGGTCTTACAATGACTTAAGTTCAAAAAAAGAAAACTAAAATATGTAAAAGTAAAAGGGGATTAGTGGGAATTAGTCACATCTTTATCGGAATCCTCACCCCCTTCTGTTTTCTTTCTAATATAATATACAAGGTAACATCATTTACAAGAGGTGTCCATTCAGATTCTCTATAGCTTTGAGTTCAGTGATAGTAGGCTCAATATTGATTGTCTACAATATCCAAGGGGTTACCATGAACATCGATATGTGTATCATTCATGAACTCTTATCATTTTATATTTATAGTCTTTTAACTTCTCATCCTCATAACAATCTACTCGGCCTCTTCCATCCAATCTTCTACGAGAAAATAATTCTAAGATATTCATAAGGAAGGATCAGGGAATGCCTCGTGAATATTCAGGATAATTCCACTTTGTATTTTCTCGACCTACTATCGTGTCAACCATAAAAAAAATGTTTGGCATTCTTAAATGATTTTCTCTTTAGCATCAATACTATCCATTATTTTCTTTTTAAGGGCAACGTTCGTATCCTACATGTCATTTTTTTCTTTTATCAACATGACAACCTCTTTCTCATATTCTTGCTTTAGTTTTTTGTCGCCTCTTCAGAAGTCAATTTCTCTTCCTCTCATGAATTTTTTTAATATCATCATAATAGTCTTTACATGCACTAGCTTGGTTTCAGTCTCCTCCTTATCCATTGGGTTTTTAGACGATTATTTAAAATATTAGAAAACTTTAGGCAACATTATTTTGTTTTGCTCGAGTATAGCTTGGTTGGCCTCGAACATATTACTGATCGTATATATTAATGAGTAAACTAAGTTGAAGAAAAAATTATATTCATTTCAAAAAATACCTAAGAAAATATTTTTCAACTACAACCTTTTTTATCATTTCAGTCCTTCCCTTCACACACATCGATGGTGGAGTGACCCCAACTCCTTAAGGATGTTTTACATACTTATTCTTAGGAATAAGGTAGATATGAGCCATGGAAGTAATAACTTGAGAATTTATATGCTTATAATTCAAAGGCTCTTGGTTTGACTTTTCGTGGTTTTCCATTACAAAACTTTTGGACTATAATAAGTTATATATGGTAAAGACACGATGATACCTATTATCATAATTTCAAATCAAAAAATGTTCCGAGCCGAGTAAGGATCTTTACGCATAGAATTAAATCTACCAAAGATGAAATAAAATAACATCAAGTGAAAAACATTTCATGAATAAGAGGCGGAATGTGTTTCCCTCAGTTAGGAAAGACAATCCTTATTTTCAATTTGTCAACTACTTTTGGTCCTACGTGTATGTGGTCAGAATTTCATTCTCTATTAACGAAAAAAATATGATTCCAACCCTATGAATTTATTCACTACCTTGTATTAACCCAAGAAAGATCTATAGAAAGAGGGGAATATACTTTTAGATTTATATTCAAAATCATTGTCGATGCCTCCGCTTTGAACCTAATCTTGGAAAGAACTAAACCTATAATGGATGTCATAATATTATTCCAAGTCGTTTGGAGACCTATGATAATGGAAGAGGTCTAACGAAATAAATAAATTGACCATATTAGTGAGTATGGGTATCTAGACTCTTAATCGAGAATATCAATATAGATCACCACCTCATATTCCCTAGTTGAAGCAGGACACCATATAGTACCTTTTCGAATAGCCTTAGTATTAGAATAATCAAAGAGATAAAATCATCTGTAGCTTTTTTTAAATAGTAATATATTTTATATCAGTTTTGAAAATAAATGATAGAATTAATTTCGGTAAGGGATAAGAAAATTCAAAACTTTTAAATAATAGAAGAAAATAAACATTAAATATAACTCCGCTCTTAAAACAAACATCATCACCTACGGTTATTTTGGTTTCTTTTAGTATAAATACCAGCTTGAAAATAAATAAACACATAACGTTTGATTTCAAAGTCAATCTGCCGGTAGTAATCTCTTTTCCTTTTCTTTTAATAGTAACACCCCATACAATCATCAAATACAAAATAATTGAATTAGTTTAAAATAAAATAAACCAAAGAATAGAGACTCTTCGTTTTGTAGAATTACATAAAGAATAATGAAATTAGCTGACAATTTAACGAATTATATAGGGACAGAGGAAGGAGGAATTTGGGATAATCTTTTTCTTATTGGGACTATATCAATATATAGCCGACGAATCCTGATGAGTGGCACTGCAGACAGAAAACAAATATATAAACACAAAGTGAAAAGTTTCATTTTTTTTAGTCCAATTAATGAACTTCAAACAATTTGCTAACCTTTTATCAACGATGACCACGGTGCGATGTTCACAATTGCCAAATCTAGAAAACACGCACAAAAAAAAAATATTAAGTTACTTTCCATTATTTATTTGTTTTCAATTTAGTCTTATTTTTAAAATTAATTGAAGTAGGAATCTAAATAATATTAAAATATATATACAAATCCTAATTTTTTTCAAATCCAATTTTATAATTAAAATATATAATAACCACCCATAAGTAGGGCTGTTATCGTTCCGGTTCGGTCCGGGTTTTGAAGGAACCGGACCGAACCGCTAAGCTTATCGGTTCGGACCGGACCGGACCGCTAAGCTTTCGGTTCTAATTTTTGGAACCGGACCGAACCGCTAAGCTTTCGGTTCGGTCCGGTCCGGTTCGGTCCGGTTCGGTTCGATTCCAGTTTCGGTTCGGTCCGAGTTTGGTTCGGTCCGAGTTCGGTCCGGTTCTATTTCGGTCCGGTTTCGGTCCGGTTCCGGTCCGGTTCGGTCCACTTAAAAAAAATAAAACCAATTAAAAATTTATTTTTAAGTAATTTTTTATTAAAATAAATGATATAAAAACTAAAACTTATAAGTTCATCTTTCATTTTCTTAAAAAATTGGTAATTAACTATTAATTTTGGTACTATAAATATATAATAATAATAATAAATAATCAGTTTTAACGGTTTTATTGGTCCGATTTCTTATCGGTTCTACCGATTTATCGGTTTTATTAGTTCGATTCTGTATCGGTTCCTACGGTCCTATCGGTTTTATCGGTTCGATTCCTTATCGGTTCTATCGGTTTATCGGTTCGGTTCCTAACCGGTTTTTTGTTTCGGTTCCTTATCGGTTTTCGGTTTTTAGAATGGAACCGCGAACCGGACCGTTAAGGTTCGGTCCGGTCCTTATCGGTTCGGTCCCGGTCCGATTCTCGGTTCCGGAAAACCGTTGACACCCCTACCCATAGGGCTGTCAAAAAAATCCGAAAAATCCGATATCCGACCGAAATATTCGATATCGAATCCGGAAAAAATGGATAATATCCGTATTCGAAAGAAAACGGATAATATTCGTATCCGAATTCGTATCCGAAAATAGCGGATATGGATATAGACATATCCGTATTCGAAATATCCGATATCCGAAATTGTATAAATATATATATATAAATATATATATATATATAATTTTTTTTTATTTAAACATAGTTTTTAGCTATCCCACATCGTAAAAAGCAAAACAAAATACTAAGAAAGTTGTCCATAAATATAGAAGATTGCTTCTTTAAAAATTATAACTTATCCCACATCTAAAGTTGGAAAAAGTATCGTTACCAAACTGTTTATAAAAGACATGGTGGCTTTTCTTAACAAGTATATCTTTTTTTAGTCTTATGACTCTAATCCCACATCTAAAATGTGGAAAAGAATTGCTACCAAACTTTCTATAAAAGACATGGTGGCTTTTCTTAACAAGTATATATTTTTTAGCCTTATGACTCTTATCCCACATCTAAAATGTGGAAAAGAATTGCTACCAAACTTTTTATAAAAAACATGGTGGCTTTTCAAAATAAGTATATTTTTTAAACCTTATCCCACGTCTAAAATGGGAATATGAATTCCTACTAAGGTGTCTATAAAGGTAGCCTAACCAATAATGCAATTAGTTAAAAACTTTAGTGGATATTCGGATTCGGATATTATCCGTATTCGGATAATATGCGTCGGATACGGATTCGGATATTATTTTAAAAAATATTCGGATTCGAATTCGGATTCGAATAGTGATTTCAGATTTCGGATTCGGATATAGACAGATTTGTATCCGAAATATCCGTTTGACAGCCCTACCTACCCATAAGAACCTTAAATCAAAACTATTTACCAATAATTATTTCCTCCCAACTATTTATCAATAATTATTTTTTCATAATTCTTCAGTTTAGACCTACAATATTCCTTTTATATATTAGTAAATCCTTTTGAAAATTACGTTTTTTTCAAAAATCTAATAAACTACATACTAATCTTTACAATTTTAAAATTAAATTTTATCCCACGAATTTTTGAACTTTTATTTTAGTCCCTAAAGTTATGAAAATAACATTTTAGTCCCACAAATTTTAAAAATTTCAATTTAGTCCCAAAAGTTTCAAAACAACATTTAAGTCCTTAAAGATTTGAAAATTATATTTTATTCCATAAAAATTCAAAAAAATGTATTTTACCTTGTAAAGTTTTTGAAAACCATATTTTAATCTTTAAAACTTAAAATTTATATTTTAAAATTCAAAAAGTTCGTATTTTGTAAAATCTAGTTCGGAAAAAAAATCCGAAAATACCATTAATTTTTAAGACAAACAAAAGTAGATTCATTAATTTTATTTTATTTTATTTTTTTATTTCTTGTTCAAAGAACTCGTATCATTGATTTTTTAGAGAACTCACATGATTGAATTTTCAAACAAAAATAGCATTGTTAATTTTTCAAAGAACTTGTATGTTTAATTTTTCAAAGAACTCTCATGGTTGATTTTTCAAACAATAGCATGTTTAATTTTTCAAAAAACCCGCATCTTTAAGTTTTCAAAGAACTTGCATGATTGATTTTTCAAAGAACTCGTATGTTTAATTTTTCCAGAACTCTACATTTGTTATCCAAAATTTAAATTAAAATAAATGTACTTTTTTTAAACTTCGGATTAATATAACTTTTTATTTATTATTTATTAGTAATAAAGGTTTTTGATAATAATAATAATAATAATAATAATAATAATAATAATTCTAAATGGGTATATATCTACTAATTAGTTAAAAGACAATGTATTTATAAATTTGTATATATCTATTAGTTAGTTAAAAATAAAATAATACTGGTTATTATTCTAATATTAAAATAACTAAACGATGAATAAGTGGTTAGAAATATTTTTAAAAAATAAATAATTAAAATTAAAATAGTAACGTAGTAAAAAGATAGTAATGGTGTTTAAATAAGAAATCATTGTCGCGTTTCGGTTTACATGTGGATTAAATTTGTTTTCGCGCATCCAGGTTTCAACTAGTTTTCAGTTTGAATTTTGAAGCGAATAAAATATTAAGAGTTTTAATACATATTACTCCACTTTTTAAGAATAGAGTTGTGGTTTTGACACATTTATTGTCCAACTTTTATATAAAAATAAAACAAGGGACGGGGGCTGACCGTTCGTAAAGATGAGGAGCCAAGGAGTTGCGTGGAAGTGCGTAAAGAATATACTGGAGAACTATACCATGACTAACCACCACTATCTCTTTCTCTTCCCGTGTCCATAACCTGATTTATCAATTCATTAATATTAATATTAATATTAAATAAATTTAAAAACATATTTAAAATAATTTAGAGTCCATAAAATAAAAATGAAATTACCATTTTATAAACTCTATTCCTCTTACTGAAAGTTCTTCCTCCGACTCTCTTACCAAAGGATTCCACAAGTGATCATGCTCGCTCTTCATCTAATTAATATACAAAGTTATATATATTCCAGGTTGTATAATAAGAATTATAATAATATAAAAAATAGATAATAGCATTTTGAAAGGTATACATACTAGTGAAAAGTCGATAGCTGGGAAAAGGGACTGGCACTCGCTAACAGTTCTTCTCTTATCAGGTGGACGAAGTCCCTGTGTATATATATAATTGTATTAATAAACTCATAATATAATAAATAAAATAATAGATCAAAATGAGTAGTAAAATGTAGGAAAGAATGAAACTTACATTACGGTCTCGTACAAGCTCAAGTGCAATAATTGGAGGACTATTGTCATTTTCGTTACCGAATAGCCCTTTTGCAGTCTGCATGGTCCTGTCCAACAATATTACAAATATAGTAGTATCACATGGGGAGGGTTGTAAAAATATAATTCATTTTACTATATAGTTAACCGGTTCATATTTTATTGTGTTTTTTTTGCTATGGGATATTTTACTAGATGAGAATTTGGCAATTATTCTTTAAAATCTATGGTCAATTTTAATTAATTCAAGACATACCAATAATACCAGCACCATCATCTTATAGTATTAAATTATAATTTAATTATAATAGTCTTTTAAAAAATAAGAAAACGAAATTTAAAAAATAAAGTGGTTTTTCTCATATTGAACTAAGTATAATATTATTTTTACTCGCGAATATTGGAATATTAGATCTGATTTGATTGATTAGGATATTCAAAATTTTATATATATAAATATTAATAGTTTATCGTTTAAGATGTTTTCTCACAAATATACGATCCAATTCCGATCCATAAAAACTCACATATTAATATAAGGGTATGGTTAAATTTGGATCTAAAGAATGTTAATCATTTCTAAAATTTGAGTGTGGATTTTTACGATTTTATTTTTGGATCCGTTGTTCATCTGCCGGTTGAGAAGGTTTCAACCGACGGGGAAACTCTGGACATGAAACCTTCTCATCCGTCGGGTGAGACCCTCTCACCCACTGGGTCACGTATATTCACCCGTCGGGGAGCTTTCCCGCTAGTACAACCGGCAGGGATTAAAAAGTATTTTTGGTAACTTTTAAAATTTGTCAAAGATTATCTTTTGAGCCATGATTTAGCCAAAACATTAATATAATTATTCATGTCTTCGTATTCATCCGAAATCATTGTCATCTTAATTTAAAAATTAAATACTTTTTCTATTTTATGAACCAATATCCATTATTTATAAAATAAAAATAAAATAAATAGAAAACGATGTTAAAAAGTGAAATATTGGGAAAACCTTCCCAGCTTGAAATAAAATTCTAAAAATAAATAGTTGAAAAGAAAAATACCTGAGCAGAGGAGAAGTGATGACCAACTCAGCCCTATTTAGCAGCCCGGTTGCTACAACTTGATTACGCAGATTATCTACCTGCAGTAACTAGCTAGTGTAAAATATCGAATGAAATTTACAGTGATTAGCTTGTAAAGCTGGTATCATTGTAAGTACCTGGTGCCAACCAAGAGAAGAGAGCGGTGCATCAAAAAGATGAGGCGATAAAAGAGATTCACGATCCTTTTCTGCTGCTATGTTGTGCAGTGCTTGTCCATGCCTTATCTGTTTATATAAACATAAACGTTATTTGTCAATCCAAACCATATATACGTCATAATAATAAGAGAAGAAGAGGAACCAACCAAGTGAAGTATTTTACAATGCTCCAAAGGGTACACAAATCTTGAGTCCATCTCTACAAATTTCAGTAAATGAAAGTCATCACATAATCCCTTACATTTATAAACTTAGCAACACGTTTTCTTTCTTCAACCGCAATAAACTAATAACATAACACGTAAAGCGCAACCCAAAATTTCAAAATATTTTCTTAGAAATGTCATTGAACTTTCAAGATGATATATCCAACGTTAAATCATTTGGAAATTTCTTGTAAATTTTAAAACTTTTTGTTGGTAGCGTAGCGTGTTAATAATTATGCCATGTTTTAACATATGCCTTTACAAGAATAGAACACAACCAAAAACTATTAATTATATAAAGAAATTTGAATACCGAAGAAGAAGTTACAAGTTTAGGCAAAATTGGAGGAGTTTGAAACTACTACGAAGATAAGTCCTCTATATATATATATATAATATTTTTGTTGCACGGAGTGTAGTTTACTTTGGTCTTTTGTGCATACTTTTGGTCCTCTGTGTGTACACAAGAACCTAAACTACTTTGGTTTCTATTTGGTCTTTAAATTACCCGGCAAGTATATTTTATTTTTCCATATTCGATTTGTTAGATTTACGAAGAATAATAGCATAAAATTGCTAAAAAAAAGCTAAAATTATTCCGCGAATTTCCACAAAATAAAAAGTTGAAATTATTCCGTGAAGTTATTATTTTTCACAATTTTATCTTTAAAAAAATTATTCCGCAAAATCAACATAATTTCAATTTTTTTAAACATTTCCTTTACCTTCTCTCTAGAAAAATTTACCATCATTTACCATAACCAAAACTAAACTAACAAAATTTTATTTAAACTAAACTAATAAAAAAAATTAACATAAACCAAGCCAATTTACCTAAAGTAAATCAAACTAACCCTAAAATAATGTTTTAGTAAATTAAACTAACCCTAAAGCAAAGCTAATTTATCTAAGCCAAACACCACCCAACATCATCTGAAAGCACATCTAACAAGTCTGAAGTAGCTGCACATCCCACAATCAACTCGTCACCAAACTCGAAATTATCACAAAATCGACTATGTAACTCCACCAAATCGAGAACAGCAGCAGGTCGACCAACTGAAGCAACCGAATCGAGAGTAGCAGCAAAAACAGTCCTTCGAAGCCGAATTGAAGCCTCACTAAACACAGCAGCAAAAATAGTTATTCGACGGTAAGTATTTTCAAACGTGATTCGATTTGGTTCTTGTTACGGTGTTGATTTGTTGTCGTATATGTGTTCTGGTTTTGTACTAGATGATAGGGGTCCAATTTTAGGGTTATTGGATATGTTACTGTTTTGATTCGATATGTTAGGTATGCAGGTGTTCTTTGCCAACACTTGGCGAAGAACAATATCCCTACGCCACACGAGTGGCGTAGGTTGCCATGCCCATGCCATCACTGTGGCGTGCGTATAAGGGCATACGTCATCGTTTTGGCGTATGCCCTTATACCCACGCCACAGTGATGGCGCTGGCCAATCCGCTCACCAGAATCATTCGGGACCGGTTTAATCTTGTTGTTTGGTGTATGTTTACCGTTTTTTTGCTATTATTTCTCTTAAAATGCTTCGAGCATGACAATTTGTGTTTCCATCCAACCTTGATATTTCGTACATTTTTTTTATTTCATGTAATGGATCATGGTGATGCCCCACCGTCTGCGGATGACTCGCGGACGAAGAGAATAAAGAAGCGGAGTAGGGTACGGGAAGCTGCTCAACCTGTTTTAGCTGTCGATTCAGAAGTTCCGATGGAGGAGCTGCGTATAGTTTCTGGACCGCATGCTTCCGGATCGAGTTGTGCTTCTGCTTCCCGCGGACGAAGCCATCCTTCCCCACCTATAGGGCATCCTAGAGCTCCTCCTCCATCCAGACTGTTACCGCTATTCGGCGAGGCATTCATCTCCCACACTGCATACCACCTTTTATGATTGTTTAATTTAATGTATACTAATTTGAAATAATGTTTTCAGGAGCGAGAGATGCGGCTATATGCCCATTATCCCAGTAATAGAGCATGGAGTTTGGCTGCACAGACTAGGGTACGCGCCGTAGTTGACGTCACTCCTTTCGGTCGACTCATAAAGCCGTTCTATCACATGCACAGACACTCCATCATGACGGAGGTTTTTTTTGGAACGGTGACATATTAAGCCTAATAGTTTCCATGTCTCGTGCAGAGACATAACGATCACTCTCGACGATGTCCACACCATTTTGGGACTCCCAGTTTAGGGTGAGCTTGTTGTGTTTCCTGTTATATCTGACAAGAATATGGCCATGCACGAGTGCGTTGTACTGCTTATAGTGGATGATTTATCCTTTGTGACGGAGGTTGAGAAATGCAAGGGCGTTGGTTTGGGGTTCAAATGGTTCCGGAGTAGGTTTAGTGGGCCAGAGTTCTGCGATGACAGCCTTGGTCTCTGTGATCTGATGGTACATGCGGCTATCCGCGCCTACATACACCGTCATATTTCCGGATAAGAGAAACATGTACGCCAATTTCAAATATTTGTTTCTGTTACGCGATTTGACTCAGGAGGGTGTCGGTAGGTACGCATAGGCCAGTGTTGTTCTTGCTTACTTGTACTACTATCTGGGTGAGGCCTCCCTTCACGATGCGAGGACTATGGCCGGATGTATCGGCTTGCTGGACATGTGGATACATGATCATTTCGGCATGCTCCGCCCCGTTACTCGTTCCACTTACACTGAGCGCCAGCCCACTGTTGGTAGATGGGATACAACTGCAGCAGTATCTGATTCTCGAACAAAGCTGAACCTTCGTCTCTCCGTTAACAACCTGCAGGAAAACGATGTAAGTCTTATTATTTAGTAATCCAAAACTGTTTTATATGTGTTTATGTATATATTGGTTTGTATTGCAGATATTATTTGATCCTTATGCGGTGTAGAGTACTCGCAAGGATACTATCCAGACCGAGTTATGAGGAATTTTGGCCTTGTCCAGAGGCTTATCCCGTAACCTTTAGTGGATATGCAATCCAAGTCAAGAAGAAAACCGAAGACGATGGTATATGCATTCGATTATGATGATTGGGTGAACTGGAAAAGCAACACATTGGATCCGGTTTTTAGGGAAGTGTTGATGCGAGACAAGATGGAATCTTTCTGTGCTCCTGAGTACCTTCTCTTTCGTTAGAGGATTAGTTGATTCGACCACATCAACACCGCAATCTACTCGCTCGATGACTATGTTCACGAGGATCGGGAGGAAGCTATAATCTGACATTTGCGTGTCGGTATGCACAAGATCTCGTTGTTTTCAGGAGTTGATGAGTTTGACCATGATTTCGATCGTCTGGCAGTGGCTTACGAGGATGTTGTGTCTACTGTCAGGAGACTTGCTTAGGCACTACGTTGTATTTTTTGGTTGTATGATACTTTATAACTGTTATCGGTTACTTTGATGGTTTTTCTATTTTTTATACACTTTCTATGCGGTTACATATTTTGAAGTTGATATATCTGTATTTTTGTAATTGCTTAGATGTTTTGGTTGTTTTATAACTGTTGTACATTCAAGGAAAGCGTGAACTACGACATGGAATCAAATAAACATGAATGCAAACAAAAACTCGAACATATACTAACTTTAATGATGCATTTAATTTAATTAATTATGCGACAAGATAAAATTAACGATGCATTTAATTAACGATCCATAATAGATGCATTTAAATAACAGTTAAGGGGAATCTTAATCTAAAAAAACACACATGCAGGAGTAACATAGTTGAAACATAGACTACTCGAAACATAAAAAACTTAAAGGCAGAATCAAACGAGTAAAGGGTGTTGTATACGGAAAGAGTTTAATGCTTAGTCGTCGACATCCTATCTCATGTTGTCATCTGAATCGTCCCCCTCATTCTTGTTTGCAATCCTATCCTCCAGATACGCCACCATATCCCTACTTATGTAGTCTACTACCGTCATGTTCCAGACCATAGGCGTTTCTTTCTTTATTCTAACCGGCATAAAAAGTAAAGGTTGTAACGGTTAGACGATGAGGTACCTGTGTCTGATTTCGTCACGATTTCGCACTTCCAGATCTCTTGTTCCTAGACGACTGTATTTGTAATACATCATACATACGACACAGTCAAAAAACGTATCGCTACTATCTTCCCCCATCTCTCGGCGGGCAACCCTCACCGCCTTAAGCATATGGTAGTCTTCATCAGTCGTAAACTCCATCTGTTAAAGTGTTTGTGGTTTTTTTTTGTAAATAGATGCCTGGTTTCTATTTTCTCAGATTGGATTTTGTGTCATGTTTATATATTATAGTTACTCTGGGTGGGATTTATTACGTTGGCGGGAGTTATTATGTTGACGGGAGTTTTTTTGTTAATAAAAATCGCTTTTGGCGGTAGTTTTTTAGTTAACCAGAATCGCTTTTGGCGGGAGTTTTATAGTTACTGAGAGCTGGCGGGATTTATTATGTTGGCGGGAGTTTTTTATTATTGAGAATCACTTTTGGTGGGAGTTAATATGTCAGTTTGAGTTATTATTGCAACTACAATGAGTAATTTAGGCATTTGTCCTTATCCTTATCTTTCGTCCTCTTTACTTTACACGTGTCACGTTTTGATTGGTCTAACTGGATAACGTTATCTGCAAACGAAATTGTCTATAAATAGATATTGTATCCACATTAAAGGGTAAACTAGCTGCTAAATTAAGCAAAAATATGTCTATGGACTGAGGTGGAAAATGAGTATTTGATGAAAGCATCAATTGAAGTTGGTAACACGAACCTACAAGAGGGGCGTAAACAATACTGGGAGGCAATGCTATGCCAGATGTATTTCCTATACGGCAAGGATGGTGTCTAGTCGCGTAAAATTTCTAGGCGTGTAGATGAGGTGAAAGCTAGGTGGTCAGTCCTAGACAGATTCAGTGTACATCCAGTTTCCGGCCTCAATGACTTGGAACGTCGTGTTGCGTGTAACCAGTTCAACTGCCAGGTCACTGATTCTATAATAGAGGAGCAGCTGGATCAAGTCCGTTTTGGACATTATTGACATCCAGGTTGAGGAAATGCGTGACTACCAGGATGCGAAAGAAGAAAGGAAGTTGATGAAATGGAACTGGCCTGATAGATAAATTATGTTCCAGTTTGTGTTTCAGTATGTTTGAGTTCATGTTTCAGTTGAAGTTTGAGTTAGTGTTTCAGTTTGTTTCAGTTTATGTTCGAGTTTAAGTTTGAGTTAGTGTTTCAGTTTATGTTCGAGTTTATGTTTCAGTTTGTGTTTCAGTTTGTTTGATTTCATGAAACGGTTTATGTTGGAGTTTATGCTTGAGTTTGTGTTTACGTTTATGTTTCAGTTTATGCTTCAGTTTATGCTTGATTTTAACGTATTCATGTTGTTTGAAATATAACAAGAGACAAAAAAACTACAGTCAAATGAAAGCATAAAGTATCATTCAAGAACCCCGAACCACCAAAGTTACTAACATAAAAAAAATGCATTTAAATTCACTAGCATTAATTATATATTTAATTTAATTAACATTAATGATGCATTTAATTACACTAATTTAATTATGAAATGCATCATTAAATTAATTTTTTCGGTTTTAGATTTAAGATTAAAATTAAAATTAAAAAAGTAGACAAATAAAAAAAATCCAAAAAATATTTAACTTTAGGGTTTAGAATACTGCCGTCATCCAATGCCGTACGGGAAGCCCTATTCTCCACTGTCGGGCGGCAATAGGAAAAACCCTTAAAGGGGTTTCTGTTCTGTTTGGAACACAGCTTGCAAAATGGGTGTGTCCACAGCTTAATGGCGTACGAATGGATTCTCACGCCAACCGTTGGCGTGAAATTGGTGTCTCACGTCGACCGTTGGCGTGAAAGTCAGCAGTCACGTCATTTGCTCGGCGAACACACCCACCAATGAAAATTTTGTTAAAATGAAAAACAAATATACGCCGAGATTGGTTAAATAAAGATAGTTTAATGGTCCGTGAATACAATACGAAGTGAGTTTACAAAAAAAAACAAAAAAAAACAAACACAAACTAAATTCGATTTCAAACTAAAAATTACAACACGTCTTCCATTAAAAATCTTTAGCTAAGTCCACTATGGGCTCCTCAAATTCAACGAAATGTGTCAGCGAGAGATTTTGAAGTCTTGAAAATACACGGACTCTATCTAACAAAGGGACCGACCAACAAATAGCGTCTTCTCTCGCCGTTCGCATCCACGTTGAATCTATAGTCGGTAAAGGTGACCCTTTAACCAAGTCAACCTACAAATTGACATTGAATATCAATGCGCGTTAAGAAAATAAATGATTAAATTCTTGCGAGACTAAAAATTCTTTACTCACGTGAATAAAATGGTTTTTATTGACGAATGCCACACCGATCTCATTTAAAGAACCATCCTTTGGTGGTGCATTTTTCACCGGTAGGTAAGTCGTACATCCACCGGGAGCGAGGCACTAGAAAACATAATTGAATATCGTACTAGTTTTCCGCAACTAGGAAAAGACAACCAATTTGCGGAAGGTGCATCCTCTTTTGTAAAAGTCAACCGGTGTATCTCCTTATCGACTTCGCTTTCATCATCGTAATATTCAAACTGTTTATAAAACTCCCAATCACTCTTTAGCTTGTGAACCAAGACTTCTCTAACCATTAGCCATCCACTTTCGTAACCAATCATACCATGCGCGATGGCTCTAAAACCACAATTACCGTCGCGCATAACATTTGTAATTTGGATTATGAAAGGACGCATAAATTGAGGTATGTCTTTTGAAAATCTTGAGTCCGACACATTTGGTAATCTCGTCGGGATTGCTTTAACCGAGAATGACGGTATAATAATAATGTTGTTCGACACATCTGTAGTGCCTAAACCAACACATGCAACCTATTTTTTTAAAAAAAATTTGGCGGTTTTTCTCCAGAATTACTAGGAGTAACTTTTTTGCGGTTTTGCGATCGTTCGTGCGATGCTACCGAAAGTGCCGACCAGGGTTGCTATACTAGCGGTGGGTGTTAACATTCTTGGAATTTTGGCACTATCGTGAGACTCGAACATTTCTTGTTCGCCGTATTTGTGATACGAAGGATCCCTTTTTGTAGAATAATCACGTTGGAGTTTTCTACCTTTAACGCGACCTCGGCGCCGTCCACGACCACGGCTTCCGACACGTCCGGGAGTTCTACAGTGGGTTTTAACCTTCTCGAAGGGTTCGCAAAGGAGTGTCGTCGACAGGTCAAAAATTTGTTGAAAGTTTTTTAGCCAATGACTTTGTTCGTAAACATCAAACTCTTCAAGTTTAGCATTTAGATTTGCAAAATTAAATTTCACCTCTTCTTCGCCGATGATTTTAACTCGAGGAACGATATCTAGTCTCTTCCAATGCTCGTCTATAATCCGAGTAGGTACATGACCGTCCATTCTTCGGATTGCCTCAAGTTCGTGGGAACACGACAAACCATGGATCGCACGATCGGTGCAAACGCACAAAGATTTTTACCGCCGCTTTTATCAACAAAATTATCGTATACTATCGCTAATGTAATAGGTGATAAGTACCCCCATAAAAATTTGAATCGTTTAAAATCTTGAAATTTGTGAATTAGACTCCACTTGCTAAGCTCCATCGATTCTTTAATGGTCGAATGTTGCATCACTAACAGGCCATGTACTTTATTTCAAAACCCATCGAGGTGTGAAATTATGTTTGCAAGCTTTCCGCCATATTAGAGGTGTGATTATCGAAATGCATGATTTTTTTGGTATAAGCGCGAACAAACCTCTCTTTATAAAGCATAATCCACGAGTCAACCACATAATACACCGGCTTATCTTGGTCTTTGAACACCGACCGCATATTAGCCAACCTCTCGTTCATCACCTCAACGGTATTGGATGAAACAACGTCGTTCTAAGACGCCAAAAAATTGTTAGCCACATTCCCGTCTTCAAACAGTTTTTTTGTTCTCCCGCTAACATTCTTGTTGATATGACACTCGCATAACATGTGACTAGCGCTCGGAAATATTTTGTCGATGTTATTCATCAAGGTCAGTTCACGGTCCGTAAAGATAAAACAAGGTAATTCACAATCATTCTCCTTCATTACCATTTTCAAGCATCTCAATGACCATTCGTAGTTGTCTTGTTTTTCACTCACCATAAACGTGAGACCAGTGCAAAATATGGTTGATGTTACCCCGACTACTTCAAACAAAGGCATCCTGTAACGAATAACTTATACGTGATATCCATGATTAGCAAGTGTGGGAAGGCCTGTAGTAAATCAATACTAAGCGGATGTGCGAAAAACAAATCAATTATGACGTTAGAGCCGTAATTGCCCGTCTGTACCCAATACTTGTACTTGTGCAATTGTAATTTAACTAACAAGCATTGCACTTGGGATCGACCACCATTTTCATCCATCCTCATTCTTTGACGGTGATTGTAAACGTGATTGATATTTTAAGCATTCTCCGGATCGGCCTTCTTCAAAGCACCAAATATTTGTCGCGGACTTGTTCCGTTCACCGTCAAAAGATCAACGAGCTCTTTTTTCCTTCCGTTTTAACTTGGACCATTGCAAATTTCCTTGAAAATACTTAATTGGTTCATGGTTGTGCATACCGGAAAGGACACTAAGAGCCCACTTATCGTCTCTTTCTACTGGATTGCCTACCAAATGAAAAGGACAATATATTTTTTTGCTACCGGTACCCTTACTCTTATGGTCGTACTTTTTAAAGACCGATTTAAAAATTCCAGATCGCTTGCATCGATAATCTACTCTTAGTGTTCTCTCTTTTTTCCCTACCTCCTTGGATGCTACGTTTATCGAAAAACCCAACGACTTCCTCGTATTTTTTACCCACTCGGTCATCGAGTCTAAGCTATACTCGTCGTGAGTGGTGAAATGGTGAGCGTAGTCCGAAACAAGCGAAATATCAAATTGGGTCACTTTCTGCACAATGTAAGAAGTAGATAAATCAATTAAACCGGCATTCCGGATTAGTTAAGCCCATTCCACCAATGTCAAGGTGTAGAACAGCATCACCACGCAAGTGGCTGGCATAGAGCACCCATCACACGCCACACGTGTGACGTATGCAAGGTTCCCACGCCAACAAACGGCGTGGTGATGTTGTTCTAAGTCTTTACATTGGCGTACGCAATGTCGACCACACCAACGGGTGGCGAAGAACAACAAAAATGAGTGAAGGAAATGCAATGTAGCTCCTCGACGTCCATGTTGCTTTAGATGGGAAGTGGTTCCGACTCTTTTCCGGTCATGTTATAAAGGTTTTGAAGTTTTTGAGAAAATGGGTTTTGTTGGTTGTTGTGTTTCTATTTTTAGTAGTTTGGAGAAGATGAATTAAGGTTGGTGTTTGAAATTGTGTTTGTAACTCCATGGAATAGTTTGGACTCCTCAACGACATGAGTTGTAATTTATTTGACTTTAAAGGATTTTTTGGGTTCTTTTGCTTAGTGGCAATTTTGTAAATATTGAAAATTAGAAAAAAGCGACTTCGCGAAGTAGTTTTGGCTCTTTTTTAGCAATTCCCTAACATAAATTGAGATAAATAAACAACACACTAAACAAGTGGCCGTTTTTTCAACGGTGATCTTGTTTGTCGATAGTCTAAAATATTTATTAACTAAGAGTATAAAAGTTGTTATTTAATATAGGTTTTAGAAGATATTTTAAAATGTTAAATATGATAACTAATTTATTTTTCTTACGTGATGGTTGTTAACATGTGAATTTAAAAGCAACGATTCTACATGTTTTTATAGATTAGTGTATGGAGAAGTTTTTTTTGCTAGAAAATGAGATTGTTTATTATTGAGAAAAGAATTAGTACAAAGGATTTATAAAATTTTAAAGGATTCCTCGAATCCTAATAAAGTCAAACCGGTTCAAAGGTGCAAGTCTTGAGACCTCTATCGAGAGAGGTTAATCTTAGAACGAAAATTAGTTTAGGTGAGACGAAACCTTAGACATAAAAAATTTTCAGCAAGGAGCTTTGATCAACTCAAATCAGCTTAGGGGAAACAATCTTCATCTTACGGAATGATTACAGTAATGCTTGAAGCCTAGAATATTGATGATTTATAAAGTTATGGAGGTTGAATGCAAGCTTGATTCTTCTGGGATTCTCAGCAGCTCTTAAATGGACATTGAAAGATATCATTTGATCTGTACTATGAATCCTGCAAAATAGGATTTATTAGGTAAATTAGAATCGAAACATAATTGATTTGAGTGATATTTGCTAGAGTGATAAAAGAGTAAAATCCATAGATTTAGGATTTGAAAAATTCTCCGATGAAGTTGGTCTTTAGACTATCTAGCAAGATGATAGCTTTCAGCTGATTAGGAATTGGGTCTTAGATAAGTCTATTTTGAATTTGCATTGGTTGGTCCAGCGAGCTAACCAATCAGCAACATAGTTTTGTTCTCTGTTGATATTTGAGATGCTCATTGTTAGAGAAACTAGTTTCCTACATCATTGAAACATTGGAGATAAGAGCCAAAGAGCTTTGTTAGTAGCTAGCATATGCAAGAGTATAAGAGAATTAGTCTATATTTCAAGAACATAGACTTTCATACTATTACAAAGTATAAGTCCATCAACTATAGCATGAGTCTCAACAAGAATATGATTTAACTTTCTGTAGTTTCGGCCAATAGCTTTCTTTATGTCCCCTTTGTGATCTCTTATAATGGCACTGTCTCAGGCTTCTCCAAAGATTGAATATGGTGCATCTGTATTGAATTTAAGACAGGGTGATGTAGAAGGAGTCCAGTGAATAGCCTTTAGTTTTCCTGTCTGTTTTGAGTGTTGAAAGCATCTAAACTCATATGCATTGCTAGAGTCTTTTGACCAGAAACTTCTGTTGAGCATTTTAGCCATATCTAACTTGAGAATCGCCTGGTTGATTTTAGCTATTAAAGTAGGAATAATTGAGTCTTGAAAGGTGAATTTTTTCTTGTTTCCGTGTTGCCAGAGAGACTAAAAAATTACAGAGAGTAGAGTAGATCTAATGTGAATATGATTAGGGGATGACCAATTCCACAATCTGATTATGTGAGAGAAAGACATGTGATTTCCAACCCTGACTTTAAACATAGTGTTGAAATGTATCCAAACTGAACAGACTAGGTAGCATTGAAAAAAGTGTGTTGGATGCTTTCAATATTTCCAAAATTTTGACACTTTGAAACTATAAATATATTTTTAGCATGTAGGATAGTGTCAATAAGGACCTAGTTATGTAGCAATAAAAGGGAATATTTGACAAGAATGACTCTATTAGAGATAAATGAGTATAAGTTTGATGTAGTTTCTTTAATTCTTACGGAATTCCAAGAGTCTTTAAAGGATAATTCTCCTGATTTACTTGCAGTCCAATGGAGCTTGTCAGGGAGATTATGCTTGATGACTAGTTTATTGATTCTATTGACATTAATATAGGTGACAGTAGAAGATAACATATCTATGTTCCATTCATTGTTGATCTAGAAGTCTTTAACATTGGTGTGTATATGCCAAGTTATATAATTTTTAGTAGAAAGATCCATTAGAGAATTAGTATGACACCATCGATCTAACCAAAACTTATAATTTCCTTGACCAAAAGACCAAAAGATAAAGGCTTCAATAATGTTTCTAATATTATGTAGTCTCTTCCAAACCTGAGACCTTTTGAAGAATAGATTAACCTGCATAAGATGAGCTGTTGAACAATAAATACTATGAATGACCTTAGACCATAAGCATGTATTTAAACTGAATTTCTTCCAAAGTTTACAGAAGTAAGTCTATTAGAATTTCTTCTAATTTTCTAATATTAATTATTCATTCTTTTTATGGAAGACAAATCTTGTTCCAGTTGGCCCTAGAGATGGATCTGTGATTCTTAGTTGTACCCCACGAGAATCTACTACAGATGGCCTTTATTCTCTTGATGGTAGTTCCAGATAGAAGAGTATGTTGCAGATGGTAGTTCGGAATAACCATCAGAATTGATTGGATAAGGGTGACCTGCCCCCAAATGAAAGCAATGTATGATCCCATTCTTGTACTCTTCTCATAATAGTTGAAATTTGTCCTTTATAATGAATATCAAAGATGGTATTATGGATGATTGCACCCAAGTAGATCATAAAGAAGTGGCTTTCCTTGTAACCAGTTAGATGTTGAATACGTTTGGACCTGCTTGATGTAGATGATTTAGGTATAATAAATAAGGATTTATCGTTGTTATTTAGTTGTCCAGTTTGTTCATGAAACTTAGTTAGAAAGCTACTGATGAGACAAATACTAGATTTAAGACCATTATTAAATATTATAGTATCATCAACAAAGGATGAACATGGAATATTATAATTATTATGAATTTTATATCTTAAACCAGGATTGTTATCTAAAAGATTTTTTTAGACCTCTTATTAAGAATTCTTGAGCTAGAATGAATAGGTTAGGGGATAATGGATCCTCTTGTCTAATTTCATTAGTAGCTTTTAAGAAACCTTTGGTTTTACCATTAAGGATGATTGAAAATTTAATATCATTGATAGATTTTAGGATTAGATTGGTAAATCTTTAGGTAAAACCAAAGGTTGTAAGAATGTTTTTAATGAATGAATAAAAGACTCTACCAAACACTTTAGATAAATCTAGCTTAAGAATTAAATTCCACCATCTACTTTTCTTGTTTATGTTGAATGTTAGCTCTTTAGTAAGTAGGATATTTTCTTGAATGCATCTACCCTTGACAAATCCACTATGTTCTTCGGAGATAAACTTAGGTAATAGACTAGAGATATATCATTTAAGATTCTAGAAATAATCATATTATACACATTTCAAAGACTTATAAGTCTATAATCACTATGCATTTTGATATCTTTTTTTTAGGTATTCGACAGATTGCAGTAGCATAAACACCACTAGGAACATATTCAACATTGAAAAAAGATCTAATAGTAGAGCATAGACCATTGGCAATTATAGACCAATATTTACGGTATAATTTGATGTTGTATCCATCTACACCTGCAATACTATCAGAATTTAACGCAAAGATAGAATTATAGATATCTTGATCACTAGAAAAACACAATAATAAAATATCATCTTCACTTGTGAGTATGTTAGGGATAGTAGATTGAATACTAGCTAAGTCAATAGAATAATTATTATCAGAAAGATATTACCAAATGTTTATCTCTTCCAAAATAACCAAGAAAATCTTGATTGCAGTTGGTCTTGATGGTTGAGTAGAAATCAGGATGATCTAACCACAAATTCTGGAATTTGAAGCTGTATTTTATCTGACAATGAAGTTAGATATTCTGATACAAAGAGAAGAGTGATATGATCCAGTACTTGCCATGTAAGTGACTGAAGTTGTTGTTAAATAGTTTGACCATGGGTTGTTGATTAGAACTCTGTCCATGCACTTCCATTTGTGGGAGTTGGACCAAGTAAATTTAGAATCTATAAACCCTGCATAATTTAAGTTACAATAAGAATTTAAGTTGTTAAAGTCGTTAATACTTCTCCGGCATATTGTTGTGCATGAGAGTTGCTCAGTTGGATCAACAATTGAATCAAAATCTCCTATAAAAAGCCTTTATTTGGCTGATTCAGTTACATCTCTGATTTTATCCCAAATAATGGTTCCAAGTTCACGAGTGCACTTAGCATAGATAACTGATATCATAAATTCTTTCTCAAAATCATAATGTTTCACATTTAAGTGAAGAATTTGATCATAATCCAGTACAATCTGAATTGAGTAGCTAGAATTACAGAAGATCTATATTTTGTTGAAGATATTGTGTAATGCATTTTGAAACCCCAAATTCTGAGGAGTTTGTTTTAGAAATTCTTGATCAATCATTGGCTCTTGAATGACTAGAAAATCAGTATTTTCTGATCTTATAATAATTTTTATTCTTCTCTATGTGGCTTTGTTTCCAAATCCACGAGCATTCCAACTTAAAATTGTTAAAGTCATTTAAGGGATCCAAATTGAGGTCTCGAAAATCTTCTTGTTTTCATTTCCTTCTGTGTGATAACATCTGAGTTGATTACTTTGGGAACTTCACCGGGATTCTTCATGAGACCTTCCTTGATAGGTTTATTTATTAATTTTTTTTCTTCTGTTACATGGGCTAATTGAGAAGAGGGGAGGCTACTAAGGTGTTGAGGATTGGAAGAGATGTTGTCTTGATAGTCAGGATCAGGTTGAGCAGAAGAATAGAGCTTAATGCATAAATCCAGAGAGTGCAAGGCTTCTTTAATTTCTGCATCATGAAAGACATGTGTTATATGGTTGGATGAAGATAGGTTGGGTTATATCTGAAGGTAGTTTCTATTGATGGGCTAAGAAAATGTTTAGGATTTAAGGTTGGTTAACTGTTTGAAAGATGAGAGGGACGGGATGGCCGATTAATATGATCCTTGGGGGTATTTGATATGCTGACTGATAGATCTTGAGGTTTTGGTATAGGATTGAGTTTGGGTAACCAAGTTTCTCTAGGAAGATTGATATTGACAGATGGTCGAACTGTTTCTGGAGATCTGATTGATTCTTAGTTGATTTTTTGGAAGGTTTTTGAGCTATAACTCATATGGTGACATTTAGATCAATATAAAGGTCTTTCTCCATAAGTTATCTTAATCCAGAGCCCACCTTCACTACCAAAGGTAACCCATATTTTTTTGAAGGGGTTTAGAAATGTCAATTTCCACCCAAGCCTTGCAAAAGTTGTACATGGCCTGGTTTTAGAGGTACCCAAACATCAATTGGGTTACCTATGGCTTTGAATAAATTCTTGATTAAGTTAGGATTGTATAGGTTAGGGGGTAGGTTATTCAGAATGATCCATACATGAGCTATAGCAGATTCTCTTCTAGGATGAAATAATGGTGTCCATTTTAGAACTTTCATGGTATATTTTCCAATGCTCCAGACTGATCGCTTCCAAATACATTTTAAGTCTTCTTGAAGTTCCAATTCAATCATAAGATGTGTTGGATCCCACAGAGCAAGACTGACAGAACCTTTAAACTTCAGAGAATCAAAAAAATTATGAATCTTAGACATTTAGGGCCTTCGAGACAAACAATTTCCAATTAGAGTTATCTTTGATTGTGTATAGATGCGTAATCCTCTTGAATTTGAATGTTATCATTTCATGAATAATCTGCTTGTTGTTAAGCTTAGTTATTTCAGAATAACTTTTTTGTTAATTCATGGTTGAGTTTGGATTATGGTTGCAGGTTTCATGCTTAAAGATTGGGTTGTTTCGGTAGTCAATGATTGATGTTGTTGGTTTGTAGATGGGTTGATGCGATGGGAAGAAATCTTGAAGCGAAGGAAATGCAATCGGAGGATTATCTATTGAAGACTTCTTGGAAAGTTGAAGTTCGATGAATTGATATAGAGGCCAGATCCTGGAATTTGATGAATTTTTATTATAGCAAATGGGATCAGAGATTGAATTTGATTCTGATGTAGATCAAGGATTGATTTAAGAAAAGTTGTAGAAGGTTCAACCTCGAGTTGATGTTGTTTCTCTATTATCATTGTTGAACTTTATCAAGACCATTCAAGATTGAGATTCTTGGAGGATAGATTCATCATATAATCAATTTAATTCCTTATACCTCATTTAGTGTATGGGTAAGTTAGTCGTAACCGTTTGGTTATAAATCAAATTACCGATAATCATTTAAATTTTGAAGTTTATCAAAAATCATTTACAACCTAAAATATCAAAACAATACTATTGAAAACACATTATAGACGCGCGCCACATGCAATCCTCAATCAAAGATTTAAATTAATTTTTTTATTTGTTATTGTTTACTTTGAAAACTTCATATCTTTCCAACCTTATATTAAGAAACAAATTCCAAAAAAACACATATCTTCTATTTATTAAAGACCAACAAAACGAAATTTATGAGTGATATATTTGAAGATTTTTTTTTTCAAAACTAAATTTGCAACCAAATTACACGTAATTTCGCATCTAAATAATAGTTATTTTTCAGATTTATTTAGCAAGACACGACTAGTTTCTTCTTATTTTCGTAATTCAATTGCACGTATTTTCGCACCACCAATATTTTTTCTATTTCCGTGACCAATTTACACATAATTTCAAAACTAAAAGAATAAAAAAAAAATTATGGATCTAGTTTTGTTCATCTTAAAAATACAAAACCAATACTATTTTTAAATATATCTTATAAGTTTATGATTTGAAAAATATAAAATAATATAAAAAATAAAAAAAATCGCTGAAAATATATTGATATTACAAAATCTTCAAATTATTATGTGTAAATAATATTTTCATCAAATAATTATTCGTAACTTGTTCAAATTATTATTGATGGATAAGTTTAAACTATTTTTGATAAATGTTACTCTCCCATTATCGATTCTTTTTACATAAATGCATAAAATAAATCTAAATTATCTGCATCTATTGCTATGATTTAACAAATATTGGTTTTCGAGAGATTCAATTAGTGTTTGAATTGTATTGGAAGAATGCGTTCATACTGGTCCATTGCGTATACGAGTAAGACTTACTAACGCGTAATGACATTCCTTTTTCTTTTCTTTTCTATTGAATCTCAACAAACTTCGGATCTCTTTGAAGGCTGATAAATTCTTTTATGATTCTTCTCTCGTTTCTATATAAAATTAGAAGAAAATCAAACTGGAAAAGCCATATTCAATTCAATTTGACATAAAACGCGGTTTATTTAATTTTATCTGGTTAAATAATCTGAAAGCTATTGTACTGACAACGGCAAAAACTACTGATCCTTAATATTGGATATGACAACATAAACCACCAAGAAATTCTACTAAAATGCTGAAAACGAAAATATAATTACATCTGTAACGGTTTCTCAAACTATCGGAATAAAATTGAGATCATTTTAAATTTTAAAAAAAACTAAATATAATATTTGTTAGGAACATATTTAAGTATAATATTTGTTAGGAATAGATCTAATGTAATTTAACATGAACACTTGGAATTTAAGTGCATAAATTGGCGAGTGTTTAGAGTATGAGTTGTTAGTCGTGTGAGGTAGGAGTTTCGACAAGATTTTGGTATAAAAACATCTGCTAGAATCTTATGATAGGAGCTTTGTCGAGATTTGTGAATAAGAAACTTTTAAAACCAAAGTGTATAAGCATTATTTGTTGAAAATTTAGTAGTTGGAACTTAATTGTTTGAACCTAAGTGGTTAACTAGTGTATCTTGGAATTTAAGAGTAAGATCGTTTCATCTCAAAGCTTTTGAATATACTTCGAAGTTTCAAACTCAGTTTAGTATTTATGAGAAGAATCTGAATCGATGAGACATCGTCAACCATTATAAAAAAAACATTTGATCTGAGTGTGCCTGAAGGTTAGCCAGAATATTATTACCGTTGCAGATGTCAGAGGTCAAAGGTTGGTGGCACTACCTATCAGATAGTATATGTCAATACTGATGTCACGGTGGATGGTTGAGCTCATGCCCACCAGCCGTACAACTTGTGATGTGCTTGAATTTTTTTACTCTTACCTTTGAGGACCAAAAAGACATCCTACAATTAGAGTTGTGAACTACTTTATTTCACCGATTGGTGATTTTTCTAAAAAAATATAGATTATATTTTTGAAGATAAATGATGAAGTATTTTATTCTTCTAAGTTTGGAAGGAAGATGGTGGAGAATCAAATTGTGAAGATGTTGAAGAAGTTAAAGACTAACGATTCTTGGAATTTTTGAATTAATCATACACTAGCTAATGTTCTAAACTTGACGTTTCTAGACACATAATCGTGAAAGGAACTCCATAATAGAATCTAATTTCTCCGGATATAAATCGAATCTTACTCGAAAAATTAAGGTGTATGCTTTTTAACTAGAATAGACCAAATATTTTGGTAGACCTGTCAAGACAACTACATACATCACCAACATGATTCCATCTCCGGAGATGGAGTTCAAGTGTCTACGAGAGAAATCAAGTCGAAAAAACAGTGCTGGAATGTTTTAGAGTATTAGGATATGTTTCTTATGCACACATTAAGCTAAACAAGCTTCATCTGAGAGCACTAAAATGTTTGTTCCTCGGATATCTCGAATGAGTAAAAACATATAAGGTGTGGTGTGTGGAACGTGGAATATATCAAAATTCTATTAGTTCTATTTACCTAAATGCACTCAAATATATTGTTAAATTTGAATTACCTTGATAGAATTATATGTTTGTGGCTAAAGGCTTCACAAAAAAGAAGGTGCCAGTTTTAATAACATTTTCTCGTAATTTGTGAAACAACCATTATAAGGTTTATGTTATTAATTTTTTATAAATTTGATCTTGAATTATATCAAATAAATGTTACTAATAACTTCATGCATAAAAAACTAGAAGAGACTATCTACATGAGTCAACCTTAAGGTTTTCAAGAAGGAGAGGAACAAAATGTATGTTTGTTGAAGATATCTTTATATGGGTTGAAACAGTCACTGAGATAATAGAATAATATACTTGAATATTTCATAAAGCCAATAATTATGCGAGGAGTTATTACAACAACTGTGTTTATTATGATGGGAAAACATGTATCGAGAGACAATTTATGTTGCTACTATTATGTGGATGACATACTAATAGCTGCAAATGACATGGATATGATTGAAACTCTAAAGATCCAACTGAAATGAGAGTTTCTAAATAATGTTATAAGAGATGCTAGGAGGATCCTTGGTATAGAAAGCAAGAAGAACATATTGAGAAGGTATATATATTTTTAACTCAATAATAATACATATGGAAGTTTCTCAAAATATTTGTTATGTCCAAATTCTGAGAGGTTGGAACTCATATTGGTGTCCTTTCAAAAATTAGTAATACTTAAGCACCAATCGATGGAAAATATAAGAATTTTATGAAAGAGATATTGTATGCTAATATATCATTGGAATCATTATGTATGCAATGATATGCACGTGACCATATCTAACATACTTAATTAGTATTTTGAACAGATTTATGCCTAATCTTGAAAATCCTCGCTAGCAAACCTTTAAATGGCTCATGAGATACTTTAAAGATTCTCATACTAGGTTGTATTATAATCAGAGTTATAAGGCTAATGTGATGCTAAAAGGGTATGTGGACTTTGATTATATAAGTTTCATCAACAGTGGGAATTTAATTTTTTGTTATCCATTTAATGTGCTTGTAGGAGTGGTTAGCAGGAAATCATATATTCAAAAGGTTGTTGACGTATGATATACATAAGCCAAATATATGATTTCTACTAAAGCAATGAAGCAAATCATATAGTTGAAAGGATTGTTGAATGAGATAACTCGTATATATCAATAAATGATTTTGTTCTATGAAAATATTATTAAGATTAACTTAATAAGGAATATGAAGTTCTATGAACGAATGAATTACATAGGTATCAAGATTCACTTCATCTCAGATGTGATGGAGAGAAGATTGCAAAGATTACAAGTGTTAAAAAATTATTCTGATGATCTGGCCAATGTAGTACTAGTTTCAAAGTTCACGAACTGCACGAGACTTGTTTAAGTCTGAGAAACAAGTGGATTGAATATCTTTGCTAAAGAGTAGTTCAAATATCGGTGCAATAGATACTATAGTTACTATAAGCCTAGGTGCATAATTTTAAAGTGTAGGCTCGAAGTCACTAAATCAAGAAATGTTGAAACTTAAGTCATCAATTGTTGAGACTTAAAATGTAAGAATTGTTAGAACTTTAAGGTATGTCAGGTAGGAGCTCAGCCAAAAATTAGGTGTAGAGATGTTATTTGGAACCCAAGGGAATGAGCTTTGTTAAGATTTGTCAGTTAGAAAATTCTAGAACCTAGGTGCGAGAATATTACCTTCTAGAACTTGAGTACAATGACTTAGCTATTGGAATCTAAGTACATGAACATCAACTACTAAAAAGATCGTAATCAGTTGAAGCTTATGAATACTTCGACGTTTTTGGATGAAACATGGTTTGATATTTATAAGAAAACATCCTAATTAATCAAAATATGTTTGTTATGAGTGTTCCTAAAGGTTGTTCATAAAACTACTAGTGTTTTAGATTTCATATGTCATAGGTTGGTACCAGTACTTATCAGAGTTGTGAGTTGCTATTGTGATCCTGGAGTATTATATCACCCATCTTGATTCTATAAATAGAGATGAAGAAGTATGAAGAAACGTTTTGGTGATTAGCATAACAAGCAGTTGGAGAGAGGAAAACAAGATCTTTATTCGGTTTTAAAGAAAAAACTACAATTAGGAATTTTTTTGTAAGAAAAAACTGAGAGAAACACTAAAGAACCATAATTTCTTTTATAAGCTTGAGAATCTTTCAAACAGAAGAATATTGGTTTTCTTAGTTACGTTTGAGGTTTTCCTTGCAATCATTTCTCTGTATAAAAACAATGTTCGTTGATTATAGATGTACAATTTCTTCACAATCAAAATTGATGAGGATAAAAGTAGCCTGAGGATAGGCTGGTAATTTCAAATGGAGTCTTAAGGCGGTGTGAGGGTGTTTCAGGGTGTTTCACAGTGTTTAAGGGTGTTTCACAGTGTTTAAGGGTGTTTCACAGTGTTTAAGGGTGTTTCAAGGTGGAGAGAGAATTGTGCAGCTTGGCAGCAGTTAATTTTTCTTACCCATAGTTAATGCTGGTGGTTGGGCATTTATAGTGTGAAATTTGGGTCCTTATGGGCTTTCGGGTCAAGTTTAATGGACCCGGGTCATGTTTAAAGACCCATAAGTTTTAAGCAGATGTGCAGGTAGCTTAGTCAGATAGTGTTTAGGTTTTTTAGTACTTTAGTCATAGTTCGAACTGCCTTAAGTTTACAGTGTTTAACGATCTTAATTCTGCTTGTTTGTAAGTGGCTCATGGGAGAATGGCAAGAAAATCAAGGCCGGGGAGAATCCTAGCCTTCTTCGAAGTAGATGGAGGAGTGATCGTAAGTTTTACTTTAAGTTTCTGTTCGAATTTCTCTTTTCATTTAGTTTATGCTAATCAGTTACTTTCTTGTTTTATCAGAGCTTCCAAAGGAGTTCGGAGACTACCTAAAAGCCGGACAGGTCACCTGTGGCAAGATAAATGCATGGGCCGCAGAGAACTGGGAGAACCGGTTTCACAAAGCTTTTACCCCTGGGAATTTAGTGAGATCCCATCTGTGGAACACCACAGGTCGAAGGGATCTCACCTGGGAGGAGTTCTCCACCCCACCTGATGAAGATGTAGTGCTGAGAAGGTCTCATGAATTGGATGGGACCCTCTTCCTTCCTGCCCGGGCCAAAGCCCCAAGTAAAATGAAGGGCAAGAAGAAGAAAGGCAGGAAAGCGGTAGAGGATACAGAGAAAGAGGCTCCCACAGGTTCAGAGGTGCCAGCTCAAGCTCAAGTCGATGCAAACCTTCTACAAGTGGTAGAGCAGGAGAGCGAGAAGCAAGGAGTGAATTCCCCAAAACCTACAAGGGCTTCTAAACGGACTCGCAAACAAGCGAGTGACAGTGCTGACAGGGAAGTCAAAAAGAAAAAGACTTCTCAAAGTGAAGAGTTCACTCTCCGGGATCCGGAGCCCACTTTCCCAACCGATCCGACGTTGGCTGAAGAGATCCCATGGAATCTTAATGAAGGGATTCCAAGGGAATTCCATACTGACGAGATTGAAAGGGGAGAGATTAACATGGATGAAGTGGATGTCACCGGTCTAGGTCCTCTAGGTGATTACTTCCTTGGCCTGTCCAGAGACGAATTCGCAGGGCCATATGTTCCCCCAAGTAGCTCCAACACAGTAAACTTCAATGGTAGGACTTTCTTGGTTTCCAGTGAGAGGGATGTTATAGCTCATTCCCTCCTTAGTAACGTACAACCAGTACTCACCCTGGAAAGGCAAGTCCGGAGTCAGGCAGAAACCATCAGAGACCTCAAGTCTGAGAAGGAGAAGCTGTCCGATCACCTCGGGACTGCTACTACTAAGGTTGACCTGCTTAAGGAGTCGAACGAACAGCTAAAGAAGAGTCAAAATGAAACCAACACAAAAGTTGCTTCTTTAGAAGAGACCGTAAAAGATCTCCGGGCTAAGCTGTCCGGATTGGAGAAGGACTTGACAGCCTCAAGAGGAGAAACTGCAGCAAAGGAGAAGATTGTCACCAACCTGACCACTGACAAACTTGCTTTAGAGAATGCAGTGACTTAGGCTGTTGAGGAGAAAGCTGCTTTGGTGAAGGATCAAGAGGCCATGATCAAGGCCAAAATCAACGCTTATGCCAGGGAAATGATACGGAGTGAAGAATTAATGATTGAAAAAGTGAAGTCCGATATGGTCCTCCTGTTTCACGAGAAGTTCCCGAAGAGGAGACTAGGGGACTTATGGCGCTATGTGGATGACGATGATCTCCCATACTGGACCATGGTTGATGAAGGGTATACTGATATATCCTCGTCTGGTGACGAAGAGGAAACCGGAGAGAGTCCGGGTGAGGGAGAGGTTGACCCCAAAGGTAAGAAGATCATTGAGGAAAAAAGCGACATCAAGAGCAAGAGAACAGATGAGGGTGAGCCATCTTCAAAGGCTCCACCCTAATTTATAATTTGTTTTGTTTATCCTTTGCTTGAACCAAAGTACTTGGAAGGCCAAGGCACCTTTTTTGTGATGGTGTCCGAATTATTCGGACAGATTTTTGTACTGCACCCAAACTTGTTTAAAAAGTCCTTGGAAGGCCAAGGCAATTTTAAGTTGTTGAATGAATCATTCTCTTCTTTCATAGTCTGTTTAAATAGCTGGAGTTTAAGTAGTTTTGAGTTATTGTGTTGTGAGAGTGTTTAGTTTCTCTGGCTAGAATTTAAGTAGCCCTTAGACCTTTCTGTCCGGATAGTATGATAATCAACAGAATTTTGCAAAAACTTAGAAAATTATTTAAGAAGGCTCCAAGTTTTATTGAAAGCTCTCCGTGGCACCGAAGAGAGGAAGTGGTATGCCCCCCAAATATTTACATGGATATTTAAACAAGTAAATATTTACACAAGTTCATTCCAAGTACATTCGAAGGTGTTCAATATTCATAGGGTGAGTTAAAACCCTGCCATCTTTGTCTTCTAACCAGTATGTCCCAGGCTTGATTCTTTCAACCACAATATAGGGACCCTCCCAAGTTGGGGCCAGCTTGCCGAAGAGCTTTTCTTTAGTATGCAAGAAAACTTTCCTTAATACTTTGTCCCCTGGCTGAAAATCCCTTCTTCTAACTTTAGAAGCAAACCTGCTTCTCATCAAACCCTAATATTGTGCCACTCTAAGATGAGCTTTTACTCGCCTTTCTTCAATTAAATCAAGTTGATTTCTAACTGCCATTTCATTAGCCTGTCCGGAGAAGTTGTGGACTCGAAAGGAGGGGAATGTCTTCTCTATGGGGGCTACTGCATCCATCCCATAGACCAAGGCAAAAGGTGATTCTTGTGTTGCAGCCCCAGGCGTTGTCCGGTAGGCCCACAAGACTTCTTGTAAATAACTAGGCCACTTCCCAGCAGCCCCTTCCAAATTTTTCTGTAAACCGGACAGTATTGTTCTATTAGCCACTTCAACTTGCCCATTGGCCTGAGGGTAGGCTGGTAATTTCAAATGGAGTCTTAAGGCGGTGTGAGGGTGTTTCAGGGTGTTTCACAGTGTTTAAGGGTGTTTCAAGGTGGAGAGAGAATTGTGCAGCTTGGCAGCAGTTAATTTTTCTTACCCATAGTTAATGCTGGTGGTTGGGCATTTATAGTGTGAAATTTGGGTCCTTATGGGTTTTCGGGTCAAGTTTAATGGACCCGGGTCATGTTTAAAGACCCATAAGTTTTAAGCAGATGTGCAGGTAGCTTAGTTAGATAGTGTTTAGGTTTTTTAGTACTTTAGTCATAGTTCGAATTGCCTTAAGTTTACAGTGTTCGAAATCATCTGTCCGGTCAAAAAGTCCTGTTCGAATTAAATACTTGGAGCCTGTCCGAATTTACGGGGAGATTTACTTTGGACTACCCTTCCGGGGCGCACTTCGAATTCGGACTCATAAGGAGCCTCTTTTTTAGGTATTTGAACAAGTGTCCTTGTTAAAGAACTGAAAAACAGTCCGACTTTGGAAGTGGTCTTCCAATTCGAAGAGAGTTGAGGACAGGCCCGGACAGTCCAATCGTTACGAATTCTAAACGGTTCTTGTCAGAGTTAGTGGGACACGTGTCACTCTCTGGTTGATCACTTCAGCCGTTTTTTCACCTTGAAAGTTGCACCGCTTTCTCGAACAAGTTACCTCTTTAAATACTATTAATGACATCAGCGCCGTCTTTTATTCATTGCCCAACTTTTCGGATTCTCCTAGGAATCAACCCCCCTTTTTTACATTTACTATAAATTCTATTCATTTTTCACAGCCTCATTATCACTTTCACTCTGCCATTTTACCCAAAGCTTCATCTCTCTAAAACTTCAAGATTTCCTTATTCGTTTATGTTCACAGCAAGAACAGCTCTGATCAAGGGTGGCTGGCTTAACCTCTCAGAATTGGAGAAAGCTCAAAGGGTTGAAAAAGAGAAAATACTTGCAGCAGGGCTTCCAGCGTCGCCTGTCGAGAAACCAGCCCCTTCAATCGAAGAATCTGATAGAGGTTCATCTTCTTCTAAAGGTACAAAACCTAGAAAACTCTTTCAATCAACACTCTCTCCCATAGTATCTGGCTCATCAGTCCAAGAGTCAATCCCTATTGTTGAACCGGGGGTCACTGTCACAAGTGTCAGGAAGAAATCTACTTTCATTGCTATGGGGTCCGACTCCGACCATTCTCCAGATAAATTAATCATGAAAAGACCAAGCAGATTGGTTAAAGGACTTTCTTCAAAAAATACCAGTGATTCAGGGTCCGGGGCAACTGTTAGGACTCTCCGGGAAAGGCCAGTCGGTCCGGGGGCTAGAAGCCCACTACCCCCTAAAGAAACTTCAACCTCAGAAACTCAAACTGAGATAAGAACTCAAACTCATACAAAGAGCCAACAGTCCGGAGGATCAGCTGTGCCAAGCTTCATCCCTCCTCGGGCTGTTTCTGCTGAAGCTCCCCCAACAATAATGGAGGAGAGGATGGAAGACTCCACTGAGGAGGTTAGGTTTGAGTCCGAGTCTTCCGGACAAGCTGAAACTGCTATAGTTGTTGCCAAGAAGGGCAAAGAGGACTTGTATCTGAGGCGTCCGGACCTGCCGGAGAGCCTTGAAGGGAGAGTAGGGCCCTGCTTTCACAAGGTAGAGTTCAAATATATTTTATCTCTGTTAAAGACCAAGTATGCGTTTATCCATACTAAAGATCTGGGACGATTTCGCACTAAGTGGGGGATCCCTGAAAATGTAAAAATCCGAATTCCCATCGATCCGGAGACCCCGATGGATTGCAAAAGGAACGAGATAGTCTTCTTTACGGAGCTATTCAACTAGGGACTTAGGTTCTCACTGGATCCAGAGATAGTGCGCTATTTCCACCTAGTCAAGCTATGTCCATCACAGCTAAGCCCTAACGGATGGTACACCTTGATGTCATGCATTATGGCGTCTAGATTGTCCGGAATCCCTCTTCCAATGGAAGAGTTCGCTGCTGTAGCTAGTTTGTGCAAACATCATCAGTTCCCTTTCTATCACTTTAACATGGGGAACGATCTTAAAGATGTGGATGATCTCTTGGAGTCGGAGAGCAAGTGGAGGAGCCAGTTTGATGAGGATAAAAGTAGCCTGAGGGTAGGCTGGTAATTTCAAATGGAGTCTTAAGGCGGTGTGAGGGTGTTTCAGGGTGTTTCACAGTGTTTAAGGGTGTTTCACAGTGTTTAAGGGTGTTTCACAGTGTTTAAGGGTGTTTCACAGTGTTTAAGGGTGTTTCAAGGTGGAGAGAGAATTGTGCAGCTTGGCAGCAGTTAATTTTTCTTACCCATAGTTAATGCTGGTGGTTGGGCATTTATAGTGTGAAATTTGGGTCCTTATGGGCTTTCGGGTCAAGTTTAATGGACCTGGGTCATGTTTAAAGACCCATAAGTTTTAAGCAGATGTGCAGGTAGCTTAGTCAGATAGTGTTTAGGTTTTTTAATACTTTAGTCATAGTTCGAACTGCCTTAAGTTTACAGTGTTCGAAATCATCTGTCCGGTCAAAAAGTCCTGTTCGAATTAAATACTTGGAGCCTGTCCGAATTTACGGGGAGATTTACTTTGGACTACCCTTCCGGGGCGCACTTCGAATTCGGACTCATCAAAAATGATGTTGAATATTGTCTTTGTGTGATTAATTTTAGTCGTGTTCTTTTTATTAACTTTTTTGTTTGAAAGTAAATATCTAAATATTTACTTATTTTTCGATAATATGAATGGATTTAATCATTACTTTGGTTAATTTTTAGACTACTGTCAAACATTAACCAACTTAGATTAAGTCTTGGCCAATTGCTAAAAACTTTAATCTTATGATTTCCACTAAGTCTAGTTTTATCTTGCTTGGTTTCCCCAACAACCGATGTGGTGAGTGTGGATAATTTTTAACAATATTTATTGTTAATGACAATCACAAGGTAAAATATGAAGATTATTTTGAGAACTTTAGTTTGAAGATTAAGATCTCATCAATTTTTTTTATAAATATGAGTTACATGGAGTCCAATCTTATAAATTCACCAGAGAAAAAGATTTCAATATCTTGAGAATTAAGACAATAGTTTTCCCAATACATAAAAGATTATTTGTTGTCATTGATGGAAAATTACAAAAAATGTTGATACTGATGTGTTTTCTAAGGCCCACAGTGCTATGATCTTGAGTTTGCGGTATAAGGTACTTCCGAGAGGTGGTTGAAGAGCCTACGAATTTAGGGATATAAAATAGGCTATGATTAGGGAGTTTACTTGTCAAATATGACGCCAAAGTAATGAATAAATTTTGAGAAATAATTTTCTTTGATTTAATATATATATTTTATATTAGAATGTGATCAGTCTTCAAATGAAGACTTTGATCCTTATTGATAAAGTTTACAAATAATATTCTAAAAATTACAAGGTTGAGCATATCATCCTGTTATAACCGTCTAACAACCATTATTGGCAACCTATTACATGATTACATGTGTGATTTGGTTATAAATGCTTAAACATTCTTTTTAGCCCTTTGTATGCTCGTCTTGTATCTCTTTACGAACATCTTCACAATGTCTGCTTCTTATAACCTCTATTTTGTTTCGTCTTACTTGGTTCAAACCTCGTCTCGTATCTCTTTATGACCATCATCTTACCTCATATGACCTTCATCTCATATTCTTTTTATGAATCTCGTCCAGCTTTATTTAGTTTATCTTACAGCTTCTTATGATTCATTTTTTCAATGATCTCTGCGTTTTACTTGATCCATCTTATGCCTTGTCTTACTTGGTTCATCTTGTATAATTTTCATCGTCTTCCATTTGTCTCTTATTACTCACATCTTAATTTTTCATTAGCCTATAATAACTTAGATGAGGTAACTTTTATTAAAAAATAATTATTTCCACGTGTAAATAATCATGACATTAGTCATTAAAAGTTTGACACGTTTTAGTAGCCATACTTTTCAAAATTGGAAATATTTTGTTTTCTTATAATATAATGACACACTATCTCCTGATCACATTATCTTCATCGTAGATGTTATCTTAATCCAACGACTTAGATCTACAAATTTTACACAAAATAGACTTTCTTCCTCTCTTTTCTTACCCATTTTTAATCTCTATAGAAATAAACTTCGTATATCTTGCCGACTTTATTAAAACTTTTAAAAACGTTATTTCTTTTTCATTTTTTACTGCTTGCAACATGTATTTTATGTATAAATCTTATCTTCTATGTTTACATTCTTTGATTTATAATTGAATATAAACAACTGATCTAAAAAAATTCATACTCATACTATTTAGATTAGATATTAATTCTATACTTGGAGAAAATTTCCTCAAATTTCTAAAAAAAAATTCTTGTTTCATACTCATACCATTTAGATTTAGATTTTAATTCTATTTTATCTTCTCATGAACTCCACATTAAGCCCAAGGATAGTTTTCTTAGTTTTAGTTGAAAAAAAATATAAATTTCTTTGCGCAAGCCCTTCGTATCTCTTGCTGACTCCATTAAAAATTTAAAAAACTTTAATCTATTTTCATCTTCCACTACTTCGAACATGTATATTCTATATAAATCTTGTCTTCTATGTCTTTGTATGCTTTAATTTTTAATTGAATGTTGATAAGTCATATATCCTTGTAAGTTTTAGGGGAAAATGCTTCCCGAAAATTTTGGAAAAATACTACTTATTTTATACTCATACAATTTATATTCTGATATTAATTTTACTTTATCTTGTCAGAAACCATATACAAAGACCAAGTATAGTTCTCTTAGTCTTGGTTAAAAAATAAAAATATTTTTGCACAAATCCTTACTCTTTCAATCACTTTGTTGATAATCCTTCTTTTTCTAATTCAACAATGATCTTTAACAAATAACAATTAAGAACAAGTCCTACTTCGAAACCTGTATTACCAAATCCCTAAAAGAGATCGATTATCCGCTGAAAACCTTCGTGGAGATGAACATCAATTGGTTATTTACTTCATCAAATTGGGGATGATGAAATACGTTTTTTCATCTTCACGTTCCAATGAGGTTTTGGATTAATTTTTTTATTCTTGTATCCGTGATTTTTTCAAATAAAATCGTAAATGTCCCACTCAATTATATGCTAACGAGTAGTGTAAGTTAGTCAACATACGAATAAGTTCGAAAATCTTGAGTATACCCATACCTCTTCCATCTCTCATCTGAAACATTGAAATTCAAAAACTTACGAATACTCTCTTCTACTTCTTATTTATTAAGGATTCAAACTGAGTGGTCAATCTGACTACTTATGACCAAATCCAAAAAATATGTTTTATCTACATAACTAGTAAATCGGAGTTTTACGAATCCACTTTCGGATTTGGTCATATTGTACGAAAATGGATGCAAACGCCTAAGATATGATACGATTAATTTTACTTCATATTTATTTTTTTATTATTATTTTACCGACGTTGTTCTTATTTTGATAATTATTTTGGAGATTCTGTTAAGATAATATAACGTTTTAAAAGTTTTTGCTGTAACGATAAAGCTCCGACATAAAAACTCAATATCACTCTTTTTTAGAGCCGATATTTATTCGTATATTATATTTGGCTTATCGAAGAGCTTAATATGAATTCTAGTAGTAACGTTACTCTGGCCACAACCAAAGACAAAGGTAACACCAAATACATCCAAGCTCTAATCCTTCAAGAAATGCAAGCTAAGAACAAGTTTAGGATCATAATAACTATTCCTGAAAATAAACCAACGAATAATACTAACGGTTCTCTTAATGCTTTTCCCAAAATAATTTTTCACAAAATAAAAATCCTGCATATGTTGCAACCTCTTCTCACCAAGATGACGATCTTAAAGAGGAATAAGATCCTTTTAAGAAAAAAGAACGAGTCAAAACATCAAAAAATTAGACGAGGTCCCTACCACTGCTAAGGATTTTGATAAGATTCCTCCCACTTCTTCCGATCAACAAACCATCAAATAAATATTTGATAATTTTGTTAAACTTACTCCTATAATTAATGATAATGATAAAAGTAAAATTATAACTACTATAAATCGCTCTAACAAAGAAACTTTGAACCGTGTTGTGTCTACTGTTGGTCATTATTTTGTAGAAGCATCACTTTCTCAATCTGGTATGGGAGCACATGTTCTTGTCTGAGTTCAACAATATTCATCTCTAACAATTGGATATTAGAAGGAATGGAAGAAATATCTTGTGCATAAAGGTCTTTCACTGCGCATGTCAATCATAGTCGTGCACACAAGTTGTTACACCAGATAGACGATCTTGAACTTGATTAAATCTACATGTGCACCAGATGCCAGACCAATCATGTTATTTCGATCTGCTACCCTGACAGTTGAAATATTTTTTTCTTGACCAGATGTATTTTACGCACCAACTGTCATGTAAACCACTTAACTTTACATCAAATTACTTACATCAACCACTAAGTTTGCAGTTCTGATTCCCAGGACAATAACCAGAGTACCACAAATCAGATGAATTACCGGTGTTTATCTTTCGGTTTCAGAGCGCATCATCACCATTAGTAAATGTTGGCACTTAAATTCTTTGAAAAAAAAGCTGTCCACATGCAACACCAAATTTGATAAGGACCTTCTCAAATGTGATGCCAAAGTGATTAATAAATTTCGAAAAAGAATTTTCTTTGAGTTAATATAGTTTGCTGTTAGCACGTCATCAATCTTCAAATATGTAATTTGATCCTTATTTATAGAGTTTGTAAATAATAGTCCATAAATTACAAGGTTGCATGTGTCATCTTTTTATAATCATCTAATAACCATCCTTGGTAACCTATTGCATGATGACACATGTAATCCGATTATAACTGCTTAAACACTTTTGTTCCTTTTTTTGTATGTTATATATATATATGACTCTCTTTATTATTTATGTTTCTTATGACCTCTATTTTATTTCTTCTTACTTGATTAATCTCATGTGATCTTAATCTCGTATCTCTTTATAACTCTCATCTTGGCTCATATGATCCTCATCTCATATTTATTTTGACTCTCGTCTAACCTTATTTAACTCGTCTTACAACTCTTTATGATTCTTGTTTCTAATTATCTATAATTTTTACTTGATATATCTTTTGTCTCGTCTTACTTGGTTCATTTTGTATTCTTTTCCTCGTCTTCTATTTGTCTCTTATTACCCGCATTTTACTCTTTCATTAGCTTATAATAAATTCTTACATTGTCATTATAAGGATATATGATATATCTATAGTATATAATCTTATCAGGATAGAATATATGTACATGAAAAATTCTATGGCCAACATATTGTATCTCAAAAAGTAGATATATGCGTTGGCAACAGATGTTACCAATGAGATCTGAATACACTTAAAATTTAGTCAGATTATCCAATGATCTATAGATTACCCAACTTCCTATATGTCAACATGTTTTTTTTGTTTGTTCCACAAAGATGAAACCTTTTTTGACTAGTTTTTTATGGTTCATCATTGGATTACTTACATATATGTCCAATAATTCAACACCAAATAGAATGTCCAAGCATTTAGGAAATTGAGCATTTATCATGCTCCCAAGTTTCAAAGCATACATGATCATTTGCATTTCTTCAGTCTCAAATTTTATATTTGAACATTAAATTAGACTTAATTAGTTTTATTTGTCAATAGTGGTATCCAAGGGCTTGATATTTGTCATTATGTAACATTGCACACACATTCTATTTAGGCATATTCTGATAATCCAAATATGTTACAAGAATAATCCCGGCGGGTCTGGATTTTCGATACAAAAGTCGCATCACAAAAATGTTATGTATCAAATTTCTCTAACATTAATTACTTTATTATATATAATAATTGTTTTTCGTTTGTACCATTAGTATGTTATCAACATACAACCCTAAAAATATGAACTTACTTTTATTGAACTTTTGATACACACTATCCTTAATTGAGTTCATCTCAAAACCAAAAGAGACTATTACTTTAATGAAATTATGGTACCACTATTGAGAAGCTTCGTTGGTCTCATATATAGATTTAATAAGTTCGCATATCTTTGAGTTTGAATCACCAATTACAAAGTTCTCAGGGTACAAAATATAAATAGTTTCCTCAATATTAGTATTAAAAAAATAGGTCTTAACATCTATTTGGTGAATCTCTCGGTCAAAGTAAGCAAATAGTGCCATGATTTCCCTAAAAGAGGTATTCGATAAAACTTAAGAGAAAGTTCTTTAAAGTAAATCCTTTCACACTTAATATAACCTTTTGTCACAAGTCTCGCTTTATGCCTCTCTATATTATACTTGGAATCTCGTTTGGTTTTCTATATCCATTTACATCAAATCAGCTTATTTCGTAGAGGTAATGGGAAAATCTCTCAAACTATATTATCTTGCATTAACTTATGATGTGGTTAATTTCTGGTGAAGAATAATTTTGTAAAGTGGTTTATGAATTCAATGTTTAGAGTAGAGAGTAGTGAGATAATTAAGCTGTGTGCTAGCAGGAAATTTTGATTACCCTCATTAACGAAAGTGGTTGAGGTATTTAAACTTAATTAACGACCCATGGGCCTATTGGGTTGAGTTGTGAAGTTGGGTCAAGTTTAAGGACCCATTAGTAATTTGGTGTGAAGTAACTAACATCTAGCTTAGTCATATTCCACTATGTTAGTTATCTTCGGTTTCATCTCATAGTGTTTTTGTCCAAACTGCCCATCAGATTAAAACTGGATTCAGTAGCTAAAATATCCGACCTCACAATTTGATCAGCAAAAACTTTATTCACTAATCTCTGATAAGTGGATCCAACATTTTTCAATCTGAACGACATCACCTTATAATAATGAAGAGCTCTGTATGTGATGAAAGTAGTATGATCTGATCCTTTGGATCTACTTGTATCTGGTTGTACCCTGAAAAAGCATCCATGGAAGACAATAACTTGTTTCCAGCGGTAGAATCCACCAACAGATCTATCCGAGGAACAAGATAAAAATATTTGGGGCATGCCCTATTAAGGTCAGTGAAATCAATACACATGCGCCACTTGCCATTCTCTTTCTTAACCATAACAGGATTGGCAATACAAAAACGGTATTGAGATTATTTAATGTGACCCATCTTGGTTAAACGATCAACTTCTTGAATAACCACATATGTTTTTTCCTTAGAAAAAACCTTTTCTTCTGTACAACTGGCGTAATATAACTTTGAATAGACAACTTATGGGAAATAATATCAGCTGGCACTCCAGTGACATCACTATTACACCACACGAAAACATGTTGATTATTCATCAAAAAATATAATAACCGGTGTTTTAAATCCGTTGACAGTTTGGAACCAATTTTAACATTCCTACCCTCTACGAGGGAGTTAGTTTCAACCTCCGCAATAGGTATTATAACATTGGGAGCCTCCCTGGGATCATCAATTTCATTTTCTTCAACATAAGGCTCCGATAGCTCCTAATCTCTCTGATTGCCCCTAAAGTTTTAAGGGAAAGGGCTGTTGCATAATATTCCCTGGCTATATTTGGGTGCTCCGGACAACACCTACTTATCCTTGGACAGGATAATTCAAATATTAGTGGACCGTAGAAGTCACAACATGCATTCTGGGGAGCCAAGACCTCCCAAAGATTGTATTGTAAGATGTTGGGCAGTCCACCACAACAAACAGTACTCTTACCATTTTCTTAAAGGGTCCTTTGCCTAAAAATACTTCTTCTTTGAACTCCCCAATCACTTATAAGGAACTTCCTGTGATTCCTATAATGTTTGTGTTCGAAATTTGAATAACCGAAGGGTTTTTTATCTGTTTTTAGGAGCTTAAAAACAAGATGTTTGCCGAACTTCCTGTATCAATAAGAATCCGGCGTATATCGTTTCCTCCTATTGATGCCCCTATGATCACTTCATCCTCACGAGGCCCTGCAATGTCTCTCAGGTCATCTTCATCGAAAAATATAAAGGGAGATGGGGATTGATATTGGTGGGTGGACATCCTACCATCCAACTGGGTAGCCAAATTGTGGACATGCCTCTTCCTTGATGAAGTAGAAGGCATAATCACAGTATCCCTTCCAAAAATAGTGAATGAATCAAAAACGTTAATCAGACCAGAAACCATTTTTGTCTTGTGTCTTATTACCCTCACCTGATTTCGAGTCGGATCAGGATCAAGATACTGAGAGTATACATCAAACTTACTAGTAATTACCATCACACCTTCTTATGTGGATGTTCCGGGATTGTTTGAAGGCCAAGTCCGGGGAGTATTGGTTTGCGCATTATCTGTTCTGCTTCTGCTCACTTTTTGACGTAGGCCTCCAACTTGCCCCTTTGAATGAGGTTCCAGACCTCCTGTTTCAAGGCTATACAATCATGAGTATCATGGCCTATGTCATTGTGGTATTGGCAGAAATGGGTGCTCCGATTTTCTGTGGGGGACTGCAATGTTGTTGGCTTTCTAAAATGCACCTCATTCTTAGTCTTGTCATAAATTGTAGCCACACTCTCCCCTAATTCAGCAAACCACTCAGGCTGAACCCACGACCCCCTCTTATTTCTAACTTGCTAGCTCTGAGTTTGGTTAGACTGATTCTGCCTTGACCGGTTGGACCCATGCCCAGTCTATTAGTAGCTGTAGGAGTTGTTGTTGTAGTAGTAGACCTCACTTGGCGGTGTACTCTAGTTTTCTTTATCTCTTCAACGTTGATTTGTTTACCCACCTGATTGAACAAACCACCCCAGGTCATAGCCTTCTTCAGAGTCACTGAATCGGCTAAATTACCTGGGTTTAAACCTTGTCTCAGGGATGCAATTGCGACTTGTTCAAAACAATCTGCTAACCCGTTCTTTGTGTTCACAAAACGATTGATGTAATCCTTTAGGGACTCGTTCGGTTTCTGAGCACAATGGATAATGGTGTCCCCATTAACCTTGAGTTCCTTACTTCCCACAAATTGCCTCCAGAAGGCAATCCAGAATGTATTAAAATTTCTTATGCACCCTGAGGGAGACTGTTGTACCATTTAAGGGAACTTCCTGTGAAAGTTTAGAAGAAGACCCTACACAATAGCTTTTCATCGTCATCAAAATTCATCATGAGGTTCTTAAAATGCTTAAGATGGTTGTCCGGATCTCGACTCCCATCATATTTCTCCATTTTGAAGCTATCAAACCTCTTAGGAAGATGTTCGGAGAGTATTTTTTCAAACAAAGGCGATTGCCTCCAATTTTTGTTACGACTAAAAATAGTATCTTCATTAGGGGTTGCAAAAATACATGGTTAAGACTGAAAAGCAAAAGGATCAATCAACAACTTATCAATATTGATGAGGATAAAAGTAGCCTGAGGGTAGGCTGGTAATTTCAAATGGAGTCTTAAGGCGGTGTGAGGGTGTTTCAGAGTGTTTCACAGTGTTTAAGGGTGTTTCAAGGTGTTTAAAGGTGTTTCAAGGTGGAGAGAGAATTGTGCAGCTTGGCAGCAGTTAATGTTTCTTACTCATAGTTAATGCTGGTGGTTGGGCATTTATAGTGTGAAATTTGGGTCCTTATGGGCTTTCGGGTCAAGTTTAATGGACCCGGGTCATGTTTAAAGACCCATAAGTTTTAAGTAGATGTGGAGGTAGCTTAGTCAGATAGTGTTTAGGTTTTTTAGTACTTTAGTCATAGTTCGAACTGCCTTAAGTTTACAGTGCTCGAAATCATCTGTCCGGTTAAAAAGTCCTGTTCGAATTAAATACTTGGAGCCTGTCCGAATTTACGGGGAGATTTACTTTGGACTACCCTTCCGGGGAGCACTTCGAATTCGGACTCATCAGGAGCCCCTTTTTTAGGTATTTGAACAAGTGTCCTTGTTAAAGAACTGAAAAACAGTCCGACTTTGGAAGTGGTCTTCCAATTCGAAGAGAGTTGAGGACAGGCCCGGACAGTCCAATCGTTACGAATTCTAAACGGTTCTTGTCAGAGTTAGTGGGACACGTGTCACTCTCTGGTTGGTCACTTCAGCCGTTTTTTCACCTTGAAAGTTGCACCGCTTTCTCGAACAAGTTACCTCTTTAAATACTATTAATGACATCAGCGCCGTCTTTTAATCATTGCCCAACTTTTCGGATTCTCCTAGGAATCAACCCCCCTTTTTTACATTTACTATAAATTCTATTCATTTTTCACAGCCTCATTATCACTTTCACTCTGCCATTTTACCCAAAGCTTCATCTCTCTAAAACTTCAAGATTTCCTTATTCGTTAATGTTCACAGCAAGAACAGCTCTGATCAAGGGTGGCTGGCTTAACCTCTCAGAATTGGAGAAAGCTCAAAGGGTTGAAAAAGAGAAAAGACTTGCAGCAGGGCTTCCAGCGTCGCCTGTCGAGAAACCAGCCCCTTCAATCGAAGAATCTGATAGAGGTTCATCTTCTTCTAAAGGTACAAAACCTAGAAAACTCTTTCAATCAACACTCTCTCCCATAGTATCTGGCTCATCAGTCCAAGAGTCAATCCCTATTGTTGAACCGGGGGTCACTGTCACAAGTGTCAGGAAGAAATCTACTTTCATTGCTATGGGGTCCGACTCCGACCATTCTCCAGATAAATTAATCATGAAAAGACCAAGCAGATTGGTTAAAGGACTTTCTTCAAAAAATACCAGTGATTCAGGGTCCGGGGCAACTGTTAGGACTCTCCGGGAAAGGCCAGTCGGTCCGGGGGCTAGCAGCCCACTACCCCCTAAAGAAACTTCAACCTCAGAAACTCAAACTGAGATAAGAACTCAAACTCATACAAAGAGCCAACAGTCCGGAGGATCAGCTGTGCCAAGCTTCATCCCTCCTCGGGCTGTTTCTGCTGAAGCTCCCCCAACAATAATGGAGGAGAGGATGGAAGACTCCACTGAGGAGGTTAGGTTTGAGTCCGAGTCTTCCGGACAAGCTGAAACTGCTATAGTTGTTGCCAAGAAGGGCAAAGAGGACTTGTATCTGAGGCGTCCGGACCTGCCGGAGAGCCTCGAAGGGAGAGTAGGGCCCTGCTTTCACAAGGTACAGTTCAAATATCTTTTATCTCTGTAAAAGACCAAGTATGCGTTTATCCATACTAAAGATCTGGGACGATTTCGCACTAAGTGGGGGATCCCTGAAAATGTAAAAATCCGAATTCCCATCGATCCAGAGACCCCGATGGATTGCAAAAGGAACGAGATAGTCTTCTTTACGGAGCTATTCAACTGGGGACTTAGGTTCCCACTGGATCCAGAGATAGTGCGCTATTTCCACCTAGTCAAGCTATGTCCATCACAGCTAAGCCCTAACGGATGGTACACCTTGATGTCATGCATTATGGCGTCTAGGTTGTCCGGAATCCCTCTTCCAATAGAAGAGTTCGCTGCTGTAGCTAGTTTGTGCAAACATCATCAGTTCCCTTTCTATCACTTTAACATGGGGAACGATCTTAAAGCTGTGGATGATCTCCTGGAGTCGGAGAGCAAGTGGAGGAGCCAGTTCTTGTTTGTAAGTGGCTCATGGGAGAATGGCAAGAAAATCAAGGCCGGGGAGAATCCTAGCCTTCTTCGAAGTAGATGGAGGAGTGATCGTAAGTTTTACTTTAAGTTTATGTTCGAATTTCTCTTTTCATTTAGTTTATGCTAATCAGTTACTTTCTTGTTTTATCTGAGCTGCCAAAGGAGTTCGGAGACTACCTAAAAGCCGGACAGGTCACCTGTGGCAAGATAAATGCATGGGCCGCAGAGAACTGGGAGAACCGGTTTCACAAAGCTTTTACCCCTGGGAATTTAGCGAGATCCCATCTGTGGAACACCACAGGTCGAAGGGATCTAACTTGGGAGGAGTTCTCCACCCCACCTGATGAAGATGTAGTGCTAAGAAGGTCTCATGAATTGGATGGGACCCTCTTCCTTCCTGCCCGGGCCAAAGCCCCAAGTAAAATGAAGGGCAAGAAGAAGAAAGGCAGGAAAGCGGTAGAGGATACGGAGAAAGAGGCTCCCACAGGTTCAGAGGTGCCAGCTCAAGCTCAAGTCGATGCAAACCTTCTACAAGTGGTAGAGCAGGAGAGCGTGAAGCAAGGAGTGAATTCCCCAAAACCTACAAGGGCTTCTAAACGGACTCGCAAACAAGCGAGTGACAGTGCTGACAGGGAAGTCAAAAAGAAAAAGACTTCTCAAAGTGAAGAGTTCACTCTCCGGGATCCGGAGCCCACTTTCCCAACCGATCCGACGTTGGCTGAAGAGATCCCAGGGAATCTTAATGAAGGGATTCCAAGGGAATTCCATACTGACGAGATTGAAGGGGGAGAGATTAACATGGATGAAGTGGATGTCACCGGTCTAGGTCCTCTAGGTGATTACTTCTTTGGCCTGTCCAGAGACGAATTCGCAGGGCCATATGTTCCCCCAAGTAGCTCCAACACAGTAAACTTCAATGGTAGGACTTTCTTGGTTTCCAGTGAGAGGGATGTTATAGCCCATTCCGTCCTTAGCAACGTACAACCAGTACTCACCCTGGAAAGGCAAGTCCGGAGTCAGGCAGAAACCATCAGAGACCTCAAGTCTGAGAAGGAGAAGCTGCCCGATGACCTCAGGACTGCTACTACTAAGGTTGACCTGCTTAAGGAGTCGAACGAACAGCTAAAGAAGAGTCAAAATGAAAGCAACACAAAAGTTGCTTCTTTAGAAGAGACCGTAAAAAATCTCCGGGCTAAGCTGTCCGGATTGGAGAAGGACTTGACAGCCTCAAGAGGAGAAACTGCAGCAAAGGAGAAGATTGTCACCAACCTGACCACTGACAAACTTGCTTTAGAGAATGCAGTGACTCAGGCTGTTGAGGAGAAAGCTGCTTTGGTGAAGGATCAAGAGGCCATGATCAAGGCCAGAATCAACGCTTATGCCAGGGAGATGATACGGAGTGAAGAATTAATGATTGAAAAAGTGAAGTCCGATATGGTCCTCCTGTTTCACGAGAAGTTCCCGAAGAGGACACTAGGGGACTTATGGCGCTATGTGGATGACGATGATCTCCCATACTGGACCATGGTTGATGAAGGGTATACTGATATATCCTCGTCTGGTGACGAAGAGGAAACCGGAGAGAGTCCGGGTTAGGAAGAGGTTGACCCCAAAGGTAAGAAGATCATTGAGGAAAAAAGCGACATCAAGAGCAAGAGAACAGATGAGGGTGAGCCATCTTCAAAGGCTCCACCCTAATTTATAATTTGTTTTGTTTATCCTTTGCTTGAACCAAAGTCCTTGGAAGGCCAAGGTACCTTTTTTGTGATGGTGTCCGAATTATTCGGACAAATTTTTGTACTGCACCCAAACTTGTTTAAAAAGTCATTGGAAGGCCAAGGCAATTTTAAGTTGTTGAATGAATCATTCTCTTCTTTCATAGTCTGTTTAAATAACTGGAATTTAAGTAGTTTTGAGTTATTGTGTTGTGAGAGTGTTTAGTTTCTCTGGCTAGAATTTAAGTAGCCCTTAGACCTTTCTGTCCGGATAGTATGATAATCAACAGAATTTTGCAAAAACTTAGAAAATTATTTAAGAAGGCTCCAAGTTTTATTGAAAGCTCTCCGTGGCACCGAAGAGAGGAAGTGGTATGCCCCCCAAATATTTACATGGATATTTAAACAAGTAAATATTTACACAAGTTCATTCCAAGTACATTCGAAGGTGTTCAATATTCCAAGGGTGAGTTAAAACCCTGCCATCTTTGTCTTCTAACCAGTATGTCCCAGGCTTGATTCTTTCAACCACAATATAGGGACCCTCCCAAGTTGGGCCAGCTTGCCGAAGAGCTTTTCTTTAGTATGCAAGAAAACTTTCCTTAAAACTTTCCTTAATACTTTGTCCCCTGATAGTGTGCCACTCTAAGATGAGCTTTTACTCGCCTTTCTTCAATTAAATCAAGTTGATTTCTAACTTCCATTTCATTAGCCTGTCCGGAGAAGTTGTGGACTCAAAAGGAGGGGAGTGTCTTCTCTATGGGGGCTACTGCATCCATCCCATAGACCAAGGCAAAAGGTGATTCTTGTGTTGCAGCCCCAGGCGTTGTCCGGTAGGCCCACAAGACTTCTTGTAAATAACTAGGCCACTTCCCAGCAGCCCCTTCCAAATTTTTCTTTAAACCGGACAGTATTGTTCTATTAGCCACTTCAACTTGCCCATTGGCCTGAGGGTGGAAAGGTGAAGAAAAGCAGTGCTGAATAACCCTCGAGGCACAGAAGCTCTCCATTTCTCTGTTGTCAAACTGTGGCCCATTGTCTGTTGTTATTCTCTGGGGGACACCAAATCTGCAGCATATGTTGGATATAATGAATTTTATAACAGCCTTTGATGTTGTCCCTGCCAAGGGGGCTGCTTCTATCCACTTCGAAAAGTAGTCAATGGCTACAATTATGGTTTTACGCCCTCCGGACGCCACAGGGAGAGGCCCAACTAAGTCCAATCCCCATCGAGCAAAAGGGATGGGCTCAGAAATTGATTCCAAAGGAATGGCTGGTACATGAATTTCATTGTTGTACCTTTGGCATGGGTCACATCTTCTTACCAGCTCCTTAGCATCTTTCATTATTGATGGCCAATAATATCCGGAGAGAAGCACTCTTCTTGTTAATGCTCTAAATCCACAATGGGCTGACCCCTCACCATCATGCAATTCGGAGAGAACCATTTGTGACTCATGATCCCCTAAACAGCGTAGGAGAGGTTTGCTATAGGACTTCTTGTACATGACCTCTCTAGTCATGATGAAACCACGAGCCTTGTGTTTTAACGTTTTGGCTTGTGGTTTATCCAAAGGCACGATGCCATCAGACAGATATTGCATAAGAGGAGACCTCCAGTCTTGAGGCCGGTTTACTTGTATTTCAAAGACTTCTTCTTTTCCTCCTTCATCAAGTTGAATAGAAGGGCTTTCGAGCACATGGATCCATGGATAGGACTCTGTGTATGCTATTGTTGCCAATGAGTCTGCTAGCTCATTCTCTGCCCGGGGAATGTGCTCATAGACAACAGCTTTAAATTTCAATGCCTCACTTTTCAAGAGAAGTAAATACTTGACCAATTGTTCCTTCCTAGCTTCTGATAGGCCCAAGGCATGGTGGACAAGCAATTGGGAGTCACTTAGCAGCTTGACCCTTTTTGCTCCACAGATGTAAGCCAATTTCAACCCAGCTATAGCTGCTTCGTATTCGGACTCATTATTGGATGCCCTGAAAGCAAAACAAATAGCTTGGAACATGTTGTCCCCATAGGGGGAAGTGAGACATATTCCTGCCCCAGATCCTATGGCACTGGATCCTCCGTCTGTTCGGACAATCCATACTTTTTTGTCTTTTGAATCAGCAGGTTGTTTTGAGTCCCTATCAGAATGGAATTCGACTAGAAAGTCAGCCACAGCTTGAGCTTTTACTGCTGTTCGAGGAGCAAAGTCTATGTCGAAGTCTCCCAACTCTACTGACCATTTTGTCATTCTGCTTGAAATGTCTGCTTTTTGAAGGACATTCTTTAAAGGGTAAGATGTCCGGACAACGATAGGATGAGCCTGAAAATAAGGCCTCATCTTTCTTGCAGCTATCACCAAGGCCAATGCTAGTTTTTCAAGTTTCAAGTAACGCTTCTCAGCATCAATCAAGCTTTTGCTGATGTAGTACACTGGGTGAGGATATCCATCAACCTCCCTTACTAAGACAGCACTGATGGCACAACTTGAAACAGCCAGATACACAAAGAGAGTCTCCCCATTAATTGGTTTGAACAAAGTCTTGAGAGAGGACAGATGCTTCTTGATTTCATTGAATGCCTCATCACATTGTGGTGTCCACTCAAACCCCTTTGCACCCTTCAAGGTTTGAAAGAAAGGAGCACATCTGTCCGAAGACCTGGAGATGAATCTATTCAAAGCTGCTAACCTCCCCGTTAACCGCTGTACTTCTTTAATGTTTCGAGGAGGCTCCATTTGGAACAAAGCATTGAGTTGGTCCGGGTCGGGCTGTATTCCATGCTCACTTATGATATACCCTAAGAACTTCCCGGACTGCACTCCGAACACACATTTTTCAGGATTTAACTTTAAATTCACTTTGGCCAGGTTGGCAAAAGTCTCTTGGAGGTCGGACAAGTGCAGCTGCTCATCCACACTTTTCACCATCATGTCGTCAATGTAAACCTCCATATTTCTTCCAATTTGATCAGCAAATGCCTTATTAACTAACCGTTCATAAGTAGTCCCAGCATTTTTCAAGCCAAAGGGCATCACCTTATAGCAGTGTAGACCTCTATCAGTAACAAAAGTGGTATGCTCTTGATCTTTTGGATCCACCTGGATCTGATTGTACCCGGAGAAAGCATCCATGAAGAAGAGTAGCTTGTTCCCAGAAGTAGAGTATACTAACTGATCTATCCGGGGAACCGGATACAAGTCTTTTGGGCAAGCTCGATTGAGATCTGTGAAGTCGATGCACATTCGCCATTTACCATTTTTCTTTTTTACCAAGACAGGATTGGCAGTCCACAAAGGGTACTGAGATTCTTTAATGTGCCCCATCTTTGTGAGTCTGTCAACCTCTTGTACAATGACATCAGCTTTTTCTTTTGAGAAAGCTCTCCTCTTTTGCACCACTGGTGCCACGTCTCTCCGGACAGATAGGTGATGGGAAATTACCTCTGATGGAACTCCAGTAACATCAGCGTTGCACCAAGCAAAAACATGCTGATGGTCTTTTAAGAATTTCAACATCTCTTTTTTCAACATTGGTGGCATTCTGGACCCTATCTTGACATTTTTTCCCTCTTCCAAGCAGTGTGTTTCAACCTCCTCAACTGGGATCAACACTCCGGGGGTCTCTCTGGGGTCATCAATTTCACCCTCACCCCCAGAAAGGCCCTCAAACTGCTATTGGTCATTTATACGGACTGCCCCCAGCGTTCGCGGAGCCAAGGCAGTGGCATAGCATTCTCTTGCAACTTTTTGACTACTCCGGACAACCCCAACCTGCCCTTGAACAACATATTTCAGACACTGATGGACTGTCGAAGCCACTGCATGCATCCTAGAGAGCCAAGATCTCCCTAAAATAGCATTGTAGCAAGTGGGACAATCCACCACAATGAAGAGTATTCTGACTGTTTTCTTGAATGGGCCCCTGCCCAACAACACTTCTTCTTCAAACTCACCGATCACATCGGCTGAGCTGCCCGTGAAGCCTACGATCGACCTGTCTGACTTTTGAATCACAACTGGATTTTTCATTTTCTTGTAAGTGTCCAGGAAAAGGATATTGGAAGAGCTCCCAGTATCTACCAGGATTCGCCTTATCTCATTGCCCCCTATAGATGCTCCTATAACAACAGCATCCTCATGAGGGCCAGCAATGTCTCTCAAATCATCCCCATCAAAGACAATGAATGGGAATAAACTTGATGATTGATAAGAGGTCATGCCCCCCTCTAGCTGGGAAGCCAAATTATGAACATGCCTTTTTCTGGATGAAGTGGTAGGAGCTGTTACAGTGTCCCCTCCGAAAATTGTCAAGGACTCAAAGAATTTAATGAGCCCGGAGACCGATCTAGAACGCTCCTCTATAGCACCCACTCTGTTCCTTGTTGGATCAGGATCCAAGTATTCATATTCCACATCAAACCTTTCAATGATCACCATAGCCCCCTCCGGGGCAGCATTAACCGGACCAGCCCGGTGAGTGTTGTCAGGCCTGTTGCCTCCTCTCCTTTTGACGTATGCACCCAATTTTCCTCTTTCGATCAGGTTTTGGACCTCTTGTTTCAATGCTATGCAATCATCAGTAGTATGGCCAATATCATTGTGGTATTGGCAAAAAGAATTGTTTCGATGTTCTCTGGGAGACTGCAAGGTTGCTGGTCTCCGGTAGTGTACTTCATCTTTTGTTTTATCGAAAATGGTTGCCACACTTTCTTTGAGTTCTGCAAACCACTCCGGTTGGACCCACGGCCCCCTTTTGTTTCTAGACTGTTGACTTTGTGCAGGAGCAGCTGGTTGAGACTGAGCTTTTCCCCTTCCATGCCCTTGTCCGGTTTCTCTTGCTTTGTTCCCGGACTGGTTTTGATTTGGAGTTGGTGTCACCGGGGTGGATCTCACCTGTCTGTCCACCCTGGTCTTTTTTGTTTCATCAACATTTATTTGTTTGCCAACTTGATTTAGCAATCCTCCCCAGGTCATGGCCTTCTTCCTGGTTACTGAATCGGCCAGGTTGCCCGGGTTCAAACCTTGTCTCAGGGATGCTATTGCCACTTGTTCAAAGCAATCAGCCAGCCCGTTTTTTGTGTTCACAAAGCGACTTATGTACTCCTTTAATGATTCGTTTGGTTCTTGGGCACAATGGATTATGGTATCTCCATTACCCTTTAGCTCCTTACTCCCCACAAATTGCCTTCGAAAGGCCACCCAAAAAGTATCAAAGTCTCTGATACTACCCTGAGGAAGGCTGTTGTACCACTTCAGAGCACTCCCCGTAAAAGATTGGGAGAATGCCCTGCAGAGTAGTTTATCATCATCATCAAAGTTCATCATGAAGTTCTTGAATTGCTCCAGATGATTGTCCGGATCAGTACTGCCATCGTACTTCTCCATCTTGGTGCTATCAAACCTGTTGGGGAGGTTCCCGGACAGAATTTTAGAGGACAATGGCGATTGCCTCCAATTCCTCCCACGACTGAACGCATTATCCTCGTTAGGAGTTGCAAAGATACCTGACTCATCATGGAAGGCAAAAGGATCCATCAGCATCCGGTCTACATGCCTCCGGTTGTGAGATGACCCTTTTCCAATGTGCCTTTTCATTCTTCCATGGTGATCTCTTTTTCTGGAATATTTCTTAACTTGTTTCTGTTTTTTCCTGGTTCGCCCCTCATCACTGCTAGAGGACAAGGATTTTTCATTTCCCTCACTGTCCGAAGAGCTGTCCGAAGATTCTGAACTTGAATCAGAACTCTCCACGGGCTTGGACCGGTGAGACTTTTTAGAACTGGCATGTGTCTTTTTAGTGCTCACATGAGTTTTTGAAGCCTCATGCTCTCGAGGGTTATCAGAGCGATGAGCAACTGATGTCTTGGATTTCTCCTTCATGCCCATCTTGGCCTTTTCAGCCCTCAAAGCTTCTATTTCAACCCTCAACCTGTCACGCTCTTGGACAGTGTACTCATCGTTCTCTTCCACCACTTCGAGCAAAGCTGGTGGAAGCTCTGGATTATCCAGATTCATTCGGACAGAATTTCTTTACTTGGTTTTGAATGCTTGATTCAGGCACCGTCGCCTCCCACTGTGGTCGCCAATTTGATGAGGATAAAAGTAGCCTGAGGGTAGGCTGGTAATTTCATATGGAGTCTTAAGGCGGTGTGAGGGTGTTTCAGGGTGTTTCACAGTGTTTAAGGGTGTTTCACAGTGTTTAAGGGTGTTTCAAGGTGTTTAAAGGTGTTTCAAGGTGGAGAGAGAATTGTGCAGCTTGGCAGCAGTTAATTTTTCTTACCATAGTTAATGCTGGTGGTTGGGCATTTATAGTGTGAAATTTGGGTCCTTATGGGCTTTCGGGTCAAGTTTAATGGACCCGGGTCATGTTTAAAGACCATAAGTTTTAAGCAGATGTGCAGGTAGCTTAGTCAGATAGTGTTTAGGTTTTTTAGTACTTTAGTCATAGTTCGAACTGCCTTAAGTTTACAGTGTTCGAAATCATCTGTCCGGTTAAAAAGTCCTGTTCGAATTAAATACTTGGAGCCTGTCCGAATTTACGGGGAGATTTACTTTGGACTACCCTTCCGGGGAGCACTTCGAATTTGGACTCATCAAATATGATGTCTTAAGCCTTCCTTCATAACTGCTTGAAGATAATGATTTTTCAAGCTCTGCCTCATTAGATGAGTTGCTAGAGGACTCAGATGCAGAATTCTCAACAGCTTTAGATCGGTGTGTCTTTTTGGAATTAAGATGGATCTTTAATGACTGCTCACTTTCCCCAGGATTTTCAGTGTGGTGAGGAACTGACGCACCAAATTCTATTTAACACCTTTCTCTGTTTGTTTTATTTTTCTCAGTGCCTCTATTTCAGCTCTCAACTGGTTGCGCTACTCGATAATATACTCATGGTTTTCTCTAGAAACTTTCACCTCATGAGGTGGAACCTTTTGCTCATTTGGATCCATCCGAACTGTTTTGTTTGTTGGTTTTGAATCGTGAAATTTAGGACCCGTCATGCTCCTACTATGGTCGCCAATTTGATGTGGTTAATTTCTGGTGAAGGGTAATTTTGTAAATTAATTTGGGAATTCAATGGTTAAAGTAGACAGTAGTGAGATAATTAAGATGTGTGCTAGCATTAAATTCTGATTACCTTCATTAATGAAAGTGGTTGGGGTATTTATACTTAATTAATGACATATAGACCTATTGGGTCAGGTTGTGAAATTATGTCAAGTTTAAGGACCCATTAGTAATTTGGTGTGAAGTGACCAACATCTAGCTTAGTCATATTCCACTATTTTAGTTCTACCCGGTTTCATCTGATAGTGTTTTTGTCCGAACTGCCCATCGGATTAAAACTGGATTCAGTAGCTAAAATATCCGACTTGATCAACTTATAATCTTGATAAATATTTGTTACTTCTTTCACTAGGAAATATTTTAATGTCGTGTCTACTTAATTTTCTATTTTTACTTTGAAGATTTTAAACATGCTAAAGGCTTCATCCTTATGTTTAAGAAATTAAACATAATTAAATCTTGATTTATCATCAATGAAAATTATAAAGTATCTCTTACCTAATTTTTTTATAATTCTTCTTAACCATTTTAGATAATACAAAGAGTTCATATTTTCTATACAAACCTATATCATATTTTAAGTTTAGTTTTAACAATTCTATTTATTGTGTTATGCCTTATATGAGCAAGTTTATCATGCCATAACAAATAACATTATGAAAGAAATAGTAAATGGAGTTCTTCACCTCATTCATAATAGCATCATGCGTAAATAGTTTAACCATGTTGGTATAAGTATCGATTTCCTATGAAAGTTCCACCATTGAAAAAAATGATTTTTGGCTTCGTACAAATAACACATTACAACATTAAGTAATAGATTAATAAAGACTAAACTTTTTTTCATCTCTGGAACATACAATACATCTATAAGAGGTATATTTTCGCAGTGAATATATACTAACTCTTCACTTCTATGCCATTAAATTTTAGAATTTTTTGTGATTCATATGTGCACCTCTTTTGTGCTATTACTTTCTTCTATTGTCTTGAGCAATGATTTTCCGTGGGATACATGACCTGATGGGCATGTATTGTACATTGATCTTCACATAATTTATGCGTTTACCCTTTTTTTAAGATTAAAACTCATAGCGAAATAACCCAGTTTGCCACACACGAAGGAATATCCTTTCAGATTCTTAAAGTTATTTTTATTCTTGTTACAAAATATTTTATGCACAAACTTCTAGAAGCCCCCCATTAGATTCTTCTTTTACATCGTTAGTATATGATTCGTTCTTAATCCTTAAGTTATTTTAGATTTGTTTTGAATGATACTCATCAAATTTATAAAGTATGAAGGCAACTTTGTTATGATATCTCTTATCATATATATATATATATAGATAGAAATACTATTTTGACAGACAAAAATTTATTAACAACGATTTTTAATTCATGAAGTTGAGGGAGAAATGTTTTTCCATCAACAAATTTAAAATTGAAATATTAAAGTATCAAGAATGTCTTTGTACCGTTTTTGGTTTATTACTTTTTCTTAAGTGCATTTGATATCTTCAGTATTGAAGGCTCATTTGTGTAAAGATCATATAGACCATCCAAAAGAGCGTTTAAGATATGTCCTGACATATTAGATTGTCCTCTTCTAGCTTTTGTGTTTTCTCTTTGATCTCTTTTGTATTTTTATTGGTAGCTTCTTAGATTTTCTCCAGATTTAAATCAAAGATGTAGCAAACTTTGAGAATGGGCAGAAAAATGTTATTTTTGTCTTTCTAACTGGTATAACTTAAAAATTCAAAATGGTCAAATCGAACAAGGTCTTGGTTAATCACCTTGATGGTAGCCATGATTGTTTCAGCTGTTATGATACTTATTCATTTTTATTGCTAGAACATAAAGTCACAAAAAATATATGAATAACTTATTGTTTGAAAATATAGAAGCTTGGGGCATTTATTAGACACATTTTTAAAAAATATATATTAAGTCATCAAAAGAAAGTTTTTTCGCAATGTAACAAGTTTATAATTTTATATACAAATAACTAGCAATCAAAAATAAAAAATGAATAAATTTAATATAAAAAAAAATTATGTGAGATTCGGAAGATCAACGAATATAGTATTTTTTATTTATTTTTATAGGGTAATAAACTCTTACAAGCTTCACCTTCATATATTTTTTTAGTTATAATTATTAAAAAACACAATTTTTTCAAATGTCACAAATGTTGGAGTATGCTGAGACCGGTCAAACGCTTACTGAGATTACAGAGTGGGTTTTTGAGTTTTATTTTACTTTGGATTGCTTCGCAGGGAGAAAGTACTTTTGCGGTGACAAAAGGAAAAATTGTTTAGTCAGGGCGAACAAATGCCCAAACTTTTCAATAGATCGGTTTGGACCAAATTTCGCTGCAACATATCAAATTATTTTGGAATACGAGGAAATTTTTTAATTTTACATTATGTTATACACATACATATCTATCTAATTGGTCGTGAGTGCGGAGCACTTTCCATAAATCTTTGGATGAAGCTGTTTGCTCCATCAAATTTTTTATTTCCCCCGTAAATAAATAAAAACTCCATTTTGTTATTTTCTCCATAAAATAAATAACATATTTACCTTTTTTTTTATTCTATCCCAAAACTCATTCATTCTTCAATAACTCCATCAACTTTTACCACAATCTCAAATATCTACCACCTTATCTCAACTATTTCACACCCTATTAACTTATGCACACCCAACCAGCCCTATTAGCTTCTCACCATGAATCACCAATAAACCCTAACTGATGGAGAGTGAAACGTAGCAGAAGCCTAAAGGGATAAAACCCTAATATTTTTATTAATAAAAAACATTTCCCATAAAAATAGGGTTTGAGGCACCTTAAATAAGAATCACTCAAATCCCTAATACAAAATATGGAAACAAAAGTAAACGTAATAAAATAATATCACTTTAAATCTGAATCTAATCAGATTTAATTTGATATCTTAAATAAATCCTTAAAAAATAAAAAATAAAATAAAACTAAAACTAAAACATTTAAATATTATAAAATATTTAAATATTATTTTGCAGAGGCCTTCCGCCTACATCATCCTTCCCCGGTTGGACAGAATTCGTCCTCGAATTCAAAACGACGAAATTCGTCAAGAACAACATATGTAAACTTCAAATCTGCAAGAGCTCGCGCACTAGCGACATCCACATCTGAGTTGCCGAAAACACCATTATCCCTTCCGAATTTTGGGAAACATTGAAGGTCCAAAACATGCATGTAATACATTTCATCAAACATGCTTTCTCATCGGGAACTTGAGAACCTTTGTCCTTGTTCAATTGGAGACCACTCTGGCTTCTGTTTTCATTAACACGCAAAACTAGAGAAGAACTTTTAGAATGCTTCACAGGTTCATCATTGCCACTTCGGGCAGCCTGGATGATTTTCTTAGGAAATAAAATCTTTAATAATTCTTCCTTGCTTCTGTACACTTCCAAGTTGATACAGGGGATGCCCGGATAGGCAAACTTTGACCGAGTACCCCAGACCAATGTAACAAGAAATGGATTTTGAAATGGCTTTTGAAATCTCCAATTGTCCAGTACTTATATCACCACCGGAACTCAACCTAGAGCAACCCGCTAATTCAGAAAATTTCCTTACCCCATTCCTTATATCACCGTAGAAACTAAACATAGGCCAATTCCCTAATTCACAAAGAACCCAGAAGTACCTATTTGAGTTAAAAATAAGTAAACAAAGTAAGGAAACCATTCTTGACGCCAGGAGAAGATGGCAGTTTTCAACATTTGAGTGGAAGTTCTTAATCCATCGAGCCGCATCGCCCATATAATAGAGAAAACGTTGAACGTAATTTGCAATGAAGTCAAGCATCTCTTCTACCAATTCTGAATCCTCCATAATTAAACCTGACACCGGTCCGGTATTCTCTTCACGATATGTAAGCCAGTCAATAAAAGAATGCTTTGTAAAGAACAAGTACTCATCTTTCAAAAATAACAAAAACACAAAGCGCGCAAGAAGATACAAAAAGCATTCGGGTGAGATATAATCGAAATTACTCCAGTTGGCATTAGAAGTTTCACAAAGAGCTTCATAGAACATGCAAAGATTAAGACCCTCACAGAGATTCCCAATAAAAGCATTCCAGGGTTCATTCCACTTCAATCTCTCAGCAATCCTCAAATACAATGCATTATTAAGCTTACCTGCCCCGAGAACAACTACTACCAGCTTTCCTATTTCCCTGTAGGACATCTTATTCTTCGAGTTGAGGATTCCAATTATGACCTCCTCAAGTAAATTCCACAGAGCCTCAGTTCCTCCCAACCGAATAACATGCTCTGTCAGCGATGCATACCAGTTTAAGGGACATATATAGTCAACTATGTTCTTTGTCGCTATCCGCACAAAACCTTGCAACCTCTCAGTATACAACCCATCATTAAGAAACTTTGGCTTTAAGAGAAACTTTGCAGCCTCAAAGATATGAATCAAGTAGTTACTTTTGCGAAAGATAGAACACACACTCTTGGTAGACAAATTGTATATCGATTCAAGAGTTTCCAGCATCTTTATGCCCACAGAAAGTAATTCTGAAGTCCAGTAACTCCAAGCAGCGGAAAGGAAATCACTATGGTTAATGGAAATCAGCGTGCCCCGCTTATGAAAGCAAGAACTGTCCCATTCCTTCAGCCATTCAGCATTAGGGTTCAGCAAAAAGCAGCCGGGAACAAGATTTTCAGATTTTATCCACACTCTAAAGTAGTTTAAACAAAGATCTCCGTATCTTTTATACTCATCCCCATCCTGGATTTTTAATAGTTGAAGATATTTAAGTATCTGCACAACCATATCCTTCGAAAGGTACCAGAAGAAAACCAGTGTCTCAACAGAAACCATATTACTAGAAATTCTATCTTCTGAATATATTGCCAGGTCCAGAACCACATATTCTTCTGACACATAGTAAAATGCCCCAATATGGTAGTCTGAAAATGGATGATTAGCCTCATATAAGTGTAGACGTCGAATGATTGTAGACGTAACCCCTGTCCAACTGTTCAGTTCAAGACTCGAAACTTCAAGATTCCAAAGATGGAACAGACTCTCAAGCTGGTCACCAAGCAAATAATTCTGACCGAGAAAAAGACGATGCAATGATTTACAGTTGGCCAAATTCGACAAAATTTCTTTGGAGATATTGTTGTTCTCCAAATTTATATCTTTTATGTAAGGTGAGGTTGTACAGAAAGAGACATCCCCAAACTCATCGAGGTTATTATACAAAATATCAATATGTTTGAGTGAAGGCAAATGAGTACATTTTGGGATGGCGCCCAATAAATCATTTCCACTTAAATCAACAATCTCCAGATGCTCGAGTTGAAAACGCTTTGCAGGGGGCAGGCCAGTGAGATAGTTATAGATGAAGTTAAGGAGCCGTAGCTTGTTCACCCTAACACCCTGAGCTGTCCAGTCCACTGTCCCAATTTTATGTTCTCTCATGGCTGCCTTACGGATATTAATACCAGTAACATGGTAAGTAAGATAATAGTCTTGAAGCTTCAATTCTATAAACAAAATAAAAGTGTCTCTCGGGTATCCATTCTGTAAAAGCTTAGAAACCACTACAATCCACGAAACCAAACTGCTCTCGTCCCTCGAAGGAAAAATTGGTTTTGAAGAACTCAAATACCTGAAAGTAGAATACACAATGATCAACGAATTGACAAGACCGAGTTCGGGCGCAAATCTGCATAAACCATCGTCATCGTATATTTGTTTTCCTTGATCACCAACCACCACAAAACGCATTTCAGTTCTTGCCCTAGGATTGGGTGAACCAACTGTGGATTCTCCCACCTTTGCATAAAACATTACAACTCCAAGAACATGTCCTGTGTAGTAGGCACAGGTCCGAAAACCTTTATTAACTTGGACGATCTGCTTCAAATCAACTGGTATAACTCTCTCCATGCAATTGACTATATAACCAGAAGTTAATGGACAAACCCCTAGTTTCTCTGACTCGGGCTCCATCAATACCAACGGCACATGACCCAACTGTCTACGCTCCCCCATGCCAAAAACCAGCCTCTTGTTATCTCTCTCATGCATTCTATCAAACACCTCAACTACATGCCTAACTTGACCAGTAGCGAAGAAAAAGATAAACATGGAATCAAATAGCTTTACCAGAGGATCGGACTTCTCTAGTGCTTGAATGTTGTCTTTCATCTTTAGAACGCGATCATCACTTTTTCCTACTTGAATCTTGTGCCAATTCTGTACAACTAGAAGAGGTCGAAGTAGTCTCCCAGCATCAATGAAAATGCGGACTTCTTCTTGCGTTGCATCTCTCTTGATTTCAAATTGGTGGGGCAGCTCATGTTGCCGCTGTCGTCTCCTTAACTCTGGAACAAACAAATAGGAGTTTTCACAGACCCCATCCCATTCTCCATTTGGAAAGACTTTGGGTTTTCCACGTAGCGATGTGGAAAAATGATTTGCAACCTCCTCGTGTTTTCTAATCATAACATGGGTTTCTTCTGTCACAGTTGACGTTTTTTTTTCCGATTTCAATTCCAATTTGGATCTCTGATTTTTTTTCTTATTCGGTCCTTAATTTGATATTTTGATAATTTCTTTGTATTTTGAATCATAAATGTTTTTTTGGTTTTAGAATCAAAAAAGAATTATCAACCAAATATTTAACGATTTCACCAGTATTAATTGTAACAGAGGGATTTTGTTCATTGTTTACCTTGGTGAAATAACGAGAGATTTTTGTTGGTGTTACATAATCTTCTTCGTCTTTAACAATGATTTCACCCTCGTCGTCGTAGACATCATAAATCGGATCTCCATATTCCGACCAAGTTTCATCAGATATTTCGTCCTGGTAGTCAGCCTCATACTCATCAAAGAGTGGATGGTTGAGTATCGGCGACGCCTCCATGTCACCATCAAAGTCAGGAATGTTGACCTTTTGGGTCCGGCGAGCCAACTGGTGCGGCGACTCGGTCACATCTGTGCGAGCCAGCAGCTAATAGAATTCTTCGGTATATTCATCCACAGATCTGGGTCCCTGACGAAGATTCTGAAGTCGCTGGTAGAGTTCCCGCTCGAAGTTGTAGGGAAGGAAAGCCTTGCGGATTTTTCTTTTGAATTTCTCCCAACTCTGGACTTTATCCTTGCCTTCACGCGCGCGGTTCTGCTTCACCTGCTGCCACCAAGCCTATGCCCTACCGCGTAGGTGAGTGGTGACTAATGCGACCCTTCTCTCCTCGGGAACTTCCTTGAAGTCCAGGACTTCTTCAATTTAGGATAACCAATCGATAAGTGCCTCTGCCTTAAGGCTGCCATCAAAGTCCGGGATGTCTATCTTGAATCCAAGCTCCCAGCGGCGGGTGTGAGAAGTATTCTGGTCGATCCCCTCCCCAAAAGGGTTAACCATATCCTCAACCTCTGTGCCTTGTTTCCTGGCGGTAAGAACAGCCACCTGACGGGTAAGATCGGCTATGGCTACCTGACGGCGTAGGTCAGCATCTTCACGATCATCTACATCACTTGTATCTCTAGTCACTCTAGCGCCACCGCTGGTTCTTCCTCGTACCATCGCGCAGGACTGCCTGTGTCTGATACCACTATGATGGAGAGTGAAACGTAGCAGAAGCCTAAAGGGATAAAACCCTAATTTTTTTATTAATAAAAAACAATTCCCATAAAAATAGGGTTTAAGGCACCTTAAATAAGAATCGCTCAAATCTCTAATACAAAATATGGAAACAAAAGTAAACGTAATAAAATAATATCACTTTAAATCTGAATCTAATCAAATTTAATTTGATATCTTAAATAAATCCTTAAAATATAAAAAATAAAATAAAACTAAAATATTTAAATATTATTTTGCAGAGGCCTTCCGCCTACATCATCCCTTCCACCTACATCACTAACTCTACCCTAGCCACTATAAAAACGACGTCTTCCTCAGATTTCTCTTCAAATCTTGAAAAATAAAAAACCATAGCCACCTATTCGATTTCTCTTCAAATCTTAAAAAACAACGGAAATTTTTCTCGAATTCGTGTAAGGTAGAAATCATTCGTTATTAAAAAAAATACTTAAAAATGCACAATTATTTATTGAAACAAACGAAATGCACCTAATCCCGAGACGATATCTCGGAATTAAGTGCATTTTTTTCATATAAAAAACACCTGATTCTGAGATGCTGTCTTAGAATGAGGTGTTTTTTTTCTAGAAAAAAACAACTGATTCCTATTTGCTGCCTTGGAATTAGTTGTTTTCTGCTAAAACCTGCACAAAACGAGATTTTCGAAAATATGTTTTTTTAACACAAATTTTTAAATTACATGAATGTAAAACTAAAAAAACAAGATTAAATTATCTTGTTGGTTGATTGGGTGATGTTCTCCGGTGTTAAATCTTTGGTTTGGGTGTTTTCCTCTTCCATGAGTAATCTTTAAAAAAATTGATTTTTATTTTTGTTTTTAGGGTTTTATATTAGAAGCTAAATCATATATGTTGAATTTTATTTGGCTTGATTATGTGTTTTTTGATATAAAGATTTCGTAATAGTTAATGACATCAAGTTATAAATTAATAAGTATAATGAAAACAACATAGTAAAAGTAAATGATAAGTTTTTTATATTTTAAAAAATAAAAAAAATAAAAAATATGATGGGGAAAATAGCTTCACCCTAAATTTTTTTATTTAGAAAACCCATCCAACCTTTTCTATTTTTTCCATTCGATTTTATTTATTCAAAATGTTATTCCGCCAAATTATAATCATTTTAGTTAATCAATGTTTAAAAATACTATTAAGTTTATAATATATTCGTTAATTTAAATTTTGGTATAATTAATTTAAACTTATATAGTGTCCCGAAGAAATCATCTTGCGCACGCGGCTTCTATTTATCAAAGTAATCTGCGATCAATTGGTGCTGGTGATGACTGAGCTCCACGTATTGTTTGATATATTGAACAAACCAAAGTAAAAACAATGGTGTATATACTCTAATAAATTTGTCCCGACTTTGCCCTATTGATTTGGTCTTCTGACGAGCATAGGAGATGATTAAACGTGGATGTGGATAACTGAAAAAAGACGTTTGTGAGGTTCTATTCTTGTAGGGGGGTGGTGGGTGGGGTGTGTTATTTTTTTCTGTTATTTTTTTTTTATATTTATTTTAAAATGTTTTTATATTGGTACTGATATTGTTGTATTAGGTAATAGTACAAGATTGAGGTTTTCAGAGATCGATCCAGATCGACACACTTTGTCGTCACAGATACTATTTGTAGTTTCCTGTGCAATATACAAAACCAAGTAAAATTTTAAGACCGATATCAGTGACTCCGATGTTTTTTTTAGTTTGATACTCAGAGTCATTATGTTATACTCAAACATATGGACCTCAGAGTCATTATGTTATACTCAAGCATATGGACTTCGAGAGGTTTCTTTAACTATATATGGGTCCACGTTTAGCTTTTTTTTATATAACACGATGATCCTATGTATGAACTTTAAGAGTTCAGAACCCTATGATACGAAGAACATATATATTTTTAAAGGAATGAGGAGAATCCTTACAGAGACACTAGAAGCTTTAAGAAAGAAGGAGGGTAAGTAATACATAAAAGATCTATGTAGTAGAAAGAGAGTAGCCCACACAAAAATTATGACCTCACAAACACCCACCACCTCAAACAACCTTATCCAGCTTTCTTCAACCTTTAACCCTAGCACCATCCTGCACAAAAACACAGACCTTCAAAATAAAAAATCTAATAGAATACACACATGTCCTTGAAAATCTCAGGTTAATAAAAAGGTCAATTACATTTGGTAAGCCCCTATAACCTTTACAGAAAAAGAGGATTTTTAGCGAAGTGTATCCAAACTCTGATTAGTACTAGAAGACCTCTACTAAAAGAATATGTTTAGTATTCTAGATTGGACCAGTGTGTTTTGCATGCGACTACGGCTGGATAATATGTCACCATGGAGATACCAAAAGAATTTATAACCCGATGGAAAAAAGAAGGATACACATACCTCCACCTCGGAGATATCCGTGTAGTCCTAACACATCATGGGAGAAAAAGGTTGTCATTCACGCCAAGCCTCGCTTTGTTTGTCACGAAGTTCCTATAATACCAACATGCGGTCATAGGTAGGATACTTATTACCCTCCATGATGGAAGTGTAGTCTTAACGTTTTTCTCTAATTTCAATCTGTTACTAAGAGATCCAAACGTGTCTATATCCTTAAAAGTTCAAGTGAAAATTACAGGAGCCAAGCAGAAAAGATCATGCTATGGATCTACCATCAAAACAAGAATCTTCCAATGTTCTTTTAGTACTAGCAAGCAATTATGAGCAGATCCTAAACATCGTCCAGATTCCGAGGCAGATCCCAAAAGAAGAACTTCAAAAGCTTATGCCTTTGGAGTGGATCACAAATTATGAAATAACTCAGACAGAAAGACACCTCCTCAGAGCGGCAGACCTTATTTTCGTCAGACAAACCAATAAAACAGTAAAAACGGTTTATAAACTAGAAGACGCAGAAGCGACAAAAGTTCCGATTTTCCACTCGAACATGGTGTGCCCTATTTCCAAGCCAAGAGAAAAAAACATACCAATTTCACGCTTCTACCTAGACGGATCACATTTTTATATTAAAATAATAAACGCCCACTTTATTTAGGACGCTAATCCTTCTATATGTGATGGGGATGCAATGTTGTATGAAATACTATGATTCAGATAACGATTTAGAAGATGACAGCGGGATGTCTTATACCGCCGTAAATGAGATGTGCTGAAACTAGACAAAGGTACTCATATCCATTCACGTATGATGTTTTTCCCTAGATCACCATCATGCGTAGATGATGTCCCAAAACTAGAAAAACACGTGGGCGCACAAACTAAAATTGTATACAAGCCATATGTACAACCTTCCTCGGTATTTTTTAATGGAATTATGGAAGAACCCAGCCAGCAAGAAGTCATTCTAAATTGGCATATGAATAATTCCATTGCCCAGAATATGGTTCTCCACAAGATATGCAATAAACTTGAAGAAGTCCTTTCCTAGAATAGGCAAATGGAGCGTAATTTTGGAGAATTAAACAACCATATTCAACAAATTTATCAAAAAATACACTCATAAATCGCTCAGCTGGATAAGAACCTAAGAAGCATGATAATGCAGAAAAAGATGGGACGAGAATTTGATCAAAATGAATCAGAGATTAAAAAATTAAAAGTAGAAATTGATATAATTGAATCTGACATGATGATGTCACATGTTCCTTTTCCCACATATACAAATCTGGTTCACCCTCCGAGTGAATCGAGTCCGTCATTCTTCAAACAACTACCCGACTACTCGAGTCATTTTAAAATTACTTATGACATATTCAGGACTACTCTGAAACCAAAACCCGCGCTGAAAATATAACCAAAGGGGAAAGAAAAGACTAAAGATCTCTCCCAAAATATGGTTTTTCGATTCTCGTACCGGGGAGGAAAACTTATCTCCAAAGGAATGCGTAACAAGTGGAGAAAATAGCAAGAAATTCAGATTTTCAATAAACTATGTATCTACTAAAGGAGACCCCACCAAAGGCGAAGGACTGGAATCTGAAATGGATGATATTACCAATGTGCTCATGGCCAATTCCGTAGAATCAGACGCCCGAGCCGAGAACATAAAAAAGATAGAGTAAGAGAAAGTAGTTCCTCTAGTATCCAAAAAGGAGACCTCTAAATCGACAAGAGATCCCTGGTTCACTTTTGAGGACATTCCTCCACACCAATTGAGACCCATGTTGTACAAGTTTAGAGCATGAACTGATCTTCAAATGACCAGGAGTCATGCTGAATTATCAGATGTTATAAGGGAATTTTTCTCTCGCATGAAGGGATCCTTTAGAGAATGGTTCCATACAATAGACGAGTATTGACAATTACAATTCTATCAAGTGGAGGACGCCTCAAGTTTCCTTGGAACCATACATCAAGAATTTATCGAGGATAATTCTTTAATAGATAAAAAATCTCGACAAAGAATATTTTGAAATGAGATGTTGTTCGCTAGAAGCCCAAGATCTTGAATATCACTACCAAAGAATGTCCAAAATGTATTATATACTGAATGGATATAATGACCCCAATCTAAGATATACGTATATCGTATATTTCCCTAAGGAAGTACAATCAGAACTACAAAAGACTATTACAACTTCGGATAGGGAAGTTGTCATAATCACCCCTAGAGAAATCCATCAATTAACTCTTTTAATGATTGAAAATTTGTGTGAAAAACAGAGGTTCTTTAAGTCGATTATGAATAAGAAGAAATCATTCATTAAGACGTGTCAAAAGCCTTATCTGGAGATAAAGTGTAAATACAAGAAGGAGTGCACATGTTCAACAAATAAAAATCCGCACTACAAAAGACCCACAAACACCAACGACCTCTAGAAAGTTCCAAACATTCAAACACATCTTAGCGTTAGTTGCTTTGGGAAAATTTAAAATTTGCAGATAGAGTACTATGGGCTCTCACCAACATGAGAAAAATACGAAACATTCAGACACATCATCACCAACTTCCATAACATGGAAGAATATTTTGTCTCTAACATTGCAACAAGACACCATGGGAAGAAACCTATCTAGGATAACACAGAGCATATTTTCGTGTCCATTGGTGACAATGATAGCCTGATCGCTCCAAACTATGATAGCCTCTGAATTTGCATGGAAGAAGTGAGAATAAACATACGACAAGGATAAGACCATCGAGAATGCAGTACTGTAGCTTGCCAAATTAACCCTGATGCTCTTGGGAATAACCAATCCACCTTCAAAGTAATCTCTTCTCCATTGGAGACAAGAACTGTTATTTTTAGTATCAATGTTAGGACCACACATATGAATAATGCGGGTTGCATAGTTAAATGTTTGTATTTCTATTATTTTGCTATCTGATTTTATCAATGCTGATTGCAAAATGGAAAGTTCGGGGTCTTAATGACCCCATTAGACAAATCAATGTTCTTGAATACATTTTGTCTAATAGAATTATGATTATTAGCTTACTTAAGACTAAAGTTAACATAGCAAATATATATAGTATCATGGGATCTATGTTCCCATAGTTTCATTATAAAATCAACCATGATATCCACCCATATGGTAGAATTTGGATCGTTTGGAATCCAAGCGTTTTCAAAATCGAAATCCTAAATATCTCCCCCAGTATATTCATTGTAAAATGATTTACATCTCTAGTAATAATTAGTTTTTCCTCACGGTTGTATACGGATTCAATGACCCTTCCGATCGTCATCGACTTTGGTGAGACCTAACTTACTTTACAAGCAATAGAAAAGAACATCATTGGGTGGCAATGATGGACATTAATGGAATTAGACACCCCAATGAAAAGATTGCCCGAACTAACCTCTGGACCAATTCCATGTGTGACTTCAATGACTGCTGCAATGACAACACCCTCAGTGAACCTTCGTTTATATGGGTTCCAATCTACCTGGACTAAGAAGAAAATTGACAACCCAACTTCCTCAAAAATCGAACGTGCCCTTGTTAATAACCCTTGCCATGATTTTTCCCCTCACTCATTCGCTCATTTCGATATCCTTTGAACATCAGACCATACCTCCATCACCCTTCACTTAACATCTCCATTCATTCTCGCCAAGAAGCCCTTCAAATATTTTAACATATGGCAAATCCACCCGAATTACCCTTCCATTGTCTTAAACAATTAGAATTTACCCCATTCGGGAGATCCCATGGCTACCCTTAGCCATAACTTACTCAGATTCCATGTACCTATTTTTAATTTGAATAAGAGAACATATGGTAATATACGCGATCGCATTGACAAGTCTCGATGTGAGCTCCACCTAGACCAATATAGGCTAGCCATCCATCCTATAGACCCGAGCCTAATAAAAGATGAGATATTATCTTCCAAGAATTTTATATCTCTTAGTAGAGCTAAGGAATCTTTCCTTAAGAAAAAATCCATGAAAACTTGGTTAAAGCTTGGAGACCGTAATTCCATTTTTTCCATTATTGTATTAGATCTAGGAGAACTAGAAATAAGATCATCATCGTCAATTATGTCAATGTAAACTCCGTCTCGCATCGAAGAAGGATTGTCAATATTTTCATATCCTATTGCTCTAATATAATCGGCTCTCCAAGTCCTAACTATCTTGGATTGGATAGATTTAAGAACCTCATCACTTCTAAGCTCTCTTTAGAAGACCAAACCACCATTATTAGACCCTTAAGTGATGATGAAATAAAAAAATCCATTTCTCTATAAATAGCGATAAAGCCAGGCCCTGATGGTTATAATGCAAGTTAATTCAAAAACAGTTGGTCTACTATTAGCCGTGATTTTTGTAACGTAATACATCATTTTTTCAATTCTGGAAAAACAGACCATTCTTGGAATGAGACTATAATTGCACTCATACCAAATTCGAACTCCCGAACCTCCGAGCGGAGTTTCGTCCTCTTGTTTGTTGTAACGTTGTTTACAAAGTGATCTCCAAAATTCTGGCAGTAGAATGATTGACTCTCTTCCAATATTAATTGACTCTACCCAGACTCATTTTGTCCTTTGTAGAATTATCATGGATAATATTATTATCTCCCAAAACTACTCCATGGTTATAATAAGACTAAAAAGGGCCTGGATGTGCTCTCAAGATCGCTCTCTAAATTGCGTTTGACAATATCAGATGGAGATTGTTTCTCAATGTTCTATTCGCAATGGACTTTCCCCTCAAAATGATTGGGTAGATAATATATTGCATCTCCACCCCTTCGTATTCCATATGTATTAACGGGAACCTTAAATTTTTATTTAAAGGTAAGAAACGAGCTGCATCAAGGGGACCCATTCTCCCCATATTTATTTGTTATTTTCATGGAGGTTGTTTCCAACATCTTTAAATAAAAAGGCAACAATAGACAATTCGCCTACCAGTGAAACTGCAAAAAGAAAACGATTATAGAACTTTGCCTCACCAACGACCTTATGATCTGTTGTCGGGCCAACAACCACTCAATTGAGCTCATTAAAGAAGTCTTGGATGAGAATATCACTAATATGATCAACTCATGGACCCCACAGCACCTCTTTTATGTCGGTAGGCTCTAGTTGATCGACTCGGTCATCTTCGCAAGCCAGGTATATTGGGCATCCGTTTTTATTCTCCCCGCCAGAGTGCTAAATGACCTCTGAAAGTTATTCAGAAGATTTATCTAGTATGGCCCTGATATGAAGATAACTAGGGCTAAAACTTTCTCTATTTTATTTGATGTATTCTACTTGTTCCACTCAACATGTTTCATTTGCTAACTTTAATTTTTAATTACTTTTTTTTAAATTTTACTTACTTTATTTTAGGAACATATTTCTATATTTAATTTGTTGTGGAGGTTAATACACATATTTGAATCTTGAGTCAGGGTAAAGTATGGCCACTTGCGTTTTCTAAATATTTTTTAATTTTACGTTTGGCTTGTTAGCCAATTTCATAATTTAAACAATATAAGTGAATGGCACAAGTATGACCACTCACGTTCCTAACAATATTTTAACTTTAGGCTTGGTTTATTAACCACTTTCGCTCCTTTGAGATCTTAAGTCATGACAAATATGACTACTTGTGTTCCTAATGTTTGTTCAACCTTAGTTTTGGTTTATTAATGTTTTTAATGTTTTTACTCTTTTGACATATTAGTCAACGCAAAATATGTCCAATTGCATTCCTAGTGGTCTTTCGACCTTAGTCTTGGTCTCTTATGGTCTTTCAAAGTTAAGCTTTGTTTATTAACTATTTTCTATTTCTTATCAATATATAAGACCCTATTCGCCTAAATTTATCTCTTGCTTTGTTGAATTCTATAACTGAAATAATTATCTTTAATATCTAACATTCTCTTTTCAAATATCTAACTTCTTCTTTTTTGAATATCTAACACTTTCTTCATGGAAAACTTCTCTATTAAATAAATTTTGTTATGATATACTTCTAAAAAACCTTCTCGCGCCACCAAGAATGAAAAAAAGTGCACAACCATGTTACAAATTTCTCTCACAAAATTTCAAATGACTAATGTTCCATGGGTGCTTTAATGCATTTCAATCTAAATCTTCTAGACGATATGCCCCATGATGCTGTCTATAAATAACTATGTATGAGTCATCCTAATTTGGAGCTAACTTTCTCATATATTAATCTATCAATGCTTGGAATGTTTTTTCATAACCTAATCTCCTTCTTTAAGAGATCTAGGTTTTAATTTTTAATCGAATCTGCTATTTGTTAAGATCCTTTACTGCTCTCCCTTAACTTGAGCTTGATCATGTCTCTCTTCAATGAGATAAAAAACATTATATTCCCTCACTATGTTCTTCCTTCAAATAATTCTATATTTTATTACTAAGAATGATAATTTCTCCCAAGACAACTGATTTCATCTTATATACCAAAGAAAAGGGAGTTACTCCTGTAGCTAGCTTAGGAGTTGTTTCATATTCCCAAAGTAATTCTGCTAATATATTAGGCCAATTTCTATTATCTCATTCAATCTTCTTTTTTATTTCGTCCATAATTGTTCTAGTTGTTTTATTTCGGAAAATGTTATTATATTCCATGCCTTCTATATAACATCGTCATCTTATCATTCTTATATTGAGTACAATTATTTGTCGTTAAAATTTGCAGGATCCCATATCTAGACAAAATATGACTTTGTAAAAAATCAAAAATCTCTTGAACTCTCGTCTTGTATAAAGCTTTTGTTTTGATCAAGTTTGTTAAATAATCAACAACTACAACCAAATGTTGTGTTTTTGTTTGTAACTATCGCTAAAGGTCCCACTAAATATATACTACGTATGTTAAATGGATAGGGTATCTGATAGCGTGGCGGAAGACTAGAAGAAAAAAAAACGATAAAACTCTAACCCTAGGCCAGAAAAATAAAGACTCACATAAATAATTCCCAAAATTAAATTAATCAAAGTCTTACGAAAAAATAAGGTATAATATGCTTTATGTAGCACCTACCCAAAACCCTAATTTCAAATAAAGAAAATTACAAAAATGTCTAAAAAATAAAACAAATAAATAGAAATAACGGTCTAAATATAAAAACTGATTTTTGAAGGCTTTAGGGGTCGAATTTAGGTATCAAAGTTCGTAACATGTCATATTTTTAAAATCTGACGGTCTCGTCGAAATCTTCAATTTGAGTACTTGTTTCACCTAATTTCGATACCTGAGCAAGAAATCAGTTTGTCCGCAATCTACGCTACATCATCCTTCCCCGGTTGGGAAGAATTCGAACTCGAATTCGAAACGTTGAAACATTGAACGAACGGAAGGGACTGACTCAACTCCCTCGCTATGGAAATCAGGAGTTATAACTTCCAAGGCAGCAACGAAAGTAATACCGTGAAGCTTGACATATAATTAAGAAAATGACTAAAAAAATGAAGGACCACCCAGCGGTGGCACTTGCATAACAAACATATCTAGCAACTGGATCGATACTCGGTGCATTTCCGGCAGTAGTAGACGCAACAACTATGTAGGTATTAATAACTTCGAGAGTATGCCTTAGCTTATGGTAAGCATCATTTGGAGGCAGTTTAAGTTTGGTAATAAACTTGCCAACTGTGTTGATTACGACCACAAGAAGAATGTAATCTTGGAATTCATGGTGTATAGTTCCCCATGTGTTCACCATTACACCTTCCGCAACATCTACGATTAAAACAGCGCCATCAACAAGCCTTATAGCAGCAGTCATTTCATCTGAAAAAATAACATGACCCAGCGCATCAATGATATTAGACAGATGTGATTTTGAATTTCCATCCTCAAGGACGAGGGACATAGGAATCGCCTTGATAGACAGAGTTCTCCCTCGCGCATCGACCCTTAGTTCGGCTTCAACTCCTTGTACTGTGAAAAAACGCACAGTTGGGCTTGATTTTGTCCAATCACATAGACTGAAATGAATAAATAGGTTTATTTTATTCATACAAAGTTGCAGTTGCTTATTGCCGGTGCCAAAAGGCTTGATCAATGCATAAGTCGGTCTTCTGTTATTTCTGAGTATCCCATTTTTTATAGAGCTAGGTGAGTAGGAACAGCCGTTGAAAGTAATGTTGAACTCTCTGGTCTCACTGGCTTGCAGAACATCCAATTTAGCAAAGTAGTTGTATACGTAATACTGGGAACTTATATTACGTCCATCTATTGTGATATCAATTGGCTGACTAGCATTAATTAGGATTGCTGCGGTTTTCAATGTAAGGAACACTGCTATCGCTGGTAATTTACCACGGACAACGTATTTCAAAGCCATGTAGCCCAGTGTAGCAGCAATGGCTGTGCTAATGTGTGTCTTATCTTCCGGAAATAATCTAACCAACCCAAAATCTGCAATTTTTGGTGTTAAATTCTCATCAAGCAGAATATTGCTAAGTTGTATATCGCGGTGAATGATTCGCAATTCTGATTCCTCGTGAAGGTACCTCAATCCGTCAGCAATACCAAGTATGATACTGAATCTTAATTCCCGTAGTAGTAGTTTAACATTATCCCTATCGAAGAAATAATCATGGAGGCTTTGAGTTGAAACATATTCGTAAACAAGCAAACTATTCAGACCTGTAATGCTACACCCAAGTAATTTCACAAGATTCTTGTGACTGATTCCGCTGATTAAATTTATTTTACTGAAAAAATGATCCACCCATTGTCTTGTGTTGAAGAATAGTCTTTTTATGACAACGGTTTTACCGTCAACTAAAATTCCTTTGTATACTGAACATGATCCTCCTTGTCCAAGCTTATTGGACTTTGTAAAGTAATTCGTAGTTTTTTCGGGAGTTTCGTATGAGAAATTGAGGTTGGATTTATTAGTAGTGGCTAATAAAGGTCCTGAGTTGCTTCTTTTCCCTCATTCTCTCCAGAATTTTCTTTCTAACAAAGTAAGCTGCAGCTGAGACGATCAGCACAGAAGTTACGACAGAGGACATCACGACCAGAATTACAGGTAATCGGCTACTCTTTGAATGTTTGGAATGTTTGGAACAACAATGGCTGAAGAGTTGTCATAGAATTTCTGGGTAGAACATCTAAAGTAGCAACCTGCATTCAATACTCTTCTTTCTTCTTTAGGCAAACAAGACCCGATCGTCGAAACAACATTAGCCAAACAATTTTGGCAACCACTACCTCTCACGAATTTCCAGCACTGAGCTAATCCATAAACACGAACATTCGATCGATCCACTGTACCTACTGGCGAGGTTTCCACCTTATTTGCTTCGATTAAAAATTCGATTCCCATTTTCGGTTTCTGATTAAAAAGAGATATACCTTCCTGGAGTTCAATCTTGTAAGCACGGCGTTGCTCAATTTTCAAAGCATCAGACGGAACAGTAGCAAGTAAAACATCGACATCAGACAAATACTTCTCTGATTTATACGCATTTCGATTGGCAACCACACAAAGTCGAATTTGAGGGCCAACCTTTCTCCTCACTGCTAGTACAACAGCAGCATCTTGGACTTGATATGTCCAACGAGCAACCTTTAGCTCTATTGCACAGAATCCTTCTTCAACCGTTTCAAAGTCTCCATTTCTATGCTTTGAACCTATCAAGTCTTCAGCCTCTCCAACACCATTATCAGAGGATCGGACTTTTGACTTCTCTAGTGCTTGAATGCCGTTCTTCATCTTCTGAATGCGATTATCACCTTTTCCTGTAGTGTATACAGCTCTCTGACCAGTCTTTTCAGCATACTTAAGAAACTGAAACTTTGCAGTTCCTGGATCACCAAGGAGAAGCACATATATGTTCCCACTCAATTGGTTTTTACTTTCAACATTTCTTTCTTTGCCTCCAAACATAGCAAGAGCTATTGCAGGATTAATGTCTTCATGGCCATAGATTGATTGGGAAAATGTAGTCCTTTCGCCAAGTCGGGGATCTCTGGCTAGCTTTTCCAAATCCCAGTCGTCCTCCAGCGATTCATCAAGACCAAAAGATTCGTACCGCACCTTTTTGAATGGAGAAATAGTACGTAGAACTTCTGTTGTTTTGTTTGTGTTTATCCTTTCTTCGTTTCCTTCTCTTCCAAGTTCATTTTTGGCTTCGGATTTATTTATTTATCGTCGAACACGATACCCAATCTGGTATCTGATTTGAACCTCCCGTGATAATAAAATCTGTATCCAACAATTTTTTTTTTACTCTAGATTGTACCCGATATTGTGAATAATAGGATTTTTATTCACTAATTTGATCACTGGAGATGAATTTCTGTCTACCGATAAAAAATTTGATTTCAAATTTATTTTTTCTAACAAACAAGTTGGTTTCAAAAGCTCCAATTTTTCTGAAGTTTTTGATTTCTTATCATCAACGCTCTTCTCCTCGACCTCATAATCATACTTATTGTAGATCAGTTTGTCAAACACGGGCTCAGACACATATTTAGCATCACAACTAAGATCGGTAGTTGGTGCAGCATCAGCATGAAACTCCTTAACTGGTGGGGGTTTTGAAGACACTACTCTAGATGGAACCAATATAAACTTGCAACAATCTTTCACAAAACTATATCGATTCATTATACTAGATGGCAAACGTCCACAGGAACTACATCACACAATGTTGTATCTTTGTAATTACCAACAGAAAATGCAATTTGACAGTATTTAGAAACTGTTACCTCAATGTACTCTATCATTCCTAGTAGTATGTACAGGTATGGAAGAGCTTCAGTCTTCCGTGCCAGTTTCCAAATAGCCTCCTCTGAAATCAGATTCTCATTACTATCTGAATCGATTACAAACTTGCAGATTCTTCCTCCAATTGTGCATGTAGACGGGAAGATTTTGTTCTCTATTCTACTCTACAAATCAAGAGGTACCCAGAACATGATTATTGTATCTGAGTAGTAGGAATTGTTGGCTCTAATACCAACTAATACCGTGACGGAAGATTAGAAGAAAAAAGAACGATAAAACCCGAACCCTAGGCTAGAGAAATAAGGAGACTCAGAGAAATAATTTCCAAAATTTAATTAATCAAAGTCTGACGACAAAGTAAAGTATAATATGCTTTATATAGCAGCTACCCAAAACCCTAATCTCAAATAAAGAAAATTACAAGAATGTAAAAAATAAAACAAACAAATAAAAATAATGGTCTAAATGTAAAAACTGATTTTTGAAGGCTTTAGGCGTTGAATTTGGGTATCAAAGTTTGTGACATGTCAGAGTTTTGAAATCTAACATTCTCGTCGAAATCTTCGATTTGAGTACATGTTTCACCCAATTTCGATACCTGACCAAAAAATCAGTTTGTCCCAATCTACGCTACATCATCCTTCCCCGGTTGATCAGAATTATAACCTTGCACTACAGCCTTGACATCAGCTGCTAATTTTGGCCAATAGAAACATGTAAGAATAAAACACCTAATCAAACTGTTATACCCGTACTGTGCCCTAACAATACCCTCGTGAAAATCTCTAAGTATGAAGACAGCCTCATCTTTATTCAAATATCTTAACATCAGTCTTGTAGCCTTTTTCTGTAAAATACATTATCAAGGATTGTATACTTAAAAGTTTGTGTCGATAAGGCTTTTACTCATATAATCAATTAGTTTTTGTATTTTCCCATATTCTCTATCCAATACTGCACTTATAGAAAAATCACACACATATAAATATAGGTATAAGACCTCACCTAGTATTAGGCATAACATACTTTATGTTAAAGTCAAGTACTCTTTCAATGCATGTAAATCTTTGTTACATTCATCATTCTATATGAATATTTTCGCACCTTTAATTACCTCAAAAAAAATGAATTTTTCCATAGGCTTTAGAGATAAACCTTGATAATTCTTCCAAATGACTTGTTAATCTTTGAACCTCTATGATCGTATTTTGTGGTTCCATACTTAATAATGCTTTCAAAAATTCATAATCAGTTCTATTACCGTTCTTATAAACAACACACCAAAGGAACTTTCCACTTTAAACTCCAAAAGAACACTTCAATTGGTTGATCTTCATATTGCATTCTCTCAATCTTTCAAAAATTTGAATCAAATTGCAATTTTATGATCATCTTGTTGCTTTTCACTATCATATCATCTATGTAAGCTTCCATGTGTTTTCCCAGTTGTTTTTCCAAAATTCGGTTAACTAACAATACAACCCTTTTTCAATTAAAAAAAATATTCTCTTCATTATTATGATGCATTCAAATTTTGTTGTAACCTGACTATGCATACATGAATAATAAAAATCTATGACTTGAGGCAGCATCGACTAACTGTTTAATGTGAGGTAAAGGAAAAGAATATTTTAGGCATTCTTTATTGAGATCAATAAAATCCACGCACATCCTCCAGTGCCCATGTTTCATTTTGGCCAACACCAAATTAGCGACCCAAGTCAGGTATTTTGACTCTCTCATATGTCCCAGTTTTAACAAATTATCCACCTCTTTTTACAGATTCTCCATCTCTTTGTACAATAGCCTCTGTTTTCTCACGATAAAAAAAACTATTCTCTTTTGACGAATTGGCCTAACTCGTTTATCAGCTGATAGTTCATGACATATGAAAAATGAAGTGAACCAGATACATCGATGACAGTCCATGAAAAAACGTCGAAATTTATTTTCGACAACTCTATTAATTTGATCTTGACATCTTGATTTAGAAAGTTCAGGATCTTTACTACTTTTCTATCTTCTAATATTTCTTGATGGTCTTATCTAATGGATCTTCAAATTGGATATTTTCTCTAGCTTCGTCAACTTTTCTTTCAAATTTATTGTTCCCATCCACTTGACAATCCTCCTCCATAAAATTTAATTGTTATTACCAAGATTTAGTGATATCCCATAACAAATCTTTGTTGACCTTTGACTTCCCTTGACTATTGCAACCAAACTCCCTACCTGATACTTTAGATATCACCCAAACGTACAATATGTTCGTTTCATCCTGTGTGACCATGATCTTTTCATAATTACATTGTATGGACTAGGCTTATTAAAAATCATAAAAGCAATCCTTATTGTATTTTCAGTACTGACATAACCTATAAGAAATCGAAGCCCAACTTAACCAATACATGCCAAAACATCTCCCACGTAACTAACAAATTGCATGTAGGTTAGTTTATATGGAGGCACTCCACGTATCTGATCATAAAAAATCTTGAAAATGACATTAGTTGAGGTCCCACTATTTATTAATACCCAAGAGACAATCACTCCTGAAATGTCTAAATCTATTATCAATGCATCTTTGTGTGGGTTAAAACCCCTCTCAAATCATTATCTTTAAATTTTAGATCTGTAACTGGTATTTGATAATGATGATATAATGATTCCTCAACTAGATAAACCTCCAAATCTTTTTTATATTTTTTTCTTGAGGTTGGCTCGGTTCCTGACATTGTATCTCTACCATAGATAGTCAATAAATGTTGCTGCTTTCATTTACCCTCTCTTTTTCCCCTTATTCCTATATGAGTTCTTCTTTGTTTATTTTGTCACTTCTTCGCGCTCTTTACCTTTAACAAATTGAATGAAATCACTGCTATCTATTAGGCTTTGGATTTCATCCAGTAACTACCAGTAATAAATGGTAGCATGAACATGGTCATTATGATAGGCATGAATTTTTTTTCGAGATCTATCATTAACTGAAGCTAGCATCAGATATGGGGTTTGGTATTTCTACCTTCCCTTTGTCTTGTAAGAGATACCTGCAATGTTCTCGGTTAATAAGGTGAACCTTTTACCTGGATCATCATAGTATGAAACCCTTGATCTATTGACCGATCATCTCACCCCTTCATTACACTTGACCTTAGTACCTATTTTTTGATCGAGTACCATTATTTTAGATGCTTGAAACTTCAAACCATAAAAATCCTCCCTTTTAGAATCCTCAAGCATAATAAATTGGTCTTATTTTGCCAAGATAGCCCTCAAACCATCTACAACAAACCCTAACAAGATCTTCATATAATTTTCTCTCTGTATTCAATCTTTTTTTAAAAGTGGCTACAATATCAGTTTCTTTGCAGGTTACCAGACTATTCATCTCGTGAACAAATATTTGTAGTAGATCTTTAAAGTTTCCCATTTTAATACATATTCATAATATAATCATATTTCTTCTAATATGCTCTGTTACCTACTAAATTTTTTCTAAAAGCTTCCACAATCCTTCGAAATCTTGAGTCGACCCATTTGGTAAGCTATTAAACCAATCTAAGGCGTTTTCATTCATGGATAGAGCTCTGCACAGAAATATATCATCTAGATTAAACCCCATCATCATACTTCTAAACTGTTTCAGATGATACTCAAGATCTCCTAATCCATCATAGATCGCCATCTTAAAAAGATCAAAATTTACCGAATCAATATATTCTATTTCTTTTTTTCCTTTATCCTTTTAACTAACAAATTACTTGATTGAGCTTTAAACTTGTAAACGTGCGACTTTTCTTTTCTTTAACTTCATATAGTATCTAAAGGACAACATCTTCCCCCTTTTTGCATACAAACATCACTTCTTTTTATTTTATTTTTTGTGTATGGCTTGCTTTACTATCTTTTACGTTCGACGTTTTTCCTAGTATTTTTTACACAATTTTCTCTAATAAGAAATATGATGCCTCCATCAACTTTTCGATTCTCTCTTTGGTTTCACAATCTCTTTAAACTTTCAAATGATTCACTACAGATCGCTATTGTTTCATTTCCTCAATGTGTAATTTTAAAATCAGAATACTTGAATGAGTAGCTTGCAAACCTTTATTAAGAAGTTTTTTCTCCTTGAACTGGTGTGACAGAACTCGGCACACTAGTTACTATTCTGGTTGGTTGATGAGTCTCTCTCATAGTAACTATCAGAGGTCTTTTCTCCTGATTAATTATTATAGGTGCACTAGCTGTCCCGCCTAAGTGTTTATATAGTCATTGATTACTTTCATGACCTTATAGATGAGGTACAATTCATGGAATAGGCACCGGAGTAGCTCAAATCAAACGAATTCTTGAAGTTTCCATTTTGATTCCTTATCTAGTCATCATCATTGGTAGATTGTTTAAAACTTTAGCTTTAAACATAAAACTTTCCCACAGACAACACCAAATTTGTTAGTGTATTTCCTTCTAAAAAATAACTCCAAAAAAATAATTTATAATATGGTAAGAAAAAAATACAACGATAAAAATTATTCTGTCCATTTAGTGTATAAACTACAAATAAAGATATAACCCTCTATTTATCCTAATTACAATTTCCTTTCTACCAATTATTAATTTATATATGTCATAACGGCTTAAGAAACTATCTTTATAGCCTATTAAATGATGACACGTGTCTTTTAGTTGTAACTACTTGAACAACTCCTCCTAATATGCCTCGTGTTATATCTTTCTTGTGACCCTCGTCTAATCATTTCTTTATGACTTTATTCTTGACATTTTCTCACTGGCCCTCGTCTAATCACTTATTTATGGCCCTCATTTTAACATATTCTTTGTGATCTTATTCTAACCACTTATTATCACCATCATCCTAACATCTTCTCAGTGACCCTCGTCTAGGTATTTCTTTATGCCCTTCATCTAATATGTTCTTGGTAACCCTTATCTAACTAATTCTATGTGTCATTCTTCTAACTATTTCTCGATGAACTTCATATAATCGTTTCCTTACGCCTCTCGTCTTATTCTTTTTGATGATCCTCTTCTAGTTTCTTCTTAGTAACCCTTGTGTAAGACCTTCTTTGCTACCTTCTTCTAACACCCGCTTTGTAACTTGTATCTTATCATTTTATTAGTCTTTAATATGACTTTACCTCATTAAAATACATGATATATACTATTTATAGAATATAACCTTATCATGGAACATCTAAACATGTTACTCGTACATGCACAAAAAAGAAAGGGTGATAACATAAATTATGTGAAAGAAAATATTGTTGCAATGTCAACAAAGGTAAATGTCATTGAAGACAAGACTCCATAATGATGGTACGATACTGGTGCATATGTTCATGTCTCCTATAAAAAATCCTTGTTCAAATTAATGGAAGCCAATAATAGCATAAAAGATGTGCAAATGGGAAACACAAATAAGTCTAAGTTTGAGGGACACAGATATATACAGTTAGTCTTCAGTTCATGTACAAATCTGGTAACATTGTTTTGTCCAATGATGAAACTTTTGTTTGGGAAAATGAATAGTTTTGTAACAAAATGGTGAAACTGTGTACTCATGAAGTTATTATTAATAAATTGGAAAATTCTATTTACTCTCTATTTCGTAACGAAATATTTATTATGTCATAGTAGATTTGCTTATATAGGACATAGTATATAAAATTATAAAAACTGGACTTATAATATGTGATATAGGTTCATATAAAAAATGTGAGTTGTGTGTAGAATTAAGGATGATTAAAAAGCCTTAAAATCCATAAAAAGATGCACATAATTTTTAAAGTTAATACACATTGCTATATATGAGTTAAACGATATCTTAACATGTGGGGTTAAGAGAGACTTTATAACTTTCATTGATGGCTGTTGTAGATATACGTATGTCTATTTTATTAAACATAAGGATGCAGCCTTTAACATGCTTAAGATCTTCAAAGCGGAAGTAGAAAATCAATGAGACACTAAGATTAAAATCTTGTGTAGTGACAAAGGTGGGGAATATTACTCAGTATAATTTTCTAGTTTTTATGAAGAGCATAGGATAAATCCAACAATGCTCAGCTCATTACACATGGAAGAAACGGATGAGGATGTTCATATGGATATTAAAATTGATTTCCTAAATGAGTATTTTGATGAGGAGGTTTATATGGATCATCCCAAGGGTTTTGTACTTCACGAGAAAGATTCAAAGGTCTGTAGGCTTGTTAAGTCATCATATGGTCTTAAACAAGCACTTAAGAAGTGGCATGAAAAGTTTGATCACACTATTGTATCTAATGTGTTTAGATATAATACAGTAGAAAGATCTTTATACACTAAACTTCATGGTAATGTAATAGTAATTGAATGTCTATGTGTAGATGACTTTTTCATATAAAGTAATGACACAAAAAAGATTAATGAAAAAAAGAGGTTTATATCGTCTAATTTTAAGATAAAGGATCTTAACTCAATATATACTATTTTGGGAATTTAGGTATTCAAAAATAGTGGGGGTTATTCTTAAAAACAATCTCAGTATATCGAGAAGGTACTTGATAAATTCAAACATCTAACATTCAAAAAAAGACAAACACTATTTGATCCTAATTTATAAAATTGGAAAAAATGAAGGAAGAGCGGCAGCTAGACTAGAATGTGCTAGTGTTATAGGAAGCTTAATGTATGCAGGTTTATGCACTAGAGCGGATTGCGGTGAGTAAATTAAGTCAATTTAAGAGTAATATAAGTATAAAAAGTTGGAATGCAGTTGGAATGGTTTTGGGGTTCTTGAAAAAGACTAAATACATGTGTCTCCAATATTTTAATTTTCGGAGGAGACTTGAGGGATACACCGATGCAAGTTGGATCACTAGTCTAGTCGATAACAAATCGACTATATGGTGGGTATTCACATTTGCAGGTGGTGCTTTTTCGTGGGGATCCAAGAAACAAACGTGTACATCTCACTCGATTATGGATTCTGAGTTCATAGCATTGGCCGCAACGCATAAGAAAACTTAATGGTTATAAGATCTCATATTGGAGATATCATTCACTTCAAATTGGAATATGACAATACAAATACATTTTGATAGTCAAGAAAAATTAGGTAGAGCATACAATGGAGCATGGGAAGGTTAAGACATGAGTATGTTAGACTATTCAAAGTGGAATTATGTCGGTCTCATATGTACGTTCTTGTGAGAACTTAACGGATCCGTTTACCAAACCATCAGCTCGAGAATTAGTAAATTGTGTATCTCGATGAACGGACTAAGATTCTTAAAATAATAATTTTTGAAAATAATAAGGATTTGAACAGTAACTCATCACTAGGCTATCGACTTTAGTGACATATAGTCTGTGGACTTTCAAAAGTCTGGTGGTAGTCCATGAACTATGTAGTTAGGGTAAAATTAATCCATTGCATTTCATGATTAATGTAAAAGTGTCACCTCACACCATACTTAACTAAAACTCGTATCATTAATAGTTAATTCGATTATAAATCAAAACTTAAATGTAGTTAACCACCTGAGTTGACGGATGTACCCTTATATTATCCTAGTTGACATAATATTAATGGAGTATTGGTATCTGATTACCTCATTTTATCGTATATGAATTTAGTTTAATTAGTTTTATATTAAATATTAATTATTCAGCAACGTGAAAGATGAATCATCCATTACAATTTAACAAATAAATAACTTTTCGAACAATATTCACATTAAATTAGATTAGGACAAACTTTGCGAAATTTATATTTTACGTAACAAAATTGTGTTCCAAACCAAATAAACCAAACTTTTCAAAAATATAATGTATAACTTATATTTTACCTCCTATGAAAAGAACACTTTCTCTCTAATAAAGTTTCATACACGACTTGTTCATTACTTGTTCGACGAAATTCCTCACAGTGACCTGAACCCTTAGCTTGCCACTTACGTCCGCACCAAAAGCCGTATGACTTCTCTTCCGTCAAACGAACTGTTTCTCCCTCGCTCTCTCTAACCTCATACTCCTTCACCCCGCTATTAACTGCCTGCTCTTCATTCCGTGGCAAAACGGCAAATAAATCCATGCCTTGAATCACACTTTGACTTGTTTAATTCAATTTTATAAATACTGATAACAGAATAAGTAAGAAATTATAAAAGAAAATTACTACTAACAAGTTTGGTCCATATGTATTTAAATACTTTCATGATTTCACAAAAAATATTTTATTTCGTGGTAAAAATTATGATCATGTCCTCCGTCTATTAATAATACTACAAAAATAATAATATTAAAAAAGAAATAAATTCATTGAAATTATGCGATGGGACTTAATGTTGAGTAGACTTGGTTTAGCGCACTAAAAAACGTTTTAATTATAATTTCATATATACAAGTTATGCGGGGTCTTCTCGAAATATAGTCTTATTCAACATATATCCATGAATGGTCTTCTTGAAATATGGTCTTCTTCAACATATATCCAAGTGTGGTCTTCTCGAAATATATATAGTTGGAGTTGGTACTTTAATTAATCTCTTGTGTTTTGGATTAAAGTGATCGTTGAAACTTCAAAGTAGTCGGTATAATTGAATACTTTGTTAATAGTTGGAACCGGTGTGCGTTTGAATTATATGGTGTGATTATTCAAATAGAACGTGTCGAAAAAATTAACGATTTTCAAAAATATCACGGAGGCGTAGTCTAGTGATGAAGTTCAGATCCGAAAATCTACAGTTTAAACTATTTTTTGTTGTTTTCATTATTTTTCTGTATTTTCTAATTTAGTTAGATTTAATAAAATACTTAACCATGTCCGATCGTTTTAAAATTGGACTGGCTTATATTTTATTTCGTGAAGAACAATCTGTAATCTTGGCATAGGATTCTGAGCATTTTTATAAAAGGCTCTCACCCTATTTTTATCGTCAGACTTTTTGAATCAAATTTAAGATTTTTTTTTCTCTAAGTCTCTTATAGTCTAACCAAGCGTTAGGGTTTATATATCCACGGTTTCATTTTTTCTTATTGATTTCTTACAACCCACGATTCTCTTTCCACACTAGTCGCTATCAGCAATAGTATGTGTATAAAGAGAGCGGGTCCTTCTTAACTTTATATTCTCTATCGTGTAAAAAGAACAACTTCTCTTTAAAAAGGATTTTACACGATTTTCTCAATACATGCTCGACAAAATTTCTCACAAATAAATGAACTCTCAGCTTGCTACTTACGTCCGCACCAAAAACACCACTAAAACACCACCATCGCATGACTTATCTTCAATCAAATGCACTGCTTCTTTTTCTCTCCCATCTAACCTCATACTCATTATGTATGTTCCTAACTGCCTTCTTGTCATTTCGAAACATTAGTCGCAACAAGAAAATTCATGCAATGGATCAAACTTTAACTGTTTTAATTCAATAGAAAAATTTGAGACTGAAGCTGGCTGTTGTTTTCGTCAAGGAAAACAAGAATACTATTGCCGAACTAATAGCCTTGAATCCTGGACTGAACTTATGATCTATTTCCCATCTTGCAGAGTCTTCGACCCCGAGCTCGAACGTGGCCCCTAAGAAGAACACAGAAACTAACACTTCTGTTGATCCTTCCAAACAACTATCCCCAGTAGTTCTAAGTAATATAAGATTGTCTTGTTGAACTAATTTCTTTGTTTTTTGCTGTTAAACTTGTCGTACTATTCGCAAAACTTGGATTACTTTATATATTTAAATTGGTGCATGATTTACCTTAGTTATTGATGTAAGTGTTTGTTGTCAATTGTGGACTATGTGTGTGCTGAGCTTTCTGGAGATCCTTATAACCCCGAGCTCAGTAGGGCTCATTGCATAGCTTATACAACTTGTGCCATGATAGCATGTTCGCGGCGAGGTCTCATGGACCCTATTGCGTAGTCTACTCAGACTTGGTCTTTGACAAGTTGGCTAATATACCCAGTACAAAGTATAGGCACAATATGGCCATTACGTAGCCCGTAGGCGTGGGTAATTAGCCCATTCATGTTTATAAACACTTAGTCTGGACTCTTTATGGTCCATTCCGTAGCCAAAGATGGCGTGATCATTGACCCATTCGCTGGTTATAAGGATAAAACTTGCACAAACACATAGTGGCAAAAACATAACTTGTATTGAAAAATTCAAAGAATTGTTCCTAGATGCCTCATTAAAAAACCTCTCTGTGCCATCAGAGAGGAAAAAGAGCGCATCCTTACATCTTAAACTTTTTGGCGATACAACTTTAGGTGATTAACATTCCAAGGATGCTTGAGTGCTCGGCCTTCTTGATCTGCTAATCTGTACGCGTCATGGTTCCTTGTTGAAATACCTGAATATGGGACTTCCCAGTTTGGCCCTAGCTTGCCACTTGTTCTGCTACCGAAGCCCTAAAACACCTTCTTTAAAACTAAGTCTCCCGCCTTGAACGAACGCGACTTCAAACGAGATATAAAGCGTCCCCTCATAAGACTTTGATAGTGCTCTGTTGGGACTCTAGCCTGATATTGTCTTTCGTCTATTAGATCCAGGGATGTTGATCTAGCTATAAGATTTTCTTTCTCTTCGTAGTGCTCAATCCTATGGCTCGGTAGTATGACCTCTATTTGAATAACTGCCTGTCCTGTATACCAAATAAAATGGTGTATCACCTGTTGTGGAGCGAGGGGTTGTTCTGTACGCCCATAGGACTTCTGCTAACTTGTCCGGTCATTTGCCTTTAGCCCCCTCTAACTTCTTCTTTAGCCCTTCTAATAGTGTCTAGTTAGTCACCTCAACCTACCCGTTTTCTTGAGGGTAATAAGGGGTGGAGAAATGTTGAAGAATTCCATATCGTTTGCAGAAGTTGGTAAGGATCGAATTTTGGAATTGAGGGACCTTATCTGTCATTATAATCCATGGAATTCCATATCGGGTTAGAATTTGATTATGTATGAAATCACATACCTCCTGAGCGCGTGTTCTAAACAAGGCTTTAGCCTCAACCTACTTCGAAAAGTAATCCACTGCCACAATGAGCAACTTTCGTTTGCCTGTGGCCATTGGCAAATGACCCACTAGATCTATTCCCCATTTATCGAGCGGACATGGAACATGAATGTTCTGCATGGGCTTGCGGGGTCTGTGTTGTGTGTTCGAATATTCTTGAAATTTGAGACAATACAATACTAGATTCTCATCGCTCGCTAGCTCAGGCCAATAGTACCCAACAAGAAGAAAACGACGAATCAGCGTTCTGTGTCCACAATGAGCCCCCGCTTCACCCGAATGTAAATCAACCAACACAGTACTAGCTTCACCTCGGTCAAGGCAACGGAATAAAGGTCTGGTTGAGCTCTTCATATACAAAATATTATCAAGGACACAGTATTTGGCTGCTCTGCTCTGCAACGCACGAGCCTCACTTTTAGTTGTCGGCAATGTTCCTTGGTTTAAGTATTGATGTATGGAGTTCGCCAATCGTCATCATTAGTGATTAAGTTGACTGTTGCAGCTGCTGATATTAGCTCTGTCGCAGGGAGTTGTTGGAGCAAAATTATTGGATGGTCTCCTGAAGCTGCAGCATTAGTTAAATTATCAATTGTCAGATTATCCCTTCGTGGGATCTGTTCATAAGACATGTTAGTGAATTTCAACTCATACTCATTAAGTATCACAAGATAATCTTTGATGTCGTCTTGTCTAACATCATAATGACCCTGTGCCTGATTTACCACCAACTGAGAGTCAGATCTGATCTTAATACTTCGAGCTCCACATATCAAAGCCAACTTCATACCACAAAGGGCAGGCTCATACTCTGCAACATTATTTGTTACCGGAAAATTAAAGCGCACCGCTTGTTTGACCTCCTCCCCACTTGGAAATCTGATTGCGATGCCTGCACCCCCTCATGTTGTAGAAGATTCACCATCGACTTCAATAATCCATTGGTTGAGCTCAACCACTTGTCTGTCATTTATTTCATCCTGCTCTTTCCTGGATGAGCTGAAATCTACTAAGAAGTCTGCAACTGTTTGTCCTTTGGTTAACCGTAATACTCACCGAGCTCGATTCTCCATTTGGTTAACCTACCGGAAACATCGGGTTTTTGCAATACTGTTCGTAAAGGATATGTTGTTCGTACCGTAATAATATGCCCTTGAAAGTACGGCGTCATTCGTCGAGCTGCGACAACCAAGCTCAAAGCAAGCTTTTCGAGGTTTAGACATCTTGTCTCCGCATCTGTTAGCGTTTTTCTCGTGTAATATATTGGTCGCAACAAGTTGCTAAACACCTTGCCATCTTTAAACTTTTTTTTTTGTTTTCCCATTTAATGTTTTTGTTGATATGCCACTCGTATAACATGTGAATCACGCTAGGAAATATTTTATCTATGCTATTCATCAAAGCAAGTTCGTGGTTTGTAATTATAACACAAGGCAATTCGCAATTATTCTCCTCCAATATCGTTTTCAAGCATCCAAATGACCATTCGTAGTTGTCATGTTTTTCTTTCACCATAAACGTGAAAGTAATGCAAAATGTTTTGTTACTCGATGTTATCCCGACTACTTCGAACAAAGGCATCCGGTAACTAATAACTTTGTATGTGATATCCATGACTAGCAAGCGTGGGAAGGTGAGTAGTAAATCAATACTAGGCATGTGTATGAAAAAAAAATTGGTTATCACGTTTGAGCCATCGTTGGCCGTCTGTTCCCAATACTTGTACTTATGCAATTTTAATTTAGCTAACAAACATTGTATTTGGGAATGACCACCATTTTCAACCATCTTCGTTCTTTGATTCTGATTGTATACGTGATGGATATTTGACGCATTCTCCGGATCGGCCTTTTTTTAAAGCACCAAATATTTGTTGTAGAGTATTTCTGTTCACCGTCAAAATATTAACGAGATTTTTTTCCTCCGATTTTAACTTGGACCATTGCAAATTCCCTTGGGCATACTTAATCGGTTCATGGTTGTGCTTCTGGAAAGGACACTTATAGCCCACTTATGGTCGCCTCTTACCAGTAGCCTTACGCTTATGGTCGCACTCTTTAACGGCCGCTTTTATATACTGGATCGCTCACGCCAATATTCTACTCTGGGTATTCTTCTTCTTTTCCCCCACTCCCTAGATGTTAGGTTCATCGAGAAACCTAACAACTTCCCCATACTTTTGAAAAACTTGGTCATCGAGTCTAAGATATACTCGTCGTGAGTGGTGAAATGGTGAGCATAGTTTGAAAAAAGTAAAATTTCACATTGGGTAACCTCCTGCAACATGTAAGAAGTAAAAAAAATCAATTAAACCGGAATTCAGATTAGGTTAGGCTATTCCACCAGTGGTATGACACATAGAGTACTCCATATGCCATCCCATGGCGTAACAGACCAGCTACAAGCCATGCGTATTGTTAAAGAAGAACACTAGCTCGACGCCATCGTATGACAAAGAATACAAAAAACTAGTTTTTTTCCAAAAATTCTCGATTTAGCAAAAATAAAACGGTGGAAAGTAGTGTACCTCCTCGGCGTCCATGCTGGTCTCCATGGGAACTGGTTTCGGTTCAATTTTGGTCATGTTAAGAAGGTTTTGAAACAAAAGGACTTATGGGTTTAGTGGTATTAGGTTTTTGGTACTTTGGAGAAGATGAATTATGGTTTGGTGTTTGGAAGTGTGTTTGCAACTACATGGAGTAGTTTGGAGTCCTCGATGGTATTGGTTGTACTTTATTAGGGGTTTAAGGTTGTTTGGGGTTTTTTGCATAGTGGGATTTTTGTAAATATTGAAAATCAGAAAAAAACGACTTCAGGGAGTAAAAGTGCCTTTTTTTTATCAATTTTCAAAAATACCACCACTGTATGAGTTCTCTTCTACCAAACATACTACTTATTTCTTTTTCTTCTCTAACCTCATACTCATTCAGTTCGTTCTTAACTTCCTACACGTCATTTCCAAAATAGTGCTAAAGTAAAATGTGGACAAAAAATTGATAAAATTAATTATGTGTGTGAAATCAACAATTAGATCACATGAGATGTTGGTTCAAAGTTACGACTACCAATATTTTCCGACATAAATTTATTATATTTACACTAAGGTAAAATTCAAATCGAAAGATATTTTATTATATGCGCAAAAGTTATCTCAAGAGAGAGATCAAAGAGAGGACATTTAATTTAGCATGAGATTGTTGAAAATGTTGATTAAATGTGGATGATCAGAAGAAAAGTTCAGATCATCAAATCAAGTAAAACAAAAGGTAAGAAAAGTAGGCAAAAGTCTCGACACTAACATTAAGGGATTTTGCCTCAATTAGCCTTGGTGATCCCTGTAAACGGCAAAATAGATAGGGATTATTTTTATTGGGCTCATTTTTCTCCGATCAACAACATGCAATACATAGCAGGTCCATCTTACAGGCCTTATTTGTCGCAACCATGACAAAGCTGGTTGTAGCAAAGCCCACTTTGAAGTGAATGAGTGTGTTTTTGGCGATAAAGTTCCTCCAAATTTTATTTTCTTGAATGGATGTGATTTTACCTATAGGTTTATGAAAGATTATAAATATTTGAAAAATGTGTATTCGTCTTTATAAATAGGTAAATCCTTCAAGAACAAAATACAATTTCAATTAAAAAATCTTTCAAAAATCTCAAATACGTGAAAACTCTATTTTGATATTTCAAGCGGTGTCAATTAATTTAGATTTTCTTGATACTTGTAATATAAATCTAAAAACATGTTCTATCCCGAACGAACTTCCAAAACAAGATCTAAAAAAATAGAAAAGATCGAATAATTATTTTTAGAAAGCATATTCATATACGTGTTTGAGCCATTTATAGTTTCCAACGATTTTCCGAAGAGTCTCCAAGTATATATTCTTGATCAAATTACTGTAAGTTTTGTTCCCGATCTGTATTTTCTACGTGGAGTGACTAGTAGGTTTAGTTAATATTGATGTATTACGCGGAAAGTAGTTTAAAAAAAAAATACTAAAAGTGATATAAAAAAAATATCATCACCGCAGTACGAAACTTGTATTATCTGTTTTTAGTACATAAATTTACGAAGTTAACACACTATATTTCAAAGTATTGATTTCAGACGTGTCGTGAATTTCAAGCTTATGCGACAGTTAAATAATATGAGAATCTAAATAAATGTCCTGACGGGTCATTCAATAACCGTTTCTGTCAAATCAAATCACCCTTTGTGGATTTCATTTACTTTGTTACAAACCCGACCCAAGCCAAACTCGTTTGTCTTTAAAACCATAAAACCTTAATCTAATAGCTGTCCAAGATCTCCATATCATCAGTCAGATTGTTTTCAGGTTACTCTGTGGGATTAAATTTATGACTTGCTTTTTTGTGCATGCAACATCAAACGCACCAAGAAACAAGTAATAAACTTAATAGTACATTAGTACCGCAGAAGAGAATAGGAGACCAACGTTGTAGCGTGCCACTTTAAGCTACAGAACACAAACGCCGTCTTTGATATCTATATGTTGCACGTTGCATATGATCTCATCTGAACTTTCGTGCGACAAATTTATTCCTCGCGGCACATTAACATGCTCGTTTGCTGTGTTGAATACCTTTTCAATTAAACTGCAATATTTTAACATGTAGATATCAAATTATAAGGACACCTATTATTAAAATATTTTTTGGCTTGTTTAGTGTATATGCTTGCTCACCTTTTGTCTATCGTGACTTGTCGAAGTTCGCAATTTGCGAATCTAAAATAGAATATCACATTAAATAGATAATTAGTTAACATAAATTTATAATTTATATTCAAACAATTGCGATCTTGATACAAACTTAGCTATTGTCATCTAGCAATGAGGATGACGATAGATGATAAATACTAGTCGGAAGATTATAAAAGATAATCAGAGTTTCGACATTTTGCTCTTTCAAACAATCAATTTAAACGGAAAAAATGTAAAATAAAAGCAAAAATGCAACAAAAGATTTAATGTGGTAGAGATTATGAACAAATCATAAATTTGCAGAAAATGGACAAAAACTTATACATACGAGATTAAAAGAATATATGGAAGTGTTTATATTCTACCTTTTTACACTCTCTAAAATCAAGACAAGCTGAAGAATTGTCTCCCACTAATATTCTATAAGTCACGATGATGCACAACTTCAATTTTTTCTCACTTTATATAGACATAAGAATGTGTAGCATTCGCGAAAGGGGTAGCCGAGTTGGTGGAGTAAGGCAAGCTCGTGACCAAAGGTCATGCGTTCGAGTCCCTCTACAAAATCTTTCTTGGTTTGAGTATGTCATCTTTTGTGGTTTACCTTCTAGCGTTGGTTTGCAGACTATTGCGTCAGACTGAGGGTTTACCCTGTGTGCACTCGTTGAGTAACGGCTACGGGTTTCCTCAGGAAAAAAAATATGTAGCATTTTACATCATTCTCACCTGGGCAATCGGTAGATAGTGACCTTGCTGAGCCAAATAAAGAAATGGTTCATGCCACTATGACGAAGGTACGAGTGCTGGGTAGTTCCACCATTTCAGGACACTTGTAATATTTCTCTCATCTTCAAATGCTGAAGATGCTACTGATATATTTCATCTAATTCAGAAACTTCTCATAAGAATGATCAAACTCCTCTTAGGAACTCAAATCCTTATCCACAACTCTTTGGCAACTAGTTATTGCACCTTTAGTCCAGAACGAGTGTATCCTGCACCTCTGGTGCCATTAATAAAAAATACACTTGTTCTTAGATTATGCTTAACGCTCAGGTTCCATCAGACTTTTCTACACCTAAGTCTTCAGGTTAGCATACAACCCCATAAAGAGTCTGTAAAAACAAATTTTAAGGTTTTAGCTTACTCAAATCTTCGACACTTAAATCTTTGGTTGATATGCATAACTAATATTTTTCAGCCCTTAGTTTCAAGCTTTGACACTTAGTTATTGGTTCAACATTTGGTTACAGCTTCAGACTTGGTTGCGGCATCAACAATAAGTTACAATTTCAGCATTAACTTACATCTTCAACATTAAGTTACAGTCTTCGGCAGTGAGGATGCACTTAATTAATTGGAACCTATAATTTATAATTTTACACCTAGTTTTATAGTGATTCTAGCATTCATTGCCCCAATGATCCAAATACTCACCGGACATAAACTATTCACTTGCATCTACAGATTGATTAAGTCTCATACAATCCGTAAATTGTACTACGATAATAATCCTCAATAGATAGGTCTTATTACCTCCTACATCTAAGAAAAACATAATAACACCCCCAAATATAACTCAAGACCAGATCGTGCAACACTTGACAACCATCTGTCAAAGTCTCATTGTTGCTCTACAGTTTGAACATCTGAAACCTATGACACATCAAAGATTCGGTGAAGGCCCAATTCATGCAATGGTTCAGTTTCTTATATAGAGGCCAAATCTCAACCCAACATAAAATAGTTTTCGTAGATACATCATCGACTTCACTTTTATTTGTAAACTCCACCTTGATTCCAGCTCCATCTTCGGTAGTAATATATGTATTACTAACCTATGTTATCATTGACTTTCTAACTTGACTAAATACCCAACCATTCCTAATTAAAAACTCATCACTTTTAGGATCCAATCATAAAAAACGCTTTTACTTTTACACGATAACCTAAAAGTACAGAAGCTCCAGTTGATAATGATTCCAGTTGTCCCAATAACTGCTTCACTCAATATTTTACTAAGTCTAGCTATTAGAAGCATAACCTTTACTCAATAAAGTACGGTTTAACTCATCTTCTAAGTTATTCTATGTATGGGAATACTTCTTAAGATTCTGTGCGTAGAAACACCAAGTTTAGAATAATAACTAATAAATGATGTTCGTTAATACCAAGCCATTGTTAATTCTAAACTTCCTCAAGTACCTCATAAACTGATTTTTCACCAGTTTTGGTAAACCATCAAACGGCTTCGACCACTTCCCGATAGAATTATTCCCAACAATAAACGCATCTTCCACTACATATCCATCATAAACTAAAACATCGATAGTTTGGCTAATCTTTGTATTAACTTGTGACTCTTATAAGATTATAAGTACAGTCTCCACCATTATACTTAAATCTTTTCTCATTTAACATACCTCACATTTGTTAAAGGTTTCTCTAGTCCAATGAATATCTTGAAACTAATACTTCACATTCCCTTCACACTACAACCTTGTAATTTCCCAATGTGACATTCCCACCTTCAAACACTCCAAAGTCTTAAAAGAAATGTTTGTTGGAAGTCATATGGAATGACACTCTAGAATCAAAAACTCACTTTTTATCGTACCTAGTGGAAGATACACTTAAAACATAAATATAATCAAAGTCCTCTGTGACCATTTTAACTTCTTTAGTTTCGTCTTTCAGATAACTATCTGACGTCTTTCTGTTAGGAAGTTCCTGCTTATATAACCATATTTCTTGTAACACCAACATTTCACTCTAAAACCAATAATATTATTGTTTGAATATTTCAATCCATACATTCCTTTCATACTTAGTTCGAAACCTTCAAAGCAATTCTTTAGAAATATTTTGCTTTGAAGATCCTTTGAGTTCAAAACACTTTTCACTTTTGGCTATCATAAAATATTATTTTATATAGTCCATGGTGGCCACCAAATACTCGTAAATATTCTACATAAAACTCAAGAGGATTATTGTTCGATCATTGTCTTCTTCATTGATACCAAACGTATTCAAATCAATACTGATTCCATTTAAATCTTCCATGTTATTTTGTATCCATTTGCTACCATCCATTTGCAGCGTATATTAGTTTAGAATAATAACTAATGAATGATGTTCGTTAATACCAAGCCATTGTTAATTCTAAACTTCCTCAAGTACCTCATAAACTGATTTTTCACCAGTTTTGGTAAACCCTCAAACGCCTTCGACCACTTCTCGATAGAATTATTCCCAACAATAAACGCATCTTCCACTACATATCCATCATAAACTAAAGCACCGATAGTTTGGCTAATCTCTATATTAACTTGTGACTCTTATAAGACTATAAGTACAGCCTCTACCATTATACTTAAATCTTTTCTCATTTAACATACCTCACATTTGTTAAAGGTTTCTCTAGTCTAATGAATATCTTGAAACTAATACTTCTCATTCCTTTCACACTACAACCTTGTAATTTCCCAACGTGACATTCCCACCTTCAAACACTCCAAAGTCTTAAAAGCAATGTTTGTTGGAAGTCATATGGAATGACACTCTAGAATCGAAAACTCACTTTTTATCGTACCTAGTGAAAGATACACTTAAATCATAAATATATTCAAAGTCCTTTGCGACCATTTTAACTTCTTTAGTTTCATCCTTCAGATAACTATCTGACGTCTTTCTGTTAGGTAGTTCCTGCTTATATAACCATATTTCTTGTAACACCAACATTTCACTCTAAAACCAATAATATTATTGTTTGAATATTTCAATCCATACCTTCATTTCATACTTAGTTCGAAACCTTCAAAGCAATTCTTTAGAAATATTTTGCTTTGAAGATCCTTTGAGTTCAAAACACTTTTCACTTTTGGCTATCATAAAATATTATTTTATATAGTCCATGGTGGCCACCAAATACTCGTAAATATTCTACATAAAACTCAAGAGGATTATTGTTCGATCATCGTCTTCTTCACTGATACCAAACGTATTAAAATCAATACTAATTCTATTTAAATCTTCCGTGTTATTTTGTATCCATTTGCTACCATCCATTTGCAGCGTATACAACTACTTCTTAAGGTAAATTATTTTATTATGTAAATATCTTTCAACATCTTTCAAATCTCCATGGCTGAAGACTCTTCAGACACCTCTCGAAACACCTTATCCTCTAAATTCAAGATCAAAGCATTATTGGCATTGAACAACATTTGGATATCAATATTTTTTATACCATTCCCATAAATGGCATAATAAATTCCCATTCATTTAAAGAACGCTCTAACTTTATTTCTCGAAAGATTAAAATCATTCTTTGTTATGATTTTATGAAGGTCAAACTTTACGGAATATATGTTTATCAATGTGTTTGACTTTCTAGTGAGATTTAAATCTTTACACTCAATATCTAAAATGATATTTGTTTGTCTACTTTATGTTTATCAGCATTAACGAATATTGTTACAAATCTTCACGCTTATCTCACCACTTGTTAATGAAAATCAAAATATTCAAACAAGTTTAGCCCTAGTTGAGACTCGTCCACTCTCATCAAAGCAATGACAACAATTGGTGAGCACATGTCGAGAGATCGCAAGAGGTAATCATAACTTTGAATATTTACCATTTCAAACAATATATATATAAAAAGAAGGACCAAAAGTAAAATCAAACATACAATAAGAGATTAACGTGGTTTAGATTGTGAAGAAATAAAGTAATTATAATGGTTTGTCATAAAGTAATTATTACTTTAGATTGAGAAGGAACATGAAATAAAATAATATTTTTTCTCATAATTTTTTGTTATCGAAAGTTTTCATAATGGTTTGAAATGCGGGATTGAAGCTTTCTATCGAATTTAGATGAATTAGATGTTTGAAGGTTTGACATGGAAATGCAATTAGGTTAGGGCTAGAGATTTGTGAGTTAGTTTGGATTGAATGTTTGATTAGTTTGGGATGAGTTATATTAATTAGTTTGGATTTGGACCCTATCCGATCTAAGTTAACCATAAAAATAAATAATAAAAAATAAAAGTAAAAATTTAAAATAATTTTTACCGTATCCACGTCCTATGTGGAAATTCATATTATAATAATAATAGAAAAAACTAACGTGATGCGAATAAACGTAAAAACTAGTAAAAAAAAAAAACTAGACGTCAATAACAGAAGTAAAAGTCTTCTTTTTTCGGCCTCAGCTACTCTCTAATTTTGTCAGAATTATAATAGTTCTTATTGTATTTAATTTAGTTTAAATACTATATAATGGTACTTTATATCCATAAAATAATCTCTCATAAAATCACTTTCCATACATGATACATCATAAAAGTAGAACCCCGTTTAAAAGTAAATTTAGTAGTAGTACCTTGGGCAAGGCTGGTTTTGAAAGAGTGCTTGGAGCGTTTGTTGTAAGAAAATCCCATGGCTGACTACTGCAATTTCATTTTCTTCACGCGTCCAAAGCCTACAAAATTCCGACAAAACCACACAGCTTAGCTTTGATGATAAATGTACACCAATATGGGTCTTAAATTTAAGGTACTAATACGATTTTCTATATATTATTATTAGTAATTTAATTTAAGAGAAGAGTGAGACCACATGATAAATTGCAGGCCTCTGGCTATAACTTCATCCATATCCTCTCTGCCCTCTTCGCTCCACAAACAGTCATCCTCGCTTATTATCTACATATTAAATTCAATTATACTACTTTCGCATTCTATTATTTTATTTTCCAAGAAAGTTTTTGGATGGATACCTCAGAGAAGTCAATGGCCGGAAACAGAGAGCGATAGTGGCTGACACTATTCCTCTTATCGCATGGATACAATCCCTGTATCATTTTGATACAATATAAAGTATTAAATTTAGTTTTATCATTTATTATATTAAATTAGAGTTTTGGTCGTCGAGTAAATTTGGATTGGAGCCAGAGGAACGAATTAGATGAGAGAATAAATATCTTCCAAAACAAATAAAAACTTTAATCGTCCGAAAAAAAAACCAGTTCTACGCTGTAATTTAAATAAAGTGACTCAAAATTTAAAATAACATATATTTTTTATTGAGATAATTTATGTAAATTAATTACAAATCCTACAGTCGCTGTAGGAATTAGATAGTTTTATGATTATCGATCTTATATATCATATATTAAATATAATGTAGATTCAAAATTCTTTTCGAGATGGAACATAGATTATACTTACTTTTATTAAATATTTGTACACAATTTTTTTTAAGTTAATATTTCAATTTCACGAACGGAAAGGTACGTAGTATTTGTCAATATTTACTATAATAAAAATCTTATCCACTTAAATGTATTTTATATGGTTGAATTTAACTATGTGTATTCATAATTGTCATTTTATTTTCACAATAAGAATTGTCACTTTATTTGTAGAATGCAGATTCATTGCTTCCAAAAAATTTCAATTCATTTCGTATCCATAATAGTTCACATACTTCATCTAGCCATACTCAAAAACTCAGATTTTGCAATTGTTCTAACAACAAATTTTAGCTTAGTAGCTCTAAATGTGATCAAATTCTCATACACAAAGATAAAATAACATGGTGTTTTCATTATGTTCATTATATTTTTGTCCAGTTTGCATGGGTGTATCTTCACTTCCATATTACTATCTTTTTTTTTAAAATATGAGATATTTTCTTAGAAATATCTTCAAATATCTTACAATTCGAAAGAGTGACTTCCTATATTATTCACTTGGATTATGCATGTATAGGCTTATAATGCTAATGACATATGCAATATATTATTAAGTAGGTGAGAGATAAATTAGTCTTTTCACTAAACGTTGGTACGTTCCTTTTTTAAATGGAAGTTGGTTAAGAAATATTCTCAAGTGATGATTTGTTTCGATCGTCGTAACTACCGGTTTTCTATCAAGCATCCCACTTTTTACAAGAAGATCTAATATATACTTTCATTACGATATAAAACTATTTTGACTTAATCTTACAACTTTAATGTTTAAAAAGTATTTTAAATATCCTCAATCTTTCATCTTTAATTCATGTGACAAATAGTTTTGGAGTGCTTCCAATACTATTGAGTCATTTCCAATAATAACCATATAATCAACATAAACAATAAGCTTATTTGAATTTCGTTTTATAAACAAGAAATGGTCCGATTTATTTTTTATATATTCAAATGCCTTAATTTATTTCGTTCAACCCATATTACGCTTCTTTTAATTTGTATACTTTTTCTCTTTTAGAATTCATGACTCATGTTATATCCTCATGTATAATTATTATCTTAAGTATTTATTGAGAAATATATTATTAACATCAAACTATTGTGATGGTCAGCCTTGATTGGTTGAAAGAGTATTGAGTACATGAATAGTATTTGTTATTGCCACTTTAGTAAATGTCTTATTGTACCATACGTCTACATATACCATTTGGCAACCAATCTGTTTTTATATCAATCAATACTTCCATATGAATTCATATTTATATAAAATAACTAACAACACGTAACAATATATTATATGTGATGTTTATCAATAATGTTAGGTGTCGATCAAAGTCCCACATCCCACACCGCTTAAACAGGGGAATGATCAGTGGTATATACGTAAGGAACATATCTCAACCAGTATGAGGCCTTTTAGAAGTGAACCAAAAGCAAAACCGTGCGGGCCTTGGGGTGCCAAAGCGGATAATATCATACTAGTATGGAGATCGGATGGTTCTTTCTTATATACACAAAGATGGAATATGTGGTACCCATATTCCCAATAAATCGTATAAGAGCTTCAAGCCCAAACACAACGCGATGGTGGTGAAATTATCGTAGGTGAGACATGAAAAACCAGCAGCCATGCTTAAGGTGAATGATCTGCTCTATAAATCTTAGTTCGGAGTGCGCGTAACTCCTTGGATCAAGAAGATGCAGACCTTTATGAAGTGACATTAAGGAATATGAGGTGTGATCAATGGTTAGACATAGTTTGGAGAAGAAACAGACAGGATGGTCAAGTGATCAGATAGATCCGCTGTAAAAGCTTTAGAGGTTAGGTAGCCCAAACAGGATTAAAGTTAGTGGGATAGAAGTCAATTGAGAGGAGACTAATGTAATGCATTCATTTTGTCATTCAAGGATTTTTTTTCCATCATGGATCATATATTGCTTCTTACAAATCAGTAGGAATAAATTCAAATGATAATTGATTTAGGTAAGCGACTTAGATTACCTATTGGTGTAAATATAATATGAAATTGAATATTTGGCTTTAAGTTTGGATATATGGTCTACAACTGGATTTAGGAATACCTTTAGTATGCCTTATTGAATTTCTAGGTTGAATACCAATAAAAATGTTAGGATTAGGTAATAATGGAGGATCAACATTCTTTGGCAATGTTACGGTGGATAGTGTTAGAAAGTTAGAGTCACAAGAAATTTCTATTACTTCAGTTTGATCTCTCGTTCAATACATTGACTTTTCTTTGTCATCCGCTTTCCTTTATTTTCCTTTTTATCATCAATTAGGTTAATCGCTTATTAAAATTACTTTTCAAACCCTCTAGTTACTGAAACATATATGTAATAGTATGAAACTTTCCTTCACCATCATTAGGTTTCTCCTCATGAAGGAAAGATCCCATAAAACACGACTCTAACTATTAAAACAAAACATTTAAAAAGATAAACACTTTCGCATCTACATTATTATGAACACGATAATTATTTTTGAAATTAGAATATCTAATTTCCTCACTGATGTTTAGGTATATGAACACAATAAAAATATAAAAAAAAACACATGGTTTTGGGTTCAGGAATGCATGACTAGTAATAAAATCATTTTTTTTTGGAAAATGGTCTGAAAGTGAATGAACCGAGATGGTGTATGATTTATCAAGTAAGCAACAGATTCTAACGCCCCTCTTCAGTTATTTAATACCATATTCATTCCAAAAAAAAGATGTATGAGCAAATTTTTAACAATTTTCTATTAATTCATTCATCTGACCCATTTTGTTTTGGAATATAAACATTAAGGGTTTAATGTCGAGTGTCGGTACTTGTCACGAACTTTGACATATCATTAATAGTAAATTATCCTCACCTAAAACCATCTCGTATTTTTTTAAATACTTCAAAAACTTCAGTTATATGAGTAAGAAGTAGTGATACTGATATCAAACGAGTATACTCATCAATAAAAGCCACAAAACAACGAGTTTAAAGAAATGAATAAAATATGTGCAGGACAACATGCATCATATTGAATAATACTAAAATCGTATGAAGGTTTTTTTTAAACTTAGAGAGTATATAATATGAAGAATTTTAGTTAATTATCATATATCACACTTAAAATCTGAAACATTGTAATTTGAAATAACGACAAATTTAATTTCTGAAGATATTTGAAGGAGAGATGACCTAGTCACCGACCACACATTGGTTTTTTCTCTAATTCATTATATTTTATTCACTAAATGAATCATATGATCTTCATTATTAAGTAGGTCAAACTAGTAGAGATTTATTTTGCTAACATCGCAACAAAGAACTTGTTGAGTCATTGTGTCCTCAAATATACAAAATTAAGGCCAAAACATCACCATACATGTAAGTACAACGGTGATCCTAATAGCATCCATGATATTGTACTCTAGAGTAAGAAAAATAAGAGCATAATTTAATACCAGTGATTCAGATACGTTAATAGAACCTTCTCTAATTATATGAGAAAAGTCACCTTTTTCTTGCGTATGTAATGGTCTGGGTTGAAGGTGTACTTGATGATAATGTGCTAGTGTAATTTACCATGTGATCTGGTGCACCATGATCAACTATCCAACTACTATTGAAATAATTTATAGATGAAATACCACATATACTTTTGATACATAATTGGACAATATTAACTGAAATAAGATTTATAGTTCCATCATTCTTCGCAACTATTTTCTTATTTGGTCGCTTTCTAAACTCCTACCATTCCAAATACCCAATAACTTCATAACACTTCACTTTTATGTTCCCTTTCTCTCTACAGTAGACACAGTCAATATCAATAATGGAGGGTTCAAGTCTTTTAATAAAAATTCCAAAAATCTTAAAGTTGTCCGTTTTTATAGTTAAGTGTCATAATGGAAAACTCAGCTAAAGGTGTTTGAGTTCACGTTACCTATTTGTGAACTGTAATGATTCGTACTTTCTCATAAGGTTGTCCCAAAATAAGTGGATGTTCTTTTGAAGGATTTTACCATGAACTTGATCATACATACTATCAAATCTAATTTGAAGAGTAACACGTGAACCCTAAGACGTCCTACATATTTATGTAAGAAGGCAATAAACTCAAACTTTTCCCTTTCACCATGTTGCATTGGCCAATCTCTTAACACGTTGATGTTAATTCATCATGATGAGTCGAAAACGATCTATGAACTTGTTTTTTAGAAACACGTCATATGTAACTCAAATATTTGAGTTCCATCTGATGTGTCGGTATACATAACTTCAAGACAGTTCCAAACCTCCTTTGCAGTTTCAAGAGAAAAATACATGTTAATTAGTGTTGTGGGCATTAAATCATACAACTATCATTCCTCTTATGATTATCTGAACACTTATTTTTATACTCCTCATTTTTATGAGGGTTTCGTTTCAATATCACTATACCCCCACATTTGTTGACTATTAATATACATGGCCTTAATCAAATGGTGTAATTATTCCAGTTAGAGTGCTACCAATTGTGAAAGATGTATCGATGTGGTTATCAATTATGTGAGGATTAACGTTTGAATTAAAGTAGACTATTGTTGTATCATCGTTGGAAACATTAAACTTTTAATTTAAAATTCACAATGTAATCAATTTGAAAAGCTATTTTCGGCTGTTGATTTTACTCAAGACGATAATTAGATTTTTTTTCCATTCTTCAAAATAAAGTTGAAACGGAAACAAAACTTTATCTTGCTTAAGATAGAAAATATAAAAAAATTCTCAGCGAATTTATTATTATTATTATTACTATTATTATTATTATTATTATTATTATTATTATTATAATGGTCACAAAATATTTTAGAAATAAGTAAAAACAACAAAAATAAAATTTAATTAATTGCTAAAGTGAATAATATTTTTATATATACTTTATTATAAATTATCTAATTAATTATAAAAATATTTTAAAATTATAAAAATATTTTAAAATTTTGTAACTATTTATTTATTATTAAAAATATTTTATATTATAAATCAACAAAGTCTAAGACGAGGCTATCCATATATATAACTGAGATGGGAGATATTAGAAACTTAAAAGAATGAAAAATAAAGAACACACACCGTACGTTCTCGACACAACTCGTTTGCAACAATGGGTGGATAATTTGTCGGAGGTTGATCCTCGACATCACCTGATTCTTCACCAAATACTCCGACTGCCGTTTGGAGTGTCCTGATCCATCATCATCTCTTACTTCAATAACTCCTTTATTATCATTAGATACATAAATTGAGCAAACCATAATAGCTTTTATCAGACAAGTTTTATAAATTTATACCTTCGCATAGGGGAAACCACGACTAACTCTACCTTCTCACGAACTCCACTCGTGAGAACAAAACTCCTAAGCTTACCAACCTATTCAAACACCAAATCTTATACCTTTTTCTAAACCTCGAATACAATATCAAAGATTACACAAAGTAATTAAAATACCTGGTAGCAGCCCAGAGGAGAAAGTTGGGCATCAAAAAGTGTATCACTATAAAGTGCGTTCGTATCTTTCTCTACTTCTACGTTGTGCATCCCCTCTCCATGTCTCACCTGTAGTTTTTTCAATCCTTATATTTATATTTTTATTTTTATTTTCAAATATTTTTCCTTCTTTTTAATTTTTTTCTAGATGTTAAATAAAATTCATTAATATTAAATTATAGCTGCCAAGTATTGGTTATATCCAATATAAAGATTAATTTAAAAGTTTTAAAAACTAAAAAATGAAGATAAATTTAGAAATGGGGACACACCAGGTGAAGAATTTTCGAGTCATGGCAATTTCGGAGAACACACTGAGCTGAATTTGAACCCATAGCTGTACAATAATTTGTTCTGACAGATTACAAAAAATTTAAAGGTTAAACGGACCACCACATAAAGTCTATATAAACCAAAAGATGTGCATGTTAGCTGGAATTCAGTGTCATCCCCCACCAGTTCTCTTGATAGATTCTCAGTGTTTATCCATAAATTTTATATTGAGATAACATTAAATATATTACCACTTCAATTCCTATAACTTTCCATTCTACAGGCAGTATAAATGCATCTGAAAAGAATAAATTTATATTATATGGTGAGTTTCAATATTTATAATATTTATAAGTATTTAGTCAATTTTTTTTATTACCCGTGATATTTAAAATCAGTAGATTATCGATAAACGTTTCGACTAAAATAAAAATTTATAGATAGTTTTCTTTTTATCTTTTTTTTTTAAAATTATTTTTATAAAAAAAATTATGTCTTTCGAATCGTAATTCGAAAAAATAACATATGAAAATATTATTGGTTTTTTTCAAATGAACAAACCTATATACATTGATGATATTTTTTTTTCCAAATTCAATAACTTTTGTCTCGCATTTTTATCATCAAGTAGTACATGTCTCACATTTTTATTTTTCATTATGCATGTTCTTGTATCTATCCACTCACATCATGTTTGGTCTCACATGAATTAATAATGTTTGATCTCTCAACTTCATTATATAGTATCGTATGATTTAATAATATTTTATCTTTTAATTCTATCATGTTTGGTCTATCATGATTTAGTAATGTCTGGTTTCGAAATTTTATCGTGTCTGGTCTCGTATGATTTTATAATGTATGATCGCACAACTTTATCATATCTGACCACGTAAAGTTAACAATGTAAAGTCTCGTAATTTTATCATGATTTAACAGTAATTGGTCTCAACTTTATCACTTTTACTCAGACCTAATTTCATAACAGAGTCTCTTAATTTTATTATATTTGATTTTGTATGATTTTTAAAAATAATAATAATAATATCAAATCAAGGTATCTTAATTTTATTTATAAAAATATATAAATAAACGAATAATATAAAATTATTTAAAATTAAAATAAATAGTTATTGATATCTAAGGTATTAAAATTCTTTTAAGATATTTGGTAGGAATAGAATATATAAAATAGATAATAATATACAATAGTATTTACTATGTCAGGTACTACAGGATAGTATTAGTGTTGGACATTTTTATTTATATTTTTCTATCTTATTTAAAATAATAGTACATTCTACTTTATATTTTTGAAAAATTATGATATGATTAATTTTAATATATATATATATATATATATATATATAATACATTCATTTTTCAATATTTTTAAAATTATTATAAAAAAAAGAAAAAAAAAACAAAAACAGACATTTCAGAAAGTAATTTCGATTTTTTATTTGACAATTTCGATATTTTTATTATTTTGAGATAGACAGTGTTTATTTGGATCCAAATCCCCACATGGATAAAGAAATATTTTTTTTTATTTCCAAATAGGCTGTTTATTCGGATTTATATACTTGTACCCGAACCCATATAAAAAATAGATCATTATTTTGTGGATTAAATTTGAAATTATTTTAAAACCTATAAACTTCGATCATAAAAGGATTCTCAAATTAAATAATTTAATCATGATAGATTTATATTTGATGCATTGAATTACGTCCGATAATTTTAATCACCCCGATTGGAAATTTTTTATCTGATCACTACTAATTATGTTATTGTTATTTAATCTATATATTCACAATGATCAACCATAGAGATTTCACAAACATTAAAACCGAAAATAAATAAACTTTGATTTAATAAAGAAAAAAAACATACAAATATATACAATATATTGATAGAAAATAGCAAGTGATGTATCGTTGAGTTTTAGGAGGGAAATAATACCTCTACAAATAAATAAAAATTGAAGAGACAAGAGGAGGGAAATAATACCTCTACAAATTTCTCCGAGTTTTAGCAGATCCTTGAGTTTTTGAACCAACAAAAGTGTAGTAGGTTAATAGATAAATTAGGAGCAAAATTTAGAACTCAAATGGCAGCTGAGAAAGAGAAAGAGACCGTCTATGGATGAAGCAGGAAATATGAATTGTTTCGGTAGTTTAGACTGATATTCCCAATTAATAGTATGACAAAACAAATACTTTTTCGTGGAAGTTAAAATTAAAGGCTCGGGGTCATCTTCTGGTAACGTAAAGGACAAGTACTGAAATTTCTAGGCAATTGTTAGTAGGGTTAGATACATTAAAAACGTTAAGAGATATTATTTTATATATAGTGGATTCAGTTTTTTTTTTTTAAATATATAGTTTTAAAAAGATTTTATATGTTTTTATAGTTTATATTTTTTTTATATGGTATCCTAATTTAGGTTTAGATGAGTTTAGGTTTTTATGTTTTTGCTGTGTTGACTGACAGTTGTTTTTGTTGTTTGCCGTAAGGAAAACAATGGTTATTTTTTTGGTATTTTGATCGTCACACAAAGGTTTGATTGGGATGCAAACAATGTCAATTTTCACTGAATTTTGGACAGTGTTCGAGACATCTAAGATTTCAATCTGACATGTTGGGTTGTGATTTGGTGATACGGTTCGAGTTGGTAAAACAATGCATTTCATTTTACACAAAATTTGAGGAAACAAACACGTATGATTTGGTTGGCTTCGGTACCGTGCGTTTTTGTGGTGAAGAAATTAAATTTTTTATTTGATTATGATTCGAGTTGATTTGGATTTGATTTGATTTTGGTTTATTTCAATTTTCGTTTGAGTTTTATTTGAGATTGATATTTGGATTGGTATTTGGGTTGGATTTGGATTTGGATTGGTATTTGGGTTGGATTTGGATTTGGATTTGGATTCGGTTTTGAATTTAGATTTTCTGGTATTGTTTGCAATTTAGATTAGATATAGAGATTTTGATTTTGATTTGGATTTGGATTTGGATTTGGATTTGGATTTGGATTTGGATTTGGATTTGGATTTGGATTGGGAATTGAATTTGGATTTAGATTTGGTTTTGGTTTTGGTTTTGTTTTTGGTTTTTTATTTCAATTTTGGTTTTAGATTTTGTTTTGAATTTGATTTAGTTTTTTTTTTGTTTTAGATCTAGAAATTGGTTTGAGAACTGAAAATTAAAAATTAGAAATTAGAAAATAGAAAATAGAAAATAGAAAATAGAAAATAGAAATTGGAATAGAAATCGAGAATCGGAAAATGAGGAATTGAGACTTAAGATTTGAGATCTGAAAATTACAAATTGAGAGTTTGAATTGGAAATCGAGAGTTTGAATTTGAAATCGGAAAAAAATATTTGATATTTTATATTAAGATTGAGAATTAGGGATTTGGAATTTGAGAATTTGAGAATGGAGATTGAGATTTGAGATTTGGAGATTTGATTGAATAAGATGATCATGTAGAAGAAATGTGAATAAGAAAATGTGAAACGAATGTGACGAAAAAGATGACATGAAAAATATGTAAGAAGAAAATGTGAAGAAGTCGTTTGAAATATATGAATATTATGACGTTTAAAGATAGTCTGAAAGCCATTTGAAGATCATTTGAGGCTTGAAGGCAACTTGCGGATTTCTTCACGAAAACAGAGTCGGCATAGAGGTTCATTTTCTTTGTTACAAACTATCAATGTTTTTTAGTGTTGCATAGTGAGTTTGAGAGAAGGTGTTAAAAATATAAAAAATATTTGTCATTAAAGATATTATGCTCATGTTAGATAGATCAAAGATATTATTCTATATATACTCATTTGTAAAATATAATTCTAACTAATAAAGTCTTTGTATCATTTTGTTTCTCTATTATCTATGGGTATAATCTTTCTAACTAAGTTTTTTTGTGTGGACGTTATGACCTGTGACTTTATATAGACTAATATAATATGAAAAAATATAACCTTCAAAAGCTTAAAAATAAGAAAATAACTCAAAACATTTTAATTTATAACTTAGAATATTGAAATGTTATTGTATCCGAATAAGAAATGATATTAACAAATATCAGAATATAAAAATTATAAAAAATAGAAAACAAAAGAATGCAATTGTTTTTATTAATTATAATATTATATATTTAGAAATAGATTAAGTCATTGTATATAGTTAAATATTTATTGATGTGGTTTATTTTCGTTTGAGGGTAATTTTGTCGAGAGTTTTGTGGTATTTTGAATGTATTTAATGTTTGGATAGAATGTAGAGGGAGAATTGAGCTGCCTCGTTCTATTTAATTTTCATTACCATCATTTAATGAAGGTGGTTGGGTATTTATACTCTTATCCTTGGGCCACATGGGATTTCGGGTTGTGCTAATGGATTCGGGTCGAATTTAAAGACCCATTAGTTTAAGTAACAAGTAATTAGCTTAGTCATGAAGTGATCAAGTTTTTAATACTTTAGTTTAGTCCGGACAGTTCAGTAAGTGGAAGTTGTCCGAATTTTCCCTATCCGGTTAGGTGGATGTTGTCCAAATTTTCCCTGTCTGGTTTTCATAAAGAGTGGTGAAAAAATCTGGACTCATTAGTAGCCCCTTTTTTAGGTGGTGTTCAAAGGCCTTTGGCAAGACCTAAAAAATAGCATGTAGCTGGTCACAACCATGTCCTGATAGATTTTCAAATTGTGTAATGGCTTTATCCGAACTGAAAAAGTTCTTAGAAACTAAACGGTTTTTTGCCATAGATCGTGGGACACGTGTCTCTCTCTGATTCGCCACATTAGCCGTTTTTTTTCTCTAGAACGGCGCTCCCACTTACTTCAAAAAGCAACCTCTTCATTTAATAAGGATGACATCAGCGCCGTTTTTTAATCATTGCAACCCTTTCGAATTTTCCTCGGTATCAAAGCATCTTTTGTATCTTTACTATAAATTAGTCCCTTTTCTACTCTTTTACCATCTTCATCACCCTTGCTCTGCTAAACTTCAAAGCTTTCTCTCTAAAAAACAAACATTTTTTTTACGGTGTGAGTTTATGTTCACAGCAAGAAACGCTTTAATAAAAGGTTGGTGGCTCAATTTGTTAGAGTTAGAAAAAGCTCAAAAGGTTGAACGAGAAAGGCGCCTTGCTGCAGGCCTCCCTGTTTCCCTTGTTGATAAATCAGAAACACCAAGCTCAGAGCCTGACCGGGGTTCTTCTTCAATTAAGAGCGTTAAATCTAGGAGGTTGTTCCAACCCAACTTTTCACCAATTGTTTCGGGCCCATCGGTTTAGGAACCAGAGCCTACTATTGAACCAGGTCAGGTAGTCACCAGTTTTAGGAAACCTTCCCCATTCATTGCCATGGGATCAGATGCTGGCACCTCTCTAGAGAAGTTAGTAGATCGGAGAAGAGGTCGTTTGGTGAAAGGGAAAGCTCCAAAAGGTACACCTTCCAAATCGAGGGCTAAATATAACAATACAGGGTCAGAAGTACCCATTAAGATTCCTAAGGACAAGCTTTCCGGCCCGGAGGCATCTAGTTCAAGTCTCCGAAAAGAAACCACTGCATCTGAGCCCCAACCAGAGTCCAGACTACAAGAAGCCAATGATGCCCAGCAATCCGGAGGGCCTGCTGAGCCAACCTCTAACTCCCCTCACCCAGAAACAACTGATAACCCTTCCATGATAATGGAAGAAGTGATGGAGGATTTTATTGAAGAAGCTCCCTTTGATTCCGAAGTCTCCGGGAAAACAAGTGAGGCTGTTGCTGCCAAGATGGACAAAGGCAAGGAGAAGCTATCCTTAAGGCATCCGGATTTGCCGGAGTGTCTTGTGGGAAAAGTGGGACCTTATTTCCACAAGGTAAGTGTCAAATACCTGCTAGCTTTGCAAAAACGTAACTATGCTTTCATCCACACAGCCGAACTGGGTCAGATACGAACAAAATGGGGGATCCCGGAGAATGTCAAAATAATGATTCCGGTGGATCCGGAGACACCGATAGACTGCAAGCTCAGTGAAATAGTTTTCTTCACTGAGCTCTTCAACCGGGGACTAAGGTTTCCCTTAGACCCGGAGATAGTCAAATACTTTCACCTCATCAAACTTTTCCCAAGCCAACTGAGCCCCAATGCATGGTACACTCTCATGGCCTATATTATGGCCTCCAGGCTCTCCAGAATTCCTCTTCCAATGGAGCAGTTTGCAGCTGTGGCCAGCCTCTGCAGAAATCATCTTATTCCCTTCTATCCCTTCAACATGGGTGATAATTACAAAGTAGTGGATGACCTACTCGAGTCGGAAAGGAATTGGAAGACTCAATTCTTGTTTGTGAGTGGCGCCTGGGAGAATGGGAGGAAGATTAAAATCGGTGTCAACCCGAGCCTCCTTACCAGCAAATGGCGAAGTGATGGTAAGAATCTCATCTCACATTCCCATCTTTATTTATCACAAATTTGTTTATCTGACTTGTCTTTTTTTGTTTCTTGGTAGTGTTGCCTAAGGACTTCAGTGACTACTTGAAGGCTGGACAGACCACTTGCACCAAGCTAAATGCTTAGACTGCTGAGAAGTGGGGGAATCGGTTCCACGATGCCTTTACCGGAGGCAATCTAACAAGGTCCTACCTTTGGAATACAACTGACCGGAGGGACCTGTCCTGGGAGGAGCTAACCACCCCATCACCTCCGGAAGTAACCCTCAGGAGAACAGATGCACCAGATGGGTCGTTGTATATGCCTGGTCGATCTAAAGCCCCAAGAAAGATGAAGGGCAAGAAATGTAAAGGCAAGCAGAGTACGGTTGAAACCAATCCCACCGAAGTGGAGGAAGCTGCCCCAACAAACCAAGAGGGGCCAGATCAAGGACAGATTGATGCCACTCTTCTACAAGTAGTGGAGCATGAAATTACTAGGGAAGTGGTAGGATCTCCAAAATCCTCAAAGGCTCCCAAGAAAGATAGGAAACGAGGAGCAGAAGGCAAAGACAGGGAGGCCAAGAAGAAGAAAACCTCCAAGGGTGACAAAGTTTCCCTCCGGCCTCCGGAGCCTCTTCCTCTTGTTGACCCTATGACCTTACTCAAGCAGAAGGCATCCCTGGTGACTTTTAAACCGGAGAGGGTGCAGGAGGGGATATCAGCATTGATGGTGTTGATATTAGTGGTCTTGAAGAGATTGGTCTTTACTTTGAAAACCTCCATAAGGATGATTTTGCTGGGCCTTACCTCCCCCCGAGTTCTTTGAACATTATTACCTTCAATGGTAAGTCTTTCTCTGTCTCAAGTGAAAGAGATGTCATAACTCACTCTATATTAACTAATATTCAGCCAGTGCTTAATTTGGAGAAGCAAGTACGAGGTCAGTCAGCCATCATTAATGCCCTTAATTCTGACAAAGAGAAATTGCCTGGCGACCTCCTCACTGCCAGTCAGAATGCTGATGTTTTGAAGAGGGAAAATGTGGAGTTGAAGAAAAACCAGGAGGATTGGGCCACAAAGGTAGCCACTTTGGAAGATGCCATCAAAGAACTTCGAACAAAGAAATCCGAATTGGAGAGAGATCTCTCTTCTTCCAGAGAAGAGGTGAAGGCTAGGGACAGGGTCATTCATACTTTAACCAATGAAAAGATCTCACTCGAGGACTCGCTGTCCAAGGCTGCACAAGAAAACGCTGACTTGCTAAGGGAGCAAGAGGCAAAAATCCAAGCTAGGATTGATGCTTATACCAACCAAGTGATAGACACTCAGGAAGAAAAGTTTGCCAAAGTGAAGTCGGACATGGTCTTGCTCTTTCATGAGAAATTTCCGAAGAGGAATCTGGGAGACTTATTGACTTTTGTAGAGTATGAAGACCTCCCCTTCCACACAATGGCTGATGGTGACAAGCATGACTACTCCAGTGATGACACAACCGATGAAAAAGAGAACACCGGGGAGAGTCCGGATGAGGAAAATGACGACCTCAAGAAGAAAACTAGTAAGGCTGGGCCATCTAAGAAAGCTCAGCCTTGAAGTATTAACTATTTTTTTTAAAATTTTGTGCAATCGAACCAAAGTCCTTGGATGGCCAAGGCATATTTTTGTAATTGTGTCCGGATCCTGTTCGGATAAACCTTTTTGTTTGAAAACTTAAAGTCCTTGGGTGGACAAGGAACTTTGTATTTTTTAATGGATAACTTTATTTTGCACAACTCTTGCATTCTTTCATAGTTTTTCAATTTTGGTGACCAATGTTTAAACAACCCTTAGTTATTTCATAAGTATTCTAAAGTGAGAGTGTTTAAATTCTCCGATGACAAATGTTTAAGTAGTCATCACTCCTCTAATTTAATCCGGCCTGTTCGAATAAAAATTTCACAAGAAACTATTAAGTGAAAACACTCCGGATTTTTAAGAAGGCATCAAATTATATAAAAAAAGCCCAGACACCTCATTAAAACCTCCCCACGCCACCAGGGTAGGAAAGAGTATGCCCCCAAATATTTACATGAACTTTTAAACAAGTAAATATTTACATAGTTCCTATTCCAAGTACAACCGGAGGTGTTCAATGTTCCAGGGGTGATTCGAAATCCTCCCATCTTTGTCTCGGAGCCGGTATGTCCTAGGCTTAAGCTTTTCAATAACCATATAGGGTCCTTCCCAAGTTGGAGCCAACTTACCGAACTGCTTCTCTTTAGTGTGTAGGAAAACGTTTCTCAACACCTTATCCCCCGGTTGAAAATCCCTTCTCTTAATTTTAGAAGCGAACCTGCTTATCATCAAACCTTGATAGTGTACAGCTCTAAGGTGAGCCTTAACTCTTATTTCCTCTATTAAGTCAAGCTGGCCTCTGATTGCCACTTCGTTGGTGTATTCAGAAAAGTTATGAATTCGAAATGAAGGGAGAGTAGCTTCTAAGGGAGCAATGGCATCCATCCCATATACTAAGGCAAAATGAGACTCTTGTGTTGCAGCCCCGGGAGTGGTCCGGTAAGCCCACAAAACTTCTTGCAAATAACTAGGCCATTTTCCAACAGCCCCTTCCAAATTCTTCTTCAGACCGGACAGTAATGTCCTGTTGGCCACTTCGACCTGACCATTTGCTTGTGGGTGGAAAGGGGAAGAGAAGCAATGTTGTATGCCTCTAGAGGCACATAAATTCTCCATTTTGTTGTTGTCGAACTGTGGCCCATTGTCTGTTGTTATCTTTTATGGAATTCCAAATCTGCAACAAATATTGGATAAAATGAATTTTATAACAGCTTTTGATGTTGTACCTGCCAATAGAGCTGCTTCGATCCACTTCGAAAAGTAATCAATAGCAATAATTATTGTTCTGCGCCCCCCGGATGCCATGGATAAAGGTCCCACTAAATCCAACCCCCATCGAGCAAAAGGTATTGGCTCAGAAATTGACTCTAAAGGGATGGCTATGATATGAATCTCAGTGCTATATCTCTGGCATGGGTCACACTTTCTTACCAACTCCTTAGCATCTTGCATTATGGAGGGCCAATAGTACCCAACTAATAAAACTCTTCTTGTTAGAGCCCTGAATCCACAGTGAGCTTATCCCTCACCATCATGTAACTCGGAGAGCACTATTTGAGACTCGTTGACCTCTAAACATCGTAGAAGGGGTTTACTATAAGACTTTTTATAAAGAATATCTCTTAGGATGACAAAGCCACGAGCCTTGTATTTTACTTTTCTTGCTACTGATTTTTCCGGAGGTATGATGCCATCTGAGAGATATTGAAGGAGAGGAAATCTCCAATCTTGAGGCTGTTTTATCTGTACATTGAAACTTTCTTCTTCCTTATCCGGATTGATTTGAATGGATGGGCACTCCAGCACATGAATCCAAGGGTAGGACTCAGTATATGCTATGGTTGCCAAGGAGTCTGCCATTATATTTTCTGTTCGGGGTATGTGCTCATAAATGATGCTCTTGAAATTGAGTGCTACTTATTTAAGAAGAAGTAAGTATTTAACCAGCTGCTCCTTTTTGGCTTCATATTGACCTTGTGCATGATGGATAAGAAGCTGAGAATCGCTCATCAGCTTGACCCTTTGGCCCCACAAATAAGAGTTAATTTCAAACCAGCTATAGCACCTTCATATTCAGACTCATTATTAGAAGCCATGAAAGCAAAACATATAGCTTGGTACATTCTGTCACTGTGCGGAGAGCTCAAACATACTCCAGCACCACATCCCATGGTACTTAATCCACCATCAGTCCGGATGATCCAGACTTTTTTATCTTTCATACCAGTTGTTTGCTTCGTATCCCTATCTGAGTGAAATTCAACTAAGAAATCTGCTACCGGTCGGGCTTTTATTCATGTTCGAGGGGCAAAATCAATATCGAAGTCCCCCAATTCCAATGACCACTTAGTCATTCTACTTGAAATATCGGCCTTTTGGAGAACGTTTTTCAAAGTAAAAGACGTCCAGACAATGATAGGCTAAGCCTGAAAATAAGGTCTCATCTTCCTCGCTGCAATCACTAGGGCTAATGCTAATTTTTCAAGCTTCAGATAGCGTTTTTCTGCATCTATCAAGCTCTTGCTGATGTAATACACCGGACGAGGATAATTATCTACTTCCCTTACCAATACTGAACTTATGGCACAATCAGAGACTTCCAAATATACGAAGAGAGTTTCTTCATCAACAGGTTTAGACAAAGTCTTGGGGGAAGACAAGTGCTTTTTAATCTCATCGAAGGCCTCATCACACTGTGGGGACCAATTGAAATCTTTTGCACCTTTCAAAGTTTGAAAAAATGGGGCACACTTGTCCGAAGACCTTGAAATAAAACGCTTTAGTGCAGCCATCCTCCCAGTCAATCGTTGTACTTCTTTAATATTCCGAGGAGGCTCCATCTGCAGTAAAGTATTAAGCTGGTCCGGATCAGGCTGTATCCCTTGCTCACTTATTACATACCCCAGGAACTTCCCGGATTGTACCCAAAACACACATTGTTCTGGGTTTAATTTCAAATTTACTTTTACTAAGTTAGCAAAAGTTTCTTGGAGATCTGCCAAGTGTAGCTCTTCGTCCACACTTTTCACCATCATATCGTCGATGTATACTTCCATGTTTCTTCTAATTTGATTAGCAAAAGCCTTGTTTACCAACCTCTGATAAGTAGCCCCAGCATTTTTTAACCCAAATGGCATCACCTTGTAACAATGAAGGCCACTATCAGTAACAAACGTAGTGTGCTCCTGATCCTTCGGATCCACTTGAATCTGATTATACCCGGAGAAGGCGTCCATAAAAGATAGCAGCTTGTTTCCAGATGTGGAATCCACCAACTGATCAATCCGGGGGACTGGGTATAAATCCTTTGGGCAAGCTCTGTTGAGATCTGTAGAATCGATACACATACGCCACTTGCCATTTTTCTTTTTTACCAATACCGGATTGGCTGTCCATAAATGGTACTGAGACTCCTTTATGTGCCCCATTTCAGTAAGCCGTTCGACCTCCTGAACTATGACATCAGCCTTTTCCTTAGAAAAAGCTCTTCTCTTTTGTATCACAGGTGTTATGTCCCTTCGGATGGACAATTGGTGCGATATAATTTCTGATGGTACTCCGGTAACATCAGCATTGCACCAAGCAAAAACATGCTGATGGTCTTTCAGGAACTTTAACATTTTACCCTTTAACTCCGATGTCATCTTGGACCCTATCTTGACATTTTTTTCCTTCAGCCAATGAATGTGTTTCAACTTCTTCAATCGATATTAAAACTCCAGGGGTCTCTCTAGGGTCATTAATTTCACCCTCTCCTCCAGAAAGCCCCTAAAACTGCTATTCCTCGTTAATCCAAACTGCCCCCAACGTTCAGGGGGCCAGTGCTGTTGCATAACACTCTCTTGCTACCTTTTGGCTGCTCCGAACAACTCCCACTTGTCCTTGCACAGCATATTTTAAACATTGGTGGACTATTGAGGCCATCGCATGCATCCTAGAGAGCCAAGACCTCCCCAAAATAGCATTATAACAAGTGGGACAATCCACCATGACGAACAGTATTCTAACCATCTTCTTAAAAGGGCCTTTTCCCAACAAAACCTCATCCTCGAACTCCCCGATCACATCTACTGAGCTTCCAGTGAAACCCACAATTGACCTGTTCGAACGCTGAATTACTGCTGGATTTTTCATCTTTTTGTAGGAAGATAAAAAGAGAATATTGGCAGAACTTCCGGTGTCCACCAAAATTCTCCTTATGTCATTGCCCCCGATGGATGCTCCTATGACAACAACATCTTCATGAGGACCAGCTATATCCCTCAAGTCATCCTCATCGAAAACAATGAAGGGAAACATAATATGCGATTGATAAGAAGTCATGCCTCCTTCCATTTGGGTAGCTAAAGTATGAACATGCCTCTTTCTTGAGGAAGTAGTTGGTGCTGTCATAGTGTCTCCTCCGAAAATTGTGAGTGACTCATAAAAGTTGATAAGTCCGGACACTGACTTACAATGTTCTGTGATAACACCCACTCTATTCTGGGTCGGATCAGGGTCCAAGTATCCTGACTCTACATCGAACCTCTCGATTATCACCATAGCCCCTTCTAAAGCCGATGTGCCTGCGTTGTTTGGACCAGCCCGATGAGCGTTATCAGGCATATTTCCTCCTCTTCTTTTAACATATGCTCCCAACTTCCCTCTTTCAATCAAATTCTGGACTTCTTGCTTCAAAGCAATACAATCCTCGGTGGTATGGCCAATATCGTTATGATACTGACAAAAACAATTGTTACGACTCTCCCTAAGAGATTGTAACGCAGCCGGCCTTCTATAATGTACTTCGTCTTTTGTTTTGTCATAAATGGTGGCTACGTTTTCTTTTAATTCTGCAAACCACTCCGGTTGAACCCAAGGTCCTTGTTTATTTCTAGATTGTTGACTCTGTGCTGGAGCAGCTGGCTGAGACTGAGCCTTGCCTCTGTTATGACTCTGCCCGACCTCCCTAGCCTTGTTCCCGGACTGGTTTTGGTTTGGATTTGATGCAACCGGAGCAGACCTTACCTGTCTGTGCACTCTAGTTTTCTTTGTTTCATCTACATTGATCTGCTTTCCGTCCTGATTCAGCAAACCTCCCCATGTCATGGCCTTTTTTTTGTTACTGAATCAGCTAGGTTTCCAGGGTTTAAGCCCTGCATCATAGAAGCTATTGCTACTTTTTCAAAGCAATCAGCCAACCCGTTTTTGGTGTTTACAAAGCGACTTATGTATTATTTTAGAGATTCGTTCGGTTCTTGGGCACAATGGATGATTGTGTTTCCATTGCCCTTTACCTCCTTACTTCCAACAAACTTTATTCGAAAAGCCACCCAAAAAGTATCGAAATTTCTGATGCAGCCTTGTGGTATATTCATCATTCTCTCCCACCACTTCGGCCAAAGCTGGTGGTACTTCCTACACGTCCGGATTCATCCGAACTGGTTTTTTCTGATGGTTTTGAATGCTAGATTCAGGCACCGTCGTGCTCCCACTGTGGTCGCCAGTTTGATGTGGTTTATTTTCATTTGAGGGTAATTTTGTCCAGAGTTTTATGGTATTTTGAAGGTATTTAATGTTTGGATAGAACGTAGAGGGAGAATTGAGCTGCATGGTTCTATTTAATTTTCATTACTCTCATTTAATGAAGGTGGTTGGGTATTTATACCCTTATCCTTGGGTCACATGGGCTTTCGGGTTGTGCTAATGGATTCGGGTCGAATTTAAAGACCCGTTAGTTTAAGTAAGCAAGTAATTAGCTTAGTCATGAAGTGATTAAGTTTTTAATACTTTAGTTAAGTCCGGACAGTTCAGTAAGTTGAAGTTTTCCGAATTGTCCCTGTCCGGTTAGGTGGATGTTATCCGAATACTTCTAATATCTTTTATATCTCTAATACGATCTCTCTGAATGACATTGCATTAGTAATAATGATGAATATTTTATCACAAAAAATGAAACTGAGATGTCAAGTGAAGCATCATGAACGAATCTGCAAGTTTTTTTTAATCCTTAAATGACCTTAAAATAACATTCTTCAAGCGAGATTTAAACTTCATATTTTTCATATATTTGAAATGATTTATTCTTCACGTTGTTTTTTTATTCTCATCATCTTCTTCACATGTTTTCTACCTCGTCATCTTCTTCAATCAAATCTTCAATCCTGATCTCAAATCTCTAATCTCATATTTTAATTTTGAATATTGAATTTCTAATTTCCAATTCTCAATTACCACTTCCCAATTCTGATTCTCAATTTCTGATTTGCAGTTCTCAATTACCAAATCTCAATTCCTAATTCTCAATTCTTAATTCCAATTTCCCAATTTTCAATTCTCAATTCTTAGATCTAAATCCAAAACGAAAAAACATAATTAAAATAAAAAATAATACGAAAACTAATCCAAATCCAAAACAAAAATGAATTCTAAAACAAAAATTCAAATCATGTAGGTAATCCTTTTGGAAATATCCTAGCCAGCTACCCATTATTGGGCCAACATAGTAGAATCCCCACAAGATAATCACTTTGTCATAACGTCGAGAAGGTTCAGGACCTCTGTATTAAAAATAGAATTCTAGTATTCTCATGCAATATTATGAGTGGTGAAAAAGGTGATTGGGAAAAATGTATATCCGACTACTTTTTGAGCAATAAACCTACTCCTTACCATGCTCAAGTCATCCCGACTAAAATGTGGAGCATGCATGGCCTTGGGGAGTGGAAAGTCAAGAAATCTGGACACTTATACTTTTGATTCTTCATCGCAAAAAATGCCACATAAGTCCTTGAAGCCGACCCTTAGTTCTTCAACAGTCATCCTATCTTCCTCAAGAGATGGAAACCATTGGCCTCTACCAGTAGGGATTTTCAAAAATAAGTTCTTATTTAGTGAAATTACATTCCTTTATGTACGACTATGGCCTGAAAAAGTTGACTATCATAGGTTCCTACATATGCACACCAATGTATTTAGACATGCATACTACTAATAAGGTCCGTCTAAGCTTTTTCCTCGTATCTGCATCGTCATATGTAAATTTGATGACTTCCCAGAATTTATCAAGATTCTATGCATGAACAAATCCATCATTATCAAAACTAAATACCAGGGGCTGACATCTCTTTTATTGTAATGCTCATACTTTGTCTATATTGATGAGCACTACCAGAAGAACCCGATCCAACCTGGAGGTGTAGAATTCAATGTCCCACCTGAGTATTCCTACATATGCACACCAATGTATTTAGACATGCATACTACTAATAAGGTCCGTCTAAGATTTTTCCTCGTATCTGCATCGTCATATGTAAATTTGATGACTTCCCAGAATTTATCAAGATTCTATGCATGAACAAATCCATCATGATCAAAACTAAATACCAGGGGCTGACATCTCTTTTATTGTAATGCTCATACTTTGTCTATATTGATGAGCACTACCAGAAGAACCCGATCCAACCTGGAGGTGTAGAATTCAATGTCCCACCTGAGTATTCCTACCACTGATGCTTACAATCAAGTCAGGGGCCATTATCCTAACAAGGAGTCCGTGATGGATTACAATATTCATGTGCGAGATTACTCATCTGATGATGATGAGTCACACTCTCCTCGGTAAAATTTTCTCATAATAGGGCTTGAAGGTGAGGGTGTGGCTCTTGATCATTTACCTTGACTTGCCTTTGAGGATATTCAGATCAAATCTACTAACTCTAACCTATCTTCTTAAGTTATCTTATCGAACTCTCATTCCATAATACCTATTGTTGAACTTGTCATCCCAACCGCTCAAAATGATCATATGGTGTAGACCATAAATAATGTACCATTCTCTCCATATCTTATGATTATTGTTGCATGGAATGCCAGGGGTCTAAGGGATCTTATTAGACAAAATGATGTTAATGAGTATATTTTCTCAAATCATATCATGTTAATCTACCAATTATAGATAAACTTTTATGAAAATAATGTTGCTAGAATAATTAAATAATATTGATATTTTGGCATTAGAAAACCAACATTTGCATGCCTTCACTAGGTCGTATCTGGTTATATTAGCACCTGATGTATTTAGATTAAATTTTAACACAATCACCTCCCATATCATTGACTTCACTATTACTAATATTTCTTATAATAAATTACTATATATATCTGTTATTTATGCCTTCAACAAGGCATCACACCATATGGTTGTGTGGTAAGATATCACCTCAATCTCTAACCTGCACCATGATACCCCATGGATTGTCATGGGAGACTCCAATACCATCCGTAAACTAGAGGATTAAACAAAAAATTCGGATTTTTGGAGCAACTCAATTAATGTTTTTAACCATTGTTGTTACAATAGTGAGCGTACTGGTCTGAGGGCCACGGGTTTCGGATTTTCTTGGTCAAACAAACAACCTTTAAACCCCATCTCCTCGAGAAGTGATCATGGCCTAGTCAATTCCTATTATGATAATTGATTCCCGAATTATTTTTCCCACTACGATGTTCGACGCAACTAAGACCACACTTTGATCACCCTATTCATTATCACTTACACATATTCTCCTTGAAACCTTTCTGCTAATTTAACATGTTTAAACTCCACTCAAACTACCACACCATCCTTAGAAATAACTATATACCCCCTTAACTGGTTTATTAATGACCATTATCTCATGAAAACTACATAAGCTCAAAACCTTTCTATCTCATTTGAACAAAAAAGAGTTCAATTAGATTAGTCAATAAATAGAATTTTTCCCTCCGTTTGGCTTATGAGTCTCTTAGTAGTGACCCAACCAACCCTAATCTGGTCGAGGCTGAAATTATTTTTTTCTAAGACCTTCATTCTTCAATCGTGCTGAAGAATCCTTCTTTAAGCAAAACTCTCTCGAGACGTGCTTTAAATTTGGGGACAACAACTCCAAGTTCTTCCATAATAGTATTAAAACTTACATCGCAAGAAAAAAACTACTATCTACATCGAACACTAACGTTTGATTGTGTCCAGGCTAGATAAAGTGGCGTATGTCTTTGTCAGTTATTTTCCATATCTTCTTTGTATTAAAAAACCTACCACATAACCTGTCCTTAGTAGAATTAGTCGTTAATTTACTATTTAAATTGTTTATATCTATAATTTAATTATTTATTTTTATAATTTAGTTTAGTTATGGGCTTAATGGGTTTTGACCCATAGGCTTGGCCCATATGCATGGTTCGACCCATTTGGCCCATTTGTCTTAAGTTTAGCATATAAATAGTATATTAAAAGAGCATTTATGGGGATGGATCATTTAAGACTAACTCATAAATTATCCCTTTAAATATTAGTTGAAGCGGCTCACTTATCTCTCCAATCTTCATAAAAAATCAACTATTCCTTCTTATATAATAAAATAACGCTTCCAACAAAATTTATCCATATAAAAACTTGTTTTTGCTTTCTTATTTGTTATAGGTCGGTCCCACTGCATCCGTCATGTTTCTTAGTCCCATATTGATGACTCATTGTCTACTATTTGGTAGGATATTTACTGCTTTCAGTATCACATGTTCGTTGAATTTTTTCACTATGTGTACAAAAGGCTAAAGACCTTTTTTTTACCATTGTCAAATTTTAATTTGGATAAATCTCACAATACATTTGTTTGTTGGACACTTGAAATGTGTGTACTACAGATCAAATTTCTTGGCTACCTTCGCTGGAGAACTCTTCTTTCTCAGCCAAACTTCAAAATTTATGAACTAATCTTGAATATCCTTATTCATTTTAGTTTATGAAAAAATAAACAATTGCTAAAAAATCTGTATTTGGCATATACGATTAGTTGTGCATCAGTGAGAGGGCTGCTGAATATAAAGTCGCAGGGGTAATAGACAATACACCTCAATTTTCAACTAAAACTACTATTTACGGTAATTTCGACCCCAATCAAATTTCCTTGAGTTTTAAAGTTCATCCAACCCAGAAAGAGACCATTCACCGGAATCCCCTCGACAATCGCCACCTCAAAATTATTCTTCAGTCGTCTGTGGCTCCACACCTGTATCTATTTAGAAGGATCGCAAAGTAATATAAAGAACATCTATTCACAGATGATCAGAAAATGTTTTATCATCCATCAATTCTGATCCACCTCGAATATTATGCAAGGAGACTCATCAGATTCAACCAAAATCTCATCACTCCAAAGTTTTCCTATTAAAAAGAAAGCATTCATAGCTATGGGAGACCTTGAGGCTGACAACATTTCACAAAATTCTACCCAAAACATCATCAATAACTCTACACCATCACAACTCCTCTGAGGGAGATTGTTGAGACAAACCTGGAGTCACAACAAACTTCTTCAAATACTGAAGAAGAAAATCTAGTGTCTAACCCGAATCATCCTCAACTAATAGATGAAGCTTCTGAAAAAGAAGCTGATTCAGAAGAAACTATGTCAAATGTCGAGGCTAAATGAAGTGTTGTTGCATGTGATACTAAAGAGGATGCTTCAAAAAAAGGGGCACAAGAGAAAAAAGAAAACAAAAATAAGGCTCCACTTGAAATTCTCATGGATGTTGCTGCCTGAGTAAGTGTGAATTTAAAACCACTCATCCCTGAATACATTATGACGCTGAAAAACGTGCCATATAATTATTATAGTGAAACTCAAGATGATCGTCTAAAAATCAATTGGGAATGCCGGACAACATAACACTTTGACTACTAAAAGAGGGTGAAACTCCACTTGATTGTGGAGCAAATAAATTGGTGATTTATCCCGAGATCATCAATTGGGGTTTTCGGTTCTCACTCGATACGATGATAGTGGAGTACTTTGAGCTTCTAGAGATCTGCCCTCCACAGAAAATACCAAATTTATGGTTCACACTCTTGTCAGTAATCATGGCTTCTAGACTAAGCCAAACACCTCTCTCCATCAAGGACTCCATCGCCATAACAAGACTTTTGAAGGGATTAGTACTTATTTTCTACTATCTGAAACTTACTAATGAAGCTGACAAATTCTGGAAACAAAAATGTGTCTTTATATCTTGAGCTTGGGAGAATGGGAAAGGAATATCCGAAGAACACCTTTCAAAACTCAAACTTGTTTGAAAAAGAAACAGTAAGTTCTCTTATCTCGTCTTCTACTATTTATAACTTATATTTAATTTTTCACACATGTTGATACTGCATTCAGGAATTTCAAAGAGGTGCAATGGTCGCAAGAAGGATACAATAGATATTTTTACTAAATTAGCTACTTGGGTATAAAATGAATGAGGAAATGAGTTCTACTCAGCTTTTCAACCCATAAAAATTATCAATAGTCATTTATGGAGGATTTCGATGGGTTCCGACCCCTCCAAAAATTTAATGGAGCCACAAAAACCGAAGCTTGTTGTGATGAGAATGATAGGTCATGATGGTACAGTTACTTTTCCTGTGCGAAACAGATTTGAAAGTCATATGCCCTCGAAAAAGAAAGGGAAAAATAAAAAAAACAACTAGTCAATTTGGTGCTAGCCCTTTAACTAATCTAAAGCCACAAAAGAAGGAATCAAGGCCAAAAAAAAGGAAAACAACTAAAGCTAGTCTTCCAACAATTGAAAAAGTAATCGAGGCTAAATATTCTTGTAAAAAGAAATAAAAATGTTCCCTCAAAGAAAAATAGTACTTCAAAAACTCCACCAGCTAAAAAAACAGGAAAAGATTCTGAAGAAGATGTCTCAAAAGTGCCTCCTCCCGAAGTTGGAAAGACTAAAGTGGAGGACCAACAAAGAGAAACTGCAGTGGAAGATCACCAAGGAGATGAAAACTATATATCTGACGAGCCCATTAGTACATAGGAACTTCAAGACCTCTACCACGATTTGTATTCGAGGGTCCAACAAATCCAAGAACAACTTCAACAAATGGGCCATCAGGTTAACGCTCTTGTTTTAACTGAAATGTTGAATTCAGATATTCCCCTGGCTTCCTTATCCTCTACTCTTATGCCTTTCAATGATAAAAGTTTCATCCATATCCAAGAGCCATCCGAAGAAGTTTTACTTGCAGTACAACTTTTTCCAATCTTGAAACAGTAGCAAAAACATTGTGCACATAAATAAAATTTGTCTCGAAACCATTTGGAAACCATGACTAAAGATATGGTCTGATATAAACAAGATGCTGCTGCAGAGAAAATGATGAGATAAATATTTAGCAAACAAATTGAGGACTAATTTCATATGTTCCATGCTGACATGACGAAATTTATCAAATGAGTTATCTACCTCAAACGTCTTCTACGCTCTCTGTATGAACAAAAAACAACAGAGCTCAAGACTTTTCATTAGGCTGGGATATATGAACTTAAAGCTAAACAAGCCATAGAGATGATATGGATGCAGTCAAGAAAAAACTCGAAGAAGAAAAACAAGTTGTTGTGTAAATTTCTAAAATGCAATGTGGACTAGACACCATAGATGCAATAAAAAATGTCGAGGAGAAAAAAATAATTAATTTGCTCCACAAATTCCATGCATTGTTCCGAAAAGAAGATTTGTCAAGATTTTGGGAATTAATCCCCATAGAAAACCGTCCTAGTGAAGCATTCAACCTTTCTCCAATTGACTCTTCCAAAGAGACAAAATCAGAAGAAAATAAAGATGCCAGTGAGCAAGAAGGAGATTCATCTGAAGAAAATTCCGAAGAGAATGATTGATTGTTGTTTCTTTTTGTCTGTGTTTGAAGTTATTTTTTGTTGTTGATGACTTATTTTTGTGAATACTTAACTTCTTTGCATTCAAACACATCTTTTTGTAAGATCAAATTCTAACTTCAATGAAAAACTACTCTTCTCTTAACATTTATTTTCCAAGTTTTATCTTATCATGAATACTTTTAATTCCATGAACAAGTCATAAAAACCTTCAACTGGAATATACGTCATATGTATATATTTGTAATTTTTCAAATAAAAATAGTGCATTTAGAAATGTAAGCACTCCGAATACAATTAGTGCGTTTAAATAATGTTAACACCTCGAATATAATTAGTGCGTTTATAGAACGTACACCTCGAATATAACTAGTGCGTTTGAATAACGTAGCACCTCGAATATAACTAGTACATTTAAAGAACGTATCACCTCGAATATAACTAGTGCATTTAAAAAACGTAGCACCTCAAATATAACAAGTGCGTTTAAAGAACGTATCAACTTGTATATACTTAGTTACTCTTGGTCAACAACTTCAAACATGATCTGTGTTTGACCAGTTACCAAGATAATATAAATACTTGTATTTAAAACATCCACTAGCTAATAAATAATTTTATTAATACCCTCGAATATGTACATGATACCTCATTAAAACCTCCATAGGCCAACGGGGTTGGAAATAATGTGTCAATTATTAAAAAAAGACTTAAAAGGAAAACATCATTCTCAGGTAAATTTTTTAAATATTCTATATTCGAAGGATGTTGAAGTATCCTTCCCCATTTATCATTAAGGCAATACATACCCGATTTTATTTTCTTCATCACCATATAAACACCCTCCCAATTCGTGGCCATCTTTCCAAGTAGTTTGTCCTTTGTATGAAGGAATACGTTCCTTTCGATTTTTTTCACCAACTTTAAAATCCATCATTCTCACCTTTGAAATATATCGACTCATCATCAAAGTTTTATAATGAGTGATATTCAAATGAGCTTTAACCCTTTTCTCTTTGATCAAATCCAAGTTTGTTCTTTTTGTCTCTTCATTTACCTCTTTGGAATAGTGAAATACGTTATAAGAAGGAAAAATAGACTCTGCAGGCTAACATCATTCATACCATATACTAAGGCAAAATGTGTTTCTTGAGTAGCTTTTCGTGGAGTCGTACGATAAGCCCACAACACCTGTTTTAAATAGTTGGGCCATTTGCCTACAACTCTTGTTAAAATCTTCTTCAAACCTTCCAAAATAGATCTATTAGTCACCTCTTCTTGATCATTTGATTGAAGATGAAAAAGGTATAGAAAAACACTATGTGATACTCATCGAAGCGCAAAAAGAAGTCATTTCTCGGTTGTTAAATTAAAGATCATTATTTGTGGTAATTTTATGAGGCACTCCAAAGCGACAATAAATATTATTCACATTGAACTTAATTTCATCATTGGAACTTGTACTAGATAATGGTTCAGCCTCAGTCCATTTCGAAAAGTAATCCACTGCCACAATGATCATTTGACGTCCTTTAGAAGCCATAGGCAATGGTCCCACAAAGTCTATTCCTCATCTGTCAAAAGGAATAGCTTCGAAAATCGATATAAGTGGAACTGCTGGTTTATGAATAGAATCTGCAAAGCGTTGACAAATATCACAGACTCAAACTAAGGCTTTTACAACATTTACAAATTGAAGGCTAATAATAACCTGCGAACAAAACCCGACTCGTCAAAGACTTGAAACAACAATGAGCTAAACCTTTACCATCATGCAACTCAGATAAAATCTCTTGAGATTCTTGCTTACCCAAACAACGTAGCAATGGTCTACTTAAATATTTTTTATATAACACTCCATCCAATACAACATAACCATAGGCGTTATACCTTAACTTTTTAGAAAGTTATGCATCTTAAAGTAACGTACCTCTTAGTAAAAAATTATTGACATCAGACTTCCAATCACTTCGAATTATGTCTGGAGTGACATACTTCCTCAGCATATTTACATTGTTCTGATCGTGTTAAAATCGAAGGCTTTTCATGTAACAATATTCATAGGTATTCTTTTGTATAAGAAATTGTTACCAAAGAATCAACAACTGTATTATCTCCTCGATTAATATGCTGTACAATCACTTTATCAAGCAAAAGAGTCAAATTTTGAAGCTCGCCTATATACAAAATTAATTGATCTTTCTTGGCCTCAGATAAACCTGTCATATGATTTTCCACTAGTTGCGAATCTATTTCCAAACAAATTGTTGTTTCTCCACAAATATTTGTGAGCCTTAAACCAGCTAGGGTAGCCTCATACTTAACCTCATTGTTCAATGCGTAAAAATCAAACCGAATAACCTGACACATTGCCTACCCAGTATGAGCAACTAATTGAACCCCTTTACTATATCCTAGTATGCTAGAACCACGATTTGTTTGAACCACGCACATCAAAGTTTCTGGCAATACCTCTTTATATGTCCCCTTATTTGATCATCTCGAATGAAATTTGACTAGAAAATCAGTTAAATCTTGAGCTTTAATAGTAGTTGGAGGAGTAAAAATAATGTCAAAATCTCTCAATTCTGCTGACCATTTGGCCATTCTACTAGAAATGTCTGGTCGTTGTAAGACATTCTTTTGTAGGAAATAAGTTCAAACCACAATGGTGTGAGCTTGAAATAGAAGGAACATTTTCCTAGTAGCCACTACCAAACACAAAGCTAATTTTTCAAGTTTCAAATAACTTTTATCCGATACCAACATACGTTTACTAACATAATAGACTGGCTTGGAAACTTCTTTGTCTTCGCATATCAAAACAGTACTTACAACAAAACTAGACACTGTTATATATAAAAACAGTCGTTCTCCCATTCCGGGCTTTAGATAAAATGTATTGTGACAACAAAAGTTCTTTAATATTTTAAAAAAGTACTTCACAATCTGGCGTCCATTCAAACTCTTTGGGTCTTTGTAATACTTGGAAAAAAGAAAACATTTGTCGAAAATCTTGAAATAAATCAATTAAGCACTGTTACCTTCATGGCATGACATGCACCTTATTTATAGTTCGAGGCGATGTCATTGAAACCAAAGCCTTCAACTGCTCAGGATCTGCTTCTATCCCCTTTCCACTAATGATATACCCTAACAATTTCCCTGATCGCACACCAAAAATACATTTTTCAGGGTTGAGCTTCAAACGAATAACCCTCATATTTAGAGTGCTCTCCTCTAAATCTTTGAGGTACTCACCATTTATGGAGCTTTTAACTAACATATCATCAATGTATACCTCAATCTTCCTTACTATTTAAGGAGAAAAGTGTTATTCACCAACCTTCGATACGTCGATTCAGCATTCTTCAAACCAAATGACACGACCATATAACAATGTAGTCCTCGATCAGTGATAAATGTAGTAGTTTCCTGATATTTAAGATCCATTTGAATCTGAGTATATCCTGCAAAGGCATATATAAGAGAGAAAATTTTATTCCCTGAAGTAGAAAACCAGCTGATCTATTCAGATTACAGGGAATGGGACTTTAGAGCATGCTCGATTTAAATATGTGAAGTCAACACACATTCACCACTCTCTATTTTTCTTTTTGACTAATACCGGATTTGCAGTCGATAAAGGATATTTCCCCCCCCCTAATATATCCGACCCTAGAGGGACGATCCACCTCTTGAACAATTTCCTCTAACTTTTATTTCAGATGGAACTCCTATTACATCCTATGTTTTCTAATCGAAAACATCCAAATTATCAAACAAAAATTATACCAACTGATCATGCAAAGTAGAGGACAACGATATTTCTATTTTTAAAGTCTTCGCATTAGAAAAAAATATGCTCTTTGATGTCCTCACTCACTCTTAAAGAACCAGAGGTTTCCCTCGGATCATCTATACCTTTTTCATCAGAAGTTAACCCCCTTGGTTGCTATTGAGCCATCTGATCATCAAAATTAGAACCTCGAACCCCGAGTGTTGTTGCCTAACATTTCCTGGTCACTTTTTGGTCACTTCGAACCACACCAACACGATGTCCAATGACATATTTCAAATATTGAAGAACAGTAAACACAACAACATACATTCTTGAAAACTAAAATCTTTCAAAAATAACATTGTAACTGGTTGGACATTCAACCACCATGAACAAGACTTCAACTTTCTTTTTAAACGAGCCTTTACCCAAACACACCTCACCTTCAAATTCCCCAATCACCTGAGTTGTTACACTTGTAAACCCAATTATAGTATGATCGGACCAACAAATTCGAGATGGATGACGTATCCTATCATACGTAGATTTGAAGAACACATTGGCAAAACTCGCTGTATCTACCAGAACACGTTTGGTGAGGTTTATTTTCGTCTGAGGGTAAGTTTGTAATTTTTGTTTTGGAGTTTTGTGGAAGTTTGTAAGTATTTAATGTTTAAGTAGTGAGTAGAGGGAGAATTAAGCAGTCTGGTTGTATTTAATTTTCATTACCCTCATTTAATGTAGGTGGTTGGGTATTTATACCCTTACATCTGGGCCTTATGGGCTTTCGGGTCATGTTTAATGAACACGGGTCAAGTTCAAGGACCCATGAGCTCTTAGTAGGAGAGCAGGCAGCTTAGTTAAGAAGTGTTTAAGTTTTAAGTACTTTAGTTCTTGTTCGAACAGTCCAATGGGTGAGGTGTTCGAACTGCCCTGTCCGATTAAGTAGTCTTTGTCCGAATGTCCATGTCCGTAGTGGTAACAGAATCCGGACTCATCAACGTTGAATATCAACTCCATATATTTATGCCTTTATAACAATTGCATCCTCACGAGGACCAGCTATTCCCCTCAAACCATGCCCATCAAACATAATAAATGAGTATCATGCTTGCTATATAAATAAGTAGACATCCTTCCGTCTACCTTAGTTTCTACACTAACGGTGTGCATTCTCCTGGAACTATTAGTATTACTAGACATGTAATATCCCCCAAATATTGCTAAGGATTCAAAATACTCACATAAGCTTCGAAACCGTCCCTGCTCTACTGACTCAACAACAACCATCAAAATTAATCGATCTAGATTTGTATCCAAATATTTCGATGCTGCATCAAAATCATGACATTTAGAAACTAAACTCATCAATGATATTTCTTCCTTCGAGTTTGGATTAGTAGTTTGTTATGTTAATGCGCTCGAAATTTTTATTTCACTGCTTTGTTGTTTAACAAAAGAAGCCAACTTTCCAGTTTCTATTAAAATATGTATCTCATTCTTTAAAACTATATAGTCTTCAGTGTCATGTCTAATATCATTATGATACTTGCAAATCTGTTGTTGCACTCTTATTTTGGTATATTTATTAGAGCTGCCTTTTTAAAGGTTACGTGACCTTTGGAAGTTTCGTAAATTGCGGCAATATTATCAGTTAAATACGCATAATTCTAGTATTATCCACTGGTTTGGCCTTGGTATTTGAAACTGATAACATGTAACTTGAGTTGGAAACCCTCCAGTTCGAGAAGGAAAATTGTTGTTATTCATTGGACGAGGTGGCTGATAATTCGAAGAGTTTTCTTTATTATTTGAAACCTTTCCTGAATTCTTTTAACTAGGTCTAACCCCTCCCCGACCCTAGTTGATTCTTCCACTTTAATGCTCTCCTTTTTGTTATTTTATTTTCCAAATCACTTGGTAATAACCCTTGTCAAAATTTAACCATAGCAACCAGCTCTTCATAATTATCTATACTTCTTTTGTTAACACAAAGCGCTTCGTATAGTCCTTTAATTTCTCTCCCATAACTTGCTTCTTATTGAAATCTCTAAAGTTGGTAATAGATCCCCTCAGAATCCTATTATACATCTTCAATGTTGTGCCTTTGAATGTCTGAGAAAAAAATCCGCATACCAACCTGTCATCATCTTCGAAGTTCATCATATAGTTCTTAAATTGTTCGATGTAATCTTCAGGATCCTGCATCCTATCGGATTTTTCGACCTTAGAGATATCAAAAGGCTCCGGAAGAGTAATAGACCTTATCTCTGTTGTTAAAGGAGAATTTATCATGTATACTCCATGTACGTACTGATCATATCCTCATGTTCCCATAACAACATACAAATTCTGATTAGGTACACCTGTTTATTGGTTAGATGTATTCCCCTCACACCAATCAGTTTCCCTCAAATAATGAGGCACATTGTCTATATTTGGTTTATATTCCTTACACGATTTTTGAGGCCGACCTCTTTCTCCTTTTGAAGATACCTGATACCTCTTTTGCTTAGATGATCCGTCCCTAGATTTTGAGCTATTAAATTCATCATCACTAGATGTAATATACTTGTGTTTGTCTTTTTTTTTCTTTTTTGGTGAAGTACGATGTTCTTTATCAGACTCAAAATATGTTTTCTATTAGCTTCTATACCTTGTTGCAATAGAATTTCATAAACTTCTTTACTTTATTTCCTATGTAAATTAGATCTCAAAGTTTAGTTTTTTTCGAACCGTTGGATCAACCTCGTTTTTTGGTTCTATATCGATCTAGAGCGATATAACTACGCAAAAGCTCTACAATTTCTTGTTTTTGATGTGAAATCAAAGTACCAATCGAATAAATTTCTCATTGTGGTTGCCAATTTGTTAAGTGCAAACCTGGTTTGTTGAGAGAGAAAATATAGAGAGAGAGAGAAAGTACAAGAGAAAGAAAAATTAGTCTAATGAAAAAGTGTCATCCTTTATTCATTGTCTCAGCCTTTATTTATAGGCGCATCTAATTTAGTTTAACTAAATCAGTTATACAAATGAATAAATTTCACTTCAACCCCTTATATTTACAAGTAATTTAAATACCCTATTTCAACTATACAATTTATCATATACAACTTTAATTGTATTACACTTAAGCCCCCAACATTTCATATCATTATCAGTAACTAATGTAGTTTTACTATTGATTCTATTAACTTGCTCGATGTTCTTCTTCTTAGGATCTGGTGATTGTATGGCTTTGAATATGGGTTATTATGTTGATAACATGGATAATATCACAAACTACGATTGGACAAAAGTAATAAAAGAGAAGCTTATATATGATAACAAATTATTGCATCAACAATCTTAAAAAACATTATGATGGATTTCTATGTTGGTGGTTATTATATTATTCTTTTGTTCAACATATAGATATAGTTATATATACTTATAAAAATTATTCAATACTATGTAACTATTTATTGTGGAATACCACATGAGTGTTTATATAAAAATAATTCAAGAAGGCTTGATGGAACGATGTTTTAAATAGCTTGGCAATTGAAAGAAATGGACAGTTAGCTTTGATTTCATCTTTACATAATTTCTAATATGATCATGCATATTTTTTTCATTTTGAATTTTTCAATTTACAATTGTGTTGATGCGTGTTTCATATTTTATAATTGTGTTGAGGCATGTTATGTATTTTCTAATTATTTTGTCGTATATTTTGTATTTCACAATTGGTTAGATGTATGTTTTGTATGTTATAAATATTTTAGGTTTTAAAATGATCATTGGCTCTAACAAATTATTAAACAGAGGTGTTTGACAAGGCGGATTTTAAAGGGAAAATCATTGAATCAAATAAAAAAGATTATTTAAATGAAAAAAGATTAAATGATGGTGAGAGTCAGGTGGAAGAAGCTAAAGGAGATAAATAAACATATTATGTATCAGAGAGGCACAAGAGGCTACCAAATCTTCTTCCTCAAAAGCATAAGAAACACCAAATAAGTTCCAAGTTATCCTAGGTAAGACAACTGCTACACATATAATGAGATATTCGAAGAAAACCCGAAAAAATCTCAAATCAACTTGGCCAAATAACTAAATATCAAATTCTAGTTTCTCAAAAATAGAAAATTGTTACGGGAATAACAAGTTCTACCACAGTAAATTCTTTAATATTTTAGTTAAGAAATATATAAAGCCAAAAAGATCCATTCATTCATAGATATGTTCTCCCTATTTATAATGTACAAATTATTGGGCAGTTACATATGTTCGCGCTTTAAGCGCCACTAATCCACTAACATCATTATCCCTATAATTGTTGAACAAGTAACTTAAACGGTTTGACTTAAGAGTCAAAACATGTGTTACATAGCCGAGTTGGGCCACTCCTTAAAGGTGATCAAGTCTGCTCTGGTTTGCACAGCTCGAGCTCTCTGATCACGTGTTTAACTTATCCTCTTTAAGTTTTCACTCAATATTGATCAGATGTTTATCGTGTCCCTGATGTGGTCGGTCGACTCTTCCCATGATGTCTTCGAGCTCGATCTGCCTGTGAGCTCATCAACGTTGTATTTTTCTTCGAATTTGATCTGCCTTTGAGCTCATCAACACTGTACTTGTCGTCGATCTCGATTTGACTTTGAGCTCGTGAACACTGTAGATCTCGTCCTTTTGTTCATTGTTTTCCCTAATCCAAGTTCGTTGTTCTCGTGCTCGTGCTCGTGCTCGTACTTATTTAGGAAAATCCCCTCTTATAAAAAACAAATGTTTGAAAAGAATAATGCAACGTGAAAAGATATCAACCATTATATTTAACAATTCATAAAACACATATTTTATATTGTAAAATTCATATACTTCATGTTACCGATTTTGTAATTCATTTAATGCATGATTTACACGTCGCAACTTACAATTCATTTAATAATTTTTTCACATTTCGATGTTTGCAATCATTTAACATATGTTTTGCATTTCATAATTTATTTAGTGCATGTTTTGCAACTCTTAATTATTTATATACTTTTTAACCTTTATAACAGTCTCAAACATTAGACATGACAACCTTGAGCAATATCAAAAGTCTAAAGATTAAAAACAATAAGTTTTCAAAAGATGTCGAGGAGGTAAGGAATTAAAGTAAGGGTTTAAAGATGAAGTCACTAAACTAGTATATATAAATTCTTACATAAACAATCACTAATTGAAAAAGATAAAATTATAACCACAATGAAAGTAAAGTTGGTGTAGTGTAGGTTCAACAAAACTCTTTACTTTCCTATATTGCAACCTATTCAAACACTGACAAGTGTAGTTCGAATCCATCATCCAATATGCGCAACGATATATATATATATATATATATATATATATATATATATATATATATATATATATATTACCTAAGCATATAACGACAAAGAATATAAAGTATTTGAATAACCAGAACAAGATATAGTGACGAATATTGCTTATGAGGAGCTGATTAGAAGGAATTGTGTTGAAGGATGAATTAGATGAGATTAAAAATATAGAGCAACATGTAAAAGATGTAGACGAGGGGTGAATGGTGTACACGAGAATGTGGAAAATATCGAATAAAAGGTTAAGAATGCAAATGTGGATGTGAAATATAAAGATGATGAAGTGAAATATGCACACGATGAGATGCAAAATTTCGAAGATAATATGAATGATGTAGAAAACGAGATGGTAGAAGATAAAGAAGAGGTGGAAAATGCACAACAACAAGTTCAAATATACATAAGAATGTAAGTAACATAAAGTACGTTGCTAAGTATGTTTCCTTTTACATATTTTTCAATTTTAGAAAAACTTATTTTTAATTTTTAAAAATTTGTATTTCACAATTTGTAAAACTTTGTATTTCACAAAATATAAAATGTTTTTGTTTCATATTAAGTAGCCCAATAATATCCAGTTAACAAGACTCTTCTAGTCAAAATTTTATAGTCATAATGTGTTGACCCTTCTCCATCATGTAACTCTGATAGAATATTTTGACACTGATTGGATTTGAGGCAACGTAGTAGAGGTTTGCATAAAGATTTTTTTATAAAGAACCTCATTAGACCTAAAAAACCTCGAGCTTTGTATTTTATTTTCTTGCCCAAATCCTTGTATGAAGGTAGAACTACATTAGTGATAAATTCTTGGATTTCATTCCTCCAATCTTTAGAAAATAAATCAGATACTTGCAGATTTTCTCATATTTCAACTTTCTTTCCCGTGATTGCATCTATGGAACGACATTCTTACATATGGATCCAGGGTATACTTCATAATATGCTATAGTGGCTAAAGAATCTGCTATGACGTTTTCAGCTGTAGGGATATGCTCATATTTGATGCATTTAAAACCAATGGTGACTTTCTTTAGCACGTGTAGATATTTTATCAATTTATCTTTTCTAGTTTCAGATTTTCCTTGAGCCTGATGAATGAGTAGTTGCGAATCATTTATCAATCAGACTCTTTTATCCTCACATATTTGGGCTACCCTTGAACCAGCTATGGCCACTTCATATTTTTACTAATTGTTGGATGCTCTGAAGCCAAAATATATAGTGTGCTACATGGTATTACCATAAAGAGAAATTAAACAAATTCAAGCTCCAAACCCCATTGTACTAGATCCACCATCGGTTCGGATCACCCATTCCTTCTTAAACTTACTAAATTGAGCTTCTTCACGAGGGCTTTTAAAATGAAAATCCACTAAAACGTAATCCACAACTGGAGCTTTGATTGGAGTTCGAGGTGCAAAGTCAATATCATAATCTCCAAGCTCAACTAACCATTTAGTCATTCTTCCTGATATATTAGCCTTTTGTAGCATATTTTTAGTGGAAATGAAGGTTGAACTGTGGCAGAGTGTAATTGAAAGTAAGATCTCATCTTTCTAGCTGCTATCACCAATGATAAAGCTAATTTTTCTAATTTTGAAGTACTTTTTCTCAGCTTCCAAAAAACTTTTTCTTATATAGTAAACCGGATGGGGGTAATCTTCCATTTCTCGTACCAATACAACACTTACCGTATACTATGGTACTGCTAGATACATATAAAGCCTTTCTCATTCAACAAGTTTGAACAACGTCTTGGGTGAAGATAAGTGGTTTTTTATTTTAATGAAAGCTCGATCACATAGACCAATTCAAGTCTTTAGCATTTCTTAAAACTTGGAAAAATTGAGCATATTTTTACGATAATCTTGAAATAAACCGGTTCAATGCAACCAATTTTCTGGTTAATATCTCAACTTCTTTAGTATTGCAAGGTGGATCCATAGATAACAAAGCATTTAATTGATGTGGATCAACCTGAATCCCTTTCTCACTTATAACATATCCTAGAAATTTCCAAGATCGGAATCCGAAGGTACATGTCTCTAGATTTAACTTCAAATTGATGGATTCCAAGTTAGAAAATGTTTCATAGAGATCGGATATGTGATCTTCCTCCCTAGGGATTTTTACCATTTTATCATCAATGCAAGCTTTTATATTCCTCCCAATTTTATTATCAAGTGCTTTATTCACCCGTCGTTGATAAGTAGCTCCAACATTTTTCAACCCAAATGGTATTACTTTATAACAATGGAGCCCCCTATCCGTAATAAATGAAGTGTGGTCTTGATCATTTGGATTCATATGTATTTGATTATACCCATGAAAAGCATCCATAAATGACAACAACTTGTTCCCTGATGTGGAGTCCACTAGTTAATCTATCCGGGGTACTGGAAATTGATCTTTAGGGAAAGCACTATTGATATCTCTGAAGTCAATGCACATACACCATTTTCCATTTTTTTACTTGACTAGAGTTGGGTTAGCTGTCCAAAGAGGGTATTGAGATTCTTTGATAGGCCCTATCTTGGTTAACCGATCAACTTCTTAAACAATCGCTTCGGGTTTCACAGATAGCTTGTGATTAATTATAGTGGCTGGTACTCCGGTTACATACTTGTTACACCAATCAAACACATGTAGATTATGAGATAAAAATGGTAGTAATTTTCTTTTAACTCTAAATACAATTTAGATCCAACCCGAACACTTTTACCTTATGCTAACGAACGAATTTCAATTTCTTCAAGTTGGATTATTGCACTAGGATCCTCCCTTGGATCATTTATCTCATTTAGTTTGGTAGAAGGCTCCACTGACTGATATTCCTTGTTAACCTTCATTGCTTATGTCAAATTTGAGCAAGAGCAATGACATAATATTTACGAGCTACCTTTTGGCTACTTCGGGCAACACCCACCTGTCCTCCTATAACATATTTCAAACATTGGTGGACAATAGAAGCTATTGCATACATCTTAGATAACTAAGATCTACCAAATATGGAAATGTAAGATGTCAAACAATCAACTATTACGAACAACATCCTTACCATATTTTCAAATGGTCCTTTCCCCAACAAGACCACTTCTTCAAATTCTCCAATTATATCGGCTGAGCTCCCTGGAAATCCTACTATGGTCATATTTTACGGTTGGATGATTGAGGGATTCTTCATTTTCTTATAAGTTGATAAAAACAATATATTTCCAAACTTCCTGTATCAATTAAAATTCGACGTACATCATTGCCTCTAATGGATGCCCCTATCACCCTATCATCTTCATGTGTTACCGTAATATCCCTTAATTCATCTTTAGAAAATACAATGAATGAAGAAGGGCTTTGATAAATATGTGTAGATATGTTCCCTATAACCGAGTTTTTAGATTATTTACATGTTTTTTTCTTGAAGAACTTGAGGGTGCAGCCACAATGTCTCTCCTAAAAATGGTTAAAGATTCGAAATGGTTACATAGATCGGATATTGTTGAAGTATTTTCCACTATTATCCCAACTTGATTATGATCCGAATCAGGATCTAGATATTATGAATTCACATGGAACCTTTCTATAATCACCATAGCATCATCTTGTCTAGATGCATCCATACTTTGCCATGAACGAGTTAATGATATTGCTCGTGTTGTATATGCATTAGACTGAGAGTGATTATCGACTTGCTTGTTGCTCCCTTTCTTTTTAACAAAATCTAACAACTTCCCTCTCTCATTTAAATTATGCACTTCTTGTTTTAAGGTGATGCAACCCTGGGTATCATGACCCATATCATTGTGGTACTTATAAAAATGAGTATTCCAATTCTCTCTATGAGATTGAATTGGTGTTTGTCTTCTAAAATGCACAGCATTCTTAGTTTTATCATAAAATGTAGCAACACTTTCACCTAGTTCGGCAAACCATTCAGGTTGAACCCACAGACCCCTCTTCGGTCTAACATGCCTTGATTTGATTGACTTTGTCTCGACCTTTGTGACCCCTATCCGGAATTTTTAGGCCTATAATTAAATATGGCCTGAGATTGAGTAGTAGCTTGTGGGATCGATGTTGTAGGAGCAGACCTATTCATGCACGATACTCTAGATTTCTTAGTTTCCTCCATCATAATTTGTTTTCCAACCTGATTTAATAATCTACCCCATGCCATTTCTTTTTTCCGAGTCACTGAATCAGCCAATTCACCCGGATTCGACACTTGTCTCAAGGAAGCAATGTCTACACTTGAAATTTTGTGAGAAATACTGGCATAAAAGTTTACAATCATCATTAAAATTCATCATAAAAGTTTTAAACTTCTTGAGGTGGTTATCATGATCTTTGCTCCCATCGTATGTTTCCATTTTGAAAAATGTGAAATTGCATCAGCAGATGTTCAGAGAGTATCTTTGAAGATAAATGTGATTGCCTCCAATTACGGTTACGACTAAACACATTTCCTTCATCAGGAGTGTCAAATATACCTCGTTCGGATTGTATAACAAATTGATCACTCAATAGATGATCGATACTATGATCTACCGACCCATTTATTTTTCTTTGACATTTATTCTATTCCATTTTTCCTTCATGTCCCTCTTTCTAGAATGTTTCTTGGTTAATCTTACTTTATTTCTTTGAAGACCTTGATCACTTCTTGATGGAGATGACCCACCAAAATCAGATGTTGTGGTTGAATTTTCAGCAGAATTTGACGTGCTCATTATTTGTTTAGCTTGATGATCTTTTTAAGTAAATATGAGCCTTTTGAGACTATTATTTTCACATTGTTTGTTATCATTACCAGGCGCATCTGTAGATATACCACCCACATCATATTTTATTTCAATTCTCTTTCAGATTGCCTTTGGGCTCTCAAAGCTTCAATCTCAGCCTCAACTGATCACGTTAATCTTACATGAATGGTCTTTCTTCTGTATTTTGATTGACATGAGACACATTAGCATGCTCATTATCATTTTTTATTCCTTTATTTTCATGAGCTGGAACTTCTTGCATATTGAGATCCATGTCCCAACGATTTCCAAACTTCGAATTACCAGTAAGGTTTTGAATAGAGCTATTCAGCACCTCGCGCTCCCACTGTGATCGCCAACTAGTCAGGGGAAAATATATTGTCATGGTAAAATCGGAAGATCTTCTGGTGATTTCGTGTTTAATATTTTTATGGAGAGTCGTAAGAGAAAAGAGGTGTTTGTATTTAATATCTTTGGAAAAGTCCAACCCTCTTAATGAATTTGGTTGGAATATTTATACTCTTTCCAGCTTTGATTCTTAGGTCCGACTTTCCTTTCTAAATAAAATAGGATTACCATAATGCACCTCCAAAGATATCAGTTCCTATTAATTGGCTCTTGAACAAGTTCTTTCATAACAATCACATCGGTTTTGAAGGGATATCCCGACAAAAAAAATTCATGAACCCCTAAGAGTTGTGAACGATTACGAGATCGGTGACCCACATGAGGAGTTTCTATGAAACTGAAGCTATGAAAAAGATACAAGATTGTTTATTTTCCAATGGAAAGATAGTGAAAATTAGAATACAACTTAAAGATGATTTTGGAAGGAAGTTAGTAGATTATTTGAATGAGAGATTTATTCATTTTTCATGGCATATTTATGAAGTTACTGAATTTTGCCATCGATAAAAGGTGGAGACCGATCCGACATGAAAAAGTCTTTTTCAGTTGAAAATCAGAGACTATTATAAAACAAGTTGATATATTGAAAGTATGGAACATGAGAGAGTTAAAATACCTAACATGGTTGGCAAATCTGGTGGTAGTAAAAATCATGGACAATGGAGAATGTGCATTGACTCTACTGATCTTAATCGAGCGTGTTGGAATGATGTTTTTCCTTTACCTGACAGTGATCAATTGGTAGTTGCAACAGCTAGTTATAAGTATTTGTATTTTATCGATGCTTGTTCATGGTATAATCAAATTAAGATGCATATTAATTATGGAGAAACTACCTTTTTGACACAACAAAATGTTATATTATAATAAGGAAATACCTTTCGCCTTAAAAAATGCTGGAGTAACATATCAAAAGCATGTAAACCGTTATTTTTCTAAACAGTTAAGCAACAATATGAAAGATAATATAGATGACATGATAATCAAAAGTAATGAAGCAAGTGGTCATGTGGAAACATTATAACCTTCAGGAAATTGATAAAATAAATCCTAATGTTGAATCTGTTAATATGTTCATTTTTGCGGAAGTCAAGAAAGTTTTTTGGTTTTGTGATTAGTAAAAAGGGGATTGAAGTTGTTTCAAGTCATTCAAAAGTACTATTTACTATATCGACACCTAAGTCAATAAAAAATTGCAAAAATTAATGGGTCGACTAGAAGAAATATTAAGACTATCTCTAGAGCAAAAGATAAGGATCATTTATTTTTTGATATTTTGAGAAATGTTAAGAGCTCTGCTTGGAATGATGGTTGCACCAAGGAGTTTAATGAGTTAAAAGAGCATCTAATTTACATGAAAGTTTGACGACACCTAAAGAAGAGAATCCTCTGGCTTTGTATCTGATGCAGACAGATTAGCGCTAGAATTTATACAGACAGCGAATTGATAGTTTCGGAGCTTCCGGTGTCCGATGTTGACCCACAACACCTTATTTCGAAGGGAACAACGCCACGATTACAAGTCACCAGCTATGCTCGTGACATACATCGATTTTTGGGCATTCAGAGTCATTTATTATGTTATTTCGAACTTTTAGTACTTTTGGTCTTTTTCGTAATTTTCATTTAGGGTTTTTATTCGAACCCTTATTTAAAAAAACTTTGTTTACAATTTAATGCAGTTGAATTTTGATTAAAAAACATTACGGTTACCCCTACATTACTTCTCGGTGTTTACTCTGTATCATATTGGTATCAAACACAGGCAGTCCTACGAGATGGTGCGAGGAAGAACCAGAGGTCGCGGCGGCGTTGTTGTGGATGAAGATGCAAGTGCTTTCAGAGATTGCAAGAATACTGACCTGCACCGTCAGATCGAGTATCTTACCCGTCAGATGGCTGAACTTACTGCCAAGCAACCCGGTGTGGAGGGTGAAGGTCCCGATAACCCTTTTGGAAAAAGGCCAGAACGGAACGCTAATCCGGACCGCCGTTGGGAGCTTGGATTTAAGGTCAACATTCCTGACTTTGATGGTGGCCTTCGGGCAGAGGAGTTTGTTGATTGGTTATAACAGGTTGAGGAGGTGCTGGATTTAAAGGAAGTTCCTGAGGAGATACGGGTAGCTTTGGTTACCATCCACCTGCGCGGCAGGGCACAAGCTTGGTGGCAGCAGGTGAAAAAGATCCATTCGCGTGAAGGCAAAGAACAAGTACGTAGCTGTGAGAAGTCCAAGAAGAAAATCCGCAAGGCATTCTTGCCTTACAATTTCAAGCGAGAAGTATTCCACCGTTTCCAAAATCTTCGTCGGGGACCACGCTCTGTGGACGAGTATACGGAGGAGTTCTTTCAGTTGATTTCTTGTACAGAGGTGAACGAGTCATTACATCAGCGGGTATTCCGATATATTGGGAGGTTGCGCCCTCAACTCCAGGATGTTTTGAACATGTTCGACCCGTTGTTTGTTTCTGAAGCACATCGACGTGCCCTCTAGGAAGAAAAACAATTGGCTCGACAGACCCAGATTGGTATACGAACTGGTGCTCCTACAAGGACCTCAGCGCCAGCACCAGTTCCACGTCCAACTGTTCCCATTGTTCCCATTGATGTGACCAACCGTTCGGCTGGTAAGTTACGTTGCTTTGGTTGTGGTGAATTAGGGCATCGTCAGGTAGAATGTCTGAATGCTGCGGGTGCTAGCGGTCTTTTCTCTCAAGAGGTATTTGAACCGGCCTCCATTGTTCCTGATGGTCTCCCAAAGTTTGATACATATGATGATGATATGGCGGAGGTTACGGCGGAGGTCGTGACAGATGATGTTGGTGCAGTTTTGATGGTACGATGCACTTTTCTTTCCCCTCGTGTTCTTGATTAGAGTGACTGGCTGCAGAATAATGTGTTTCAATCCACTTGTACGATTGACGATAAGGTGTGCACATTCATTATTGATGCTGTTAGCTATGAGAATGTAATTCCCGAGACAGTGGTTTCGAAGCTCGGGCTGAAATCAGAGTCGCACCCCAAACCATACAAGCTGGCCTGGCTGAGTAAAGGCACTGGTATTACTGTGACTCAACGTGTGCTTGTATTATTTTTTGTAGAGCAGACATACTGGGATGAGGTGTTTTGTGATGTAGTGCCTATGGACGTTTGTAACTTATTGCTTGGCCGCCCTTGGCAGTATGATTTGTCTGTTGTGCATGATGGTCGTGCGAATACTTATTCATTCTTTTTTCGGGGTAAGAAGATTGTTCTAGTGCCGCCAAAGCCTTGGTCCCTCAACATTGGCTCTGGTCCTTCCACAATGACCTTGATGTCCCATGCTCCTTTCGAGGCGGCCATGGAAGAAGCTGATGTGGTCTTCTTGTTGTTTTGTGATCCAGTTGTGACTGATGTGTTTGCAGATGTGTTTTTTGTTGCTAGCCCTGCAGTTCAGTCCTTTTTGCAAGAGTTTGCAGATGTGTTTCCTGTTGCTAGCCCTACTGTTCAGTCTCTTTTGCAGGAGTTTGCATATGTGTTTCCTGTTGCTAGCCCTGCAGTTTAGTCACTTTTACAGGAGTTTGCAGATGTGTTTCATGTTGCTAGCCCTGCAGTTCCGTCTCTTTTGCAAGAGTTTGCAGGTGTGTTTCATGTTCCTAGCCCTACAGTTCAGTCTCTTTTGCAGGAGTTTGCATATGTGTTTCCTTTCCAGGTGAAGCGTGGTGTTGTGCCCCGGGGTCCGGTGGACTTGCTCGACCTACCCAGTAAAATTCGTATACACACAACTGCTGAGGAACTTGTTTCGCAGATTCGCCAAACCCACCAAAAAACTTACGATCAGCCTGTCTTGAACACCGTAAAGTATAAGGCGCAGGCGGATTCTCATCGTCGTCCTGTACAGTTCGAAGTTGGTGACTATGTGTGGGTTGTTCTAACCAAGCCTCGGTACCCTGTCAGTGAGTACAACAAATTGGCCGACCGGAAGATTTGCCCTGTAGAGATTATGGAGCGGATCAACCCGAACGCTTATCGGTTGCGCTTGCCTAACCATGTCCGTACGTCTGATGTCTTTAATGTTAAGCATATGATTCCTTATGCAGGTGACTCGTCTGACAAGGAGACTGGTTCTGATTTGAGGGTGAATCTTCTCTACCCCGGAGGGGATGATGCAGACAGATTAGCGCTAGAATTTATGCAGAGAGGCAATCACCCGAAGAATGCGGCGAATTGATAGTTTCGGAGCTTCCGGTGTCCGATTTTGACCTACAGGACCTTATTTCGACGGGAACGACGCTACAATTACAAGTCACCAGCTATGCTTTTGACAAACGTTGGTTTTTGGGCATTCAGAGTAATTTATTATGTTATTTCAAACTTTTAGTACTTTTGGGCTTTTTCGTAATTTTTCATATTTGGGTTTTCATTCGAACCCTTATTTAAACAGACTTTGTTTACAATGTAATGCAGTTGAATTTTGATTAAAAAAAACATTAGGGTTTCCCCTATATTGCTTCTCGGCGTTTACTCTGTCTCAGTATCTAGCCGTTTCAAGATTTGTCGTTAGTTTCATTTTTGTAAGGGGAGATGATGGAATTTAGAAACCAATTTACTATGTGAGTAAGACATTGTTCAACAAAAAAATAGAAATTGAAGCCTCGAAAAGTTGGTTTTTGGTTATATCTCTAGCCTCTTACCTCCTACAATTGGGTCATAAGCTCTAAGAAGCTAGCTCATACCTCACTCGGTCATGATTTTAGTGCACTACTCATTCAATCTAGTGGTATTACTAAAACTCTAAAATAGGGATCAACTCTTAGTCCCAACTATTAACAATCAATTGAACACGTGAGTAATCGAATGCATTGTATTTACTACTCATACCCAAAAAAAAATTTAAAGATTTAATTCATAAAAAATTTATATATAAAAGTCATATGATCCTACAATAAAAAAAAAGTTTAGCTCTTACTATACATAATTGTAAAAGATGGAAAAGAGGAAATAAATGAAGAAGTAATATTTGCTTTATTTGTTGGTAGTGTTGTGTTTTGTGCGTATGTATGTGTTAGTCATAAATTTGTTTTTCTCAAACCTTACTTTCTACAACTAGAACCCTACTTTCTAACGAATAAAGTATTGATTCCCGCTAAGTAAATAAAAAAATTTATTTCATCTTTGTATTATGTGCGTAGGTTTTCTTTTCTTCAGATGTAGTTCCTTTTTGCAATTGTACTTAATTTTTTTATTTATCTTTTGATCTACTAATAAACATAAAAATAGAGTATTTTATTTATTATAAACATAAAAAGTTATTTATTATTAAATAAAACCAATGTATAAAAATAATATAAAATAAAAGATAAACATTGTTTGATCACCTTTTGCTTTGGTGAATGGAATGAAAGCAGCGATACTAGCCGAAACTGCAATGCCCTCCTCCAAAATATCAAAATATAATTAGTGAAGTAATTCAAAACCAACGAGCACCGAAATCGATGTAAGTAAAAAAGGGTGAAAGTCCAGCTTTGTTGAGAGCATTATAAATCCATGTTGTGAAGCAAATATAATCGGGTTTGATCTAGAAGCTTTGAGGTACGGGAAAAATTTCTAAATTTATATTCTCTTGTATTAAGGAAAAATTTCTAAATTTATATTCTCTTGTATTAAGGATAAATTTCTCGACAAGTTGGTCCCCAGTTGGGAAGACCCGTGCAGAATGAAGTCAAATACGTATGGATTGCTAGATGCAGAAGGAAACTAAATTCAACACTTAAAACATTATGCATTTAAATTTTTATCATTATGTTTAAGCTTTATCTTCTTGTTATTTATTTGTCTTATGTAAAGGATTTATTATACTTAAAGATGTATTTTTTGTACCTCGGTCGCCCGAGAATGTTTAAGGAGGTGTTCATCTTAAATAACATTTATTCTTACCAATACACAAGTCTCAATTTACATTACGTTACACCAATGTATTACATTGTACATTGATAAGTTTGAACGTAGTATCCATCCCCTAGGAGAGATTCTGATTTTATTAAAAAAAACAAAGAATAAGTCTGAACACGGTATTTAAATGCTATGAGAGCTTCAACGTTCGTTAAAAAAGACAAGGATAAGTTTGAACATAGTATTCAGCCCCTAGGAGAGCTTCGACCTTCATTTAAATAATAAACAAGAGATAAACTTAACCATAGTCTTCAGCCCCTAGGAGAACTTCGACCTTCATCCAAAGAAACAAAAAAAGACAAAAAGAAAAACAAAAAAGTGTTAAGTCTCGTATGATTCCAAAAATATTGGTTAACACTTTATGAAGTTCACGTACCCTTTAATTAAACAAAAATTGAAAAGTGATTCTTAAAAATGGGCTTAAAAGAGTCATTCGTCTTTTATAAACAAACAAAATAAATGAAGTTATTTCTACAGATAATCTATGCATCTTTCATAAATAAACAAAATAAATGAAGTTATTTCTACTCATAATCCAAACAAGAATCTCATGTGGTCTTTATTGAAGTCTTGGTCTTTGAAACATTTCACTCCAACTCAAATAATACGGTACTAAACCATAGCGTATTTTTGGATTGAACAAAATAAATAAATCATAAATCATAAAAATATAAAATGATAGAAATTGTTTTCCTCCATCCTTTGTAGGACGGTCCCTGGCTGCCCCAACCCAAAAAAAACTGTTTATAAAATTTTCCAAAACATCAAAGCTTCTGTCATTAAAATTTCTATATAAAATTGGCAAAAATGCAGAACTAATAAAATATACTGTATGACCGATAAAGAACAAACTCCGACCTACATTATGGAAGCTCGGCGGAAGGTGCAGTAGCCTCGACAGTCCCATGAGAGTCCATATAGATGCGGTTGAGGTTGATTCAAATAAGTAACTGACGACAACTACAATATGAAATTTCCAACTAGTAGGACCGATGTAGTCTTCTCTCGTATTACTCGTGAGGACTAGGGCCACTAATATAAGCTTAAATATCGAGGCTTAATTCTATGTTTGGCTAAAAAGATGCAAGAAAACTAATGTATATTGGATTTACTAAAGACTTGTATTCATATTTAATTCTAAGTCTCTTGTTATATAGGGCCTATACTATTAAAAATAGCTACAAATCTCAAATTTGAATGGCAATTGATATTCTATCCAAAAACTTTCTCAATAATATGTTCTTCCTTTTTACGCATTTGTTCTTAGAGAATAAAAAATTAGCGTAGCGTGTTCTATCGGGTCGAAAGGAGACTTTATCTTATAAATTTGAACGTTTTTAATTATTCTACCATCGAAGTTTTATATTTATTTTTACAATAATATGATAATCTATACAATATCAGTTACATCATGCCCACGATCTATTTTTTTTATATAAAAACAAGATAAAGTAAAAGCAATAATTGAATAAAATATCGAAAGTAAACAAGATCATATAAACTATAAAAATTAAAACGAGGATAGAAAGTGGAACGAGGAGAAATTACGAAGCTATGATTACACGAAGAACTATAACTACGGTCAAATTAGGAGTTATGACGAGGATCATATAAAGAATTACGACGATGATCATTTGAATAGTTATGACGAGTGTGTATAAAGTTTGTTAGGTGGTTATAACTGGATTTACACGTGTCATAATCAACGAGGTTATCAAGAAAGTTTTTGGACGGTTACAATTGAATGACATGCGTAAATTCGTGACTGAGAACATGTGTAATTGAATGGTTGATCAATAATCTTATCTAAACTCTACAAATAAAAATCAATGTTGTCATTCCATACTGATCACATACTCAATAAAAAAAAGATATAAAATATATTTTCATTTATATCTCAATTTTAATTCATTACTTCATTATTCATTTGAAGAAATAGTCCGGTATCAAATTTGGCGCCGTTTGTGGTAACTTGTTTCTTTTCAAAGCTTTTAAATTTCTTTCTTACCAATGACGATGAAACAATTGGCAAATGAGAGAAATTCCCCAACAATTCGTTCAAATCAAGGTAATTTGATTGCTATTCTGAAAACTTATTTAAACTTACCAGTTGATGAGAATATTTTGGTGCTTGGAGATCTTTTTAGCCATGAGATGTGGTGTATGCAATACTCTGGATTCATAACGTATTACTCCAGAAGTTATGATAACAGATTGTAATCAGTTAGTCGTTGTGATTTTTGGTGTATGTGGTGGAGTGAATGAAGTTCAAGATAGATTGGGTGATGTGACAGTCTTTGCGCAAAGTCTAGTTTCTCATGTTTATGAGAGAATCTAAACACTCAAGGTATACCTCTAAATTCGTCCAATGTTCAACTTTTAGAAGCTTAGATCGAAAAATTGAAGCAAGAACAAGTTAAGGTCAATCGAGTTACATTTTGAAAGATATCATGAAACGAATGAGAGAATTGAGAAATTAACAGAAGCGTTGCAGTTCTTAACAAAGATAATTATATCAAAAGATAGAGGAAAGAAAAAAAATGAATAAGGGAGGTGATGAAGTGAATTGTGATGAAAGAGTCAAAGAGAGAGAAGTAACTTTTAGGCGCGACGTATAACGAATAGATACAAAAATGGCTACTTACATGCTTGAATAATCTCCTTTTGTTCGTAATTTTCTTGCAGGAAACTTCTTAATGAAAATTGATTTGTATCGAATGGATACTTATAATGGTTCAAGTGATCCTCAACATCATTTGATACTGTCAGACGTGATGATATCATCAAAACTCCTTTTAATAAGCCAGAGTTTACATATTTTGATAATCATACTCGAGCGTTTACTTCTATAACTGAAAATATTGCTACTATTTTTATCAAATGAAGGGAAAGTGAATTTTAGACTATCTCGTCAAATCTTAGCTCCAGATAACGGGAGGTCTAAGTGGTACTTTTGTGTCTATCATAACAATCATAAATATTTGACTAATAATTATTTTTAGTTGCAAGATGAGGTGCACATGTTGAGTGACAATGGTGAACTAATAGATTTTGTTAAAAGAAAAAATGGAGTTCAGAGGGTAGGAGAGGATACAAGAGGAAACAACAACGGTTACACAGTATTTTAAGTGGTGATACATTGTCTGGAACTAGTTTAAGTTTTAGCAAGAGGTATATGAAGGATTTTGAGATTCACTTAATTGATCAGTCGTTATATCATCGTTATTGGAAGAATGCTACAGAAACATATCAAAGGTTGGTGAATAAAGATTTTTCTTCTCAGATTAGGAGAAATAAGAAGGTATAAGTTGATGATATGTTGGTTAAAAGTCAAGCTTGATGAGATCAGTTCAGACCATAATCACTATCATAAAAAACCGAACAGGACAAACATAGTAAATACTGACTAAGCTAATTGATGGTCACTTCATAACAGATTACTAATGGGTCCTTAAACTTGACCTGAACAGGACAAACATAGTAAATACTGACTAATCGAAATTGATACAATCTAGTTGTATTTTTCTGGTTAAAATTCATGCGATGGATCCTGATAACAATCCTACGCTTCGATTAGCGATGGAAACTGTGAAAGATGATTTACAGAGGGATTGAAATAGAACTGATGGATCGTCTCCGATCCGAGCTCAATCTGATATTGATGCGCGAATGAATCAACTCTTAGATAAAATTAATGCATTAAATGAGAAGTACGAATGAAGGGAACAAGAGATACACTCGACAGAGCTTAGATCTGAGGTTAGACAGGAAATAGAAAAGACTGAGACGGAAGGTCATTCAGATCGATCGTTCGATGATCGACGGGCTAAATCTGAGCACAAAAAGCGTGTTTTGTGTCTCCTAAAGAGCGATACTCGTCTCGTAAAGAGAAAAAAGATAAACAGAAATATGTGACCTCTAGTGACGAGGAGGTAGAAAGTTCAGCTTCGGGTTGTAAGAAGTATAGAGGTTCTTCGAAAGGGGAATCAGACAGAGATCAGTCGAGGAAATATAAAAAGGAAAGTAAGTCAAAATGGATAATGTTCCTCGTTCTACATGGTTCGAAGGTAACAATTCAAATCAGTATGCTGAAACTGATCGGAATCGATATGTCACAATGGGAACGGATGATCAGTTTGTTCAAGATGTTAACTGGAGAAATTCTCCGTTGACTAGAAAAATTCGTTCTCTGACGCTTCCGAAGCGTTTTGAAATTTTAAAGGTGGAGAAGTTCGATGGGATGCAGGATCCCGATGATCACATCGAACAATTCAAGAATTATATGATCAATTTCAAAGATGATGACCGGCTAGTGTGTCGTGCATTTTCTCAGACTTTTAAGGGAACAACTCTTAAGTGGTACTATCGTATTTAGAAGGGGTCCATTTCAAATTTCAGAGATTTTTATATTACATTTCGAAGGAAGTTTGTGGGAAGCAAGGAGATGAGAGAAAATTGTGCTACCATTATTCAGTGCAAGCATACACATGGAGAAACGTTAAAAGATTATACAAAGAGATTTGTGTTGACCAATGCTAGTTTGGACAATTATGAGGAAAATGTGGCGATGGCAGCTTTTTCCCAAGGGTTATTGCCAGGAGATCTGACTAATGAGACGACGAAGAGAAGAGCCTTGACTTTTGGAGCTTTGATGGCTCAAGTTGAGAATCAGATTAAAGTGGAGGAGTCTACTAGATTCCGAGGCAGACCAGTCAGTATTCCAAAGAATTCTAGACATGCATCCCTCGAATGGTAATGGAAATAGCAATCAACAGTCGAGACAAAAGAATAGAAATTTTCCTCCTCGGAGTGGTGGTTATTCAAATCATATTCCATCTAACAATTACAACAGGCCTAGACCAAATACATGGGTCAAACTAGAATATTATGCTGATATGATAGAGAATGTATCTATAATCTAGGATAAGACCAAGAGCTTCATAAATTTTAGGAAGCTAGCCCCAATTAGCAGGCCAAAGGAGGAAAGAAATAATAGGTTTTGCAGATATCATGAGGATATTGGGAATGATACAAATGACTACATTGCTTTGAAGAAAGAGATTCATTTTTTGATTGAAATTGGGAAGCTCCTGACTTATGTGAAGTCGCAAGTGAGCTCATCGAAATATAATGGAGCATCAACTTCGAAAGCTGCACCGCCAGCTGAGAATTTGATGATTTTGGATTCACAGGTCGAGTATGTTTATGTTTCTTCTGAGTATGTTGAAAAAGATCCGAACAGATTTCTTTTGATGACGGTCGAAGAGCCCGTGGAAAAGGGACGCGTACGGGACCTATGAAAGTTTTTTTGAATCATTGGCTATTTTCGGAGGCGATTCAATGACTGGAAACTCGGATAGTTCGAGGAAGAGGCATGTTGTCAACTTGACAACTCAAATCGAGTGGAAGATGTCTACGCACTTGTATGGGAAAAAAATATTCCCTTCATTTTGTTTGATGAAAACGAGCTTCGAGGTATTGTAGGAACACATGAAGATGCTATGGTGATTGGAACTGAGGTGGCTGGCGTCGAAATTCGATATGTTGTAACAGCCCGTGTTGTTAGAGAGTTCGAGGGTGAGGTGAGTTTGGGAAAAGAACCATTTAAGAAAAGGGTCCAAGTACCTTTTGTGGTGGTGGACTGTCCCACAAGTTATAATACTATTTTTGGAAGATCATGGCTTTCAAGAATGTATGGGGTTGTGTCTACAGTTCATCAGTGTTTTAAATATGTGGTTGGAGATAGAGTTGGGGTCATTCGAGGAGATCAGAAAGTTGCTAGGGAATGTTAGGCCACTGCACTTTGGATCTGAGGGTCCAACAGTGGAGATTTAATGCGTGAATAACAATTAGAATGGGTACCCTTAAATTTGGAAGAAAGGTTTGACGATCTGAGGGAAACCCAGGGTATTTAACGGTGAGCGAAGAGATAGAAGAGTTTACTTTTTCGGAAAGGAAGGTACTTTGAATTGGAACTTTATTGACCCATCTTCTACATCAACAATTGCTAGAATTTTTATCCAAAAATTAGGATGTCTTCGCTTGCAGGAAAGAGGATGTAACAGGAGTACCCATTGAGGTAATGCATCACAACTTGGTTATAGATCAGAAGGTCAAGCCGGTTATTTAAAAAAGAAGAGTGTTTTCCTCGGAAAAAGCAGAAGCGATTGTTGCTGAAGTGGATCGGTTATCTAAGGTCAGACATATAAGGGAGTCACAATATCCTTTGTGGACAGCAAATCCGGTGGTAGTAAAAAAAAATGGGAAATGGAGAATGTGTGTAGACTTTAGAGATTTGAATAGAGCTTGTCCCAAAGATCCGTTTCCTGTTCCACGAATAGATCAGTTGATCGACTCTACTTCAGGCAATAAAATTTTAACTTTATGGATGCTTTTGCAGGATATAATCAGATCCAAATGGATTCAAAAGATCAAGAATACACAAATGTTATAACTGATAGGGTCCTGCATTGTTACAGGGTGATGCCCTTCGGATTGAAAAATGCTGTAGCCACTTATCAGAGATTGATGAATAAAGCTTTTTCTACACAGATCAGAAGAAATATGAAGGTATATATAGATGATATGATAGTGAAAATCTCAAAGGATGAAGTGCATCTCGATGATTTAGAGGAAGCCTTTTTGAATTTAAGGGCAATCAGGTTGAAATTAAATCCTGAGAAGTGCACCTTCAGAGTTCGATCGGGGAAGTTTTTGGGTTTTATCATCAGTGAAAAAGGAATAGAAGCTTACCGAGAACAATGGAAATATTTGATAACTATGAATTCTCCTCGGTCTATTAAAGAAGTGCAAATTCTAACAGGAAGGTTAGCAACATTAAATCGATTTATTTCTAGATTTTCTAATAAGTAATTTCCTTTCTTTCAAGTATTACGAGGACCTAGCAGGTTTGAATCAACATCAGAGTGTGAATCAGCTTTCACAAATATTAAAAATTTGTTGTCATCACCAGAGATTTTGTCAAAGACTCGAAATGGGAAGAAATTATTTTTGTACATCGCGGTAGCGGATTTTGCACTGAGTGTAGTGTTAATCAGTGAAGATTCAAGAGAACTGAAGCCGGTGTATTACATTAGTAAAAGTTTGGTGGCAGCGAAAAAGAGATATATGAAATTAGAAAAATTGGCTTAGCGTTGGTGATTGCTGCTAGAAAGATGCGTCCATATTTTTAAGCTCATAGTATTGATTCCAAACTTTAATCCCCTTCAAAGATATTTTACAACAACCTGACATTTCGGGGAGAATGACCAAATGGTCAGTGGATTTAGGGGACTATGATTTTTTTTTACACCTCGAATAGCAATAAAAGCGCAAACATTGGCAATTTTTTTTTTGTGGAATTCCATTCAAGCCGATCAGATGAGGAAGAAAGTAAAGAAGTAATACCTGTTGATTCGAGGTTGATTGTCCGAACAGATGGAGGATCTAGTGTTTCAGCGTGCATTGCTATGGTTCAGTTAATAGCTCCAATTGGAGAGACAATGATTCAATATACTAAATTTGGTTTTCATGCTTCGAACAATGAAGCTGAATATGAAGCTGCTTTGGCAGGTTTAAGATTGGCAAAAAATTGTGGGGCAACCTCAGTACACTTGGAAACAGATATCTTCGGGAACTTTAGAATTTAATACTTATGTTGGACAATGTTGTTGTGGAATATATCGGGCGAGGAAGTGACATGGTGGTTGATTCTTTAGCAAACTTTGCTTACAAGGAAGAATATCCTTGCATTTTGCTACAAGAAAATCCTTCAATTGCTACTCAATCTAGCCAATGTGAATGTATAGAAGAATGTTTTACGACTGGTGAAATCTGAGGTGATTGGCGTTCAGATATCCTTAGCATTTTGACTCAAGGAATACTACCAGATGATTCACAAGTGGCCAAAAAGTTTAGAAGTAAAGCCTTCGTATATATAGTACTCGATGGAATATTATATAAAAAGTTATTGAGCATGCCATTGTTACGATGTTTAAGCAAACAAGAATCACAAGACGTATTATCAGAGTTGCATGATGGTGAATGGATTGATCTGGTAGGACCTTTGCCAATGTCTTTTGGAGGAAGACAGATGATAATTTTAGGGGTTGATTATTTTACAAAGTGGACAGAGACAAACCATAATCAGAGACAAAAGCAAAGGACGTTATTAAATTTATTGTGAACAACATTTGTTATCGTTTTAGAGTTCCCCGGAGGATTACAACAGATAATAGCCCTCAGTTTAATTAGAGGGAGATGGCTTCATTTTGTACTTCTAAAGGAATTTAACAATGTTTTTAAACGTTATTTCATCCTCAAGCCAATGGGCAAGTGGAAGTGACAAAGAGGACAATTTTAGATGGCTTGAAGAAGAATTTGACTGAGGCAGCAGGAAAATGGCCAAACTATTTGCAAGAGGTACTTTGGGCTTATCGAACAACTCCTAGAGAGGCTACAATGGAGACTCCGTTTTCTTTGGCATATGGAATGGACGCAGTCAGCCCCATAGAATCTACGATGTCATCTTTTAGAATAGCTCAATATTCTGAAATGTCTAATGATGAAGTTTGAATGGCGAATTTGGATCTGATTAAGGAAAAACGAGTTTGAGCTCATCTGAATATAATTCACTATCAAACTCTTATGAGAAATAGATATGATTCGAAGGTAAAGAGAAGATAATTTAACAAAAGGTGATAAGGTGTTGAGAAAAGTTTTCTTGCACGCAAAGGAAAAGAACCTTTGAAAAATGGCTATGAACTGGGAAGGGCCTTATACGGTTGTTGAAAGGATTAAGTCGGGGTCCTATCGTCTTTGTGATTTCGAGGGGAGGATGCTTCAACATCCATGGAATATCCAACATTTGAAGCTTTATTTGGAGTAGATATGTTTTTGTATTTTGGAATTTTTGTTTTTGAATAGCGCACTCATTCCGATCATGTTGGCCCAGGAAGGTTTTAACGAGGCCTCGTGTACATAATCAATATTATCAATAAAGTTCGTTTTTTTGGGCAATGGTTGTTTACATATGTTTGAATACTATCTTAACAAATCATCAAAGACTAATCATCTTTGAGATTGGTTAAGATTAGAATGTTCTAAAGTGTTTATAATACTTTTTGAAGAAACAACCATGTTTAATAATCAAATTATATTTTTATTTCGAAGTGGACGCTTAACAGCACACTGAGAATTTTTCGAAGAGCTACCGTACTCACCAATTTCGTTAACATATTTGAGGTGGTAACTTTACATTTTGTAATTATTTTGTTTTTACAATTTATCATCGAATAATATGTAAAGAGAATGATAAAACACGGAAACAGTTTGTCATTTAGATTATTACGTTGAGGTACAAAAAGAAATTTCTTAATCTGACAAAGACAAAAAAAGTGATAAAGTTAATCAGAGGACTCTTCCTCCTCGGATTATTCATCTTTTGAGGACGATGAATCAAGAATAGGATCGAAAGATTCACTTGGGCGTTTCTCTTCAGGAATTTCAATCCAAAAACTTGTGAGGTCGATTTTTGGGTAAGTAGCGTGAAGTTCTCGAAGAAGGAGAATGGTTGCATCTTCTTTTCTAATGTTAATAGCAGTCTGCATGTCTTTTGAAAGCTCAGCCTCGGCACCAGCTACAGCAACAACTTTTTCCACTCCGAAATCCTTCTTCAATTTAGCTATCTCATTGGTCAGCTCTTTATTTTTTCTCTTACAAAGAGTAAGAGAATTTCATAGCTCAGTGGAGTTGGATTTTTCAATGGCCAGCTCAGTAGCATGATCAGCCTTGAGTTTGTTTGTCACCAATTTTGTATCAACTATGTGTCTGATTCGCATATGATTCTTCATGCAGAGAGTACCTTTTATGAGTTTGGATCTTGCTACTTCGTACATATGAAATTGATCAAATACCTTGTCGTGCAAATCTTCTTTAAATTTTTCTCAGCCTCATAAGCTTCTTTATAATAAACCATATCTTTGGCAAATTGCTTTAGATGGTTTTGAGAAGCTTCGACTTGGGAAGCAAGTGCCTTTGTTGCAGTGTCAAGATCGGTAAATGGTTGAAGTGCAACAACGATATCGGTAAATGGTTGAAGTGCAACAACGATTACATAATTTGGAGGAGGAAGATAAAATTCCGATGAGCTAGGAGGTTGAATCATATCTAGAGAAGTGATAGGATTATGAGAACGGGTAATTTCTGGAGACGCTTCGGCTGGTGTGGGTCTCCTAAAGTTAAGCATATAATTTTGGATGACTTGAAGAATAGGATCCTCTTCACCCAGTAAGCGCTCAGTGTTCTCAAAATTAATAAACATATAAGGATCGAAGTTTGCAGTAGATTGATTTTCGTTGGAAGTACTGTCTTCAATGACAATCACATGGTTGTCATTGGTTGGTTGTTCTTCGATCGAAGGGTTTTGTGGGTTTCGTTTGTTTCCAGCAGTAGTGTTTTCATCTTCGTCAACTAATGTATACAAAGTGATTCTCATTTATTTCTTTTTCTTTCCATGGGAACCAGAAGAAGCCTTCTTTTTCTTTGAAGATGGTTCTTGATCTTTTCCCTCTTCAATTGGTGAGAGCATTTGTTCTGTAGTTTTTATTTTTCGAGGCTTTGGTTTTGATGGAATTAAAGGGCTAGCACCAGATGTGTAGCTGTCATTTTACCTTTTTTTTCTTTGATGGCTTTCTCTTTCTTCTTTTTTGGAAAATGACTCTCTCATCTGTTGCAAATGGGAAGGAAGATTTTGCAATCGGGTTGAACTATTCATTTGCAGACAATCTTCGGATCGGTATCTGACATCAGATCTTGAGGTGGCAAGGCACCTTTGGAAATTGGAAACATGTGACAGGTAACGAAATTGATAGGTTGAAAGGCAGCGCGAAATGCGTTGTTCCATTCCTTCTGAGCCTAAGCGGCAAGTTTTTGGAAAATCTCCTTAGCAGCTCGCCGACATGATGAGTAACGACTCGAAATTTTTGAAATGATTACGCAAGTAGAAAATTTAATAAAAAGGGGAAAGACATAACATAAAATTTATTTCAGAATGTAAATTTTTTGAAGTGCTTACGATCGCTTCTTCAGACGATATTTAGCTCTGAAGGATTAACATCGTAGATTGCTTTGCCATTTTCCCACGCTCCTGGTATAAAGATGAATTTTTGCTTCCACAATTTTTCAGCTTCTAAGAGGTCATCGATAATCTTAAGGTCATCCATTAGGGTGAGATAGTAAAAGAGAAGCTTCGGACCATTTGACGATCGAGTCAAAGAAATGAAGTCTTTAATGCTGATGGGAATTCAACACAGCCGAGATTCCATAATCACTGACATAAGGGTGAACCATTGATTTGATGTCACTTGGGTAGGGATAAGCTTAGGATTTTGAAGCATTCCACGATCATAGGATCCAGTGGAAACTGAAGACCCCAATTGATGATTTTGGGGTAGACTATTAGCTCGCCATTTTTGCAGTCCAGGGCAGTTTCTCCTTCCTTTGGTAGTCGAAGAGTTACGTTATCTCACATTCCCCATTGCCTTTTTTATAGCCGAAGCTTGGCTATCCTTATAATAAATATACTGAACTTTCATGAGAGTAGTGATATATTTAGCTTCGAGATTCCTCAAGTTTCTCCTAATTTTAGCTCTCTCTTCTTCGGAAACAAAGCAAGTTGCAGAGTTCCCATCATCGGATTCAGCATCGAGAACTGTTTTGTATGATAAGAATGAAAAAATGAAAATGTAAGTTGAATTTATACAAAATAAATGAAGACGTGTGAAGTTTGAAAGACTCTGATGATGATAGGTTGGAATATAAAGCGGTGAGATGATCAAATGCTCGACATCTGCCAGGCTAGGCATCTAGTTGTGGATCTAAACGTTATAGAACTATGATGGGCTGAACGGTTATATGAAATGGTTACTTTTATTGTTGTGTGGATAAACGTCGATGAGTATTTTTGAAACTGTTACTTTTGAAATGATTTGAGGATGTTTTATTTACATAGTATTTCAAAGATATTAAGTTATCAGATTTTTTGCCCCTTTGTTAATTGGTATCTGTTTTATTTACGTTTGAATGGTTTCTCCTAGTTGCTCCTTCGAATGGTTGCTCCTAGTTGTCGTTTCGCATGATTGCCCTTAGTTGACGCTTCGAATGATTGTTTCAAACGGTTGTTTTGAATGACTGCTTTGAGTTTATTTTATAACAGGTTAGGTAACCTATGGAAGTATTTGAAGATATTTGGATTTGAAAATATTTTAATTCTCATTCATTTACTGACATGAGAACTAGGGGGGCTTCTGATATGGAAATAGGATTTTGAGGGCTATATTGTAAATAATGTAAATTTAAAAATTTAATTATAAGTATTGTAAGTTTTGTCTTTGAATTTTAATTGATGTGAGTTTTTTAGACTGTATTTGTAACTATGTATAATTGTGAAGGACTAAACATCAATTAGTCCTCTTTTGTAACTGAAAACAACAATTGGCTCCTCCGGACAATAAAATAACAATAAAAGCCCAATCAGTGGCTGACTTCTTGGTAGAGTTTCATGCTGACAGATCCTCCGGACAAGAGTCAGAAAATTATTTTAAAATGAATAGGTAGTTCGAATTGATGGTGGATCAAGTACTATGGGATATGGAGCTGGAATTTTCTTAACCTCCCCATATGGTGATAAAATGTATTAAGCTATATGCTTTGGATTCATAACTTCCAACAATGACTCTGAGTATGAAGCAGCCATTGTCGGTCTTAAGTTAGCTCTCCTATGTGAGGTTCAGAGAGTACGATTAATGAGTGATTCTTAATTACTTATCCACCATGCTCAAAGGAAGTTTGAAGCCAAGAAAGAACAGTTGGTCAAGTATTTTCTCATGTAGAAAGAAGTGGCAGCAAACTTTAAAAATATTTCTTAGGAGCATATTCCAAGATCGGAAAATATTTTGGTAGATTCCTTGGCAACTATAGCCTATTCTGAATCTTACCATTGGATTCTTGTACAAGAATTCCAATCTATATAGATAGATCAGAAGAACGAGAATGAAGAAAACATGAACATATTTGTTATTCAACCTAAAGATTGGAGATATGTTCTCTTCCAATACATTTCCGATGGGATATTGCCTTCGGATAAAGTTGTGGTAAAAAATATTAAGTACAAGGCTTGTGGTTTCTTGATAATAAGAGAAGTTATTTATAAAAAAAACTTTCAGTAGGCCTCTCCTGCGCTGTTTAGGGTTTGAAGAATCCCAACTTGTATTATCTGAATTACATGATGGGGAAGGCTCAACACACTGTGGCTATAGGGCACTGACCCGAAGAGGTTGCAAATAGAACCATATTGTCCGGACTAAAGAAGAATTTGGACGGAGTTTTAGGAAAGTGACCAAGTTATTTACAAGAAGTTTTGTGGACCTACCGAACTACTCCTCGGGTTGCCACACAAGAGTCTTTTTTTTCTTAGATATGTGGGATTGATGCAATTACTCCCATAGATGCTAATTTACCATCACACATAGTCCAAAACTATTCCGAACAAGTTAATGATGTAGCAATTAGGAATCAACTGGACTTAATAGAAGAAAAAATGGTTAAATCACACTTGAGAACATCACACTTCCAAGGCGTTGATGAGAAGCAAATTTGCTTCCAAAGTTAAAAGAAAATATTTTCAAGTAGGGGACAAAGTTTTAAGAAAAGTCTTTTTACATACTAAGGAGAAACAGTTCGATAAGCTGGACCCAAACTAGGAAGGCCCTTATATGGTCTATGAAAGGTCAAGCCAGGGACATACAGACTCCAAGACAAATAAGGGAGAGCTCTAAAGAATCCATGGAATGTTGAGCATCTCAGGTTATATTTAGAATAAAGCTCTTTTGTACATATTTACTTGTTAAATACCAATGTAAATATTAGAGGCATACTCTTTTCGGATTTTTCAATAATATATGATGCCTTCTTTAAAAGTCCGCTGTGACTTTGTTTTAAATTATTAATTAACACCCTGGCTCTCAAGTTTTCTTGGGTTGATCGGATATGTTTAGCACATGATCACAATTATTAAACACATGTGAACAGAGATATTCGATATTTTTGTTCAACACTTCTGAAATATTAGGGGATACTTAAACATTGGCCATGAAAGATTTAAACAAAGTATTAAACAAAAAAGAAAGTTTGATAAATAAATCTGATCGGACTTGAACCAATCAGTAGTACAAAAAATGCTTTGGTCATCCAAACACTTTAATGTCTAAAAAACAAAAAAAATACGTAATAAAACCTTAGGGCTTGTTCCCTTCGGATTCTTCTACAACACCATCTTTTTCGGGACTTTTGAGTTCAGCACTTGAACTCTCATCTGTTCCTTCATCATCATCATTTGTAGAGCCTATTCCACTAGAGTAGTTGCCCTTGTCGCCATCTGCTAGAGTGTGAAATGGGATGTCATCATAGTCTACATATTTTCATAAGGGACCAAGGTTCCTCTTAGGAAAGGTCTCACGAAACAGCAAGACCATATCATATTTGATCCCATCATCCCTCTTCTTTAGGGAATCCACTGCATCATTGGCATACTTCTCTATACATGAAGTGATGGCTTGTTTTTGTTGGAGTTCCAAGGCCTCATTCTCTTTAATCTTCTATTCGACAGTGCTCTCCAACTTGGTCTTCTTATCGGATAAAGTTTGGATACACCATCCTTAGTTTTCAATTGCTCCTTTAAAGTTGGGAGGTTTTGTGAAGAAGAGGTCTCCAGGTTGGAGTATTTGGTTTGAAGCTCCTTGTTGGCCGCCTCTGATGCAAGCAGGTTGGTAGCTAACTCTTATTTATCCTTCTTTAACACCTCTATGCTTTGTTGAGCACTAAGAAGATTATCTGACAAGTTTTGATTGTCAATCGTTATAGAATTAATGGTGCATGTTTGGTCTCTTACCTGCCTCTCCAGATCAAGTATTTACCGGATTGAGCCTTGGAGGGCATGGCTAAAGGTGTCTTGCTTCTCAGATATAGAATAGGACTTCCCGTTATAAGTCAGTACATTGGAAGAACTAGGAGGGCAGTAAGGACCCACAAAGTCATCTTTCTCTAGATCATTAAAATAAATATTAATGTCTTGAAAGGCATCAAGATTCATCTCATTGTTGCTATCACCAGCAACCTGTCCGGAGTGAATATCCGTTTTAATTTCCTCCTGTAAAGTGGGATTGGTAGGAGCTTGGGGGAGGACTTCAGGTGGGCGAATAATTATCTTTGGTCCCATAATGACCTTCTTTTTCTTGGCAGCCTTTTCATCGCTGTTGGCCTTGCTCTTTTTATCTTTCTTAGGAGGCCATGGTGGGTTCTTTGAACCACCAACTTCATTTACGGTTACCTCCATTGCTTTCACCAAAACAACATTAATGCCTCTACGGTTCTCTGAACCGGTCCCCTCCGTAGTCGTTTGGGCTAGGTCTATTGTGGCCTTGTTCTTCTTGTTCTTCATTTTGCTGGGGGCTTTGTCCCTAGAAGCCAGATATAACTTAGCATCCTTGGCTTCCGTCCTCTTTAGGTTAACATCTGCAGGGGGAGGGGTAGTTAACTCTTTCGATATGAGATTTCTTCTACCTATGGTGTTTCATAGGTGAGACCTCACAAAGTTTCCTGACTTGAAGCAATTGTGGAATGCCTTTCCCCAACTCTCCAAAGCCCAAGAATTTAGCTTGGCACTGCCCTGCCCCCAAGTAACCTAAGAACTCCTTCGGACGAACTGAAAGAAGTCTAAATAACAAAACTTATAACTTAAAAGATGAAAGAAAAAAGTAAGAGAAACTCACCAGTGCTCTTCCAGCGACTGGTTAAAAGGCTTGGGTTTGTGTCAGCCTTGATCTTCCTGCCATTCTCCCAAGTCCCACTAATGAAGAGAAACTGCGTCCTTTAGAGTTTTTCGGACTCCAAGAGATCATCCACCATCTTATAGTTATTCCCCATGTTTTAGTGTTAGAAAATGATCTGATGGTTCTTGCATAAGCTTGCCACATCAGCAAACTGTTCCATAGGTAGTGGAATCTTGGACAGTCTGGGCGCCATGATGCAAGCTAGGAGGGTATACCAAGCGTTAGGGCTGGGACACAACTTAATCAGATAGAAATATCTGACTATCTTCAGATCCAAAGGGAACCAAAGTCCCCAGTTCAATACTTCAGTGTAGATTACCACCTCATTTAGTTTGCAGTCCATTGGGGTCTCCGGAGTAATTGGGATCCTCACTTTTACTGATTCTGGGATCCCCTATTTAGTATGTATCCGACCCAATTCAGCTGTGTGGGTATACATATAATTAATATTTTGAAGGGCCACCAAGTATTTGACGCTCGCCTTTTTGAAACAGGTACCAACTTTTCCCTCCAAGCTCTAAGGAAGAGCGTCCGGATGAGTCATACCCACCTTAGTTTTGCTTTTCCGGTCTGAGGTTGTATCCCTTGTTTGACCTTACACCTCAGTCTCAAAATAGGCTTCTTCTATATTGTTTTTCATATTTTCTTCCATCATTGTGGAAGGTTGTTTGGATGGTTTTGAAGAATGCTTTCTGATTCCTTTGAGGGTGGTTGTTCGGATGGTTTTATAAATAGTTGTTCAGAAGGTTGTGCAGATGACGCTCCTACTAATCTAGTGTCTGTTAGGGGCTGTTTCCCGGATGGTTTAGTTTGTGATACAGACTTTGTTACCTCCAAACTGGAGGGTTTTGAAGATGTGGGTGTTGATTTTGTTTTAGACTGATGTGTAACCCTGCGAGGAGTAAACTTGTCTAGTGACTTCTCTGTGTTCGATTCGATCGCAATGAAAGGTGAGGGTTTCCTGACATTGGAAACGGATTTCTCCTCGGGTAAATGGTTTTGGGATTCTTGGACTGAGGAACGAGATGGGAGAGGTGTAAGATTTGCTACAAAAAGAAGTTTCCTAATTGTATGGTTTTTTGAAGAAGATGACCCCTGGTTAGTATTCTGTTGTGGATGATTACCTTTTTTGCTTGGAGAAGCAAGAAGACCAACAGCAATGCGTTTGTCCCTTACTACTTTATGTGCTCTTTCTAATTCAGACAAGTTCAACCAACCTCCTTTAACTAAGGCGTTTCTAGTTGTGAACATATATGACTCAAGAACGAATTTGAAGGTAAAGTGAGCTCTCTCACTCTAAGAATATATGTGATTGCTGAAAATAATGAAACAGTAGAAAAGTTTATATACAACAGTAAAAATGAGCAGTTACCTAGGGGAAGATGGATCGATATTTTGCAATGATTAAAAGCTGTAAAGTTTTAAAATTAAAGCCGTGGTAACTTTCTAGCCTAGTGGGTGCGACAATCTAGGAGAAAAAACGGTTAGAAGGTCCGACTAGAGCTTGACACGTGTCCCACGATTCAAGAAAAACTCTTAGAATTCTGAGATGAGAATTCAGTTCTGACAAAGTTCGAACAGGATCACTATTGAAGAAAAACTTTTACAGTTCGAACGACACAACCAGATCGGGAAACGTTAGTATTGAATATTTGAGTTTTACCTCTTCCAAAGATATTTTGCAAGACCTAAAAGGGGCTACTGATGAGTTCACGGTTTTCAGTCACTGTACCATTATTAAAGCCGAAGGGCAATTCAGACTAAACCACCACACTAAATATCTGAAGCAGATAAATGTACTAATTATTGACTAAGCTAGTTTCTAATCAACTTAAAACTATATTACTAATGGGTCCTTAAACTCGACCCGGTTTCACAACCCGGTCCAATAAGCCCATGGTTCAGTAATTAAGTATAAATACCCCAACTACTTTCATTAATGAGGGTGATCAGGATTTATTACTAGTATACAGCTTAATTATCTCTCTGCTCTTCACACTAAACACAAAGCACCACAAAATTACCAAAACACGTTTTAAACACTTTACCATATTACCATCAGGCAAAAATAAACCACACCAGCTGCAACAGACTACGCCTGATTCAATTAAAACTATTTTTTTTCAATGTGTTTGTAACGATTACAAAACCATTCTTGGTTTGAGAGCTCTCACAAAATGGGTTACAGAACATACTTGAAGGACATCTCCTTCCAAACAAGTGCCTGAGGAAAAAATGAATTGAGTCAGGTATTGGTCCTTCCCAAACCATACTTGCTATTGATGAATTTTTAGAAGATGACCTTGTCAAACCCGCATATGCCCTTGTCTTAAAGAAGAAAATAAATACAACCAATATTACCCATCAAACTGATACTCGCCTGCTAGTCCACCAACTGATACCTCGGCTGTTGTTCAATAAGGCAACACTTCATCTGATGACCGTCCTACTAAAATAGAAGAACACTAGTTAGACTAACTGGAGCTCTCATTAAATAAAAATAGCTTACTTACCGTTGTTTCAAAAAAGAAAGAGCCTTCTCTAAATGATCCTAATTTGAACAACTCATATTCAACCGGTACAACCTCTGAAAAATAGAAATATTCCACCTCTTTGAATACAAAAATCCTCATGTTACCGCTCACGACCCTACTATTAAGAAAAAAACCATTGCCCCAAAGAAAACTTTATGCTTTTTTATATGACTCTCAACCAAAGAAAATCAATCCTAACGAATCTAAGTCATCTCTTGTTCAAGAAAGGGGAAAATAAAAATTTATTGATCCTAGCAAAACCACTTTCTTGGGCCTTTACCATCTCAACGATAAAGATTCAGGTTGTTGGGTACCTCAATTCATATTGCTAATCGTCCTAAAATTCTTGCTTTTATTCTGTCAGGTACTCTCATTCTCAATTTTTCAGACAAACAAGTAATCCTTACTTCAAAACCTGATCACAGCCAGCTCGAAAAGCCATTCCAAGTCCATCCATAATGATGGTCGAACAACTTAAACACAATCTTCATTTGGTGAATTACCATAACATGAGTATGGCTGACATCCTGAAAATGAAACTTAAGCTTCAATTAGAGGTTAGTTTTTCATATTTTATTTTATTTCCTGCTTAAAATTATTTGACTCATTAGTGTCTTCTTTTCTTTTTTCTCGAGTTATCACAACTTAGTCATCCTTGCTTATCCGTCAATGACCTCATCAAATGTTGAAAAAATAAAAAATCATAAGTCATGGCATATTGTATATAGGTCAGTTACAGAGCTTACTAAACATTTGATTAGGTTTTAAAAGGAGTACTCAATTTTGAAATAACAGGATGACCACCTATCGATAGAAAATATTGAAAAAAACAAACTAGATGTTGCCTTATCTGCAGAGAAGGATATTCTAAAGAAAGAAATAAATGACTAAAGTTCTTGAACGACATAGTTGATTCCTCAAAGTACCGACCAACTTGCTTTGAACAAAGATCATATCTTTCACAATAACAATTTAGACAACACAAATAATAGTTTATCAAGCAAGCTCGAGACTGTGATTTCTAAACTCAACACTCCAACTAATGATAATATTGCTTTGAAATCTAAAAATACCTCTTTAAAGTCTGGTGTTCAAACATTCGAAGAAAAACTAACTAGTTTTGAAACAAAAAGAATTGAAAAAATCAAAAATGTTGTAAAAAATTATGTGATAAATGTGGAAAAGAAAATTCAAGAGGAAAATGATAAAAACAATATAAAAAAAGATATGGATCATAGTTATTGCTACGAATATGCTAACGTATATTAAAAAGGATACTATATTAACATTATAGATGGAGAATCCTAATATGTTTATAGGGAATATGATATAACCAATACCTAAAGATGAACGTTCTGTGTCATTTGATAAAGATGATGATCGTGAGAATTTGGTTGGTGATGAGTTTACTATAATTGTCGATCCGCTGGCCTATGTTGAAAATTATAAAAATTAGATCAATACGAAGCTTCCTTATGTTAACCCTTATGCATGAAATTCTCTTTATTAAATTTTTGTGTATGAGTACTACTCTTCAAACTTTATAATGTGTTTTGTATTTTAGTTTGCGCTTCTGCATGCTTCACCCATTGCAGTGGTTTACTTCATGTTTTAATATTGAACATTATTTAAAATTAAAGTTTGAATTATTAGTTCAGGGCATAGTCTCGCCATTTGTGTTCCTAATAGTTTTTCAACTGTATGTCTGGTTATTTAAACCATATCTCGTATTTAACATTTTAAGTCAACTCTTAGTATGCCATTAACGTTCATAATAGTTTTTTAAACTATAGGTATTGGTTATTTCAACCATAACTGATCCAATTTCGTGTAACTTTCTTGTTTTTCAGGTTGATCTCTGTAACTGATATATTCCCTTAAAATATAAAGACAACATTTTATTTTCCTCAAAGGTAACTTATTTATTCTTTAGCTTATATAATATGTCTCATTAAAAAATATTTTCTCACCGCCAAAGAGGGAAAAAAAGTATATATTTATTATAAATTTCCTTTGTATAACTTTATATGACTTATATTTCGTCGATATTTTAAGATATTTCTATCCAAATCTTCCATTCGGTACACTTCATGATGCCCACTACAAATAACTATATACATCCCAATTTGGAGCAGCCTTCATGCATTCTTACTTTCGACCTTTGAAATATTTTCTTCATAATTAGATCACCATCTTTGAGAGTACTAGCCTTTAATTTTGAATCAAATCGCCTATTTGTTAAGATCTTTTGATGCTCCGCTCCAATTTTGCACGTGATCTTTTCGTTCTTCAACCAAATTCATAGTTATCTGCCTTCCCATATTATTATCTTCTTCTGAATAGTTGAGTTTTCGGTGATTAGGAATGATTATTTATTTCGGGAGTACCACTTACCTACCATATACAAATGAAGAAGGAGTTTCCTCTGTAGATGACCTGTGAGCTGTTTTGTAATCCCATAAGCCTTCGGCTAACTTATCAGTCCATTTTCCTTTGACTATCTCATGTTTCTTCTACTTTCTAATGATAAATTTTCTATTAGTTACCTCAAATTTCCCATTTGCTTATGAATAATACTGACTCAAAAATGATGCTTTATTCCATACCTTGTAAAAAAATCACCACTCTGTCGTTTTATAACCGCGGTCCATTATTTGTAATCAAAATTCTCGGGATCCCAAGTCTAGACAAAACCTAACTTTTTAAAAAGTCACAAATCTTTTAAGCTATTGTTCTATACAAAGCTTTCGCTTCAACTTATTTTATAAAATAGTCAACCACTACCACCAAAAATTACATTTTTCCGGTAGCCATTGGAAAAAAGTCCAACCAAATCTATTCCTCATTTATCAAATAGACAAGGAGCGGGAACGATATTCATGGGCTAACTTGGAAATGACTTGTCTATCAATGTATATGGTAAGTATTGCAAATCTGCACCATATCCTCAACATCTCCTGCAAGTTTAGCCCAATAGAAACCCACAAGAAGAAAATATGTAATCAAAGTCTTGTACCCGCAATAAGCTTTGCAACACCTTCATACAAATCTCTAAGGATAAAAATAGCTTCATCTTTGTTTAGCCACATGACCATTGGCCTTGAAGTACGTTTCCCATAGAGTATGTTATCAAGAATTGTATACTTAAAAACTCTCAACTTTAAAGCACGAGCTTCAGCCTTATCATCAAAAACGATTTGATCTCATAAGTATAACATATATTCATTTCTCAAGTCTTCCATTATTTCTACCGCTAGCATCGCGTCCGTTAGTTCTCTAGATGGATTATTTTGGAATATTATCAACGAGTTGTATACTGATACAATTTATTTAGCTAGGGAATCATCTACTAAGTTACTTTCACGGGGCACAGGTCATACTCTATTTTATCAAACTTTGTTTCCCATTTCATCAATGTTTTAAGATTTTTCTGCATGTTTTGTTTCTTAGCCTCGTATGAACCATTCATATGACTTACTACTAGTTGAGAATATGATATTACTTGCACAATATTTCCTTCACAAGTGAGAGCTAATTTTAAACCAATCAAAATAGCCTCGTACTCTGCTATATTATTCGGTACTTTAAGACCTAGTTTTACCCACTGCCTTATTTCTTCCTTGAAAGGTATTCTTAACAGAATTTGAACTCTTCCGCCATTAGTACTCGATGTTCCATCAGCTTTAACAACCCATTCCAAACTCTTTGCTTCTTCCATATGTATACCCTCATCATTATTATTCCGATCTCCATTGAATTCATTGATAATATCAATAAATACATCAACTTTTATTGTTTTCGGGGTTCATAAAAGATTTTGTATTGTCCTGATTCAACTGACCAATGTGTGCGCCTTCCTAAAATATCTGATTTATGCAAAATATTTCTCATATAAAATAAAGGTCTTACAATAATAGTATGACTCTGAAAATATGGCATCAGTTTCCTAGCTGCCACAAGCAAAGCCAAAGCTAGCTTTACCAAATTCAAATACCTTTTCTCCGCACCAACCAAGCTCTTATTACATAATAGATTGGCCTTTTCATTTTCCCTTCTTCTCTAAATAGCACTGCACTGACAATAAAATCGGAGATGTAAAGACACAAGTATAAGGGCCTCACCTCGTACTATAGCTGATAAACGTTTCGGTGAAGTCAAATAATCCTTTAACTCGTTAAAGGCTTTATCGCAATCTTCATTCCACTTAAAGTTTTTCGCTCCCTAAAGAACTTTAACATAAAAAAGTAAATTCTATAAGATATAAATCTGTATAATCCCGTTAAACGCTATGTCAATCTTTGAACTTCTTTAACCGTATTACGTGGTTTCATATTCAAAAATTCCTTCAATTCCTCTGTGTCAGCTTTAATACAATTTTTACTGACCACATAACCGAGAAATTTCTCGTTACACATCAAAAGAACATTTTCAATGATTAAGCTTAAGATTAAATTGCCTGAATTTTCCAAAAATCTTAGATAATACTCTAATATGTTGATCTCCATTTGTCATTTTCACTATCATACCATTTATATAAGCTTCCATGTTTTTACCCAGTAGATCTTCAAAAATTAGATTTACAACTATTTGATAGCTTGCCCTCATATTCTTCAAACCAAAAGACATAACTTGGTAACAATATCAACGCCTCTCGATCTGAAACGTTATATGCTCTTCATCATTAGGATGCATATAAATTTGATTGTATCCAGAATATGCAACAATAAATGAATGAAATTCATGTTTTGAGGCAACATCCACTAACTGATCAATTAGCAACAACGAAAAGGCAGCCTTTGGGCAAGCTCATTTAAGATCAATAAAATATATGCACATATGCCACTAACCATTATTTTTCTTTACTAGCACTGGATTAGTAACCCACATTAAATATTTTAATTCCTAGATATGCCCTACATTTAAAAATTTTTCCATTTCTTTAACAATTAATTCTGGTTTTTCAGGAGAAGAAGTATTTCTCTTTTGATGAATCGACATCAGTTTTCTACCAATTGATAGTTCATGGAAAATAATCATGAATTAACCCCTGAAATATTACTAGTGGCCCAGGCATAATTGTTATACTTTAGTTTAGTTTTATCAGTTTTATCTTAAAATCGGACCCTAAAAACTTTGATTTTTCACTATATGGCCATTTCTTATCACTTCCTTGGTTACTTCACTCAAAAAGTCTTAACATTGTATTTCTTCCCTAGGTTTATTGACTTATTTTTCACATTCAATTTTTTCATCTTGTTGACGACCCTCCCCATCTTTTTCAACTTTTATTTCCTTAACTTATTTGGCTCTAAAAAAATGTGTAATAGCTTCTTGTTGATATCTCACTCCTTCTAATTATACCAAATGACCTTCCATTTTATGCAGCCATGGTTTTCCCATGATAACATTGTACGGGATGGGTTTATGGGAGATCCTGAACAAAGTTCTTACCACCTTCTCAGTATGGTCATAGCCCACAAGCACTAGTAGTTTAATCTTGCCAACACATACCAGAGTATTCTCTTCATAGCTAATAAGGTATCTATCAGTCAGTTTGTATGTTGGTACACCATGCATTTGATCATAAACAATTCTAAAATCATGTTAGCTGAACTCGCGTTATCAATCAAAACCTTAGACACCAACACTCCAAAAATATCTATAATTATTTTTAAAGAATCTTCATAGGAAGTCACTACTTCTTTTATATCATAATATTTAAATATAAAATCGGCAATTGACTTACAATAGTGATGGTAAGATAACTTTTCAACCAAATGAACTTCTAAATCCCCTTTGTGTTTTTTACTTGAAGAAGAATCATTTCCGAATATTGTATCTCCACCAAAAATGGTAAATAGATGTTATTTCTTACTTGTATCTTCTTTTCTCTAACTTCCCTCCTTATCTTCAGATTCTTCCTTTCTCTATTGTACATTTTTCTCCCATTCTTTCAATTTAATGAATTTTACCAAATCCCCGTTATCAATAAGTCTTTGGATCTCATCTTCTAATTTCCAAAATTTAATAGTAGAATGCCTATGTTTAATGTGGAAAGCACAAAATAACCTTCGCGGCTGATCGTTAGTTGAGGAAAACATTGGTCTCACAAGATTGTATTTTAATCTCCTATTTGTATTATAAAAAATAACCGCAATAATCTCGGTCAGAGGGGTATACTTTCAAGCTAGATTATCATACAATGAGAAGGTTTACATATTAGATGGTCATTTTTTCCCTTTATCCTATTTAAATTCTTCTGCTTGCCTCTGATCGAGTAGTAGAACTTTAGATTTTTGGGATTTAGGAAAAGAATAAGCTTCATTTTTGCAATCCTCAAGCCTAATGAACTGTTCTTATCTAACCAAGATATCAACCATTTCATCTATAGGAAACCTTACTAAATCCTCATAAAGCTTTCCTTCATAGTCCAATCGTCTCTTGAAAGTAACCACAACAACTACTTCATTGAATGTCACCAAACTATTCATTTGTTTATGAACCTACCTTTGCACTTAACTCTTCAAAGACTCTCATATTCTTTGATAGATGTTCATAATTGAATCTGTCTCCTTTTTGTGCGCTCGATTACCTAAAAAAGGTTCCTAAACTCTTTTCACAACCCTTCAAAGTCTCAAATCTATACTTTCGGTAAGCGATTAAACTAATCCAGAGAATTTCCCTTAAAATTCATAGATATCTAAAATAACCCATTATCATGCTTCTAAACTGTTCAAGATGATTTTTTGGATATCCTGACTTGTCATAAGCTACCATCTTGAAGTGTTCAATTTTTCTCGGGAGTTTTCCTTGACGAATCTTATTAGTTGTACTGCTTATGTTAATGTTTCCATCCTTTCCATGTCTACACGATCTCTCTCAGCTTGTACAAAAATTTATCTAGCTTATCCTTGCTTTATTTCCTCAATTTGAAACTCTAAAACATGAATACTGGAAAGAATTATATGAATTCCATAATTTTGGATGTTCTCACTAGCGTGAAAAATGCATATGCTCTGGTTACCGTTCTGGTTGGTTGATTTATATTTTCTAAAACTACTCTAGAAGTGCTCTGCTTTTGAATTATTAGAATGCGTTCCCCAACTGCCACGCCACAAAATTGAACTTGATCTGGATTAACTCCACGAGCAGACAAATTTGTCACAATTCCAGGAACGATTACTGGAATAAATCGAATTGGTTGAATCCTTAGATTCTCTCTTTTAATTCTTAATCTTTTCATCGCCATTGGTACTTACTTGAAAACTTCAACATTTGAAAATAAAATTTCCCACATACGGTGCCAAATTTAATGAGGGAAAATCTTTATCAAAAGTTACGCCAAAGTAATGAATCATAGTTACAAAAGAACTGTTACTCAAATTTAAAAGCTTTTTTTTACTCTAATATTACGATAGTCCCCAAGTAAGGATTCAAGTATTTATTTATACAATTTACATTATGCCTTCCTCTAATCAGAATATTACACGTGCCATAAGTGATTTACAACATATCTTGGTGACCTATTAAATAATTACATGTGTATTTTAGTTGTAAATGTTCAAACAACCTTTCACGTTGTATTGTTAACATCTTGTATTTCCATCACAACCCTCGTCTAAAATATTTTGGGTATTCCTCGATTAAAGTTCTTTCGAAGACCCTCGTCTTCCTACTTTCACTCGTCTCTCATCTAAAATCTTCTGGATGTCCATAGCTAAGGATCTTTGGGAAATCCTCGTCTTCTTTCTTTCACTAGACTTTTGTCTAAAGTCTTTTGGATGTCCCTCGGTTAAGGATACTTATGATACCATCGTCTTCTTGCTTTCACTAGTCTAATTTCTTAAATGTTATAGATGTCTATTGATAGAAGATCTTTGAAAGACCTTCATTTTCTTTCTTTCACAAACCTCTCGTCTAAATTATTATGGGAGTGCCTCGGTTAATGATTTTAGAATAGCCTCGTCTTTATTGTTTCTTTAATCCTTTCATTTAGAATCATTTTCTTTCTTTTATCTTATCTTCTTCACAAATATTAATATAAATATACCTCCTCAATATAAGGAATATACATTATCCAAAAGATATATTATTATTAGAAAATACTTGAAAATGTCCATTAGTTTTGGGAGCCAATTTTCTAGCATTTCTATATTTTGCTACTTGAAAGACTTTTCTTAATACCAAATCCTCTTTCTGAAAACTCCCAATTTTTAATTTTTAATTATAACGACTATGCATCAAATTTCTATACTACTTTGCTCTAACATGAGACTAATCTCGTCGGTCCTCTATCAAATCGACATTAATATACATTCCATATCATTATCATTTGATGAATAAAATTGAATTTGATGACTATGATTCATCATTTCCACCATAACGAACGCTTTTATCCCATACACCATAGCAAATGGTATTTTGCTTGTTGTAGCTTTAGGAGTTGTTTATATTTCCATAAAACTTCATTAAAGACATATGTTTCCTTATCCCATTCTAGTTTTCTCTTTATCTCATGGAAAATATTTTATATGTAAACTCTACTTGTTCATTTCTTTGGATAATACCAAGTAGAAAAATATTACTTTATCTCATACTTTTTAGAAAACGTTGTTACCATGTCATTTTTAAACTGAGGACCGCTTATCTGTCAATAACACCCTCATAATTCTATAACAACTCGAAATATAATACTGTAGAAATTTACAAACTTATTAGGATATCGTTCTTGTCAATGCCTTTACCTTTATCAATTTTAAAAAATAATTAACAACTACTATCATAAATAATTTTTTTTCCGTCGTTGTTGGAAACGGTCATCCCTAATAAATTCATCATCTATCAAACCAACACATAAAAGTATTTGACTTGATTGTTTTAGTATGAAGATGACTTGTATTGGAAAAAGGTTGACAATGATCATAATTTCCAACTAGTAATTTCGTATTGGTGAAGTGTAGGTGAATAATATAATGTTAACAAAAAAAGATTTTATAAACCCACGATATCCACAATGCGCATAAGCTTCCCTCTCATGCACATTCTTTCAAATAAACAAGTTTCTTTTTTTCCAGAAGATTCAAGGAAAGGTTGTGTCACACTTTTTCGATACAAACTTCCATCAAAGACAACATAGTTAGCATCACGCAAACGCAACGCTCGAGCTTGAGATTTATCCGAAGGTAAACTTTCATCATTCAAAAAGAGTAAATATTATCGTCGCTAATATCAACATCTATTGATAGTACCTCATGTTTCTTAATATTACGATTTTCAAACGGTTATAAATAATGATAATATTGAAAAACGGGAGGTTGAATTAACTGTGACCGTTGGGAAATATGAATTGGACAATTTTGGTATTGTGTTGTTTAGGACAAACGTTGGCTACATAATATGGAAGAGGTAGCATCATATTTTTATAAATTTGTAAAATATATGTGATGAGTAAATAGCTGAAAAAGGAATTTATTTCGGATATAGCGTCTGAGGAGTTCTAGAGAGAGAAAGTATAGAGAGATAAAGTAGTCTTTTTGTCCAGAAAATATTCCATACCATTTTAGGCAAAAAGGGTCCTCCTTTTATAGTAAAATAGGGAGGGCCCGCTTAAGCTCTATGGGCCATCATCACATGTCGATGGGCCCTCTTTTGCTACTTTTATTTTTGCATATTAGTCCCTAAAGAACTTTGTATACTCAAATAACTATATTAACTATTATCTATTACATTGTTACCCCTATTCCTTGGATCGGCGAATTCTGCCCTCATCAGTAGCCCCCCAGTCTTCGGGAACTATCAGGAGCGGAGACTTTCCAGAAGTACTTTCGCCGGTCACCTGCCTTCATTATGGGATCCCGATCCCGTCGGTTTCATCTCCCCGACGCGCGGGGTAACTACTTCGGATTTCTTCACGCGTTTCATCTTCTGGTTTTGTGGGCTTTTAACTTTAGGCCTATCCCAATGGGCCAAACCATATTACCAGACCCGGTAGCGGCGGCCCACTCCCACACGGCACTTGGGACGGGTGCTTACGTCAAGGCTCATCAGACCCGGATCGACACGTGTCAAAGGTTAATAGCCCATCCCTCTGACAGACTTGAGTCCTAGGAGACTCTTCGCCTTCCCGCTGTGTTTCTGTCGATTGATATCCCCCGCTCTTCCATGCTTCCCTATAAATACCCCAAAGCCTTCTGTGTCTCTCAGAAGCTTTTTAGAGAGAGAAAAACGCTGCCAGAGCATTTCTAGAGAGAGAAAGTGAATTCGCCCGACCCTTCTTCGTTTTGGCTCTTGTTGTATGAAACCCGGACGGTCGCAGAAGAAACCCACCAAGAAAAAAGGATCTGAGTGGAGCTTCGAACAGTGGTCTAGTATTGGCGATAGAGCAGAGGAATACCGACGTGCTGGCCTGATCTGGGGTTCCAACTCCAAACCTTTCGTTCCCGCTCCACCTCCTCACGATCCCGTTCTAGCTACCCCGGTTCCCGCAGAGGTTTTCCTCGCTTCCGATCTCTCCATTTCTACGACTCCCGAAGCCGGTCGATCTCCAGAGCCCATTGCCCTTTCCTCCAGCGACAGTCCACCGGTTCGCCCGGAAAATCCGACCCGATCTTCCACAAACTTGCATACTCCCCGACGTGCTCGTAAATCTACCTTTCTGACCATGGGGGACGACGAGCTACTGCAATACACGGAAGGAGGTAATAGTCCCGAAATGGTTCAGCTTACACCCTCGATTAGAGGATTTCGGACCGGTATTAACACTGCGGTCACTTTTTTAGGTCTGCCGAAAATGCAGCTGACACCTAAGCAAGTTGAGGAGGCTCATAAAGCCATGGCCCGCGGTATTCCCGATGCTTCTTCCTCCCAGGTTCGACCGTCTGATACGAACGCTGCTGCTGCCCGCTGCTCTGACTCAGTTCCGACCCATGAAGCTGGAGAGCCCGAGGTAGATATTGCTCCCGCGGGGGAGTGTGTTGCCGCAGCTTGCCACGCTGCTAACAATCAGGGTGATCCCTGGCCCGAGGAGATCAAAACTGCCGTTTCGACCAAGTATTTTGACTGGCTTTTGACCAGGGACGTAGTTTCTCTTTTCGAGGGGAAGTACATCTACTTCCCTGAGTCCGATCACGAGGAGATGCTGATTCGCTGGGGCATCCCTGAATGCGTTACTGTTCGATTCCCAACCCCGGGGGAGACACCCATTCACGCCCGACCCAGAGAAATCGTGGTGTTCACCGAATTATTCAACTGGGGTCTGCGGTTTCCCCTGGACCCCGAGATTGCGCTCTACTTCCGCACTCTTAAAATCTGCCCCTCACAGCTGACGCCTAACGCGTGGTATACCCTGATGTCCTGCATCATGGCTTCCCGCCTCTCTGGTCGAGCCATGCCGATGGAGGAGTATATCGCCATGTCGGGTCTGTCGAAATCCCCGAAGTCGCCCTTCTTCTATTCCTCTCTTGGCAATAAATGGAAAATTGTCAATGACTTTTTAGAGGGGGACAAGGGGTGGAAGCATCGGTTCGTTTTTTTGAGCGGGTGTTGGGAGCACGGGCTTCCCTATACAAAGGAAAATCCGAGGCGGATCCTGCGGACTTGGGTCCATGATGGTACTGCCCTTTTACTCACTACCACATATATATATATATATATTTTTTTTTTTTTTTTTTTTTTTTTTTTTTTTTTTTTTTTTTTTTTTTTTTTTTTTTTTTTTAAACGTTCTGATCCGCTGCGTAGTGTCGAAGGACTGGCTGCAGGGGGTAAAGAAGGATCATGCCAAAGCTGCGGAAGACACCTTTGAGGTGCTGAAAAACTATGCCCGGACGAACTGGGGTCGGGGCATGCACCGCACCTTCATGGACAAGAATCTGTTCATGAGCAACCTTTGGCGGTGCTCACCCGAGGTGCTGACCATCGAACAGCTGCGGGAACCTCCGAACCTCGACGAGGTATTCTCCCGAACCGGCCGCCCTGGGTACATACTGTATTTGCCTAAGCGGAATAAGGCGCCCAGCAAGCGTCCCAAGTCGGAGGAGGACGGTAGGGAGCCTGAAGTCGGACCCGACGCTGAGAGCAACCCGATCGGGTCGGCCGCACCGGTAGCGGATCCAGCAGAGGAGGGTCAGACCCTGGTTGTAGCGCCGAAGAGGAAGAGTCGTGCGGAGATGGAGGGGTCCAAGCTAAAGAAACCCAAGGTTGTGGCAAAGGATCGGGTGGCAGTCAGCGCTGAGGCAATCGCTTCCCGACCTGCGCTTTTGGACCATGTTGAAGGTGGGGATCCTGCTCCGGTCGATGTGGTTTCTATCCCTGATGATGCTGAGCCTTCTGAGGCTGTTGGCCCTGATGCTTCGTCGTCGAGCGGTCCCAAATTCCCGGTGTTAACGACGATGGGCAGTCCGCACCCTTACCCGCTTCGGAGCTCAGATGGGCTGGCAATGTCGTTGTACAGCTTGCTGGTACCGATTTCTATGAAAGAGCGCCAGGCTAGGGGGCTTGGCAAGAAGTTATCCGCGGCAGAGGCGAGAATTTCTCGTCTCCGCACGCAGGCGAAGACCGCTGAAGAGGCTCTGGCCGTGGCGAAAGGTCAGATTGCTGAGGCTGAGAGGCTAGCCAGTGAAGCTAAGGCTGCCGCGGAAGCAGCAAATCAGGCGAAGGAGTTGGCTGAGTCGGCGAGAAAAACCGCGGAAGACCGTGCCTCAGCCCTAGCGTCGGAGGTTCACAAGCTGAAATCCTCTAACAAGGCCTATCTCGAACGGTGCCGACTGTGGTCGGACCAAGATGCTGCAGCCACCAAGGCCGCATATGTTCTGTCACTCCACAACCGATACCCGGAGCTTCACCTTGGCTCGTTATGGCTCGATGTGCCGGAAAAGGATCGTCCCGAGGGGATTGTAGTGGAGGAGTCCGATGGGGCGGATGATGAAGAGGAAAGTGAGGAGGGAGATGAAGAAGGTGGGGATCAGTGAATCAGTTTTCCCCTTTCTTTTTTTTTGTTCTGGGTTTTTTTTTTGACAATGTGTTGTAGACCTTTGGGGGCCGCGGCCCCCCCCCTATTCTGTACTGTACCTATTTTATTTTGGGGGCCATGGGGCCCCCTGTATGAGGATGATATATTTTCCTAAGTACTGTGTTGTGGATTGACTGTTTTATTAGTGATAGTCGCGTCAGTAGGTCTGGGAGGCCAAAAGGTAGATCGGGAAACCCAAAAAACTTTTCGAAGAGGAAATTGATCTGTAAAAAGTAAATTGTCTTATCATCGCAAGCCCACCTAGAGGGTCTGAAAGACCAAAATGTAGATCGGCAAAACCGAAAAACTCTTTTGAGAGTTCTGTAGATCGATTTATTATCGAAGGCCAATCCAGAGGATCTGGAAGACCAAAATGTAGATCGGTAAAACCGAAAAACTCTTTGAGAGTTCTGTAGATCGAGTTATTATCGAAGGTCAATCCAGAGGATCTGGAAGACCAAAATGTAGATCGGTAAAACCGAAAAACTCTTTGAGAGTTCTGTAGATCGAGTTATTATCGAAGGTCAATCCAGAGGGTCTGGAAAGCCAAAATGTGGATCGGTAAAACCGAAAAACTCTTTGAGAGTTCTGCAGATTGATTTTAAATTTAGATTACGGTGCCCAGCTCGTCAGCCGCCCACCGTCATAATGAATCGATTTTTTAAAAGGCAAGGAATTTTCATAATCAATAACGTGGTTCGGGTTTTGACCTGTGCCTCGTTAAAACCTCCTTGCGCCACCAAGGTAGGAAAAAGAGTACACCCCCGATCATTACAAATTTGACCAAAACGTCAAGAAATACAAAACTCACAAAAAATTACAAACTATTCAAGATATAATTTCAGATGCTCAATATTCCACGGTAACCTAAGGAGTTGCCCGTGCCGATTCTGCAGGCGGTACGTCCCGCTCCTGATTCTGTCGACTATCTCGTAAGGTCCCTCCCAGTTCGGAGCGAGTTTCCCGAGGCTCTTGTCTTTGGTGTGTAGAAAAACCCGTCGCAGGACCTTGTCCCCGACCTTAAACTCCCGACGACGAACCTTAGTGGAGTACCGACTTCTCATTAAAGTCTGGTAGTGCATCGCGTTTAAATGGGCGCGGTGACGTTTTTCGTCAATGAGATCAAGCTCTAGCCGTCGGGTGTCGTCATTCGTCTCCGGCTGATAAGTGCCGATCCTGAAAGAGGGAAAGATAGATTCCGCGGGAGTGACCGCGTCCATACCATACACCAAGGCAAAGGGTGACTCCTGGGTCGCCGTGCGAGGTGTTGTTCGGTAGGCCCATAATACTTCCTGCAAATAGTCGGGCCACTTGCCGGCCTTTCCCTCGAGATTCTTCCTAAGGCCATCAAGAATGGTTCGATTCGTGACTTCGACCTGGCCGTTCGCCTGCGGGTGAAATGGAGCAGAGAAACACTGTCGGATATTATGCGTGGTGCAGAACGCTTTCATTTCCGCGCTATCAAACTGTGGTCCGTTGTCCATGGTTAACCTTTGCGGCACCCCGAACCTACAACAAATGTTTGCCCAGATAAATTTGACAATGTCCTTGGTTTTTGTAGCAGATAAGGGCTCGGCCTCGATCCATTTTGAAAAGTAGTCGACCGCGACGACGATCGTTTGTCTTCCCCCCGATGCCATGGGCAACGGTCCGACCAGGTCGATTCCCCATCGGTCAAAGGGTAACCCCTCGGATATAGATTCTAGATGCGTTGCAGGAATGTTGATCGCATTCCCAAATCGTTGACACGTATCACAAGTTTTCACCATGAGTTTGGCGTCTGTTGTTATGGTCGGCCAATAGAAACCGGCGAGAAACACTCTTCTAATCAAAGACTTGTATCCGCAGTGAGCCGCGCCCTCCCCGTCGTGTAGCTCGGACAAAATTACTTGGGACTCATTAAAACCTAAACATCGAAGCAGAGGTCGGCTAAAGGACTTTTTGTACAGTACATCCCCCAAAAGGACGTATCCCCTTGCTTTGTTACGTAATTTGCGAGCCGAGGCCGCATCGTCGGGGAGCTGCCCTCCAGCTAAAAACGCGATTATATTCCGCCGCCAATCAGAATTCGCAACTGAAGAGATCTGACACGCGATTTCGGGTCGGTTATTGAGCTCATGTCGTTTAAAAATGGACGGATTCTCTTGTTCTATCACCCAAGGATAACTGGTCGAGCATGAAATTGTTGCCAAAGAATCTGCCGTCATATTCTCACTTCGGGGGACATGTTCGTACCTGACTTTGTCAAAGGATGCGGCCAGAATTCTTAAAGCCGCTAAATACTGCACCAGGTGTTCTTTCCGTGCCTCTGCATTCCCCGAGGCCTGATTTATCAAAAGTTGGGAGTCGCTTACCAGGCGCACTTGCCTCGCCCCACAGACTTGTGCCAATCGCAATCCAGCCAAAGCCGCTTCATATTCTGCTTCGTTGTTCGACGTGTGAAAACCAAAACGGATGGCCTGAAACATGCTCAAACCCGAAGGTGTAATGATCTGAACTCCCGCCCCACAACCACTAATGTTGGCACCTCCATCAGTGCGGATAGTCCATTCGCCCCCCGCAACTTCTTGTAGGGGTGTTTCTTGTTCGGGTCGCTCGGAATGGAATTCGACCAAAAAATCTGCCAAGGCTTGTCCCTTAATCGCGGTTCGGGGCTCGAACTCAATGTCGAAATCCCCTAGCTCGACCGACCACTTGGCTATCCTTCCGGACATATCTGGTCGTTGGAAAACGTATTTTAGTGGGAACGAGGTGCGGACGACAATGTGGTGCGCCTGGAAGTAAGGGCGCATCTTCCTTGCTGCCGTTACCAGAGCCAGAGCCACTTTTTCGAGCTTTAAATATCGAGTTTCGGCGTCAAGCAGACTTTTGCTTATATAGTAAACAGCTGTCGGAACTGGCCCGGACTCGCTGATCAGTGCCGCACTGACCGCATAATCGGTAACTGCCACGTAGAGGAACAAAGTTTCGTACGCCGTGGGCTTGGTCAGTCGGTTTGGGGACGATAGATACTCTTTGATCCCCGAAAATGCCTTGTCACATTCGTCAGTCCAAACAAAATTTTTTACCTGTCGAAGGACCTGAAAAAACGGGGCACATTTGTCAGATGATCGAGAGATGAAGCGATTCAATGCGGCTAGTCGCCCGGTCAGAATCTGGACTTCTTTTACGCTCCGAGGAGGAGTCATGTCTGCTAGAGCTCGGAGTTGAACAGGGTCGGCTTCAATGCCCTTTTCGCTGACAAGGAATCCCAAAAATTTCCCTGACCGTACACCAAAAGAACACTTCTCTGGGTTTAGCTTTAGGTTCACTCTTCGCAAATTATCAAATGCCTCTCTGAGGTCGGTAAGGTGATCCACGTCGGTCCCACTTTTGACCAACATGTCATCGATGTACACCTCCATGTTTCTCCCGATCTGGTCTTCAAAAGTTCGGTTAACCAGTCTTTGGTATGTTGCTCCCGCGTTCTTTAGTCCGAAGGGCATTACTTTGTAACAGTATAGCCCTCGGCCCGTGATGAATGTGGTATTCTCCTGATCCGCGGGGTGTAGTTTAATTTGATTGTAACCGGCATAGGCGTCCATAAAAGATAGTAGCTTATTGCCAGATGTGGAATCTACCAGTTGATCGATCCGCGGCATCGGGAAAGGGTCCTTCGGGCATGCCCGATTGAGATCGGTAAAGTCCACGCACATCCTCCATTTCCCGTTTTTCTTTTTTACTAGAACGGGGTTGGATATCCACAAAGGGTATCGCGCTTCTATGATATGTCCGACCCCAGTCATCCTTTCGACTTCCTGTAAAATTACCTCTGCTTTCTCGGGAGAGAAAGCTCGTCGTTTCTGAATTACTGGTCTAACATTCCTGTTTATGGTCAACTTGTGAACCGCAAATGATTCGGGTACTCCCGTGACGTCCCCAGCACACCACGCGAATAGATCAAGATTCTCCCGGAGCAAAGCTAACATCTGTTCTCTTAAAGTCGGTAAAATATTCAGCCCGACCCGCAACCCTTTTCCATCTGCAAAATGGTGCAGCTCACATTCTTCGTTGGTTGTCAAAAGGCTTGGGGTCTCCCGAGGGTCGTCCACCGGCTGCGATCCGGGGGAGCTCCCCTTTAATTGCTATGCATGGGACGGGAACATCTCCTGGTCTGTCTTTGGTGCCAATGCAGCTCGGTAACATTCTCGGGCCGTCTTCTGGCTGCTTCGTACGACCCCGATGTTATTGCCAACCACATACTTTACACACTGATGAATAGTTGAAGTCACTGCATGCATGCGCGATATCCAAGATCGTCCCAGAATTGCATTGTGCGACGCCGGCGCGTCGACCACTATGAACAGCACGGTGACCTCTTTTTTAAACGGGCCGCGGCCTAATTGTACCACACCTTCGAATTCTCCAACGACGTCCGCTGCTGTTCCCGTAAACCCAACGATGGCACGGTCGGATCGTTCGAGTACCGGCCGTGTTCGGAATTTGGCGAAAGTTGAAGCAAAGATGATATTAGCTGAGCTTCCGGTATCTATCAAAATACGCCGAACCTCTTCTCCCGCGATCGCTGCCCCGATCACAACGGCATCCTCATGAGGCCCGGCTAAGTCTCTCATATCGTCATCGTCAAAGTGCAAAATTGGGGAAGGGGTGCTTCGGGTTTGGAAGCAAGCTCTGGCTTCCATCTGGGTAGCTAAGTTAACGATGTGTCTCTTTCTGGAGGAATGCGTTATTCCTGCCATTGAATCCCCTCCGAAGATGGTCATGGATTCGAATAGATCGCGCAGGCCTTGTACCTTACCGACGAGCCCGTCAATTTTTTCATCAACAACTCTGATACCGCCGCGGTCGCCAATTTTTTCATCAACAGCTCTGATATCGCCACGGTCGCCAATTTTTTCATCAACAACTCTGATATCGCCACGGTCGCCAATTTTTTCATCAACAACTCTGATATCGTTGGGGTACAGAGTTGGGGAAAAGGTGCGCCAGGTTTGGAAGCAAGTTCTGGTTTGGAAGCCAGTTCTGGTTCCCGTCGCAGATCCTTCTCCGAGGTCTGTTGATGAATCAAACAGTTGACAAAGGCCACGCACGCTAACTTCCGCCTCTTCCTCGATGACCCCGATGATATTCCGACCGACCTCGGGATCAAGGTACTCAACCGATACGTCGAACTGATCCGTAACTTCCGAAATCGCCATGGTGGTTTCCGGCTTCGGAATTATGACCACCTCTTTCGAGGGCGCGGCATGTTGGGCCTTCTTGACATACTCTAACAGGTTACCGTGCTCAATGAGCATCTGTATTTCCTTCTTTAAAGCTATGCAGTCCTTCGTGTCATGGCCGACGTCCTCGTGGTAACGACAATAGCGGTTATTCCTTTGTTCCCGAGGCGTCGGGATAGGAAAAGGCTTTCGGTACATCCCGCTTCTCTTGGTTTTTTCGTAGATTGAGGATACGCACTCCGTGAGATCTGCGAAGTAGGCCGGTCGTATCCATTTGTTGGACATGGGCCGGGACGTTGCCGGTCCGTTTTGTTTCGGCCTAAAGCCGGTCGGGGCGGAAGGTTTAGTTACCGCTTGCGAGCTCGGGGGTATTGTGCTAATCGGCTGGGCCGTTCTAACCTGGTCGAGTCGGGAACCCTGCTTTATTACGACCGATGCCTGGGCGCTCTGCTGGATCTGCGCCGCCACTTCAGAAGCCTCCGTTTCTTCAATCAGTATCTGTTTTTCTATTTGTGCCAACAACGCGGAAAAAGTGAACGCCTGCTTCTTCGTGACCGCCTGCTTCATCGGCCCCGGGAGCAGGCCTAACCGAAACGCCGTTAGGGCCACGTTCTCTTCACAATGGTCCAAATCGGTCTTCGCATCGATGAAACGCCTGGTATAGTTTTTTAGGCTCTCCCCTAGCTTCTGTCGACAGTTCATTATAGTATCTCCATTGGCACGGAAACTCTTACTTCCCACGAAGTGTTGCCTAAACATAGCCCAAAAAGTCCCGAAGTTTCTGATGCACCCCTGCGGTAACCGGTTGTACCATTTTGAAGCCCTATCTTTGAATGTCATAGAAAAAGCCCTACATAAGAGCTTATCGTCGTTATCGAAACTCAGCATAAAGTTCTTAAAGGCCTCCAAATGGTTGTCCGGATCCGTCTTCCCGTCGTATTTCTCCAGTTTAGAAATGTCAAAACGCCTCGGGAGCGGTCCCGCTAATATCTCATCAGATAACGGGGAGGCTCTCCAGTTAACTCCGAGCTCAAAAGCTCCTCCCCCAAGGCCCTCGGTCCTGACTTCATAGAGCCCCTCGGCTCTTGGGCCGACGAACTGGCTGCTCGTTCGGTATCCAAGGTTTTGGCTGTTCGTTGGCTGCCACGGAATTGGTGGCAACATTTCTCGCTCTCCGCGGCTGGCGACGTGCGTTCCTTCTTTTTCAAAGGATACAGGGGTCGGTTTATCGGTGCCTCCCTTTTTGTACCGCGAAGGGTCTGCCCTGGACCCTCGAACGCGCTGGGACCGAGTCTTTCGTGTCCGCTGGGCTCTCTCCCGACGTCGGTACTCCTCGTCGGACGAGTCGCCTGAGGGATAGTCCGACGTCATGGTATGATGGACGCCCGAGTTCCGACGAATCTTGACAGCCTCTACATCATCGGGAGGTGAATCTCGGTAATACCTGACAGGTCGGGCCTCCATCCTCGATGCTTGGGCGTGACCAACCGCTCCCCGATCGTCCAGGACGGGCTCTTTGCCCTTCCCTTCACGAATCCTTTTCTCGTCCAGCGCCCGCTCTCGCTCCTCTTCTAACCGGGCAATATCTTCGAGCAGCTGCTTTCGGGTCATAATCAGGGTCGAACGCTTATCACGACCGCCGTTCCACTCCCGACCAGGAGCTCCCGCGTCCTCCGACCCAGCAGCGGCCCGGATGACCTCCCTACCATCCCTCTCTGTCGCCGCTTCGCTATTCATCCCGCAAAATGTGATTTTCAAAGGACAGAAGATTCCTTTTCGGTATCACTGTTCCCACAGACGGCGCCAATGATGAGTAAATAGCTGAAAAAGGAATTTATTTCGGATATAGCGTCTGAGGAGTTCTAGAGAGAGAAAGTATAGAGAGATAAAGTAGTCTTTTTGTCCAGAAAATATTCCATACCATTTTAGGCAAAAAGGGTCCTCCTTTTATAGTAAAATAGGGAGGGCCCGCTTAAGCTCTATGGGCCATCATCACATGTCGATGGGCCCTCTTTTGCTACTTTTATTTTTGCATATTAGTCCCTAAAGAACTTTGTATACTCAAATAACTATATTAACTATTATCTATTACATTGTTACCCCTATTCCTTGGATCGGCGAATTCTGCCCTCATCAATATGATCAATGGATGACTAAGAATAATTCGAGAAAACCCACACACAACTAAAAATTGTTATTATGTGTCTTTAGCTCTAGCAAATGTGATAGTTTCACAACATCATATAAAGAGATGTGATAATTGAATAATTTTATGAAAACATTGTTGTGATTAAAGATGATGAAATTGATAATACACGAGAAGTGTTAAAAGAATATGACGATAAGATTGTGAATATTGGAGGAGAGATTGAAGAGGAGTTTTAAATGTTTTAATATTGGAGGAGAAATTTCATGGAATCTTATTAAGGTTATAATAAAATTGTAATTAATCCAAATGATGAAGAAAATACTAATTATACGACGGAACAAAGGTTGTACTGTTTCAACTTGATCCAATTAAAAGCATTATTGAAAATATCTCCACCAAAATGGATTTAAGAAGTATAAAATTTCACAGAGAGATTAGAGAAACAAATTTATTAACTACTTAAGAGATCAAACTTTTCCTAAATAAAGAGGTGAGACAAGATCCTTCCAAGTATGTGTGACTAAATACACGCTCTTTGACAATGTCTTGTACATAAGAGTACAACACGACCAGTATTATGATGCGTCTAAGATGAAGAAGCTAAACTCCTACTAACCCTTGTCGAAGCCATCCACCTATCGTTTTTGATAAAAAAAACTACTCAAAGGCATGTCATGATGAGGGCCGACGAGCCAAAATAAATTTGACCAATGAGAAAAAAACGAAAACGCATATGATATCCCTTCAATATAATATTTTGATGATAACTAGATATGCATATCGAGTCTGTCAGAGAGAATTCAAAGTAGGGGATAACATATTAAAGAATATTTTCTTTCACACCAAAGATAAACGATTGGACAAACTAGGGCCAAATTAAGAAGGACCTTAGTCGGTAAGTGAGAGGGTTAAGCTCAGACCTTATTAGTTGAAAGACCAATAAGGCATACCACTTCGGCACACTTGGAATATCGAGCACTTGAGGTTGTATTTAGATTGACTATGTGAAAAGATGTAAATACTTTCAATTAGTCGTGGAATGCATGGTGTACTTCTATTTTCTACCCTAGTGATATCATAAGGTTTTAATGAGATGTCTAACTAGTCAAATAGTAAATATAAATCATTTGATTTTTATATTCTATGTTTTCATCTTTAATAGGCTTGGATCTATCTAAAACTAAAGATTTAAAAGTTTTAACACTAATTGGTCATGTTTAAAAGGTTTCAACAGTAGTTGATCACGTTTACAAGGTTCCAAAACTAGTTGGTCACGTTTAAAAGGTTGCAACACTAGTTCATCACATTTAAAATTTTCAAATACTAGTTGGTAAATTATGTGGGCTCAATACTTTTAAATATTTGAAAGAGCTTTGGTAATCAGTTGGGGATTGATCACTCTCATCTAGCAATATAGTCGCAGTATTGATTTGAAATAAAAATTAGTTCGAAGGGTAAAGATGAAAAAAGTAACATTTATAAAAACCAAATTACACACCATGGCCATATAGGGACTTAAAAATAAAAATAATAGAAAAATATATAAGAAGTTGCAATATTAAAAGTAAGATGAAATTATTCGGTGCCTTTGGATTTAGCTTTGTAAACCATTCTATTGGTTGTGGTTGTTTTTCATATATCTGTTTCAGGGTCATCCTCGGGATTTTCTTATGCTTGGCTCTGCTTAGACATTTCATATTCAGACTCCGGACTTTTAGAGTAATCATGAGACTTAACATCTCCGTTCACCGATTTGATACTTTTGGTCCATCTTCAAATGAAATGTAGGCATGACGTTCTTCCTCTAGAACCATATCCTAAAAAATCCAAGGTTTAAATCCATGGAAGTATTATGAAAGTTATGTATCAATGTAGATTTACCCCTAGATTCTCTCTGATTTAAAGTTCATATGAATTCCTCAACATACACAGCAATGGCGGGTACTTTGTCGCATTTAGATTGAATCTGGACAGAGATAAGATACTCGATATTTTTTTAGTTATTCTTTTCATCTTTCCGGATAGTCGCTGCTTGTTTGTATAATTTTTTATAATAGAAGCTTTTTGTGATGATCCTTTTACTTCACAGTCTTATGATCCTTCTAAGTCTTGTTTTCCAAGGTGGATTCCAGTACGGGAATCTTAGTCCGAAAAGTGGATTTTTGTTTTGTGATTTTGTTTAACAAAGGGGACCCGACATTTATTTTGATGGACGAGCAATGTTTGATCTGATTCAATGCTTCCGCAAGTGATCAAATCTTCCTCGAAGATAAATTGCAGTCTTGGTAAGTTCCAAATTGGACTGTTCAAGGCACGAAAGTGCCCCTTTCTTCTTTGTCGCTTCCCTTTCTAGTTTAGTAATGGGCTTAACAAGTTTGTGTAAATTACTGATAAAAGATTCTTTTTGAGCATGTTGAAAAGATTCCCTTTCTTTATTTTATCCTCGAATGAATGTGTTGAGTTTTTACTTTTCAATGACATGACTTTTTCTTGTGCTTGAGTTAGCAGCATATGTGCCACTATATTTGTTGGCTCATCATCTTATTTATCTTTCGTGGTTCTTTCAACCGGTTTTTTTGGGATCGAACCGCCACCAAAGTCGTTTTTGATTCTGTGACTGAGGGCTTTTTCTTTGGTCGACAGAAAAACTTGAGCATTAGGAGCGTCTAATCACTTTACAGCCTCCACCGGACCCGGTGGGTCCATCAACTTCTCCCTAGAGAGGACAAGCTCTAAATTTGTGCGCCATAGATGACTCCAAATAAAATTAGTCAATGGGAAAAACTCGTAAAACTTATTTGACCAATTTATTTTGTCATGTTGGGTTAGTTTTCTAAAACTGTATTCGACAGCTTTCAAGTGTGGCGGTTGGGATTTGGAGATCACTACAAAAATAAATGAGAACTTATATGTAATAATTATAGTTTGGGTTGGTAGAAGAACGGACGCGGCTATACTCTTCCACTCCATTGGAGAATTTGATTGGGATTGATCTGCTTTGAAATCTCATTGTCATTTTTCCAACAGTCGCTGACAAATAGAAGCTACTGTTTACAAGTCTTTTCATCTTCTTGGAGGTTTACTACCATTTTATACGTGTTCCCCAGACTTATGAAATAAATGAGAATATGAAGGTTCATCGACAAGGAAGTGATCATCACAAACTACACTATAAGGAGCTTAATTCCAGACAGTCTTGACACAATGATGCACGACACGATTGTAAACCGGTTTTTGAAGCTCTCTTGACTTGGGTACAGGCTCAGTAGCTTAAAATATCAAACAATAGTAGGATCTAATGGGAACCAAAGTCCCTAGTTTAAGACATCCAGATGGACCACCAAGTCTTGGTTTTTGGTATATAGCGGCGTCTCTCATGCTTTCAGGAAGCCTATATCAACTAAGATCAAGATTTTCCAGTGTGTTTGGACTAATAGTTGTATTTGATCTCATAAAGAGAAACCATGTATATGTTTTTGAAGTCGTGAAAAATGTGTCCTAAAACCTATATTATTACGTGAGGCAGTTCAACTTCCGCTTATTTCTGTTTTGATTTTTTGGGGCTTTAAAGTCTTCATTTTGTCTTTTTTTCGGGATTTTCACTTCCTTATCATTGTTATATCCTTCCTCGCTTGATCCATCAGCCTTCGATACCAAATTAATACGACTTTTACCTCTTCCTTTGGTAAATCAATCAATTTCATAATATTAATTTGGGTAACCAATAATCTATTATGAGATTTATCTGAAAGTGTTGTTTCTGGGAAACATCCCCACCGAACCTTGTCAATTCCTCTGGGGTGTATCCCATGGTGTTTTAATAATTTTAGGCCTCTTTATTTTTTTAATGGAGGGGAGAACATTTTATTTTCTTCGGGGGTATTGAAGAGTTATATAAGTGAGATGCCTCTCCAGTGTCTGAATTGTCCATCAAAATGAAACATAGTCGACACTCATTTTCTTGAGAACGAGCTGGTCTTTAGGGGTAGGTGTTTCTTGTTTAGGCAAGGCCTAAAGGCCTGAAGTAAGTGAGGGGTCGATTGACTCAGATTATTTTTTCCTCGATAAGTTGCCACTGTAATAGCACCCTACAACTTGTTTGTTTCGTCTTGCTCGTAAATTCAAAATAAGTTTTCTAGAGCGTTATCAAGACATAACATAAAAATATGAAAAGACTATGTTGTGTTAGAAAATAAAAAAAAAGGTTATGGTTTGTACTATAAAAGTGTTCGCGGTTGGGATTGAGGAATGAATTAAGTTTTGTGGCGATAGGAATGCGAGATCTTCTATTTTTATATCTAGAATCAGTATGAAGTGAAAAGAGATGGAGAATTTTTTAAGGAAGTTTCTGAAGCCCATCACATACCTTTCGAAGGCCCAGCGGACACCCACGTTGGGGAGTGGAAAGTTCTATTCGTCTCTTCAACCCCAACGGTTTTTTAGTTCGAAAAGTGGAACAGTTTTATTATCATCTTTTCAGGTTTAACCATAAAAGGTCTAGTACATGGGTCGAATACCTTCGTGACAAGTGGAGAAGAGCAAACCATGTGTGGTATACAAGCCTGATGACTTATATAGTATCGATAATTGGAAGTAAGAGTGTGCAACCTAATTAGATTCTAATCACGGGGTTAGTTGCCTTTGTAGCAAGGGTATGAATGAAATCTAAAGCAACACTAGACTTAGTCCTCTTGAAGAATCTTCGCAAGGACTAAGGAGCTACTGATATTGGTATGATTTATCTGACCCGTATATCGAATCGGTAAAGTATTATACCATAATTTACTTTGTAGTATAGACTCAACAAGTGTGCAATATCAAGGATAAATTATGTAATAATAAATAAATATTTAATATCCAAATATGGGTTAATCATATAAACACAAGCGTCCATAACCATTACTATATAAGGCAAGGTACCTTTTTTTGAAAAGGGTGAACAATTATTTTTTTTTACTATTTTTAGCAACTTCTCTCTATAATTTCTTGTCTTAGCTTCTCTCTCTCGTATCTATGTGATTTCATTCAAAACATATTTGAAATAATCCTACAGAATCTTTATCAGTAACTGACATATTTAAAGCATGATCATCAAGTAAATATAAAGGTGATTCAATACATTGAATTAATTATTATATATTTTTCCAATAAAGTTTCTCCTCCAAAAATAGTACACAAATCGTGTTGTTCAATTTCTTGTACTTTACAGTTTCACTACCGACGAAAAAAATGTTAAGAGACTTAACATTGGAGAAACACTAACATGTTCTTTAGACATTCTTTTTTTTACTCTTGATCTAGTCATAATCATTTGGTAAGTAAATAATTTCTTTGAATAAAATGTTTCCCATAGATGGCGCCAAAAATGAAGAATGGGGTTTCTTCCTTAGGATATTGCAATAGAGATAAGTACCAAAATGAGAAAGATTTGTATTTATTAATCGAAGAATCCGTTATTTTTACAATGATGGGATCTCATGTTTATATCTACTTTATTACTAAATTACAAGTATGGATGACACGTGTATCTCATGACATGTTTTGACCATTTGTTGCATAAGATTATTATATTACCTCGTAACTATTATTGGAAGTCTAGTTATGTCCTTATAACTTTTATTATCTTCAATTTCTTATGTCTATAGTTGGGTTGCTTGTAGCATTGGTCTTCCATTAACATAAGTCTTGTTGATTTTTGGATCTTGTTGTATTTCTTTTTCCTTTTATCGACGTTTATAAATTATTTTATCGATATCTCCGCCAACATCATATTACTCTGTTTTGTTGACGCTATCAATTTGAAAATAATTTTATATTACTTGAATACGGGCACCAGATGCTCATGTCTGAAAATCATGGAGGCGTATCTATGAACCATACATGTTGCACAATAGCATTCGATAATACTTCACTCTAAGGTGTATTTTGATCAATATTTTGACAACTGAGTATAGCTCTACATGACAACTGTATCGTAATTTATTAGGGCATGTGTGATAAGGCAATATTCCGTATATAACATCCGAATAAAAATATAATATGTTAATATTTATTTAAATTATGTAACTGATAGCAATAAATAAGAAGAGATAATTGGTCTTGTATAACTCTTATAAATATGAGAAGCTCGAAATGTAAAGTCATACGATTTTATACATAATAATATTATTACATGTTTCAATCTTTTCTCTTTCTTGTTCTCTCTGTACATCGTTTGTGGGAAGTATAGTTTTTCGTATTTATAAAAACCTAAATCGTTTTCATATTTCTGAAGAAAAAAAAATTCATTTTTAGAGAAAAATATGAGAATAGTTCTTCTATTATCGAAACAATGAAGTTCAAATCATTGTTCGTCATATTGAGGAAATCACCATCTGTATTATTCTCCATAATATTTATATAACATATAGTTATTTTGATTGATCCAATAATCAATATTAACATTGTTCACTTTTCGCGAAAAAACTAGTATATGCTTCATTACTTTTTTCAATTTGCAAGAAATTTTGGACCTAAACTGTAGTTTTTATGGACAGAATGTATGAACTGTAATTTTTATGGACAGAATGTTCATACAATAAGTTTTCGGTCTAAGTTCCTCTCTCTTTCTCACCACTCTATCGACACCGATAATCAAATCAACTACCTACTCCAATTAACTCCGACGAATCAGTAACGATAACAACTCCGGCGAATCAACAACGATAACTACTACGATCGACTCCGACGAATTCAAAAACCACAGTCTGATTACTACTCCAAAGAATTCAAAAAGACAGGTTGTTCGACTCCGATCACAGTATCAACTCTGATTAAGACTCCGGTCAGAGTATCAGAGTATCAACAACGACAAATAACGGTGAAGCAGTAATTTTAATACTTCTTTACGATTACGATTATTCAGTTCGATTACGATTACTGAAACCTAGGGTTCAAAAACATTGTTTCCAGTTTCTTTTTCAGTGATAAACACTGCTTACTCGTATCTCGCTAAAGCGAGACACGAGACGCTGTAGAAACTGATTAATCAAAATATAATTTCAATTATAGAAAGCCTTACTGAAATTCATACCTTCTTGTATGACATTTGTATAGGTTTCGCAGATAGTATTTGCGTAATTACAGGTTTTTTTATATAGGTTTCGCATCTACTAGTGTTTTCTTATTATAGATTTCCTCAGGTTTCGCATCTATCAGTCTTTTTGTGCATTGATATTTACATAGGTTTCGCAACTATCATCTTCCCCATATTTGTAGGTTTTATATAGAGTTTCACATCTATCAGTCAGTACTGCTTAACATTTGACATAGGTTTTGCATCTAGCAAATTTTTCTATTATAGATCTCTTTAGGTTTTGCATCTATCAGATTTCTTGATTATAGATTTCCTTAGGTTTCGCATCTATCAGTGTCTTAGTGCATTGACATTTACATAGATTCTGCATCTACTACTTATCTAACATCCACAATTTTCGCATCTATCACATCTGATATATTTTTCTCTTTTATTGCTTTTACAGGTAAAATGGCACCAAAAATATGTTTCCACAGGTCCAACCTCTTTGCACTGTTAAAACAGATGGAAGAAACAAAAGTGAGGCCAGAACATATAGAAGCAGCAAAGAAGACACCCTTTTACTCACTTTTAAAAATAGCCTATGATCTTCGAACAAAGAAGACTGCATACAAAAAGCATTGGGATGTAATTGACCAGATAGTAATGACATATGATGACGAACAAGAAGCATTCAAATTGGGGGAAAACATTTTACAACTAACAAACCATGACATAAAGATCATCTTTGGTTTAAAACATGGGAATGAAAATATGCCACTTCAAACCAAAAGTTTTGAACCAAAGTTTTCAGAATTAGAAGACAAAGAAAAATCAAGGATAATAAAGAAGTATTTTTCTGAGAAGACATCAAGAAAAGTTAATGAAAGACGAGTAAGACCAATCACTAACAAATTTATAAAGGTTTGCAATTCCATCTTTCTCACATTTTTAGACTTTTTTCATATTTTCATAGGTTGTTTCTCATCTACTACTTCTGCTTTACTTTAAAATTTGCATAATATCACGCATCTATCTCTTTAATCTGCTTCACATTAAACTAGGTATCACATCTATCACGTTAGGCCTGTTTCATATTAAACCACGTTCCGCATCTACTAAGATTAAAACAACTTTCGCATCTATCACGTTAGGCCTGTTTCAAATTAAACCATGTTCCGCATCTACTAAAATTAATACTGGTTTCGCATTTATGGTTTTACCATTTACATAAGTTTTTCATCTACAGTATTAGGTTCTGCATCTATCTGAATGTAATTACTATGGTTTCGCATCTATCCATTTTAAAAAAAATGAGTTTTCTTTTTTGTAGGATGCAATAAAGAAAGCAGTAAAAACATCTGGACAAGAGGCAATAAAAGATGTTGTCATACTCTTTACATTGCTAGCTTGTTCTACCTTGTTTTTCTCTACATCTGGAGATGTACTAGCTTCGTCTGTCGTGTTTTATGTAGAACACCTTGATAAAATAAACAACTACAATTGAGTTGAAGCAATCTGGGAAAAGTTGATGAATTCAATAATAGCTTGTCATGAAACTAAACCTGGAAGAGTAGTTAGTTGTGTTTCCCTTTTACTAGTTAGTATTTTTCTTTGTTCTATTTCATATTAAATATTTAGTCAAATAATGATATCTAAAGTATTGTTAATATATAGGCATTCATCATGGAACACACAACTTTATGTCAATATATTGAAATTGAAGACAAGATACGTAGATGCTTCAAATGGCTGGGTATTAAACGCAAAACAGATTTAGATTTGGTGGAAGCCATAAAAACATAACAAATGAGCATGTATATTTACGATATATTCTTTATTCTGTTTCACATTTTACATATATATCTCTTTACTCTAATATTTTAACAATTTTATAGATTCTTGAAGAAGAATTGAAACTACAGAAGAAAAAGAAGAAGAAGAACAATTTGGAGGAGAATTCCAAATACAAGAAGAAAATAATGATGCTCCTTAAGAAAATGATATTGTTCCACCAATAGATTCTGAACAAGTAAACCTCAACGAAGATTAAGATGGTTTGCATTGGGATACGTTACAAGAACAAGCTGCAACAGATTCTACTGATAGCGAAAAAACACTCGACCAATACATAATTCAACCATGCAAAAATGTTCCCAAAACTAAAAAGACTGCAACACGACGAAGAAAACCAGTACATAACGTGAAAGAGAAAACTTTACCGGTAGAAACTCATCCTCTGAACAAACAGAAAACAATACATACAGCGCATGCCCCTATTGCAAGAAAGGTGAATACAACATCACAGATTCTTAGGAATCTCAAGAAACCTGAAAAGATAATAGAAAAGAGATATAAAATCAACATTCTGGACAGATTATGCCATCTCAAGACAAAAAAAATAGAAGGTTTCGCATCTATTGTTTATGTGTGTGTTCCCCATCTATCATTTCTTTTACGTTCCGCATATATCCTTTCTATTTAAGTTCTGCATCTATTATTTAGACTACGTTTCGCATTTATCATTGTGGTTTGACTTGAAGGTTTCGCATCTAGGTTTATGAATATTAACGTTCCGCATCTATTATTCATCTCTGATGTCAAAGGTTTCGCATATATCTTTGACATTGCTTATTATTTTGCATAAATTTAACACAATATACCCATCCACAACCACAACCACATCCCCACACCCAGACCCAGCCCTAACAACAACACCAGCCCTAGACGCAGCCAAACCATAAACTGACCCAGTCTATAGCTAGAGCTTTGACTTAACAACATTTGAAAAAATAGAAAAAACTAAAATGGAACGCCAAGCATTTCAACAACAAATTGATGAACTGAAAAAGAAATTCGAAGAAAATGAGAAGATTATTACACAAATGAAAGTTGATGCAGAGATAGACATTGAGGTTGACCTACAAAACACACTTAAACTGCATATGTTGAAGCTAAACATAGAAACAACTGAACAACCACCAAAAAATTATTCAAAAAGAAAGAGATTGAATGATCAAGGCCACCAATCACCAAATAAAATAAGAAAAAAACCTAAAACTATAGTCGAAAACCTTGTTGTTTATGATGAAAACCAAGACAAAACCCCAAATATTGTTGTGGAAGATAAGGTTCCACCTCTACAATAAGAAAAAAGTAAAGTTTGGAAAAACATGATCATAATGTTGTTATTGCTGTTAAAGATGACCATGTTGGTGATGTTAAGTTTCATGTTGCTGCTACTACATCTGAGGATGTTTTTGCCGTTGAAAACAAGAATGTTAGGGTGGAAAAGAAAGTTGATTCCACTGTTAATAGCGATTCCCCTATTAATGTTGATTTTGTTACTTCTGAAGATATTGTTGTAGTAGATAAGAGAATTCTAGTGCTATTGAAGTTGGGGTGGAAAAGCAAGTTGATGCCACTATTAATAGTGATGTTGGGTTTGAAAAGAAAGACAATCCCTTAGTTGAAACTGCTACTGAAGTTGGTTTTGAAAACCAAGATGATCCCTCAGTTCTTGTTAATGTTACAGAAGATCAAAATCCTAATACTGTTATGGAAGAACAAGATAAAATTACTAATGTTGTTGTTCCTATTACTAAAGAATCAGTTGCTCAAGTATCTGAAGGGACAAGCACTGTAGCTGAAGTATTTAAAGGGGAAAAGAGTGTTGCTGAAGCATTTGGTGTGACAAAGGATGTTCCTAAAGAATCTAAAGTAACCAAGGAAGATGATGTGGACATACAAGTGATAACTCAGAATAAAAAAACATGTTTTGAAAAAAATTTGTATTTAAAAATATAAACTATTGTAGATTATCTTTTTTTTTTGCTTAAATACTGTAATATTATCTAGATTTTTATGTTTATTTGCATATGGTATTTAACTGAATGCTGGTTTTGTATTTAAAGATACATGTTTCACATCTATCTTCTTTGTGTATTACAGTTACTCTTGTTTCGCATCTAATGTCCAGTTTTCTGTTTTGTTAAGGAAAAGGCATCAGCAGTCCAAGAAATCCAAACGCCACAAGTCATTGACTTAGACCTAGGAATTGAAAAATAAATTATAAGAATTGAAAATGATATACAAAAGAAAAAAGTAAGTGATTCAAAAACTTTCCCACCTATCATATTTTTATTTTTTCGCATTTAGCATAGTTTTCTTGCTTTCTCATTTACCATAATTACAAAAAGGTTTCGCATCTATCTGAATAAAAAAGTTTCTCATCTATCAATATTACGTATGTTTTGCATCTATCTTGGTTTCCCTTATTTCTCATCTATTATATTTCTGAATGTTTCACATCTATCTTGGTTTCCCTTATTTCCCATCTATTATATTTTTGAATGTTTCACATCTATCTTGGTTCCCTTTCTTTCCCATCCATTATATTTCTGAACGTTTTGCATTTATCTCCTCTTACAGTTTCAATTATTTCCCATTTATGCAGAAATATTTGGATGAAGGTCCTTCATTTGAACTAATTTTAGATCGTGTTTAACATCAAGTCTCTAAAGAACTACCTAACAAAGAAATTACCATAAAATAATGGCCATTTACGAGCAAAGTAACAGTTGCAATTGACATAAATGAATACTACAAATTAGAACTGATTGAAAAAGGAGAAAACAATTCTGATCCAACAGTATGGTCATGTCCAGATGTACCAGGATATAATATTGTTGTTAGTACTTTGATAGAGATAGCAGATGAAGATGAAATAGACTCTACTGTAAAATTTAAATTTAAATTTAGTTTGTTTCTATTGCTTCCCAATACATATGTTAACAAACTGCTGATTTCCACTTTTGACAACACGTGCAATTGATGGTTATATATATATATATAGATATCAACCTTAAACAACACAACTTTCAAAATACCAGTTGCAAGTAGTTCAGGAGAATTTATGCCACTAACATGCTTATCTGGAAGTGTAATGGTGAGAATAAAATACTTTTACAACATGTGTTAATTTATAAACATAAATGTTTCCAAATATTACTCCTCCAATATAGCATTTGCTAAACTGAAATATGGATGTAACATTATATGTTGACGATAAGCTATGAGGCATCACAAAAGGTTTAATCTTCGCTCTGCTTCTAACAGAAGCTAGAATGGGAATGTTAACCATTGGACATTATTGGCAATAGATGTTGAACATGAAAAAGCAGTAAATCTAAACCCAATACCAAAACGTCCGAATCCAACATGAAAAACTGCAGAAAGATTAGTAAGTGTCTCTCTTTTATAATAATTTCATTATAATATATATATATATATATATATATATATCATCTGATTTATTTGTATATTTATTAAATAACAGATTGCATACCTCCAAAACAAAAACATTTTACACGCAGAAGAACCAATAAAGATAGTTTGTTCAGTAAAAATTCCTAAACAAAGACCTGGATTACTTGATTGCGGAGTAATGGTCTGCGATTACTTCAAAGATTATATTTTGCATGAGAAACTTAAATTTCACAAAACTTATGAAATTTCACCATTAAGAAGAGAAAAAATGTTCTACATGTTTCTTAATGACATGAACACTGACAAATATTGGGATGATGATTTGTAATATTTGTTTTACTTTTTGTGATGCTTGTCAGATTTTTTTACATGTACAGCTTGTCTACTATAAAATATATCTCAATGACAAAATTGTCTATCAGCTAGGTTTCGCATATATCTAAAGTGTAATTACAAGTGTCTCGCATCTATCTCGAATCTATTCACAGGTTCCGCATCTATCTCTTATGTTCTAATGCATGTTTCGCATGTATTGCTTTTTTTTTCTTGGAAACTCTTTCCTATCTTCAGGTCTTATTATTTTTCATCCAATTATCACTTACAGAAAGTAAATGTGTTTTGTAGTTAATAAACTCAACCAATCTCACACATATATATTTTAAAAAGTCAAAAATCAAACTAGTAGCTTTAGTTTGATTTGATATTTTCTTACATGATTTGACAAGTCTAAGATACTCATCATTACAATGCATTAATTACAAAAGCTCACCAATATCAACCAAAGATATTATTTTTGTCAAAGCTTGTAGTTTTTTCACATTTTTAATCATATTATATATTAAAAATTTAAATATAGTGTCCCGCATTTAGCATATCATATGTCCATTTATTTTATATGTTATTTCGCATCTACTAAAGAAATGTAAATAACACGTTTTGCATCTACTATTTAATTTTTAAATAAGGTTTCACGTCTATTATTATATTCTAATGAATGTTTTGCATCTATTAATTTATTTTTTCTCTTGGAAACTCTTTCCTATATTCTGGACTAATTACTTTCATCCAGTTATCACTTACAGAAGAAAATATGTTTTTTGTATTTAATAAACGCAACCAATCTCACACATGTATATATATATATATATATATATATATATATTTCAAAACTTCAAAAATCATACTAGTAGCTTTGGTTTGATTTGATATTTTCTTACATGATTTGACAACGCTAAGATACTTATCATTACATTGCATTAATATAAAAGTTCAGAAATAACAACCAAAGATATTATTTCTGTCAAAGCTCGTAGTCTTTTCATCTTCTTAATAATTTTACCTATAAAACATTTAAATACAATGTCTCGCATCTAGCATATCATATGTCCCTTATATTTCATTTGTTATTTTGCATCTACTAGAGAAATGTAAATAACACGTTTCGCATCTAGTATTTAATTTTTACAAAACATTTCGCATCTAGCTTTTATATTCTAATGAATGTTTCACATCTACTAAATTGTTTTTTCTCTTGGAAACTCTTTCACATCTTCTGGTATAATTATTTTTCATTCACTTATCACTTACGGAAGTAATATGGTTTTGTAGTTAAAATAATCTACCAATCTCACACATATAAACTTCAAAATTCAAATATCAAACTAGTAACTTTACTTTGAGTTGATATTTACTTACATGACTTGGCAACTAATGGATACCCATTATTACATTGCATTAATTACAAATCTATACAATATCAAACAATATATTATTTTTGTTTAATATTCTAACTTTTCACCTTCTTATAACACTTTAGCTACCTCTATAAAATATCACTTCATTCTTTCACTTCTCAAACACAAAAGCTCACTTCATTCTCAGTGAAAATCTTCTAAACTTTTCAGTCCTTAAAAACTTGCTTTGAAAAAATGCCAAATTTTAACTATTCTTCAGATGATGGGCCCTATTATAGTGATATCAGTTCTTCCACTCGTTCTCCCGAGGCCAGGAAAGAGTGGAAACATACAACGACATACAAATTTTCTAACGACATTTCTGATGAAAGTTTCGGTTCTTTTTTTTAAGATGCTTATACCGAAGATGCTTATTCTGAATATGAAGAGGAGCCATATGAGGATCTTATTTATGTCCTCTTAAAAAGAAAGAGGAAAAGGGACTAGATGGAAGAGGATTACAACACTGAAGACGAAGAAGATGAAGGCGAAGAAGACGAAGAAGATTCGGAGGAAGATGACTTTGAAGACGACGAAGAAGACTCTGACTGATGGTTAGGTGAAGAGTTTTTTTTTAAACTAAGGGTAGGAAGAAGTTTATCTTTTTTGTTTTCTGATGACCCAAATCAAACAAGAAGACTAAGGGTCTGCTTAAACAGAGTTTTAACATGGAGACTCTGTTTTTAAATTTGTTTAAGTTTGTATTTCTTTTTACTGAACTTAGCATGTATTGCACTTGTTTCATAATGAACTATATCATTTTATTTATTTATTTTGTATTTATATTTTAACACTTACATAAAAAATGTATTTTATGAGGTGGTTTAGCAACTGCCAAAAGAAATGAACTTAAATCCAATGTTTCGCAACTATCACAATATAATATATTTTATTATCCTAGGTTCCTCATCTATCAGATCAGTGTATTTGGTGTAATTTGTTTCGAATCTACCATAAATAATATAACTTGTTGTCATATGTTTCGCATCTATCAAAAATAAATAAAACTTGTCATCAAACGTGGCATCCAGTTTAGTAAATCTTGTCAAACGTGTTTCGCATCTATCACAACTTATCCTGTTGGTTATTACACATTTCGTATCTATCAACTCGATATATAACAAAAGGTTTCGCATCTAGCATCAAATGAAATGTTCCAAATCTATTGTCATTATAACAAACACAGTTTATAAAAACTAAAAGTATAAAAAATTACATTAATCTTATAAAATGTCTACACATGTTCGTCTGTTATGACCAGATTTACGACAACAAGAACAAGTTATCTTGCGAATACTTAATTCTCCTCTAAATGGAATTCTTTTTTTCTTAGGTCGTCCAGCTCTCCTTTTTAAAACTGGAGGAAGTAGATCTGGAGAATTTGTTGAAGTTGATCCTTGACCAAAAGTAGTAAATGTAGTTATACCATATGAATAAGTTACCTTATAAGAGCTTATAAAATAGCATGGCTCAACATATTCCATAGGATCTGCATCTATATAAAATAGCGCAGCTACAACATCAGAACAAGGGAAACACTCATGTTGCCACAAACCACATGAAAAACAACATACACTAAGATCAACAACCATAACAGGATCATAAAACACTTCATGCAAAAGAGGAGTAGACGAATGAACTATCCATGGACGATCTTCTTCCACATTAGCTTTAAACTTTGGATCAAATTCAGGACACAAATCACTAGTCCAACGTTCAGCATCACCAAAACATCTCGAAATTTGACTCATTTCTAAAACTCTAATGCAATCAATTAAGTACAATATAGGAAAACTAAAAAATTGTTTAACTTGATTGTTAAAAGATTCAGCATGAGTAGATGCCATAGAACCATACCTTTTGCCTTTGAAAAAAGTATAAGCATATTTCTCAGGAGATAAATATTTTAAAAAACTTTCAGCCTTCTCACCTCTCTGCTTAAGTAATTCATCCATATATTGATTAAACAAATTATAATTAGAAACATATGCACATTTTTTAAACAGTTTTACCATTATATCCTTACATGTCTTCGGTGAGCCCTTAAGCAATACCTCAAATTATTCCTAAGATGATAAAGACAATAACTATGATAGCAATTTGGAAATATAATTGATACAATAGTAACAATACCTAAATGACGATCACTAATAAATGGGATTTCGCGATCCAAAAAATAAGGTTTCAACATCTCCAAAAACCATACCAAATTCTTAGTATCTTCAGACGAAACTATACTAAATGCAACAGGGAAAATACTTACAACCAATATATAGAACAAAACATAGTATAAATGATTCATTATAAGAGGTTTCGCATCTATCACTTACTGATATAGACATGTTTCGCATCTATCTCGTTAATCATATACTATATGTGTTTCGCATCTATAACGTTAATCATAAATTACACGTGTCGCATCTATCACGATATTTATTCAGAACGTTTCGCATCTATCTCTTTTTTATTCATCTCCAATCCTGTTTTTCGCAGATTTATATATAACATAGTTAAAGATAACATCTATTCCAATATAAATAAAAATTACCACTGTTACCATCTTTGGCTATAGCAGATAGCAAAACTGCATTATATTTTCGAGCTAAAAAAGTCCCATCAATAAATAAAACTTGACGACATGAATTGAAACCATAGAGACAAGACCCAAATGCTCTGAAACATCGCTTGAACACATTGGTTTCCAAAGAATACTCCAATATGTAATCACTGCTGCTATCAAGAACCTTCAATGTTTTAAAATAATTCTTAAGAAGTTTATAAGAAGCTGAACTATCTCCATATATAACCCTCCTAGCTTTTTTTTAGAGAAAGCCATAAAACACGGTAAGAAATATTTAAACTTCAATCATTTTTTAAAAATTATTTCACGCTTGTAGCTGCAACATCAACTCTGCTCCTCACACAATCACGTATTTCATTTCCAATCACATCAGATGACAAATACCTTATATTTTCTTTGCTAAAACCAGTCCCACATGTATGAGTTTCGACATAATTCTTAATAATAATAAAAACCAGTAGACCTCTCTTGTTTAGCATAAAGTCTCCAAGGACATCCATTTGAGTCTTTTTTCATGCAATAAATAGTTACTCTTTGTTTATTGTTATGCAAATATTTAAAAGAAAAACCTTTTGTAAAACCAACCGACTAATATTTAATCTTAAACCTACTGCTCCACCTTAAAACACCTGCCCAACACCACTAATTTCATTAACCCAACCAACAGTAGCTAGTGTTTTGTGCTTGCGACTAATAGCATTAACACCAGAAGTTTCACCAGTTTCTCCACAAACAAAATCTTCATTTAAAACTTCAACTGTACTTTCATCAGTTTTTCTAATATTATCAACAACAACAACATCACCTTCAAATTTAATAGTAACACTTGAAACACCCAAACTATCAACAAATGATACCAAAGCAATTAAATCACCATCACAACCTAAGATAACGTTTTCTGGATCACCACAAGAGTATTTTAATTTGAATTTACCCCAAACCAACGTACCATATCTACTTCAAACAAATTTAACAATATCTTCAAACTCAGAAAATAAACCAAGATCACAAATTGCAAGCTCCCCATTTAGTATAAAAATTCATATTCTACTACTAGACACGCGTACCTGCATTAGACAACAGTTTCGTATCTATTATTAGTAAACAATACATGAGTTCCACATCTATCTGTAAAACATGTTTCGCATCTTCTCAACACGAGAACATTACTGTTTTGCATCTTCATAAAATAAAAATATTAACGTTTCGCATCTACTAAAAACACATGTTTCATCAAAAGTTCCAGAAAAAACCTACACGTTTCGCAACTATCACTAAGTTCATAACAAACGTTTTGCATCTCCTTCGTAGAAACACAGAACAGTTACGCGCAGGCTAAAAACTTATAAAAACTAGAACACAGACTCAAAATCAACAAAAAACTAATGTTAATATCACAAATATACTACATTATCAACGTAATGCAACAAATGAATACTAAAAACGGGACAAAAAAAAAAGCAGATCGACTAAACCTAATACAGAGAAATCTAAACTCGAGTAAGAGATTTTACAAAAACTCGAATTCTACACCTATAACAATAAAACTAACTGCGAAATCAACTTAAACACAATCAAAATCAACAAAAAACAATAAAAATAAAAGAAAACGATTAAGAATGGAGAATTACCAATGATAGTAGTGAACTGTTAAAATCACGTAGAAAAACATTAGGGAAAAAAGACTCAAATATGAGTGTTAAGGCTTTTATATAAGTAAGCATGGGTATAAAATGTATTAATAGGTCTTAGATAGTTAAAAAAACACGTATTTGTTTGGAGATATATGAAAATATGGGTCTTCAGTGGATAATACTTTGGGTATTGGATCTTAAATGGTACTTTACTCTAAAAAAGAGTATATGAAAAGACAGGACATCATTATTATTTGATCTAATAACTGATACAAAGTAAACGCAGAGAAACCAATATAGGGGAAACCCTAATTTTCTTTATCAAAATTCAACTCCATTACATTGTAAACAAAGTCTGTTTAAATAAGAGTTCGAATAAAAACCCTAATACGGAAATACCAAAAATGCCCTAAAGTAATAAAAATTCGAAATAAAATAGTAAACAACTCCGAATTCCCAAAAAAACGCCATATGACACGATCAAAGCTCGTGATTTGTAATCGTGGCGTTGTTCCCTTCGAAATAAGGTGTTGTGGGTCAAAATCGGACACCGGGAGCTCTGAAACTGTCAATTCGCTGCATTCTTCGGGTGATCGCCTGTCTACATAAATTCTAACGCTAATCTATCTACATCATCCCCTCCGGGGTAGAGAAGATTCACCCTCGAATCAGAACCAGTCTCCTCGTCAGAAGAGTCACCTGCATAAGGAATCAGATGCTTAACATTAAAGACATTAGACGTACGGACATGGCTAGGTAAGCGCAACCGATAAGCATTCGGGTTGATCCTCTCCATAATCTCCACAGGTCCAATTTTCCGATCTAAAAGTTTGTTGTACTCACCAGCAGGGTACTGAGCCTTGGTTAGAACTGCCCACACATAGTCACCAACTTCGAACTGTACATGACAGCGATGATGATCCGCCTGAGACTTATAATTGGCGGTGCTCAAGACAAGCTGATCGTATGTCTTCTGGTGGGTTTGGCGAATCTGCAAGACAAGCTCCTCAGCAGTTGTGTGAACACAAATTTTACTGGGTAGGGCGAGCAAGTCGACAGGACCCCGGGGCACAACACCATACATCACCTGGAAATGAAACACATCTGCAAACTCCTGCAAAAGAGACTGAACTGTGGGCTAGCAACAAGATACACATCTGCAAACTCTTGCAAAAGAGACTGAACTGCAGGGCTAGCAACAGGAAACACATCTGCAAACTCCTGCAAAAGAGACTGAACTGCAGAGCTAGCAATAGGAAACACATCTGCAAACTCATGTAAAAGAGACTGAACTGTAGGGCTAGCAACAGGAAACACATCTGCAAACACATCAGTCATAACTGGATCACAAAACAACAAGAAGACCACACCAGCTGCTTCCATGGCCGCCTGAAAAGGAGCACGGGACAGCAAGGTCGTTGTGGAAGGACCAGAGCCAATGCTGAGGGACCGAGGCTTTGGCGGTGCTAGAACAATCTTCTTACCCCGAAAAAATAATGAATAAGTATTCGCATGACCATCATGCAGAACAGACAAATCATACTGCCAAGGGCGGCCAAGAAATAAGTGACAAGCCTCCATAGGCACTACATCACATAACATCTCATCCTGGTATGTCTGCCATACAGAAAATGATAGAAGAACACGTTGAGACACAGTGATATCAGTACCTTTACTCAGCCAGACCAGCTTTTATGGTTTGGGGTGCGACTCTGATTTCAGCCCGAGCTTCGAAACCGCTGTCTTGGAAATTACATTCTCACAACTACCAGTTTCAATAATGAAGGTGCACACCTTACCGCTAATCGTAAAACTGGACTGAAAAACATTATTCCGCAGCTAGTCACTCTGAGCAGGAACACGAGGGGAAAGAAAAGTCCGTCATACCATCAGAACTGCACCAACATCACCAGTCACAACCTCCTCCGCAACCTCAGTCACATCATCATCATATGTATCAAACTTCGGGAGACCATCAGGAACAATGGGGACCGGTTCAAATGCCTCGTGAGAGAAAAGACCCCTAGCACCCACAGCATTCGGACATTCTACCTGACGATGCCCTAACTCCCCACAGCCAAAGCAACGTAACTTACCAGTAGAACGGTTGGTCGCACCAATGGGAACAATGGAACGGTTGGACGCGGAACTAGTGCGGGCGCTGAGGTCCCTGTAGGAGCACCAGTTCGTATGCCAATATGGGTCCGTCGAGCCAACTGTTTTTATGCCTGGAGGGCACGCTGATGTGCTTCAGAAATAGACAATGGGTCGAACATGTTCAACACATCCTAGAGTTGAGGGCGCAACCCCCCAATATACCGGGATACCCGCTGATGTGTTGACTCGTTCACATCTGTACGAGCAAACAACTGAAAGAACTCCTCCGTATACTCGTTCATAGAGCGTGGCCCCTAACGAAGATTCTGGAAACGCTGGAACAATTCTCACTCGAAATTGTAAGGCAAGAATGCCTTGAGGATTTTCTTCTTGAACTTCTCTCAACCACGTACTTGCTCCTTGCATTCGCGCGCACGGATCATTTTCACCTGCTGCCACCAAGCTTGTGCCTTGCTACGCAGGTGGATGGTAACCAAAGCTACCCATCTCTCCTCATGAACTTCCTTGAAGTCCAGCACCTCCTCAACCTGGGATAACCAATCGATAAACTCCTCCGCCGAAGGCCACCATCAAAGTCAGGAATGTTGACCTTAAATCCAAGCTCCCAGCGGCGGTCCGGATAAGCATTCCGTTCTGGCCTTTCTCCAAAAGGGTTATCGAGACCTTCAGCCTCCACACCGGGTTTCCTGGCAGTAAGTTCAGCCATCTGACGGACAAGATACTCGACCTGACGGCGCAGGTCAGCATTCTCGCGATCTTTGAAACCACTTGCATCTCCTTCCACAGCAACGCCGCCGCGACCTCTGGTTCTTCCTCGCACCATCTCGCTGGACTATCTGTGTCTGATACCAATATGATACAGAGTAAACGCAGAGACGCCAATATTGGGGAAACCCTAATTTTCTTTATCATAATTCAACTTCATTACATTGTAAACAAAGTCTGCTTAAATAAGAGTTCGAATAAAAAACCCTAATACGAATATATCAAAAATACCCTAAAATAATAAAAATTCGAAATAAAATAGTAAACGACTCTGAATGCCCAAAAAACTCCATATATCACGAGCAAACCGAGAGTTCCGAAACTGTCAATTCGCTGCATTCTTTGGGTGATCGCATGTCTTTATAAATTCTAACTCTAATCTATCTGCATCAATAACGTTCTGCACAAAAACCTTTTCATAAATATACGATCATATTACTCTATAAATATACAATTAGATCTATTAAGAAATAAACCGCTTAAATAAAATATAATAACATGTTAAACTTTAATTTTATTTTTTTATAATAAAAAAAATATTAAATACCAACTCATAAAAATAGAAAATAATAAATCAATAAACAAATAACAAACAGATTTTATCTATATTTATTATGTAATATTTAATATATTAATATGCTACTGGTAGATTATAGCCGAGTTTGCTCTTGCGATAGCGAGCAGTAGTTCCAGTTGCTTTGATACTTCATTCTACCATTTGTTCGATCGTACTCGATCGATATGGACTCGGTCAGCGAAGTGAATCGTCTGGACGAATTTTTTTGAGGCTTTCAGCTAGTGTCCCGTTAACTTTTTGTCCGGACGAATTCTCTTAGTGTTAAGGCTTTCAGTTAGTGTCCCATCAACTTTTTTTCATTCGGACGGTCAATTCTTATATTCAGAAATAGGTGTGTCAAATAAATCCTTTTTTCGGACACCGCCCACCTTGATGAACGTGTTTGCACACCTATTATTTATGTTGGGATTTTGATCAGGTCGGCGTACAATTTCTCATTTCGATCGAGATCTCGCTTGAGTGAAGTCACTGTTATATTCTCTCTAGATCTCGAAGAACATTTACAGCATGAACATAAACTTTTAATGACTCACCTCACTTCTAGTAAAGGTCCACGATGGATTCGCCTTGCGCCTAAACTCTTTATTGCCGATGAACTTTTTTATGAAAATCTTTGCTAAAATGGCAAAATAAATGGTGAATGGATTTTTTAGACTGATTGAGTAGTCAATCACATTTCGATTGTATTTTACCATAAAAACATCATTATTTTATCAAACGATTTTGGTGTAATTCTTTGAAAATAACAAAAATGTTTATCTATTTGAATGGAAAAAAAATTAATATTATGAATAATAATATATTTAAATTTAATTTTTAAAATGAAAGTTAAAATTAAATTTTAAAAAATCAACAAAATTTTGAAACTCGATTAAGACAAACGTAAAGTATAATTTATTCCAAAAACAAACACTGTCACCTACAGTAATATAACCCAATACAAAGTGGTTGAATTAGTTTAGAATAAACTAAAGAAAAGATTGGAACCTATTCGATTTATAGAATTACATAAAGAGTCGTTGAATTAATTAATAATTTAACGAATTATATAGGGACAGAAGAAGGGCGATTCTGGGCTAATCTTTTTTCATTGGGATTATATAGCCGACGGATTCTGATGAGTGGTACTGCAGACAGAAAACAAAGATATAAGCACAAATTGAAAAGTTTCAATTTTATAGTCCCATTAACGAACTTCTTAAAATTTGCTTACCTTGTGTCAACGATGACCACGGTGCGATGCTCACAATGGCCGAATCTAGAAAACACACGCACCAAAAATAAAACTATTAAATTACTTTCGATTATTTATTTGGTTTAAAATTAGTTTAATTTTTTAGACCATCAAATATTAAATAGATTATCTTTAAATATTAGACATCAATTTGGTCTATCTCAAATATCCTAAAAACATGAATATCTTAACTTTATTTAGACTACCATATTATTATTTTTATATAAATTAAGGGTGAAAGTATTTTCTCCATCAAATTTTTTATTTCCCCCATAAATAAAAAGAAACTCCACTTTGTTATTTCCTCCATCAATTCTTCAAACAAATTTCAACTCTAAAATTAATTTAAAATTTTATAATAACTTTTCTACCATCACTGAACTATTAAAAAATCATATTTTATAATATTTTTTTTTAAAACAATAACATGTCAAATCTAATATTTTTACAAGTTTCATTTTAGTTTTTAAAATTTTATTTTTTATCTCAAAACTTCCAGAAAATACATTATAATTCTTAAATTTTCAAAAATAACATTTCATCCATAAACTTTTTAAATTTAAAATAACTTTTTAACCTTTTGAAAATTTGTATTTTAATCTTTACGAAATTTAAATTAAATTTACTTTTTATATAGTTTCAAAAATTGCATACAAGTCCCTAACAAAGTTAAATAGTATTTAGTCCTTAAATTTTGTAAAAATTACATTTAAATTTCCTTAACTTTTGCAAATTTTAATATAAACCATAAATTTAAAAATTCCATTTTAATATTTAAAATGGTAGAATATATTAAACATTACAGCTTATTTCTAAAATTACATTTTAGCGCAATTTTTTAATTACATTTAATCCCCATATTAAAATTTGTTTTTTCTTTTTGTAAGAACTTTATTTGATCCCTAATATTTCAAAATTTCTATTTTAGTCTTTAGAATTTTGAAAATCATATTATTTGGTCTTCAAAGTTACAACAATACATGTTAGTCCTCATTAGTTTGAAAGTTGAATTTTATTCCTGAGTTTTTCAAACTTTCCATTTTACTCTTACCGTTTTAAAAATGCATTTTAATCTTCAAATCATTTTTAAAATATTATAGTCTCTAAATTTTAGGAAATTTACATGTTAGTCTCTAAAAATTTGACAAATATATTTTAGTCTCAAAAGTTTCAAAAATAGTACGGTAGCCCCTAAACTTTCTAATTTTCTTTGTTAGTCCTAAAGTTTTGATAATTGCATTTTAGGTCCTAAAGTTTCAAAACTACATTTTAATCTTTAAAATTTTGAAAATTACATTTTGATGCCTAAAAATCAAAAAAATTATTTTATGTTTTAAAGTTTTGAAAAATATGATTTAATCTTAAAATTGAATAACTATATATAGTCCATAATATTCTGAAATGTTACATTTTAGTTGTTTGACTTTAAAAAATAATGTTTGTGGTATTAAAGTTTTGAAAGTAACATTTACTGTGTAAACTTCTAAAAAAAACCCTTAATATTTCAATTTTATTTATTTTTATATTATTTAAATATTACAAGTTATATTAAACATTTGTTTATATCTTAAATATATAATTTATATTTTATAAGTATGTCCAATATTTTGTGAGATACTGTTAAATTTATTTTTTATAAATTATTATTTTAATTACTATAAACTATAGTTATTGAAGTAAAAAATACTATCACGGCAATAAAACAAGATCATTTAATGAGATAGCTATTTTAGATTAGCCATATAAATAAACCGCCCAACATAATCCAAACTGGGTGGGAACGTTGGAAAGCATCTACCATTTGTCGGTGATACAGTATTTTTCTGAGTAATATTGCCGCCACGAACTAAGCGCATCCTAAATCCTTATAATAATATATGATGATGTTAATCCATAAATATATTATTAGATCTACCAAAAATAAAGAAGTTAATAAAATATAATAACATATAAATCTTAACTTTAATATCGGATAACAACAAATAATATTAAATACTAACCTAACCAAAATTTAAAATAATTATAAGATAAATGTAACTAACTTTTCAGGTTTTCGGCCAATTCTTTTGTATGAAAATTGAAAATTGAAAATATTAAAAGAAAATAAAGCGATTTTAACATCTGTATTTATTATGTAATATATACAATAAAAATATATAAACCTTTTTCGAACGATATATTAATATAATATTGTATTTATATGTAACAAAGGCTTAAAATTTATTAATATTTTTTATTAATTTTATATAAGGGTTATTTCCCGTAAAATACATTGAATAATTAAAAAAAATTATTTAGTGGGTTTTAGTTTGGCTAATTCCAATAAGTGTATTTAGATATTTGTTTAGTCGTACGGGTACATATTATTTTCTTGAATCGTTAGAATTATGTGCAAACAAAGGTAATAATGACAGAGGGTTAATTTTCCTATATGCTAGCATTTTTCTCGCTTTTTAAAGTTCTTTCTCTCACGGTAATAATGACACAAGGTCCATTTTTGCTATAGGTTAACATTTCTCTCTTTTCTTATAGTTCTTTCTCTCACTTCTATTTTGTGCATAAGAATTAATTTCTCTATCAAAGGGTCCATTTTCCAATAGGCCAGGCTAGCATTTCTCTCTCTTCTTACAGTTCTTTCTCTCATGGTAATAATGACACAGGGTCCATTTTCCTATAGACTAGCCTTTCTCTCTTTTCTTACCGTTCTTTCTCTCACTTCTATTTTGTGTAGAAGAATTAATTTCTCTGTACGCACATGACGAAGATGACTCTAAACAAAAACATGTACCCTCTTCACCTCTACCAATACTTTCCAAATTTATTCTTTAATCCCACAATAACCCACTTCTCATTAATCTATAATAGAGTAACAGTCCTATTATTGTTATTCCTCATAGAATAACATTCTTATTACTGATATTCCTGATAATGTAACAGTCCTATTACTGTTATTCATGATAGTGTGGTGGTGGTGGTGTTGGCCGTGGCTGGTGGTGGTGGTCGTGGTGGCTGTGTAATCGTGGTGGTGGTGGTCGTGGTAGCTGTGTGATCGTGGTGGTGGCCGTGGTGGTCGTGGTGCTCGTGGTGGCGGTGGTGCCGGCTATAGTGGCCGTGGTTGTGGTGGTCGTGGTAGTGGTAGTGACGACGGCGACTATGGTAGTAGTGTAGTTTTTAAAATAAAAAGGCTAATAGAAATATTTTTTAATTTGAAGGGTTTGTTTTTAATATCAAAAAGAATTATACACTGGAATTATGAAAATGTTTTGTATCTAACAAAAATTTTAAAATATTTAATATACTTTTTAAGAAGTCACCCTTTATATAATTCAAACAATATAAAATATAAAATAAACTAAATCATGATAATCAAAATTATACATGATTAATTGTCATAATTGATATAATCTAATGAAAATTTAATTAGCACTTAAAAACTAATGTGATATATTTGTTAGTTATAAATTATCAGGATCTCTAATCTTATTTTTATATAAATATTATATGTTTTCCGTATTTATTAAAAGTAAAAGAAACGATGGACTTACCGATCGTAGAGACGAGGAGCGGAGAGGTTGCGTGGAAGTGCGTAAAGAATATACTGGAGAACTATGCCATGACTAATCACCACTATCTCTTTCTCTTCCCGTGTCCATAACCTGATTTCTCAATTCATTAATATTAATATTAAATAAATTTAAAACATATTTATAATAATTTATAATTCATAAAATAAAAATGAAATTACCATTTTATAAACTCTGTTCCTCTGAATGAAAGTTCTTCCTCTGACTCTCTTTCAAGAGGATTCCACAAGTTATCATGCTCGCTTTCTATCTGATTAATAATATACAGTATATATATCCCAAGTTATATAATAATTATAATAATATTAAAAATAGATAATAGTTCTTAAAAGTTATACCAGTGAAAAGTCGATAGCTGGAAAAAGGGATCGGCACTCACTAACATTTCTTCTCTGATCAGGTGGACGAAGTCCCTATAATTATATATAATTATAAGTTAATTAACTCATTATATAATAAATAAAATAATAAAACAAAATGACTAATAAAATATAGGGAAAGAATAAAACTTACGTTACGGTCTCGTACAAGTTCAAGTGCAATAATAGGAGGACTATTGTCATTTTGGTTACCAAATACCCCTTTTGCAGTCTGCATAGTCCTGTCCAATAATATTACAAATATATTTTCAGATATGGGATGGTTGTAACAAAATAATTTAATTTACTATATTGCTAACAGGTTTGTTTTTCCAATTGTGATTTGTTTTTTCTATCGGACAGCAAAACAACGAAATTTTGATATAGAAGGAAATTCTGATCAGGAATGATAATTTTTTTTTTTAATTTATTGGTATCCGATTCGAGCCGAACCGATCCGAAAAGATGGGTTATAAATTTTAAAAAAAATTCATAAAAGAGTTATAGGTGGGAAATCTACTACCGTCGAGTTTGTCATAGGTTATATGTTTAAAAGATGGGTTATTAATTATGAATAACATAACAAAAATACAAAATATTTGTTAATCATCAATATGATATATTTTAAAAAATATAAATCTAGATTTAAATATTAAATTTGATTTTTCAATTTATTTTTTTAATTTTTTTTTCTCTTTAATAATATTATTATTAATTAAATTTAAAAAAAAAATTACTTCTATATAGAAAATGATAGATTTCTCAATATATATACCAAAACCACATACTAATTATTAATAATCTAACAAAAATAAAAAATATATGTTAATTCTAGATTTAAATATTAAATTTGGTTCTTCCGTTTTCATTTTTACATATATTTTTTTAATAATATTATTATTAATTAAATAAGTAGTTTTTCACTAGCGAATAAGTACGTTAATCCGGGATTGGAATGTGGAATAAAACAAAAATTATTACCAGACAAATACGAGTTAGACAAATACGAGTTAAGATATAAGTTTAAAAAAATATAAACAAAATAGATTAGGTATTTAGCTGCCCATACATATCAATTGTAATCCCTAATTTTGATAAATTATTTTTTTAAAACTACGTTAAATTTCAATTATATGGTAACGAAAGTCTTTTACAAGACAAAAATATTTAGCACCATATGTCATTGTGCATTTCGCAATACACCCAAGTACGAATAATAATAAAACCTTAGTCTTAAATTATAATTTATCCATTAGGTTTTTCTTTTTAAATAACCAAAGTAAACTGTAAAATAAAATAACTTTTTATTTTAAATAAGGATGATAATTTTTCTAAATTCGTAGGTAGCAGATACGATTTCATAGTTTAAGATATCGAATTTAAACTGAACGAAGACCTCTATTTATAAAATAAAAAATAAAAAATAAAAAAGCGATTTAAAAAAATAAAATATTTGGAAAATATTTCGAACTCGAAATAAAACTCTACAAATAGATAGATGAAAACATGAGAATAGAAAGGATACCTGAGTAGAGGAGAGGTGATGACTAACTCAACCCTATTTAGCAGCCCAGTCGCTATAACTTGATTACGCAGTTCATCTACCTGCAGTGATTAACTAGTGTTAAACATCCAATGAAATTTACACTGCTTAGCTTGTAAAGCTGGTTTAATTGTAAGTACCTGTTGCCAACCAAGAGAGGAGAGAGATGGGTCGAAAAGTTCAGGAGATAAAAGAGCTTGACGATCGTTTTCTGCTTTTAGGTTGTGCCGTGCTTGTCCATGCCTTATCTGTTTATATAAATATAAACGTTATTTGTTAAATCTAAAACGTATATACTTTATAAACGAACAATAATAATAATAATAATAAGAGAAGAAGAGGAACCAACCAAGTGCAGTATTTTACAATTCTCCAGTGGGTACACCAAGCTTGAGTCCATCTCTACAAATTTTAGTAAATGAAAATCATCACATAATCTCTTAGTTTTATAAACTTACCGTTTTCTCACACGCTTTCTTTCTTCAACCGCAATAAACTAAAATGTACCAATGAGAATATTAAATCATTTGGACTTTCTAAATTTTTATAACTTTTGTTGGCAGCGTAGCGTGTTAATAACTATATCAAGTTTTAACATTTTTTTATATATTAGGATATATGCCTTTACAAGAATAGAAAACAAAGAAGACGAAGAAGCTACAAATTATTAGCAGAAACGGTGGAGTTATAAAATATAACGAAGATAAGTCCTATATACGTATAATATTTTTCTGGCAGGAGTGTAGTTTACTTTAGTCTTTTTTATACTTTCGGTCTTATGTATGTACACAACAGCCACTTGATATTTAAAAAAAAAAGTTATATGACTATTCTGGTTTGGTAACATAATTTGGAGAGTTTAAAACTCATTAAAATCAAAATTTCAATATTGGATTTGTTGAATTTATAAGTAATAATAAAAATAAATCTATTCAATTAAACACGGCACAAAACACAACAGTTAATAACGAGAGTTTTCGATTTCGATTGTCTAAAATTATTAATAATGAAGACGGATTATAATATATTAGTAGATTTTAAATGATATATATGACTATCAATTTTGGTAACAGGTAGTTTCTGAATTTTCAAAAGTCCGATGGTAGTCCACGGACTATCAGTTTTGACTAAAATCATTGTCGGCATCAGACTTGTTCATATGACAATTTTACTTGACGTGGCACCAATTAAACAATTTTGTATGTGTTACTAAATTAAATATATACTATGACCCATGCGTTAAATCATAATTATCATAATTTTTCTTTTTCTTTCTCATTATACATTTCTCTTCTCTCACTTTTTTTCATTCTTCTTATTTCTTTCTCCTCTCTCACTTTGTTTCTTGAGAATTGAAAAAGAATCCAACTCTTCATCCTCCATTAATGTCAAGTAGCTCCACCATTTTTCCTCATACAAAAAATTGAGTTTCGGATTCGAGATGCTTTTGTGGGAAACCTCTCGTAATGTGTACTTCGTGGAAAGATTCTAATACAGGGAGATGATTTTATAGGTGTAGAAACTATAGGGTAAATGCCATCTAACCTATATCTTCTTCAATTAAAATCTTAATTTATGTCTAGAATCCTTTTTTTTATTATTTCTACAGAGCACTGAAGGAAAATGTGGGTTTTTTTGAGTGGGTGAATTCACTAGTTTCTAATTATTCAAAAGAAATAATTATCATGTTGAAGACAAATCTACACAAGATAGAAGCTGGGAATGGGAGTCTGAGGACCAAAGTTAGTTTTTTGTATTGGTTTTGCTGTATTTCTTGTCTTTTTTATTTTTATCAACCTTGTTAAGAACGAGTTTTTAAGAGTGTAATTTTTGTTTGATTGCTTTATCAGCCATGTTAAGAACTGTTTTCGAAAATTAATATAATTTTTTGTTTATTTTTTGCCTTTAATTTTAACTGGTGTTGTTGCTTTATCAGCATTGTTAAGAACCGGATTTGAAAAGGAATGTAGTGTTCATTGTATTGTTTGACTTCATTTTTAATTGGTGTCGCTTTATCAGCATTGGTAAGAACTGGATTTGAAAAGTAATGTAGTGTTCTTTGTATTGTTTGGCTGCTTATTTAGCTTGGTCTCGTTGTATTTGATTCTGTAATAGCTTCTATTTTTTTTTACTTCTACATTGAGAATTGGTTTATTTATTGATTATGCATTTTATAGGTTATGAATTTGCAAATCTGCCAATTAAAAGATTAATAACACTATAAACTATGATTTAAATAACACTGTAAAATTTGATTCATAATTTACCTAAGCTTACAACACCACCGAAAATATTACATTATCAACACCTAATACAAAAAAGTTACATCAGGATATGAGCACCTAATAATACACCACTTAGAGTTCAGACTTGTATTTGTTAGCAAAAATTGACCATAAATAGTCTAATCTAGAACCAAAAAAGAATTTTTCATTGGTCAACAGTCTACACACTAGACATTTCTTGAAGTTCCCTCTCGTGCAGCAACAGATGAAGTCGTTACTCGTCTCGGTCTCTTCCATTTTTCATTTGCAACTCTAGTAGCCTATTTGAATTGAGGTATTTCCGTTGCCGTCACACATTTTCTACTAGTTTACTGCAAGCATACAACACTCTACTAATAATTTTACAAGACCAAACTAGTAATAATACCAACCAAAGTTTCATGCAACAAACTAGTAATAATAACAACAGGAATACTAATCCGCAGTACAACAAACAAGTAATAAAAACAGCAATACTATACAAAAAACAAGTGATACCATTTTGTAAGACCAAATAATAATACAACCAAACCTTTAAACACAGAAAATATTTCTATCTAACATACCAACAAACAAGTACCCGATACCATACTAATTAACTACTGATTAAATGCATGCCAATACTATTACCTAACATACGATGTGACCAATTATACTATTAAAAAAGCAAGTAAAAAAACTAAAATGAAACAGCTTTACAATATAAGAGATAAAAATCTTAAATTCTCCATATCCCTATTCTAGTGGCTTTTGCACCTTGTCCTCCCTCCCCAACTCTTTGATCAACACAATAGACAAGGCTTTCTTGCACAAAAACAAAACAAAATTAATATCATAAAAAAAGAAAGACTAGAAAAAGTGAGTAAATATTAAAAACATATATTACATTATGTATTATCTAAGCAGCAACACCTCTCCTAACCTATTTCACCAGCAAATAAACCCAATCAGTTAACACTTTTCTATTACCATCAAGAATCAAAAGTATGAAGATGAAGAAGAAACTTACTGGGATTTTGGCCACTCAGTTTGCTGACCTTCTAAGAAGAGAATGGAAATGGGCTTCATGTGCTCTGTTAACACCAACTCCATCAGCAACATCATTTATCTTAGGGCCAACAGGTCCTTCTAAGTTGGTTGCAACCCCACTATAAGTTGTTTCATACCCATCAGCTACCTCTGAGTTGTCTGCAACATCACTTTTATTTGTCTCAGCCTCAGTAGTAGCTTGTGAGTTCTCTCAAGCAGCTCAGAAACGTTTTTTATTGTGATCAGGTTTCTTACATATGGTGCACCTCAATACCACAAACGTTTTTGGCAATATTTCTCTTATTGGTGACTCAAGCTCACTTCTTTTTACTACCCTTTTCCTTTTATTGTGGTCAGGTTTCTTACATATAGTGCACCTCTTTCTTTTTACTATCCTTTTCCTTCTCTTGACTTCCATAGCTGGTGGTTGACAGGGAGGAAATACAGATGTTTAATAATATACTCGTAGATAGATTTGTTAGTTGTATGTGATAACACGAAGAAATGAAGTCAACTAGTCTTTTATTGTCAGCACATATTCGTTAAATACCATGCGCACAAGGTATACCACTCAGTTGTCAACTCATACAAGAGCATATTTTCTCTGCAATGTCTACGATAAATTTCTCTCCCATTGATTTGATTTCATACTTGGGACCTCATGATTCTTCAATCGAGCACCTCCCAGTTTCCTATATATTAAACTCAAACTTTTTCAATATACTTGAGCAGACTTCAGCCTTCCTCCCAATGTGGCAAATAATACTTAGCTATCCAAATAACAGTAATATTTTTATTTTTATATGTTAGAGGACATGTATGGTTATCTACTAAATTCTTCAACACCCACCTATTACTGCATTTCATTGAGCTACAATATCAAAATATCACAAATAAAATATCAATTAACAAATCAAACAATCTGTCCAAACACTATCTCAAATAGTCTATAAAAATGCAATACCAGTTCAATATTCAAGCATTCAAATGTAATATCCAGTTTAATATCCAATCATTTAAATGTAACATCACTACACTCTACAGCAACATTATGAAAATTTAAAGCAAAGTATTATGTTAACTATGCAATACCACTTCAAAGCCTCCAACCATTCAAACTAAAACAACTCTAAAACAACAATTCTATCAAGCATTCAAATGCAATGTCCAGTTCAATATCCAAGTATTCAAATAAAACATCACTAATAGTTAAAAGACCAATATCAGTAAACTCTAGAGCAACATTACTAAACTCTAAGGTATAGTAATCTGGTGACTATGCAATACCACTTCAAAGCCTCCAACCATTCAAACTGAAACAACTCTACAACAACAATTCTGTCAATCATTCAAATCTAATATCGAGTTCATTATCCAAATATTCAAACGCAACATCACTAATAATTAAAAAAACATCAGTAAAACCTAAAACAACATTACTAAACTCTAAAGCATACTAATTTGTTGACTATGCAATACCAGTTGAAAAGCCTCCAACTATTTAAAATGAAAAAAGTCTAAAGCAATAATTTTGTCAAACATTCAAAAATAATAAACTCAGACACAACATCATTAAACTCTAACACAAAGTAATTTATCCAAATGTAATATCAGTTCAAACTAAAATCATTTAATTTAAAAAAAAAAACTCAAACGCAACATCATTAAACACTGAAGCAAAGTAATATGTCAAAATGTAGTATAAGTTCAAATTCAAAGCATTCAATTTGAAAAAACTAAAACGCAATATCACTCGACACTAAAGCAAACTAATTTGTAAAGCAGAGTTTTTTCATAAACATCAGTAGTTTCCAAACTCAAATCACACTAATCACTAAAAAAAAGTAGAAACACTAATAATTAAACAAAAATAATACATGTGTAGTCTTGAGAGAAATGAAATTCGATTGTCACCTTATTTTATTTCCTTCTCGAACCTTCATTGTTGAATCGCGGTTTATGCTTCAAAATTTAGGGCTTGCAACAAGAAGTATCGATTGTGGGATTCGGGGAGAAAATTTAGGGGTTTGTTTCGATTCAGGTATAGATTGTGAGAGCAGATTTAAGGTTTATGTTTACAAGGAGCAATAGCAAAGAGAATAAAATTTAGGGAATGAAAATCGAATCGGGTTTAGATTGTTTACAAAGAAGAAAATATAGGGGTAGATATTAGATTTGGTTAAGTGTAACCTTAATTCGGTGTAACACATGACCAATGGTTGATTGAATTCTATTCGATTAAAAATTTAGGTCTAAACTAAGACTCTTAATTCCGCGTAGGGTAAAATCAACCAACTGTATAATTACAACCAATAACTAATATGCCAAGTATGATATTATAGGATTATCTGGGTCATTTAATGTTGTAGACTACAATTTGTCTTTGATCTAAAGTTAAATGACCAGTGGTGATACAAAATTTGTTGACTATGGTGTCAGGTGGCAGTTTCACATGAATTAAAGGATTCGTTGAACTAACTTTATCCAAAGTTGATAATCCAAGGATTACTAGCGGACTTTTGAAAGTCAACGGTCTGTCACCAAAGTCAATAGTTCATGGACGATATACTATTCAAAGCCACATTAGTTAATCGGTAAATTAGTTCTAATTTTTTTGCTAAAAATTAAACTAGTCATCATCATCTGGATTTTGGAGTTCATAAAAAATAGAGGACAAGTAAAAAAAATTAAATAATATTTTTAAAATATAATATACATGTGATATATATAATTTCGATTAGGGATTAAAATTAACTTTTTCATTTATTATTTTTAACTTTCAAAATTTTATATTTTTCAAGTTCTAATTTCAAAATATATTTTAAAACACATATATATATATATATATATATATATATATATATATATATATATATTAAAACGGAAAAAAAATCCATAAATAGTATGTTTGAAGATTTGTTTTTTAATTTTAAATTCGTAATCAAATTACACATAATTTAGCAACTATTCAACAATGATTGGTTATCAACCAAATTTCACATAATATAACAACTAAACAACAATAGATGGTTAGCAACCAAATTTCATCTTAGTTTAGCAATCAAACAAATAACAATAAAATTACACATAATTTAGCACATATACGGTTAATTTTTTTAGACTTATTTAGCAACTAAATTTCGATTTCCACAACGAGTTTCTTTTTATTTTTACAACCCAGTTGCATGAATCTTCATATTATTAATTTTTTTATCTATTTTTGCAACCAATTTTTAAGTAATTTTGTACCTCAAAAAAATCAAAAATATATTTTATAGATTTAGTTTTTTTTTTAACATTTTAAAAAAAATTCAGTGGCATTTTTAAATATATTTTTAAATATGGTTTAAAGTATATGATATTTTTAAAAAATAAACACAAAAAATAAACACAAAAGTGTCCGAAATATATTGATAATTAAAAAAATATATTTAATTATATGTAAATAATAATTTATCAATAATTAATTATCCGTAATTTATTAAAATATAAATGGTTATCGGTAGGGCTGTCAACGGTACTCCGGAACCGAGAACCGGACCGGGACCGAACTGATAAGGACCAGACTGATAAGGACCGGACCGAGAACCGGACCGAACCTTAACGGTCCGGTTCGCGGTTCCATTCTAAAAACCGAAAACCGATAAGGAACAGAAACAAAAAGCCGGTTAGGAACCGAACCGATAGAACCGATAAACCGATAGAACCGATAAGGAATCGAACCGATAAAACCGATAGGACCGAAGAAACCGGTACGGAATCGAACCGATAAAACCGATAAATCGGTAGAACCGATAAGAAATCGGACCAATAAAACCGTTAAAACCGATTATTTATTATTATTATATATTTATAGTACCAAAATTAATAGTTAATTACCAATTTTTTAAGAAAATTAAAGATCAACTTATAAACTTTAGTTTTTATATGATTTATTTTAATAAAAAATTAATTAAAAATTAATTTTTAATTGGTTTTATTTTTTTTAAGTGGACCGAATTGGACCGGAACCGGACCGAAATGGAACCGGACCGAACTCGGACCGAACCGAACCGAACCAAAAACTTAGCGGTTCGGTCCGGTTCCAAAAATTAAAACCGAAAACTTAGCGATCCGGTCCGGTCCGAACCGATAAGCTTAGCGGTCCGGTCCGGTTTTTTCAAAACCCGGATCGAACCGGACCGATAACAGCCCTAGTTATCGGTAAGCAAATTAAAAAAGATCACTTTCGGTAAATATCAGTTGCCGGTTATATTATTTTATTTAATTATTAAAATAAACTTAAATTATTACTAAAATTTAATAAATATTGGTTTTCCATTGGAAGAACGAGTATGAGTTCATATTGGTAGATTCGGTATACGACTAAGACTTACTAACGCGTAATGACATGCCTTTTTATTTTATTTCTGTTGCGATCTCAACAAACCTTCGATGACGTTGAAAAGTGATAAATTATTTTATAATTTATCACTCTAGTATTTATATAAAATTAGAAGAAAATCAGACCGGAGTAGCCATATTCGATTCAATTTGACATGGCACACGATTTTATTTTATTTTATCTGGCCTTTGACTCTAGAAATATTCCGAGGGATAAAAAAGTTTAAAATATTTCAAAAAGAGCTACAGAAAAATTAGATAGATAAGCTAAAACGAGACCTTGAGGTTTGTTTGTATTTCCATTTTTGTTCTGACTTTTGTCTAAATATTGAGGTCTGTTTGTATTTTAATCATTGTATTATTAACGCTTTGTTGTCTCTAGATTTTCCGAGATGGTAGGTATTCCGACACCTTCTATTTGGTTTTGAGAAATATCTCTAAATTTTGTATGATTTCATTTATGTTTAATTTAATATATTTAAAAAAAAAAAATTATTTGGTTAATTATATCTGGACTATAAAACTTACATGGTTAGCTCATTTTGAAGACTTACATGATTAGCTGATTTTTGGATATCCATTTCACTAATTCATCAATATTAAACACATTTACTCCTTACTACATGAGATACTATCAATACTACATACTTGTTGGGTTTATATTTGAGAGTAAATTATGGTCTAATATTTTGTCGGTTCGACATACTGGTCGGATAAATCCTACCCTTACAACTAGCCTCCCTAAATTTTGTAAAAAGAATTCGGGAGGACTAACTTTGACGTTGCTTCGGATTTCATTCGCACCCTCGCTCTGGATTGCAACCAACATGTGACCCGGATCGATTCAGGTCAGATAACCTTACCTCTGATTATCATTGCTGAAAAAATCACTAATCTCATGTACATCACGCATGATTTTACTCTTGTATATGTGTCACGAAGGCATTTAACCCACGCTATAGATTCTCAATGGTGAATTGTGACGAAGTGGTGAACAAATCGTTCCACTTACTTATGTAAATACCCGTTAGGGTGTGAAAAGACAGTTAATAGGCCTTTCCACAACCTAACGTAGGTGTACGTTGGGATTTCAAAATATATCTACTGGGTTTTCGAAATCTCATTTATATATTTGACTACCCTTCTCTCATTATTTTCACTTCTTACTGACTCAAGAGATAGAGAGAGAAAATCTTGTGCTACTGCCACTGGAAAACCAATTTCTAGTTCGATGTTTGCTGCAGATATTTTTTTTCTGGCACAAACCCTAGCCTTCTTTCATTCTCCGTCACAACACATTCTCTTTGGAATTATATGTTTTGTCTTGACAATGGTGTAGAAGACTCGTTGTTAATTTTTTGAATTTCGATCCGAGAAAAGCTGTTGGGATCACAAACAAAGGACCTATTCACATTGTTCAAGTGTTCGATTACGAGGCAACGTATCAGGAAGAAAACAATCTGAATCGGCTCCCCCGTCGCCCTCTTCTATCCTTTCGACTAAACTTTCAACAATAAACACATATCTCGCCATACCTAACGAATGTCGACCGTGTTTGATTCCGATGGGTCAATCCGAAAACGAAGAAAAATCCATTCTAAAGAACTCTTCATTTCCTGTGGAGAAAAGGAGACAATCTCCCAACTACCAAGAAAATAAAACCAAAAGGGACAAGACAATCGTTGCCCCCCTCCCCCTTACAAGCTACTCCCCTATAGGAATTGGCTGGGTTCAGAGAGAATCTCTCCAAAGACTTAGCCAAAATAATAAATTGAAATCAATAAAGAAAATGAATATGGTGTAAACTCTCCGTATTAGAAAAGTGCAATCTGTATTTCAATAAAAAAAATTAACCCATATATATAGGGTTGACATACCAATTAATTACTTAAAAGTGTATCCAATCACTAATTTACATGTATCACTATGTTAAAACTTATAAGGAAATATAAATTGAGGGACTAAAAGTGTAAACAATAAAACGTTATGTAACAGGTGGTAAAGTTAGATGAGGAATTTAGAATATGTATCTTAGTTAAGGACTAAGAGTGCAATTTAACCTTTTCATATAACTGATTTCAGTTGTAAGCTAAGTAGTTGCGCCTCAATATAAAGGCCAAACCCGAACGAATAAAGGGGTTGGATTTCTGAGATTAGATCACTTGTGTACTTTCATCTTCTCTCTCTAAAACACTTCTTTTTCTTGTTTACTAAGGAAATCCTAAACAATCAAACTCACCAAATTGGCGACTCTACTAGGAAAAATTAGCAATCAGTGTCTTCTATTCTAGTTCGATTTTATCAATTTAGAAAAAAAATCTTTGAAATTGTGCGATGAATCCAGAAAACAATCCTTTGGTCCGATCAACTATTGAAACATTGAGGGAAGACTTGCAGAGGACAGAAGATAGACGAGAATGATCTGTTCCGATCCAAACTCAATCTGATATAGAAATGCGCATGAACCAACTCTTGGATAAGATAAATGCGCTAAATAAAAAATACGAGCAAATAGAGTAGGAAATTCACTCGTCAAAGCTGAAGTCCAAAGTGAGACAAATGAATGAACAAACTGAAATTGGAAACCAATTTTATCGATCTTGCACTGATCGACAGATCAAGAATGAACAGAAGAAGGCGCGGTTGAAGCTCTAAAAGAGAGTTATTCTTCTCGAAAAGGAAAGAAAGGTAAGCAAAAGTGTGTCACACTAGTGACGAGTAAGTTGAGAGCTCTGGCTCAGGTTTTAAGATGTATATGGGTTCTTCGAAAAAAGAAAGGGAACAAACTCGAAGATATAAGAAGGAACACAGATCTAAGAGGGACAACATTCCTCGTTGTTTGAGGGAATCTAATTGGTGTGAGGGGAACACATCGAATCAGTACACTGAGACTGATCAGAATTTATACGCAGTCATGGGAACTGAAGGTCAGTACGTGCAGGGTGTCGATTAGAGGGACTCTCCGTTGACAAGTGAAATCAGATTTATTACGCTTCCGAAGCGTTTTGATATTTCCAAGGTAGAAAAGTTCGATGGGGTGCAAGACCCATACGATCACATCGAACAATTCAAAAATTACATGATGAACTTGGAAGACGAGGACAGGCTGGTGTGTAGTGTTTTTCACGGACTTTTAAAGGAACAGCTTTGAAGTGGTACAGCCAGATTCCGAAGGGATCTATTTTGAATTTTAGGGGTTTGTACACTGCTTTTTGAAGGCAGTTTGTTGGTAGCAAAGAGATGAGGGAAAATGGTGATATGATTTTCCAATGGAAGAAGGTAATTGGAGAAAATTTATAGGACTACACAAAACTATTTGTTTTGACTAAGGAAATTTTCGATAACTGGGAAGAGGGAGTGACGAGGGCAGCTTTTCGTCAAGGGTTACTTCCAGGGGATTTAGCTAACGACACAACAAAAAGGAGGGCTTTAACTTTTGAAGCATCAATGGCTCAAGTTGAAGATTAGAATAAAGTTGAAGAATCAACTTGGTTCCAAGGAGGACCGACTAATGTTCCAAAGAATTTAGGACAGGTAGCCCATAACGAAGGACAATCGTCAAATGCTAATCAACAGGGGCGTCCAAGGAATAATAATTTGCCTTCTCGAATCGAGGGATATTCAAATCAAGCCTCATCCTAAAACTATAATAGGCTGAGGCCAAATAAGTGGATACGACCAGGTATTATGCGGATTTAACTGAAAGTATGTCAATAATTTTTTATAAAACCAAGAGTTTTTGTGAATTTCAGGAAGCCCGCACGAATAAACAGGACAAAGGAGGAACGAAACAATAAATTCTGTAGATATTACAATGATATTGGACATGATACCAATGGTTGTATTGCTTTGAAAAAAGAAGTCCAAATTCTGATTGAGAATGAAAAGCTTTTGACTTATGTGAAGTCACATAGGAACGCATCGAAAACTCCAGCTTCGAATTCACAGCTAACCAATCCGAATGCAGAAGCTAAAAAATTGATGATTCTAGATTCAACGGCTGATGAGTTTGATATTTCTTCAGAGTACTTGGATAGTAATCCAAATAGGTTTGATTTTGATGGCTATCGAAGAGCCAATAAAGAAATAGAATGTTCGAAATCTGTATGAGTATGTCGAGTCGTTGGCCATTTTGGAGGTAATTCAATGGCTGGTAATACTGATAGTTCGAGGAAGAAATATGTTGTCAATTGACAACTCAGATTGAAGGGAGAATATCCACTCATTTGTATGCAAGAAGTAAATTCCTTTTATTTTATTCGATGAGGACGATTTGAGAGATATTACGGGGCCACATGAGGACGCGGTGATGATTGGGGCAGAAGTTGCTAGTGTTGAAATTAGACGTGTGCTCATAGATGCCGGGAGTTCTGCGAATATCTTTTTCAAAGCATCATATGACAAGATGCGCAATCCTCATCGAATTTCTTAATCAGAGCGCACAATCATTGGTTTTACTAGTGTGACAACACGGGTGATAGGATAATTCGAGGGGGAGGTGAGTTTAGGGAAGAGACCTTTCAAAAAGAAAGTTCAAGTGCTACTTATGGTGGTGGACTGTCCCACAAATTACAATGCTATTTTTGGAAGGTATTGGATGTCCAGAATGTATAGGGTTGTGTCAATAGTGCACAAATGTTTTAAATACATAGTCGGAGATCTTGTGGAAGTTATTCGGAGCGACCAGAAAGTTACAAAAGAATGTTATGCCTCTGCACTTTGAATTCGAAGATCTAATAGTGGAAATATCCTGAATGAATAGAAATCAGAAGGGTTGACCTCTGATTTTAATGAAAGGGTTGACTATCCGAGGGAAACCCCGAGGTCCTTAACAGTAAGTGAAGAAATTGAGAAGTATACTTTTTCTGAGGGAAAAGCACTTCGAATAGAATCCTTACTGACCCTAGTTCTACGTCAACGATTGTTAGAATTTTTGGCTTATAATTTGGACATTTTTGCTTGGAAAACGGAGGATGTGATAGGTGTGCCGATTGAAGTAATCTGCCATACTTTAGCTGTTGATTCAAAGGTAGCCGGTAATTCAAAAAAAGGCATTTTCATCAGAAAAAGTAGAAGCAATTGTTTCTAAGGTGGATCGTTTATCCAAGGTCGGACATATAAGGGAGTCGCAGTATCTTTTATGGACAAAGAATTCAGTAGTGGTAAAAAATAATACCGGAAAGTGGAGAATGTGTGTGGATTTTACAGACTTAAATCGAGCCTGTCCTAAAGACCATTTCATGTTCCTCAGATAGACCAGCTTATTGATTCTACTTCAGAAACAAAATATTAACTTTAATGGATGCTTTTACGGGATGTTATCAAATCCAGATGGATCTGAAGGACCAAGAATGTACGAACTTCATAACAGACAGGGGTTTGCATTGTTACAAGGTTATTCCTTTTGGAGTGATAAACACCGGAGCTACTTATCAAAGGTTAATAAAATAAAGCATTTGCCATTCAGATCGGAAGAAACATGGAGGTTTATATCGATGATATGGTTGTAAAAATCTTGGTGGATGATGCATATCTAAAGGATTTATAGGATATATTCTTGAATCTAAGGGCAATCAAGCTAAAGATTAATCCTGGAAAATGTAATTTTGGAGTTCAATCAGGGAAGTTCTTGGGTTATGTTGTCAGTGAAAGAGGAATAAAAGCTGATCTAGAACAATTGAAAGTTTTAATAACAATGAATTCACCTCGAACAATTAAAGAAGTGAAAGTTTTAACACGAAGGTTAGCAACACTTAATAGATTTATTTCTAGATTCTCTGACAAATGTTTTCCTTTCTTTCAAGTGTTGCGAGGGCCAAAAAGGTTTGAGTGGACTTCGGATTGTGAAAAAACGTTCAATATTGCAAATGTCTTCCTTTCTTTCAAATGTTGCGAGGGCCAAAATTTTTTGAGTGGACTTCGGATTGTGAAGCAGCGGTCACAAGCATCAAAAAATTATTATCATCACTAGAAATTTTATCAAAGCCTCGAAATGAAGAAAATCTCTTTTTGTACACATTGCGGTTTCAGATTTTGCAATAAGTGCAATATTGATAAACGAAGATTCAGGAATTCTGAAGCCGGTGTACTATGTCAGCAAATGTTTGGTGGTAGCAGAAAAGAGATATTTGAAGCTTGAGAAATTAGCATTAGTGTTGGCGGTGGCTGCTAGAAAAATGCGTTCTTATTTCCAAGCTCATACCATTGAAGTTCAAACTTCATTTCCCTTAGAAAATGTTTAGCAACGTCCTGATATTTCGGGGAGAATGACCAAGTGGTCAGTACAGTTGGCAGATTATAATATCTTATTCACACCTCGAACTGTAATTAAAGCTCAAGCTTTGGCAGATTTTCTTGTTGAATTTTATTCAAGTAGATCGAACATTGACTAAAGTATTGAGGGTTTACCAGCAATTTTGATGTGGGTTATTCAAACAAATGGTGAATCAAGTATTTTGGGATGCATTGCTGGAGTTCAGTTAATTGCACCATCTGGAAAAATGATGTTTTAGTCTATCAAATTGGGTTTTCACGCCTCGCATAACGAAGCTGACTACAAAGCTGGTTTGGCTGGTTTGAGACTGGCAAAATATGTAGAGCAACTTCACTACAGTTGGAGACAGATTCTCAATTACTAGCAAATTAGGTATCTGGAAACTCCGAAGCAAAATAGGATCGCTTAATTTTGTATCTTCGAGAGCTTCGAAACTTGATGTTATTATTTGATTATGTTGTCGTGAAACATATTAGTCAAGGAAGTAACACGGTAGCTGATTCGTTAGCAAATATCGCTTACAAGGAAGAGTATCCTTAGATTTTGTTAAAAGTGAACCCTTCAATTTTAATCCAGTTAGACCAATGTGATTATATGGAAGAACTGTTTGTCATTACAGATGTAGTCCGAGACGATTGGAAAAATGATATTTTAAATATTTTATTCGAGGAGAATTGTTTGGCGATGCGAAATTGGCCAAAACATTGTGAGGAAAAGCTTTTAAATACATAGTTTTGGATGGAATTTTCTATAAGAAAGCATTGAGTAGACCATTATTACTATGTTTGAATAAGAAAGAATAACAGGAAGTTTTATCAGAGTTGCATGATGGAGAAGGATCAACTCATTGTAGGTTTAAAGCTCTATCTCGTCGAGTTTTGATTGGAGTATTTTATTGGCCCTCTATCATGAACGATGCCAAAAATTTGGTTCGAAGTTGTGATACTTGTCAAAGGTTTGCTAATTCTATTCATAAGCCGGAAGTTCCACTTATGTCTATTACCGAGGCCATACCATTTGATAGATGGGGAATTGATTTAGTGGGGCATTTTTCGATGGTATCTGCAAGGCAGCAAATGATAATTATAGCGGTAGACTTTTTTTATAAAGTGGGTTGAAGCAGAACCGTTATCTGGAATGAAAGTAAAAAATGTAATTAAATTCATTGTAAATAGTATTTGCTGTCGTTTTGGAGTGCCTCAGAGAATTACTACGGGTAATGGCCCGTAATTTAATAATAAAGAAATGACTTAATTCTACACTTCGAGAGGAATTCAACAATGTTTCTCAACACCCTTTCATCCCCAAGGAAATGAACAAGTCGAGGTGACGAACAAATCTATTTTAGATGGTTCGAAGAAGAATTTGATAGGGGCAACAGGAAAATGGCCAAATTATTTGCAAGAAGTTCTTTGGGATTATCGAACAACTCCTATGGAAGCTACTAAGAAAACTCATTTAACTTTAGCAAATGGAATTTATATTGTAAGCCCTGTGGAATCTACGATGTCATGTTTTAGAACCAATATTCTAAAAAATCCAATGACGAAGTTAAAAGAGAAAATTTAGATTGATTGATGAGAAAAGAGCTCGAGCTCATTTAAACGTAATCTTTTATCAAACTCTTATGAGGAATTGGTAAAATTTGAGAGATAAAATGAGGGAGTTTAAAATAAATGATAAAGTCTTGAGAAAACTATTTCTGCATATTAAGGAGAAAAGCCTCGGAAAAATGGCCCTGAATTGGGAAGGACCTTATGTGGTTCTTGGAAGGATAAAGTCAGGGTCTTATCACCTTTGTGATAGTCAGGGGAGGATGCTTTAACACCCATGGAAGATACAATATATTAAATTATACTGGGAATAACTATGTTGTATTTTGAATTTGTTTCTTTTGGTTGAATATCGCACTCTTTCCTACCTTGTGGGCCCAGGAAGGTTTTAACGAGGCGCTATGTATATATTCAACATTATCAATAAAATGAATTTTTGGACAATGGTTGTTTACAAGTGTTTATTTAAATTATCTTGATAACTGATCAAAGACTGATCATCTTTGAGGCTGATCAAGAGTAAAATATTCCGAAGTGTTTATTACACTTTTCGAAGAAACAACGATGTTCGAAGTGATACGTTCAATAAACACATTGTGATATGCGAAGTGATACGTTCAATAAACACACTGTAATATTTGAAGTGCTATGTTCAATAAATGCACTGTGATATTCAAAGTGCTGCGTTCAATAAACACACTATGATTTTCGATGGTCCACGTTCATTTAATGCACTATAATATTCGAGGGATTATATTTTGCAAAATAATTTAAAGTATTCTATTATGTTTTCACTTCGAATAGTTAACATAAATAAAGGATCACATAACTTGATAGAAAATATGAAATATAAGCAAAAACCTTTGTCATTTATAATAATTCGATGAGTACAAGGGATATGGTACTAATATGACAAATACAAAAAAGATAACATAAGTTCAAAGGGTAGTAAAATCATTCAGATGAATCCTCTTCGGTTGATTCCTCTTCAGATGATGAACTTGGGATAGGATCTAAGGCTTCACTGGGGCGTTGTTCCACATGAATGTCATTCTAGAAGCTAAAAAGGCTTATCTTAGGATATATTGCGTAAATTTCTCAAAGAAGTGTGATGGCCTTCTCCTCTTTACCATTTTTGATAGCTACCAACATGCCCTTGGAACATTTATCTTCTGCAGTAGTGTTGGCAAGTTTTTTTTCTTCTTAAATCCAATATTAAGTGTGGCTATCTCATCGGTCAAGTTTTTATTTTCTACTTCGCTTTTAGTAAGAGAAGTCTGAAGATTACTGAACTTCTCCTTCTCAGTAGTTAAGTCTTCAAGGTGTTTAGCCGTGACTCGATCTATATCTTCTTGATGCAAAGTGTTCAGATTCTGTTTCTTAATTTGGTGTTATTCTCGTAAATGATTTTTGACACATAGGAGTCCTCTGATAAGCTCCGACCTTTCCATTTCGAAGCCATGAAATTGATCTGTTATATAATTTTGAAATTTTTCCCTTAAATGTTTTTCAGCTTCAGGAAGTCCTTTGTAGAGAACCATATCTTTGGCCAGTCGTTTAAGATAAATTTGAGAAACTTTGATTTCTTGAGTAAGCGTTTCCGTTGCAGTTTTAAGATTGGAAAATAATTGAAGTGCAGCAAGGATATCTGGGTTTGGTGGAATAAGAGGAAAAACCGCTGGACTAGGCCGATGGATGAGATCTAAAGACGTAGTAGGAGTAATAGGAACAATAATTTTAGGAGATGCTGCTTTGGAGGTAGACGGTGCAGATCTTCTACTAAAATTGTGTAGAAGAGTTTGAACCTCTTGAATGACAAGATCCTCTTCTCCAATAAGCTCTCGTGATTCGTTGAAATTGATGAAACTGTCAAGATGGAAGTGATCATCATTTTGATTATCTTCTACGAAAATTGCAGCATCTTCACCACTTGTTTCCTTTTCCTTTTGAAGACCTGGTTGATTCTCAGCAACTATGACCTCATCGTCATCAAACACTATATATTCGATGGTTGCAACTGTCTTTTCCTTCCTTTTCTTCTGAGGACTGGTGGAACTTTTATTTTCCGAAGGTGTACTAGTTTTCTTCTTTATCGAAGAAAGCTCTTCTTCTGCTTCTTCTTCAATTTTCGAAAGTGTTTTTTTTCTTTTTAAACGTTTAGGCTTCGGATTTGTGGAAGGTCGAGCACCAGATGTACTAGCTTCTTTTTTTCATTTTTCCCTTTCTTCTTTTGAGGAATGTGACTATCTGATCTGTTGCGTATGGGTAAAAATTTCTTATAATCGGGATGAACCAATCTTTTAACAACTAGTTGAGGGTTGGGCTGTTCCATCAAATGTTTAGGAGGAGAGGCTCCAGGTGTGATCGGAAATAAGTGACTGTTGAGGAAATAGATTGGTTCGAAGGCTGTGTGAAAAGCATTGTTCCATTTTGCTTTAGCCCAAGCGACAAGTTTAATGAATTTTTCCTTGGATCTTTCAAGACAACGCCATAGTATGTATCAAGAGACCTTAAATTCTCACTGATTGCTGCTCTTTCTTCCTCAGATATCGTAACCACAACCTTCTTTTTTCTTGGTCTGGCGTATCTTTTTTTAAGGGGTATCTTCTGATTCTTTTGAGGTTTCCTCATCAGTATCAGCCTCGTTGTTTGATTGGCTAGCATCAAAATCAACCTCTACTTCTGACGCTTCGTCTCTAAGTTGTGGAGGGTTCTTAGAGGGATTTTGTTGAGATAATGTGATTGTATCAATAATTTCCCTCGGGGCAGGATATTTGGTAGATGGGTTTGGTGTAGCATCGACATAATCTCCCATGGCTATAAAAGTTCTTTTTCTAGAAGCTCTTGGAAGATAAGTAGATGAAGGGGTCGCTTTGGATTTTTTTGAAGAAGATTGACTTACTTCATAACTAGTTCGAGGTGACGATTTGGTAAGAGAAGTTGAAGTTCAAGGAGTTCTCGGTGTTTGAGTTTTCTAAGATTGACTTTCTTCTGTAATAGGTGAAGGTGGAAAAGTAGGAACTTTGGATAGATCGATGTTACCGTAATAAATGGTCTTTGTGGATGTTCCGAGGGGAGCGTTGCTTATCAACCCAACAACTCTATATCCGTCTTCTCTTTCGACTATGCAGAAGTAATCGTAAGCTCCGAAGACAAAATTGTTGTTAGGCGTTGAGGATTTGGGTTTTTGGGAATTCTGGCCTTCGATCTTGTGGATCTTGGTGTTTTCTCATAAACTGATTAAAGATTGATCGGAAAATATGAATTTTCCGGTGGAAGTAACCAGAATGTTTGAAGAAATCGTTGAAGGTAACAAAAATTGGGAGGTTTTCTCTGCTTCCCTCTTAAGGATTTTTGTTGGTGAAACAAAAAGTGAGGTGCTAAGGAATTTATAGGAAAAATAAATATGTGTACAGAAGTGGAAAAGGTTTGTGTTGATTGGGCAGAACAGAAGCGGTTGTATGATTATGGGGTCAACATTGGTGTGGACAATAATCCCCTGAGGGTAGGCTGGTAATTTCAGTTGGTATTTTACGGTGGTATGTGGGTGTTTAAGTGGTGGTGTGTGGGTGTTTAATGTGTTTAGAGAGTAGAGAGATAATTAAGCAACTTGGTAGCAGTTAATTCTCATTACCCATAGTTAATGTAGGTGGTTGGGTATTTATAATGTGATGTTTGGGCCCTTATGGGCTTTCGGGTCATATTTAATGGACCCGGGTCATGTTTAAAGACCCATGAGCTTTAAGTTGGAGAGCAAGCAGCTTAGTCAAGAAGTGTTTAGGTTTTTTAGTACTTTTGTCATAGTTCGAACATCCCTATGTTCATAGTGTTCAAAGTAATATGTCCGGTTTCCGGAGAGACTAGACCGATTTGCCCTTGTTCGGGGAGCATGCTGAACTCGGACTCATCAAACATCATTTATGTTAGGAGCTTACGTGTAAGCCTAGACCCTAGGGAGTTATAATGTATTTTGAAATAGATTTGACGTTTAACTTTGTTGGTTTCGCTTCGAAGTTAACTCGAGGTATGACTTACTTTATTGGTTTCGCTTTGAATTTAATTTGTGGTATGATTGTCTGAAGAGATATTTCGATGCATCCAAAATGATTGGGCTGCGTCGAATTGTAGGAGAGGAAATTATCATTGCTTTCGACAAGATTTGAAGTTAATTAGTTCTTATTCATTTACTGATATGAGAACTAAGGGGGCTACTGATAGGGAAATATAAATTCAGGGATTAAAAGTGTAAACAATTAAACGTTATGTAACATGTGGTAAAGTTGGAGGAGGAATCTAGAATATGTATCTTAGTTAAGGACTAAAAGTGCAATCTATCTTTTTTGTGTAACTAATTTCAGTTGTAAGCTAAGTCTTTGCGCCTCTATATAAAGGTCAAACCTGAACTAATAAAGGGGTTGGATTTTTGAGATTAGATAACTTGTGTACTTTCATCTTCTCTCCCTAAAATCTATTTCTCTCTCTAAAATAATTCTTTTTTGTTTGCTAAGGCAATCCTAAACAATCAACTAACCAAAAACCGTCTAACAAACTTTCTTAAGAACCTATCATGAAATGACACGTGTATAAAAGTGCATGTCTGCCGTGTCTTTAAATTTCACACTCATTAAATTTCGAATCTGACCTCTTATCATAGTTTTTAATTACACCATCTTGATGATTATGATTTACACATTGTCATGATTATTACTTGTATCTTGTCATAACTCCAACTTGAACTCTTGTTATTATTCACTCTTCATAATTTACCACCTCGTTATGATTATTGACTTGTACTTTTTCATAACTCTAATTTACTTTGTCGTCATAGTTTTGAAGTAATCTTCATAATTATGAGTTGCCACCTCGTCATGAATTTGACTTGTATCTTGTCATTGATAAGGATAGAATTTATCCGGTTCGGATATATCCGACCCGAATTCATCTGATCCACGTGTACATTATGGGTCATAACACTACATGTATTTTCTTATGGGTTAACTTTAGGTAAAGTGGAAATATGGAGGGAATGGAATATACTAATAAGTAAATATGGTTGTAATTAGTATAATTTTGGGGTGAAATATCCAACAGAAGCACCCATGTGGGTTTAGTAGGTTCCAACATCTACTATAAATATGTGTATTATTTCTTGGGAATAATGACACAATCATTATCTTGACTTTTACTTTTCACAATTTCTATTTCTAGAATACTAAACTAACTTTCTCTTATTAGAAATCTGATTACTTAGAGGGTATTTTACACAAATTATCGAATAAACTCTAGAAATATTCTTAGTATACAGTATTGGCGACCATAGTGGATGGTGTAATTGGTACCTAGATATCAAATTTGAAACCAGAAAAAATTCATTGAAAATAAACATTTAAATTTGAGCATGGAATGAAAACCAAAATACAAGTTAATCCAATGATATTTGTAAAGGGAGAAGTAGTAGAAGCGAGACTTGGACAACCATAAGCTCAGTTCAAGCAGCAATTGGTAAAACAATAAAGTTCGCTAGATTTGGAGGATCATATAAAACCAATTGTTAGAATAAATTTCTAAGTTAAAGATCACCTCGCTGAAAAAAAAACAATTTATTTTGGTTCGACCTGGAAGGGTTCAATCCAAAAATGAGAAGGTAAGCGAGGGTAGAAATTCGGTTGGAGACAATGATGAGATCCAATGAGAAACTCTCTGAAAAATATAAAATTACAGAGAAGTCCAGTTTCAATTAGATAAAAACTATCGTTCTTTAAAAATCGAAAAGAAATCAAAACAAAAATATACTCATTCAATCTAGTGATTCACATATCTTGGATTTTGAATGTACTCTCAATCATGAGAAATAATTTATGATCATAGGAAATGGAGGCATTCATATGATAAATACTAATCGAAGAAGCGTGTTAGTCGAGGTAAAGAGCACAATCATAAGAAATAATATGACTGGAATAATCCTTAGTCCATAGCAGTTGAGAAAAGATGAAGTCGGCTTCAATGAATTTTCGGGAACCTAAACCTCGAAGACAAGGTTTCCAATTACAAATGATGGTATGGAAGGGAGTCAGTACAAAAAAGGAATGAATTGGAGGACATCTCTTTTGTCTACTAAATTCCAATATATTGCGCTTCCAAAAAGTTTTGATATTGCAAAAGTAGAGAAGTTTGATGAAACTCAAGATCCTGATGATCACAAGCGAACAATTTAAAAACTACATGATGAATTTCAATGATAATGATACACTATTGTATTGATTTTTCTTCCATACTTTGAAGGGAACTTCTTTAAGATGGTATAATAAAATTTTGTAAAGGATTATAACAATTTTGGGATGTTTTATACTGCTTCCAAAAGAAACTTTTTGGGGAGTTAAGAAATGCGGCCGAAACGGATATACAATAATTAAGCGTTGATAAATAATATGAGAAAGTCTCAAGGATTATATAAAGTATTTTATGTTTATTAAGAATGGTTTTGACGATTGTGACGAATAAATCATATGCACTACTTACAAATAAGTGTTACTCCCCGAAGACTTAACTAATGAAGAAAAAAATAGGAAGATGTTTGTTTTTGGAGCTTTAATGGCTCAGGTGGAAGAACAAATTAAGGTTGATGAGTCAAAGAGGGTGAGTTTTATGTCGGGTTCCACAAAAAAAAAGCAAGTTCAGCATGGAATTGTCTCGAATAGTCATGGTTATCAATGACAGGCTTCTCTCTGGCCTAGAGCTCCAAATCATTTTCGTCCTCAATCAGGAGCGTCTCAATTAACGGCTTTGGTTTATCAACATTCATATACTCCAAGTTATCAAACAATAGAGTACTCAAGTAGTACAGCAAAAGCCAATGTCAAACTACTGGATCCGACTAGAGCACTATGCTAAGTTGCGCGTTGTGACAATTATTGTAAGAACTCAAAATCACGTTCAATTTTAAAATCCTCCACTTATCACAAAAACTAGAGAAGAAAGGAGTACAAAATGTTATTGTGCATGATATAACGAATTGTATAGCACCGCGCAAGGATATTCAGACATTGATTGAGAATAGGAAATTGACCACCTTTGTTAAGAAGCAAGTATGTTCTCAACATGTTCCAAATGCAAGTTGACAAGAAATGCAGGCAACAAATGTAATTTCTAAACTGGAAAATACGATGGTAACCGCTGGTATTGTTGATGGATTTAATGTATATGCATAGTATATTGATCATAAACCAAATAAGAAGATTATTTTGGTAGTTATTGAGTCGAGGCCACAGAGTAAGCTTAAGAGTTTGTATAAGCATTTTGAGTCATTAACAATTTTTGGAGAAGATATGATGGCTGGAAATACTAATAGTTAGGAAAAGATATATTGTGAGTTTAACGACGCAATTTGTTGGTGGAATACCAAGTCATCTTTATGGGAATATTCCTTTTTATTTTATTTTGTTTGACGCTGCTGATTTTAGAAATATAACCGGACCTCATGAAGATATAGTTGTAATCAGAGCAGACATAATATGAAGTGAAATTCGAAGCATAATTATTCGATACTAGTAGTTCGGCTAATATTCACTTTATGTCAACTTACGAAAAATGCATGATCCCGAGTAATCCTTCTGCCGGAATGAACAATATTTAGTTTCACTGATGTAATAACTAATTTAATTGAGGAATTCGAAGGGGAAGTGTTGTTGGGACGAGGACCATTAAAAAAGAAGGTGATGGTACTGTTATGTTACATCTTTACATACTAAACAAATCAGAAATGTAGAGGGGATGGGAAAATAACAATTAAAGTGGTATGCCTCGGATTCCAAATGAGTGGATGGCCCAAGAGAGACCCCTAAATTTTTAATCACCGATGAAAACATAGTAGTATACGTCCTTCATGATGGTAAAAGTTTGAAAATAAATACTTTGTTATCCTTTTAGATGAGAGAAAATACGATAAAGTTTATGTAAAATAAATAAACATGTTTGCTTTGAGTACTAAAGAAGTAGGAAATGTTCAATCTACTACAATTAGTTATAACCTAGTTGTGAATATGTATGTAAGACTGATTATCCAAAAAAGAAAATATGTTTGTGTTGATAAATTTGAGGCGATTGTGGTAAAGGTGGAAAATATGGTCATATTAGAAAGGTTGATATTCTATATGGATGATGAATCTTGTACTTGTTAATAAAAAATAATGGAAATGGTGTATGTATGTGGATTTCATTAATTTGAATAGAGCATGTCAAAAGGATCATTTCTCTATTCTAATAATAGATCAATTGGTATATTCGAAATTGGATAATAAACATGTTTGCTTTGAGTACTAAAGATGTAGGAAATGTTCAATCTACTACAATTAGTTATAACCTAGTTGTGAATATGTATGTAAGACTGATTATCCAAAAAAGAAAATATGTTTGTGTTGATAAATTTGAGGCGATTGTGGTAAAGGTGGAAAATATGGTCATATTAGAAAGGTTGATATTCTATATGGATGATGAATCTTGTACTTGTTAATAAAAAAGAATGGAAATGGTGTATGTATGTGGATTTCATTAATTTGAATAGAGCATGTCAGAAGGATCATTTCTCTATTCTAATAATAGATCAATTGGTATATTCGAAATTGGATAATAAACTACTCCCGTCTATGGATGCTTTTGCAGGGTATAACCATATCCAAATAAATTCGAAGGATTAAGAAAGTACAACGTTTGTTACTAACAGAGTATTGCATTGTTATAGAGTGGTGTCTTTTAGTCTAAAATACGAATTCTACTTATCATATATTGTAAAACAAAGCTATTGTTACCCTGATCAGAAGGAATATGGAGATATATATTGATGATATGCTGGTAAAAAATGCCACATATGAAGATCATTTTCAAGACATAGAAGAAAATTTCTGTAATTTGAGAGTTATTCTTTTGAAATTAAATCTTGAGAAGTGTACCTTCATTTTTCACCCGCAGGTAAATAGACAAGTAGAAGTTACTAATAGAACCATTATGTATGGTCTAAATTTTTTTTTAGAGGGAGCAACAGGGAAGTGGCCAAGCTATCTTCAAGAGGTACTATGGGCTTATACAATGACACCCTGAGCGACAACTCATGAATCACTCTTTGCTTTGGTATACGAGATGAATGTAGTGAGTCCGACCCAATCTAATCTTCCTTCTAATAGACTACTTAAATATTATGAGGATAATGATGAACTAAGGAGGGCAAAACTTTATTTTATTGAGGAAAAGAGGATAAAAGCACGTTTAAATTTACTCTACTACCAAATATTAATAAGAAGAAAATATGAATCTGAAGTCCGACGGAGAGAGTTGAAAGTGGGTGATAAGGTTTTTAGAAATATTTTCTTGTATACTAAAGAAAAGAGGCTTAAAAAGTTGGGACCAAACTGCGAAAGACTGTATTCAGTAGTTGAAAAAGTTAAGCCTATGACATATCGTTTGCAAGATTGCAAAGGAAGGCCTCTCCAATATCCTTAAAATAACCATTTATGATTGTATTGGGAGTAATTGTGTATTTTCTAGTTAGAGTTTTCAGTGTATCAACCAATGCCATTCTCTTTCATTTGTTGGTGGCACAAAGAGATTTTAATGAGGTGCTCATATTGTTAGCATCGTAAATAAAATTATTTTTTACCATATGAAAGTTTAAAGATGTTGAATTCGTATGAGTGTATACAAAATAATTTTTTTAGAAAGGTATTTAATTATAAATAACACTTTAAGGGAAATTTATATGGTGATAATTTCTATCGTCATAATTTGTGTGGTCATAATTCATACAGTGACAAAATAGTAAAATTTTAAAATAAATTATAACGGTAATTAAAAATACTTGTGTTACATATCAAACATGAAAAAAAACACGATACTAACATAAGCTGAAATGTAGTGAAGACAGTTTTATTTTCCATTATCATATCTAGAAGAACTTTCTGAGTTACCATTCAAAGAAGACTCTCTGTTCTTTCATTTTTTGAAGAAAGATAGTTTTCATTTCATATTCTTCAAACTCAGAGTCATTGAATTTGATTTAAATTATTTTTTAGAATATCTTGAGGATACTGGTCTTCGGATATCATGTACTAGTAATCTTTTCATTTGAGCTTTGGAAACCTGTCATGGAGATCAAGAATTATAGAAACATTTGCATCTTTTTCACATTTTCTCAAAGTCTTGAGACAATTTCTAGCACATTCATAAAAAATAGTGGTCACAACAGAAGTCTTGTGGTTCTCATCTTTGATCTTGAATGTCTTTAATTTTTTGATAACATTCTTTTTGCCTTGTTCACTTTCTTTGTGCATAGTTCCGAGTGCATCGTAGTTGATTTTCTCATCTTCAATCGCTACTTTATGTCTTACAGATAATTTCTTATGTGCATGTATCATGACATTGTCGAATTCAACTCTCTCTTTTTTTTAAACGTGGAATTGGTTAAGAACTGCATTTTGATCAAACTTAGCCCAACTTTTGTTAGCAGCAAATTCTCTGCGAAGTTGACTGACTTGTTGAGCCACCACTTCGTAATTTTTACACACTAATTTGGCCTCCTCGACGAACTTCTTTGCCTCCACTTCGAATTCTTTAGCACTCTTTTCAAGTTATTCCAGAGGTCAAAAACAATTATGGAGGGTTCGTGTATTATTTTGACCATAGCATAGAAGAAAATTTATGTGGTTTCTGTAGTGAAGTAGACCTTCATTTATATTCTAAAGATATTATTTGATATTCCTTCTCGTTTTTATTGAAAAATGGCTAGCACTAAGAGAAAATATACCAAAGGAAAATCCCTCCAAAATTTACTTCTAAGGAAAAAGTCATAAACTTAAACCTACAAAAATTACCAACAAATGAACTTGAAAATTATAATTTCTTGAAAGAATTCTTGAACAATCGATCTAAGCCTTATAAAGATATATTTGAGAAAGAATTAAGAATATTTAGATTTGAATATGGAATGTCGAACTATATAGCCACTCGCCATACTAAAGTTGATAAATTACCCCATAATATTATTGTAGGAGATGAAATCTTCTTTTTCCTAGGTCTATTTGAATAGGATCTAAGACTTATTGATTTCTTCAAACATGTTAAAAAATTTCCACTCAACTAACAACCAATGGATGGTGTGTCATTCTTAGCGTACTATTGAGTTTGATTCTGCTAGATATCAAAATTATTTTCCAAATTTTCCTATCTAACGCTAAGTTTGAAAAGCTACAAAATATCCTTTTTTAATTTCTTCACCCTAAAAGAATCACTTTGGATTATCAATGTACCAGCCTCCGACCACAGTTGGAAAACCAACTTTATTTATGTAATTTGAAATTAGGAATCTAGAAATGGTCTTGATGGATTTGGTCAGATAAAGAGAAGATGAATGAAAACACATATGCTATGGTCTTTACTATTTATTTGTATTACTCATTTTATCAATTATTCTAAAAGAACCGCAACCGCTACTCAACGAGTGCGCTCAGGGTAAACCAATTCCAAAAGATAAACCACACAAGGTGATAGGCTCAGCCAAGAAAGCGTTTGTAGAGGGAATCTAACTCATGATCTTTGGTCACAAGCATGTCTTACTCCACCAACTCTGATACCCTTTTCAGGGCTCATTTTATTAGTTTAATTATTCTAACCATTGCTTTTACTTATCTTGGAGATCCAGATAAAGTGATTGAACCTTTTAATAAGTTTTTTTATGATGAGAATCCTATAGAAAATCTATTCTTAGATTCCCGACCCATCTATCTTGTGTACTTCCATTATCTTTTAACCACCGAAAATTTTATCCAAAAGGGTTTGTGGCCACTACACGATATTCCCATGAAAAAAGGTGGTAAACCCGTATTGTACAATACCAAAGAACCAGTCACTATTGAAGAGGCTTTATTCATACTATGACAACGTATAAAGTGTCAAAATTCACAAAACATTGGCTTGAATGTACCGAAAAAGAAAACGATAAAAAAGAAGAAAATAGGAAAAGTTGCCCACAAAAGCCTTCTCAAAATAAAAATAATATTGCAACCAACTCCACCACCACATCAAAGAATACCACACTCATCAACAAACCTCAAACTACCGGCCCTTCTAAAAAAGATGACACGTCTGTTAATGAAGAAGATAACAACCCTTTTCTCAATATTAAACCCCTCCAAATAAGGAAAAATAAAGGAAAACCTCGGCATAGATATCCCTTCTCCAAGTTTTAAAAATAAAGATCTCAAGAATTTGAAAGAAAAAAAACTTTATTTTATGTGTCTGGTCCTACTGATGAAGAACAAGAAAAGGGAGAACTATTACATTAGACAGTATAATTCCCTTGACAAAAAACCATATAAAAATTATAGACAACCATCAACCAAGACCTCAAAAAAAAGCTTCGCTTATACTAGGAATCTCAACACTTACTGAGTACCATCCACCTAACCAAACACAAAATCTCCAATATATGTATTAGTCCCCTCTCCAACTTTACTCATATCTCATCAACTTTTGTGTTGCTCCAACATGTCTTAATACAATAATATGCTTTACTCTGATATCTGTCTTGGGAAATTTGAAATTCAAATAGAGGTTAGAGTTTAATACTAAATTACCATTTTATTATAGACAAAATCACCCTCTTTCCTAATGCTGAAAATATAATTAATATTCTTGCAATTTTTATACTTGACAGAGTATTCAAAATTCCATAGCACTTGCCTACATGGCAATGACTCCTGCCGATATTGATATTATGGCTAATTTTCAACATGAAAAAATTGTGGTTGACTCAATGCAACAAAGAAGAGAGCTAATTTATTTTACAACATGACTTCAAAAGATGAAACAAACTATGACAAGTTGCAAAAGGAGAAACAAATTGTTAAGAAGTCTCTTAATACTCTTGAGGCTGAACGAGATGCTACTAATTCCAAGAAAACAAAAATACATACACATAATTTATAATTAATCAAACAAGATACTACCTAAACGAATCATAACACATATCCATTCTCGCAAAACACTACTCCTTTTGATCAAAATAAAAGTCTAAATGCTGAAATCAACTCATTGACTACTCAAGTAGATGCTTTAAAATTTGAAATCACCATTCTTCAACAAAAGCTAAATGATTTAAAAAAATAAAGAGATAGAATTTTAAAATATGAAAGAAGACATTGACTGTAACACTTTTAAAAAAATTTAGGTGACACAGAAGAATCTGCCTTCGCAACAGCTGAAATTTTTATAAATGAGAGTAAAAAGTAAACTATCTTATCAATTACAGCTACAACTCCTACCATTCAACTAGGAGAAATACAGAAATTACTTCCCGAAGAACGCCCAAATCATCCTAAAAAGCTACCGACCTAAACAAGCAAGATGAGAAGGAAACCAACCACGACATGCTTATCAAAGAAAGTACTACAAAACAATCTCCTGAAAAAAATTAATAACAAAACTACCGTTGTACTAGAACCCAGCATTCAGAAGACTAGATCCAAGAATGACGAAGCCCCATCTTCTACAAGTTCTCCGTCTGTTGAAACTTTTAAACAACTAAAATGATAAATATGCCAATCCTGAATTTTATATCTTCTTTTAACTTTATTTTATTTTACAATATTTAAAAGACTTGCGACGTACTTCTTAATTTCTTACTTTATTTTGATCTTTGACGAAATCAAAATGCTTTGACTTTCAATTTTATGCCAAGTACTTTTGTTCCTCATGCCTACTATCATAATGATCTTAAAACTATCCTTCGAGGTCCCGACTTTAAGTCCTAGCCCTAGCCTTAGCAAATTTGTTTTTTTAATTTAGTTAATTTTAAAATAGAAACCTTCTTTTTTTATAAAACTAAAACATTTGAAGAAACATACATTTTTTCTTGTTTTTGACAAGGCTTTCAATTACTATCATACTGATTTTAAAAAGAATTTTATTTTATTTTATTTCAATTCTAATTCCTAATATTTACATATATTCTGTTATGTAGTTGGCATTTATTATTACTACTACACAATTTGGCCACCTACATAGCCATTTATTTTTTCAACTTCAAGTTTGATTTTAAGGAAAAATTGCTAAATGGATAATTAAATCTTGGTAAAATATAACCTTCTTGCGTAACTATTTAGTTTTTCAACATTAGGCTTGATTATTTAATCAAAATCACTAATTTGAAAATTAAGTCATGGCACAATATGACCTTCTTGCATAACATTTTGGTTTTTCAACTATAAACTTGGTTATTTAATTATAATTTCTTACTTGACAATTAAGTGAGGGCACAATATGACCTACTTGCATAACTGTCCAGTTTCTCAACCTTAAGTTTGGTTATTTAACCATAATCAAATATTTGACAATTAAGTTATGGCATAATATGACCTACTTGTATAACCGTTCGGTTCTTCAACCTTAGTCTTGGTTATTTAACCATAACTTCTTATTTGACAATTAAGTTATGACACAATATGACTTTCTTGTTTAACTATTTAGTTTTTCAATCTTAGGCTTGGTTATTTAACCATAATCGCTAATTCATTGCTTGACATAATTGTTCTTTTCATATCATTTTTATTCTTTACTTTTTGGTGTTCGGGCCGATTTGAAAATATTAAATCGTATTGAAAAATGAAATTTTATTAATAAAACAACTTTATAATGCGTCCCACTAAAAATCATTCCCACGCCATTATAAAAGAAAAAGAGCACACATCCAAGTTTATAAATTTTCTCTATAAAACTTCAAGTGTTGAATATAACACGGATGATTCATCATGTTACTAGTCAAATCTTGTAATCTATATTGAAATAACCTTATACGGACCCTCCTAATTTCGAGCTAATTTTCTTGATTTGTTTAACATTTATCATGTAAAAGATTTTCTTTATAACCAAATAACCCTTCTTGAAATTTTTTGGCCTTAATTTGGAATGAAATATACTTTTTATCAGACTCTTCATGTTTTCTTTCTCTCTTCTCTTCAATTCTCTTTTTAATAAATTCAGCAAACTCTATATTATCAGTCAACCTTTGCACTTCATTTCTCAACAGAAAACAATCACTCATCAAATATATATGGTTATTATGTATGTATAAAAATAATCTCGGTTGTTCTTCATTATTGGGTGCAAACACTTGACGCCGTGTACCTTCGTGCTGGATTATCATCAGAAGATAACCTTGACCTATTCAAAGATGCTTTAACGCCTTCACCATGATTCACATTGTCAACTTTTTGCTAATCCATCAACACAACTTTTAGATCTTGAAATTTAAACGAACCTATTGCACCACATTTCAGATTCTCAACCCTAATGAACTGATGTTCCCTTGCTAAAATATACCTCATAGTTTAACCTAGAAATCTAACAAAATAATCATACAATTTTCCTCTATAATTAGACCTCTCTTAAAAGCAGCAGCTGCTACAACTTCTTTAAAATTTTATAAAATATTGAAATCACACACAAATCGTTGAACATAACTCTGCAATAATTCCCATCTTTTTTGGTATAAATTAATTTAGAGTCACCATCCTTATTGTATGATATATTACCAACAAAAAAAATTCTGTATGCATGCCGAAATCCCTTGAAACTCTGAATCGTTCTCTTAGGAAAATAATTAAACCACTATAATACATTTTCTTTAGATGTCACTAAAACTTCTATACACATTATTATATCATCAACACCGAATCTCATCATCATGTTTCTAAATTACTCCAAGTGATGCTCTGGATCACCTGATCCATCATAAGTCTTCATGCGATATGGATCAAATTTCCTCAGAAGTTTCCCTTCTAATATTTCAGTAATGAAAGGCGACTCTTGCAACATATAGTATGTCATTCTCGATCTTTCTTCATTATATTGCATCATCTTATTTTATTAACTTCTCTTAGATTCCATACTACTAGAATGACCTTCACCTTCAACCACCTCTAGGTTTCTTTTCCTCTGATTCAACCTCATTTCTTTCATTTATTTATTTCTTTTCTGATTGTGTTTAATTCATTATTTTGGTTTAACATTTGTTAAGGATTTCCCATAATCAAATTTGGTGTCATATTAATGTTTTTTGTTAAAAAACTTTAAGGATTCGACCAATTCGATCTGTTTTGGTAGTCATTCCGGGATTCACGATGAACTTTTCAATTGATGGAAGTAATCTAGAACTCATGTAAAATTTTGGCATGGTAGCTGGTGTGCGCATTTCAGTAATTCAAGAGAAAAGAACTTCAGGAGTAGTCGTGACAGATGTAAACCATCCAAGAGAAGTTGTGACAAAAGCACTTTTATTTTTCTCGCTTGCTCAAGGCAGAATTCAAAATAAGAGTATTCATGCTACCCCATACAATATTTAAATTCTAGAGATTCGGAGGAAATGAAGCGAGAACAAGCTAGAGAAATTTTGATACAGACTAAGAGAGATCACGGAGCCATGTCAATGATGGAAAAGTTAACGGAAGCATTACAAGTTTTATCAGAAAAAATAGTTTTGAAAAGTAAGGGGAAAAAGAAGCTAAATGTTAAAGAAAGCAAGACGAGTTATATAGGGAAAATGATAGAGAGAGAATAAAGTTTGTGGAAGGAAAATGAGAATGAATAATTCAATTGGAAGAAAGAAATAACATGAAGCCAAAAAACGAAAGTGGAAGCATTCTGATTTCGAGTCTTCGTCAAGTAAATTGATAGTAAAAAAAGAAAAGGAAAAGAAAGAGGTCAAATACAATGAAGAACGACTAAAAATGGCCAAATATATGATGCAAGAATCTATTCATTAAGAAGATTCTTGAAGGAAAACTTCCAAGGAAATTTGGATCGTTCAAGATGGCAGCTTACGATGAGCAAATGATCCATAAAATCGCTTAGAACAATTTAAGAGCATGACGATGGACTTTCGTCCCGATGATGTTTTGTTATGCCTGACTTTATCTATGATTTTTAAGGGAAATAACATTGATTAGGTTCAATAAATTACCAAAAAGGTCGATTTAAGATTTCAAAGGGTTGTAAAGAGCGTTTAGTAACCATTTTATAGGTAACCGGGAATATAAAAAGAGGCACACTCTATTATGAAGATGTAGCAAAGAAAAGAGGACTTTTTCAAAAGTTACATCCAAAGGTTTGTTAAAGAAATGAATAGTTTGGTGATGTGAAAAGAGGAAGTTGTTGTGGCTGATTACAAGAGAGGGTTGAATTATGAGGGAAAGATTTATGAAGATCTAGTAAGGTTTCTTATAGAGGAAATATGTGGTATTTTGGCGAGATTGGAACAATTTATTAGGCTCGAGGAAAACCAAGAATCGAAATTCGTGCTACCTAATTAGAGGAAAGCATAAGTATTTAAATAGGATTATCGGCAAAGAAGGCTAAGTTATAGATCGAATATTCTCGTTTTATGATAATCCAACTCGAAAGTGTACCCTCTAACCATAAAATATTGCGGTTATTTTTTATAAAACAAATGGGAGATCGAAAGACAATCCTCTGATACTAATGCTTGCCTAAGCTAACGATAGACCGCGAAGGTTCTTTTTTGCTTTCCACATTATTTATGGGCATCCTACTATTGAATGTTAGTAGTTGCAAGATGAGATCTGGAAACTTAATGAGAACAAGGGTTTGATAAAATTAATTAAAGCAAAATAAGGGGAGAAAGTGTAAAAAAAAAGCAAGGAATAAACTAAAGAATGAGAGGAATGGAGAAAAAAAGAAGATAAAGGGAACCAACGACATCTATTAACTATTTCTGACAGGGATATGATGTGTTGAAACGATAATGCACCAAGAAAAAAGAAAAAAAAGGGATTTAAATGTTCATTTTCTTGAAGAATTATCTTACTATCACTATTAGAAGTCGTTAGCTGATTTGATACTCAAGGATGATAATCTAAGAGGAGTAGCGACTCCTTATGAAGATGTTTTAATCATAACTTTATATATTGACAGAGTGCTAGTGTCTAGAGTTTGGATTGATATTGGGAGTTTGGCTAACATCGTTGTTAAAACTTGTTATGATCAAATGCAGGCTGTACCTTCATTCAAGCCAAACAATAGACATCTTGTTAGATATGAAGGAAATACTTCAGCTTGTGTTGGTGAGATTGAATTACCGGTGCTTGTGGATTATGGTGATCTCGAGAATGTGGTAAGAAATTTGTTCATGATCTCTGGTAAACCGAGCCTTTACAAGGTTATCATATGGAGATTGTGGTTGTAGCAAATAGAAGCTACACCTTGTAGTTTCAGTCAATGTATAACATTTCACGTTGGAGGGTCAATTGGTATAATTAGGTAAAGAGCCATCGATCAACGCAAAGTTGTTATGCAATATCCTTGGAGTCAAAGAAACTGTGACAGAATTTAAAGAAGAAGGAATTTCGTCAATAAAATAATATCAAGGAATGTGAAAAAGAAGTCGATGATCCCACAGATGAAATATAGTTTCGAGATTTGTTGAATGAAGTAATCGAGCAGGTAATAAGAGAGGGCCATGTTATCAAAATTAGAAGTTCATAGAATCAGGATTTTAAAATAAAGCTCATAAAATTACTAAAAAGAAATTGTGATATTTTTTATAAGAATGCTAGAAATGTAACATGGGTTAGTTCTTCCATTTTTGTCACGATTTATCGAATGACAAAAGACTGAAGCCAATTCGTAAAAAAATAAGGGCTTTTTCATTTGAAAAAAAATAGAAGCAATTATTAAAGAAGTAGAAAAGCTTTTAAAACTGGGGCATATCAGGGAGTCAAGGTACCCTATGTGGGTTGTAATCCAGTGATAGTAAATAAAAATAATGGTTATATAGTTAGTAAAGATTATATTGAGTCCGATCTTGATCAATTAAATGCATTTTTGAATATGGATTCAATAAGGACATTTAAAGAGGTTAAGAGATTAACATGGTGTTTAATAACTTTACTAAGATTCATATCTAAAGTCTCTCATAGAAGTCATTGTTTTTTTAAGTTCTTAAGAGAGAATTTTTTTTTAAATCAAATGAAGATTGTGGTAAAGCATTAAATGATTTAAAGGAATAGTTGACTTCACCATAAATCTTATCGACCCGAATTTGAGGTGAGGCTTTATATTTGTATATTTTTGTATCCAATTTTGCTGTAAGTGCAGTATTAGTAAGAGAATAAGGGAAATTTCAAAAGAAAATTTATTATTCTAGAAAGAGTGTGATTGATGAGGAGAAAAAGTATTTGAATTAAGAAAATTTAGCTTTGGTTTTGCTAGTGGCTGCTAGAGAAATGAGGCTATATTTTTAGAGTTACACCATTATTGTAAAAATTCCATCCCCTTTGAGAATTGTTTTGTAGAAATCAGAAATTTCGAGGAGGCTAACTTAAATGCCAGTTGAATTTGAATAGTAAAAAATACTTTATGAACCCCGAACAACAATTAAAGCTCAAGGAGTTGTTGATTTCATCAATGAATTCATTGAACAACAAAATAATAATAATAATAAAGATGTATAGATGAAAGAAGAAAATAGTTTAGAGTGGTTGTTGAAGTATATGGAGCCTCGTGTACTAATGGGTGATGAGCTGTAATTATTTGAAGAACACCTTACGGGAAAGAAATCAGGCACTCGACAAAATTCGGTTTTGAAATAACAAATAATATAGCGGAGTACGAGGTTGTTTTGATTGGTATGAAGTTATCTTTTATTTGTGGAGAAAATATTGTACGACTAAGATCAGATTCTGAGCTGGTAATTAGTCAAGCGAATGGTTCATATGAGGCTAAGTAAGAAAACATACAGGAATATATCAAAACATTGAAGAAATAAGAAAAAAAGTTAAGCAAGTGCCATATGCAAATAACTTGGTAGTTAATTCTTTACCTAAAGAAGTTGCATGAGGAGATAGGCCGGTAATAATAATCCACGAGAATCCATCCAAAGAAACCAAAGAACAAAAGGCTGAGATGCTAGCGGTCGAAATAGTAAAAGGCTGGAGGTAGAAATATTTGTTATACTAAAGAGATCAAATCCTCATTGAGGCTAAAGGTGAATCTCGGGCCTTGAAGATGATAATTGCTAAATATACAATATTTTGATGATGTACTCTAGAAGAAACATGCTACAAGACCGATACTTAGGTGTTTAAGAAATGATAAGGTTATTTTTTACTTAGATGTTTGCACGAAGGTGTCACTGGGGCTCATTATGGTTAACAAAGTTTGATCAAACATTTTCTTTTTACCGGTGCCTATTGGCCTAAGCTGGCAGCAGATACTGAGATCATTAGCAAAGTTGTAGTATCTGCCAGAGGTATTCAAATATTAGTCATTTTTTGAGCGTGCCCATAAATATATTTCTCGCGCCTTGTCCATTTAATAATTGGGAAACTGATTTGATGTGACCATTATTAATGGCTACAAGGAAAATACAATTATTGTGATAGCTGTTTATTGTTTTAAAAAATGGGTGAAAGAAAAATCTTTGTATATAACGAGAGCTCAAGAAATATATAACTTTTTACAAAGCCTAAGTGTTGTCTAGATTAAAAATCCTAAGAATTTTGATAACAGATAGTAGGCCACAATTTCAAAACTATCGAATAATGGTTTTGTCTAGAAGGTTATATTATCCACAAGAAAATTGGCATGTTAAAGTCACTAATAGAACGGTGGTGGATGGAATAAAGAAAAAACTTGAGGAGCCAAAGGGAAATTGTTGATAAGTTAGTCAAGGTGTTATGGGCATACAAAACAACTCTTCATCAGCTACCTGAGAAACTCCTTTTGCATTTATTTATGATGTAAAGCGGTAGTCTGGACATAAATTAATTCATAATCACATGATACTAAACTATTTAAAAGAGAATAATAATGTGGAAAGACAAATAACTATCGATTTGGTTGAAGACCATAGAAATCAAGCATAAATCCGAACAGAGCATTAAAAAATCTTAACTAAGAGTCAATTTGTTTCAAAATTAAAGCCGAGAACCATTAAGAAACGTGAGTTGGTTATGAGTGGTTTTTCACGGTTTGAAGGATGAGAACGCTATGAAGCTTACTCGATATCGGTATTGGTGAGTATAGATTTTGCCTTATGAAATTGTTATAAGAGAATTATAAAGAGAGAAAGAGTCAGAGAGTTTTTAGAGAGAGAAAATTTAAGTACAAATGATTTTGGTAGAAAAAGTGTTCAACCTCTTTATTAGGTGAGCCTTGTCCTTTATTTAGAGGAGCCAAGACTTAGCCTTAAACTGAAATCTGTTACAAAAGAGGACAAATTACCCTTTAGTCATTAAGAATATTACATAGTCGCAAATACTCTCTAAAATTTACATCATTTATAATTTAAGGACTAAACTTACATTATTTACAATATTTACAACTTAGTCCTTAAAATCCTATTTTTGTATCAGGTATGGTTCATATAAAGTCGTTTGTGAAGGGCATCATGGAGCGTACCGGCTGGACGATTTTGATTAAAATATTCTTAAATACCTATGGAACATAAGTCATCTAAATTTACAGAGAGGAAATTTGTAATAAGTATTTTAAGCTGATAATAAAGAAGTTTCCTTTGAAGAAAAGAAAGTATTATCTTATTGTTACGAGAAAGAATTTCATATTTGGAAGAAAATAAATTAAGAGAATGTATTAGTTCCACAAAATAGCCATGCAAACATGAAATTGCATAAAAAGGATCGGGTTTGTATTGACGAGTAAGAGGTATAACTGAAATAACCGGACATATAGTTGAAAAACTACTACGAATGCAAGTGGTTTTACTGATACCTGGTTTAAAATGTCAAATGAACAATATGGTTGAACTAATCAGGCCTATAATTGAAAAACTATTAGAATTGCAAGTGGCCACACTGAGCCCTGACTTAAAATGTCAAATAAACTATATGGTTTAAATTACTGGGCTTCTAGTTGAAACAATATTAGGAACACAAATGACCATACCATATCCTAACCTAAAAGATCAAACATACATATACAATTCTACAATAAATCAAAAACGAGAAATATGTTACTAAAATGAACAGAGTTAAAGATCAAGTAAGGATTAATTAACAGTCACACAAAGAATAAAACACGAGCCCCCATAAAAATACAAAATGAAACTTAAAGTTCAAAGAGTAATATGATTACAAAAATGTTTACCATGTAAAGTTCATGAAGAAGGATTGGAGCGAGGAAGCTTCTGGTTGACAGTATCATTATTAGTTTTAGTAGGGGCATGAAAGTCTACAATTTTAGTGAGTTCACCACTTATAGAGTTTTTGTCGACATCGTCTTCGTCAAACGATGTAAGACATTTGTCTTCGGGTATTCTGCTTATCAGTTTTCCCAGATTCATGTTCGGATTCTTCTTTCAGAGTCTTAAAATAATTTATTTTTGGGTTCATGTTAACATATTGGTAAACTACGATCCTTCTTTCATTTTTTACATTGGATTTAGCATTGTCTTCACAAAACTTCTTTTCAACACTTTTTACAACACTTTTTACAACACTTTTTGTAGATTTTTCAATGTCTTAGGATTTCTGTACTCTACAACTATTCAATTTCTCTTCAAGTTTTTTATCTTCAAATTATAAATTATTATTCTCAGATTTCAAAGTTGTTATTATCTAAGTTAGCTTGATAGTCAGGGTCTCAAGTTAGCTTGATAAACTAGCATTTGTGTTATTCAAGTTGGTATTTTGAGAGATCAAATCAGTGTTTAAAGCAAGCTATTTGGAATTTTGAAAAATTAGCTCGGTCCTTTGAAAAAACAACTCACTTGTTTCCTTCTTTAAAGTATCTTTCCCAATAGATAAAGTTGCAGCCAAATTATCATTCTCAGTTTTTTCTTTCGATAGTTTCTCCACTTGGGCTGTACTTGAGCTGCTGAGTCATTAATATGGTCGGGCTTGGAATGGTTTTCAGGTTAAAATGTTGATCATGTTTTAAAGCATGAGTTATTAGTTTACCAGAGGTGATAAGAGTTGGAGTACTATAAGGTATGACAGAAGGAATGGTCAAAAGAATTTGTATTTTAACTAGAGTTACCCGAGGTACTTCAATCTTTTTTATGAAAACCATCTTTCACCAAAAAACCTTTGATTTTAACCAAAAACCTGATTTCATCAACGATTCTCTGCTTGTGATTAGGAGATTATTTTCTCTTCATTTGCTTTTTTAAGGTTGGTTTTTCCATGAAGCAAAAGTCTAATCCCCTCATATGTTCCATCATTAAATTAGATGCAGATACTCAAGTTCATCTCTTTTCCGAAGTATTGACCCTTCCTGCTGGAAAGCTCTGATCGTCATCGAAATGACAATTCTTAAGAGTTCAATTAGTGCCCCAACATTGTGAATCCTTGCTCAGCTTCCTCACCATTAACCCTCGCTATCCAGATTATTACTCGTATAGGACTAAGCCATGTTGTTTATATTTCAAAGAGACTCTGCAAATCATGCAATGTATGGTGGAACCATCCAACCCCGGAAAATCAAAGGCTTTCGCTTGAAAGAAGGATGATTCGAGCGCCCAGAATTATTCCAAAGCCAAGAGGAATAAGCTTAGTCTCTCTACATCCACCTTTTGTATTTTTATTCTCAGCTATAACAGTATAAATGTAATATTTATAGTTCAAGCATCACGTATCAATGGATTAATAAGAATTCGATTCATTTTAAACAATCAAGTTCAAATGGTCTTTACGTACTCTCCATTAGATATAATCTCATGCGTTTATACCAAATCCTCATTTTTCTCATCTGATATACTACTATCAAGTAGTAGAGCTATATTAAGGCTTTCGTGTTTCTCCAACAACCTCCGCTAAGAAGACGAAAAGCGATGATACATATTTCCGATACGAATTATGTCACCGGAGCTATCTTTAGACGACATGCAATTCCCAGCCCCGACTCATACTGTAAACTCATTTACTCTGACATGATAACCTCCCAACCACCAAATTTATGCGTCATCAGCGATTGGGCTTCTGGTTCTTGTGCACACGCTCTTCCTCCAGCGAGTGCATCCCATAATCTTATCTCTATAGTTCAATGGTCAGATCATTGTCCTTCAATTTCCCTAATCCAATGCCTCACGCGTGATCAAAAAGTGTAACAGCCACTTGAGAAATCAGTGCTCAATGATGGATCCTCTCTCCTCCAAATGTTTGGCTCTTCTTCCAAAAAGCCTATTTTCCTCCTAGGCCTATCTTAGTCCTCAACCAATAGTGCACGTGTTGTATCTCCTCTCTCTTCATTTAAGTGTTGGATCCTTTACGAAGCCCTTAACATCAAACCTCAAATGATTGACGGTAGAATCAAGTATATCTCGAAGAACATATTCTTGTTTCTGACTACTATTTACGGGTTTAATGACCCCTCACAGAGGTTGTTGGATATTTTAGTGTAATTGGATTAACTAGTCGACCAATGTAGTCATAATATATTATCGAGCAAGTTGGAGAGTGTGGAGTACACGCTTGTTAGAATATATTATGATTCGTAGGTCCAATGGATGGATCCTTGTTCGGGTTAGATTTATTTTGAATGATAAGGCTAATATGAAAATTCATGGAAATTTAAATTTGGAAAAATAATTCGAATTTGAATTTGAATTTTTAGTCAGATTATCATTTGAAATTTTAACCGTTTTCGGACATAAAACTGTTTTACAGTTGGAGTATTTTGGTTGAATAAATAAGTATGGTTCTGTAACAGAAGAGAACGCAACAAAAATATTCATTCTCGTTGTTCAAAAGAAATGCTCTAATTTAATCCGGTTGAAATTTTTAGAGAACCACCAAAATAATTTCAATCTGAAATTGTTAAAACAAGACTTCGGAGTTTATCCAGAAATCTCTAAACAATATTTCCAACAAAAGATTGAAATTATTTGTTCTTGTTTTATGAAGAGTCAACGGATGAAGATTGAAATGACGAAAGAAGATTTGTATAACATTGACTCTTCCTTCTGGATAAATTAAGCCAAATATTTGGTATCATCATGCTGTAAGTTTTCTCCTTGGATAACTCTTATTTGTGAGTTTCTATAACTTTTTATTATTTTAAATTTGGTAAAAGACACAAATGGTTAATTATTGTTTTGGTTGTTAGAGGTGTGTATCTAACTGTCAAAATTTTTGAATTGAATTATTCTATAAAAAAAATCCATCCTCGGTGTTCAAAAGAAACGCTCTGATTTTATCCGGTTGAAAATTTTGAAAAACCACCAAAATAATTTCAATCTGAAATTGTTAAAACAAGACTTCAGAGTTTATCAGGAAATGTCTAAACAATATTCCCAACAAAGGCTATCTCTTTGGAATGACTTTACTGGCATTACTTCCAATAGACATAACAGCCCTTGGGTGGCATTGGGTGACTTCAACCCCATCCGCCATCCTGACGAAAAAATTAGACGCATTAATATGTGGACTAACTTCATTATTGACTTTAAAGAATGCTGTGATAGAAATGGCCTTGCAGACCTCCGCTTCTCGGGCTTCCAATTTACTTGGTCTAATAAGCAGAGTGATAACCCTATCTCCTCGAAGATATATCGTGCCCTTGTCAACAATCCTTGAGATAACTACTTCTCGTTTTCTTTCGTTCATTTTGATATCCCTCATACGTCAGATCACACCTCTGTAACACTCCACCTTACTTCCTCTATAAGAATCACCCCCAAACTCTTTAAACGTTTTAACAAGTGGCAAAACCACCCTAGCTATCAGTTCATCATCTTGGATAGCTAGTGTATTCCTTTCGACACTAACCCCATGACCATCCTTAAAAATAAGTTATCTAGACTTCAAAGTCCCCTCTCGACCTTGAACAAGACTGCTTTCAGTAATATCAATGACTGTATCGACAAAGCAAAATCCAATCTTCATCATGCCCAGCTTCGTCTTGCCACTACGCGTTCTGACCAGAATTTTTCCACAATGCTTAAGTTACAAGACCGCATATCCAAATTCTTCCACTCTTGCATAACAGTTAGGAAAGACAGAAACAATATTATCTCCATTAATGATGTTAATCACACCTCGGTAACTCATCCGGAGAGAATCGCTAATATCGTTAAAGCTTATTTTACGAACTTGTTGGGTTCCCCATTCCCTTTTTACTACCAAGGGTTATATAGAGTCAGAGGCTTAATTTCCTCAAAAATCTCTTAAGATAATCAAGATAACTTGATTAAACCCATCTCTAATGAGCAAATTAGGAAATCTATTTTCTCTATTAATAATGATAAGTCCCCCGACCGTGACGGATATAATGCATGTTATTTCAAAAGAAGTTGGACTATTATTAGCTCTGACCTTTGCTTCGTGGTTTTCCATTTCTTCAATACTGGAGAAACTGACTCGATCTGGAACAAAATTATTGTGGCCATTATCCCTAAAACTCCCCCCTCATCCTCCACGGTGGATTACCGTCTTATCGCCTACTGTAATGTGATTTACAAAGTCATTTTCAAAATCATTGTTATTAGAATCAAGCACTCTCTCCCATCCCTTATTGACTCCACCTGGAAGGTCTTTTCCCATGGAAAGAAAATAACGGACAACATACTCCTCTCTCAAGAGCTTTTTCATTCCTACAATATGAATAAAAATGGCCCACGGTGTGCTCTTAAATTTGATCTAATGAAATATTTTGATAACATCATATGGATTCTCATTTTTGATATTCTATTCGCTATGGATTTCCAAATCAAAATGATCGAATGGATTATCCATTTCATCTCATCCTCTTCATACTCTAATTGTATTAATGGAAATCAGACTACCCCCTTCAAGGAAAAAAGGTCTCCGCTAAGGAGAGCCCCTATCTTCGTACTTGTTTGTTATTGTTATGCAGGTTCTTTCCAATATTCTTAAAGAGAAAGGAAACAATAAGAACTTTGGATACCACTGGATGTTTCAAAAGCATAAGATCATTAACCTCAGCTTTGCGGATAATCTTATGATCTTTTGTAAAGCTAACAGTCCCTATGTCGATATCATTAAGGAGGGTATTGATGAATTCACCAAGCTCTTCGGCCTCAAGTCCAACCCTCTTAAGAGCTAGGTTTTCCTCTCTAGTGCTTTGGCTGCAGTTAAGCAAGACAATTTCAACTCTCTAGTCTTCATCGAAGGTATTCTCCCGGTTAAATACCTTCGGGTCCCCCTCATCTCCTTTCATCTTAGGTATGACAACTGTAGACCCTTTTCCAATATATCACAAAAAATTAACTCTTTGACTGCCAGACATCTCTATTATGCTTGCCATCTCCAGATAATCAAATCAGTCCTCTTTGCTAACTAGGTCTACTGGGCCTCGGTCTTTATTCTTCCGATCATAGTCTCAAAGACTTGTGTTTCTTATTTAGAAAATTCCTTTGGTGTGGTCTAGAGATGAAGATCACTGGTGACAAATTAGCAAGAAGCAATCTCACTTTGCCAAAAAAAAGAGGGCGGCTTTGGGATTTCAGACCAAAAAACGTAGAATCGGGCGGCAGTCCTCAAAACCTTTGGGGTCATCCTAATCAAGAACCCTTATTTGATATGGACCCAATGGATGAAAGAATAAAAGACAAGAGTATTTGGAACCTCCCCATCAAAGGATCTTTGGAGCTAGAGGAAAATCATAAAGCTCAGGAACACTACTAGCTTCATCTATAAAGTTAAGATTGGCAACGATAATTTCACCTCCATTTGGTATTATCCCCGGCTTTTCCCAAAATCTATTGTTGATCGATATGGAACTAGCATTATCAGACATTCTCGACTGCACGAGAAAAACCTTATCTCATATATCACTAGTAATGGTACTAGGGCGTGGCCCTAAATCATTTGCTCGGGCTGAAGATTACACATCCAACACCTTGATGAAATAACCAATGTTATCGCCATCAACGCTCCCCCGTCTAACAGTGAGGACGAGTTCATTTGGACTCCCAACCGCTTAAAGGGCACATTTACAATCAGTAGCAAATATGACACCATTCGCCACAACTCTACCAGAGTCGACTGATCATCTCTAATATGGAACAAATACAATATCGCAGTGCATTCTTTTATTACCTGACTTGCGATTCTTGAAAATCTCACCATCAGAGACAAGTTGATTGTCTACGGCTACCCCACGAGCCCTTTATGTATCCTATACAGTGGTCACCCCGAAACGGCTGACCAAATATTCACGAAATTTAGCTTCTCCAAAAGAATCTGGTATTTTCCCTCCAAAAGTTCAACATGCCTATCGTTGTGAATCACTAGCAAGACTAGATCTCCGAAGCTAGTTCATGGGAAATGATTAAAGTGGGAAAAACCATCATAACTAGGTCATCTTTTGTGCTGTGGTTTATCACATTTGGAAGGAAGAAACACTATATTGTTTTAAAAGTCAGAGTCTTTCTGCTCTGTTATTGGCCACAAAATTATCTATGACATACCTTACCTTCTAGGTGGTATCTTATTGTGCCTTTAGTTTAGGCTTTTCAGCCTTGTTATCAACATATAATCAATGAATCCAAGAAATACCCCGATGTATTCGTAAATATATCTTTTTTATATTTAATACTTTATTTACAAAAAAACACTTTTTTTTCCCAAGGAAGAGATATGTTGGTATTTGGAAGGACGATTTTTCTTAATAGAAGATCAAAAAGTACGTTTTCTCGAATAATGATCCCTCTTGATGGTGCAATGGTTTGTTTTTTCGTGGTAGGGTAGAATTTTAGTTTTTTAAAAGGATGTATCTTTCTTTTGTTCAAATGTGGTATGGGCTAATGATGAATTATTTACCGGAGGATCTTCAAGATGATGGCTTTTCGTTTTTAAAACAACTCCATGTACACTTTTTTGTTTGATGAGAGTTCCATTTTGTTTAACTAGCATCCTTCCCTTTTTTAAAGAAGATCGTCATATGAACTAGTGTTTTGCTGAGTTAAAGTGGGGGCATCATTCAGAGGAATAACATATGCATTATCAGATTGTTGTTTTACAGTAATTTAGTTTCTTCTCTTTTTAAGAACAAGGGCATATTTGGGGTTGGAAGTTCGTCTTCTAAATTTCCAGCACCAAGTACTGTTTGGTAAGATCCAATACCCGATTCAACCCATTTTTTCTCAAAGGGGAAGTACCTTCAGTATCTTTTGAAATTATTTTCCCACGAACTCTTCAACATAAACAAGTCTTATCACGGTTACGAACACATTGGAGAAGCATATTTTGGATTAAATCAGGTGTAATGTTGTCTCCCGTTGCAACTGGAATACGTTGTCTTTCGTCTGATGTAGTGAGTTCTTCATTGAGCCAAAGACGAGCCAAGAAGAAACTTTCGATTATGAAAATATGATGGAAATATTGAAACCATGTTGTGTACACAACATAATGTAAGTGCGGGATGGGATTTAAGTTGGATTCATTGTAAACCTTCTGAGAAATTTAGTGATTTTGACCCAATTTTGCTAAAAAAAACTACTTTTTATAGAAAAAGTAAAAGAGTATGTAAATAACAAATGATTAATTAGCAAGCTGGTGTCTTACGTGGCTACATCCAACGCCTTCCAACTAGATCATATACCAAGTCTAAGTCCTGAAATTCCCAGTTCCTAGAAATAAAAATGAAAGAATGTTTCCGTTCATGGTCGGATGAAGGAAGGTTGATAAATTTATACCATTATTTATGCTTTTGTGCAGTTTAGGAATGTAATGTCTGCTTACAGGGCAAAAGAAACTCTTCAAGGAAAATTATTTGGAAATCCGCGCGTGCATATTTGTTTTGCAAAGAGTGACAGTGGAAGACGCCCAACTAGTGACTCTCTGTCCCCGCATATAAAGTTTAACGGAAGACTTGGATCAGCTGATAACTACCCTTCGGATCGAAATTATGGAAGTTTACTAATTTGGATTCTAATGATCAGGACGTTTATAACTTTAATTGTAGGGAATATTGGGTCTCTATATAAGTAAGAACACTACGATCTCCACAATAGTGTGATATTGTCCGCTTTAGGCCCACTGGCCCGCACGGATTTGCTTTTGGTCCACTTCCAAAAGGCCTCATACTATTTAAGATATGTTCTCACTTATATACCATTGATCCTTCCTAAGTTTTACCGATGTGGGATGTGGAACTTTGGTCGCTACCCTAACAAATCCTCCTCTCGAACAAAGTAGTACTTTAGCCTCCTCTCAATTGACATCCATCCGCTCACTCTAATCAGGTTGGGGCTGCCTGATCTCTAGAGCCTTTACAGCGGATCTATCTGATCTCGACCATCCTGCCTTGTTCCTTAGCGCCACTCCAAACAAGTAACACCGTCTTGATACACTCCAATCAAGCCCAATCAAGCCACACTGCTTGATGAGCAACGGGCACTCCAAACGAGGATCTCTCCAATCAAGCCACAATGCTTGATGAGCCTCAAATCAAGCCACACTGCTTGATAAGCCACGGGCACTCCAAACAAGGATCTTGAGCATGGCTACTAATTCATCATGTTCGACTAATGAGAATTTCACCCACATCACCCACCACATCGCGTACTGTCTGGGCCTGGAGCTCTGATACCACATGTTGTAGGGAATATTGGGTCAGTATATTCCGCTTTTCTATATAAGTAAGAACACTCTGATCTCCACAATAGCGTGATATTGTCCGCTTTAGGCCCACTGGCCCGCACGGATTTGCTTTTGGTCCACTTCCAAAAGGCCTCATACTATTTGAGATATGTTCTCACTTATATACCATTGATCCTTCCTAAGTTTTACCGATGTCGGATGTGGAACTTTGGTCGCTACCCTAACATTAATAACAGGAAACCCTCTTTGAGGAGCGATGGAGAGAATGCATATGATGATTACTCGAGGTTTGAGGAAGAGAGACCTCAAGATATGTATGAACTTCGTGATAGTCCGCGGGATAGGGGTGCGGCATTTCACGACTACCCCCCAAGGTATCCTCAAAAGAGGTCATTGTATGAAGAACCATGGGATTTGCCAGAAGATGGCTATTCTTATCAGGGTGCTAAGAAAATGAAGAGGGGATCCTTTGTTTTAGATCAAGACCTACCAGAGTACCCTCTTTCCGATTTGCAACAAGAGAGCCATGCTTTTCAAAGGGTGGCTTCTGATTTTCCCCCAGCCGATGCGTTCGAAAGAAACTTCGATGCTCGTAAACAGTTGTCTGGCAGCCGCCCAGGGACTTTGGCTCTATCATATGAGGAAAGGAGCAACGAATTTAGAACTTCTTATGATAAATCTTTGGCAGCGAGTTATCTTGAGAGGCAAAGATATACCCCTGATAGACCATCCTTGAAAGACTGGAAATGGGAAGGGACTATCGCCAAGGGAGGAAATCCTGTTTGTCGTGCTCGCTGCTTTCCTGCGGGGAAGTCCATGGACATGATGCTGCCTGAGTTTATAGATTGCACTGCAAGAACTGGTCTAAAAATGCTTGCTAAACATTATTACCAAGCATCTAACGCATGGGTGGTTTCTTCGTTCCTGAGAGTGATGCTGATATGGCGTTATACAACGAGTTTATGCATTATCTCAAGGAGAAACAACGAGCTGCTGTTTCCAAATTAGATGATAAAACAACATTGTTTCTTGTACCTCCTTCTGAATTCTCAGAGAAAGTATTGAAAGTGCCGGGGAAGTTAAGCATCTCAGGTGTTGTGCTAAGGCTGCAGGACTCTAGTTCTGGATTTCACCAACCAAGTGAGAGAAAAGATCCAAATTCGTCAGATTATCACGGTGAAACCTTTTATCCCAAGCCTTCGCCATCTTCGCAACACTATCCTTCAGTGCCGTATGTTCCCGTTGAAAAGTCTTTTGATGGAAACAATATACCCATGTCAGATCCATCTGCTTCTTTTCCAGGTTCAAGTCGTGATCCCTACCTCAAGGACAGGCATGAGCAACGGTTGTCTCCTCATGATCATCAGTATGAAGTATTATCCAGTAACAGAATCGCACGATCACATGCCTCATCAAATAGCAATGCTCATCTTTCGGCTCCAGGGCCGCACTTGAGAACATCAGAAACAAGCTTGAGTCAATATTATCCAGAAACTGAATCTTCGGTTCCGCAATCTATATCCATTGGTGGTCTGCAACCAGAACTACTTGCGCAGCTGGCATCATCACTTTTAAGACAGCAAAACCAAGCTGGAAGTAGTCAAAACGTATTCACAGGAGAAAATTTGAATCAGCCTGAAAACTTACCTAGACCACAAGATAGGTATGTTCCACAGAACAATCAAGTTGGTCTCGAGTCTTCAGCTTCGCCATTTGGACAACCAGACAGTAAAGGCACTCAGGAAGAACAAGATGCTGACCCGCAGCAACGGCTTCAAGCAACACTACAGTTGGCAGCTGTCCTTCTCCAGCAAATTCAACAAGGAAAAGGTAATTAAATATTGTAGGATCTTAGTTTATGTACTTGAAGTAAATTGCCAAATAACTCTATTACATTGTCATGTTCTTTTTAACAACTAGTAAGTTTCTGTGATCTTCCGTGTTAAATCATATTATGAGCGTATATGGCGGCATTTTTTCTATCTTCTTGTTATCAGTACTCATTAAGGGAGTAACTGAAATTATGTGAAGATTATGTCGCTGTCTTAATTTAATCTTGTTTAAAATTGGGTTTTTATTTGGGAGTTATCTAATGTATCTTCCTTAACTGATTTTGATTAATAAAACATGACACATGTAAGAATATGAAAATGAAAATATAAAAGTACATGTCTGGAAATTGTGGAGTCAAGAAATAAGAAACATTAAAATTTCATTAAACAGAATGCATGAAATGAGAAAGTTTGAAGTTTCAATGAAACAACTGCAGGAAAAAGAGTTGAACAAGGGAAGAAAAGAAACTTAAGCAGGAGGAGCAACGAGGAATGTCAGTCGTGAGATTAAAATACGAATCAGTGCTGAAAATTAAATCTTTTTATGTTTCTAAGAAGGTGGAAAAGATTTTAAGAAAAAAGGTGTAAGGATACGCGGAGTTTTTTATACTCAATGCGTTCAGATAAACCTGCACAATGAAGAATTAGTGTTTCTTTTATATAGAAGATACATTTATAACAAATAAAGTTAGGATTATTATTTCTATGAATAAATTTATTATAAATTTAATAATTAATTATTTTGAAAACTATTCCTGATAATGATGTATTTTTTTGGATAACCTATATTCTTTAGGTTCACGAGATATATTCATCTATGTGTTATGTGTTAAGAGGATAAGACTGTAGGGAAAATTATAAGTTACGAAAATTCTAAAAGAATGATATATAACTAAAGAAGCTTAGAGTCTTCCAAAGTTTTTAACCAAAGAATACTTTCCAAAGTTTTTTTAACCAAAGAATACCTAGAATGCATTAGACGAAGAGTTAACAAAGGTAAAAGATAGGAGAGTCTTTCTTAAAAATTTTAACAAAGAAACATATAACAAAATTTAAACAGAGTTGTGATAATAACATAAAGTAGAAGTAACAAATCGAGAAAGGACATCCAAAGATCTTTAACCGAAAGAGGATCAAAAGATTTTAGGCGAATGAAAGAAGACCATAACCTGTCAAATTTTTTTACAAAGATCGTTAACCGACAAACACCCAAAAGACTTTAACCGATGAACTAACAAAAGTAAAAAGACAATCACTCTTCCATGGACTTTAAAATGAAGACGTGAACAAAGTAAAAATGATAACAAAAGGATGAGAAATATTTTTAATATAGTTACAAATGAAAAGGTATGTTGTCATTATTTAATATGTTATCAAGATAGGTTTTTAATCATCATGACGCGTGTAGTTTTCTGATTGGAGGAAGGAAAAATTTAAATCGTATAAATAAGGGTTTAAATACTAACCTAGGAGTGACTGCAATAATAGAGAAAAAAGATCTTTTGACTTTTAAGGATCCTTTTCTGATTGTGTTTAATTCATTACCGTGGTTTAGTATTTAATAAGGATTTTCCGTCGTCACGAAGGTATCTCAAAATAGAATACGGGTTACTATCGTGACATCTCAAAATAGAATACGGGTTATTAGAGATAATCATTTTACAGTTGGTCCGTGAATCAGATGAAAAGGTAGAGGTCCGCACTAATTTGGGACTGGACCCTGGCAGCTCAGGTGAGAAATAAGGTGGCACGGGGATGAAGCGGAAATCGTGAAGGAAAACAAAAAAAAAAGCCCTCCTAAACCAAAAGAAGAATCCCTTGTTATTTTTGTTATTTTTTCTCTCGTCTTGAACCCCGATATATCGAATTAAATACCTCTTTGAATAATTCCTACCACCATAAGGTTATTTGTTTTCCTATGATGGCAATCTTTATCCGAAGAAGAAGAAAACTTCTCTAAATTAGAAATAAAATAATCACTAGACTCCGAGGAATACAATGATATCTACTCTTTCTCTCATTTCTTAAGAAATGATGGATTTTATATGACCGAAACTATTTTCTTTGGTATTTTTCATGGTTACACAAAGATTCGAACTGAACGTCATCTCCCTCAAAAACCTCTTCCCCTCCAGCGACTTTCTCAATTTTAGATCATAACTTTCTTGGTCAATCTACCTTTTTTTATTTCTACACTTTTAAACACATTGATATTATCGTGTAATTTATCATAATGCTCTTCTAAGGTCAATTGATGTCATTTCTCTTCATACTGGTGTTGTGCTTGATAATCATCCACCAAATAATCAGAAACCTCTCCAATAGTTTGTCTTTTATATACCTACTCCAGGATTCGCGGGAATCTTGGTATTTATCTCTCTCATAAATATCTAAAAACGAGTCTAGCACATTGATGTTTTTGGATGTTCGTATCCGGGTACCTGTCTAGGCACCCACTATGGTCGTCATTAATGACACATATCTCTTGTAAATCTATAGAACTTTCACTTTCAAGTACTGTCATTAAAGGTTTAGGAGAAACAAATGAGATAGAAATTTATTATTATCATCATAATTCATCATAAAAGTTCTTAAATTGCTCAAGATGATTGTACGGATCCATATTTGTATCAAACTTCTCCACTTTAGATATATCAAAACGCTTGACTCGATGCTTAGAAATGATTTTTGCCAATAATGAAGACTACCTCCAATTGTATCCCTGACTATACTAGTGATCGTCGTTAGTCGTTGCATATAGACCATGCTTGGATGAATTTGAAAATTGGTTGTTTACTTGTAGTAAAATCCTAAGTTCCCATCAAACTTTTTCAACCTTACCTCCCCTAACCACCTTATCTTTAACCTTATAAACCCCTTTCTTATCTAAGGAGTGCCGTTATTTTTGTTATTTTTTCTCTCGCCTTGAACCACGATATCGACTTGAATACCTCTTTGAATAATTCCTACTACCAGAGTTTATTTTTTTCCAATGATGGCGATCTTTATCCAAAGAAGAAGAAAACTTCTATGAATGAGAGATAGAATAATCACTAGACTCCGAGTAATGCAACGATATCTACTCTTTCGCTCAATTCTTAAGAAATTGTGGCTTTTATACGACCGAAACTACTTTCTTTGGTATTTTTTATGGTTTTGCAATGAGTTGAACTCAACGTCATATCCCTAAAAAAAGTCTTCCCCTCAAACAGCTTTCTGAATTTGAATCAGAACTTTCTTGGTCAAGCTACTATTTTTTATTTCTACACTTTTAAACACATTGATATTATCGCGTAATTTATCATGATGCTCTTCTAAGGTCAATTGATGATGTTGCTCCTTGTAGTGGTGTTGTTCTTGATAATCATCTACCAAATAATCGGAAACCTCTCCAATTGTTTGTCCCACTATACCTATTGCAGGATCCGCATACATCTCGGTATTTCTTTCTCGTAAATATTTAAAAACGAGTCTAGCAAGTTAATGTTTTTGAATGTTCGCATCTGGGTACTTGTCTAGGCTCCCACTATGGTTTCCATTAATGACACGTGTCTCTCGTAAATTTACCACTTTAAAGTACTGTCATTAAAGGTTTAGGAGAAAATATGAGATAGAAATTTAGACAATGCTTCGATGGATTTGCAAATTGGTTGTTTATTTGTAGTAAAAACTTAGGTTCCCATCAAACTTCTTCAACCTTACCTCCCGTAACCACCTTATCATTAACCTCAAAATCCCCGTTATTATCTGAGGAGTCACGTTGTTTTTGTTATTTTTTCTCTCGCCTTGAACCCCGGTATTGACTTGAATACCTCTTTGAATAATTCCTACTATAAGAGTTTATTTTTTTTATGATGGTGATCTCTATCCGAAGAAGAAGAAAACTTCTCTAAATCAGAGATAGAATAATTACTAGATGAGTAATGCAACGATATCTACTCTTTCTCTTATTTCTTGAGAAATGGTGGCTTTTATACGACCAAAACTACTTTCTTTAGTATTTTTCATGGTTTTGCAAGGAGTCGAACTGAACTTCATCTCCTAAGAAACCTCTTCCTCTCCAGCAACTTTCTGAATTTTAGATCAGATGTTTCTTGGTCGAGCTACCAATTGTTCTATATTCACTTTTAACGAAGTGATTTTATCGCGCAATTCATCATGATGCTCTTCTAAGGTCAATTATTGTTGTTTCTCTTCGTACTAGTGTTGTGCTTGATAATCATCCACCAAATAATTGGAAACCTCTCCAATAGTTTGTCATGCTATACCTATTGCAGGATCCGCCTGCATCTCGGTATTTCTTTCTCTTAACTATCTAAAAGCGAGTCTAACACGTTATTGGTTTTAGATGTTCATATCCGGGTACCTGTCTAGGCTCTCACTATGGTCGTCACTAATTACACATGTCACTCGTAAATTTATAGAACTTTTATCTATCCGTTTATACCACTTTAAAGTACTGTCATTAAAGGTTTAAGAGAAAACATGAGATAGAAATTTATCGTTATAGTCATAATTCATCATAAAATTTCTTAAATTGCTCAAGGTGATTGTACGGATCCATATTCCTATTAAACTTCTTCACTTTAGATAATCAAAACGCTTGAGTCGATGTCTGAAAATAATTTTTTCTAATAATGGAGACTACCTCCAGTTGTATCTCTGACTATACTGGTGATCGTCGTTAGTCGTTAGTCGTTGCATATAGACAGTGTTTGGATGGATTTACAAACTGGTTTTTTATTAGTAGTATAAACTTATGTTCCCATTAAACTTCTTAAACCTTACCTCTTGTAAGCACCTTATCTTTAACCTCAGGATCCCCCTTCTTATCTGAGGATTCACGTTATTTTTTTTATTTTTTCTCTCGTGTTGAACCCTGGTATCGACTTGAATACCTCTTTGAATAATTCCTACTACCAGAGTTTATTTTTTTTCTTATGATGGCGATCACTATCCAAAAAAGAATAAAACTTCTCTGAATCAGAGATAGAATAATTACTAGACTCCGAGTAATGCAACGATATCTACTATTTCTCTCATTTCTTAAGAAATGATGGCTTTTATATGACCCAAACTACTTTTTTTGGTATTTTTCATGGTGTCGCAAGAAGTAGAACTCAACATCATCTGTCTAAAAAAACTCTTCCCCTCCAGGAACTTTCTGAATTTTAGATCATAACTTGTTTGGTTGAGCTACCATTTTTTCTTTATGCACTTTTAATGCAGTAATTTTATCGCGCAATTTATAATGATGCTCTTCTAAGGTCAATTGATGTTGTTGTTCTTCGTACCGGTATTGTGCTTGATAATCATCCACCAAGTAATCGGAAACCTCTCCAATAATTTGTCCTTCTATACCTATTGCAGGATCCGCCTACATCTCAGTATTTCTCTCTCATAACTATCTAAAAACGAGTCTAGCAAGTTAATGGTTTTTTACGTTCGTATCTGGGTACCTGTCTAGGCTCCTACTATGGTCGCCATTAATGACAATAACTAATTGAGGGGAAAAATCTAAAATATTTCAAGAAAATCCAGACAAATGTTATAGAGATAAGCTTAAAGGAGAATTTTATAGAGAGAAGCTCTCAAAAGTAGTAAAAATGTTTATTCACCATTTCCTAGAAAATGTACATTGCTTAATAATTGTTCACTTTTGTTTATATCATTAATTCACTAATATTAAATATATTTAATCTTATTACACGAATTACTCTTAATATTATACATTTTTGGGTGTATACTACAAAGTAAATTTCGGTCCAGTATTTTACTGGTTCGACGTGCTCGTTAGATTAATGTTGTCCTTGTCACTAACAAACGGACAAACTACTAATCCTTGAAATTGGTACAGAAACCTCCAAGAAATTCGACCTTATTTAGATTTTAAATACTAAAAACAAAAAATATAATTAGATATGTGATAGTTTCAAAAAATATCACTAGAAAATTGATATAATTCTAAATTTAAAAAATTAAATATAATATTTTTTAGGGGTAGGTTTAATTTTAATTGAACACGAACCTTAGAGTGAATATATTTTTTAGCGTTAAGAGTATCCATAATTATAATTTTAAAGTGTGTGAGATAGGAGCTCTGATGAGATTTAGCTACAAAGACGTCTGTTAGAACCTAAGAAAATAAGCTTTGTTAAGACTTGTGAATAAGAAACTGCTAAAACCAAAGTGCATGAATATTATCTGTTGAAACTTAGGTCTTGAGACTTAGCTGATGAAACCGAAGTGATTGAACACTATGTGTTGGAACTTAGGATTTGGATCATTACATATCGAAGCTTCTGAATATTACTTTAACGCTTCAAACGAGGTTCATTATTTATGAGAAGAATCTGAATTGATGGAACATCATCAACCATTGATAAAACATTTTGGTCTGAGCATCCCTGAAAGTTAGCCAGAATAGTACTGCTTTGAAAATTTAAGATGTCAAAGGTGGGTGTACTACATGTCAGATAGTACAGACCAGTATTGATGTCACGATGGATGGTTACGTTCATGTCAACCAACCATAACACTTGGGATCTGCTTGAAGTTGTTCATTTTTACCTTTGAGGACCTTCGAGTAAGGTTGTTACCAATCCAGTTTGGTTTGGGTTTTGATAGATTGGACTGAACCATTAAGCTTATCGATTTGGATCGTATGGGACCACTAAGCGTATCGGTTTGGACAGAACTTCAGCATAAAGCTTTCGGTTTTAGTTTTTGGAACCATACAAGACCACTAAGACTTTGGTTCGTATCGGTTCAATTTGGTTTGCTACGGTCCGATTTGGTTCCAGCTTGGTCTAGCTTTGGTTCAGTCCGATTTCGTTCGGTATGGTTTCAGTTGGGTCATTTTTGGTTCGGTCTTGGTATATTTCGGTTTGGTCTGATTTCTATCTGGCTCGGTCCATTTAAATAAACTCAAATTATGATTTTTTTTTATAATTTTTATTTAAATAAATCATATAAAAAATAAAATTTAGAATTTAATATTTGACGTTTTACAAATAGTCATTACCTAATAATTTTGGTAATATAATGTATGAAAATAATTATAAAAAAAAATAGTTGGCCGGTTCAATCGGTTTTCCGGTTTTATCGATTTGGTTCCAAATCGGTTCTACCGGATTATCAGTTTTATTGGTTCGATCCTGAATTGATTATTTTGCTTTGGTTCCTTATTGGTCTCTATATTTAGAATCAAACTACAAACTACACCATTAAGGTTCGGTCCAGCTCTGATCGGATTGGTTTCGATCCAGTTCATGGTTCTCAAGAACCGGTAACAGCCTCGACTGAAAGACATCATATGATATGAAGTACTTTATGTCAACGAGTTGATGATTATTCCAAAATATTATAGATTATACATTTAAGGATAAGAGATTAAGAATGTTTATGCTTCTAAGGATCGAAAGAAGCTAGTAAGAATATGAATGGGAAGATGGTGAAGTAGTTGAAAACTGACAACGACTTGGAATTTTCGAATTAACCATAAACTAATTAATGTCTAAACTTGACATTTCTAGATACAAAATTGTGAAAGAAACTCCCTAATATAATCGAATTATTGAGAAGATGAACCAAACCTTATTGGAAAAAATAAGGTGTATGCTTCTCATAGTTAAAATGGGCCAAAGGTTTTGAAAGACCTATCATTACAACTACATACATCAACAACATAAGTCCATCTATGGAAATAAATTTCAAGTGTCTACACGAGAAATACAGGAAAAAAACAAATGTTGGAATATTTTAGAGTATTCGGATATGTTTTCTATGCACACGTGAAGCAAGATAAGCTTTAGCCGAGAGCACTAACATGTTTGTTCCTTGGCTATCTCGAATGAGTAAAAAGGTATAAGGTGTGGTTTCTGGAACATGTAATACATCAAACTTTAATTAGCTAAGATGTTGCATTTAGTGAAAGAGTTATGCCACCGTTGAAGAAGGCTGAGACGATTCCTAATAATACCGAGAAATAAGATTAAGTTAAGATAAGGTCTGAACAAGAGAGTGAGGTCGAAGATGCTTATGTTAAAGATAACTCCAAACTTGTTATAGTTTCAGCTTATGCATATTAAGTTTAACAATTGCATGGCTTAGACATTGACTGAGAGTTTGATGCTCAAAAACCTTCGATGACACACTAAAGAAAAATAGGATGAAACTTCCAGTTATCAGTTAGTGGGGGATACGACATATAAACCTAAGAAGCATATCCAAATGTAGAATCTTTCTCAATTAAAATACATGAAGATGTTCTTAAACTTGAGAGTTTTCACGATGTTATGGAGCGCAATTATAAGCTGAGGGGGTTGAAGTCCATGAGAAAAGAACTGAGTTCTTTGAATTAGAATGACACTTTGATTCTTGTCAAGTAGTCAAAGAGTCATAAGATTGTTGGTAGTAAACGGATATTGAAGAGGGTTATGTTGTTAATGTTTTCTATATTTGATCTTTTATTATATCAAATGGTTGTTTATAATACCTTCATGCATTCAAAACTGGAGAAGACTATATACATGAGTCAGACTCAAAGTTTTAAAAATGAAGGAGATGTGTGTTTGTGAAAATACTTAATATGGGCTGAAATAGTCACTAATTCAGTAGAAATTAATAAATTTAATCAATTATGGGATGAGTTATTATGACAATTTTATTTATTATGATACAAAAAACACACATGGAGAGAAAATAATATGTTGCTACTATATGTGGATGACATACTAATAGTTGGAAATGAAATGATGATTAAGAGTTTAAAGACCCAACTGAAAGGAGAGTTTCAATGAATGATATGTTAAATGCTAAGAGGATACTTAGTATAGAAACCAAGAGAAACGTATGTATATTCCTAACTCAACAAAAATACATATAGATGTTTCTAAAAAAATTGGTATGACCAAATTCTGAGAGTATGGAACTCTTATGGGTAACCTTACAAACTTAATATAACTCAAGCACCAATCAATGGAAAATATAAGAAGTTAATGAAACAAATACCTTATGCTTATATATTACTGGATGAATTATGTACGCAATGATATGCACGAGACCATATCTAGCACAATTAATTAGTATTTTGAACAGATTTATAGCTAATCCTGGGAAACCTCACCATAAAACCCTTCTAATGGCTCATAAAATACTTTAATGTTTCGAATACTAGGTTGTATTATAATCAAATGTATAAGGTTGATAAAATACTGACGGGGTATGTGGACTCGGATTATGCAGAATGCATTAACAACAAGAATTTAACTTCTGGTTCTCTGTATAATATCTTGATTGAGTGGTTAGCTAGAAATTGTTTATTCATAAGATTTTTTTACTTATGATATATATAAGACAAATATTTGATTGCTACTAAAACAGTGGAACAACCCATATGGTTGAAAGGATCATTGAGCGAGATCCTTGGTATATAGAAGTAAATGACTTTGTTATGTAAGAATATTATTACACTTCACTTGATAAGGAATATGAAGTTTCATGAGCGAATGAAGTATGTAGATATCAGGTTTTACTTCATATGAGATATGGGGGAGAGAGAAAGTTAAGGTTGCAAAGATTACAAGTGTTAAAAAATCTTTTGATGATTTGGCCAATGTATTACTGGTTTCAAAGTTAACAAACTACATGAGAGTTTTTCAAGTGTAAGAAGAAAGTGGATTGAATATCTTTACAAAAGATTAGTTGAAACATAGGTGCAACAGATACTATACTCATTGTAATCCTAGTTGGATAATTTTTAGGTGTAGGCTCAAAGTGATTGGGTGAGTAAATGTTGGAACTTAAGTGCATCAATTGTTGAGACCTATATATAGGAACTATTACACCTCTAAAGTGTGTGAGGCATGAGCTCAGCCAAGACTAATATGTTGATATTTTACTTGGATCCTAAGAGAATGAGCTTTGTTGAGACTTATAAATTTGGAACTTGAGTGCAGGGACTTAGTTGTTGGAACTTAAGTACAAGAACAATACATGTTGGAAGGAGTTGTTACCTACTGAAGCTTTTGAATATACATTGACGTTTTTAGATGAGACGAGGTTCGATATTTATGAGATGACATCTTAATTGATCATGATGTATTTGATATTAGTGTTCATGTATGTTTTTTATAATAGTACTACTGTTGCAGATTTCATATGTCATAAGATGGTCTCACTACCAATCATATATTATACGTCATTTCCTCTCATTTATTTGCAGGAACAAGCTGTTAGTTGCTAGTGTGACCCTAGATTACTATATTATCCTTCTTTAATGATATAAATAGTGATCAAAAGTTTGACGAAATTTTTTAACAATTAGTGTAGCAAGTAGCTGGAGAGAGGAAAACGAGATATTTATTGGGTTTTAAAGAAATAACTATAATCAGGATATTTCTTGAAAGAAAAACCGAGAGAAACACAGAAGAGACATAGTTCTTTCAATAAGCTTGAGAAGCTTTGAAACACAAGAATATTGGTCTTCTTAGTTGTGTTTGAGAGTTTCATTTTAATGTATAAAATCAATGTTCGTTGATGATGGATGTAGAATTTTTTTACAATCAAAACCACGTTAAATCTTGTCTTTGTGTAATTGATTTTAGTCATGTTCTTTTTGTTAAATTTTTTTGCATTTGGAAGAAAATATTTGAAGCTCTACTTTTTTTTCTGCCACAATCTACTAGGAGTTAATCACCACTTGGGTTAAGTTTTGGCCTACTTCCAAACAATGCACCAACTTAACCTAATTCTTCGCCAACTATCAAAAACTTTAATCTTGTTTTCCTAATAATCAGTATGGTGAGTGTGCATAATGTTTAATAATATTTATTATAGACGATAAACACAAGGTAGAATGATGAAGATTATTTTGAGATCTTGAGTTTAAAGATTCAGATTTCACCAAAAAATCAAACAAAATCCTAAATTTGAGTTTAATGAAGTGCGATCTTGATAAATTCATCGGAGAAAATTATTTCAATATCTTGAGAATTAATACTATAGCATTCCTAGTATATAAAAGGTTGTTTGTTTCCGTTGAAGAAAAAGTTACAAAAAATGTTGATCCCGAAGTGTTTTCCAAGCCATATAGTATTCTGATCTTGAGTTTGAAATATAAGGTACTCCCGAGAGGTGTTTGAAGTGCCTACAGATTTAGGGATATAAAATAGGCTATAATTGATGAGTTTGATTTCTTAAATCGTATTAGTAAATAAGTGAAGTCAAGTTTTTAGAGACAAAAATTGATTATAGGAAGAGAAAATGAGAGTACTCAAATGTTCTAACTCAAAAATCCAACATTTTTATTCGATCAGCCTTGACCTTTATATAGAGGCGCAAGGACTTAGCTCATAACTGAAAATGGTTACATAAAGGGGCTAATTTCACATTAGTCTCTCACTAAAATATATAGTCCTAAATTCCTCCTTTAACTTTACAATCTGTTATATAAAGTTTTATTATTTATATTTTAGTCCTCAAAGTTCCACTTCCTTATCAGTAGCCCACTTAGTTCTCATATCAGTAAATGAATGAGAACTAATCAACTTCGGACGTAAGCAGAAGTGAAGATAATTTCATCTTCTACAGTTCGAACTGTGTTAATCATTCTGTTATACCATTATTTGTATCAAGTACATCAAAATATTTCAACAGAAAATGGCCATTTGTTATCGAAATTCGAATTGACAGCTAATAATCTTAGGTGTCAAACCTAGGTCTCAGCAATATCGCACTTCGAAGCGGCAACTAATAATCTTAGGTTTTAAATCTACTTCTGAGTAAATAATGACACTCTATGGGCTAGGTCTACATTTAGGCCCATGGTATGACATGCGTTGTACTCTCATCTTACGCAACCGCTTCAACTTTTATCCAATCAAGGTCCACATTTTCCACTTCTCAACACAACCTTTCTATTCCTATAAATCCCATGATAACCATTTGTTTGATTCACAAACCAAATTTCTTGAGAGAGAAATCGTAAAAACTCTAAACTCTTTTGCTACCTTCACTGGCTTCTTCAAACTACTGGTTACTTTCACTAAAAAAACTCATCTTTTTCGATCAATCTTCACCGAGTTTATGAGTAAGCGTCCAAAATCGAGGAGATCTAAAGCCATAATTCCCAAAGAACCTAAATTCCCAAAGTCAGACAAAAACGTCTTCGGAGCTTACGATTACTTCTGTATCAGTGAAAGAGCAGAGGAATATCAAGAAGCTTGGTTAATCAATAACGATCCTCGTAGTTTGTATACAGAAACAGTACACTACGGTAACTTCGATCCTTCCAAAACTCCTGGTTTTTCACCTTCTCCTCTAATTGAAGAAAACCAGTCCTCAAAAACTCGAAAACCAAAAGCACCTCGAATTTCACCCTCTCTTTCTAAATCATCACGTCAAATTAATTGTGAAATAAGAAAATATTCTTCAAAACAATCCAAAGCAACCCCTTCCTCAACCAACCTTTCAAAAACTTGTCCCCCACGAGTTCTTAGGAAGAAGACTTTCATAGCTATGGGAGACAATACCGATGTTACGTCAAAACCATCTACCAGTTCTCCTCCCCGGAGGGAAATTGCTGAGACATCTGGATCAACTTAACAAAGTCCCTTGAAGAATCCTCCTCAACTGAGAGATGAAGCATCAGAAGAAGTTGATTCTGATGCTAATTAGTAAAATAATGAGGCTGATACAGAGAAAGAAGCTTCGAAAGAATCAGAGAATACTACTCAAGAAAAAATCTGTAAACCAAGACTCAAGAAGGCTCTTATTACCATATCTGAGGAGGAAATTGCATTAATTGGTGAAAACTTGAGGTCTCTTGATGTGAATTATGTTGTAGCTCTAAGAGCGTTTCATACATATACTACAAACAGAGCCAAGCAAATGATTTGAAGAAGCAGTGAGGAATAGGAGACAACATTACACTTTTTCTTCCCAAAAAAAGGGAAACACCCTTAGATTACAAAAACGATGAACTGGTAGTCTATCCAGAAATCATCAACTAGTGTCTTCGATTCCCACTGGACCCCGTGTTAGTTGATTACTTTGAACTTTTGAATTTGTGTCAAACCCAAATGACACCAATCAATGGTTCATGCTTCTTTCTGTAATTATGTCATCCTGTTTGTCCAAACTTTTAATCAACATTAAAGATTTTCTATCTTTAACCAAATTGTCAAATGGACCAGTACTTCCGTTTTACTAACTTACATTAGATAATGACCTAAAAATCATGGACGATCTCCTAAAAGCATAAAAATTTTGGAAGCAAATTTTTATCTTCATTTCAGGAGCACGGGAAAATGGTAAAGTTATATCTGAAGTCAAGTCATCAAGACTAAACCTCGTATGGAGGAGTAGTTGTAAGTCTCTTAATAATTTTTTTAAAATTAAATTTTAACTGTTGTTACCCTCATTCATTATTAACATATATATTCTGAATAGAAATTCCGAGGCGTTATACCATTTGTCGAGAAAAATCTTCATTAAGCTTGTTGCTTGGTCTGAAAAATAATGGAATAACGCTTTCTACACAGCCTTCGAACCCATCAACTTTCTCAATAGTCACCTATTTCCAATCACGCATGGAATCTTTCGTCCTGAAAATTGATAGAGCCACCCAACCCTCGACAAGCTGTCAAAATATTGGTCCATCTCGACTGCAAAGTGTTCTTACCCATTCATAATAGATCAGGCATCTACCTTCCCCAAAAGAAGAAGGAAAAAAAGAATAAAAAGGCAGCTAGTACATCTGGTGCTAGCCCTTCAACTGTTCCGAAGCCCAAAGGTTCGAATCGAAAATCAAAAGAAAACATAATTTCCACAATCGGAGAACGAATAGAAGGGGGACCTTCTCCAAAAAATAAGAAAACTGTTGCTTCTTCGAAAAATAAATGTACCACTAGAACCAACCCCCATAAGAAAGGGAAGAAGGAAACAATGGAGACCATCGAAAAAATATTATCCGATGATAACGAAGTTTTTACTGCAGAAAATCAGCAAAGTCATCAAAAGAAAATTGAAGGAAATGATGAAGACACTACCAACCATCAAAAGGAAATTGCTGCTGCAGAAGATAACCAATGTGATGTTCATTTTGATCCTAACGGTTGCATTAACTTCGAAGAATCGCAAGAGCTTGCTGGAGAAGAAGATCCCATCATTCAAGAGATTCAAACTCATTTTCATAACTTCGGTACAAGGTCTGCCCGTGCTACTTCTGAAGTCATATCTCCTGAGGTTACTGTTCCTTCCACCTCTTTGGCCCTTAGTCCTCGACCAAGCCCATCGGTTTTTCCTCCCGCAGAACCATCTGAAGAAGTTCTAGATCCTCTTCATCCTTTTTCCGATTTAGATGATGCAGCGCAGAATCTTACTCAAGAAGTCGATCAGTTTCATGGATTCCAACTAGCCAGGTTTGTTTTTCTGATTTAGATGATGCAGCGCAAAAGATTACTTAAGAAATCCTTTTTCCGGTTTAGATGATGCAGCGCAAAAGCTTTTTGTATAGCTAAAGAGATGGTTCGTTTCAAAGGTGCTGCTACCACGAAGAAAAAAATGAGGGAAATATATGATGACCTCGTGATATATCAGTTTCATGGATTCCAACTAGTCAGGTCTGAATTTCTTCGAGGACTCCTTCATGTCAAGGAACAACTCAGAGAAATGCATCAAAGGGAAAAAATACGACATCAATAGTTCCTATCTGAGTGAGATAGAGCGAGTCAAAACTAAGCATCCTGCTGAACTGGGTTCAGAGAATAAAAAATTCAATGACCTTCAAACTTCTCTTACCAATAGTGAAGCAGAATAAAAAAAAGTTGTCCGGTGAGATGGCTACTCTGAAAGCTAAATTTGATAAAGAAAAGAAAATTGATGTCACTGTTGCTAAAGATGAGTGCTCGAAAGACATGTTGACTACTATTACTGATGGCAAACAACCAAAACCCATCACACTCCTTCGAGAAATTGATGCCTCATATCCCAAACTTGATATTTCCAACTTTTGGAATAAAAACCCTATCAAACGTCGTCCTAGTGAATCCTTCGATCCTGTCTCAAGCACATCATCTGAAGAAGAAGACTTAAAAGAAGATTGTGAAGAGAGCTATGAGGAAGAGTAATTTAACTATCTCATTTTTATTTTTTGTACCTGTCATTTTATCATTGTAACATTTTGTGTTCATCGAACTAATCTGAATGACAAAGGTATTTGTTTACGCGTTATCTTCCAAGTTATATTAACTTTTCGAAGTGAAATAATTATATAATATATTAAATAATCATTACGAAACAGATCACCTCAAATTTTATAGTGTCTTTAATGAACGTAACACTTCGAACATCATAAAGTGTTTAATGAACGTAAGACTTCAACATCATAAAGTTTTTAATGAAAGTAAAATTTCAAAGATCATAGTGCATTTAATGAGTGTAGCACTTCGACATCATAGTGCATTTAATGAGCGTAACACTTCGAACATGGTTGTTTTCTTCGAAAAGTGTATGCAACACTTCAGAATATTCTACTCTTGGTAAACCTCAAAGATGATCAATCACCAAAATAGTTTAAATAAACAATTGTAAACAACCATTGGCCAAAAAATGTATTTTATTGATAATTTTGAATATGTACATATGCCTCGTTAAAACCTCCATGGGCTAACATGGTAGGAAATAGTGCGATAATCAATCAAAGAAAACGATTTCAATATACAAACATAGTTATTCCCATTACAACTTCAGATGTTGTATATTCACGGGTGTTGAAGCATCTTCCCCTGATTGTCACAAATGCTATAAGGGCCTGGCTTTATCTTTTCAACAACCATATAGGATCCTTCCCAATTCGGGGCCATCTTTCTGAGGCTCTTCTCCTTGGTGTGTAGAAATAATTTTCTCAACATTTTATCACCTAACTTACACTCTCTCCTTTTCACTCTCGAATTATACCTATTCTTTATAGAAACTTGCTCGTTTGGCTTCATCATTCAACATTTAAGAATATTATGTTATCTTAAAAGATGACAAAGTAGATTCCACGGGGTTAAAACATCCATTTCATATGTTTAAAGCAAAAGGAGTTTCTTTAGTAGCTTTTCTATGAGTTTTCCGATAAGCCCATAGTACTTCTTGCAAATAATTAGGCCACTTTCCTGCCGCTCCTATTAAATTCTTCTTCAAACCTTTCAAAATAGACATGTTTGTCACCTCTACTTGCCCATTTGCTTGGGGATTAAATGGTGTTGAAAACACTGCTTAATTCCCTTTGACGCACAAAATGAAACCATTTCCCTATTATTAAATTGAGGACCATTGTATGTGGTAATCTTTCGAGACACTCCAAAATGACAAAATATATTGTTTACGGTGAATTTAATCACGTCCTTTGCTTTTGTTCCAGACAATGGATCTGCTTTGGCCACTTTGTAAAATAGTCTACTGCAACAATTATCATTTGTCTCCCTTCAGAAGCCATTGACAAAGGTCCCACTAAATCTATTCCTTATATATCCCATGGAATGGCTTCGGTAATAGACATAAGTGGAACTGCTATCTTATGAATAGAATTAGCAAATCTTTGACAAGTTGCACAGCTTCAAACCAAATTCTTGGCATCGTTCATGATTGAAGGCCAATAAAACTTACACACGAAACTCGACGAGTTAATGTCTTATAGCCACAATGCGTTGATCATTCTCCATCATGCAACTCTGACAAAACTTCCTGTGACTCTTATCTATTCAAACATCATAGTAAGAGCCTACTCAATGCTTTCTTGTACAAAACTCCATTCAAAACTATGTAGCCAAAAGCTTTGCTTCGTAATTTGTTGGCCAGTTTTGTATCTTCAAGCAACTCTTCTCTAATAAAAAATTCAAAATATCAGTTCTCCAATCGATTTTGACTATATGTAGGATGAAAAACATTTCCTTAATAGATTCACATTGATGTGATTGATTAAAATCAAGGGACTTTCTTGCAGCAAAATCCACGGATATTCTTCCTTGTAAGAAACATTTGCAAATGGGTCAGCCACTATATTACTAATTGAGAATCTATCTCTAATCGTACTAAAGTTGCTCCACATATTTTTGCAAGTCTCAAACCAGCTAAAGCAGCTTCGTATTCAACTTCGTTGTTAGAAGCGTGAAAACCAAATTTGATAGATTGAAACATTGTTTCTCCACATAGAGCAACTAATTGAACTACAACGCTACATCTCAAAACACTAGAACCGCCATCAGTTCGAATAACCCACGTCGAATTTATTGGTAAAACATCCTTGTTATCCTCTTTATCCAATCTGCTTGAATGGAATTCCACAAGGAAATCTTCCAAATCTTGTACTTTAATTGCAGTTCAAAGTGTAAATGTAATATCAAAATTTCCCGATTTCACTGACCACTTGGTCATTCTCCCCGAAATATCAGGACGTTGCAAAATATTTTTCAATGGGAATGAGGTCTGAACTTTGATGGTATGAGCTTGAAAATAAGGTCGCACCTTTCTCGCAGCCACCACCAATTCCAATACTAGTTTCTCAAGTTTCAAATATCTATTTTCTAGTTGCCAGCAAACTTTTACTGACATAGTACACCAGCTTCAGAATTCCTGAATCTTCACCTATCAATACTGCACTTACTGCACAATCTGATACCGCAATGTACAAAGAGAGTTGTTCCCCACTTTGATGCTTAGATAATATCTTTGGTGATGATAATAAATCCTTGATGCTTGCAAATGCTTCTTCACAATCTGAAGTCCACTTAAATTTCTTTGGCCCTCGTAATACTTGAAATAAAGGAAAACATTTATGAAAGAATCTAGAAATAAATCTGTTAAGTGCTACTAATCTTCGTGTCAAAAATTGTACTTCCTTGATAGTTCGAGGCGATTTCATATATACTACAAATTTTAACTGTTATGGGTCAGCTTCTATCCCTCTTTCACTGATAACATAACCCAGGAATTTCCCTGATCGAACTCCAAAATTACATTTTTCAGGATTCAATTTTAGCCTTATTGCCCTTAAAGTCAGAAATATCTCCTCTAAATCTTCCGAGTGCGCATCATCTACTAATATTTTTACCACCATTACATCAATATATACCTCCATATTTATTCCGATCTAGGTAGGAAAATTTTTATTCATTAACCTTCGGTAACTAGTCCTAGAATTTTTCAATCCAAAAGGCATAACCTTATAAGAATGCAAGCCCTATCAATGATGAAAGTAGCATATTTTTTCTCCTTCTGATCCATTTGGATCTTGTTATATCCTGTAAAAGCATCTATAAAAGTTAATATTTTGTTTCGTGAAGTGGAATCAAGCACGATGTCTATTCGAGGAACAGGAAACGGGTCTTTAGGACAAGCTCGATTTAAGTCCGTAAAATCAACACACATTCTCTATTTCCCATTTTTCTTCTTCACGACTACCAAGTTTATCGTCCATAGAGGATATTGTGATTCCTTTATATGTCTGACCTTAGATAAGTGGTCAACTTCAGAAACAATATCTTCTTCCGTTTCTGATAAAAATGCTCGCCACTTTTGAATTACAGGTTTCACTTTTGAATTACAAAAATTGTAACAGTTGTTGACGTAGAACTTGGGTTAGTAAGGTTCCTATTTGAACTTCTCTTCCCTTAGAAAAATTATACTCTTTTATGTCTTCACTTACTGTTAATGACCCTAAAGTTTCCCAACGATCGCCAACCCTTTCATCGAAATCCGAGGTCAACTCCCTGACTGTTATTCGTTCATCATATCACCACATTGGATCCTCGAATCCGAAATGCAGTGGCGTAGCATTCCCTTGCAACCTTTTGTTCGCTTCGAACGATCCCTACACGGTCTCCAACGACATATTTGAAACACTGATGTACTGTTGATACAACGACATACATCATTGACAACCAGGACCTTCAAAAATGGAATTATAACTTGTAGGACAGTGTACCACCATAAAAATTACTTGAACCTTCTTCTAGAAAGTTCCCTTCCCAAACTTACTTCCCCTCCAAATTATCCTATTACCCGTGCAGTTACCCTAGTAAAACCAATGATTGTGCGCTCTGAATGAGAAATCCGATGAGGATTGTGTATCCTATCAAACGTTTCTTTAAAAAGTACTTTCTTAGAACTCCCAGTATCTATCAGCACGCGTCGAATCTCAATGCCAACACCTTAAACCATAATGACCACTGCATCCTCATGTGGCCCTACAATACCTCGTAAATTATCCTCATCGAAAAGGATAAAGGGAATGTCTCTCTTTCCATACGAATAAGTAGACATTTTCCCCTCTATCTGAGTTGTCAAACTTAGAATATGTCTTTTTTATCGAGCTATTTGTATTACCAGTCATCGAATCGCCCCCAAAAATGGCCAATCACTCATAATACTCAAACAGACTTCGTATATGCTCCTTCTTTATTGGCTCGTCCACCGCCATCAAGATTAACCTGTATTTATTCATATCCAAGTACTCCGAGGCAGCATCAAATTCATTAACCTTCGAATCCAAAATCATCAAATTTTTAGCTTGCGCATTTGAATTGGCTTGCCATGAAGTCGATCCTAAAGGATTTTTCAATGGATTAATGTGTGCTTTCACATAAGTTAGTAACTTTCCATTTTTAATTTAGATTTGAACTTCTTTTTTCAAAACGATACAACCATTAGTATCATGACCAATATCATTATGATATCTACAAAATTTGTTATTTCGCTCCTCCTTTGGCCTGTTGATTGGAGAGGGCTTCCTGAAATTTACATATCCTTTGGTTTTATCAAAAATTAGAGCCACACTTTTAGTCTGATCTGCATAATATTCAGGTCTTATCCATTGATTTGGCCTCGGCCTGTTAAATTGGTATGATGGAGCTTGATACGAATATCATCTGGTTCGATGTGGTAGGTTGTTGTTATTCCTTGGATGGGCTTGCTGAGAAGAATTTGAAGACTTCCCCTGATTAAGTAGCACCTGGCCAGAATTCTTTTGAACAATAGATGCTACACCTTGAACCTTAGTCGATTATTTCACCTGAGTCATCAAAGCCCCAAAAGTTAAAGCTCTTCTTTTGATTGTCTCATTAGCCAAATCACCTGGCAACAGTCTCTGACAAAAAACAGCCATTGCCACCGACTCTTCACAATTGTCCAAATTTTCTTTTGTCGAAACAAAGCGCTTCGTGTAATCCTTCAACTGTTCTCAAACCGATTTCTTGCATTGGGTAAGTATGTCCCCGCTTTCGAACTATCTCCTTATTCCCAATGAACCGTCTTCAAAAATCAATATAAAAATCTCTGAAATTTGAAATGGATCCTATGGGAATTTGGTTATACCACTTCAAAGTTATTCCCTTAAAAGTCTGTGAGAAAGACCGACATACCAACCTGTCGTCGTCCTCGAAATTCATCATATAATTTTTGAATTGTTCGATGTGATCATCTGGATCCTGCATCACATCGAACTTTTCAACTTTTGAGATGTCAAAACGCTTCGGAAACGTAATAGATCTAATTTCCCATGTCAATGGAGAATTGCTCTAATAAATACCTTGAATATATTAATCCTTAGTTCCTATTACCACATATAAAATCTGATCAGTCCCATCATACTGATTCGATGTGTTTACTTCACACCAGTTAGACTCCCTCAAACATCAAGGTACACACTATCTCTTCTGGCTTTATGCTCTTTCTTATACTTTTGAGGTTGATCCCTTTCTTCTTTCGACGAGCCCCTATAACTTTTAAGACCTGATCTAGAGCTCTCACCCTCTTCGTCACTACATGTGACGTACTTTGGTATATCTTTCTTTTCCTTTCGAGAATAATGGAGCTTTGAAACGCGCTTTTATCTCCTCACTCTTGATATGACGATCAGTGCAAGATCGATCAGATTGACTTCCAGCTTTATTTTGTCCATTCATTTGTCTCACCTTGGATTTCAACCTTGCTGACTGAATCTCTTATTCTTTCTGATCGTATTTCTCATTCAAAGTGTATATCTTATCCAAGAGCTGATTTATTCATAATTCTATCTCATACTGAGTCTGGTGATTCAGAATTGATCGCTCTTATCTATCATCTGTTCTCTGCAAATATTTTTTTATCATTTTGACAACTGATCGAACCAATGGGTCATCTTCAGGATTCATCGCAAAGCTTTAAGATTGTTTTTCAAGATCGATTAATTTTCGAACTAACAAAATAGGCACCAATTGTTAATCGGTTCCTATTAAAGTTTCCAATTTGATGAGTCTGATTTCTTAAATCACCTTAGTAAATGAGTGAAGACAAGTTTTTAGAGAGATAAATTGATTCTAGAGAGAGAAAATCATAGTACTCAAATGTTCTAACTCAAAAATCCAACCCATTTATTAAATAAGTCTTGACCTTATATAGAGGCGCAATGACTTAGCTCATAACTGAAAACGGTTACAAAAAAGGGCTAATTTCACATTAGACCCTGACTAAAATATATAATCCTAAATTCCTCCTCTAACTTTACAAACTATTATATAAAGTTTTATTATTTACATTTTAGTCCTCAAAGTTCCCCTTCTTTATCAATAATAAGGGAATTTCCTTCTCAAATGTGATGCCAAAGTGATGAAGGAATTTTGAGAAAGAATTTTTTCTGATTTAATATATTTTTCTAATTAGAATGTGATTAGTCTTAAAAATAATACTTTGATCTTTATTGATAGAGTTTACGAATAATATTCCACAATTAACGAGCTTGAGTTAGTAATTGTGTTATAGTCATCTAATAACCATTATTGGTAACTTATTACATGATGACATGTGTAATTCGATTATAATCGTTTAAACATTCTTGTTCAGTTATTTGTATGCTCGTGTTGTATCTCTTTATGACCATCTTCATGATTTATGTTTCTTATGACCACTGTTTTACTTTGTCTTACTTGGTTCACCTTATATGGCCCTCATCTCGGATCTCTTTATGACCTTTGCCTTGCCTCATATAACCCTCGACTCATATTTCATTATGAACCTCGTGTAGCTTTATTTAGCTATCTTACAACTCTTTATTATTCTTGTTTCCAATTCTCTATGCTTCTTACTTGATCTATCTTCTATCTCATATTACTTAGTTCATCTCGTATATTTTGTCTCGTTTTCTATTTGTCTCTTATTACTTGCATCTTACTCTTTCGTTAACCTTTCATAAGTCCTTACCTCGTTATTATAAAGTTGTATTATATACATAGGATATAACCTTAATAGGATCCCCTAGTCCTTTAAGTATTTTTTAACAATTTTTTTACTTTTAAAAATAACTTAAACAAGGTAACTTTATTTAAATTTTTATTTTTATTTTTTATTATTTATTTTTATATTGACACGTGAAAATAATTATGACATTAATCATTGAAAGTTTGAAATGTTTTAAAAACCGTCTATCTTTTCAAATATAAAGACTTTCTTTTTTTCTTAGAATATACTGACACACTCTTTTACCATCATTGTACTCTCACCGTAGATGTTATCTTAATCCACCGACTTATAACTGCTACTTCAACACTAAAAGGACTTTCTTCCTCGTATCTTCCTTTTTTTCCTTACCCATCCTTTATGTTTCTAGAAATAAGCTTCGTATTTCTTAGCGACTCCGTTAAAACTTTAAAAAACGTTTTTCATTTTCATCGTCTACTGCTTGCAACATGTATTTTCTGCATAAATTTTATCTTTTACTTTTTTGCATGCTTTGATTTCTAATTGAATGTAGATAAATGATATATTCTTGCAACTTTTGAGAAATTATTTTCCAAATTTCTGAAAAACAATTCTTTTTTCATACTCATACCATTCAAATTATGATATTAATTATACTTCAACTTCTCAGGAACTCTATACCAAGCCCAAGTATAGTCTTTATAGTCTTGGTTGAAAAAAAAATACAAATATATTTGCACAAAATCTTACTCTTTCAATCATTGTGTTCATAATCCTTCCTTTTCTAACTCAACAATGCTCGTTAACAAGAAAAAATCCAAAAACAATCCTAGTTCAAAACCTGTTATTGCTTAATCCCTAAGAGAAACCAATTATGCATCTGAAAATCTTCTTGGAGATAAATTAGAAATAATAGAATGTTTGAATCAATTTGTTGGTAACCTATTATAAACTTATAAATATACGATTGAGGATGAAAATCAAACTTTTAGATATCTATATGGTTTCCCTGATTATGTAGCTACCCGTATTCCTAAAATTGGTGATTTACTCATTGAATTCAGGATGATAAAATATGTTTTTTCACCTTCATGTTCCAATGGGATCTTCGATTAACTTTTTATCCTTTTATTCGTGAATTTTTCAAATATAATCATTTATATCCCACTTAATTATCTGTTAATGGGTGGTGCACATTACTTAGCGTATTCTTAAGTTCAGAACTCTTGAAAATACGTATACCTCTTCTATATCTCCTCTCAAATATTAAAATTCAAAAACTTACGGATACTCAATTCTACTACTTATTTGTTAAGGATTGAAACAGAATTGTTAATCTGCCAACTTCTGACCATACTTCTTCTTACTTAGTTTACCTCAAATGTCCATCATATTATATCTCTTTATGACCCTCGTCTTACCTCATACAGACCTAGTCTTATATTTATATATGATCCTCATCGAGCTTTATATAGCTCGTCTTATAGATCTTTATGATTCTTGTTTCCAATGATTTCTGCTTCTAACTTGACTAATATTCAGCCTCGTCTTACTTAGTTTATTTTGTATGTTTTTCTTTTCTTTCATTTGTCTCTTATTAACTGCATACTAATATTTTCATTAGCCTTTAATAAGCTCTTACCTCGTCATTATAAGGATATGTGTTATATATAGGATATAACCTTATGAGATTAAAATCCATATACATGAAGATTTCTCTAGCTAAAAAAATTGTATCTCCAAATATATATATATATATATATATATATATATATATATATATATATATATATATATATGTTCGCAACGGAGGGTAGAAATGAGATCTGAACACATTATATCTAAGTTCGGATACCTAATGATCTCCACGTTATCCAACCTCTTATATGCCAATATGTGTCTTTTGTATGTTCCAAATAATAGATAACCCTTTTGACTAGTTTTTTATGATCCATTATTGGATTATTTACATACATTTCAAACAATCAAACAACAAAGAGAATATTAAATCATGTACAAAACTAAACGTATGTCATTCTTCTTAATATCAAAACATACATGATCTTTTGAATTTCTTCAATCTCAAATTTATATTGGAACATTGACTTTGATGAGTCCGGAATTATTCACCACCACTCACTGTGAAAACCGGACAGGGGTAATCCGGACAATAATTACCCACTAAAGTTTCCGGATAGGACAAAGTATTAAGAACACTAAACACCTTTTGACTAAGCTAATTGCTAATATGCTTAATAAACTAATGGGTCTTTCAACTCGACCTGATTTCATAAGTTTGACCCGAAAGCCCATATGGCCCATAATTAAGGGTATAAATACCCAGCCACTTTCATTCATGAAAGGTAATAAACATTTAATACAACCAGGAAGCTTAAATCTCTCACTACAAAACACTTAAACATTTAATACCTTCAAAATACCACGAAACATCTGATAAAATTACCCTCAGTCTGAAATAATCCTCACCAAATTGGCGACCATAGTGGGAGGAGAAGGTGCCTGAATCTAGCATTCAAAACCAACAAGAAAACCCAGTTCGGATGAATCCGGACGAGCAAGCAGTGCCACCAACTTTGGTAGAATTGGTGGGAGAATGATGAATACACAATCGAAGAGCGAGACAGGTTGAAGGCTGAGATAGAAGCCTTGAGGGCTGCTAAAAATATGGAGTTAGGCCTGAAAGAAAAATCAAAGGTGTCAGCCATCCACCACACTGACAATCCACATGAGCATGACCCATCAACAAACACCCATTTGAGTACTAAAAAGACTCATGTCAGCTCAAAGAAGTCTCACCGGTCTAACCTGGTGGAGAGCTCCGAGTCAGAATCCTTTAGTAGCTTCTCGAACGAGGATAGAATTAAAGAGTCCATCTCATCCAGTAGTGATGAAGGCAGGTCTAAGAAAAAGAAAAGGTTGGTTAAAAATATTCAAGAAAGAGGGATAGGCATGGAAGGTTGAAAAGGCATCTGAGCAAATTGTCATCTCATAGCCATAGCCGGAGGCACATTGACCAGCTATTAATGGATCATTTTGCTTTTTCATGATGAACCAGGTATCTTTGCAACTCCCAATGAAGATATTGTTTTCAGTCGTGGCCGGAATTGGAGACAATCTCCATGGTCCTCCAAGATACTGTCCGGAAACCTTCCTAAGAGGTTCGACAGTACTAAGATGGAAAAGTACGATAGGAGCAAAGATCCAGATAATCATATTGAGCAGTTTAAAAAAATTATGATGAATTTTAACAATGATGACAAGTTGCTTTGTAGAGCATTCTCTCAATATTTTACGGGGAGTGCTCTGAAGTGGTATAATAGCCTACCACAAGGGTGCATCATAAATTTTGATACTTTTTGGGTGGCCTTCCGGAGGCAGTTTGTTGGAAGTAATGAGGTGAAGGGCAATGGATACACTATTATCCATTGTGCCCAAGATCCAAATGAATCATTGAAAGAATATATAAGTCGATTTGTGAACACAAAAAATGGATTAGATGATTGCTTTGAGCAAGTAGCAATAGCTTCTCTAAGACAGGGTTTGAACCCTGGCAACCTGGATGATTCAGTAACCAGGAAGAAGGCCATGACGTGGGGCGGTTTATTGAACCAGGTGGGAAAGCGAATCAATGTGGATGAAACAAAAAAGACTAGGGTGCACAAACAAGTGAGATTTGCCCCAGTTGCCCCAAACCAGAACCAGAATCAGTCTGGATACAAGGCTAAGGAAGCCAAGCAGGGTCCCAATAGGGCAAGGCTCAATCTCACCCAGCACCAGCTCAGAGCCAGCAGTCCAGAAACAAGCGAGGACCTTAGGTCCAACCGGAATGGTTTGACGAATTGAAAGACAATGTGGCAACCATCTATGACAAAACAAAAGACGAGGTGCATTTTAGGAAGCCGGCGGGCGCTTCAATTTCCCAGGGAAAGTCGTAATGCTTGTTTCTGTCAATATCATCATGATATTGGCCATAATACGGAAGATTGCATCGCTTTGAAACAAGAGGTGCAGAATCTGATTAAAAAAGGAAAATTGGGTCCTTATGTTAAAAGAAGAAGTGGGAACATGCCTGATAATGCTCATCGGACCGGCCCAACAAACAATGCAGGGACGTCGACTCCGGACGGGACCATGGTGAATATTGAGAGATTCGATGTAGAGTCGGAGTATTTGGATCTTGATCCAGCCCGGAATAAGGTGGGTGTTATAACAAAACATACCAAGATGGTGTCTGGGCTCATAAGCTTTTTTGAGTCACTTACCATATTTGGGGGAGACACAATGACTGCACCAACTCCTTCTTCAAGGAAGAGGCATGTTCACACTCTGGCTACTCAGTTGGAGGGAGGCATGTCATCCTATCAATCCCAAATGCCTTTTCCCTACATTTTTTTTGATGATGATGACTTGAGAGATATAGCTGGTCCTCGTGAAGATACTGTGGTAATAGGAGCATCAATTGGGGGCAATGACATTAGGCAAATTTCGGTGGACACTGGCAGCTCAGCTAATATCCTCTTCTTACGTTCTTACAAACAAATGAAGAATCCGGCAGTGATTCAACGTTCAAACAGTTCCATTGTGGGTTTTACTGGAAGCTCTGCGAACGTAGTCGGAGAGTTCGAGGAGGAGGTTTTTTTGGGTAAGGGTCGTTTCAAGAAAATGGTCAGGGTACTTTTTGTTGTGGTAGATTGTCCCACCTGCTACAATGCGATCTTGGGAAGATCTTGGCTCTCTAGGATGCATGTTGTACCTTCAACGGTTCACCAATGTCTAAAATATGATGTTCAAAGACAAGTGGGAGTTGTCCAAAGTAGTCAAAAGATAGCAAAGGAATGTTATGCAACTACACTTGCCCCTAGAACTATGAGGGCAGTTCTGATAAATGAAGATTAGCAATTGGTGGGTCCCTCTGGGGGAGAGGGTGAAATTGATGACCCCAGAGAGATCCCTGGTGTTTTAATAACGATTGAAGAGGTTGAAACTCACTCTCTGGCTGAAGGAAGAAGTGTCAAGATTGGATCTAAGATGACATCAGAACTAAAAAGCAAAGTGTTATTTTTTTTAAAAACCACCAACACGTTTTTGACTAGTGTAATGCTGATGTAACCGGAGTGCCTTCGAATGTTATATCACACCAACTATCCATCCGTTGTACAGAAAAGAAGAGCCTTCTCTAAAGAAAAACCTGATGTTATAGTTCAAGAGGTTGACCGGCTTACCAAGATGGGACACATAAAGGAATCTCAATATCATTTATGGACAGCCAACCCAGTGTTAGTAAAAAAAATAGGAAATGGCGTATGTGCATCGACTTTACTGGCCTCAACAGGGCTTGCCCAAAAGATTTGTATCCTGTCCCCCGGATAGATCAGCTGGTAGACTCCACATCTGGTAACAAGTTGTTGTCCTTCATGGATGTCTTCTCCGGTTATAATCAGATTCAAGTGGATCTGAAGGACCATGAACACATTACTTTTTTTACAGATAGGGGCCTCCATTGTTACAAGGTGATGCCTTTTGGATTAAATAATACTGGGGCTACTTATCAGAGGTTGGTGAACAAAGCATTCGCTGATCAGATTGGAAGAGATATGGAAGTCTACATTGATGACATGATGGTAAAGAGTATGGAAGAATAACTACACTTGGCAGATCTACAAGAGACTTTTGCCAACTTGGTAAAAGTTAATTTAAAATTAAATCCAAAAAAATATGTTTTTAGAATACAGCTCGGGACGTTTTTGGGGTATGTGATAAGTGAGAAAGGGATACAGCCTGATCCGGACCAACTTAATTCTTTACTGCAGATGGATCCTCCTCGGAATATTAAAGAAGTACAAAGATTGATAGGGAGGTTAGCTGCTCTAGACCGTTTTATCTCAAGGTATTCGAATAGGTGTGCCCCATTTTTCCAAATTTTAAAGGGTGCGAAAGATTTTAACTGGTATCCACAGTGTGACCAAGCGTTCAATGAAATAAAAAAAGCATTTATCTTCCCCCCAAACTCTCTACAAACCTATTGATGGAGAAACATTGTACATATATTTAACAGTGTCCGAATATGATATAAGTGCAGTGCTAGTAAGGGAGGTGGATAGTTATCTTCGTCCGGTGTATTACATTAGCAAGAGCATGATGGATGCTGAAAGAAGGTATTTAAAACTTGAAAAGCTAGCACTGGCTTTAGTAATCACTGCCAGGAAAATGAGGCCCTATTTTCAGTCTCATTCTATTATTGTTCGGACATATTTTCCTTTAAAAAATGTTCTTCAAAAGGCGGACATATCAAGCATGATGACCAAGTAATTAGTAGAATTGGGAGACTATGACATTGATTTTTCCCCTGGAACTGCAATCAAAGCTCAATATGTTGCTGATTTCCTAGTTGAATTCCATTCGGACAGAAGTACTAAACAAACTACAGACAAAAAAACTAAGAAGGTATGGGTTGTCCGGACCGATGGTGGATCAAGTACCATGGGTTGTGGTGCTGGGATATGTTTAACCTCTCCGTACGACGACAAGCTATACCAGGCTATATCTTTTGCTTTCAGGGCTTCTAACAATGAGTCTGAATACGAAGCTGCTATAGCTGGTTTGAAATTAGCTTTGCTATATGGAGCCAAAAGAGTTAGATTAATGAGCGACTCTCAGCTTCTTATCCATCATGGCCAAGGTCAAACTGAGGCAAAAAAGGAGCAGTTGATTAAATATTTATTTATTCTTAAAGAGGTGGCAACTAACTTCAAAAATATCAGCTATGAGCATATACCCAGATTGGAAAATACATTAGCAGACTCTTTGGCCACCATAGCCTACTCTGAGTCCTACCCATGGATTCATGTACAAGAATGTCCATCCATACACCCATATTGAGGTAAAGAAGAAGAAGAAAGTTTAAATATACAAGTGGTCCAACCCAAGGACTGGAGACATCCCCTTCCTCAATACATTTCTAATGGCATTTTGCCTCCGGAGAAATCAATGGCCAGGAAAATGAAGTACAAGGCTCGTGCGTTTTTAGTCATAAGAGATATTTTATACAAGAAGTCATTTAGTAGACCTCTCTTGCATTGTTTGGGGGAGGGGGGTGAAGAGTCTCAAATTGTTCTATCTGAACTACATGATGGTGAGGGGTCAGCGCATTGTGGCTATAGAGCTTTGACCCGAAGGGTTTTATTGGCGGGATACTACTGGCCATCCATAATAGAAGATGATAAAGAATTGGTAAAGAAGTGTGATACATGCCAAAGATTTGGTAATGAAATTCATATCTCAGTTGTCCCCTTGGAATCGATTTTTGAGCCAATACCTTTTGCTCGTTGGGGACTGGATCTAGTGGGACCTCTACCAATGGCGTCCGGAGGGTGCAGAACTATTATTGTAGCCATTGATTATTTTTCAAAGTGGATAGAGGCAGCCCCCTTGGCAGGAACTACTTCAAAAGCTATTATAAAATCTATCTTATCTAATATTTGTTGTAGATTTGGGATTCCACAAAAGATAACCACATATAATGGGCCACAATTTGATAACAATGATATGGAGAGTTTCTGTGCTTCTAGGGGCATTCAGCATTGCTTCTCTTCTCCTTTCCACCCACAGGCGAATGGTCAGGTTGAAGTGGCGAACATGAAAATTCTTTCCGGTCTCAAGAAGTACTATGGGCCTAACGGACTACTCTTGGAGCTGCTACACAGGAATCCCTGTTTTTCTTGGAATATGGTATGGATACGATTGCTCCTATAGAGGCAACTCTTCCATTATACAGATTCCACAATTTTTCCGAACAGACTAATGAAGTGGCAGTCAGAAGTCAATTGGACTTAATAGAAGAGAAAATGATTAAGGCTCATCTTAGAGCCACCCATTATTAAGGTTTAATGAGAAGCATGTTTGCTTCCAGAATCAGAAGAAGGGATTTTCAACCGTGGGATAAAGTATTGAGAAAAGTATTCTTACATACTAAAGAGAAGCAGTTCGGCAAGTTAGCTCCAAACTTGGAAGGGCCCTATGTGGTCATTGAAAAGCTGAAGCCTTGAACATACAGGCTTCAGGACAAAGATGGAAGAGTCTTGAACCACCCTTGGAACATTGAACACCTCTGGATGTATCTATAATGAAATTTGTGTAAATATTTACTTGTTTAAAGTCCATGTAAATATTAAGGGGCATAATCTTTCCTAAACTGGTGGTGCGGGGAGGTTTTAATGAGGTTTCCGGGTTTTTTAATAAAATTTGATGCCTTCTTAAAATATTCGGAGTTGTTTGATTTACAGTTTCTTCAAAGCCTTTTAAGTATCTTTTACAGGCCGGATTGATCCGGTGAAGTGATGACCATTTAACATTTGTCATCAGATAATTTATATACTCTCATCTTGAAATACTTGTAAAATAAATATGGGCTATTTAAACACCAGCCATTAAAATTGAGCGAATATGAAACAAAGCAAGAATTTGGCAAAGTAGAACTGCTCTACTAACACCGGAGGATAATATTAAAACAAAAAGAGTGCCTTGTCCATCAAAGGACTTTAAGTTTAAAAAGAAAGAGCTTGACTGGACTCAAAACGGACACAATTACAAAATGCCTTGGCCATCCAAGGACTTTGGTATGTCATAAAAAACAGAAAATAGTTAAAACCTTAGGGCTAGTTTCCCTTAGATGTTCATGCATCATCTTGTTTCTTTTTTGGATCTTTGGGTTCATCACTGGAGCTCTCTCTGGTCCCTTCTTCCTCATCAGTGGTATCATCAAAACCACTGGAGTAGTTGTGCTTATTTCCATCTGCCATAATATGAAATGGGAGGTCTTCGTATTCCACATATTTCCACAGAGTACCAAGCATCCTCTTCGGGAATGTTCGATGAAAAAGCAAGACCATGTCAGATTTAACTTCGGCATACCTTTCTTCCAGGGAATCTATCACCTCGTTGGTGTATGCATCGAACCTGGCCTGGATTGTCTTCTCCTGCTCTTTTATCAAATCCTTCTTTTCATTGGTAACTTTGGACAAAGCGCCTTGAAGGGAAGTTTTGTCACTTGACATGGCTTGGAATACATTGTCCTTGGTCTTCACCTCTTCCTTCAAAGTGGAGAGATCCTTCTCCAAGCTAGAACACTTGGTTTGGAGCTCTGTGTTGGCCATCTCCGAAGTGGCCAGCCTGGTGGCTAGGTCTTCTTTCCCTTTCTTTAACTGCTCGAGCTCTTTCCTTAATGCTTCAACACTTTGATTGGCATTAAGAATGTCATTGGATAAGTTCTCTTTATTTGCATTGAGTGTGTTGATAAGGGCAGACTCACTTCATACTTGCCTCTCCAAGTTGAGCACCAGTGGAATATGGCCCAGCAGAGAGTGAGTCACCGTATCGTTCTCCCCTGAAATAGTGAAAGACCTACCATTAAAGTTCACCATGTTAGAAGAACTTGGGGGAAGGTAGGGACCAAAAAAGTCATCTTTTTCAAGATCATCAAAGTAAAGGCCAATGTTCTAGAAGCCACTGATGTCTACTCCATAAATATTGATATCTCCTCCGGTACCCTCTCTGGCATGTAGACCACTTGGGATTGCTCTGCCAAGGTGGGATCTGTTGAGTCTGCCGGAGGAAGAGATTCCGAATGTGGGAGAACAACTTCATCCCCAAAGAAGACTTTCTTCTTCTTGGCCGCCCTTTCTTCCCTATTTTCTCCCCGTTTTTTGTCTTTCTTAGGAGCCTTTGGTTGACCTTGATGTCCACCTGCCTCCCTAATACTCTCATCTTCAACTACTTGAATTAGAGTAGCATTGATTCCCCCTTGGGCTTGCACTCCCTGATTTTCAGGAGCGATCTCCTCAATAGCACCCTGAACAACCCATGTTGCAGCTTGTTTTTTCTTGCCCTTCTTGCCCTTCATCTTGTTTGGATCTTTAGCTCTAGTAGGCAAGGCCAGTTTTCCATCCTTCTCCCCTGGTCTCTTTAGGATGACAGCCGGAGGAGATGGAGTGGTCAGCTCCTCCCAAGTAAGGTCTCTCCAGCCTGTTGTGTTCCAGAGGTGGGACCTCACCAAGTTGCCTGATGTGAATCATTTGTGAAAGGCATTTCCCCAGCGTTCGGAAGCCCAAGCGTTTAATTTAGCACATGTGGCTTGCCCCTCCTCCATAAAACCGGAGAACTCCTTCGGCAACACTAACCAAAGAAAAAGAAAAACAGTTCAGAAACAAATTTTTTACAAAGTAAGAGAGACAAACATAATAAAATATTTACCTGAGCTCTTCCATCTGTTGGTGAGCATACTAGCGTTGACACCAGCCTTGATTTTCCTCCAATTTTCCCATGCCCGCTGATGAATAGAAATTAGGTCTTCCAATTTTTCTCTGACTCAAGCAAGTCATCCACCATCTTAAGATTGTCTCTCATATTAAAGTGGTAGAATGGGATATGATGGTTCTTACAGAGGCTGGCCACAGCAACAAACTGGTCCATTGGAAGTGGTATTCCGGATAGCCTTGACGCCATAATGAAGGTGATGAGGGTGTACCAAGCGTTGGGACTCAGCTGGCTTGGACAGAGTTTTATCAGGTGAAAATACCTGACAATTTCTAGATCCAAGGAAACTCTGAGCCCCCAGTTAAAAAACTCTGTGTAGATGACTATATCGCTGAGTTTCTAGTCCATTGGGGTCTCCGGAGTGACTGTATCCTCACCTTTACAGATTCATGGATCCCCCATAGTGTCCGGATCCAGCCTAACCCAGCTGTGTGAGTATAGACATAGTTGATATTCTGCATGGCCAACAGATACTTCACATTAACCTTGTGGAAGCAAGGCCCCACTTTGCCTTCCAGACTCTCCGGCAGATTTGGATGAGTCATGCAGATTTTCTCTTTACCTTTTCCTTTGTTAGAGGCAGCATCCCCAGTCTAAGCGTCAGTCTCAAATGGAGCATCTTCTATGCTGTCCTCCATCACCTCTTCCATCACCATGGAGGGTTTATCAACCGTTGTTGATGCGAGAGTGTTGATGGCTGGCTCAGTAGGTTGTCCGGACGGTTGAGCATCAGCCTCTCTTAAGGATCTGGTGTCCGGCAGGGGCTCAGTTCTGGAGGGCTCAGTTTGAGAACTGATTCTGGTGGCCTCCCGTCTAGAGGATTTTTCTTTTGGGGCTCTAATAGGTGCCCCTGATCCGGAGGCTTTATCTTTGGTCCCTGACTTTGAGGACTTGGTTTGAGAGCCAGTTGTCTGACCCTTTATTAGACGGCCTTTCCGGCGAAGATTAATTTATCCTGGAGACTTCTCAACATCAGACCCCATAGCGATGAACGGAGAAGGTTTTCTTGTACTTGATACTACTTTGTCCTGCACAACAGAGGGCTGAGACTCCTGAATTGAGGAGCCTGACAGAATGGGCGAGAGGTTTGTCTAAAACAAACGCTTAGGTTTAGAACTTTTGGCAGAGGATGATCCTCGATCAGCTTCTGAAGATAGTGTGTCGCGCTTACTGATTGGAGAAACTGGAAGACCCTCATCAATAGGTCTGTCTCGCTCAACCTTTTCCGCTTTTTTTAACTCTGAAAGATTTAGCCAACCACCGTTCACCAAAGCATTTCTCGCTGTGAACATAAACCTACCCAAGAAAAAATTTGATACGAGAAGTAAAAAAATCTGAAAAGAAGAAATGGCTAAGTGAGGAAGATGGTAAAACAGTAAAAGGAAGTAATTTATACTAGTAAGGCAAAAAAATTACCAAATACCTAAGAGAAAACGAAAAGACAAAAGTGATGATTGAAGACGGCGCTGACGTCATAAACATTAAATGCAGAAGTTGCTTTTTAGGATTAGTGGGAGCGTCGTTCTAGGAAGAAAACGGTTGGAAAAGCGAATCAAAATGTGACACGTGTCCCACGATCCATAACTAAACTTTTGAACTTCTGAGAAGTATTCAGTCCGGATAAACCCTGAGTTGAATACATAAACAGTCCGGAGAATGTTGCTACTGCCTAAGAGGATTTTTTGGTCTTGCCAAAGGCCTTTGACAAAACCTAAAAAAAGGCTACTGATGAGTCCGGAATTATTCACCACCACTCACTGTGAAAACCGGACAGGGGTAATCCGGACAATAATTACCCACTGAAGTATCCGGACAGGATAAAAGTATTAAGAACACTAAACACCTTTTGACTAAGCTAATTGTTATTTGCTTAATAAACTAATGAGTCTTTGAACTCGACCGGATTTCATAAGTTTGACTTGAAAGCCCATATGGCTCATAATTAAGGATATAAATACCCAACCACTTTCATTAATGAGGGTAATGAACATTTAATACAACTAGGTAGCTTAAATCTCTCACTACAAAACACCTAAACATTTAATACCTTCAAAATACCACGAAACATCTGACAAAATTACCCTCAGTCTGAAATAATCCTCACCAGACTTAGACTTAATTTTTTTCATTTTACAATAATGGTATTCAAGGTCTTGATATTTTCTATTCTGTAATATTGCACATATATTCTATTTTAGTCTTTTGTGATAATCCAAAATTTTCATGAAAACGATACCTAATATAAAAGTCACATCACCAAAATGCTTTGTATAAAATTTCTCCAACATAAATTTATTTTCTATAGATAATAATTCCTTATGATTTGTACCAACAATATGTCATTAAAATACAATCCAAAAAATATGAACTTACTTCTATTGAACTTTAGATACAAACTGTCATCAATTGAGTTTATCGCAAAACCAAAAGAGACTATTACTTTAAGGATAATATGGTAACATTATTGAGACACTTGTTTGATCTCATAAATAGATGTAATAAGTTTGCATATCGTTGACTTTGAATCACCAATTACAAAATTCTCATGTTGCAATATATTTATCGTTTCATCAATGATAGCATTAAGAAAATTGGTTTTAACAAAAATTTGGTGAAGCTCTAGGTCGAAGTATGCAACTAGTATCGTGATTTCACTAAAAGATCCATTTGATAAAATTTAAGAGAATGTCTCTTTAACTTAAATTCTTTTATGTTAAATATAAATGTTATCACGGGTCTCACTTTATCTATCTTTTTCTAGTGGACCATCTTAAAGGCACTATTTTTTTAATTTGCACTTCTTGAGAACGTAAAGTTTGATCTTAATGAACAATTTCGTTTTGTTCCCTATGTAAAAGATGATTATAATCTTGAGTATTTTTATGTTCTTATGGAATTGAAATGACTGGATTAAAACCAAATCATTTGATATATGGATGACTTCGTTAAAACCTACATGAATCTCTAGATTCTTATTCAAAATGAAAATTTATTTTAAATTATACCCCCCAAACTAAATATCCTCAAGACCCTTGGTGTTCCCATCTCAAGTATAATTTTAGTAAATGGATCATACAATTTGGAACCCCTTAAATATTCTAAATATTCAGTCAAATAACTCATAATCGTCTTATGGTCCGATTTATTTTGATTTTTTCTATAATACTTCACTTCAGACGGACATCTCTAAACATAAAAAAGGTTTTAGGTTTAGATTGCACCCAGTCCAAAGTTCATGTGAGTTCTTTATGATTTTTTTTTATGAACTATATTTATGGCCTCACCCAGAGTGATATCGGTAGAGTCGAATGACTAATCATACTTCTTATCACATCGTTAAGAATACAATTTTCCTCGCTCAGATATTCCATTCATGAGGAAAAACCACAATGTTTTATATTAAATAACTATACAACACTCTTCTAGGTACTTTACAAATGGTCCATGACATTTACCTGAACCGTCGTATATGTTGTAGTATACACCACCATGGTTATATATGGGGGACTTAATGCTTTTACCAAGTTATTTTTCAACTTCTGCCTTATGAGTTATAAACTTTTTGTATAACTTCTAATTGCTTATGAATAAAGTATACATACACATATGAAGAGAATTTCTCTATAAAGGATATAAATATCATTGCACGTCTCATTGCATCATTATAAACGGTCCACATATATTGGTATGTATCAACTATAAGAATTTATTTATGTTTGTAAGCATTTAGTTTTATCACTTTCTCCTCTTTGCCTTGATATATTTGATACAATCACCAAAGTCTAAACAATCAAATTAACTTAATAAAATTCAAACAAAAAAAGTTTCCCATTATTTCCTTATAGATATGACCTAACTGTTTGTGGTGAATATTTCCTGAATTTTATCCCTTATAATAAATAGACCCCACTAGGTCTAGTTAGTAAAAAAATACGAAGTTACATGTTCTATGTTAAAATATTAAGTTAAATACATCTCCTTTACCTCTAAAATATATTCAAAACTTCAAAAGGATTTTCTTCTCAATCCATCAAATGTTGTTATTCATCACTTCTTCAAGTGGTTAATCCACTCTCTACAAAACGCACATTATGTCATCCTGTATTTTGAAAATCATAATCTTGATTTTTAAATTTTATAAAAAAATTCGATATTTTATTGCATTTGACTTGTTAGGATTTGTATCCTAAAATTGTACAAGTTATATAAAAATAACAATAAAAAGGTATATAAAATTATAAAAACAATATGTTGTGAAATAAAAAAAATAAAAAAAAAATTAAAATTTGAATATTATAGCGAAAGAATATTTGATATATGATGTAGGATGGTTACCATTATGTACAAATTAGACGACACATGTTCGGTAGTTGAAAAATAATTATATATGATGGGAGATATATTGATAGTTATACAATACATGAGGTTAATATTGACATGTGGTTTTGGATGATGTATGAGGTGATAACTAATTAAAGATGATGGAAGCCAAACGATGTTAAATATTTAAATTTGAGTTTACATGAATTGTCATGTTAAATGAAGAAGATTGTAAAAGGTTCAAGACATGTTGTCAAGTTACTAAGTTTTATGTGATTGTTGAAAATCAAAAATATAATTAATGTTATGGATGAATATTAGTTGTCATAGATATACGTGTCTTTCATTTAAATTATTTACGATTCTTAATTGCTATAAATAAAAATATTATCATTACGAACAAGGTTTAAATGGTGGACTTAATGAAATACACTAAAGACGTATTATTCTCTAAATTATTGATTTTATTTAGTCGTAAACCTATTAGCATTTACTTAACGAAGGTTTTCTTTTATCATTTTGGGCACGTTGGTGGAAAATATTTGAAGATATTGTCTGTTAACCAATCGTGATGACTAGATTAGGGATTGATATGGGAGGATTGATAGGACATCTTTTCTGCAAATTTCCAACAGTGATTTCAAGGAGTGTGGATGTTGTTTTGCCAGCTTGTGGGAATAATGAAGTGCATGTAACTTCAACGATAATACCTAGAACTTAAAGAATAATATCTCTAGTTTAAGATAATAATATAGTGCAACGAGGAGTACTGAATATTGCTTTCAATCCATCGGTTACGTTGTAACCTAGACAGGAAGAAACAATAGACGTGTGATCTTGTCAACAATTACCGAAAGGAAATGAAGGTAATATCTAATATTATTTATTTTTTACTTTAGAGATAAAGATAAATGAGTTACAATCTAAATAATATAAGTATAGTATGTTACAAAATCAATGGGATAAAGAAGGTCGTCATTGCTTTGAAATGATGAGTAAAAATTTTGCAACTCATGACTAAAAAATATCTTCAAAAATAAATGTGAAGCTAGATAAAAAAAATTAATGAAGAGGATTTAGTTGCTGGTAAAAATGTTTTCTCAAAAGAATAAAAAAACTGTGAATAAGGTGTGAAGCATCGTCTAAAAAGATGGTTAATAAGGGAAAATATAAGATGATTGGCAAAGTAGAGAAGGTGTTAGAAAGGACTAATTTAGCGCAGTATACTTTTTTCATAATCTTCATTGACTCAAAGAATTTTAGAATGGGATTTACCAAGAAAGAATGGAGAACTAATGGAACCAAAAATCATGAGAATCATCTCGAGCAATTTTGTAATACGGTATTAGGATTCAATCCAAACAACACTCTACTATATAGATCTTTCTACATGACTCTAAGAGGAAGCACTTTAGTTTGGTTCAATGACCTTCCATCACGATTAGTTGAAATCTATAAAAATTTACAATACTAATAGTGATGGATTCGTAGATGTGCTTTCGTCTTGTTTTCCTCAATAGATCTAGCTCAGTTCGTATCACCTCTTTGTTTCCCTTTGGGAAGTAGTTAATGACCCTGAAGGTGGGACTGTTATATTTATAGGGACCACTGCATCCAGATCATACACGAACGCAAAAGGAGTCACACCCGTTGTACTCCGTCGTCTGGTAAGCCCATAAGACCTCTTAAAGATAGTTTGATCATTTTTCAGCCGCTCCCATCAAATTCTTCTTCAATTCTTCCAGTATACTTCGATTAGTCACTATCAATTATATGTTCTCTTATAGATGAAAATGAGTTGAGAAATTTTGTTCTATACACATTTTTTGGAAACAATTCTAAATCAATATTCAAAAATTGTAGGCCATTATCTGTAGTTATCGAATTCGATACACTACCTATAACATATGTTAGTTAATATTAAGTTAATCATATTCTTAGCCATTATTCTGGAGAGAATTTTGGCCTTTATCTACTTTGAGAAATAATCACAAGTCCCAACAATATGTTATCGGTCTCCAACAGCTCTAGGTAGAGGTCTAACCAAGTTGATTCATTATCTCTCGTAAGGCAAAGCTTCCAAAATAGACTCGAGGGGCATAGTCGGGCAATAGATCGTATTAGCAAAACACTAACGCGGGTCACATATTTTTGCCAAATCATTTGCATTAGAAGTATAATGGGCCAATAGAATCTAACTAAAAAAATACTTTGTGTAAGAGTCTTGAAACCACAATGCATCAAGTGTGGTCCCTTATAGATCTGTTTTAATACCATCATTGACTATATAAGGACCACAACATGGGTCAGGTCAATCCCTACTTGAACAAAGTTCCACACGGGAACGTAAAAAAATTTACTTTGAACTCTGGCCTATGATCGTAACCCTATTATCTAGGTTGATACCATTTTCAAGGACGTTCAAAATTTCTGAATGCCAAACACCCACCTTAATTACGCATACTTCGCAAATATCCTTCGGGTTTAACCCTGAATCCTTTTCGATTGACGAGTATTATTGCAAAGTTACCCATGGCTCAGCCTCTGCGCAATCTATTGAAGCTAAGGCGTATATCAAAGATATCTCAGCTCTCGGGACCTATTCATACGAATAATATCGAACGCCTTTGCTAAGCTTTTTAAAGCCTTCAAATAGTTCATTAGACTTTTTTTCGAACATATACTTGACCTGATAATACTTTATCACAAGTTATGGATCACTAATTAACCGAACCCTTATAGTTCTGCAAATTTGTGCGGACTGAAGCCCCACGATAACATCTTCGTACTCAGTTTTTTTATTTAAAATAGGGATGGCAATGGGTCGGGATGGGTGCGGGTATAGCTAAACCCGTAACCCATCCCGTCTATGTTTTTCTAAACTCATACCCTAACCCGTACCCGTCGGATAATAATATTTTTTTCCCACACCCAAACCCGCCGGGTTCGGGTACCCATGGAAGTTTTAAAAATTCAAATTTAAAATTTACATCGGAAATTTTAGGTTTGAAAATATATTGTAGGTTAATAAGCAAATATTTTGTTATCTATTCATAATTTATATATAGTTTTGGTATATGTTAGTAAATATTTTTCTTTTATTTGATTAAAAATATTTTATTTTTTTTCGGAGGGAACCCGCAGCCGCTACTCAGAGTGCAATGAGTGCGCACAGGGTAAACCCTCAGTCTGACGCGATAGCCTGCAAACCAACACCAGAAGGTAAACCATGCAAACCAACACCAGAAGGTAAACCACACAAGGTGACAGGCTCAGCCGAGAAAGCGTATGTAGAGGGACTTGAACTCATGACCTTTTGGTTATAAGAATGCCATACTCAACCAACTCGGCTACCCCTTGGGGGCATTTAAAAAAAATTATTATTATATCTTCTAGAATTTGATATTAATTCCAAAAAATAATAGAAACATGTTTTAAAATATCAATTTTAAATATGTTAGTAAATCTTTTTAAATAATTAATATATGGTTTCGGTTAGTAAATATTTTTTTTTAATTTAAATAATAATATTATTATTGGACATAAAAATGAAAAATATTTTCAAAAGAGATATTGAAAAATCAAATTCAATATTTAAACATAGAATGATATTTGTATAATCATTATTTTTTTTTTTTTAAGGAGGGAACCCGCAGCCGCTACTCAGAGTGCAATGAGTGCGCACAGGGTAAACCCTCAGTCTGACGCGATAGCCTGCAAACCAACGCCAGAAGGTAAACCACACAAGGTGACAGGCTCAGCCGAGAAAGCGTATGTAGAGGGACTCGAACTCATGACCTTGTAGTCATAAGAATGTCATACTCAACCAACTCGGCTACCCCCTTGGGGGCTTGTATAATCATTATAAGTAGCAAATATTTTGTTTAAATGTAGAATGATATTTTGTTTAATTAACAAATTTAGGATGATATTTTTCAAAATATACTGATTATTCTCAGTTTTGTATAGATAAAAAACAAAATATTTGAAAAAATTAAATTAAATATTTAAATGTAGAATAATATTTTTCAAAATATATTATATATATTAATAAATAATAAATTATTTTTGGCATTACATAATACAAATAATATAAATAATACAAATACAAAAACGGATAGCTTGATTCATTAGATATGGCTAGATTAAAGAAAAATAAATATTAGTGCATTTTAGAGAGAAGAAAAATATATAAAATAATAATATTTCGTATAATTTATTAAAATCATTTGGGATAGTGTAAAAATGGGTTTTAAAATAATAAAAATAAAAAAACATATCCTATCAAAAAAGACACGCATAAAAAAGTAGTATGATTTTCTAATATTAAAAATACTTTCCCCCTATTGAATTGACCCAACTATATCGTGACTACTGGATATAATTTTAACTTAGTGTTTAGTTACTAATGGATGTGTTGGGCATGGCTTCTAAAATTTGGTGACAAATCGAAGAAAATAAAATTAGTTGGTGGTACAAATAGGAACAGAATGAAAAATTAGTGATAGGTTTTATGTGATGTCCTATTTAGATTTAATCCCATTAAAATCATTGTAATTATACCGTTTTGACTTCTCATCCTTTCTCATTTAAGATTATAACTTCTTTTTAGAATTTAATGACTTACTTTAAACATACACATTCGGCATTATAAATATGAGTCCAAAAACTATAATTTGTAAAACACCCATAATAAAAATGACAGGATCTGCTTTCAAGCTTGCCTTTCTCATGTTACTTGTAGTAGGTAAGTCTATTTTGATTAAATTATTATTTATGTATTAAATGGTTATATGTTATATAAGAAGGCTTTGTTTTGAAGTTACTTTTTTCGGCATGAAAGCGTGTGAAGCTGGAGAGATTGATGGCGGAATGAGGTATTCTTTTGTTGAGGAATCCGGAAATGGTGTAACATGTGTGACTGCAGGAGATTGTCCTAAATGTAAACCCCATTTTCACCCTGTATGTCAAGACGGAGCTTGTTGGTGTTTCACAGATTGATGATGTTCAACTGAATCATACTTATACTAGTAATAAATATAGATATTTGAATATTTTATTGAAAATATTATGTATAAATATATTTTCACAATAAATTATCTTTATATTATCTCATGGGTGACTTCCATATCTATATATATATATATATTTACTTTTTATTTTAATACGGTTAAATGATTTATTTTAATAATATTAAATTTTAGAAAGACTAACCATTAAAGACTCATCCAACAAACTTATTATAGATAAAGATTAACCAACTTTATACCTTAAATATTTTTTTATATAAAATATAGTAACCAACATTTGTTTTTTAATTTTAATTTTTAAAGATCCGTATCTTTTAAACCGCAACTCCAAAAAAGAGTCTGAAAATACCATTGATTTTTGTTTTTTAAGACGAACAAAACTAGTACCATATATGTTTTGAATTTTTTTTAAAAAAAATATTTTACACACGTTTCTCAGTTATTTGGTAGTGACTCGTTTCGCATCTACCAAAATAAAGAAGGTTTCGCATGTATAAAAACAAAGAGATTTCTCATCTAGCAAAATAAAGAAGGTTTCGCATCTATCAAGATAAAGACGGTTTCGCATCTATCAAAATAAAGATGGTTTTACATCTATTAAAATAAAGAAGGTTTCGCATTTATCAAAATAAAGAAGGTTTCGCATCTATCAAAACAAAGAGGTTTCGAATCTATCAGAATAAAAAAGGTTTCGCATCTACTAAAATAAAGAAGTTTTCGCATTTAGCAAAATAAAGAAGGTTTCGCATCTATCAAAACAAAGAAGGTTTCGCATCTTCTTCGTTTACACTATAAATTTGAATTTTTTAAAAGTATGTATCTTTTGAACCGTAACTTAGAAAAACAAATCTGAAAATACTGTTCGTTTTATTTTTTTAAGACAAACAAAACTAGTACCACTTATGATATGTTTCGATTTTTTAAAAAAAATAATTGAAAGAGAAAATAACGTTTCGCATCTATCAACATCGTGTTTTGTATCTACCATTCTAGAAGAATTGCACGTTTCGCAACTATCCATACGTATAGATACAAACGTTTCACATCTATCAAAATCGTGTTTTGCATCTACCATTCAAGAAAAATTGCACGTTTCGCAACTATCCGTACGTACAGATACAAACGTTTCGCATCTCCTTCCCCTGTATTTTACTCGATACATAAATTTCAAAAACTCAAAACCATACTAAAGTCGACAAAAAACTTACTGAAATACAACATATAAACTACATTAGTAACGTAAAACCCATGTAAATACCAAAAATAAAAAACAAAAATAGATCTTGAATACCCTTATTTCCGAAATCAAAATTCAACTTACCACTCACAAATCAACTTATCGAAACAGATATCCAAAATAAAACTTCAAAATCAACTAAAAACACAACAAAAAGCATACAAAAAAAACAAGAAAATTGAGTAAAAAATGAAGAATCGCCTAACAATTAGAGTTAATCTATTCACGTATAGAGAGATAGAGAGAATTAGAGGAAAAAGGTGAAGTATGGGTCTAAAAGCCTTTTATATTATAAAATAGGAGAATTTAGAGTATTAGTGGGTCTTCAATGTAAATATTTGACTAAAATGGATCTTAAGGTGAAGTATGGGTCTAAAAGCCTTTTATATTATAGAGTAGGGGTATTTAGAGTATTAGTGGGTCTTCAATGTAAATATTTGACTAAAATTGGTCTTTCTTAGAGAATAATTAAAATATGGGTTTTAGGTGGATAATAGTTAAATTTTTTGGTATTAAATGGTACTTTACCCTTTACTTATAAACAATTTATTTAACAGCTTTGATATTTTCTTAACAATAATAAATATTATTTTTGTTATTCGATTTATTTTGTGGTTTTTATACTCTTTTATGTCTGTTAAAAATTAAATTTAATAATATTAAAAAATTAATATTGTTAAAACTTTGTTACGATCAAATCTGACAGCATTGGTTTCAAAAAAAATCCAATCACATATAATTTAAATAGAGACATTTAACTTACTTAAATAAAATTAAAAAATATGTTTTAAAATTGGAATTCATTGGGTGAATGATTTCTTAGCTTTAAATCACAATAAACAAAATAAATTACAACCAATACTTCATTTTTATTTATAAATATTCATAAAAACAACCACGATCTTGTCATTTACAACAACTAACATCATTTTCCAGAGTTAATGTTACTATTTAGACAATAGGTCTATAGTTGCAGTTGTAGTTACAGTACTAACCCTTCCTGTTGTAAAATCATGATTGTATATCTTCAATAGAGCATCTAAGAACTCAGTTAGTAAACAATCACATGATGCAGCTTTTGAAGCACGTTCAATAGACAGTTGTGGTAGAGTTTCCCCTAACGACAACACTAGATTATAAACATGAACATCAGGTTCGTGGGCTTTCTCTTGCACATTAATCCTAGGAAGTATCAAATTTTGGTTTCATGACATCGAGTAGATCATTATTATTAATGGGTTTTACTACATCGCCATCTTCGTCAACATAATTCAGAGCAAGATCAACATCGATCAGTGAAGGAAAATAATTGTTGATATTTCCTATGAGCTTAATAATGTTAAGATCTACATGTTTTTTTTATAAACATGAGCAGTGAAGCATACAAGCAAACTCGTCATAATTCACATGCATTTAGAATTTCTAAATTGAAGCTTTGAACTCTCTTAGAAATACTCTTGATTGATTTTATCGGTTAAAATGGCTTTTAATAACCTACAATAAACTGAAAGAACAAAAAAAACCACTAATTGACCACGCTTGCATGTCTAAGTGCACTAAATAATAGCATTAATATAACATATTCTCCACTAAACAAACACCAGAATAATAGCATTAATGACCCACTCAACTAACAATTATAGAGAAAATAAAGACAGGTAAAAGACATGACACTATTACTCTAACAAACCCTCTTTTAAACTGAAAATGCTTGAAAAAGCATACACTTTAATAATCTTATGCCTACATTCTACGTAAAAATAGTATCTTGTTGAACGTCTCCAACTTTGCCAACTTTGTCATAATGTCTGCTACATGATCCCCTGTTCTATAAAATACTAGCTTCACCACTCTTGATTAGTAAGCTCACGCAAGTAATGGTATCTAACATCAATATGTTTTGTACGCCTATGCATCCATGGATTTTTTGAAAGTTTAATCGACAATATATTGTCACAAAATATCTCCAAACACCTACACAACTTAATGCAACTCTGCTGCATTAGTCCTCTTACCCAAATTTCATAACACACACATTTTGCCTCTAGTAAAGACAAAGTAACCACATCTTGTTTCTTTGACTCCAACATATAGCTACTCCGTTTAACAAGAACACGTTGCCCGTTGTGTTTTGTGATCATCAATGTCTCCAGTATAATCAATGTCGATGTAATCTTGCATATTTAGCTTAGTTTCTCTCCTATTAAAAATATCAAATTCGAACGTACCTTTCAAGTATCTTAAAGCTTTCTTTGTTGCGAGCATATACTCCTCTCTCAGTTTGGCCTGAAGCGAGAAAGAAAGAACATCATATCGAATCTTATGAGAGTGAGATACATGAGAAATCCAACCAATTGTTTGTATGGTGTAGCATCAACCTCTTTTCTCACCCTTTATTTGCATAGTTTAGTTCGTGGGGCATTAGAAATTTTTACCGGATTTCACTCTACTATTTTAAACTTTTCTAACACTTCCTGAGCATACTTCTTTTGGCATATCTGAATGCAAATACAGTTTTATCAAATTTCTACACCAGGAAAGAGTCTCATTAATCTGAGATCAATCATCTCGAATTTGTTCTTCATAGATTTTTAAAAATCTTCAAGCAATGATTCATCATTTCCAACAAAAATAAGATCATCAACATAAGTGCTTATCATAACATACTTCTTTTCTACTCTTTGGTTAAGCAAGGTGTGATCATCGATGCTTCGAATGAATCTCATCTAGTTGAAATAGCTTTATATTCGAGAAAACCAAGCTCTATGAGCTTGTTTTAGACCATACAAGGCTTTTTCAATCGATATACTTTGTTCTCTTCTCATTTTTTAACAAAATAGTCTGACTGATCTACGTACACAATGTTTTTCAACTCTCCATATAAAAATGAACTTTTGACATCCAACTGATACATTTTCCAACCTTTTGTGTTGATGTTACTAAAAAGAGTCTGATTGTATCCCATCGAGCAACCGGTGCAAATACTTTGTTATAGTCGATTCCTTCTTCTTGTGCATAAATTTTCACCATTGATCGAGATTTATATTTATCCACCTTACAAGCTTCGTTTAATTTTTTTTAAACAGCTACTCGACCCTAATTTTCTTTGTATCCTCCGGTATGCTAACGAGATCCCATGTTTTATTTTTCTCAATTTATTGTAACTCACACCTCATTGCCTCCACCCATATTTCTTATATGCAAATCGCATTAGATCGTCGTGATATAAAAACATAGCCAAAGGCATCTCTGTTGCAGCTTCTTCTTCACTTTCATCTCCTCTTTTGTAATCGAATAACTATGTTGGAGCTCTTTTATTCCATTTATGATGTACAATTGACGATGATGTATCAATCTTTGGATTTTATGCACCATCGGAGGGTTCCTAACAAAGATTTCTCTCATCACCAGCTCCGTGAGCATCTTCATTATGTACACCAGCATTGATTTCTTATGTTTCGTTTTCTGTGGTATTTTCAACAGTCGTGCTTTCCTCTCTCAAATCCAAAGTATCAACCACACCTTCTTACTCTGTATTCCAATGCCACTTTTATTTATTTTCAAAAATTATATCGTGGTTCATGACTATTTTTTGTAAAGAATGATCATAAAGATAGTAAGGTTTCGATTCTTTACTAATTCTGAATAAGATGCACTTATGGCTTCCATTATCAACTTTTATTCGGCATTGTACAAGAATGTGTACATGCCTAATGCAGCCAAAAACACAGAAATTTCCTACGCTTTGCTTGATTCCACTTCAGCATTCTTTTGGAACCACACATTTTACTGTATTTGTTACACATTTATTTAACACATATCATTTTCCCTTTTCTAGCAATAACTTCTTCGGGAGGCTCTTCTATGTTAGTAAACACCTTACCATATTAATTATGGTACAATTTCTTCTCTTAGCTACACCAATTTGTTATGGTGTATATGTTGTTGTCAATATCCTTTTAATTATATCCTTCTTACATAATTTGTTGAACACATTTGATATGAATTCCCCACCCGTTTTGTTCTTAAATAGATTATCAATTTCCCAACTTATTTATCCATCAATCTTGTAAATACCTTAAAGATATAAAATGCCTCATTTTTCTGAGAGGAGATATATCCAACTTTTACAGCTGAAAGCATCAACAATGTGGATAATGTATATTTTTCCCCTTTTGAGGAGTTGGTAATATAGGTTCGTGTAAGTCGGTATGAATGAGTTCTAACTTTGCAGATGCTCTTCATTGACTTTTCTTGGGTATAATCTCTCGATGTTGCTTTCCAATATTGCATACTATTCAAACTTTATCTGTCTCAATTATTCGAGGTAGTCATTTCACCATTTATTTATCTTGCATGATTTGGATGTTGTTGTTGTTGTTTAAATGATCATATCACTTGTTCTAGAGATGCGCGTTCTGTTTTTTTAATATTAAGACATTTTCTTGAACCAGATGTCATAGTCGCGGTCATGATTGAACATATAATTTATTAAAGCTAGCTATTATGCCTCTGCCTCTCGACATACTCTGTCTCCATAACGTGTGAAGTTTCATTTTCCTCAATTACATCCATAGTTATGATCATACTCAACTTTCAGCACTTGTTCTTCATTTCTTTTACGTCGTATCTTTTGCTCGTGCGCTAATAAGAAACTGTGAAGGCCATAAATTGAAATTCTTTATCAATATCTGAAGTATCTTCTCCACGATCTTCACATCTGTCATATTCTCCCCACAATTGCGCATATCATTAACCGTAACCATAACTATTTCAAAGTAGTTGGTTATCGTTTCTCCAATTTTCATCTTCAACGTATCAAACATTATATGTAAGTTTTATAATTGAGCATGTTGCGGACGTTCGCTTCCTTCATACATGACCTTTATCGAGTCTCAAATTTGATTTGATGTCTTTTTTTAGATAATAATTTTCAAAATTGTTTTGCCAATAGATTAAAACAAATAGTTCTTCGTGTTCAGGTATTTAAGTTTTGCATTGTCCAATGTTTTATGTTGTGTCATCGTCAACACTTTCATTTCTCTCGGTTCCTTGTAATCTGGACTTATTACACCCCAATACCTATTTGAATGCAAAAAAAATTCAATTAACAAGCTCCAATAATCGTAATCTCCGTCGATTTTTGGCATATAAAAGATGATGGAATTTTTTTATCCAGCTTCCATCACTCACTCACTCTTTTTCTATCACTCACACTTGTTCACTCTATTTATCTCGTGTTTTGCTCTAATACTAAATTATTAAACTGAAGTTTCAAAGTCTCTGAATAATACTCTTGATTGATTCTATTGATAAAAAATGGCTTTTACTAGCCTACAATAAACTAAAAGAACATATATTAAAAACAGACCACTAATGGACCACGTTTGCGCGTCTAAACGTACAAAATAATAGCATTAATTGACCATGTTTTTCACTAAACAAACTCCTGAATAATAGCATTATTGAGAGACTCAACTATTAACCGACGATCAAATAAAGACAGATAAAAAACACGAGTTCGTTACTCTAACAATGATAACATCCAAAATAAACAAATAGGAGAGAGTAACAATGAATAACATACAGATTCAATTCACATCCACAGTACTAACTTACCTAACAGACTCAAAAACAAGTATTTAACACCATAATCTCATAATAATGGAATATTTATAGCTTATCAATTTCTTTTAGATAAATAAAAATGAACTTAGTATTCAGTACTTCAAAGCATGAATGATGATTCGATACAAAAAATTATAAATAAATAAAAAACTCTCCATCGATTGATTTACTATTCTTAGACGGGTTATGTTCAAGTATAAAGATTATATCTTCACTATTCGAAATAGATTATAAAATGACATAATCAAATAAAACCCTAAAAATATCAATAAAAAATAATAATCACAATAAATTTTCCAATACTGTAAACAAACTAAAATTTAAAAAAAAAACATGAATAGAATTTTTTATCACAATAATAGACTTTATGATACATAAACAATGCATAATATTAAATCCCATAAAACAAAAATACAGAGAAGATGAAAAATTCTAAAAATAGATTAAAAATAGAGTTAATTATTATATATATATATATATATATATATATATATATATATATTTAAATTGTCCCTCTCATTTATGGAGAATCTAAAATGAGAAAAGTAAATAATAAATTAAAAACGTTAAAAGAAAATAGAATTTTTGAAAATATGCAATATGCGAAATCAATAACATATTAATACATGTCACAAGCATGACCAAACCTAAATAAGGTTTGATTTTGTTATTATAAAAGAGAATAACCTTTAGAAACAAAAGTAATAATTGAAAATACGGAGAGAGAGAACATAGAGTCCAATTTTAGAAAAACAATTTTTACTAAAAAAATTAAACACTCAATCGCATATTAAAAACTTTTAGAATGATTTATGTTTTTTAATTTTTTAAATAAAATATTTCCTTTTACTAGTTAAATCAAAACGAATCAAATTCGTAATATACTTTTTCACTGTATGAGAAAATAGAATAGTAGAAGAAATAAACGAAGTAAAAACTTTGAACCCGATAATACATAGTACTTATATGATTACCATTACACCAAAAAAAAAATATGATTACTATTAATTCATCTAATGCATCCAGAGTAGTTCTTTTTAGGGTGTATACATCTAAATTGGAAAATAAGTTAAATCAGAAAATAAAACGATTTAAAAAAAATCATAGTTAGATGTTACGTATTTTAAAACGATTGGATTAATTAATGTACGTTATAATATTTTATAAGAGTTTTAATACACGTATTAAATAATAGGGAAATGACACACTAAGTACTTTTTAGCCAAACCTATTACAACCTAGTACCCAAAAATGAGTTAATGCTCGCTTAATACTCATCTCATTAAACATATCCACTTCTAATACCTTTTCTTTTTTTAATACCAAGATTACCCTTAACCTAGTATATAAGGTTCAATTTGTGAAAAAAGACCCATTTTAGCTTCAACACCTTCTTAATTACTTTTGAATTTTGAATTTTGAATTTATTAGCCCCCTTTCTCTCTCCTCTCTCCTAGCCTAACAAACAACCCATTTTTCAAGAACGTCTCTTCATTTCAAAAAACCACGGCTGATCACACCACCTCCGGCGACACTATTGAACCACCGTTTACCTTACATAACCACCGCGATCCATATAATCGCCTTATCAGATTGTTCCGATCACCGGTGAGTTTCAGAATTCCAGTTTGACGTCGTCAGTTTCATCCAGAGTTTCAGTAGCTCCGATTTTGCACCGTCTCACCCTCCTAGCTCCGATTTTGCACCGTATCTCACCCTCGTAGACCACCGTATCTCAGCCTCCACACAACTGTTGAAAGTTTCGAAATCGTAACCGGACGTTACATCTTTCAGGTCAGTAACAGAGTTGAGTTTTAAGTTTCAAAATTGTTTTCCATTTTCGAAATCGATTCTAGACTCTCATATAATGTACGTTAATTTCAGGAAACTTATTACCATCTGATTCTGCTCAATTCAAAGCATCCAAACCGGCTCCGATCACATTCCGGTGAGAAATTTTATTTTCCCACCTCTGTTTGAACCATGATATTTATATGGTTACACTTTGCGATTTGTCGCCTGCAATTGTATGTTCGAGGTTGCTAGATCACTGCATACACCCTGATATGTTAGATGTGTTTGTAGATTAAACCTGACTGCATACACCCTGATATCTTAGTTATGTCAGGTTGCTATATGTGTTGATAAATAGACCATGACTCCATATACCCTTATAGTTTAGGTACGTGATATTGCTATATGTTTCCAACCATTTCCTCTTGCTGCAGTCACCCTGATATGTTAGCTATAATAGGTTGATAGTTGTGTTGGAAAACAGACCAGTAGTCCATATACCCTGATAGTTTAGGTATGCCAGTTTTCTATGTGTGTTGAACATAGACCACGATGCATATACCCTGATATGTTAGATACAAGATATTGCTATATTTGTTATACTATCAGTAACACATTCAGTTGCTCTACACCAACGTTAAACAAACTAACCAAAACTCTTATAATTCAGGGTACACAATGTCGAAACCAAAAGTTTGCATTTTCAAATTTGGTACGGAAACAGGTATTGTTCCGCTGTCCGAATTCGAAAACTTCGAGTCATTTCAACAGTACGTTGAGCAAACATGGCAAGGGCTTGTTAGAGGCAACTACAGCATTACGTACTCTTGCGGTGCTCAGAATAATTGTATTTTTAATAAGGAGACCGATTTCATTGGGTTGGAATGTTACCTCGATGTTGAGCGTCTGAAGAGTGTGTCATTTCTGTTCAACTGTTCGAAGAATCCTCTCACATGCAATGAACCAGCAGTACCTGTTTGGCCATTACAACCCCCAAAAAAAGACATCTAGCTACAGTGGGATGGGCAGAAGCTATCATCGGTGTTGGACAGTCATTTCCAGACGGTGCTCAAGGTCTGAGGTTATCCTTATCCCGTTATGCATTAGAGAACGGTTTTGTGTTTAGGTACATGCACAATACCTTTAACAAGATCACCGTTTATTGTGTAAACAAAGATTCGGATGGCTGCAAATGGAGGCTTTACGCTTCTGTCGATTCTAAAACCAGTTTGATGACAATTAAAAGATTTTTCAGTACCCACACGTGCAGTCTCGTGTTCACAAAGAAGAAAAGCAGGCATCTGTCGTCCGATTTGATTGCTGATGAAATTCACGATTCTCTACGGAACAACCATTCTTTAACAGCTAAGACTATACAGTCCACCATCAAGCAAGACTACGGTTTAGACGTTTCATATCGTCTATCTTGGAATGCGTTGTAGAAGGCCCGTCGCGTTGTATTTGGAGATAGCAATACCTCTTTCGGATTGCTAAAACCATACTTCAAGAGGCTAAAGAGTCGTGACATCACTACGGACTGTCATCTGGATTTGGCTCCCGGCAATGTTTTCCGTCGCTGTTTTATAGCGTTTGGGGCGTGTCTTCAGGGTTTCCATTCGTGCCGCCTTCTACTGTACGTTGACGGAACCCACCTAACGGGGAAGCATGATGGCGTGTTGCTTTCAGCAGTGGCAAAAGATGGAAACAACGGTCAGTACATGTTTCAGTATACATTTAGTCTGATAAATATGTTTACATAGTTTGCGATTTAATAATACTGTCTGATAGTTTGGATTACATACTCTGGTATTTTAGTTATTACTGATTGCTAGCTTGGGAGGCTTTGTCTGATAGATTAGGTTACACAGATTGTTCTTTGTTTACTATTACACAGTCGACCTCAACATAGTTCTGTTAATGTATTTCTGTTTTTAAGCTATATCTTTTCCATCGCAGGTCTTTTCCCCATAGCTTTTGGTATATTTGGTAGTGAAGACTCGGACAACTGGTTTTGGTTTTTGGAAAATTTAAAACCTCATCTGTTAGGGCGCCAAATAACTTTCATTTCAGACCGCCATACTGGTATTATTAGCGTTGTCGCAACTCTTTATCCTACTGACTACCACGCTTATTGCATCTTCCATCTTATCCAGAACTTGAATAAATCTCTTGGACACACTAACAGAGTCTACAAACAAGATATGCTAGTGTTGTTTAAGAGCTGTGCTTATGCCCCTACGGTGGATCTTTTTAATGAACGTTATGGTCAGTTTTTGCGCCAAGGCGGTAAGCGTATTGGCAACTTTGTAAGGAATCTGGCCCCAAAAAAATGGGCTCAGACATATGTCAAAGGCAAACGGTATGGGGCGATGGCATCAACCGCTGTTGAATCGTTCAATGGCCAGATTAAGAAGTTGTGCCATCTGCCTATAGTTGAATTAATCGACCGGATTAGAGCTCTTCTGATGACTCAAATGTCTCGTCGTTTAGGAGAAGGCCAAAGTTGGAACACACATTTGTGCCCCGAGTTTGACAAAATGTTCAAAGAGAATGTACAATCCAGTCGGACATGGTTAGTTCGCAAGTCTTCTGCCGCTTATTTTGAGGTTTTATCGGAGCCAGTCATGGTGGTCAACATACTGGATTTCAAATGCACATGCGGCTCTTGGACGCAAGAATGTTTCCTGTGCGCTCATGCGTTGGCTGCAATTGCATCTATAAACGAGGATCCTATGACGTTGGTTGAGCCGTTTTTCACTACCCAAAATTACCTGTCCAGCTATTCATTTAACATACCGGCTATAACAGAGTTTGGTGAATCCAGTAGCGCAGATTGTGATGGAGATCCCTTGGTCCTGCCCCCTAACGTTAAAAGACGACCCGGGCGTCCGAGGAAGAAGCGTATTCCATCAAGAGGCGAAGTTTCCAGCAGCCAGTCTCGTTGTGGTCGATGTTTCAAATCGGGGCATAATAGGAGGTCATGTGATGCTCCGTTCTAAACATTATTTACCTACTTTTTTGTAACATTTTACATCTAAAAGATAAGCACTCCTTATCTTTCGACTTATGTTCTGTACACTTTTAACATTTACATGTTCCATGTCTGTTTCTTTCTGACTATGATATCTATTCACGTATACATTGCTATCTATGATGTTATACTCTGATAGACACTACATTCAACATTGATAGATTCTGGATTTTGCATCTAACAGATACATCAAAGTATGTTTTTTGTTTTGGTTTACATCCATCTGATGCTTTACTTACATTTGTTATAGATGTACTTCAAATCTTTCATGCCATATTCATCTCAAAGATAAGCACTTTTTGTATCTCGACTTATGTTTTGTACCCTTATAGAATTGGCACGTACCATATCTGGTTGTTACAGACTCTGATATCTATCCCTGTATACATTGCTATCTAAGCTGCTACCCTCTGATATCCACTATATTTAACATTAATAGTTTCTGGGTTTTGCATCTAACAGATACATCAAGATATGTTTTCTGTTTTGGTTTAGATCCATCTGATATTTTACTTACATTTGTTATAGATGTACTTAAAATCATTCATGCCTGATTCATCTCAAAGATAAGCACTTCTTGTATCTCGACTTATGTTTTGTACCCTTATTGAAATGACAAGTACCATATCTGTTTGTTACAGACTCTGATATCTATCCCTGTATAAATTGCTATCTCTGATATAACCTCTGATATCCACTCTATTCAACATTGATAGTTTCTGGATTTTGCATCTAACAGCTACATCAAGATATGTTTTCTGTTTCGTATTTAACATCTTTACTTACATTTGTTAACACTCTGTTGTGTATTCGTGTATACATTGCTATCTATGCTATTATACTCTGATGTCCACTCCATTCAACCTTGCTATCTATGTTTACATCTTATACATTAGGGATACATTGTCTGTTCTTTTAATGTTACCATAACTCTGATATCTTAGTGTTCATAGATTGCGATTCTGTGAAATAACTGCAAGTAAAATTGCTACCTTCAACTGCACCATGTCATACCATAGCTTACCAGTTTAAGCTAGAGAAGGTAAAATGCAATGAAACGTTAACATTAAAATCATGCAATGCTACAGAGATTCACAAAGTGCCATAAACCATAAATCATCCAACCCTGTCAAAAAAAGAGTCTACTGCACAGGGTTGGTCACACTAACATTCCAAAAAAACCATAAACAAACAGACGAAAACAACAAAAGATAAACCTAAAGTGCCATGAAACTACATCTCCATGTTCTAACCTAGTCGGAGTCCTCTCCATCAGATCCCTCGTCCTCTTCTTCTTCTTCTTCTTATTCTTCATCTTCATCATCTTCTTCGTCGTCAGAGGCCTCGTCGTCTGCCTCTTCATCTTCATCGTCGTCTTCTTCTTCCCACTTGCTGCTGCTCTTACGTCTTTTCCTTTTTGGCAGTTTTTCATCCTCAGAAAGATAACAGTCGTCCATGGACCAAGAATCCCATGATCCATAAGGGTCTTCTTGGTCCTCAGACCAGACCGACCAATCATCTTCTTCGTCAGAGGAGTACTCCGACGTTGTCGTACGCTTGTATGCCTTGTTACATGCGTAGTGGTCAGAGGACCACGCGTCGTCGCCGGACTGGTGTGGGGAGAAGGGTGATGAAGGTGCCATGGTAGGAGGAGCAGGGGTTTGAACTTAGGGTAGAGGTTCTGGATTTTTTTTTCTTTGCAGGTAAGTTTGTGAGGAATAGGTTGACATATGACCCTCTATTTATAGCAAAACACAGCACCCAATGCTGAGTCCCATTAAACAACCATACTTTCTTTCACAACTTTAATGGCACACGTATATTAAATGAATGTAATCATTCTAGTTCATCTACCCATTGTCTTTTCAAGTTCAATCTAACCAATGGTTTTAACACATTAACTTCTAATGAGTAATGTGTGTGGTTAAAAGTCCTTTCAACAAATTAATTGCATTTATCTACCAATAACCATATTGTGCAGTCCATATATATATATATATATTTCGTGCATCACTAACCTGTTATATGATATTTACGAGTAATTTTCAATGGTAGATAAATTATATTAAAAATTTAAAACCTATTTGGTCTAGCTATTTTGTCTGAACGATATCTAAAACTATACTATATGGTTCGTAACCAAAAATTTTATAAATTACGATATGTTTCGCACTACGCTATTTGCTTGCTTAAACCCAGATAGATCCTTCCTTAAACCCAGATAGACAATTTGGTAGACATTGCTATTTCTTTTTATATATGCATTATTGGTAGTTTTTTATGACATCTCTGATATGTACAAATAGTAGATATATACTGCCCATAGATGAAATTGATTCATGCAAATAATGGTGTATATGCCAAGGTAGTTTATAAATATATTTGGCCTACATATTTAATTTAGTATACACCTGCTTAAAAATCCATTTCTTATACATCTACATACACCACCTGATTATTATTCTGATAGTTAACCAATTAGACATTGATAGATGTTTGCTTCAAGCCTGATAGTTAATAAGAAAAACTTTGCGAACGACTTGAAAACTACTATGAATGATACAACATATCTAAATTAGTAGGATACAACACAGAATGATGTAACAGTGATGTGAAAAAGTGCGTTTACATGTAAATTTTCTACTACAAACAGAAATCATATTAGTTTGTCTAATTCACCCATTGCTAATCTATCCGAAAAATACAAATGGGTACCAACAAATAAATTACATACTACCAACGTTTGTTTGTGTTACGATCATTCATGAAATGTTTGAATATTTTAGCTCTTGTTTCTGCCGGCATTTCCTCACCATATTCCCGTCCAACAAACCCTTTTGTAATAATGTCTTCTACGTATTTACACACGAAAACACCGCAGTCATAGCTGTCCTTCTTTTGCTGTGGGATATTTAACATGGTCTTAATTTTGTACCCACCTTTTACCTGCGGTATATATTTCTTCTTCATGCAATAGGCCAGCTGCATTGATAGATACAGTAGCAGTCATTGATAGGCATTACTATACAGTTTGATAGATATAGTATTAGAAATTGCTAGATAGTCAACCAAAATAGATAACTTGGAATTTAAATTCCTTACCAGAGCATCGGCTGTGTTTCTCGTCTTATCGGGAATGTGCTTGCTCCACGGCAACATTGGGTTGTAGCTTCTGGCAGCCCCATTCTCCATGTCTATAACCAGGAGCGTCCAGTGGTTCACACCGTCCGTGTTTACGGTACATAGGGGGACGAAACAGACATATGTGTCGGGGTTCATTGTCTCAAAAACCTTGTCCACAATGACAGACATATCTCCCTTTTTAGCCAGTGTCCCTGTAAATTTAAGACATTAATACATGAAGTAGATGTACCTAATATGAAACCAATAATCCCCTGGGAACTTACAGTTGCAATCCCAGTTATTTGAATGGCTGGGACAGGGAATGAATACTTATTATCAAACCCTTTCACAGGGACTTTCCAATCTGAATCCTTTAAGAGCTTGTATATCCAAGCATCTATTACCTATTAAAACAAAATTACAGTCTCAAATCAGTTGAATGACAGGGATTACTGAAAATAATAACCAATGGTTTATTGGTTGATACAAAGATAGATGCTTCAATTAATATTGATAGACGTATATAGACACGTTGCTAGACTAACAATTAAAATACGATAGATACATCCTAAAAGATTTTTACCTTGAAGTCCACTTGAGTTTCGTTAGGCAGTTCCATTATCTCTGTCACACTAATGGAAAGCCTGTACGAGAACTCTGTTGTTGGCAAGTACCATACTTCTGGATCTTCTTGTTGTTCTACCTGTTTCAGTTTCAGCACTTTCTCGTACTCACTTACATCGATCAGTTTCGTTGTCTCTGTCGGGAACGGCCAAGCTACAACTTCAGTTTGCTGTTGTTGAACCTGCGTCGGAGTAAGTAAGTTGAACCCAGGCATGTCATCAATGGGTACCTACAAAAAAGCAGCATAGTAAACTGTTAACATTACTTTTTAAATGTTTATTGAGAATACCAAATATCTACTTACGTCAACATCCGTTTGTTCTTCCTCGATGGAGTCCAATGTACGCCTCTTCTCGTTTGAAGTTTCAACAGCCTTGTCAACTTCTGCGTAAAATAATTAGGTGCAGTCTACAAAGCTATCTTCAGCCAATGGTATAACCGATTGGACAATAAGATCCTTCGATGCTGCTTTCTGTTGTTGTGGTGTTGCGTAGGAAGATGGCTCAACCTGTGACACTTTTTCAATCTTCTCTGCGGAATGATCTCCTCTGTTGAAAATTTGTATCACCTTTAATAGAGACACAACTTGCGATAGTTGTTCGCACTTTGGTGCTGTTCCAGTGCCAGTGAATACAACTAAGCTAGAGTGTCGTGTGTCTTCAGGCTCCGCTGTTTCGACTTCCTAAAAACATAACAAAGGAAACCATTAATTGCGAGAATAACTATCAATCATATATGATATTCAAATACAACTAAGCTATTTAACATCCACTTACATCTTCAGCAACATTGTGAGAGACAGGTTCTGGAACCTGTAGTTCTGTTAATGCTATCTCCAACAATGTAGTTGCTACTACTATGTCATCTTCTCATTTGTCCTCACCTTTCTCTGCATTATTTCCTTCATCGACGGTTTTTGGCGACTCCTCCAACTGTCGTTCCATTGTTTTCGTTCCTTCGTTGGATCCTTCGTCCAACAAATCAATTCCGTCCACCGTCAGCTGCTGTTGTTCAACCTCGTTGTTTCCAACTCCGGGTCCCTGTGCAGGTACCAAAACTACATTTTGCGCACCGACAACATGAGTTAGGGGTGGTAATTCTTCTGCCACATCCCGTTTCCCATTACCAGCGTCACAATCACTTGTTGTAGTCCCTTTCGGCTTCCTAGACACATCAACAGCAACAGCATCCTGTGTAGTACTCTCTTCCATTGGTTCAACACGTGTTTCAGATTGAACACCCCCTCCATCAACTTCTTCTTTGTCCTCCTCCGATACGTCCCTTTCTTTTTGCTTAGCTTTGTCAAGCTCCTGTTGTTCTTCTGTTTTATCCTTCCCATCAACGCCCTCTTCTTCCGTTGCTTTTTCTGTTTCAGTTACTACATGCCTCCGAGATCTTTTGTAAACCAGTGTTTCCTTAACCACCTTCTCAGCAACGCGTGCATCTACGGTTTCAGTAGCATCCTCATCAACGCGACAAAATGGCATGGACAAGGTCAACATCAGTTGTTGATCCTCACCATCCATTCTTTCACCTCCCATCTCCAGCTTTTGTTTCAGGTCCTCCAAATCTTTCTTCAACTTTTCCACCTGATTCAAACGAGCATACGAAATTGTTACATTATTTTTAACAATGATAGATACAGCATACTTCCTTGATAGACAACTTCATTTTAACAAACATACAGATGTTAGTAGTACTTAGAAAACATGCTAGCACTAACCTCTTCGTTTCTTTCATCAAGGCATGTTTTAAGCCTCTTGTTTTCAACTTTCAACCGGCGCAACCGGCTTCTTTTTTCAGTTTTTTGCTGTCACGCAATACCGACTGCGACAGCACTCCAAAACTAGGAATCATACTAGACCTACGTTTTTTCCGGTTCTTCAACCTCTCCCTTTTGTTTTTACCAACAGTTGCCTTCCTCTCCACAATGAACTCCCCCAACGTAACATCATCTTCAACCTCAATCATCGAACGTCTTCTCTTCTTACTACCAGCTCCGTCATCTACCTTCCTTATTGAACTTCTGTTCGCAACAGATTTCTTTCTTTTCCTACTCCTCTGTTCGCTTGTTTCACCAGCCCCTTCCCACTGTCTCCGCGAATCATTTACTCCATAAACAAAACATTCTGATGCTGTAAACACCAACTCCCCGCCGACAACCTAGGAAATACCAATAATATACATTTAGCAGCACAATATTATAATCATCACTGATATATGTACTATACTACTACGATAGATCTACTATACCACAACATACCTCGTCGTCCCTGAGCTCACCGACCATCTGGATCATTTCGAATGTCGACTCCTTGCCCTCTAGCCCCCACCACTTGTAACATCTAGGTATTATGTTTGGCCTTGGTATGTCGACATTTATCGAAATATGCTCCATAAGAAACGGCTGCACAGAACATAACTAACCATTAAAAAAACATTTTCCTAACAGACATGCTGATCATAACACACTATACTTACAAAAAGCAGCGCAACGCATCCGATAACTCTTGAAGGATGGCCGGCCTTAATACATTTGTCCAGCGATTTGTGAAGCTTATCCACGATGGCTCCAGACCAGTCATAGTCGTTTATCTTGTCGCGATTCTCCACGTAGAAGATTGCTGTCCACCCGACTACGTCGCCCGACACTGAAAAGAACAGTGTCGAGCATATGAAAAGTATCAGTAGCCGAGCCACATCATTCGCTTCATCCTCCCCTCCTTCGCTGACTGTTTTTTCGATTGCTTCCTACAAAAATATCCAAAATCATAACAACAATACAGAAATAACAATTAAAGGCATCCACACCTAATAAGACATTAGATATATGATTGCATACATACCATAGATGTTTGTTACATACTCTGATATCTATCCATGTTTACATTGCTATCTATGCTGCTACCCTCTGATATCCACTATATTCAACATTGATAGTTTATGGATTTTTGCATCTAACAGATACATCAAGCTATGTTTTCTGTTTCGTATTTAACATCTTTACTTACATTTGGTGACACTCTGTTGTGTATTCGTGTATACATTGCTATCTATGCTGTTATACTCTGATATCCACTTTATTCAACCTTGCTATCTATGTTTACATCTTATACATTAGGTCTACATAAACTGTTCCTTTAATGTTACCATAACTATGATATCTTAGTGTTCATATATTGCGATTTATAGCAATCTATTTATAGTGATGTGAAAATGTGCCGGCATTTCATCAACCTGCAGAGTCTGCAACATGAACTACAAAACAACTACATTCTAACATACTATATTTAACTTTATTAACGCGTTGGAAACTGATTTGTCGTTCGTTGGCCCGCTTCTCCTCGTCCTTGGACTCAAAAAATATTTCTTCATCAAAATCGAATCTAACTCGGCTCCATCGGCGTACCGAGCGATAAATCCACCTGATTTGCTCATCGGAATATCTTCGTTACCGTGTCTCAGGCCAAAGATCGCCTTAACATCTTTTTTGGTCAGCCTTACATGCTTTTGTCCAATCTTGAAAGCCTTCCATCTGACGTCGTATAAACCACAGATCCCCTCGATCAAGTGGTGGAACTTTTTAAGCTTCAGAACCTCGTTCCTCAAGTCGTACGAGGTTTTGAGGAAGGTGTAGAAAAGGGTTCCACGAGCAGCCTCGATATGTTCAGCTTTGATTATATCCCGTCTGAGTACGTTGATTATGCCAACCAACCCCGAGCGGTAGAATACTCCTGTTTTCGTTATTGTTACCTGTTAACGTTCACATAATAAGCTAGTTAGTAATTACATGGTAACTAAAACAATAATACTAAGCAGCCACTGCATTATGAAGATTCGTAGAAGTGACCAGAATCTTATACTTATCCCCTAGACGTGCTGTCTGACATGTAAACTACTATCAGACCGTGATATATAATACAAGATACATTGCTAGATGTTTGACGATACCTAAATACACTCACAACATTTGGAACAGCATCCCTATAGCTGTGATAGCCGATCTAACACGTTCACGATTCAACCAGGCCAGGTTCAAATCCATGGCGTCGGACAGTTAAACTAAATACTGATAGATAATACAGCCCATATTGCTAGATATGGACCAACCCTACGTAAACTCACAATGCTTAAAACAGCCGCCTCACAATGCTTACAACAACAGTAGCCTCACTACCAATACAACTATCACGTAACGTCGTCCGGTCGAGAAACAGTAACAAATAACCTTACTGACTACCGGAGTATTAGACGTCATACAGCATGGACTATCAATGTAAAACAACCTATACAGCGACGCATATGAATCGAACAGAGACAGTGTTAGACAGATACCTGGTTTTGTTCGAAGGCGTAAGGAATAACAGAGACACTGGGCGACTGTTCCGTTCGACGGAAACTTCGTTGCAGTTGGAGGCTCGCCGGTGGTGGTTCCAAATATCGAAACAGAGACAGAGACAGTGGTTGCTTCGAAGGTTAGTTGTCGGCGGTGGTTCGTCGGTTGGTGTCTGAAATTTCGGAGCAGAGACAGAGACAGTGGTTAGTTGTCGCCGGTTGTTCGCCGGTGGGTGTCAGAAATATCGGACCAGAGACAGAGACAGTGGTTACTGGTCGCCGGTGGTTCGCCGGTGGGTGTCAGAAATATCGGAACAGAGGGGTCGATTGATATCGCCGGTTACGTTTGCTTTCAAAAATGTCTTTTGGGTTCGCTCTCGTAAAACGTGTTTCTCTCTCTTCAAATTTAGAAATGTGAAAGTGGGGGGAATTGGAACCTAAAAGTCTGATTAGAAGGTGAAAAAAAGTGGGTTTCAACAAAACAACCCCTTTTATACCCTAGAGGATATAATTGTCCATATTTTGGCTCTAGGTAGTTTATGAAACTAGTCCAAAAACGGGTACCATTTTGGTATTTGATAGTTGAGTGGGTATTTATGGGTACTTTTCTCTAAATAATATTGCAAAAACTATTTAGCCGGGATGCGTAGACAGCAGTACCGTTGGGTCTGGATCAGCCATCTAGGATAGGGTCCAAAGTAAATTTTTTTTAATAAAGGACTATATTGAATAAAAGGGAAAAACCAAGTCTATTTAGGCAATATTACAAAAAAATTGAATCCTAAGCCCTAACCAAAACCGGGAAATCCATCTTCTTCCCCAAACCAACCCTAATTCACAAACTAAACCCTAATCAACAAGTCTCAGATAACCCAAATTGAGGCTCTCCAAGAAGGTAATAGCCTTTAACTTCGATGGAGCCTCAATATCATTGAAATCAAAGTCGGATTGAACCTTCAAGGTCTCCTTGGCCACCCAATCAGCCCCATGGTTCTGTTCCCGGAAAACGTGCTTCACCACCATCTCAGATTTGATAAGCCTCCTGCAACAACTTAACAAAAAGTCAAGATACCAAGGAGACCTACCAAAGGACAAGAGACTGACCAGGACCAACGAATCAACTTCAACGTCTACTCTCTCTAACCCCATATCGTTGCACAGCCTCAGACCATCCAACAAGGCTCGACATTCTGCTATCAATGGCGTACCCTTGCCGTACAGCCTGCCACGACCTCTGATAATACCACCATTCCAGTCTCTTATCAAAACACCACCAGCAGCTTCATGAGCAAAGGTACAGGCTCCATCTATATTTACTTTATACCTGCTATACTTAGGATTTTTCCATTTAAAAAACAATGGTTTATTCAAGCCCTTAGTCTGATTCACACAACCAATACTGGCACCATCCTTAGCATAGCTTCCCCAATGCTTTGATTTTAGAATATTCGAGTGGTCCAGATTAGTTAAAATGAAGATGATTTGCTTAATGACAGAGGCAGCATTTGTATTTTCGTTACCTAACTTCTTCTTGTTCCTACCTGACCAGATGGACCAATTAATAATAGCTGGAAGAATCGTGAAAATATCGCAGCTTCTTTGAGCAGCCCAGTACTACCTCGTGATGATGTGAGAAATCGTCATGTGAGATTGGACCTGCACTTTGAAGATTGTGCACTGAAGTGAAGCCAAACAGCCCAGGCTTGAGGACACTGCACAAAGACATGGTTAGTAGTTTCTACTTCATTGCAGTGAATGCACTTAGAAGCCAACTGAATATTTCGAGCTTGCATAACATCATCAGTAGGAACCCACTTGTGTAGCACCCTCCATAAAAAAACAAACACTTTTTTTGTGTCACAGCATTCCAAGACTTGGCATAAATGCTAGTGACACTGCCCTTGTTTCTGATATGATTGTAAGTGTCCTTAGAGTTAAACCTTCCATCCTTTGACAGAGACCAAAGCATAACATCATGATTATTAGAGAGAGTGATCTCCCTAATCTTGTTAATCTCAGTTACAGTCACTCTAGTACTGAGCCTATCGAAATCCCAAGAACCATCAGACCAGAAATCCCTGACAAGATCATTAGCTGAGCCCCAAAGCAATCTTCTGTCATTATCACCAATAAATTTGATGAAGGGGCTGTCTGAGCACCATCTATCATACCAGAAGCTCATACTCCCCTGATCAGGAAGCCAAAAAACATAGTCCTCAGCTTTCTCTCTTGCAGAAATAACACGATTCCATGCTTTAGACTTAAGATTAGGTGATATAGCAAGAACAGGATGAATATTATTCCTGCAATAAATCGATAACATGTAAGTAGCCCATAAATATTTCTGCATCCTGAAGTTATACCATAACTTCATTGAATATACCATCTGCACATCCTTAAGCTTCTTAATGTTAAGGCCTCCTTCATTAGTTGGCTTGCACAGCCTTTCCCATCTGGCCCAACTAACAACTCTTTTATCATTCTTGCTTCTCACAGGAACATGTTCAACAGAGTTTCAAGCCTATTGATAATGCCAACAGGCAGGACCGAATGCTGCAGATAATAAACTGGAAAAGCAACCAGAACAGCTTGAATCAACAACAACCTGCCAGCAAATGATAAGTGCAGCTTATCCCAATCCATGATTCTATTTCTGACCTTGTAAATTAAGTATTCAAAGTGAGCTATTCTTGAACTAATAGCAATAGTAGAGCCAAGATATGTAAAAGGCAGAAATGTATGTTTAATATTCCATAAGTCTTCAATAATAGCAATCTGATGATGAGCCATTTTATTGGATACAATTATCTTAGACTTAGCAGTGTTTATTTTTTGTCCAGAGACATTTTGATAGTGGTCTAAAACACCTTTAACAGCACCCATTGTCTCCACTCTTCCATTAGCAAAAACCATGAAATCGTCTGCAAAAGCAAGACAAGCAATATTTTGATCACTTCTAGTCTTGTACCTGAATAAACTGTTACCATTAGAAGTAAACTTAATATCCCGAATCAAATACTCTTCAGCCAGGATAAAAAGACTCGGGGAAAGTGGATCCCCTTGTCTAAGTCCTTGAGTGTTAGCAAAATACCCAGTTGGCTCACCATTCACCAAAATAGAAGAACAAACCTTGCTAATACAATTGCCAATGAGATCAGAAACCTTAGTATCAAAACCAAAAAGTCTCAGATCTTTGAAGAGAAACACATGATTCAGCTTATCAAAAGCTTTAGTCATGTCAGTTTTAACAATAACATTGCCAAACCTCCTGTTCCTATTAATATCAAAGTACAACTCCTGAGCCAAAAGGATAGAATCATGGATGCACCTCCCCTTTACAAAACCACCTTGCTCCACAGAAATAATCCTAGGCAATATCTCAGCCATTCTGTTATTAATGATCTTCCCCACAATTCTTGGAAACATTGTAGTTAAACTAATAGGACGAAAGTCTCTCCACCTATTAGGGTTATCAGTCTTAGGGATTAAGCATATCAACGTAGCCTTCACTCCCTTAGGCAGAGCAAAACCATTGAAGAAACCCTTAACAGCATTACTTAAGTCACTACCCACAACAGCCCAACATTTCTTATAAAACTCACCATTATAGCCATCAGGGCCAGCAGCAGAATCCGAATTCAAAGACTTAATAACCTCAAAGATCTCCTCAGTTCCAGGGACACAAGAAATACTATAGTTATCTTCATCAGAAACCAACGAAGGAATCACATCCATTAAGAAAGAGTCAGTCCCCTCATTAATAGGAGGAGCAAGCAAAGTTTTAAAATAATCGACAGCAGAACTACCAATGTCTTCCTTAGAAGAGAGCCACTGATCACCAACCTTAATTCTGTGGATTCTATTTCTCTTAATCCTCTTCCTCACAAAGCTATGATAAGCCTTAGTATTCCTATCAGAATCCTTCAACCAGGACGCATGAGCCTTCTTCCTCCAGAAACTCTCTTCCCTATCAAGAAGCACCAAATGATTATGTCTAGCCTCCTCCAAAGCACTTCTATTTTCATCATTAGAGACATTTTGAAGAAGCACCTCCTTGGCAATGATACTTTCTTCAGACCTCTTGATAGCATCAAAAACATTCCCAAAATTACTCCTATTCCAAGCCTTTAAAGGAACCTTCAATCTCTGCTGCTTAATCCAAAAAACCATGACAGGATTCCTCACATCATCATTAACATTAGCAGACCAGCTCTCTTTAACAGTTTTCAAGAAATCAGGGTGAGAAACCCACATATTCAGAAACCTAAACGCAGCTTTAGGCCTTTCAAAACTAGAGGCAACCTTAATGACCAAAGGACAATGATCTGAACAACTTCTAGCAAGGTGAGACACAGCAGTACAATCAAAGAAATCTAACCAAGAAGAACTATATAAAACATGAAGGTATAAGGTATAAGGACAACCTGAATACCCAGCATCAATGAACCCACAATCCATAATAAGGCCATTGAAGTCATCCATACCTCTTTGATTAATGGTAGAGCAAGACAACTGCTCTTGAATACTAGAAATAATATTAAAGTTGGTGTGGATTATAATCGCCTGAGGGTAGGCTGGTAATTTCAAGTGGAGTTTTAAGGTGGTGTATGGGTGTTTAACGGTGGTGTTTGGGTGTTTAACGGTAAGAGTAGAGAGTATAAGGTGGAGAGATAATTAAGGAGCTTGGTAGCAGTTAATTCTCATTACCCCTAGTTAATGCTGGTGGTTGGGTATTTATAGTATGATGTTTGGGCCCTTATGGGCTTTCGGGTTATGTTTAATGGACCCGGGTCATGTTTAAAGACCCATGAGCTCTAAGCAGGAGAGCTAGTAGCTTAGTCAGGAAGTGTTTAGGTTTTTTAGTACTTTTGTCATAGTTCGAACAGCCTTAAGTTTACAGTGTTCAAAGTAATCTGACCGGTCCAAGTGACCTGTTCGATTTATGTCCTTGTAACCTGTCCGGTATTCGGAGAGACTTAGACCGATTTGCCCTGTCCGGGGAGCATGCGGAATTCGGACTCATCAAGAGCCCCTTTTTTAGGTGTTTGAGCAAGTATTCTTGTCAAAGAACTGAAAAACAGTCTGATGTATGAAGTGGTTCTCAATTCGGACAGAACTGTGGGTATACCCGAACAGGTTAAGCTTTACGAATTCAAAACGGTTTTTGCCAGAGTTAGTGGGACACGTGCCGCTCTCTGATTGGCCACTCCAACCGTTTTTTCACCTTGAATTTCGCACCACCTTCTTCAACAAGTAACCTCTTTAATTACAAATATCGAATTCTTTTAGGAATCAACTCCTCTTTTCAGATCTACTATAATTTCACATTCATTTTCCACTGTTTTACCATCTCTTTCACTTTTACTCTGCAAATTTACTCAGAGCTTTCTCTCTCTAAAGCAAAAAACTTCCTTGGCAGTTTATGTTTACAGCAAGAACAGCATTGATCAAAGGTGGTTGGCTCAACCTTTCGGAGTTGGAGAAAGCGCAAAAGGTCGAGAAGGAAAGGCGAATAGCAGCAGGGCTACCATCATCACCTGTTGAGAGACCAGTTGCCTCTGTTACAGAGTCGGCTCATCCTCCTCCAAAGGTACTAAGCCCAAAAAACTCTTTCAATCCACCCTCTCACCCATAGTCTCTGGTTCCTTAGTCCAGGAGTCAATATATGTTGTTGAGCCAGGAGTTACAGCTACAAGCGTTAGGAAACCCTCTCATTTTATAGCTATGGGATCTGATTCTGATCACTCTCCAGAGAAACTAGTTATTAAGAGGCCAAGCCGGTTAGTTAAGGGACTAGCTTCCAAGAATACTCCCTCAAAATCGGGGGCAAAAAATAGTGATTATGGGTCTGAAATGCCCATTAGAGCTCCCCGGGAGAGGCCATCCGGTCTGGAGGCCAGCAGCCCGGTACCCCCAAGAGAGACTTCTGCCTCTGAACCCCAACCTGAGGTGAGAAGTCAGAAGAACACAGAAAGTCAGCAGTCCGGAAGCCAGGCTGTGCCAAGCTTCAAGCCTCCCCGGACCACTACCACAGAAGTTCCCCCAACGATTATGGAGGAGAGCATGGAGGACTCTGCTGAAGAGGTCCCTTTTGAGTCCGAGTCCTCCGGACAGACCGATATTGCTGTTGTTGTTGCCAAAAAAGGCAAGGAAAATCTGTACTTGAGGCATCCGAACCTACCGGAGTGCCTTGAGGGGAAAGTGGGGCCGTGCTTTCACAGAGTTGAGCTCAAGTACCTCTTGGCCTTGCAGAAGACCAAGTATGCATTCATCCATACTTCTGACTTGGGTCGAATGCGCACAAAATGGGGGATCCCCGAAAATGTGAAGATAAGGATACCCATCGATCCGGAGACCCCAATGGACTGTAAACGAAATAAAATAGTCTTCTTTACAGAGCTATTTAATTGGGGACTCAGGTTCCCACTGGACCCGGAGATCGTACGATACTTCCACCTGGTCAAGCTCGGCCCAAGCCAGCTGAGCCCCAATGGCTGGTTCACTATGATGTCATGTATCATGGCATCTAGGTTGTCTAGGATCCCTCTTCCTATGGAAGAGTTCGCAGCAGTGGCCAACCTTTGCAAGCACCACCAATTCCCCTTCTACCATTTCAATATGGGGAACGATCTCAAGGCTGTTGATGATCTCCTAGAATCAGAGAGAAAATGGAGGAGCCAATTTTTGTTTGTCCGTGGCGCCTGGGAAAACGGCAAGAAAATCAAGGCCGGAGAGAACCCAAGCCTCCTCAGGAGTAGGTGGAGGAGTGATCGTAAGTTTCTCACTTTAACTTTCTGCCCGTTTTTTTTTAAAGTGAGTTTAAATTAACCAGTTTCTCTTTTGTTCTAACAGAGCTGCCAAAGGAGTTCGAGGATTATTTGAACGCCGGACAGACTACCTATGGAAAAATCAATGCTTGGGCCGCAGAGAACTGGGAGAATCGATTCCACAAGGCCTTCACCCCTGGAAATCTTGCAAGGTCTCACCTGTGGAACACCATAGGCCGGAGAGACCTAACTTGGGAGGAGCTCACCACCCAGCCTGATGAAGACACTGTGCTTAGAAGGTCCCACGAACTAGATGGGACACTCTACCTGCCTGCCCGGGCTAAAGCCCCAAGAAAAATGAAAGGCAGGAGAAAAGGCAAAAAGGTGGCGAGCGATGCTGAGAAGGATGCCCCAACAGACCCGGTGGGGCCGGCCCAGGTTCAAATTGATGCAGCCCTCTTGCAGGTGGTGGAGCATGAGACTGAAAGGCAGGAAGTTGACCTCCCAAAACCTCCAAGGGCTCCCAAGAGGACTCGCAAGCAAGTTGGTGAAGGCACTGACCGGGAGGCTAAGAAGAAAAAGACTTCCCAAGGAGATGAGCTCGCTCTCCGGGATCCGGAGCCTTCTTTCCCCACTGACCCCTCCTACCCAACTCTGGCCGAAGAGATTCCAAGAGACTTTCACACTGATGAGGTAGAAGGGGGAGATCTCAACCTCGATGGAATGGACATCACTTGTCTAGCTGGGCTTGGTGAGTATTTCCTTGGCCTCCCCAGAGATGAATTCGTAGGGCCTTACGTTCCTCCAAGCAGCTCAAATACGGTCAACTTCAATGGTAAGACTTTCGTTGTCTCTAGTGAAAAGGACATCATAACCCATTCCTTGCTTAGTAATGTGCAGCCAGTTCTTACACTGGAGAGACAAGTCCGGAGTCAAGTAGACACCATCAAAGACCTCAAGTCTGAGAAGGATAAGCTGTCCGAAGACCTCCGCACTGCTACCACCAATGCTGATTTGCTCAAGGAAGCAAACGAGGAGCTAAAGAGGAATCAGGATGAGAGCAACACAAAAGTTGCCACCCTAGAAAAAACCATAAAAGATCTTCGGGAAAAGTTGTCCGGGATGGAGAAGGACCTTACTGTCTCAAGGGGAGAGACCACTCCAAAGGAGAAGATTATCACCAACCTGACCACTGACAAGATTGCTCTAGAAAATGCAGTGACCCAGGCTGCTGAAGAGAAAGCTGTTTTGCTAAGGGACCAGGAGGCCACAATCAAGGCCAAGATCAATGCATATGCCAGGGAGATGATTAAAAGCGAAGAGTTAATGGTTCAAAGGGTGAAGTCTGACATGGTTCTCCTTTTTCACGAAAAAATTCAGAAGAGGACCCTGGGGGATTTATGGCTCTATGTAGATGATGATGACCTTCCAGTGGGTCCTCATCTGATAATGAAGAGAAAACCGGAGAGAGCCCAGGTGAAGAGGAGAACGATCCCAAAGGCAAAAAGGTAGTCGAAGGGGGGAGCGATTTTAAGAAAGCAGATGAAGGGGAGCCATCTTCAAAGGCTCAACCTTAATTTATGATTTACTTAGTTTATCTTTTATTCAAACTAAAGTCCTTGGAAGGCCAAGGCACTCTTTTTGTAATGGTGTCCGGTATTTGTTCGGACAAATTTTTTTTGTGCTGTACCCTGACTTTTTCACAAGTCCTTGGAAGGCCAAGGCAATTTTAAATTGTTCAATGAATGTGTCTATTTTGTACAACCATCGTCTTTTTTCATTGTTTGTTTTAGTTTAGATAGCTAGAGTTTAAGTAGATTTTAGTTGTTGCATTGTAAGAGTGTTTAAATTCTCTGGCTAGAGTTTAAATAACCCTTAAATATTTCAGTCCGAGTAGTACAACAAGAGGTAGAACTTTGAAAATACTTAGAAAATTTTGAAGAAGGCATCGCATTTTATTCAACCATCCGGACACCTCATTAAAACCTCCCCGTGCCACCAGGGAGGAAAGAGTATGCCCCCAAATATTTACATGAAAGTTCAAACAAGTAAATATTTACACAAGTGTTATTCCAAGTACATCCGAAGATGCTCAATATTCCAAGGGTGAGTTAAAACCCTGCCATCTTTGTCTTCCAACCAATAAGTTCCAGGCTTGATTCTTTCAACCACAATATACGGACCCTCCCAGGTTGGGGCCAGCTTTCCGAAGAGCTTTTCTTTAGTATGCAAGAAGACTTTCCTTAATACTTTGTCCCCTGGTTGGAAATCTCTTCTTTTAACTTTAGAAGCAAAACTGCTTCTCATCAAGCCTTGATAATGTGCAGCTCTAAGATGAGCTTTAACCCGTCTTTCTTCTATCAAATCAAGTTAATTGCTGATTACCATCTCATTAGCGTGTCCGGAGAAGTTGTGAACACGAAAGGAAGGGAGTGTCTTCTCTATGGGGGCTACTGCATCCATTCCATAGACCAAGGCGAAAGGTGATTCTTATGTTGCAGCCCCAGGTGTTTCCCGGTAGGCCCATAAGACTTCTTGTAGATAACTAGGCCACTTTCCAGCAGCTCCTTCCAGATTCTTCTTTAAACCGGACAGTATAGTTCTATTAGCCACTTCAACTTGCCCATTAGCTTGTGGGTGGAAGGGTGAAGAAAAACAATGCTGTATACCCCTTGAGGCACAGAAGCTTTCCATTTCTCTATTGTCAAACTGTGGTCCATTGTCTGTTGTGATTTTCTGTGGGATACCAAATCTGCAACATATGTTGGATAGAATAAATTTTATGACAGCTTTTGATGTTGTCCCTGCCAAGGGAGCTGCTTCTATCCACTTTGAAAATTAGTCAATGGCCACAATTATAGTTTTACGCCCTCCGGACGCCACAGGGAGAGGCCCTACTAAGTCCAACCCCCATCGAGCAAAAGGGATGGGCTCAGAAATTGACTCCAAAGGAATGGCTGGTACATGAATTTCATTGTTGTACCTCTGGCATGGGTCACACCTTCTCACCAACTCCTTAGCATCTTTCATGATTGATGGCCAATAGTATCCGGAGAGTAACACCCTTCTTGTTAAAGCTCTGAATCCACAATGGGCTGATCCCTCACCATCATGCAACTCGGAGAGGACTACTTGTGATTCATCCTCCCCCAAACAACGCAGGAGAGGTTTACTGTAGGACTTTTTATACAACACTTCTCTCAATATGATGAAACCATGAGCTTTGTGTTTCAATGTTCTGGCTTGTGACTTATCTGGAGGCACAACACCTTCGGAGAGATATTGCACGAGAGGAAACCTCCAGTCTTGAGGTTGTTTCACTTGTATTTCACAAATTTCCTCTTCTTTACCCTTACCAAATTGAATAGAAGGGCTCTCAAGCACATGGATCCATGGGTATGACTCCGTATATGCTATAGTTGCCAATGAGTCTGCTAGCTCATTTTCTGCCCGGGGAATGTGCTCATAGACAACAGCTTTAAACTTTAGCGCTTCATTTTTTAGGAGGAGTAAATACTTTACCAGCTGTTCCTTTCTAGCCTCAGATTGGCCTAAGGCATGGTGGACAAGCAACTGGGAGTCACTTAGTAGCTTGACCCTTTTAGCCCCACAGATGTAGGCCAACTTTAACCCAGCTATAGCTGCTTCGTATTCGGATTCGTTATTAGATGCCCTGAAAGCAAAACAAATAGCTTGGTACATGCTGTCACCGTATGGGGAAGTTAGACATATTACTGCACCACATCCCATGGTGCTAGACCCTCCGTCTGTTCGGACAATCCATATCTTCTTGTCTTTTATATCAGTAGCTTGCTCTGAATCCCTATCGGAGTTGAATTCAACCAGAAAATCAGCCACAGCCTGGGCTTTTACTGCTGTCCGGGGAGCAAAGTCTATGTCGAAGTCCCCCAACTCTACTGACCACTTAGTCATTCTGCTTGAAATGTCTGCTTTTTGAAGGACATTCTTTAAAGGGAAAGATGCCCGGACGATGATAGGATGAGCCTGGAAATAAGGCCTCATCTTTCTTGCAGCTATCACCAGGGCTAACGCCAGTTTTTCGAGTTTCAAGTAACGCTTCTCAGCATCAATCAAACTCTTGCTGATGTAGTACACTGGGTGGGGATGCCCATCGACCTCTCTTACCAACACAACACTGATGGCACAACTTGAAACGGCCAAATACACAAAGAGAGTCTCCCCATCAACTGGTTTGAACAAAGTTTTGGGAGAGGAAAGATGTTTCTTGATTTCATTGAATGCCTCATCACACTGTGGGGTCCATTCGAACCCCTTCGCACCCTTCAAAGTTTGAAAGAATTGAGCACACCTGTCCGAAGACCTCGAGATGAATCTGTTTAAGGCAGCTAATCTCCCGGTTAATCGCTGCACTTCTTTAATGTTTCGAGGAGGCTCCATTTGGAATAGGGCATTGAGCTGGTCCGGATCGGGCTGTATTCCATGTTCACTTATGATGTACCCTAAGAATTTCCCGGACTGCACTCCGAACACACACTTTTCAGGGTTTAATTTCAAATTCACTTTCGGCAAGTTGGCAAAATTTTCTTGGAGATCGGACAAGTGCAACTGCTCATTCACACTTTTCACCATCATATCGTCAATGTATACCTCCATATTTCTTCCAATTTGATCAGCAAAGGCTTTGTTCACCAATCTCTGATAAGTGGCCCCAACATTTTTCAACCCAAATGGCATCACCTTGTAACAATGTAGACCCCTATCAGTGACAACCGTGGTATGTTCTTGATCTTTTGGATCTACTTGAATCTGATTGTACCCGGAGAAGGCATCCATAAAGGAAAGCAGCTTGTTCCCAGAAGTAGAGTCTACTAACTGATCTATCCGGGGGATCGGATACAAATATTTTGGGCAAGCTCTATTAAGATCTGTGAAGTCAATGCACATGCGCCATTTGCCATTTTTCTTTTTTACCAGGACATGATTGGCATTCCACAAAGGGTATTGAGATTCTTTAATGTGCCCCATCTTTGTGATTTTGTCAACCTCTTGTACTATGACATCAGCCTTTTCTTTTGAGAAAGCTCTTCTCTTTTGAACCACTAGTGCTACATCTCTCCGGACAGATAGGTGATGGGATATCACTTCTGATGGAACTCCAGTAACATCAGCATTGCACCAAGCAAAAACGTGCTGATGGTCTTTCAAAAATTTCAACATCTTTTTTTTTAACATTGGTGGCATCTTGGACCCTATCTTGACAATCTTGCCTTCTTCCAAACAGTGCGTTTCAACCTCTTCAATTGGAATCAACACTCCAGGGGTCTCTCTGGGGTCATCAATTTCACCCTCACCCCCAGAAAGGCCCTCAAACTACTATTGATCATTTATACGGACTGCCCCCAGCGTTCGAGGAGCCAAGGCAGTGGCATAGCATTCTCTTGCAATCTTTTGGATGCTCCGGACAACCCCAACCTGTCTCTGAACAGCATACTTTAAGCATTGGTGGACTTTTGAAGCCACTGCATGCATCCTAGAGAGCCAAGATCTCCCCAGAATAGCATTATAGCAAGTGGGACAATCCACCACGATAAAGAGTATTCTAACCATTTTCTTGAAAGGGCCCCTGCCCAATAACACCTCTTCTTCGAATTCTCATATCACATCGGCTGAGCTGCCTGTGAAGCCCACGATTGACCTGTCCGATTTTTGAATTACAGCTGGATTTTTCATTTTCTTGTAAGTGGTTAGGAAAAGGATATTGGCTGAGCTTCCAGTATCCACCAGAATTCGCCTTATTTCATTGCCCCCTATAGATGCTCCTATGACAACAGCATCCTCATGAGGGCCAGCAATGTCTCTCAAATCATCCTCATCAAAAACAATGAAGGGGAATGAGTTTGGTGACTGATAAGATGTCATGCCTCCTTCTAGCTAGGAGGCTAAATTATGAACATGCCTCTTTCTCGAAGAAGTGGTAGGAGCTATCATAGTGTCCCCTCCGAAAATTGTAAGAGACTCAAAGAATTTAATGAGCCCGGAGACCGACCTAGAACATTCCTCTATAGCACCCACCCGATTTCGAGTTGGATCAGGATCCAAGTATTCAGATTCCACATCAAACCTTTCAACTATAACCATGGCCCCCTCCGGGGCAGCATTACTTGGACCAACCCGGTGAGTGTTGTCAGGCCTGTTGCCTCCTCTTCTCTTAACGTATGCTCCCAACTTTCCCCTTTCAATCAGGTTTTGAACTTCTTGCTTCAATGCTATGCAATCATCAGTGGTATGGCCAATATCATTATGATATTGGCAAAAGGAGTTGTTACGATGCTCTCTGGGGGACTGCAAGGTTGCTGGTCTCCGGTAATGCACCTCATCTTTTGTTTTATCAAAAATAGTGGCCACACTTTCTTTGAGCTCTGCGAACCACTCCGGTTGGACCCATGGCCCTCTTTTGTTTCTAGATTGTTGACTTTGAGCAGGAGCAGCTGGCTGAGACTGAGCTTTTGCCCTACCATGCCCCTGTCCGGTTTCTCTTGCTTTGTTCCTGGACTGGTTTTGATTTGGAGTTTGTGCCACTGGGGTGGACCTCACCTGTCTGTGCACCCTGGTTTTATTTGTTTCATCAACGTTTATTTGTTTGCCAACTTGATTTAGCAATCATCCCCAGGTCATGGCCTTCTTTCTGGTCACCGAATCAGCCAGATTGCCTGGGTTCAAACCTTGCCTTAGGGATGCTATTGCCACCTGTTCGAAGCAATCAGCCAACCCATTCTTTGTGTTCACAAAACGGTTTATGTACTCCTTCAAAGATTCATTTGGCTCCTGGGCACAATGGATTATTGTGTCCCCATTGCCCTTCAGCTCCTTACTCCCTACAAACTGCCTTCGAAAGGCCACCCAAAACGTATCAAAATCTTTAATACAACCCTGAGGCAGGCTGTTGTACCATTTCAGAGCACTCCCCGTGAAAGATTGGGAGAATTCCCTACAGAGTAGTTTATCGTCGTCATCAAAGTTCATCATGAAGTTCTTGAATTGCTCCAGATAATTGTCCGGATCAGTACTGCCATCGTACTTCTCCATTTTAGTGCTATCAAACCTCTTGGGGAGGTTTCCGAACAGAATTTTAGAAGATAGTGGAGACTGCCTCCAATTCCTTCCACGACTGAACACGGTATCCTCATTGGGAGTTGCAAAGATACCTGGTTCATCGTGGAAAGCAAAGGGATCCATCAGCATCTTGTCTGTATACCTCCGGTGGTGAGATGATCCCTTGCCAATATGCCTTTTCATTCTTCCATGTCTGTCTCTTTTTCTTGAATATTTCTTAACCTGCTTTTGCTTTTTCCTGGTTTGACCCTCATCGCTGCTGGAGGACAAGGATTTTTCATTTCCCTCACTGTCCGAAGAGCTACCTGAAGATTCTGAGCTTGAGTCAGAGCTCTCCACAGGCTTGGACCGGTGAGATGTTTTAGAACTGGCATGTGTCTTTTTAGTGCTCACATGAGTTTTTGAAGCCTCAGGCTCTCTGGGGTTGTCGGTGTGATGAGCAACTGATGCTTTGGATTTCTCTCTCATGCCCATCTTGGCCTTCTCAGCCCTCAGAGCTTCTATTTCACCCCTCAACCTGTCACGCTCTTCGACAGTGTACTCATCATTCTCTTCCATCACTTCGAGCAGAGCTGGTGGTACTTCTGGATTGTCCGGATTCATTCGGACAGACTTTCTTTGCTTGGTTTTGAATACTTGATTCAGGCACCGTCACATCCCACTGTGGTCGCCAATTTGGTGTGGATTATAATCGTCTGAGGGTAGGCTGGTAATTTCAAGTGGAGTTTTAAGGTGGTGTATGGGTGTTTAACGGTGGTGTTTGGGTGTTTAACGGTAAGAGTAGAGAGTATAAGGTGGAGAGATAATTAAGCAGCTTGGTAGCAGTTAATTCTCATTACCCCTAGTTAATGCTGGTGGTTGGGTATTTATATTATGATGTTTGGGCCCTTATGGGCTTTCGGGTCATGTTTAATGGACCCGGGTCATGTTTAAAGACCCATGAGCTCTAAGCAGGAGAGCTAGTAGCTTAGTTAGGAAGTGTTTAGGTTTTTAATACTTTTGTCATAGTTCGAACAGCCGTAAGTTTACAGTGTTCAAAGTAATATGACCGGTCTAAGTGACCTGTTCGATTTATGTCCTTGTAACCTGTCCGGTATTCGGAGAGACTTAGACCGATTTGCCCTGTCCGGGGAGCATGCAGAATTCGGACTCATCAAAAGTCACCAAACATAATCCATTCACAAGAACCAACATCAAGGCTCCTAATCGAATCCCAAAGCAACAACCTCTGATCCCTTCTACACTTTGCATACACAACAGAAACATAAAACTCCTTGCTCATAGAAGAATGACTAACCTTTAAATGAAACAACTGCTCACTGTCAAAAACCACATCAACCCTGTAATCTTGATGCCAAAACACCCAAATCTTGTTATTCACATTACAACTAAACCCTGGTAACTTCAACTTCCTGGCAACAATACTCATTTTATCAGCCTTCACAAAAGGCTCTTGAACAGCAACAAAACTAGCCTTTTCAGAAATAACCAAAGACTTTAATCTTCGCATCGTTTCCTTATTAGCAAGCCCTCTTGCATTCCAGTTAATCATTGTAATGGTCATTGATCAGGAGGCAGCTTATGGGCTCTTTTAAGCTTCATAATTTTAGATGAAACTGGTCCCTTAGAACTCCATATTTTAGATACTTTCTTAGACTTCTGAATATCATTCCTTCTAACCTTCTCTTTGTCAAACTTGTCCTTAACAGGGGAAGAAATAAGATTACCATCATGTTTCGGGGAATCATGGACATCATCACTCAATATTTCAAACATATTATTTCTTTCTAAAGTCTTCAACGCATCAATCATATCATCCTCATTAACAGGAACAGAAGACCCACTAGTCTCACCAGTTACAACTCTTCGAAGGGTGCAATTATCAGGTTCCATATCATCATGTAAAGAATCTGCAGTCTTGTCAACAACTATGGACTTTCACAGACGATTAGTAACATTTTCATTACCAACATCAGTCTGAACCACCTGATCACAGAACACATTTGAATCTTGAATATTCACACCATCCTTATGAGAACAAGAGACCTGATCAGGAGCAGTCCCCTTATCCTGAACATTCACAAACATCTTTTCACCAGACAACAACTTCTTGCAATTATCATTTGAATGCCCAATGTGAGCGCAATGACTACAATACATTGGAATAATGTCATACACCAGATTGATCCAGTAACCATCAGAATCTCCAAATTTTAACTGCATCTTGCGAATTAAAGGCTTTGAAATATCCACTTCAACCCAAACCCTACAACAATTCTGCCTAGCCCTATTAACAGTAGGAACCCAGACCTTTAACGGAGTTCCCAAAACTTTCGCAACTTCATTAATCGTAGACTTATTGAACAAGAACTCAGGCAGACCTGGAAGAGAAACCCAAACCGGAGTAAATGGACATTCAAGGTTAGGGTCGAATCCAGGAGTCCACTTTAACAATCTCATAGTCTTACTGCCCAATACCCACACATTTCTTGACCAAAGCCTCATGAAATCATTAAACTTATTAAACTCCACGAAGATATGCATGTAATCCCAGACCGAGACACTATACCTTCCAGCAAATTTGAATTTCGACAAGAAATTTATAAAAGTCTCCATTGGCGGTTTACCAGTTGCAAATTTAGCAATTAAAGTGTGTTTGGAAATCTTCATCAATCTTTCTTTGTCTTCAACATCAAACATAATCACAGGAAATTCATCTTGCAACGAAACAGAAACTTTTGAATGCTCAAAATCTGGGTTCTTGATTCTCAGAGTATCCGCATAAGAACCTTTCTTGACTTCGTCAACCTTCTCTTTATTCCCTTCCTCAAAAACCGGATTTGAAATGACATTGCAATCAACACCCAAAAGCCCTGTTTCTATCACTCTCTGTTTTCCATCTTGAGGTTTAGTAGATTTCCTAAGCAAAGGAAATTCTACAGACGACCCAATCTTAAGATTATCAGCCATAATCGAAACCCAGAAACCAATTTACTCAGAGAACAAAGAATCAGAGATCGAAATTATTCAAAGAAATTGGCTCTGTTCTTGTTTATGAACAGAGCTCCTCCAAGAAAGATTTTTCATCAACCTCCTAGTCTTTTTCAACTTCAATTGGAACGAAATTATTCATCAGGGTCCAAAGTAATTTGTTTATAATGGACAGTTTTAACTGTTTTTAACCGTTTGGTTTTTTAATTTTTATGATATATATTATGAAAACATAATATACAATAAAATACTAATTCTTTTTGTTCGAAATAAATTTTAACTCTACCAGAGAACCATCAAAATAACTTTAATATTATATTATTTCATACAAAATTTTAAAAATTATCCAAAAAATCAAACACATTCTAATAAATTAAATTGTACGAATATTACTCCGTCTATTATATTTTGGTTTCAAAACTCGATATCAAACCATATAATAATATTTATTAATATTTATTCTCAATTTTTAATATTTATATATTTAGTTAACTTATCTCACTTTGAAAATTATTTTATAAATTATAATATAAATCACTTATTCGAATATTGAAATAAATCTTCTATTTTAAATTATAATATTTAAAATAATCAACTTTTGGTTTGTTTTATGATATTTCATATATTTTTTGAAAACTTAAATTTTAAAATACAAAACCTTCGTAATTAAACGATCGGTACTAAAAAGCTGAGATATCATAACAATATAATTTTTAGTTTATAGAAAATATGAACTTAGATACTTAACAAAATTTAATTTTTTAAATTCATTTACGTGATATAAAACTTATATTGAAAAAATATAAAATTATAAAAAAAAGTTTTCATATAATCTAAAATATAGATTTAAAAAAATTCAGAGATCTTTTATTATGATTTGTCTTTTTATATTCTTTTATCGGGTGTGAGAGACCAACATGATCTACATTAAATTCATTTACACCCAGCATTATAATTGTAATCATACTCTAAGCACTACCATATCGTCTTCTAAATTTTACGATCTTTTCAACTTTTTTTGGTATAAAAAGTTGTGAATTTATAAATGAAAAATATACAAAAGTTTCTGATGGCACTTTGCCCATGTTACAATGGGTTTTAGCCTAAACTAGGTAATTCATTACGTCGGAAAAGAGAATTACAGGGGAAAATAAAATAATAAAAGCGATATCGGAGATTTGAGAAATAACGTGGGCAACACTTGAGCTTAGAGTCGATTTGTTGTTGAAATTTCACGTGTTTCGTTCTTACCAGATATGGTAAATGATTGAGAAAAAAGTTGTGCGCCAGAGATGAGTAGTGTTGTTGGAGGTCGGCAAGCTGCATGCTTCTTCAAGCCAAGTATCCCAGGAGGTGGGGAGAGATGGTATTAAAAGCTTCTTGCAAATATTTTTCCAGATGGAGAATGTGAATGGGCATTTGACAGCAATTTGGTCGAGGGTTTCCGGCGATGCTGAACAGAGGACACAATCAGGAGGGGATTCTAGTCCCCAGCTAATAAGCTTGTCACGAGTGGTGAGCTTGTTCAGGATGGCCAACCAAGAGATGAAGGAGTGTCTAGGTATTGAGTACTTGTTCCAAATGAGGGGGCTCCAATGGACTTTGGTCCTAGAAGGGAGAATTGCAGAGTAGGTACAACTGATGGTAAAATGGGGTTTTGATTTGTTGGGGATCCATAAGAAGGTGTCATCTGTGGAGGTGGGGGGATAGTGGTGAGAGCTTTTCTGATTTCAGATAAGTGGGCGAGCATGTGTCTGTTTTGTGCCCTTGCTTGAGAAGGCCAGTGCCAAGAACCGTTAAGGTTGAGATCCGAGACTAGAGAGAGGTTGCGTAGCTGAGATAAATTTGTGATGTTGGTACCAAAGCAATTGACCAGAGAAGGGGAGAATAGCCATGGATCATACCAGATAGATATTTTGGTGTTGTTACCTACCGCAACCTTATAGAGGCTCGAGGCTTGGGTTCTGAGCTTTATGATTTTTCTCCATCCCCAGCTTGAGTTGGAGGGGATGGGGATCGTCTAAAAGTTGGAGGGGATGGTTCATTGAGTTCATAAAGAGTTGGGGTTCTTTGTTAGGATAGACCAAAAAGATTTTAGGGTGGCCGCCTGATTTCAAAATTTTAGGTTCGGAATCCCAAGGTCGCCCTCCTCTTTGGGCAAGGTGGTCTTAGCCCAAGCTACTTTGGCACCCAAAATCTTCATATCAATTCCCGACAAAAGAGATCTTCTCAGGAGCTGAGAAAGGTTTTTAAGAACCCATACCGGGAGGATGAAGATTGATGAACAATAGACTTGGCTAGCGAAGAGTACATATTTGATAAGTTGGAGTCGGTCCGCATACGAGAGATGCTTCGTAGTCCAGGAGTTGATGCGGTTTGTAATCTTCTGAAGAGAGGACAAAAGTCATTGTAGGTGAGCCTAGTGATGATAATGGAAACCCCTAAGTAACGAATGGGGAGAGCGCCCTCTTTGAAAACGAGGAGGTGCAGAATATCATTCTCAACATTAGTGATGTGCCTGGGAGGAAGATTTGGTTTTTTTTCGGGTTGAGGTGAAGGCTCGATAGCATTGCGGACTCTTATAAAGCCTCATGCATGAGTTTGACGGATTGGGTGTTGGCCCTGCAGAAGATCATGAGGTCGTCAGCAAAAACATAGGTTGATGATTTTGAGCGAGTGATATTTCCAATGGAGACCGAACTGAGGGTCCTGTCTCTTTTGTTGGAGGATGCAAGAGAGAACCTGCATGAAGATTACAAAAATATATGGGCATAGAGGTTCTCTTTGTCGAAGTCCTCTTTCTCCAAGAAAAACGCTCGTAGGGCTTCCTTTAATACCAACAGAAAATGAGGGGTAGTAATGCAATGTATAACCCATCATATCATTTCAATATGGAAATCCATAACACAGAAAGCATCAAGAACTAGCTCCCAACGGACGTTATCGAAAGCTTTATAAGGTCGATTTTAAGAGTACGTCTAAGGCTTTTACGATTGGTCTAGTAGCCATGCATGAGATCTTGGGTAAGGAGAATGTTATCAGCAATGGAAAGGCCATGAATGAAAGCTGATTGGGAGGGGTCAATGAGGTAGGTGAGCGTTGGTTTTAATCTGTTGGCTAGTATCTTAGAAATGATCTTGTAAATGATATTACAGCAGGAAATGGGGCGATAATCCGAGGGCGATGAGGGGTGTCAATTTTCGGAATTAAGGCAATGGGAGTTTTATTCCAGTCAGCGTCCATTTTCCCGTGTTGGAAGAAATGCTGAATGGCGGCGCAGATGTCATGGCCCACGATAGACCAACAAGATTTGAAAAAACTAGCACTATAGCCATCAGGATCATGGGCTTTGTCGTTTTCAATGTCAAAGAGGGCTGACTTGATTTCGACATCAGTAATTGGTTTAGTCATATTGGACTTATCCGAGGGAGAGACAACTTTATTGAAAAGGGATCTGACTCTAATGAGTACGGGGTAGTCTTTCGAGCTAGGGGAACCGAGGAGAATTTGGAAGGGGGGGAGGAATGTAGACGAAATTACTCTATGGTTGGAGCTGATCCTTCCCTCAAAAGTGGTTACCGAGAGAATTTTATTTCGGCGTGACGGGCTTTTATGGTATTATGGAAAAACTTAGAGTTTTTATCGCCCAACTTGAGCCAGGTTTCCCTGGATTTTTGTTTAAGGAATTATTCCTCTGGACGGCTATAAAAGATATAGTTTTTCGCGATATCTCTCTTAGATAGGAGGAAAGAGGGATCGGTCGGGTTTGAGGAAAATGTGAGCTGGGCTTGGGCAAGGTTGGATTGGGCAGTGTCAACTCTGAGGTTGATGCTGCTGAACTCTCTCCTATTGAGAGATTCCAGGCTGAGAGCTAGACGGGCTAACATAATTACAATGGATTTCATAGGGTGGTTGTGACTTGGGAGGGACCAGCTATTGGAAGCAATCTCAAGAAATCTAGGGTGAAGGTGCCACATGTTGAAGTATATAAAAGGTCTGGGTTTGGGAATGATGGGTGCGGTTAGGAAGAGGATGATGGGGTGTGGTCAAATATGCGAGAGAGGTCGAGGTGGGCATAAGAGTTTGGGAAGAAGTCGTCCCAATGGTCATTAACGAGAGCCCTATCTATCCGAGATGATATGGGGTTGTCCAATTGGTGGTTAAACCACGAGAATTGGAATTTCATGGTTCGGAGGTCATCAAGATTGCAGTTACGGCAGCAGATCATACATTATCAATTATATTTCAAGTTTTCAATCATACTATTTTTATCCCTTTTCAAATTTATCAACTTTTTTCAGCTTTAGTCAAACCTTCTTCGTGTTTATTTTTAATTGAACGTTTTCGCGATGATTCATAATTTTTACTTTGGTAATATATAACAAATTAATTTCAATTCACACATTTACAAATTTAATATATATTAATATTTGAATTTACTCAATTATATAATCTTACCGTACATAAAGTAAAATTGTTTTGGGGGATAACTAGAGAATAAACATTAAAGAGACTCTGCTCCAAAGTTAGATCTTTTTTATCATCAAGAAGCTTTTTCCGCAAAAAAACTAGTCGTTAGTTCTAGAGAGAGAAACTCTATAGAACTTCATCATCTTCCACAACAAATCTTTCCAATTCTGCTCTGTAATTGCGATCAATCCTGTTCGCTTTTACACTCTTTAAGTTTCCCCCATCACAAGCGTTGCGGCTTGTAGATGGAGAAAAGTTTGCATAATTAAATTAATCTTCGGGTTAAACACACACCTTTCTCTCACCCCTAATCTACCCTTCTGGGTTCTTTGATTTGACTCAAAATCTTCTACCAAGAATCAGGTTGACAAGGTTTGTTCGGGTAACCTTCTCTCCATCTCCACTCCAACTGGATCCAACAGAAAAGCTCATTATTTCTCAATATTAATGTCATTTAAAGATACTATGTTCTTAGACCTAGAGTGTAAGCCGACCTGTAATGTCGCCCCTCTCCTTCGAAAGGTTTTCAGAGATTATCAAATGGTTCTTTTAACCTCTTGGAAAAATCACATGCTCTTAATCCCTTGTACCCGTAATATTAAAAAAAATCTACTTTGGTATTAATGGCAGAGGCCATTAATATCGATAGACCTTCAACCATTCTAATCTGGCGCTTTACTGCACAGATATGTTCGCCTCCTACATCAAGCAGTTCATCTATAATTTTGTCTTGGTAACTGTTCCACAAACGGTTACCTCACCCATCAACCCTAGAAACGTGCACCCCTCGCAGCCCCCATTAACTCCATGCATTCTGACTAGTGACCTCGAATCTCTCTTCCCCAAATTTTGCAAGATCGAGGCTGCAAAGTTTAGAATTAATATCACTGGCCGTTTTTCAAATTCCTTTTGCCCCATTATCTCTCTCCTTCCTCGAACCAATAAAGAGAGTCATGAATCAATTGCTTCTCTCTCCTCTTTAATGTTTTCTCCTAGCTTGCACGACACCTTCAACCCTTCCCTAACCAGACCACCTCTCTCTCATTACCAGGAAACCCTTCATCTCCCTCTTCTTAACCCTAACATCCCTCCTTTCATCACTCCTACTTAAACCCTCGCAACTTCACCAACCATCTCACTTACGACCTGTCAAATCTTTTTTTTCTATCCTACAATGGTTGAAATAAGGAGAAGTTCCTCCTCTTGCCGCTCTAACAGAAATATTACCCCCACATTCAATGAAAAGGCTCCCCTCATCCAATGCACTCTTCCCAGACCCTCAAGCCCCAACACCTCCCTATCTCTCGACTCAAAATACTCCTCCCCATCCTCCATCTCCCCGTCGGGCTCCTCGAGCATGCTCGGCCTCCCCTCTTCCAGTCCATTCTTCTCCTCCTTCATCTATTTCAGCCCCACTCAGTGCGGCTAGCAAGCAAATCTTTGAGGAGATTAGGTTGGAGATGGACGTTTCACCCCTCTCTTTATCCCCTCCGGGCACTAAAACGTCATGCAGTCTCTCTCTGAGGACGATGACCCATCTGAGATGGAAGCCTCGCCTGCATCCTCCAAGAAAGAGCAATTTCAATAAATACTCGAAGCAATGCCAAACTCATCCAGGCCATTTCATCTATGGAGGCAGCGTCATGCCCCCCGGCTTCCTCTTCGGGATCCATCCCTAAGCCTTTGTTCCATGGCAGTGCAACCGCTCTTATCCCTGGCCTCGACCGCTCTGCTTCTGTCCCCATCTCAACCGCCGGCATCTCCCAACCTTTGCACTTTTATCCTGACTCAAGACATTGAGGTATCTCCCCTCAAAACTCGAAAGACCATCCCTTTTTTTCTTGCATGCACAGTTTCATGCATGAAACCGAAAACCCTAGACCCATGCAATCTAATACACCCTTTCCTCCCCAGATTCTTCACCTTCCCAATATCTACTCTAAATATGTCACTAGTAAATACTTGTTTAACCCATCTAACCCAGCAACCTCCCTCCCCCAGTCCCCGACGAACATCATCACCACAGTTTTCCAAACGCTCCAAAATATCGCTCGATCAATCTCTCAGGCCCTTGGAAATCACTTATACTCCATGGTGATCCACACTACAGCCCTTCCATCTGACCCGACACCCAAGTTTAACCCTATCACGGCTCCTAATAGCTTTCTGGAGTTATACCCCGACAAAAATAGTAGGGGTCAGGTTATCTCTCGTGGTTCCAAATCTTTCAGACCTCTTGGTGTTCAACTCAACCACTCAGCTTCCTACAAGATCGACGATATGATTATTCCTTCCCATTTAGTGGCTGATTCAGAGCAGTTGGTTAACACCATCCCATCTGGCACTGATCTAAACCGACAGTAAAGATCTTGGGCTAACATAGTGGCCCAAGCAGACTCTCGAGCAACCATGAAAATTAAAAAAACTGAAGCTTATTAAGTTGACAACGATACTCTAGTTTTTCCTGAATACGCCCTTATCGGAGATAAAAATGAATAGGCAAAATGCCTATCTAGGTATTTTATGTCCAAAAGACGTGTTGTATCCCATATCCAAACGCTGGTTAATCAAATTTGGAGCCTTTTGGGTCTGCAAGAGTGCAAACCTACTCTGTCAGACCACTACTACTTCAAGTTCTCTTTGGCAGACCATGCTTCCCATGTGCTAGAACAGGCCTCGTGGTTCTTCAGCAGCCATCCAGGTTTTCTAAAAAGGTGGGAACCTATTGAATCTCTTATGAAGGAAGCGCTCAAAACAATCCCACTTTGGATCAAATTCCACGGGATGCCCCCATGAGCTGTGGTCGAAAAAAGGGTTAAGTATTCTTGAGAGTTTTTAGGAACTCCGATCTACGTTGACAGCCAAACCGATGATCGCTCTCGCCTCAACTACGCCAGAATTTACATCATCAAGCAAACTTCATCTTCCTTCCTGTCTTCGATCACCAGCCGATGCCTCGGAATGGATCATATTATTCAAGTCGAGTATCAGGGCCAACCTACCATCTGCACTTGCGGCTTCTCATTCGGCCATGCGATTGCTGCGTGTCTCCATCCAGCTAACCCTCCATCCTCCCTCAACCAGCTTCGCAAGTCGGGAAAGGAGCCAATGATGGAAGTCACCCCCCCCCCCCCCATCACATTGTCTTATTGGACTCCAACACTAACGATTATGCATCCCCATCGCTAGAGAATTTCCGCCAAATGACAGACAGGAATCAATGGACCAAGAGTCTGGTCATTGCAAGTAACAACTACGTTGTAGCTCAGATCGGACACAACGATGGAGAACCCTCATCCACGGACATTACTTCTATATGAACTCAAACTGCAACTTCTGCAGTTGTATCAAGTATGTATGGGGACACCCCAATGTTGTATTAGGTTGTATGTATGGGGCCAAAAACAAGTTTCTCTCGATCTCTTCCCTCGACGGCTTGGTCAGTACCAACCTAAAAGTCATCTCTTCTACCTTTTGCAACCACTTCCTTAATCTTTTAGGCATCCCGAGTAAGGACAACTACCCGCGTCCTAATCACATCTCAAGCCTTATCCACTCCTCTATTCCCTCCAACCTTGAAAACGACATGACCAAGCCTATTTTGGATGAGGAGATCAAAGCTGCCTTGTTTGCTATTAATAGTGACAAAACCCCTGGTCCTGATAGTTTTAGCGCGGGATTTTTCAAATTTTGTTGGCCTACTGTGGGTCCGAATATTTGTGTTGCGGTTAAGAATTTTTTCTCCAAAGGCCAAATGAACCCCAACTGGAACAAAACCTTTTTCACTCTTATCCCTAAGACTGATTCTCCCTCATCCCCTTCTAACTATCGTCCCATATCGTGCTACAACGTCACTTACAAAATCATATCTAAAATCATTGCCAATATAATCAAGCCCGCCCTCTCATCGCTTATTGATCCCTCTCAGTCCACTTTTGTACATGGGCGCTCCATCTCTGATAACATTCTCCTGACCCAAAACCTTCTCCATGGCTATCAGACTAATCGTAAGGGTCCTAGATGTTCCCTTAAGATTGACCTCATGAAAGCCTTTGACAACATTAGATGGGAGGCGATCTTTGATATCCTTGCGGCTATGAACTTTCGTTTGATCATGATTAACTGGATCATTCAATGCCTCACCACCCCCTTATTCTCCGTTTGTATCAATGGTAAGCCTAATGGCTTCTTTCAGGGGGCCAAGGGTCTCCGACAAGGGGACCATCTCTCCCCATACCTCTTTGTTATTGTTATGCAGGCCCTCTCGAGTATTCTTCAGGAAATAAGTCAAGACCCCTCCTTCGGCTTCAATTGGAAATGCCACAAGCTAAAAATCATCAATTTGTGCTTTGCGGATGACCTTATGATCTTCTGCAGAGCCAACCCCCTCTTAATCAGACTTATTTAGGATGGCCTTTTTGAATTTATGGCTATTTCTGGGCTCCATCTTAACCCCGCCAAAATCCAAATCTTCTTTTCTGGAGTTGCGGCTAATACCAAATCTGTCATCCTCAACCTTCTTGGGTTCGACGAGGGTACCCATGATCACGTCCAGGCTCTCCTACAACGACTACAGACCACTTTTCCACGAGATCACCAGCCATATTAATCCTTGGACTTCCAAGCACCTCTCCTTCACGGGTCTCTTACAGCTCATTACCTCGATATTTTTCGCTAGCCAGGTTTATAGGTCCTCCATTTTTATCCTTCTGGTTCGCGTTCTCAACGAACTCGGTCAGTTTCTCTGTCGCTTTCTCTAGTCTGCCTCAGAAATGAAGATTACAGGTGCTAAGATTTCATGGGAGAAACTCACTTTACCCAAAGAGTAGGGCAGCCTTGGGATCCCAAATCTCAAATTTTGGAATCAAGCGGCTGCCCTCAAGCTTTTCTGGTCCATTCTTACCAATAACAATAATTCCATTTGGACACAATGGATTATTGAGGAAAGAATCAAGAATAACAGCATCTGGTTATTGTCAGAAATGGCACTGCCACCTCTGTCTGGCACGACCCATGGTTCTTCCCAACCTCGCTCATTAATCACTTTGGCCCTAACATTCTAAACCTAGCTCGCCTCAGAAACATTAGAAAAGTTGCTAACTTTCTTAGTGGTGGTAGATGGACATGGCCCTCGCACGGGAGACCTCCTAACAGATGGTTGCGTTCTCACCTTGTGGAAATCACCACTTCCTTGAATAACATCCCCCCAGCCACGGCTGATGACAAAGCTTTTCTCTAGATCCCTAATAACTCTCAGCCATTCTTCACCACTCAAAATCACCTACGAAACCCACAAACCCCATCGCCCTAAAACATCTTGGGCCAATCTAGTCTGGCATAAATACTCCATCCTAGGCACTCCTTTATCGCTTGGATGGCCATCCACAACAAGGTCTCCACCCGTGATAAGCTTTTGTTTTGGGGCACGGACACTTTGCCTATCTGTGTCCTATGATCTGCGTGCCTGGAGTCTCTGGAGCATCTCCTTGTTCTCTGACTCTACTCGAGTTCTATCTGGGAGATTCTTGCTTTCAAGCTCCTCCTTCCCGCCCCCCTCGCGCTTGGGATAGTTGGCTGGCTGAGGCCATCACTTGGAACTCCTCAACCAACGGATGGAACTATGTCGAAACATCGATTTCTGCTCCACAATCTATTACATTTGGAAAGAAAGAAACGCCAGAATCTTCAGTAGCACGACGACTCCTTATTTCAAGCATTGCTCATCACGTTATCTTGGACCTCTGATACCGCCTAAAGGGCACTAAGCTGAACTTTCCTTTGTAATTCATATATCATTCTGTTTGTTTTACCTTTGTGGCCCCTAACGGCCTTGTTTATTTTCTCTGAGGCTCTAATCCTCCCAGAACAATTGTAAATTCTTTTTATTAATATATTTTACAGCTTGTTATACCCAAAAAAGAAGTTTTTCCTGCTATTTGATCTCAGTTCTGATTCCTCCATTGATTGCTTTATGGACAACTTCATCATGAACAGATTTCCCCCTTGAAGATTTCTCAGATTTTTCCATAATTAATAATCTTCTCAAAAACAGAGATAAAAGAAATCAACAACCAGCTTCCAAAACTTACGCTGATACAATCAAGAATCCTGTAACTTCATGGAAATTCAAACCTGCAAATACTATAGAGAAAAACAATCATATTTCAATACAGTACGAACAGAATATCAAAGATCATCTTATTAAAGACTCCGTACATATCTTGATTGGTAAATTTCTGAATGGTCTTCCCAAAAGATATTTCCTCAATGAATTCCTGGCTAAATTCTGATTTAAATGAGATTTCGGTATCTTTATAAAAGATTCTAAACATATCTTTATTGAATTCATCAATAAAGAGGACTTCAGCAAACTATGGACAAGAACACACTAGATTATAGGTGATACTGCTATGAGACTTTTGAGATGGGATCCAAATTTAAATTCTAAAGTCAAAAATCCTAACACACCAGTCTGGTAAGATTTGAACACATTCCAGAATATCTATTTAACAAAAATATTATGCATTATGTGGTAGAATCCTTAGAACCCCGTTAAAAATCATCATACCTGAAAATAACAAAGCCCATTTCAATGCTTGCTTTTCTTGTATTGAAATGTATGTCTCTAATAATATTCAATATTATTTGTGGATTGGTTTTGGGGAAAACCAAGGGTGCTAGATATATATCCGCTACAAATATATTCTGAAATACTGCATGAATTTCCTTCATTTGGGTCACAACAATAGCCTTAACAAACTTACTAATCAACACACTAATGATCATCAAAGACTCATATCCATGTTATCGTTTCTGACCAAAAAATAGAAAATTCTGAATCCAATAGTAGGCTTGTTTTTTATGCATCTAACATTCCAATTAAGTGGCTTTATCATCACCAGATGGAGAAAAGTTAGACTTGTTGTTTCCTTGAAATTTCATAGATTTGATAACAAGTTGCTAGTCTTCTTATCCTTTCTTGCATCCTTCAATTTTCTGTTTAAGATTTCATGAAGTCCTTTGTCTATTTCTTTAAGACTATTATTAGGAGAAATGTGCAGGATTCCAATGTTCTTTAGCTGATGAGTGACATTACCAGAGATAATATTCTAATAGTCTTAAGAAGATTCCATATTGAATCCAAATTCTAAAGTTTCAATGACTTTAATAATTTCTTTTGGTTCAGGAGGTTTAGAGACATTTTGAAGGTTTGTCTGATAACTGGAATCTTGATCTTTAATAGTGTTGATTCTTCTGGCTTTGTCATTGATTATAAAATATTTGTGATTCTTATTGGATTCAGAATTTTCCATTTTTTAGTCAAAAACGATAACATGGATATGAGTCTTTGATGATCATTAGTGTGTTGATTAGTAAGTTTGTTAAGGCTATTGTTGAGGGTATCTTTGTTGTTTTTTTGGCTCATTAGAGACTTGATCTTTTTTGTGCAGGAAGTTACCAGAATCCTTTTTACGCGTTTCTTTGTTGTTTGGTATGTGTTTGAAGATCTATGATAATGTGTCTCTGTTTATTGATAGTATTATGATTGAGTGACATAACTGTTTGTAGTGCATCGCAAGGCATGTGTTAAATAATGTTATACAAAGTGCTTGAGCAATAATGAAGTGTAGTTCATAATAGCATATGTTTTTTAAAAATAAATATAATGTGTACAACATTGTAAATATAGTTTTAAATATATGTATGTGTTTTGCTAGTTAAAAGGTGTTCCTATTGTTAGGAACATGTGTGTAAACATTCTTGTAAATTCTTTGTACTATTGCGATTTAAGTATAATATGTTACTGCATGTATTAGGTGAGAATATAAAACTTATTTATGTAATTTATAATAATAATAATAATAATAATAATAATAATAATAATAATAATAATAATAATATGTGATAATTATGCACAAATAAAATAGTTGTTCATTATAATGTTATGTTGTTTGTTATGTGCAATAATATTGCTAGTGTTCAACATATTAATGAATATAGAGTGTGATTGTATATATATAGTAACATCTTTATATATTAATACTCGTATAAATTAATAACCTCGATAAAATTAATAATTTGTATAATTCCAACTTGGGACCTATACAAAATTAGACCCCGATTAATAAAATAATAAGATAATAACGTTTTTGAATTATTATTGTAAATATATTGGTCCCAACGAAACTATAAACTAATAATTACTAAAAGATTCCAATGAACTTGAAAAATTCAATTAATGTACTAAAAATGAATTTATACTCACTTGTTTTTTGTTGAACTTCAAAAGTATATTAAGTTTCTTTTTCAATTTCCCTATTACACTTAGGAGTTGGAGAATTATCTTCTCATATTGCAACAAAAAATTGTGAAGAGTTGTTGCAACTTGCAATGCCTCTTTACGAGTGACCGGTTCCATAGATTAGCTTAAATTTCTCAAGCCAGACTTGTGAAAGTTTATGCTCTGAATAATCATGTCGATATAAAATCTGCAGCACCTCAGACGTCTTCTCTATGTTGAGCCCTCTTATTATATTCACACACTCTTGATGTTACAGAAACCATTCATAAATAACTTTCTCCATGTCCAGGTACTTGGTTGGTTTGTGATACTTGGAAGATTCACATTTATCAAAGTCAACTGATAGGAACTCTGATGATTGCTTTAGAATCTTTGATATTGTTCATTGACTAACTTTCAAATTGAAAGTTTTGTCAACCCACTGCACAATATTTTTTAAGTGCATCCTTGGTAATCTCTATTATACTTGCATAACAGTTTTCGTTGTTGATTGGTCATGGTTGATTTTTTAACATCTTTTAGTTTATGATCCATAGTTTTTATAGTGATCAATTTCTATCTGTATTTAATGTAGTGTGTTGGTGTCATGGACCAATGTTTTGGTACCATGAACTAACTTTTTATTTATTAAAAAATAATAAACTTGACAAATTCAATTAGTTTATGAATGTACATTCATAGAATGTGCTTTGGAACTTGTTTTTGTAATTTATTTTTCATCTCTAACTAATATACATTGTAACTAGTACATTGGAAGTCGAAATTTAAATTTCATATGTAACACCTCTTTACATTTATAATTTGTTAATTTATCGACATTATTGATGAGTCCGGAATTTGTTGTCACTCTTTATGAGAACCGGACAGGGGCAATTCGGACAACATCCACCCACTGAACCGTCCGGACTGAACTAATGTACTAAAAACTTAATCACTTCATGACTAAGCTAATTATCTACCTGCTTAAAACTATTGAGTCTTTGAACTCGACCCGAATCCATAAGTCAACCCGAAAGCCCATATGGCCCACAATTAAGGGTATAAATACCCAACCACTTTCATTTAATGAAGGTAAAAAAAAACTAATACAACCAGACAGTTCAATTCTCCATCTACACTCTATCCAAACATTAAATACCTTTAAAATACCACAAAAATCTGTACAAAATTACCCTCAAACAAAAATAAACCTCATCAATTATAATATCTCACTAAATTAATAAAATATCATGGTCCCAATATTATTAATATATATAAAGGTTTCATTTTATATATATGCTCCTTGCAGTATTAAAATAATAAATACATTTATATATCAAGGTATTGTTTTTTACAAGAGTTAGATGGTGTCTACCTTTGGTGCAGTAAGATAAGTAATCTCCTTGTCAAATTTATTAGTGGTTGGTTCAACCATTATGGGAGATCTTCTTTCACGAGCCGATATGAAAGATCCTCAATATGTGATTGTAGCAAATACAACTTTTGACATGGACGACGATATAATTTCATTTAATAGGCAGAGAGCCAAAGGCTCAACGATCTAGAAGTCGCAAGTTCATAATAAGATAGTTGGTGAAAATTATGGTTCTAATGTGGGTGTAAACTGTTCATTTTTTTTATTCTGAATACAAAGAGATAAGAAAAACAAATGGGAAGATTCATGGGAGATGCTGACGGCATGGGTCGAGCGTTGCGACCATTTTACCGGATGTTGGTGGTGATATTATTTCTAATGATAATATATTAAGAGAGCTACATCTTATAACTCAACTTAATCATCATAAGGAATATTTGTAAACATGTATATATTTAAGAATAATTTATTCATTTTGCATAAATTTAAGAGTTTCAACTCCCCTTTGACATAAATGTAATATAAATTTATGCGACTATAAGCCAAAGTTCGTCATCAACAAAAATGAAGTCCTGCAATAATCCCTTCGAAAATCAATCTACCAATAAAATTTGAGGTTTTGTCAATATCATAAAATAAATTTGGATCTTGTTCCTCCACATCAACATCAGGGTTCTCTTGTGGTGGAGTTGGATCATGTTATTCCACAACAACATTAGGTGTAGTGCCTTGGTTTTCGAAACCAACAACAAGGTTTTCTACACAACCACCATCAACTGTATTCGGGTCCTTGTGGGTGGAAGGCTTAGTTATATTAAAAGCGGGGTTTTGTACACTGATTTGTTGATAATTATGGTTTTTAATCACGATACATGATTTTTTATTTGGTGATTATTGGACTTTATCATGTAATAGTTTTTTCCTTTCATAAGTTTTTTTTCCAGATGTTTTTTTTAAGTTCATCCTCTGTGTATATCTTCAACATAGGAAGTTGAAGTATTTGTTGTAGCTCCATCTTTGTATCTGATGCATTTGTGTCTTCAAGTTTATTTATCTTTTTTTTCATTTCTTAAATGACCTTGTCTTTTTCAGTGAGTTTGGTTTGTAGTTCTGCAATTTGAAGTTTAAATTTTTTATGTTCATCTGTATTTTGCTCTATTCTATCCATTATTGATAAGTTAATGCTCTGCCTAGAGACAGGTTCTACTGGTGTTGGGTATTTTTTGTTTATCATCTGCAAAATATATACGAAACATTTTAAAGACGTGAATTTCTTAAACTACGATAGATGTTAAACCATGTCAACGATGTGAAACCTTTATAAAGATAATAAATGTGAAACCTTAATAAATATGATTGATGTAAAACGTTCATAAAGATGATATATCTGCAACGTTCATAAATATGAAAGATGTGAAACGTTGTAAATGAGAAACCATATAAAAGATGTGAAAACTTGATAAAGATGATAGATGCGCAACACTATAAACCATGATAGACGTAGAACTATGATAAAAGAGAGATTTTTTACCTTTTGTTCGTATAGTAATATCTTTGGTCTTCTTTTTTCTACTTTCAGATGGTGCATTTTGTCAGCATTTTTGTTTAAAGACTTCTTTTTTATTTATTTTTTGAGTCTCCTTAGATTCCTAATAATTTACGATACAAAAATTTCCTTTTTTGAAATAGGAGCACGTTCTGTCTGTACCAACTTCTGTTTTTTTAAAGGACCAATTTCTGTCAGTAAATTATGTTAGGCAACGTTCCTTAATGATTTTCTTATCCGGTTTGCAGTCAAATTAGTGATTATGGTTAATATACCAAGTCTGAGGTTGAAAGAGTGTAATGTAACGCAAGTAGTCATACTATGCCATGGTGTAATAGTCGCATTATAGATTATGGTTAATAAACCAAGCTTGAGGTTGAAAGAATGTAAGGCTACGCAAGTAACCATACTACGCCCTAACATAATAGTCAAATTAGAGATTATGGTTAATAAATAAAGCCTGAGTTTGAAAAACCATAAGGTTACACAAGTGACCATATTGTGCTTTGACGTAATAGTCAAACATATATCGATCTCCCACCATGATAAAGTAAATATAAAATGGTTGTTGAGAGCAAAAGTATAAATATGTACTCAAAATAAGTATGCAACCAAACTAAAAATGAAGTTATGAAGAATAATTTGTTCAGAAAAAGAATTTCCTTCGGCAACAACTTCATCAACATGACGAGCATAACCCATGAACTATGAAGAAATAATTTTTTCAAATAAAAAATTTCCTTCGCGAACAACTTCTTCAACATGACGACCCTGGCCTAGATGTTGTGAAGAAACAATTTGTTCAGATAAGGAATTTTTTTTGGCAACAACTTCTTCAACATGACTAGCCTAACCCATAAGTTATTATGCACTAATATATTCAGATACAAAAATTCCATCTGCAACCGCTTCGACAACATGACAAACTTGACCTCGATATTCTTTAGTGGAAGGCGACTTGAGAGATATTTGATATAAAACATGACGACCTCAAGTAATATGACCTAAAGCATGACGATCTGAAGTATGACACGATCTAAAAAGCTAAAGTAGGACGACCTAAAATATGATGACCATAAGCATGATAACCTGAAGCATGAAGTCGGAAAGGTGAAGAATGAAGTATTTAAAGATGACATTATCTAGATATTATATTCGAATTTTGTTTAGTCCTTTAGTTTCAATCCAACTTAAAAACTAAAAGGGTCTTGATAGGGCTATAATGTCCAAATAATAATCATTTTACTCTTATATACTTAATATTGAAGAAAAACCCCAATCGGAGGACTCTCTCTTTTCAATTAAATTTATTAAATTACTCTTTTCGTACAAAATTCTTTTTTAAAAAAGAACTTACTTCCTATTTTTTCTTTCTCTTACGAATTTAACTATTTTTGACATTTCTGATAAGGATTTTATTTCTCTGTCAAAACTCATAGAGTTTGGCTATTTCACTTCCATCAGTTTCCATAATAAAAAATAATTATATAATCCATATCGATCCATCTCAGATTGTCCATACGAATGTTGAAGTTAAAATAGTACGGTAAATCAAACAAATGTTTTTTAAGCAACTAAGGACTTTTATTACTAAATTGAAATAAATTCAAAAGTTTTGGACCAATTTAGAGAGATTACAAAAGCTAAGGGCTAAAGTGCAAGCATTATGGCGCCTTCGTCTTCTCCAGTTTCAAATCGAGCTGCTTCTTCAACATTCACACCTTCTTAGATAACAAAACCAATACCCAGACTTTCAAGAAGCGCAAAGCTGCATAACTCGTTCGGAGGATTAGAAAATTAAATACTCTTCTTCGAATTTAACACAGTTTTTGCAATCCAATCGGAGCACTGATTCTGAACTCGAGAGATGTGCTTTATCGTCATTCTTGGGTGAATCAACAATCTGTAGATATCGAGAGAAGATTTCAAGTACCAAGCCTCATTCCTATTAGCAATGAGATTGATCAAAATCAGACTATTTGATTCAACATCAACATCAGTCCAGTTCTTCTTTCTGCAGGTTATCAGGCCTTCAGTAAGGGCACTTAGCTCAGCAAAGAGGGGATTCAATTTGCCCAAGAGTGTTCCTGAGCCAAGCAGAATGTCACCATCAGAATTTCTTATCAGAACTCCAGTGCTAGCTTCACCATGGCTGTTACACGAGCCATCGACGTTGAGCTTCATCCTTCCTGGGTTTGGAGCAATCCATCTAAGGTACTTTAGGATCTTTTTGTTGTTGATAATTGAACTACAACCTAGAGATACACCAGCGTTATAAGCATTAGACCATATCTTGTTAGATAGCATATTAGAGATATTCATGCCTTTGATAATGAAAGTTATTCTGCCAATAGCCTTTTTGATAGTATCAGGAGTACTAGAGAACTTAGACCAGTTTCTGTTTCTCCATATGACCCAGCATATGACTTGAGGAATGGTATGAGTGATATGGCGTTTGTTTTTTGAAAACCAAAACCAGGAATGAAGGATATGAGGAAGAACCATATGCGTACCAATCTTAACATTAAACAGGCCGCTGAAATAGTTCTAAAGCTGCCAAGCAAAGCAGCAGCTGACAAAGAGATGGTTTTTCTCTTCGCAGTTGTTGCAGAATTGGCACTTTGAAGCCATTTGAGTGTGCCTCTTCATGATGATATTTTCAATGGGAATGTAACATTTAAGAAGTTTCCAACACAGAAAAGAGAACTTCTTAGGGATAGAAGGGCTCCAAATCTTGTTAAAGAGACTAGACCTAGTATAGTTTTGCCTAAGGCTTTCCCAAGTATTCTTAGCGTCAAATTCCTGGTTTTTAGAAAGAGTCCAAATTATTTTATCAGTCTTTTCAGAATCAACTTTATACTTTGTTATATGAGTAATTCTTTCATCAGAAATAAAATTTTGAAGACCAGTTGAGTCCCACTTATTGCTTTTCCAAAAAGAGTTAACGCTTGCATTTAGAAACCAGTTTTGGGAGTTAGGATCACTTATCAGAGGGGGTTTATGGTGCCAGTCCTCTAGCCAAAAGTCCATATGACCTTGCCCAAGACTCCATTTGATATTCTTCTCAGCTGCCCTTTTGATTAAAGAAAGCCTTTTCCAAACAAACGAATCAGTTTTTATACAAATGGTCTTTATGGCATGAGTTTTAGAGCAGTCGATCTTGTGCATCAAAGAAGACTAAAGGCTACTATTTTTCCTGAAAAGAAACCATAGTTTGTAAGAAAATGTAAACTGAATATCTTTTAGGCATTTAGTGTTTAGACCGCCCTCAGAAAAAGGCCTGCAAAGCTGGTTCCAAGTAGACCAGTGGATTGCTTTAGTCTGATATTTAGATATCCATAAGAATTTGTTAAAGTAAGATTCAATTCTCTTTATGATATTGTTAGGAAGCAAAGTGTTATGCATCCAATAATAGATAATAGGCATTAGGACATTAGTTATTAAAGTTAATCTGCCCCCAAAAGACAAATTATTTAAGTCCCAATCCCCTATATTATCTTGCAACTTATCAAGAAGAGATGAAAAATACTTCCCTCTATTATTTCTAGCAATCGTGATGCCCAAGTAATTGAAAGGTAAATAATCAGTGTTGAAACCAGTCTTGATCTTGATGTTATTTATGCTGTCCTAGTTTGCTTTTCTAGACATAATCAATTTTGTTTTCTCTTTGGTTATAGTCTGACCAGAGACAAGCTAATAATTATCAAGGAGGGAGCACAGCAAGGCAATAGAGCTAGGCTTGCAGTTTGTGAATATCAGAACATCGTCTGCAAAGGCAAGACAAGGCACCAGGAAATTTGACCTAGCAGCATAGTCAAGGCATTTATTCTTGTTGAAGAGATTATAGATCTCTCTAAGTAAGACATCATGAGCTAAGATAAACAGGCTAGGAGACAAAGGGTCTCCTTGCCTAAGCCTCTGCTTCTGCTTAAAATACCCATTGACAGAACCATTTATAAGCACTGAAATATGAACATTTGTAATCATGTTTTTAATTAAAGATATGCAGTTTTCAGAAAACCCATAACATGATAGAACTTTTAAGATAAAGCCATAAGAAATCTTATCAAAACCTTTGTCATGTCAAGCTGAATAATAGCATTACCAGTTTTAGGCTTTCTGTCTAAGTCATGAATCATCTCTTTAGTGATTAAGATATTTTCATGGATGAGCCTCCCTTTAACAAAGGCTCCCTGAATCTTGGATACAATGTTAGGCATAATATTAGCTAAACGAGAGTTTATTAAATTTGAGAAGATTCTATTGAACATAGTACACAAACTTATCGGTATGTAGTTGTTCCAAGCAACAGGGTTAGGGCTTTTAGGAATCAGGCAAATGCCTGTAGCAAAGACTCCATCAGGAATGTTACTACCTGAAAGATAAGCATTAAATGCATTACAGAGATCATTTCAGATGATAGACCAACAAACTTTAAAGAAAAATATATTGAAACCATCTAGGCCAACAGCACTATCATTTTTCATCTTAGCAATAACACTCCAAATTTCATCTTTATTAGTGTGTCTGGTAATGAAAGCATTGTCATCATCCTTAACAAGGCTAGGGATGTTATAGAAAATTCCATCCTGCATAAGAAGAGCTTCATCATCTCTATTAGAGAAAGACTCAGAAGATAATATGTTTTTAAAAAAGGATTCAGCAGAATTGGAAAGTTATACGATCATCAATCCAAACACCATTAACCTTTATCCCTTTGATGTTATTCCTTCTTTTCTTCTTATTCACATAAGCATGATAAAGCTTGGTATTCCCATCACCATCTCTAAGCCAAGCATTATAGCATTTTTGGTGCCAGAAACTCTCCTCATTTCTGAGGGCTTTAAGATACATGCTATTAGCTTTAGAGAGGGCAGCTCTAGAGTCATTGTTATTATCAAAGTGGGAGATCTCCATATTCTTAACCACCTCAGCAGTGTCTTTAACCTTATTGAAGATATTACCAAAGGTATTAGTGTTCCATTTCTTTAGACAGCTTTTTAGCCTCCTTAACTTGAACCAAAAAACCTGACCATGATTGACTTTGCAAGCCATACTCCAATTCTGAGACACAATGCTTAAGAAACTATTATCATTAGACCAAGTATTGATAAACTTAAAACTCTTTTTGCAATTGTTATAATTAGAGATTAAACTAAACTGAATTAAAAAAAGGGCATGGTCAGAACAAGTTCTGACCATGAGGAACACCTGAGTTTTATTGAAGCAATTGATCCACTTTTCATTAGCTAGAGTTCTGTCCAATATTTTCCAACGGGTGCCCCTATTCCATGTATATCTTGAGCCAATATACCCAATATTTTCAAGCTTGCACTGTCTAATAGCATCATTGAATTCACCAGTACCAACATGATCAAAGGTAGAAAAACCAACTTGATCCTCTGAGCAGGTAACAGCATTGAAGTCACCAGTTATAATCCAAGGGAACTCATGAGTAGCAATATCAATCATCTGAGCCCAAAGGTCTAATCTAAGCAGACGCCTACTCTTTGCATAGACAGCAATAAAGTTGAATTTAAAATTACACCCTTGTTAGAACAGTTTGAAGTGAACCTCTTGAAACCAAGAACCAAAGAAACATCCTCCATCTTACTCACATCAGCCATAGGCTCTTGGATAGAAAGAATTTTAGACTTGTTATCTTTAATAATAGAAATGAGCCTTCTCAAAATAGGCTTATTGTTCAAACCTCTAGCATTCCAATTAGTTATCATTATCATTATCTGATAGAGATTTTTGTTTTGATTTTTCTCCTTTCTTGGACAGAGAGTTTACAGTGAACTTCTTGGACTTTCTTCTTTTCATTTCAGACTTTAGCTTGCTACTGATTATTGAACCGAAATCACTATCATACATAGAATTTCTAGGAGAAACATCACAGCTACCACCCAAGATTTCACAATCTGTAGATACTTTGTTTTAGGTAAATCAAACAAACTTAAATTGACAAAAAAGCTAAAAAAAAGTTAAATTTAATAAATAATAAAATATACGTATATTATCCGGGACAAAATGTAAGAAAAACAGCCAAACATATCACGGAAAATGATATTACTTTTCTTTTTCTTCCAGATGGCCATAAAAAGGTACGGAAAAATATGAAAAGTTGATACCACATGTAAAAACATAGTTAATATACAAAATTACTTTTGGGCCTACCATCTCCTATGAGTAAACTAAATTGACAATATAAATGAATAATATTTCTATGTAGCTTAAAAGTAAAGTTATTAGCTACAAGTATTAAAAATATAAAGGATGGTGACAACCAATATCAAAACCTTTTATACCCAAGCAAAATACGTTACCGAAAATCGAAACAGCATACACAATATGCTTGAAAACCACCATATATATATCCTGAAAATGTCATATACAAACTTGCAAAGAATCCACTTGACATATTCACAATCTAATACTATAAGCCTCGATAATCAATCATAGCACAGTATCTTTAAATGATCAATTAAAATGTAACTATAAACACTAGTTTTCTTGGCACTTAAGAGTTATTGGCCTTATTTCTAGGATGGCAAAAGATAGAAATTACAAAGATTTCAAGTATGCAAGACAATACATAACTAAAATGAATCAAAACATCAAGACCCCTATTCCAGTTGATACTCTACTGGTTGATGACTCATGCACTGTCCTTTTGTTGAAGCAACTCATCAGCAACATCACTAGGAAGATCAAGTCCTTGAGGGATCTTCCCTGGGTAATTTGTCGAAGCAGGATCCGAACCCATCATACTGCAGATCACAAAACATAACACAACTTGAGCTTTCCAATTAATATTAGAAAATAAAATTCCATTTCTTAAAAAGAGAAGAAATATTTACCCTTTATCAACAATCACGATGGAGCGTAGTTCACAATTCTTGAAACTGTAGACATTACATACTTTTTTATGAGCAACATCTTATTACGTAATTGAAAGAGACAACAACAATAGCTAGAGTTCTTACTGTGTAGAGAACTCGCTCTTCACATCTGGATGACAGTCACTTCCAAAAGAATTCAAGCAGTGATACAAAAAGCCACTGTGTGAAACAACCGCAATCTCTTTTTCTTTCCTTGTCCACAACCTGGAATGGTCCGAATTACATTGACAGGTCAAATATAATACATCAATGATCGAATAAAGGTTACGTGAAACTACAATAGTAACAGTTAGAAAAAATCGATGATCATCACCAGTTGATGAACTTTACTCCTCTTGCTGCAACCTCTTCATTCTTCTCTCTGATCTCCTGCTTCCACAGAACATCCTCATTGTTTTCTATCTAACAAAATGCGAAAAGAACAACAATTTATAGCATTAACGAAAAATAATAAACTCCATGCAGTTATAAATTATATTCAGAAGTAAAAAAGTTATATAGGGTCAGTTATTTGCCTGCGAAAAATCAATTGCAGGAAATAGAGGCTGATAGTCAGTGACGCTTCTTCTCCTATCACAAGGATGAACACCCTGATTTGAAAATTAACAGTTGACTGTAAGCACTGAATTTATTAGGAAAAGAAACAAGAAAGCACAAGTATAATAAAAATGGGACATGATCTATGCTTCATTTGCGTAACATCCATTTTAGTCCTAAATGACCGATTAAGGCCCTGTATTCGAACTTGAATACTAATTTTTAATCAACTAATACATCTTTTACAGCATAAGAAAATAAGATGACGTACCAAATGTTCTCTACAAAGTTCAATTGCTAGGAATGGTGGGCAATTTAAGCTCGAAATTGCTGAGTGGTCACTATCTCCTGCATTTTCCACCATCAGTGGAGACACATCTGTAGACCCTTCACCGCCAAAAGCTCCAACTGCAGTTTGCATTGTCCTACCATTATGGATATCATATAAGTTTTAGTTTTTGGCTACCTATTATGTTAACGTACTTAACACATCCAGCTAGTAAGATCATCTTCACGCTCTGAGGACTTCAACAAGAGACATACTAATACTGACGTCTTTATCAATAAGATCCGTAGTACTCTTTTCGTGATGAGATATTTACAAAAAATGTGGCATTGTACATCAAGTCATTCGATTAAATAATCACTATATTCAGGGTCACCCATGTGTCATGAGTTTGACGAGTAAAACAATAAGCTTAGAGAGTATACCTCAATAAAGGGGAGACAATAACCAACTCAACTCTCTTTAAGAGGTCTGTTTCAAGAACATGCTTGCGCAGATTACCAACCTGTAAAGATGACATGGAATAGTTCTTAGCATCACACTTCCAATCAAAATATACGATATACATCTTTTCAGTGGGTAATTACCAAAGATTGAGTCAACAATTCAGAATTTCGTAACATCCTAAAATCTATGATGACACAAGACCAAGTCTAGGATGCCCAATGATGACACAAGACCAAGTCTAGGATGGCCAATGATGATACAAGACCAAGTCTAGGATGCCTGTGCAAAATATAGTGATAAAGCATCTTTAATAAGGATATACCTGTTCCCAGCCAAGAGGTGTAAGATGTGCATCGAATAGGTCTTCCGATAGGTAATTATCATGATTCTTCTCTCCTTCTACATTATGAACCCCTTGAGCATGCCTCACCTACACAAAAACAACCTTCAGTACACAAAAAAAAAAAAAAGTGGAACTGCTTAAAAATCGACAACAATAGACATTGATAGGTTAACCAACCAGATGGATTGTTTTACATCGGTGCAGCGGGTAGAGACCTTCACCAGCTGTGCCTTCCATATCTAATGGGTAAAAAACAGAAAGAAAAAAATCAAGAACCTCATAAGGGTCAGATGATATTCTTACTTATACTCTTGCAAAGTTGCTTCTGTGTCTATTCTCTGTGTAAAGTGCATAAAACGAATCCAAAGCAGAGACAATGTTTTAGCTAACTTAATGAATTCTTAACCAACTAAGAACTTATAATTTCTTTTTATCTAGCAAATAAATATTGAGGATCAACTCGCTACAACACAACCATCGATTAACCACATAAACATAGAGACAATCTTACAACACAACTAGATTCAAAATGAAAGGATATACAAAACCCAGCTTCTCATCTACCAATCAGATAGAACAGTAACAGATAAGAACGATGTATGACAAAAAAGAACATGAAGATAGAGAGCGAGAGCTAGAGAGATTTTACCAGGAATTGGGAATTTGGAACAACGTAGGGAGAGACGATTAGGTTTAGGATTAGGATTAGGATTAGGATTACGGTTACGATTAGGGATTGCAGGAGGAGGAGACGACGATGGAGAGATGAAGCGGTTATTTGAAATGGAGAGGAAAAGGTGTGAAATGGGGGTTGTAAAAGAATATGTGGTCATGGAGCAGACCCGAGCTTCCTTTTATTTTGGAAAGTGGTCCTATCTGGCGGACCTCTGCATGTTATGTCCTGAATATCCGCGTTAAGTTCTTTTCGCTGTTGTATGTGTGTATGGACGATCGATCACTATTATTTATATTGATATCCCTTGGGGCAAGTCATTTTAAAATCCACAATTGTATTCAATTTTTTAAATCCACAATTATATTCAATTTTTTAAAGACAATTGTTAAAAAAAAGTGAAGCTAATTCCACCATCAAATATATTATTTCGTCCATAATTCAGAAAAATCTCCATGGTGTTATTTACTCCATAAAAGAAGATCCGAATTTACCTTTATTCTTATAATCTATTCAAACTTCCCATATCTACTCAGGGATAAGTCTTCTATATAAGTTTTGTTTCTCTTCTTTAACGCCGTTTTTTTTCTTCATCATCGAAAGAGTAGGAACCATCACCATCGAACTAACAGCGTTGATCCAGTAGCGTCAATCCAGTCGATCCAGTAGCGTCGATCCAGCAACGTCGAACTAGCAACCAGCAGCATCAAATCCTGCCCCGAATCATCCTCTAATCCGCCTCGATGCCCCGATTCATCCTCTAATCGGCCTCGAATCTAACAACAAATCAGCCCCGATTCTGCCTTGATTCTCTCCTGGAATCCATCCCGATTCAGCCTTGAATCAGCCTCATAATCCTACGATTTGGTGAGTTCTACTTAGTTTTTTATTTTATTTTTATTATTCACCACAGTTTTCAGTGATTGTTAGGCTAAAGTTTGTTAGTTGTTTTTTTAAAACAAAAGCATGTTAATTCCGAGACATTTTCTCTAAAATGTAAAAACAAGATTAAATTACCTTGTTCGTTGATTGAGTGTTGTTCTCCGGTTTGGTTTGAGTTTTTTCATTTTCCATAATTAATATTTGACAAAATTGAAGTTTTTTTTTTATTTATGATTAATTTTATAGGGTAAAATCATATATGTTGGGTTAAAGTTGGGTTAATGATGTGTTTTTTATTATAAGGGTTCTATTTGGTTAATGGCACCTAATATTAAATTTGAAAGTAAAATGAGGGTAATCTTGTAAAAGCAAGTGACAAGTGTTTTGGAGAGTTTGAATTATGGAAGAAATAATATATTTGATGGGGAAATAGCTTCACCCTAAAAAAAGTTGGAAATGTCACACTAACTATCTTCTCACCAAACTTATTATCATCTAGTACCCCAACTATTTTTTATGCCTACTAAATACCCATCTCATAAAACTAATTCATTTTTAATACCCAGCTAATATTTTCCTTCCTGAAATACCCTCAAATGTGTCAGTCTATTTTCGAACCAAGTTCTGTTTAGCTCAGTGAACTAACAATGAACCAATCAAATGAATCCGAGACTATGATTTCGTCAGCGATACTGATCATGATCATAATCATGGTGAATTTAGTTTAGCAGAGAGAATTAATTTTCTGTGTACTCTAATCATCACTTTTCTTCACTTGGGTTTTAGTGTTTTAGAGTATAGGGATTCGAAAGCCATCCATTTTGGATCGATAGTTCTAATTCTCACCTGGGTTTTAGCTTCTTTGGTTACTCTCTACTCGAAAAACAGAGTTCGAAGTTTAGAAGATAGAAAATGGCCTAGGATTCTTGTTCTTTGGTGGGTGTTTTCGGAATCAGAACGGGTGTGAGTGGAGAAGAGAAACCCGGTCTGTAATGGTGTTTTATTCTTACATGTCCGGTGGTTGAAGACGATACCTGTACTACGACGCTAGATGTTCCTTGACTATGACGCTAGATGTTCATTGACTATGACGCTAGATGTTCCTTGACTATGACGCTAGATGTTCCTTGACTATGACGCTAGATGTTCCTTGACTATGACGCTAGATAAGTTGCACTTGCCAACATCACGCGAGATGTTCGTCTAATATGACGCTAGACGAGTTGTACTTATGACGTTAGACGAGTTGTTCTTCCTAACATTTGACTATGATGCTAGACGAGTTGTACTTATGACGTTAGACGAGTTGTACTTGCCTAAATAACGCGAAATGTTCCTTGCCTATAACGCTAGATGAGTTCCACTTGCCAACATCACGCGAGATGTTCGTAGATGACTATGACGCTAGACGACTAGATGACTATGACGCTAGATGACTATGACGCTAGACGACTAGATGACTATGACGCTAGATGAGTTGCACTTGCCAACATCACGCGAGAAACCCGGGTGTGAGTGAAGTAGAGAAACCCGGTCTGTAATGGTGTTTTGTTCTTACATGTCCGGTGGTTGAAGACGATACATGTACTACGACGCTAGATGTTCCTTGACTATGACGTTATATGTTCCTTGACTACGACGCTAGATGTTCCTTGACTATGACGCTAGATGTTCCTTGACTATGACGCTAGATAAGTTGCACTTGCCAACATCACGCGAGATGTTCGTTGACTATGACGCTAGACGAGTTGTACTTATGACCCTAGACGAGTTGTTCTTGCCTAACATTTGACTATGACGCTAGACGAATTGTACTTATGACGCTAGACGAGTTGTACTTGCCTAACATTTGACTATGACGCTAGACGGATTTATTTCAAACTTTCACAGCTTCTATCGACTTATTTGATTGGAGACTTGACAAACAGAATGCTATGGCAAGAGAAGGATCGATCAGTGAGTGAAATCAAAGGAAATGTCATCGATTCCATAAAAAAACCTTTATTCCGACGATGGATTTGGCGTTGATTTGCAATCTGACCGGTCTGTCTCTGGCTTAAAGAAGATTTGGATGTCACCAAAGCTAGAAAGGATCGGTTAGAGAGCTTCAATCGAGATGATTCCAGCAATTTCCAATCCTACCAAAAGGTTTAGTAGACTAGCAAGGAGATTTGGGTACTCTAATGTTGATGAAAATCCAAATATAGGAGAGAGAGAGAGAGAAAAAAAAAACACAGTGTCGACATATATTGAATAAATCGAAGGAGAGAGAAGGAGATGAGTATTAATAATAACCTACTTTCTTTTTCTTCTAGTATTGGGGCTAATTTGGTAAAAATATTGGCTTCTTACTACTAGTGTAAAGATCTTATATTTGGATACTTATTTGGGATTACATACTTGAAAAAGTATTTAGTGATACTTTTCTCTAAAAAAAATTCAAAAGTATCCCACGACCACGAGTAACAAAAAGAAGTTAAAATTGTTTTTTTCTAAAAAAAAAATACTTTTTAACCAAAATTAGTGAAATTGACATTTTTTTATCTTTTCTGTCTAAAAGAACAAGTTTTTCTGATAATTTCAATCAATTGAAATTGAAACAAAAAAAATTAATTAACCTAAACTGGAAATTGAATAAATCGAAAGATAAAACAATAAATTATAGTACAAACTAAACAATTAACTTTATTTTGATTGAATACAATTAATTTTGGATCTTCTTGAATCTATAGGAGACGAGGATCGACACGTTTTCTCGTGTCTTTTTCAAAGTCCGTCGGTATCTTCTTCAACCAATAGCTGCAAGCAAAACTCATACCTGCAAAATTATAATCAAACTTATTTTTTTGTCCAAGCAAAACACTCCACCTCTGTCGACACGCTTTTTGGTGTCTTCTTCGGTCAAGCTTTATTGATCAGGTTATACCAAAACAAAATAAAATAATTATGAGTTTATACTCACCTTTCATTTAATTAGAGAAGGGTGGCTCCCATCATATTTTTTTATTTCTTTTATAATTCAAACGTTAAAAAATATTCATAACCATTCTCAAATGTTTATATTAACAAACAAAACATTTAACCCATTTGAATCCAAACCATACATTTAACACCGGAAAACATCACACAATCAACCAACAATATAATTAAATCTTGTTTTTAAGTTGTATATTCATATAATTTGTAAATCCGTGCTAAAAAAATCTTTTTAATTACAAATCCCGATTTCTGCAGGTTTTAGCGACAAACATCTAATTCCGAGGTGGTATCTCGGAATCAGTTGTTTTGTTTTTTCACAGAACAACTAATTCCGAGATACCACATCGGAATCAAATGTTTTGTGCAAAATCAACTGATTCTGAAAACAACTGATTCTGATGTGGTATCTCGGAAATAGCTGTTATGTGAAAAACAACTATTTCCGAGATCAGTTGGTTTGCACAAAACAACTGATTCCTAAATACCATCTCGGAATCAGTTGTTTGTCGATAAAACCTGCCGAAATCGGGATTTATGATTAAAAATAAGAAAATGGTTAATATGTCATTTTTTTATGGAGTAAATAACAACATGAAATGTTTTCTCAATTATGGAGGAATTAACATATTTGATGGAGAAATAGCTCAACCGATTACAAAATTGTTTTAATGAAAAAGAAAATGCAAAGTATGCCAAAAATTCATCCGGGTCACAAAATAACTAATTTTTTTATTTTTTAAAAAAATACTTTGATTTAGAAATTAAATCTCATATTGTTATAATTTTGTGAAGTTTTTAAAATCTTCTTAAACATTCAAAGTTGCTTTAAAAATATTCAAAGTCTCTTTAAAAAAATTCAAATTTCTTATAACAAAAATACAAAATCAAACATGAGACAGTCGAAATTAAGGATTAGTATGGTGGATTTACAATCGTCAGAGGTGGCAGAAGAGCTTATCTTGCCGGAAAAGGAAATAGAGTTTTTTTTTCTATAAATCTTTTTTTTTCCTGATGCACCACTAATGGTGTGTGACCATGCACCACCGTTTCAGGCTAAACCCGTGGTGTATGGCCAAAAAATTACTTTTTTTGTCTTCTTAACATTCATTTTAATATGTTTATTTAATAAAATTTTAAATTTTTTTTAACTCATAGCATCATTTATTGTGTGTATTTGTTTATTCATTGTTAGATTTTAAGAAAATAAAATCTAGATTTCAAAAAAACTTATAAATGACGCGTTAAATAAATTCATAACCCATAATTAGAATAAATGGAATAATAAAAAATTAAAATTCACTAAAAAAAGAAATTTACATTAAATAAAATTCAAATACATAAATTGTTAGTAAATAAATACTGGATATTTAAAAAGGTGAAAATTATCTTTTTTCGATGAATGTTAAAAATAATAATTTTTAATATTATGAGAAAAAATAAATAAAATCAATTAGCACCCATCCGAAATCAGCCTCCAAACACCGGAATATATCTGAAGTTTTTTTTGTCGAATTCTAAAAAAGAGAGAGTTAGAGAGAAGGTAGAGAGAAGTGAGAGAAGAAGAAGTTAAAGAGATAATGAAGCGGAGGCGGTTAGTAAAATAATCAGCTTAAATACCCCAAAAAGATATTTTTGTCCAAAAATGGATACACATATACCAAATGTGGGTAAACTCAAATTTGTTTTGGATATGTATAGTCTAACACCAAACTTTACTCTTTGTCCAAAATTAAAATCAAAACCATTATCAAATTTTGCACTTGCCAGCTCGATTAATAACCAAAATTAAAGCTCCAACCAAGCAAATCGAAGCTCGAAGTACTGCAAATCGAACCTCCGATAACTGTGTGTCCCTTCAGCGGCTATAATAGATAATTTTTTAACAGGTTAACTTAGATTTGGCTTAGATTTAGAGTCTATTTTCTTGTTATTTTTAATATGTAATTGATCGAATATGTAAATATAATATTTAATTGATCCAATATGTTTAGATTTGGAGCATATTTTATTGTTATGTTTGGACACGTCGCCATACGTTTGCTACGGAGGCTAAGACATCCGTCAAGGTTTTAGAGTATTGATAGCTTTCTATGCCAGACTTCTAGCATCGAGAGCTTTCAGTCTTCTATCATGAACATCTTTAATACCATCTTTAAAGTGTTACAAAAGAACCTAAATAGTCCCTGATAACAGTACCACTTGACTTACCATAATGCATCAGTATTCAATTTCAATCTCTTATTAATTGGAAGAATCCATTTTACTAAGAGAGCTTTTATTTTCTTTTTTATGGTTAAAGAAACTAAGATAATAGCAATAATAAGTTAATCAATCTATATTTTATTAGTTAATACGTTTGCACAATAAAGTTTGAATAACATCTTAATAACCTTATTATTAATTTAATTATGGAATATGTTAATGCTTTTAGCTTTAACTTTGTTTCTCGCAACTCAAATACACCAACAGATTAATGGGAGATAAGAAGCAGCTATCAATTAAGTGGAGTATTATCATTTGATTACTAATTAAAATCTCGAAACCCCTACAAAGTATTTTTGTACTTCCCATGAGGTTCGATAGTGAACAAAACGATGGTTGATGGATTCGATATTGTTACAAAATTGATATTTTGAGATATTATTGAAGTTTTTCATTTGAAGTATAATATCAACACATATTAAACCTTTAAAAATCCTCCAATTAGTGAAATAACTCTTCTCCGGGTTAATTGAATTCTATAATTCAATATAAATGCTTGATTGAGAACCTTTAGTTTTAATCATTTATATGGTGTCTGTAAACTGGAAAAGAACCGTGTTAGATGCATTCCACTTAATTATATCAGGTCTGTCTTCGTGTAGATTGAACTTAATAATTCTATTAATATCGAAAGGGGTGACTTTTCTTTTAATTTGTCAAGGTTACATAAATTGTTTTCCCAAAATTGATTGATTTTGTCACTATTATACCATAAGTTATCATGACTATTGGATAGACTAATTAGAGGATGGTTGTAACTTCATCTCTCAGCCAAAAGTTAATGTTTCCAATACAACTTGCCAATGAATAAAAGGTTTAATTATCTCTTTAATGTTTATAAGATGTTTCCAAATTTTAAAATCTTTGGTTTTATGTTTATCTACAAGGGATGCTTGTTAAAACAATAAATTGAATTCTTCAGCATAGACCATAGATTTTGATTGTTTTTAAATGTAAGCCAAAGCTTACATAAGAAGGTATTTTAGATATCAGAGATCTTTTTAACATTTAGGACATTTTCATCATAGTTTTTATATAGTTTAGACCATCTTGACCAGATTATAACATTTTTGTTTTCTTTAGCACCCCAAATAAATTTATAAAACAATCTATATATTCTTTCTATTAATTCTTGAGGAAGATTATAGCTTTGAACATAATACGATGGAATGACAATAATGAACAATTGTTTCAAAACTAGTCTGCCTCCAAAAGAGAGGTTTTTGCAGTCACATTCTAAATTTTTCTTTCTTATTTTAGATATAAGATCATCAAAGTAACAAACTTTGTTATTTGGATGAATGGTTATACCTAATTATTTGATTGAGAGGTAATCATTCCTAAAATCATTAAAAATTTATTGCATTGTTAGTTAATCTGTTACAATTCCGTGAGGTTAAGAATTATGATTTGTTTGTGTTGATGATTTGGTTATATGTCATTCGATAATGATTAAGGAATTTCCATAACTTTCTGATATTATTTAAAACCCCATTCATGAAGATTATACAATTTGTTTAATGTATAAACAACATACATTCTTGGTAAATGGCGGAACCAGTAATCCAACCAAGAAGGGCTAAACTGCGGAAACCTTCTTTTTATATAAAGGTGGTAATGTTGAAGCACTACTTTCTGATTCATTATGTGAACTACCTCTTGAAAGCACAACTGGTTGTTAAACTGTGGGTAGGTTTTTTTTTATAGGTTTTCATCTCATTTTGAAGTATTGAGTAAGAGTCAGAGCCATAATATTGTTTTGGTGGGTTGTAAGTCATTGCATTACACAAATTAAGATTTATATCTCCATCAAAATCCAAAGGGCTATAATTACATGCATCCATTTTAACTTCTTTTTTTCGCAAAGTTCATTAGGTGTTTAATTTTAATAAACTGATCTAGAATCTTTAGTTAACCACAACAATTGATATCCCATTAATCAAGTAAGTAATGACTTGTACTATTTCATGGATATTGAATGTGATAAGCTTTTAAACACAACTTAAGCAACTGACTAAGGATGGACATTTGCACCAACCTTTGTCGTGACTCTAACCCTTATTTTTTCTTCATACATCCTTGAGGTCTTTTCTTACACTGTGACCGCATTACATCAGTAAATGTATTAAAGTTATGGAGAATGGACTTTTTTTCCATTACTGAGTTGCGGATGTTGCTAGAAGGTGATAACACAACCACATCTGATTCTTCTAAATGATACAGACCTTATGAAGCTCTATTTTCAACTTTAGTTTTAAACTCATCATCGCAAATATAAACTTGTATTGGTCCACCAAAACTGTTCTATATTCAAGCTGATTCATTTCTTTTGGGAGCACATGAATTCTCTAAACTTATTATCTTCCTAAAAATTTATCCAAAGCTACCAAACATTTCGGATCTTACCATGGTTTCTACAACATGCCTATAATCGGGAAGAAACCTCAAAATTTCTATTTGAATATGTTTCCTTGGTTTTCCGATCATATGCGAAGTTAAATGCTTTCTTAATTCATTATATTTGATGAACCGTATAAGTAACATATGTACTATAAGATCGACTCATAAAAGCTGTACATATCAGTTTTAATGCATGCTTTTTTTTTGTTTTTAAAAGCATTAAATTTATAATAAAAATATTTACAGTGTAATACAACATATCCTAATTCATCTACAAATAGCGGAAACAGATTCTGGCATCTAAATTCGGAAACAGATTTTGGCATCTAAATTCTACCGCCGGTAAAAATTCCGGCACCTAAATACATCAGAAATACAATGAAAACCGATTCTGGTACATAAATACAACAGAAATACAACCTAGACAAATTCCAGCGCCTAAATACAACGAAAAAACTAGATATCAATTACTCCGGAAGTACATAAAAGATAGATTGGGGTAGATCTAAAACAAACTATGAAAAATTAGACATAATCTTGCACCAGACACATAACACAGTTTCGTACGAACCAGATCTGAGCCAGATCTTATAAAAACTATCGTCTCAGACTTCCAAACAAAAAGTACCGCGCGAAAAACATACCGAGAAATCGATGTAGTCGCCTGTTTTACTAGTGCATGCACCTTCACGGCAAAACCACGACCATCAATGTGTCCAACAAGTGTGATACTTATCAATTCCCGATTAGAGGCTTCGCTGTAAACCAAGGCTATGAAATCCAAAACGTTTGAAGATGAAACAAAAAGAAACATAAGGTTTGGTTATCCCCGCTCAGAGGAGTCACTGGAAACCAAAACTATGAAATCCAAAAAGTAGGAAGATGAAACAAAAATAAACATAAAGTTTACTCAGAAGACGACAATAACTCCAAAGAGAAGGAATGGGTAAACTCTAGATTCAAAACTCTAAAAAAAAATCTGAATTATAAAAGAGAGGAATTGAATCGCATAAAAATAGTTATTGAGTGTTGGGGTCTCAAACCCTAATTAGGGTTTCTCGAGGGTTGGGGTCTCAAACCCTAATTAGGGTTTCTCGAGGGAGGCGAGAGTTTCTCTCGCTTTAATGCATGTTTTATTCCCTCAATTTGATATTTTAATGATCGAAGTATATAAATTTCATTCTCGATTGAACTAGAGACAAATCAAAACTTTGAATCATTCTTGAATTAGAAGTTTAGACGAGAACACTAATTCAAGTCTCATGTTAATTTCCAGCTTTAAAAAACTCCAACTTTTACAATTATATTTGTATGGATATGTACTAATAAACCCTAATAATAATACAAACCAGTGTTAGATTTAAGCTACTTCGTCCTCTCACTAATCAACTCGAAGCAGATGACCTAAAAGATAGATAATGCAGAATAAATTACTAATTCGCTACTCTTTATTTTGCAATCTACTAATTTAAAGGAATCAACGAAATAATTAGAAAACTAAAAAAAAATCGATACTTACACAAAGAAATATAAATTTGATTAGTCATAATTAAATCTTCAATACACATAACAAAAACCCTTGATCATTGAATCTTCTAGATATTATCGCAATTTAATGAAAACCTCTAAAATTTGTATCGCAAAAAGCCAATTCAAAATTTGGTTCTCTCCCTGAGTTATATTAAAATCATATTTCAACTTCAATATTATAAACGAGAGGGAGATAAAAAAAAAGTGAGAGATAAAGGCAAGTGGGTGGTGTCGGCACCTTTCACCCCTAAGTAGATCAGTCGTTGGGTTGGTGTATAGTTAGATGGTTATTTGTTGCTTTAAAATGGTGTTGGTATCATAAATTAATGGGTTTCATAGTTTCGAGAGGCTTATTGACTTCTAGGTTTATAAGAATAGAATAAAAAAACTCAGTTTGCTATTTTCTAGTTGGAAACTAGATTATAAAGTATAGATGGTAAAAAATAAATAACCTCATTTGTTTTATTATTTCTATTGTTTTGTTTTACAGGTTTGTGTCGAACCATACCAACCTATAAGAAATCATTTTTCATTAGAGGCGGTAACTTGGTTTGGTTGTATCATTGTCAGCATGGAGCATATCTAAGCCTACTATCCCCGATCGATCTTTGCGACAGTTCGGACACTTTCACAATACTTCATCTTTTTATTGTACACAATACAAAACAAGGAAAAGGAGAAACCTAGATCTCTCGTCTATGAGTTTGATTTTAAAGATTAAAAGAATTGATCATGATGCGTTCGGATATTATTGGAAGTGAACTTTAGGATTATCCGAAGGGGTAGTTTGGGCATAATCAACGAAGTTTGATGGCTGAATAGTGAGCTCAAGGGAGTTATAATTCAGTTGGGTGCTAAACCATTTTTTGGTCTTGGACTTTGGAGTCTTTAAGGGTGATGGTAATCCAAGATCCGACCCAAACGGCCCACGGGTCCTAAAACAAAACTATAAATACCCCAACCAAGCACATTAAACTGGTTGGAATTTTTGTAGAAAGATGATTACTAGCACACACCTCTCTTATATCTTTACCTTCTACTTATATATTTAATACTTAGTTGATAAATTACGTAAAGGTATCTCGATTAGAAATCATCGACACCGGATTGGCGACCATAGTGGGAGTAGAAGTTGTCTGGATAACTTTATTCAAAACCAGTAAGTATAAATTGTAATTCGGACATTATCAAAGCATGGATCTTAACATGCAAGATGCTCCACCTCCTGAAGTTGAAGGTGTAAGAGAGAATAATGAGCAGAGTATTGTGTCTCATGTTAATAACAACACAAATGAAAGATAATTCATGCAGGATGAACGTGATCAATTTAGGACTGAAATTGAAGCTCTAAGGGCCCAAAAGTAAGCTGAAAAAGAAATGAAGGAAACATTTGATGCATGTGGTGTGTCTGCAGATAAGCACGGTGACAATGATCAGTCCCCAAAGGCTCATGTCAAATCTAAAAAAACGCATCGGACTAAACAAGTCATAAGTACGTCAGACTCTTCTGATGGTTCATCCATTAATTTCGAATATGATGAGTCGTTTTCATCCAGTAGTGATGAGGGCCGTCAAAAAATAAAATTGAGGCTAACTAAGAAACATTCAAAGAAAAATGATAGCAGAGGCAAAATAAAAAAGAATAAAAATCAAGGGAAAATAAAGGGTTCGGCAGATTATGGCATTAATCATCTATTGAGTGATTAATTTTATATCCAATTTGAACCACTTACTTTTGCTAATCCTGATGAAAATACAGTAGTTAGTCGAAGTCACGATTGGAGACAATCACCAATGTCCTCGAAAATACTCTCTGGGCATCTTCATAGACGGTTTGACAATTTCAAAATGGAGAAGTATGATGGAAGTAAAGATCCAGACAATCACCTCGAGCAGTTTAAAAAATTTATGATGAACTTCAATGACGATGACAAATTGTTATCCCGGGCATGCTCACAAACCTTTAAAGAAAGTGCCCTAAAGTGGTATAACGGTCTCCTACAGGGATCTATAAAAAAAATTGATATGTTATGGGTGGCATTTTAAAGGCAATTTGTGGGAAGTAATAAGCTCAAAAGGAATGGTAATACTATTATATATTGTTCCCAGGAGTCGAACGAATCATTAAATGAATATATCAGTCGATTTGTGAATACAAAGAATGGGTTAGTTAATTGTTTTGAGCAGGTGGCTATCTCCTCTTTAAGACAAGGATTAAATACAAACATACTAGCTAATTCGATAACTCGGAAGAAGGCAATGACTTGAGGAGGGCTGTTAAATCAAGCTGGAAAAAAAATTACGCTTGAATAAGAATAAACTAAGAATTCTAGAGTACCGCGTTAGAACAGGTCCGTTACTATAACATTCATTCCACAAGCTACTACTCAATCCCAAGCTACTACTCAATCTCAAGCCACTGTTAATTATAGACCGAAAGAGTCTGGACAGGGATCACATCCGCCAAGACAAAATTAATCTAACCAAAACCAACAAACTATACCCAAGATGGGACAATGGGTTCATCCTGAATGGTTTGACGAACTGGGTGAAAGTGTAGCTACAATATATGATAAAACTAAGAATGTTGTGCATTTTAAAAGGCCAGTCCCAATTCAGTCTCCTAGAGATAGTTGGAGTACTCGTTTCTGTAAATACCACAATGATGTGGGTCATGATACACATGATTGTATAACTTTAAAACAAGAAGTACAGAATCTCATCGAGAGAAGAAAGTTAGGTGCCTTTGTTTAAAGGCAATGGGGTAGTAGATAAGATAATACTAACTCTCAACCGAACAACAATACACCCCGATCGATCTCACCAACAGTCTAAGGAAAAGTATGGGGGAATCCAGGCAAGAAGATGCCATGATGATTGTGGAAAGATTTGACATAGACTCTGAATATCTTGATCCTGATCCAAAATGGAATCAAGTTGGGGTAATAATAGATAAGGCTGCAACTATTTTCGATATACGCAAGTTTTTCGAATCATTGATTATTTTGGGGAGAGATACTGTAACATCACCCTCAAGTTGTTCAAGGAAAATACATGTTAATAGTTTAACAACTCAGTTAGAGGGAAAATGTCCACATATCTTTACCAAAACCCTACTCCATTCATTGTCTTTGATGGAGATGATTTAAGAGATATTGCAAGACCACATGAGGATTTTGTTGTAATAGGAGCATCTATTGCGGGCAATGATATACGTCGGATCTTGGTTGACACAGGTAGTTTGGCATTTCTTTTACTACTTATAGACAGATGAAAAATCCTTTAGTTATCCAACGTTCGAACAGAACCATTGTAGGCTTTACTGGGATTTCGGCCGATGTCATCAATGAATTTGAAGATGAAGTATTATTGGGTAAATGACCATTTGAAAAAATGGTAAAGGTGTTGCTCATTGCGGTTGATTCTCCAACATCTTATAACGCCATATTCGGTAGATCTAAGCAACCATAAAGTAGCTTGTGAATGCTATGTCACTACTCTTGGCTCAAAGTCATTAGAGGTAGTGAAAATTAATAAAGAATAGCATTTAGTGGAGCCTGCTACCAATCAAAATAAAATAGATTATCTGAGGAAGGCTCTCAGTGTTATTCCAATTGGAGAATTTGAAATTCATTTCCTGGCAGAAGGAAAAAGTGTTAGGGTTTGAGCCAAATTACCATTAAGGTTAAAACAAAAATTATTGTCTTTTTTATCTAACAATCTACATGTGTTGCATGGTGCAATAAAGATGCGACCGGAGTTCCATCCAATGTGATTAGTCACAAACTATCAGCCTGATCTGATGTTGGGCCAGTGGTACAGAGAATAAGGACTTTTCCAGAGAAAAACTCGAAGTTATTGTGCAAGAAGTAGATCGACTAACCAAGATGGAGCATATTAAGAAATCTCAATACCCTCTTTGAAAAACTAATCCAGTATTGGTCAAGAAAAAGAATGGGAAATGGTGTATGTGTATTGACTTCACAGATCTTAATAGATCTTATCCTAAAGATCCTTTCCCAATGCCCTGGATAGACCAGCTAGTAGACTCTACGTCGAGAAACAAATTATTTTCTTTTATGAACGCTTTCTCTCTGTGTACAATCAAATACGGATGGATCCGAATGATCAATATCATAATACTTTTATTACCGATAGGGGGCTCCATTGCTATAAGGTTATGTTGTTTGGGTTGAAGGATGCTGGAGCTACTTATCAGCAATTGGTGAATAAGGCGTTTGCTAAACAAATTGGCAGAAATGTAGAGGCTTACATAGATGACATGATAGTGAAAATCCCTAAGGAGGAAGATCACATATGATCTCCAATAATTGTTTTCTAACCTAGAGGCTATCAACTTGAAGTTAAACCCCGAGAAATGTACATTTGGAGTCTAATCTGGTAAGTTTCCGAGATATATTATAAGTGAAAAAAGAATTTAGGATGATCGAGAGCAGTTAAATGCTTTATTAGGCATAGATCCACCTCGAAATACTAAAGAAGTCCATATACTAACCGGAAGATTATCTGCTTTAAATTGGTTTATCTCGAGATCATCGGACAAGTGCACCCATTTTTTGCAAGTTTTAAAGAATTCTAAAGACTTCAATTGGTCTCCATAGTGGGATAAAGCTTTCTTTGAAATAAAAAAACACTTGTCTTCGCCCAAAACATTATTTAAGCCTATTCGAGGAGAGAAACTTTAAATATATTTAGTATTATCAGAGTATGCAGTGAGTATTGTGTTGGTAAGAGAAGTGGATGATTACCCCCGTCTGGTGTATTCTATAAGCAAGAGTTTATTAGAAGTTGAGAAAAAGTACTTGAAGTTATAAAAATTAGCCACATTGGTGATAGCAGCTAGAAAAGTACGTGGTACAAAAGGCTGACATATCAGGAAGAATGACTAAATGGTCAGTTGGGCATGATATTAACTTTGCACCTTGAACAACAATCAAGGCTCAAGTTGTAGCTGATTTCTTGGTAGAATTTCATATTAAGAGAATTCACGAAGAAGCTCAATGTAATAAATTTTATAAAAAATGGGTAGTCCGAAGATATAACGGGTCTAGTACGATGGGATGTGGAGCTGGAATTTGTTTAACTTCTCCTTATGGTGACACCATGTACCAAGCTATATGATTTGGTTTCAGAGTATCCAATAATGAGTTAGAGTATGAAGCAACCATAGTTGGTTTGAGGTTAGCTCAGTTATGTGGAGCAAAACATATCTAGTTAATAAGTGATTCTTAATTACTTTTTATGAGGCTCAAAGGCAATTTGAAACATGAAAATATCATCTGATAAAATATCTAAAATGTTAAAAATAAATGCCACAAGTTTTAAATCCATCTGATATGAACATATCCCAAGATTTGAAACTTTATGGCAGATTCTTTAGCCACTATATCTTTCTCTAAAGTATACCCTTGGATCCTTATGCAAGAATGTCCCTCTATTGACTTAATTCAATAAAAGAAGGGTGAGGTTGAAGATAATATGAACAATGTCCGGCTTGCAATCCAAAGATTAGAGATATGAAATCCAACAGTTTATTACCGATGGAGTTTTACATTCAGATAAGAGTTTGGCTAAGAAAGTAAAATACAAGGCTCGTGGTTTTTTGATATTGAAAGGAGTTATTTTTAAAAAGTATTTCAGCAAGCCTCTCCCGCGCTGCCTTGATTTTGAAGAATCTCAAAATATTTTATCAGAATTACACGATGGAGAGGGGTCAACACATTGTGGTTATAAAGCTTTAACCATGAGATTTTTGTTAGCAGGATACTACTGGCCCACTATAATGACAGATGTTAAGGATCTGGTCAGAAGATGTGATCCTTGTAAAAAATATGGAAATGAAATTCATGTGCCAGCAGCCCCCGTAGAATAAGTATCCGAACCTATACCCTTTGATAGATGGGGACTAGATTTAGTTGGGTTCCTATTGGCCTCTGGTGGTTGTCAAACTATAATTGTGGCAATAGACTACTTATCTAAGTGGATAGAAGTTGCACCCTAATCTGGAACAACATCAAAGGCAGTGATAAAGTTTATACTCTCCAACATATGATGTCGATTCAGAATTCCCAAACACATCACTACAGATAATGGTCCTCAGTTCGACAACAAAAACATAGAGGCATTTTGTACTTCAAGAGAAATTAAACATTTCTTCTCTTCTCATTTCCATCCTCAGGCTAATGGGCAAGTTGAAGTCGCTAATCAAACAATTTTGATGGGTTTGAAAAAGAATCTAGAATTAGCTGCATGAAAATGGCCGAGCTATTTGCAAGAAGTGTTATGGGCCTACCTAAATACTCATCATATATCCACTCAAGAGTCTTATTTTACTCTTGTTTATGAGATGGATGCAATCACATATATGGAATCTACTTTGCCTTCTTTTAGAGTACAAAATTATTCTAAACAAGATAATAATGTGGCTATGAGGAATCACCTAGATTTAATTAAAGAAAGAAGAGTGAAAGCACATTTGAGAACAACACACTACCATGGTTTGATGAGAAACAGGTTTGCATCTAAAGTTAAAAAAAAAGATATTTCCATGTAGGGGACAAAGTATTAAGCAAATTGTTCTTACATACCAAGGAGAAATAATTTGGAAAGCTAGCTCCGAATTGGGAAGACCCATACATGGTACGTGAAAAAATCAAGCAAGGAACATACAGACTTCAAGACAAAGAAGGCAACCTTTTAAAGCATTTTTTAGAATAGTGAGAATCTCATTTTATATGTAGAATAAAATTATCTTGTAAATATTTACTTTGTTGTACTTCAATGTAAATATTTGAGGCATACTATTTCCTACACTGGTGGCGCGGGGAGGTTTTAAAAAGGTGTCCAGATCTCAATAAATATACTATCATTTTCCCTATTCAAGAAATTACTGTGGTTATGGAGGTGATCGAATAAGTTAAACACCCATTAAACACCTTGAAATACATGTGAATGGTTCGGAAGGATTTAAACACTCATTAAACACCTTTAGCCTTCAAATTGAGTGCTTTTGAATGACTCGAACGTATTAAAGGCTGGTTAATATTTACAGTTTACCATCTTTAAGTATGATTGGATTTTAATGGAAGCGTAAAAATACAAGGAAAAATACGAAATAAACAAAGCAAAAAATGACAACAAATACTGGTCGGATCAACAAAAAGGTTCGATCCATCTTACAAAAAATACCTTGGTTGTCCAAAGACTTTAGTTCATAAAATGAAATCCGAATAACACAACAAAATTCCTTATTCCGTTTAAGGACTTTGGTTTAAAACATAAACTCAAAAAATAAAGTAACCTTACGGCTCATTCCCTTCGATTTTCTCTTTACCGTCACATTTATCTTAAAATTTCCCTTCCTCTTCGTCTTGTTTTGAATCCTTAGTATCAGCATATGAGCTTTCATCTGTCTCTTCATCCGAATCAAATCTACTTCGTGAAAAAATGTCGAGTTTATTACCATTTGGTAAAGTGTGAAAAGGGTATTTCTTCGTATGGTACGAACCTCTATAAATCCCCAATAAACGTTTTTTAGAAAAGTCTCGTGGAATAACAAGACCATGTCTGATTTAATAATTTCATCCCTCTTTTCTAATAGAATCCAATACCCCAACAACATACTTATCCACTGCAGCTGCTATCTCTCGAGTCTGGTTTTCTTTCAAGGAAGTAATCTCTCCTTCTATCTTTTTAAGAAGTTCTTTAACTTTTTCTTCTCCTCGGATAATTGATTAATAGTACTTTCATCAATGATGGGTGTTGATCTTTTACAGACTTGATCTCCTTGTAAGTATTTATTTTCAGTTTGGTATACTTGGTTTGGGATTCTACTTGATCGAGCTAAGCTTGATTCAAATCGATACTAATTTTTTTTCTTTTTATTTGCCCTAAGTTTCAACCCGTCTTCAGTTCGGCTATGAGGGAATCCTTCAAACCTTGATTTTCAGTTTTAAAGGAAATAATGTCATTAGCTTGAGCTCTAAGTTATCTTTCCAAGTCAATTATTGGCCTTATGTAGCCTAAGACTGCATGGCCCAAGGAATCATGCTCACTGCATTAGCTATGGTAGTGGATTGGGGGAATGTTTGGTCAGAATCATCTTTGTCAAACTAACTGAAATACATGTTGCCAAGGTCATCTAAATTGATATCACCTTTGACGGAAGGTGGATCGGCCGTAAGAAACGCTGGAGAGGAAGGATCAGCATGTACCTCTTATTGGGGAATAATTTCAGTATGAGGGGTAGGAGGAACGACCTCAGGTCGGAGTATTATCGATGACCCCATGGTTTCCTTCTTCTTCTTTCGGCCCTTTTGTCACTTCCATCCTTGCGTATTTTCTAACCATTTTATTCTTAATTTGTGGTGAATGTTGTAGCCCTTCTGCCTTACCTACTGTAACAGAAACTAGCTCTAACAGAGCAACGGTAATTCCTTATGGATTTCCCGAACTACCCACAACGGGAATTTGGTGAGATGCTTTAATTTTTTTTCTTCTTTTTCTTCTTATTCTTTATCTTATCTTAAGTGGCTAGGGGCTCTACTCCTAGCTGGCAAGTAAATTTTACCATACCGTCCCTTGGTTCTTTTGAGAATAACATACGAGGAGGGTGGAGTGGTGAGTTGTTTCCAGGTGAGCTCCTTATTTGAGCTCGTACTCCATAAATGAGCTATTACCATGTTCTCTGCAGTGAAGTAGTTATAGAAGGCACGAACCCAATTTTATGTGGCCCACTGATTTAGTTTGGTGAAAATAGTATTTCCATCTTCTAGATTGACTGAAAACATCTTTGATAACACTACAAAATAAATATGATATTAAAAGCTAAGGCCAATATAAAAAATAGTATCAAAACATTATTAAGGGCATCCGAACACTGATTACCTGAAATTTTCCAGTGTCTTGTTAATATGCTTGGATTCCCTTTGGATGTGATCTTTTTACCATTCTCTCAAGCCCCATTAATATAGAGAAATTGAGTCCTCCAGGGTTTCTCTGCCTCCAGTAAATTATTACCACCTTATAATCATTTCCCATGTTATAATGGTAGAAAGGGATATGGTGTTTTTGACACAAATTAGCCAGACCAACAAACTACTCTATATGCATGAGAGTTTTTTATAACCTTGAAGCTACAATGCTGGCCAATAGTGTATACCAAGCACTGGGGCTTAATTGACTTGGGCAAAGCCTCACCATATGAAAATATCTTACTATCTCCGGGTCCAAAGGGAACCGAAGACCCCAATTTACTACTTTGGTATACACTACCATTTTCCTAGCTTTACAATCTATCAAAGTTTCTGGTGTAATGGGAATCCTTACATTAACAGACTCTGGAAATCCCCATGTTTTCATAATTCTGTCTAGTTCTGTAGTATGGGTATACACATAGGAATTTTTTTGAAGGGCCAGTAAATAAGTAACAGTAACCTTGGAGAAATTAGACCTCACTTTCCCCTCGAGGCACTCCGTATGATGTTTGGTATTGGGCAGCCCTACTTTCTCTCTTGTTTTCTGAACCCCTTTAGTGTCACCAATATTTCAGGACTTTGCTAATGGGGTATCTTCCCCGCTACCGTCCTATATTATTTATGACAGTTGGTCGACCGATTTGGATCCACTATCTTCCTTTGCAGTTGGAGAAGGCTCGATGGGTGGAAGTGATAGATTTGGATTCATAGTAAGCGAAATATGAGGTTTTACTTTCCCAGAATCCCCAATAGGGTTTTCAACATTCTTGTTAGGTGGGGTTGTATTTTTTGCCTTGGAAAGCCTGGTAACTCTTCCTGGTATGACGTTTTCTGCATCTCACTCATGACAATAAACGGTGATGGTTTTTTGCTCTTGGTAAAGGTGTTGACTTTGGTATAAGGGTTTTCAGCTATCTGAATTGATAGTTCAAGATATGGAACTGATGAAACAAAATTTGGTACAGTTGGGACAAAAAAAGTTTTTTTGCTAGAAATTACCGATGACTTAGAAGAAGATGAACTCCGGTCTGAATCTGGTATCGTTTATATGATCAATCCACCATAGGAAGTAGGTAGTCTGGCGGTGATTATTGCTTCTTTTTTCTCTCTTTCTATTTCAGAAACATTTAGTCAGCCTCATTTAACCAAGTTTCTGAGAACGATTAAACTAAGAGCAAACTGATGATTTCAAGTTTATCTCTCTATAAATTGAATTCAAAAAACTTTCTCACTCTAGGAATATAAACAGTAAAATAATTACACTTATATAGTTGAGAAAATCACTCGAATATTTTACCTAGGGGAGATGAATTTTTTGAACAATAATTAGGGGCTATTAACCATAAACCAATTAATTTTTGAAGGATAGGTGCAAGTACGTAGGAAAATAATGGCTGAGATCTATTAGAGACCGACACGTGTAAACAGAAGTTACTTGTTAAAGTTGTGACCTTTGAGTTTTTTTTTTCTGGAAATGAAGAATCACTTCGAGACCTGATCGGATTTTCTCTATAATGGTTAGCTCTTCCAAAGTTTTTTTTTTAAAAATACCTAAAGGGGCTAATGATGGGTTCAGATATTATTAGAAGTGAACTTTAGGACTATCTGAATGGGTAGTTCGGGCAGAATTAACAAAGTTCGATGGATTAACAGGTAACTCAAGTGGGTAATGACTCAGTTGTGTGCTAAACCGTTTTTTGGTCTTGGGCTTTAGAGTGTTTAAGGGTGACCCGAATCCAATATCCGACCCAAACGGCCCATGGGTCCCAAAAAAATTATAAATACCCCAACCAACCACATTAAATTGGTTGGAATTTTTCGTATAAACATAATTACTAGCACACACCTCTCTTATTTATCTACCTTCTACTTAAAAATTTAATACCTAGTTGCTAAATTACCAAAAATACCATTCAATTAGAAATCATCCACACCATGTCATATTATTATATGTTATATCATGTATCTAGGGACGCTATAACTAGAGATAATATGGAGTCGTTTTGAACTACAGGGCATATCTTTATCGATGTAAACAACTTTTTTAAAATATGTGGCACCTAAATAAAACTCTCTATGGGTTTCTACTTCGTCTAATACTGATTGTCTAACGAGTTTCCATACATTTTCAGCACCCACAAAACCATGGGCGATGGCTCTAAACCCAAAATTTCTATCGAGCCTAACGTTGGTAATTTTGTTTATGAAATGATGTATAAATTGTGGTATGTCCAATGCATACCTCATGTCCGTTATGTTAGGTATTGTTTTACCAGCATTAGGTAACCTCATCGAGGTTAGTTTAATAATAATTAATGGTTTTTCTATTTTCTGCAGTCGGAGTTATTTTTATCGTTAAATGCAACTCGTGTTTGTTTCATCGTTGAAGGTTTACTCCAAAATTAGTACCAAAAGTGTAATAATGCAACTCGTGTTTATTTCATCATTTTCCAACGATCGTTCCTGAATGGTGGTACCAAAAGTGTCGACCAATGTTCCAAAATTAGCGAACGATGTTCCTATCTTCGGAGTTTCCATATTATCTGGATGTGATTCTAACCACTCTTCTTTGGTGTATTCGTGTATAGAATGATATTTTTCCGTAGAATAATTGAGACGAGTTTTATATCTTTTATCGCAAACACAACCACGACCGCTACCGAGAGTAAAACCACGGGTTTTCACTTTTTGTAAGGGTTTGTAAAGAAGCAAAGTAGAAGGATCCAAAATCCATGTAATATTTTTAAGCTAAAGACTTTGTTCATAAGAATCAAACTATCATAGTTTTAAACTTAAATTTAAAAAGTTAGTTTTGACATTTTATTCCCAAATTAGTTTAACTCGAGGGATTATCTCTAGTCTTCTTTAATGCTCATTTATAATTCGAGTAGGAAAATAACCATCCGCTGTTTGGATGAGGTCTAGTTTATGGGTAATATGATAACCCGTGTTTCGTTCGAATGATACAATCGCATGTGTATTTTTTACCTCTGGTTTTTTTGGCCTTTCGAAGACAGTTATTGTATATTATTTTCAAAGCAATCGATGTTATGTAGCATCGTAGTAATTTAAAAGGTTTAAAATTTTGGAATTTATGGATAAGACGACACTTGCTTAACTTCATAGATTCTTCTATGTTTAAATATTGTATTGCAAGAAAACTTTAAACTTCTAACAAAATCTTTTGAAATTTAATTGCCTTAACCCGATAAATGTATTTAAATTAATGTGTGATTTTCATAATGCATGATCTGGTTAGTGTATGCATGAACAATTTTTTTATATAGTGTAATCCAGGAGTCTATGACGTACCGACCGATTTCTCATGATCTTTCCACATCCGTTGCATTTTAACCAATCTTTCTTTTATTCAGTCAACGGTGGTCGATGTGACAATATCGTTCCAAGATGCCAAAAATGTGTTAACCTCGTTAACATCTTTAAACATTTTTTTGTTTTTCCACTTACCTTTTTTGTTGATATACCATTCGCATAACATGTGACTCACTCTTACAAATAATTTATATATGGTATTCATCAAAGGAAAGTTCACAATCCAAATACTCTATTCGATAACCGTTTTGAAATATCGCAAAACACATTCGTAGTTGTCTTGCTTTTGTTTCTCCATGAATGTGAATCTAATGCAAAACGTTATGTTACTTGATATAACCCCGATTATTTCCAACAACTGCATGCTATATCTAATGGTCTTGTAACTTTTATTTATGATTAGAAACTTAGGGAAGGTCTATAGTAAATCAATGGTAACTGAGTGTGCACAAAATAAATTGGTTATGACATTAGATCCTTCATTTGTCATCCAATATCATTGAATGTATTTGTGCATTTGTAATTTTGCTAACAAATATTGCTTTTATAATCAATCACCTTTTTTAACCAACTTTGTTCTTTGATGGTGATTGTATATGTGACAGATGTTGGACAAATTCTCTAGACCAACCTTCTTTGAGGCACCAAATATTTTAAGCAGAGATAATTTGTTTACTGTCAAAATATCGATAAACTATTTTTCTTTTGGTCTTAACTTAGACCATTGCATATGTTATTGTAAATACTCAATAAGAATATGGTTGTGTTTGTTGGAAGTCTCACTTAAGGTCCACTTATCATCACTTTTAACCGGATTAACAATCAAATGAAATTGAAAATTGATTTTTTTACATCTACACTCCTTCTACTTACAATCACACTCTTTCACTATAGACTTAAAGATACCAGATCTCTTGCATTTATAATCTACTATAGGCATTCTTCATATTTTTCACTTTTTCCTATATGTTATTTTAAGCGAGAATCCAAGTGTCTTCGTTTTTGTTTACCCACTCGGTCATTGATTTGAAGCTATACTCCTCATAAATTAAAAAATGGTGAGAATTTGTCCATAATAACTGATATTTAACCTTGGATAACCTCATGTGATGCATATAAAGCAAATGAATCAATCAAATCCTAACACCAGATTACGTAAGACTATTCATACCAAACCATGGGATAATCGGTGCTCATTCCGCCAAAGACGTGGCGAAGTTTGTACCCAGCCCGCCAACACTATGAAGTTAAGGTGGTGGTGTCGACCAACGTTGACACCCAAGTGATGGTGTCTATCATCAGCTTGGCATAAAGTATCAAACTTTTTTCCAGGACGATGACGATGAAAATCACATAGGCGTTATCATCTGGCACAATCTGGGTTTTCAGATTTTTTTAAAACTTTTATTGAACAAATAGAAAGAGAGAGTAGTGTATATATCTTTCATGTCCATGTTGGTCTGTAAAATAATAGATTATTTTTCTATTTCGGTCATGATTTTTATTTTTTTAAAGTTGGGAAAAATAAGAGTTTGGTTTCGGTCTTTAATGTTAGCTCGAGTTGATTTTATGCTATGCAACTTCATGAAGTAAAGAGTAGCATAAAACGTAAATAAATAGAGATCTAAGGATTTTAGTGGTTTTTTTAATGAGTGATAATTTTATAAATATTGAATATTCTTATAATACCGTGTTATATAGTAGTTTTGGCTCTCTTTTTGGCAATTTCTTTTTTTATTAATATGTTCCATGATGAAGGTTATTAATTTAAGTATTAAAAACAAATATTATGTTTTATGTTGGTAAAATTTATAGGAGAGTTATCGATTACTACTAGGGTAGAATTCAAATTATCGATAATCATCTGAATTTTGAAGTTTACCAAAAGTTACATGCAATATATATGCTTTCAACAATATCACTCAAAACATACAAACATGTAGATTTAAAACTCTATAAATAAATTCAAAAATTAGTCATTTTAACCTTCACAACTCCTTATCTTTCAAACCCTAACTTAAAAGATAATACTCAAAAAATACATATATTTATATTTATAAAGACAAACAAAACAAAATTCATGAATAACATTTTATTCTTGTTTTCGTAACCAAATTACATGTAAAAATGCATATATTTTTACAACTATAAAAGTTAATCGTTTCAAACTAAATTAACACTTATTTTCACAAATAAATTTGTATTTTGTATTTTTCACACAACTATTTAGCAACCAAAGCCATATTTCCGCAACTATTTTCTTCTTCTTTGCGCAACATATTTGCATATAATTCTGCAACAGGAACACATATACTTTTTAGAAACCAAATTAAACATAATTCCGCAAATAGAACCCAATTATTATTTTTAGACTTATTTGACAACCGAACTACACTTAATTTTTCAACTAAAAAAATAAAATAAATATCTTTCATGGATCTAAGTATGTGTGCCTTAAAAACCAATATTACTTTCAGATATTTTTGGAGCTATAGTTTAAAAGATATGATATTAAAATAACATAAAAAAATAAGAGAGTGAAAAAAGCTTAGGGATATTTCGGACAAGCAAGTTGTTATCTGTAAACACTTATTTATCACCAGATGGTGACCTATACATTTTTCAAATTTTTGATTGTTATTAGTAAATAAGTTTGATATTAGGTGGTTAGTAGTAGATATTAAAATTTTATATTTATATCATCTATTATATTTTATATATTTTCATTAATTTATGTTGATTTTTAGATTAACTTTTCAATTATTTTATTTTTGCATAAATTTTTAAATAAAAATATAAGATCAATTATAATATTATTTAATAAAAATAAAATATATAATATCCCATAACAATATCAAGACGTTTAAGAATTCGATCTATGATTTGATTTTTTATATTTTCGTTTATTATATATATATATATATATATATATATATATATAATGACTTTGGCTAAATCTGGTCCCAATATGATAACCAACCCATTTTTAAGTACCTCATTTACAATTTTAACCATCCCCAACATTTTACCAAAAATACCTCCGACAGATTTACTAAGTCCTAACCCTAAACTCTAACCACCCAAAAACAAAACAGCCTCAACCAAGCTCTATTATTCTTCCCTCTCCTTCACCAAAACCTCCAAAATTTAAAATCACAAAACAACAATTTTCGGCCAACTAAAAAAGGTTCTTCAACAACTCCAGAATACTTTAATCCAACAAACAACAACAAATGAACAAAGAAAAGAGTAAGAATCTTTTTTAGTTAGTTTTTTTGTTATATTTAGTATATTTTATGATTTTTGTAGATTTAGTCTATTTAGGGTCTTATTATAGGTAAATGTATGTTTATTTAGGTGTTATAAGTTGTATGTTGATGTTAGAAGGCTAGATTTGTGTTTGGAGGTTTTGGGGTTTGATTCGGTTTGGGGTTTTTTATAATTTTTTTCTTGATCCCCGCCAGATGAGCATGAGTAGTCCCGGCGGGGAACTTGTTGGTTATTTTTAGATTTCTCATTGTCCCCACTGGGGCTACCCAGGCTCACCCGGCGTGGACATAATTGATTACAAACTGTAATCCTATTTTATTTGGTAGTCGCAGGCAACAAATATCGAGACCGGAGTAAGAAACTGGTAGAAAGCAGGAAGATGTGAACAAGAAAAAACAGGTAGAGATAGTGGTAGTCGCTCGAATGAGGATTGGGCTGACCGTGGAGCGGTAATGTGTATACCAAACGTTTGTTGACGTGAGGGAGAAACATTTACAACCATCACCTACACGAGAGGCTCGTGGCCTTAGAGACTCCAAGGAGGAGAAAGAGGCGGATATCCCCAAGTTACCCGCGCGTAGCCAAGGGGATCCAAACGATCCAGAGGGATGAAGGGACCTCTTCTTTGCGCATAAGACTATTACTCTGTTCTTTGACTATATGCACAACGAGGCTTACTTCGCTTTCGTGGGAGACGTTAGTTATTTAATTTACGAATTAAATAATTAGTTTGTAACTTTAACTAATTTACTTTATGGTATATTGATGTTTTTTTCTTTGTTTCAGTCTCGTTCCAGCTTGGGGTCTAGTCCAAATACGACATACTAAGTCAATGGGACTTGAGCAAACAACAAGGGATTGAGGTAATATTTGAAGGTACTCCGGTATGACCCTTTATGTGTCACTTACTGAGATTCAATTTGAACTCGCTGTTAGACGAGGTGTTCATTGAAAGGTGGCACTAGCAGACTAATACCTTCCAGTTCTCGTTCGGCGAGATGACAATCACGTTGGACGACATGTTTGTGATTATCGGCCTCTCGGTCGAGGGGAGTATTCTTGACCTCTTTAGGACCGAGACGATAGATAAAACGTACGCTCGATATGCCCAGTTGTTGGAAGTTTCGACCGAAGTCGTGCAGCAAGAGATGGAGGCATACGATAGGAGTGGGTTCGGCTTTCGATGGCTAAGGGTGGCTTATTTGGGAGCCACGTATCTGGATTCTAATATCAAGCTTACTGCAGAGATGAAGAAACAAGTTTCTTGTGCGTGCATACTTTTCTTTCTCGGATGTACCATATTTAATAGCACATGCCAAAAAAACATCTGGTGCAAGTTTCTCGTTCATCTCAAGAACTTGAATAAGCTTGATGAGCTTGCATGGGGTACATGCGCATTGATTTCCTTTACAAGAGCTTGGAAGGGATTTCAAAGCACTCTTTGAAGAGTTTGGTGGGGTTTTCAGCTCTGTTAGAATATTAGGTGTATGATCACTTCCTTACCTCCCAGATTGCGGTGAATAGCGGTTTTACCGCAACCAATCTGAAATGTTATTGTTGTTGCAAAAAAAACATTATCGTGACAAACACTCATGAGAAACCATACTACAGTGACGTCATCACGACTCAAGAAGAAACTGATATAAGTGGTTTACGTTATCGATTAATATATGTGCTTTTTATTATATGTTTAGATGTGTGTGTGTTTGTTTATTTACAAGTGATTTTCTAGCCCTATGTTGATATGCGTGCAACGTTCCTGGAGCATGGTAGGGAGGCTTCATATCCGGGTTGTATGATGCCTAGATCACGCGTACACAAAGAAGTGGCCGACAGATTAGCTTACCTAAACATTGTTGGTGTCACTACCTTACGAAGTCCAATGCGAAACCTGCGATGTATTCAGTATGGTGTTTCAAAGTACTATTATAAAAGATATGCTGGAACAAGTGATGCAGGAATTGCAAGAGAGAATGGACAAGATAGCCACCGACGTTAGAACTAACCTAACTCCTGAAGAAAGTAGCGAGAATGAGGAATATCGTTTCGAGAAAAGCTTTGAGTATGAATGTTTTATCCATCTCCATGAAACTGAGTCTCATATGTCAACTATGTCTACTTTTAATCTATTTATTTCCGGTGTTTGTATTTGTATTTTTAATTATGTAATGTTTTAAATTAATGTGCAATGTCTTAAATTAATGCGAACCACGAATTAAGAAGTAAAAGTCTTAATGTTTTTAAGATAAACATCATCATAAACTACAAAACATACAACTTTTAAGCGTGGAAAATCGTACATATGTTACAATGATTGAGTGATATCCTAATGCTCAAACAAAAGCGTCTAAATCGGTTGCTTTGGGGCTATAATTTATAAGCTCTTGGTATCTCTTGCAACGAGAGAGAATCGGTAATGCCCAACCTTCTGCTTCTGGTGAACACAATATTAAGCAACAAGGATGTATCCTTGCACATGGGGCATTCACGCTAATTTCAAGCTATAATATGAAAAGCACAATAAAATGGATGTTGAAAGGTTTAAACTAACCGAAAATGTAAAGAAATACTTACGTTTACAAAGTGGTTGGAGTTGAACCGACCTAATCCGATTTCCAATCGGTTTGGGATCTGAGGCGGTGCACCTCTTAACAGAAGAAATTTGAAGCCAACATCCATGGTTCGATACTGTTACAAAATAGAGTATGCAGTTAAACGCATATCTAATCGCGTTGATTGATTCCACTTCTGGAAATAAAATATTAACTTTTATGGATGCTTTTGCTGGTAATAATCAAATTCAATTGGATCCAAATGATCAAGAATGTACTACCTTTATCACGGACAGAGGTTTGCATTGTAATAGAGTTATGCCTTTTGGATTAAAAAATGTTGGGGCCACATACCAGAGATTAATGAACAAGGCGTTTGCTACTCAGATTGGAAAAAATATGGAGGTATACATTGACGATATGGTGGTGAAAAGTTTAGCAGACGATGCTCATTTGGAAGATTTAGAGGAAACATTTCTGAATTTAAGTTCAATAAGGCTAAAATTGAATCCAGAAAAATGTACTTTTGGAGTTCGATTAAGGAAGTTTATGGGTAATGTTATCAGTGAAAAGGGGATAGAAGCTGACCCAGAGTAGTAAAAAGCTGTAGTATCCATGAAATCGCCTCAAACTATCAAAGAAGTGCAAATTTTGACAAGAAGGTTAACAGCACTTAACAGATTTATTTTTAGAATTTCTCACAAATATTTCCCTTTCTTTCAAGTGTTACGAAGACCAAAGAAATTCGAATGGACTTCGGATTGTGAAGTACTTTTATGGATTTTTTTATCATCACCAGAAATATTATCTAAACCGCGAAGTAGAGAACATCTCTTTTTATTCATCGCGGTATCGGATTTTGCAGTGAGTGCATTATTGATAAGCGAAGATTCAGGTATTCTGAAGCCGGTATATTATGTCAGTAAAAGTTTGGTGGCAGTTGAAAAAAGGTGTTTGAAGCTCGAGAAATTGGCATTGACATTAGTGGTGGCTACTAGAAAAATACATCCTCATTTTCAAGGCCATATCATTGAAGTACGAACCTCATTTCCATTGAAGAATGTTTTGCAACGTCCAGATATTTCAGCGAGAATGACCAAGTGGTCAGTAGAATTGGGGGATTTTGACATCATTGTTTTTCCTCGAATGGAAATTAAAGCACAAGCTTTGGCAGATTTCCTTGTCGAATTTCATTCAAGCAAATCAGATGAAGCAGTTAGTAAGGATGTCTTGTTGCTTAATAGGATGTGGATTGTTCGAACCGATGGAGGTTCAAGTATTTTGGGATGCAGTGCTGGAGTTCAACTGGTTGCTCCATATAGAGAAACAATGATTCAATCTATTAAATTTGGTTTCCACACGTCGAATAATGAATTTGAATACGAAGCTGCATTAGCAGGATTGAGATATGCAAAGATATGTGGTACAACTTCAGTATGGTTAGAAACAGATTCTCAATTAGTGGAAAATCAAGTATCTGGAGTTTCCAAAGCAAAAAAAGGTCATTTAATTTTGTACTTTTGAGAGCTTCGAAATCAACGGAGTAACATGGTGGCTGATTCCTTAGCAACTATCGCATACAGGGAAAATTATCCTTAGATTTTGTTACAAGAAAGTCCATTGATTTTAACCCATTCAGATTAGTGTAAACATATTGAGGAACTGTTTGTTACCCTAGATGCAGTCCGAGGAGACTGGAGAACTGATATTTTGAATTTTTTTTATTAGAGGAGAGTTACCTGAAGATGTGAAATTGGCCAAAAAATTACGAGGCAAAGCTTTTGGTTATATAGTATTAGATGAGGTTTTGTATAAGAAAGCATTGAGTATGCCATTGTTGCGATGTTTGAGCAGGAAAGAATTAGAGGAGGTTTTATTAGAACTACATAATGGAGAAGAATAAACACATTATAGGTTCAAGGCGTTGACTCGTCGAGTTTTTCTTGCAGAGTTTTACTGGCCTTCGATTATGAATGATGCCAAGAATTTGGTTCGAAGTGTTGATACTTGTCAAAGGTTTGCTAACTTTATTCATAAGCCAGCGGTTCCACTTATGTCCATTACTGAAGCCATTCCATTTGATATATGGGGAATAGATTTAGTAGGACCTTTACCAATAGCCTCTGAAGGACGACGAATGATAATTATAGCAGTGGATTATTTTACGAAGTGGGCAGAAGCAAAGCCTTTGTCTGGAACAAAAGCAAAGGATGTGATTAAGTGCATTGTAAAAAATATTTGTTATCTTTTTGGAGTACCTTGAAGAATTACTACAAACAATGGTCCACAATTCAATAATAAAGAAATGGTTTCGTTTTGTGCTTCGAAGGGAATCAAACAATGTTTTTCTACACATTTTCATCTCTAAGCAAATGCACAAGTAGAAGTGACAAACAGGTCTATTTTAGAAGGCTTGAAGAAGAATTTTACAGGAGCAGCAGGAAAATGGCCTAATTACTTACAAGAGCTACTAAAGAGACCCCTTTTGCTTTAGCGTATGGAATGGACACTGTCAATCATATGGAATCTACCTTGCCTTCTTTTAGGATAACTCAATATATCGAAGACTTGAATGATGAAGCTAAAATAGCGAGTTTGGATTTGGTTGAAGAGAAAAGAGTTCGAGCATATTTAAATATAATTCATTATCAAACTTTTATGAGGAACATATATAATTCGAGGGTGAAAAAGAAGGAGTTCAAGGTAGGTGACAAAGTGTTAAGAAAGGTATTCCTCCATACCAGAGAAAAGAGCCTCGGTAAGATGGCCCCGAATTGGGAAGGACCTTATATGGTTGTGGAAAGGATAAAGCCAGGTTCTTACCGCCTTTGTGATAATCAGGGGATGATGATTCAACATTCGTGGAATATATAACATCTAAAACTGTATTGGAAGTGATTGTCTCGTATTTTGAAATTGTTTTCTTTTATTGATTAGCGTACTATTTCATACCCTGTTGGCCTAGGAAGGTTTTAATGAGGCGCTATCTATATATTTACTCTATCAATAGAATACATTTTTTGAGCAATGGTTGTTTGCGAATGCTTGTTTAAACTATTTTGGTAATTAATCAAAGACTGATCATCTTTGAGGTTGACCAAGAGTAGAATTTTCCTAAGTGTTGAATACATTTTTTTGAAGAAGCAACCATATTCGAAGTGCTACTACGTTCATTAAATTCACTATAACATTCGAAGTGCTACGTTCATCAAACACACTATAATATTCGTAGTGTTATGTTTTCACTCCGAAGAATTAATATAAGTAACAGACAAATGTGAATATGACTTAAAGAAATTAAAGCATAGACAAAGATATTTGTCATTTAATTTAATCTGATGAGCACAATGTAATTTCATAGATACCAAGTGAAAAAAGTGACTATTCAAACAAAATGTTACAGTGATGATATGGCATATACAAAAAAAATATACTAAAATTATTGGACTTCTACTTTTTCCGACGGCAACACAAAGTCTTCGCCGTACGTGGGCTTTTCATCCTCAGAGCTCTCTTCAAAATCTTCCTTTGAATCTTCCTCTTTGGATGATGAGCTTGGAACATGATCGAAATCCCCACTAGGGTGCCGTTCGATGGGGATTTCACTCCAAAACCTGGAAAGATTAATTCTAGGATATGTGGCATGGATTTCACGAAGGAGTGTGATGGCTTTTTGTTCTTTGCCGTTATTGATAGCTACCAACATACCTTTTGTACACTACTATTCAGCGGCAGTGACAACAAGTTGCTTCTCGTATCAAATTGGGGTTTGAGGGTGGTCATGTCATGTGGCAATCTTTTCTTCTCTGCTTCAGTATTGTCAAGAGAATTCTTCTCCGCAGCTAACTCTTCAGAATGTTTATCATTGAGTTGATTTATTTTGTTCTAATGCGAAGTGTTGAGACCTTTTTTTTCTCTTCGATGCAATTCTCTAAGGTGCTTCTTGAAATGTAGAAGCCCCCTGAGAAATTCAGATTTGGCCATCTGAAATTGATGGAACTGACTTATTACAAGGTCCCCAAAGATCTCTCTCATCTTTTTCTCACCTGCAGCAACATCTTTATAATGAACCATTTATTTAGCCATGTGATTTAAATGACTTCGCGAATATTCAATTTCTTAAGTCAGCTTTTGCGCTGCAGCTTCGAGATCAGTGAAAGGTTAAAGAGAAGCAAAAACATATTTGGATGTTCCATATGGGGAAAGACAACTGGGCTAGGTCAAGGAATTAGAGCCAAAGAGGTTGTAGGAACGATAACCTCAAGAGATGTGGCTTGGGAGGCAGCTGTTGCAACTTTTCTTCCAAGATAGTATAGATGATCTTGAATTTCCTGAATGATGGGATCCTCGTCTCAAGCAAGCTCTTGTGATTCATTGAAGTTGATAAAGCTGTCGAGATCGAAGTGATCATCACCTTGATTACATATTCCAAAAAATATCTTTAATCAATATCTCTCTCATATATATATATATATATTATTTGGTTTCAAATTTTTGTTCCAAATCATTGAGATAATGAAATAAACACATATGGTAGTTTTGAACGCATATTAACTATTTTGTTAATTTTTAATTATTTTTATACGGATATAACTATGGGAAACTATGACATCACAGCCCATTCCCGTGACATGTTTAACTATTACTGTAGAGTGAGCTATATAGCCACAGTTGTCTATTTTCCTTTCTTTTGGGGACTTGTTTTGGTGGCACCTTCCTTTTTTGAAGGAGCATTTGTCTTCTTGTTTTTCGAAGAAGGTTCGTCTTCTACTCCTTCCTCGACGGTGGAGAGATTGCTTTCTTTTGTTTTCCTCTTCGAGCCTCTTTGCTTCAGATCTATTGAAGGGCTACCATCATATGTGCTAGCTACGTTTTTATTCTTTTTTAGCTTCTTCTTCTGAGGAAGATGGCTATCTGATCTACTGCAAATTGGTAAGAATACCTTACAGGCATGATGAACTAACCTTTTGACAATTTGTCGAGGATTGGGTTACTCCATCAAATTCTTAGGAAGCAAAGCTCCAAACGAGATCGGAAACATGTGGATGTTAAGGAAATTGATAGGTTCAAAAGCAGTATGGAATATTATTCTATTCCTTTTCAGCCTAGACATCAAGTTTGATGAAAGTCTCTTATGTTTTCTCTCAACGAAGGGCATAACGCCTCAAAATTTATTTTCGGAATATAAAAGTTGATAACAAATGAGGATAACATCAGTTGAAATATAATCTAGAGAAATAAAATTAAAAGACTTACGATTACTCATCCAAACGAGGTTCAATCTAGAAGGGTTGACCCCGAATATTTCTTTGTCATTCTCCCAGGCCCCAGAAATGAAGACAAATTTTTGCTTTCAAAATTTTTCTGCCTCCAGTAGTTCATCGATTATCTTTAAATCATCATCTAGGGTAAGATATGAAGTCCTTGATGCAGATCGGAATTTTGGACAACCAGGAGGCCATGATCATAGAAAGGAGTGTGAACCATTAATTTGGTGTCTCTTGAGTTGGACACAAATTTAAAAGCTCAAAGTAATCCACTACTACAGGGTCCAGTGGAAATGGAAGACCATAATTGATGATTTTTGGGTAGACCACTATTTCGTCTTTTTTGCAATCTAAAAGTCTTTCTCTATTTTTGGGAAGACGAAGTGTAATGTTGTAGTTTATTCCTCATTGCTTCTTTAGATCAACTGCCTGGCTTTCTTCGTAATATAAATACAGAACGTTTTTCAGAGCTAATATATAGTTTTCATCAAGAGATCTCAAGTTTTCACAATCGACGCACGCTCCTCGTCGGGTATTGTGAGAAAAACTTTCTTTCTCCTCGGTTTACGACCTTTTTCTTTTGTATCATTTTCCGATTCCTTCGAAGCTTCTTCTTCCGTTTCCACTTCATTATTTGATTGTGTAGCGTTAGATTCGACTTCTCCTTCAGATGCTTCGTCCCTCAATTGAGGAGGATCGCTTGAGGCATTTTGTTGAGACGATGTCGTTGTTTCAATAATCTCCTTCGGGAGAGAAGAAATGGTTGATGGTTTCAAGGTGACATCGGCATCATCTCCCATGGCTATGAAAGTTTTTTTTCTCGGAGTTCGAGAAGGATAAGTTTTTAAAAGATTGGTTGAGGAAGGAGTCTCTTCAGATCTATTCAAGGAGGATTTTCTTACTTTGCGACTAATTCGAGATGATGATTCAGTAAGGGCGGGTGATATTCGAGGTGCTTTTGGTGTTCGAGTTTTTGATGATTGGTTTTCCTCTGTGTGACGAGAAGGTGAAAACTGGGGTTTTTGAAGGATCAAAGTTATCGTAGTATATATTCTTCGAATATAGACCAAGAGGAGCGTTGCTTATTAAGACACCTGCTATGTATTCATCTACCCTTTCATTAATACCGAAGTAGTCGTAAGCTCCAAAGACGTTGTTATCTGATTTCAAAAATTTGGGTTTTTTAGGAATTATGGCTTTAGATCTTCTACCCTTTGGATGTTTTCTCATACACTAATTGAATATTGAACGGAAAGTTTGAAGTTTCTAGTGAAGGTAGCCAACAAATTGAAGAAGACGTTGAAGGTAACAAAGGTATGTTAGGCTTTTTGCAGTTTGTCTCTCTCTCAAGGAATTTGATATATGAATCAAACAATGGGTCACAGTGGTATTTATAAGAGGATAAATAAAGTATCAAGAAGTGGAAGAGGTGGATGGTCATTGGGCATAATTTGAAGCGGTTGCGTAGATAGAGATCTAACATCTATCACGCTATGGGTCTAGTGGTAAACCTATATCCTATGGTGTTATTATTGCTAGAAGATAGACTCAACATCTAGAGTGTCACCCTAGACTTGGTTTTTGCCTCGAATCATGATATGAAGAAAACATGTCTGGATTAAAACAATTCGATGTGTAAGATATAAATTAATGTGAAATAGCATCTCTGGAGCACGTTGAATTATGGATAACGAGGGCTTTATTCACCTATAAATATATTCTACGCATGAGACATAAATAATGGGATTACAACATGTTTGAAATACTTCGGATTATGGATAAGGGGATTTTATTCACCTCTGAATATATTCGAGGCTAGTTAGTTCTCATATCACCATTATGGATAAGAGGTTTTGTATTTTCACTAAAGGCTTGTATCCCTTCTTTCATCTAGTACTTCAAATAAATAGAAGAAGTGCTATCAATGTTAAGGTAAAAAAGAACGGATGAGGATTGAATAATAATTTTTTGTTTTGTGTGTGGATTTATTTGTAAGTTATGACTGATAGGGAAATGGAACTTCGAGGACTAAAATGTAAAGATGAAACTTCTTATAATAAATTGTAAAGTTAGAGGAGGTATTTAGAACTATGTAATTTAGTTAGAGACTAACGTCTAATTATCTCTTCATTGTAACTGTTTTTCAGTTGAGAGTTAAGTCCTTGCATCTCTATATAAAGACCAAGATTGATCTAATAAAGAGGTTGGCTTTTTGAGATAGATGATTTGAACAATCTGATTTTCTCTCTCTAAAACCTATTTCTCTATATATATATATATATATATATATTATGACTTCTCTCAATTTACTAAGGCAATCCAAGTAATCAGACTCACCAATGATCATTTAGAAGAAATCACAAGCCTTGACACATAGTTAAAACGAATCAATTTCAAAGGATTAGAAGTGCTTTGCATGCAGTTATTGGCCTATGGCATAAGAGAAATAATGTGGCTTAGGATTTTGCCTTTGTTATCGTTGGGCGCACGTGTCCCTTGTTAGATGGTCCTTATATAGATAGTTTTAATAGATCATCTACTTTATAAATACCAAGAGGTTTTTAGATAAGTTTTTCAGGAGTTTCATTTTCTTTAAATATTCCTTTTTTCATCTGGATTCCCTTATAAACTTGTTTTGTTTATTATTCTCATACTAGAAAGTAGTTCGTAGAATTATGTGAATATCTTTGGACTCGGACAACGAGGGGTTTGATAACCAAAATATTTGAAGATACTGATCTCCTAACACCCCTATGGCTGATCTTGGTTATACGAAGGTTGAATATGAGGTTTAGATCGTGTCACAATGTTGGACCAATATTTTGGCATCTGCTTATATAATTTGCTAGAAATATCATGCTAGTAAGATACGTCTATGGAGTTTTACAAGGATGAAGGTTGGTTCTTCCGGACCAAGTCAACTTTGAAGAGGTTTGGTTTACCTCTCCCAATATAACATACCAACCAACCATATGTATTTGGCATACCATATTTTGATACTTATGCTTTATGTTTTTTGTGGTAACATTTTTTTGGTGAGGTATGCTTGGATAAAGGTTCGAAAATCCTGAGGTTCTTCAATAACCATGACCTCCGATGTTAATTTTTCTTATATGATATAGGTCTTGAAATTGCTGGTTACTTGAATGACCACCCAAAGAATGGATTCAACATATCATGCGGAAACAAGTGTATCAACTATACTTTCTAAGGTACTTGCTCATACTCGATTTATTCAAATTTAGCAGCTTCGGAGCGAAGCTTCTTTAAGTAGCGTATAAGTTTGTTCTTCTTAGCGTTGAATTAGACTAGTGCATGATTGACCATCAATTGTGGGTATTTATACATGGTTGAATCTACAGGAAATGAGCAAACCGAATGACATATATGGATTCTTTGTATTTGGTTTTGTTATTTGTGGTTAGAAATCCAAACTCGATTGATTAGAACAATGGATTACCCAATTGAGATATTAGTTGTACTTGAGCTATGGATCTAAAATTGTTAATTCACACTCCCCGTGCGTGTTTGGGATTATCCTTTGAAGGATACTTTATCGTTTCCTGAAATTATGTAACTAAGTCTATTAAAGCTAAGGCTTTGATGGCAGTTTAAATTTCTAACCTTATAAAAAAGTCCATAAGATCCACTGACCATCGCATCAGTCATCTGGATATAGTAGGGTTTTGTATAGCGTTTCTGAGGGGGAGCGATGTTTTGACTATGTGGTAGAGGGGTTGAAAGTATGAACTTTTTTTTCTAGCAGCCACGACCAACGGTTGTACAAGTTTTTTTAACTATAAGTGGAAAGTTTTAACGTAGGAGAGAGATTTGTATGTATTAAACAACTTTGGATGTGGCCCTTTACTTTCTAACCAGCAATGACAACATGATATGATACCGTCTAATACAAGTATAATGTTTTACCCCGAGTCTACCTTAGATATAAGCTCTAGGAGGCTACATTTTCTTTGATTTATATGATTGCATGTTCACACTCTAAAGTCAAGTACAATAGTGCGACCCTATTGAGGATTCAAAAAATTGAAAGTATTTACCAAAATTCGAGAAATAAACTTGTTGAGTACGACCAATATTCATGCCACTATCTTAAACTTCTTGATCTTTTATAAAATTTATATAGCCTTAGGGTTGCGCAATTGTGTGGGATTTACCTTAATAATTATTTTTCTAACTAAGTATCTTAAAACCTCCCCAACCAGGGAATGAACATGCATTTTTCCACGATTTATTTTTAAGTTCACTATCAAAAGGTTCATCAAGATCTCTATCAGTTCGGTCATGTGAATAGTGTATCGATTACTTGTAACCAATATATCACTAATATATGCTTGTAAATTTTATCAGAGCTGGCTAGAGAATATTTTTCTTACAAATATTTGGTAAATTGATTATGCCTCTTGAGGTCGAACGACATACCTTGTAGAATATAGCCACTATGAGACCGAGAATGGATCCTGCATGAATGGTTTATTGAGATCTGTGGAGTCTATGCACATACATCACTTACCATTTTTTACAACACTTGGATTCATAGTCCATACTGGAAAACAGGTTTCTCCCACGTGTCCTATTTGGCTAAGCATGTCAACTTTAGCTACGATTCTATCTATATTTTCATAGGAGAAGAGGTGGAATTTGTGTTTGTTTAACTTGTAGTTTCTATTTATTGATAACTTATGACATGTTACCTTGATTAGTACTCTTGTGATGACCTGCATAAACTATGTCAGCCCATCATAGTTTTTGGATAAGAATGTTGGTAAATCGATTCAGAGGATTCCTTCCAAATAATTATCAATGTAGCTGGTCAGAACCCATTTTGGCGGTCTTAAGACCTCTGTGATGAGTGGGGTATCTGCTACGCTGAAACTGGTCATTGTTAAGTATGAATCTTGTTTCTTGAGAGAGAAATTAAAAGAGAGTTTAACTGTAGAGAGAGAAAGTAATAACAAAAAGTAATCTCAGTCCAACGAAAAAATGTCACCCTTTATTTATAGGCGCACCAGACTTAGTATAACTTAAGCAGTTATACAAATGGGTAAATTACACTTCAACGGTCTATATTTACAAGTAGTTTAAATACTCTCTTTCAACTATACAATTTATCATATACAAACTTATGTGTATTACATTTAGTCCCTCAACATTTCATATCCTTATCAGTAGCCCCCATGGTTCTTATGATGGTCAATGAATAAGAACTAGCAATCATCGGATATCTAGTAGGTAAAAACTGTTACTTGCAAAAATGTAACTTGCTTCGAATTAGATCTTCTCATTTCCTTGTCAAAAGGAGTTGTCTCAACAGTTGTTGCCCTCGAATAAATACACATTCAGATTTTGCTTCGAATGTAAATCATTGTCAACTTATTCAAGAATGTTAAGTCATATACTTGTTTTCCTCGTATAAATTTGTACTCATGTTCACTTTGAAGCGGGCTTGACATTTTGTTCTTGCTTTCATACATGGAATCATCAGTTGGCCTTTTTGTAACGGTTGGAAACGTTTGGAATAGTCTAGTACGCATGTGAAGACCAACTAGGCATGTTATTAGGTCTAACAACTAATAGATGTCATATTATGCCTTTACAAGTAACCGTTTAACATTCTCTCTTTTACCCAATAGTCATCATCATCTCTCAAACTTCTTTTACCCAATAGTCATCATCATCTCTCAAACTTCTGTGAATATCTAGTTTCTTAGCTTTCTTCATCTGAAAAACCAATTTCTTGGCTACGTTCCCCGGAAAAATCATATTTCCCAACTAATCTTCAAAATTTATGAACTAATTATTTGAAGATTTTTCTTCATCTCAGTTTATGAAAAAAATCAATAACTACTAAAAACAATTTTTGGCTTTTACGATTACTTGTGTATTAGTGAGAGGGCTGCTGAGTATAAAGTTGCATGAGTAATAGAAAATTATCCTCAATTTCCTACTAAAACTACTATTTACGGTAATTTCAATCCCAATCAAAGTTCCCCTGAGTTTCAGAGTTCAGCCAACCTATAAGTAAACTGTTTACCACCATCATCACCTCAATATCCCTCTCTAGCAATTTCTGGCTCAACATCTGTTTCTCTTTTAAAAAACCGTAAAGTAACAGTAAGCACATCTACTCATAAAAAATCAAAAAAAGTTTCATCACCCATCAATTATGATCCACCTTGAACGTTACCCAAAGAGACTCATTGGATTCAGCCAAGCTCATCTCTCCCAAATTTTATTGTTAAAAAAAGCATTTATAGGTATGGGGGACCTCGAGGCTGACAACACTTCACAAAATTCTGCCTAAAATACTACTCAAAGCATCACAAATAACCCTACACCATTACCTTTTCCCTGAGGGATATTGTTGAGACCAACCTGGATTCACGACAAACTCCATCAAATACTGAAGAAAAAAATCCAGCATCGAACCTGATCCTCCTCAACTAATAGACGAAACTTCTGAAGAAGAAGCTAATTCATACGCAACTATGTCAAATATTGAGGATAAAGAAAGTGGTGTTGCATCTGATACTAAAGAAGATATTTTGAAAAAAGGGGCACCAGAGAAAAAATAAAAGAAAAAGAAGGCTTCAGTTGAAATTCCCGAAGATATTGTTTCTTCCATAAGTGTGAATTTAAAACCACTCCTCTCCAAATAAATCATAGCATTAAAAACGTGCCATATATGTATTATAGTAAAGCTCAAGGTGGTTGTCTAAAAAATAAATGGGGAATGCCAGACAACATAATGCTTCAACTACCAAAAGAAGGTGAAACTCTACTTGACTGTGGAGAAAATAAATTAGTGGTTTATCATGCGATCATCAATTGGGGTCTTTGGTTCCCACTGGATCCGATGATAGTGGAGTACTTCGAACTCCTGGACCTCAACCCTACCCAAGCAAACCAAATTCATGGTTCACACTCTTGTCAGTGATTTTGGCTTCTAGACTAAGCAAAACCCCTCTATTCATCAAAGACTTCATCGCCATGATTGGGCTTTCGAAGTGGCCAATGCTGCCTTTCTACTATATGATACTTACTAATGCTTTCAAAATTATCGACGATTTGCTCGAAGTTGACAAATTCTAAAAACAAAGATTTGTCTTTATATCTGGACCTTGAAGAATGGGAAAGACATATCTGAAGTGAACCCTTCAAAATCAACCTTTTTTGGAGAAGTAATAGTAAGTTTTCTTGTCTTTTCTTCTGATCTTCTATAACTTGAATAATTTGTTACATGTATTTCTATTGTACACAGGAATCTCGAAGATGTACAATGGTCGCAAGAATGATGGAATAAATATATTTGCTAAATTGGCTACTTGGACAGAAAATGAATGGGAAGATAGGTTCCACTCGGCTTTTCAACCCATACACTTTATCAATAGTCATTTGTGGAGGATATTCATGGGTGCCGAACTCTCCAAAAATTTAATGGAGCCACCAATCGCATAACTTGTTGTAAAGAGATTTATAACACCCGATGGAAGATCACCAAAAATAAAATTCAGTGGAAGATCACTGAGGTGATTACCACTTTAATCGTGACGATCCTATTAGTAGAGAGGAACTTCAAGACCTCTACAAAGATATGGATCTGAGGGTCTGATAGATCCAAGAGAAACTTTAACAAATTGACCATCAAGATACAATTCCCCTTTTACATGAAATTCTAAATTCAAAACTTCTCATGGTTGCTTCTTCGTCTGCTCTTATGCTTTACTATAATCAGAGGTTCATTCCTATCGAAGAGCCATCCAAAGAGGTTTTACTTGCACTGTAATATTTTTCCAATATTGAAGCAGCAACAAAAAAATTATGCATAGAAGTGGACTCTGCTCGAAGTCATCTAGACATATGGCTAAAGAGATGGTCTGATATAAAAAAGATGTTGCTTCAGAGAAAAGAATGAAATATATATATGGAAAATAAATCAAAGAACAATTTCATGTGTTCCAGGCTAAGAAGTACGATACATTAAAAAAGTTATCCACCTCAAACGCCATATATGTTTTGTTCATGATAAAAAAAATCAGAAGAGCTCAAGACTTCTCATCAAGCTGAGATGGATGAACTTAAAGCTAAATAAGACAGAGGGATATTCTAAGAACATAAAAGATACTCCTCTCTTTAAGATTATCTGAACAATAACGAAGGAGAAAAGAAGAAGATGACTGATGATATGGCTGCACTCAAGACAACACTCGAAGAAGAAAAACAAGCCTCCATGTAAATTGTCAAGACTCAGTGTGGACTGGACACCCTAGCTGCAATCAAAACTTCTGAGGAGATACAAACAATTACTTTGCTCGCGAATTCCATACAACATTCCCAAAAGCAAATATGTCAAGATTTTGGGAATTAATCCCCATAGATAATCGTCCTAGTAAAGCCTTTGACCTTGTTCAAACTGATTCTTTCGAAGAAACAGATTCATAAGAAAATAAAGATGCCACTGAGCAAGAAGAAGATTCATCTAAAACGAACTCTGAAGAGAATGATTAATTGTTGTTTCTTTTTGTTGTTCCCAGTGAAACCTTTAACCCTGTCCTTTTTGTTGTTGGTGACTTATTTTTGTGAATACTTAACTTCTTGGCATTTAATTTTTTTTGTAAGATCATATTCTAACTTCAATGATGGTGAGGTTTATTTTGGGTTGAGGGTAATTTTGTAAAGTGTTTTGGATATTAAATGTTTTGGCGTTAAGTAGTGAGAGATTTGAGCAGCCTGGTTGTATTAAATGTTCATTACCCTCATTAATGAAAGTGGTTGGGGTATTTATAACCTTAATTAAGGACCCATGGGCTTCCGGGTCAAGTTATGAAACTGGGTCGACTTTAAGGACTCATTTACTTATTAAGCTGATTAGCACATAGCTTAGTCAAAAGGTGTTTCTTTACTTTTGTCCTGTTCGGATAGTTCAGTGGTGCGTTTATATCCGAATTACCCCTGTCCGGATATCCGAGTATGTTGTGACTGAATAATCCGAACTCATCAGTAGCCCTTTTTTTAGGCCTTGTCAAATGTCTTTGGCATGACTGGTGTGGTTTATTTTTGTCTGAGGGTAAGTTTGTAATTTCAATTTAGAGTTTTATGGAGTTTTGTGGGTATTTAATGTTTGGGTAGAGTGTAGAGGGAGAATTAAGCAGCCTGGTTGTATTTAATTTTCATTATTCTCATTTAATGTTGGTGGTTGGGTATTTATACCCTTATATTTGGGCTTTATGGGCTTTCGGGTCGTGTTTAATAGACTCGGGTCGAGTTTAAAGACCCATGAGTTCTAAGTAGGGAAACAGACAGCTTAGTCAAGAAGTGATTAGGTTTTAAATACTTTAGTTCTGTTCGAACAGCCTAATGGATAATTGTGTCCGAACTGCCCATGTCCGATTAAGTAGACTTTATCCGTACTGACCCTGTCCGGTTCCCATAAGACATGGTGACAGAATCCGGACTCATCAATAGCCCCTTTTGTAGGTAGTGTTCAAAGACTTTGGACAAGACCTAGAAAACAGTCTGTTGCTGGTGATAGTTGCATCCGGACAGGTTTTTCGAACAGTGTTATATCTTAATCCGGACTGAAAAAGTCCTTGAGAACCAAACGGTTTATTGTCAGAGTTCATGGGACACGTGTCTCTCTCCGATTTGTTACTTTAGCCGTTTTTGCACCTAGAATTTCGCTCCCACCTTCTCTGAAAAGCAACCTCTTCATTAAATGAATGATGACATCAGCGCCGTTCTTTAATCATTGCAAATCCTTTCGAATTATCCTAGGAATCAAAGCACATTTTTGGGTGTTTACTATAAATCAATCACTTCTCCACTATTTTACCATCATCTTCATATTCACTCTGATAATTTTCAGAACTTTCTCTCTCAAACACAAATTCTTCTCTTTGGTTGTGAGTTTATGTTCACAGCTAGGAACACTTTAATCAAAGGTGGGTGGCTTAATCTATCAGAGCTAGAAAAGGCACAGAAAGTTGAACGGGAAAGGCGCATTGCTGCAGGCCTACCTGCTTCCCCCATCGACAAACCAGTAATCTCCAACACAGAGCCTGACCAGGGCTCCTCCTCAACCAAAAGTGTTAAACCGAGGAGATTGTTTCAAACCAGCCTTTCTCCTATTGTTTCAGGCTCGTCGGTTCAAGAATCAGAGCCCACTGTTGAACCAAGGCAAGCAGTTACCAGCTTCAAAAAGCCTTCCCCATTTATCGCCATGAGGTCAGATGTAGATGTCTCTCCCAACAAACTAGTCGATCGAAGAAGAGGCCGGCTGGTAAAAGGGCAGGCTTCCAAAGGTACCCCTTCAAAGTCAGGGGCCAAAGATAGCAACACAGGGTCAGAGGCACCTATAAAAGTACCTAAGGACAGGCTGTCCGGACCGGAGCCCACTAGCTCGAGCCTCCAAAGAGAAACCACCACATCTGAGCCCCAACCGGAGGCCAGAGTCCAAGAAAGACGCGAAGCTCAGCAGTCCAGAGGTCAGACTGAACCAACTTCTAACTCCCCCCTCCCAAAAACAACTGAAAACCCCTCCTCGGTAATGGAGGAAGTAATGGAGGATTCTGTCAAAGAGGCTATGTTCGAGTCCGAACCCTCCGGATAAACTAGTGATGTTGTTGCTACCAAGAAGGATAAAGGCAAAGAAAAACTATGCCTTCGGCACCCAGATCTACCAGAAATTCTTGAAGGAAAAGTGGGACCTTGTTTCCACAAGGTTAGTGTTAAATATCTCCTTACCTTACAAAATATTACTTATACTTTCATCCATACAGCCGAATTGGGCCAAATGCGTACGAAGTGGGGGATTCCGGAGAATGTGAAAATAAGAATCCCTATAGACCCTGAAACCCCAATGGACTGCAAGCTTAGTGAAATAGTTATCTTCACTGAGCTCTTTAACTGGGGGCTAAGGTTTCCCTTAGATCCGGAGATAGTTAGGTACTTCCACCTCATCAAACTTTGCCCCAGTCAACTAAGCCCCAACGCCTGGTACACTCTTATGGCCTGCATAATGGCCTCCAGACTCTCTGGAATTCCTCTACCAATGGAGGAATTCGCAGCTATGGCAAACCTCTGCAGAAACCATCACATTCCCTTCTATCACTTCAATATGGGTGATAACTATAAAGCAGTGGATGACCTGCTTGAGTCAGAGAGAAATTGGAGGACTCAATTCTTGTTCGTGAGCGGCGCTTGGGAGAATGGAAGGAAGATCAAAGCCGGAGTCAACCCGAGTCTCCTCACCAGCAGATGGAGAAGTGATCGTAAGAATCCCACCTTACATTCTCATGTTTACTTTTATCAGATTTGTTTAATTGACTGGTCTTGTCTCTTTTCTTGACAGAGCTGCCCAAAGACTTCAACGATTATTTAAAGGCCGGGCAGACCACTTGTACCAAGATCAACACTTGGGTTGTTGAAAAGTAGGGAAACCGTTTTCATGATGCCTTTACCGGAGGCAATCTCGCAAGGTCTCATCTCTGGAACACTACTGGCCGGATGTAGTCCTTAAAAGAACACATGCACCGGACGGGTCACTGTATTTTCCAGGTCGAGCCAAGGCCCCAAGTAAGATGAAAGGAAAAAAAGGGAAAGGCAAGAAAGCTACGGGTGAGGCTAACCCTGCCGAGATGGAGGAGACTGCTCCAACAAACCCAGAGGGGCCAGTTTCAAGCCAGATCGATGCTGCTCTGCTAGAAGTGGTAGAGCATGAGAGTGCTGGGGAAGAGGCAAGATCTCCAAAACCCCCAAGGGTTCCTAAGAGAGACCGGAAACAGGGAGCAGAAAGCAAGGACAGGGAGGCCAAGAAGAAAAAGACCTCCAGGGGTGATGAAATTTCTCTCCGACCTCCAGAGCCCCTCCCTCCTGTTGACCCTATCAATCCAACAAGAGCAGAGGAGATCCCTGGCGACTTTCGAACTGAAGAGGTTGGAGGAGGAGACCTTAGCATTGATGGTGTTGACCTTACGGGGCTTGAAGGGCTTGGTGAGTACTTTGAAAACCTCCCCAGAGATGACTTTGTTGGGCCCTATCTCCCTCCAAGAACTTCGAACACTGTTACCTTTAATGGTAAAACTTTCACTGTTTCAAGTGAAAGAGAGGCTATAACTCACTCCATACTGAGTACCGTTCAGCTAGTGTTGGTCCTGGAGAAGCAAGTACGAGGTCAGGCAGCAATCATTACCTCCCTTAACTCTGACAAAGAAAAGCTGTCCAACGACCTCCTCACTGCCACCCAAAATGCTGATGTTTTGAAGGGAGAAAATGAGGATCTAAAGAAAAGCCAAGAGGGGTGGACCACAAAGGTTGCCACCTTAGAAGATACTGTCAAAGATCTCCGGGAAAAGATTTCCGGATTAGAGAAAGATCTCTCCTCTTCAAAAGAGGAGGTGAAGGCCAAGGAACAAGTCATCCACAACTTCACAAATGACAAGATTACGCTCGAGAACTCAGTGTCCAAGGCTGCAGAGGAGAAATCTGATCTGCTAAGGGAGCAAGAAGCTAAAATTCAGGCCAAGATTGATGCTTATGCCAACAATGTGATAGACAGTCAAGAGGAGATGTATGCCAAGGTGAAGTCGGACATGGTCTTTCTTTTTCACGAGAAGTTCCCGAAGAGGAATCTAGGAGAGTTATGGAGTTTTGTAGAGTATTCAGACCTTCCCTTTCATACAATGGCTGAGGGTGACAGGTTTGACTTCTCCAGCGCATCCTCATCTGATGAAGAGGAGAACACCGGGGAAAGTCCAGGTGAGGAGAACGATGACCCTAAAAAGAAGAAAACAAGTGAGGCTGAGCCGTCTTCAAAGGCTCAGTCTTAGAATATCAATTATCTTTTGTTTTTTGTTTTGATTGAACTAAAGTCCTTGGAAGGCCAAGGCATTTCTGTAACCGTGTCCGGTGTTTGTTCGGACAGTTCTGTTTGTTTTGAAAACTTAAAGTCCTTGGATGGCCAAGGCACTTCGGTTATTTTAATGGATGTCTTTATTTTGCACAACTCTTGCATTCTTTCATAGTGTTTGTTTTAATTTTGGTGGCTAGGCACAATGTTTAAACAGCCTTTAGTTATTTCATAAATATTCTAAAGTGAGAGTGTTTAATTTCTCCGATGACAAATGTTTAAGTAGTCATCATTCCTTAAATTCAATCCGGACGATGTGTTGTGTTTAAACAAAAACTTGACAAGAAAGAAAGTAAGAACACTCCGAACTTTTAAGAAGGAATCAAATTTTATAAAAGAGCCCGGACACCTCATTAAAACCTCCCCGCGCCACGAGGGTAGGAAAGAGTATGCCCCCAAATATTTACATGGATTTTTAAACAAGTAAATATTTACATAGTTTCTACTCCAAGTACATCTGGAGATGCTCGATATTCCAAGGGTGATTCAAAACCCTTCCATCATTGTCTTCTAGTCATTATGTTCCAGGTTTAAGCCTTTCAATCACCATATAAGGTCCTTCCAAAGTTGGAGCTAGTTTGCCGAGCAGCTTGTCTTTAGTATGTAAGAAGACTTTCCTTAACACCTTATCCCCCGACTGAAAATCTCTTCTTTTAACTCTGGAAGCAAACCTGCTTCTCATCAAACCCTGATAGTGTGCAGCTCTAAGGTGAGCCTTAACTCTTCTTTCTTCTATTAAGTCGAGCTGACCTCTGATTGCCACTTTGTTAGCGTGTTCGGAGAAATTATGAACTCGAAATGAAGGGAGAGTTTCTTCTATGGGAGCTATCACATCCATCCCATAGACCAAGGCAAAATGTGACTCTTGTGTTGCAGCCCCAGGTGTAGTCCGGCAGGCCCACAAAACCTCTTGTAAATAACTAGGCCATTTTCCAGCAACCCCTTCTAAATTTTTCTTCAAACCGGACAGTATAGTTTTGTTAGCCACTTCAACCTGACCATTTTCTTGTGGGTGGAAAGGTGAAGAGAAACAATGTTGTATACTCCTAGAGGCACAGAAACTCTCCATTTCCTTGTTGTCGAACTGTGGCCCATTGTCTGTCGTTATCTTCTGTGGAATTCCAAATCTGCAACAGATATTGGATAAAATTAATTTTAGGACAGCTTTTGATGTTGTACCTGCCAGTGAGGCTGCTTTGATCCACTTTGAAAAATAATCAATAGCAACAATTATTGTCTTGCGTCATTCGGACGCCATAGGAAGAGGTCCCACCAAATCCAACCCCCATCGAGCAAAAGGTATAGGCTCAAAAATTGACTCTAAAGGGATGGCTGGGACATGAAGTTCATTTATATATCTCTGTCATGGGTCACACCTTTTCACCAGCTCCTTAGCATCTTGCATTATAGATGGCCAGTAATAGCCATCCAATAAAACTCTCCTTGTTAGATCCCTGAATCCACATTGAGCTGATCCCTCACCATCATGTAATTCGGAGAGGACTACTTGAGATTCATCATCCCCCAAACATCGTAAAAGGGTTTTACTGTAAGACTTCTTATAAAGAACATCTCTTAGTATGATGAAACCACGAGCCTTGTACTTTACTTTTCTTGCTATTGACTTGTCCGGAGGTAAAATACCTTCGGAGAGATACTGCAGGAGAGGAAACCTCCAATCTTGAGGTTGTTTCATCTGTACATCGAGAATTTCTTCCTCCTTACCCATATGGAGTTGAATGGAAGGGCACTCCAGCACGTGGATCCAAGGGTATGACTCAGTATAGGCTATGGTTGCCAAGGAATCTGCTAGTTCATTTTCTGTTCGGGGTATGTGCTCATAAACGATGCTTTTGAACTTAAGTGCCTCATTTTTAGAGGAAGTAAGTACTTCACTAGTTGCTCCTTTTTTGCTTCGGATTGACCCTGTGCATGATGGATAAGAAGCTGGGAATCGCTCATCAACTTGACCCTTTTGGCTCCACAAATGAAAGCCAACTTCAAACCAGCTATAGCAGCCTCATATTCGGACTCATTGTTTGAAGCCCTAAAAGCAAAGCATATAGCATGATAAATTTTGTCACCATACGGAGAGGTCAAGCATACCCCTGCACTACAACCCATAGTACTTGATCCACCATCCGTCCGGAAGATCCAGACCATTTTATCTTTCATCTCAGTCGTTTGCTCTGTGTCCCTATCTGAGTGGAATTCAACTAAGAAATCAGCCACATCCTGGGCTTTGATTGCTATTCGAGGAGAAAAATCAATATCGAAGTCCCCCAACTTCACTGACCACTTAGTCATTATACTTGAAATGTCTGCCTTTTGAAGAACATTTTTCAAGGGATAGGATGTCCGGACGATAATAGGATGAGCCTGAAAATAAGACCTCATCTTCCTTGCAGCAATTACCAAGGCTAATGCTAATTTTTTGAGCTTTAAATAGCGTTTTTATGCATCTATCAAGCTCTTGCTGATGTAGTACACTAGGCGGGGGTAATTATCCACATCTCTTACCAATACAGCACTGATGGCACAACTTGAAACTGCCAAGTATACAAAGAGTTTAAATAAAGTATTGGGGGAGGACATATGTTTCTTAATCTCATTGAAGGCCTCATTACACTGTGAAGTCTAGTCAAATCCCTGTGCACAGGGCACATCTGTCCGAAGACCTCGAGATGAATCGATTTAAAGCAGCCAACCTCCCTGTCAACCGTTGTACTTCTTTAATATTTTGAGGAGGCTCCATTTGGAATAAAGCATTAAGCTGGTCCGGATCGGGCTGTATCCCTTGCTCACTTATTATATACCCCAGGAACTTTCCAGACTGCACTCCGAACACACACTTTTCTGGATTTAGTTTCAAATTTACTTTTACTAAGTTAGCAAAAGTTTCTTGGAGATCTGCCAAGTGTAGTTGTTCATCCACACTTTTTACCATCATGTCATCAATGTACATTTCCATATTTCTTCCAATTTGATCAGCAAAGGCTTTGTTCACCAATCTCTGATAAGTAGCCCCAGAATTTTTCAACCCAAATGGTATCACCTTGTAACAATGAAGACCCCTATCAGTGACAAACGTCGTATGCTCCTGATCCTTCAGATCTACTTGAATTTGATTGTACCCGGAGAAGGCATCCATGAAAGACAGTAGCTTATTCCCAGAAGTGGAATCCACCAGCTGATCAATCAGGGGGACTGGGTATAAATATTTTGGGCAAGCCCTATTGCGATCTGTGAAATCAATGCACATACGCCACTTGCCATTTTTCTTTTTCACCAAGACCGGATTGGTTGTCCATAAAGGATACTGAGACTCCTTTATATGCCCCATTTTAGTAAGCCTGTCAACTTCTTGAACAATAACATCAACCTTTTCCTTGGAAAAAGCCCTTCTCTTTTGTACCACAGGTGCTATGTCTCTCTGGATGGATAGGTGATGTGATATAATATCTACTGGAACCCTAGTAACATCAGCATTGCACCAAGCAAAAACATGCTGATGGTTATTTAGGAACTTCAACATTTTACTCTTTAGTTCGAATGGCATTTTGGACCTTATCTTAACATTTTTCCCTCTTCCAAAGAATGTGTTTCAACTTCTTCAACCGGTATTAACACTCCAGGGGTCTCTCTGGGGTGATCAATTTCACCCTCACCCAAGAAAGCCCCTCAAACTGCTATTCTTCATTGATACGAACTGCCCCCAACGTCCGTGGAGCCAGTGCTGTGGCATAACACTCTCTTGCAATCTTTTGGCTGCTCCGAACAACTCCCACTTGTCCTTGAACAACATATTTCAAACATTGGTGGACTGTTGAGGCCACCGCATGCATCCTAGAGAGCCAAGACCTCCCTAGAATAGCATTATAACAGGTGGGGCAATCCACCACAATAAAAAGTATTTTAACCATCTTCTTAAAAGGGCCCTTGCCCAAAAAAACGTCCTCTTCAAACTCCCCGATCACATCTGTTGAGCTTCCACTGAAACCCACAATTGATCTGTCCGAACGCTGAATCACTGCTGGATTCTTCATCTTTTTGTAAGAGGTTAAAAAGAGGATATTGCCTGAACTCCCAGTATCCACCAAGATTCGTCTTATGTCATTGCCCCCAATGGATGCTCATATGACAACATCATCTTCATGAGGGCCAGCTATATCCCTCAAGTCATCTTCATCGAAAACAATGAAGGGAAATGGAATCTGTGATTGATAGGAGGTCATGCCTCCTTCCAGCTGGGTAGCTAAAGTATGAACGTGCCTCTCCCTTGAAGAAGCAGTGGGTGCTGTCATAGTATCCCCTCCGAAAATTGTGAGTGACTCAAAAACGTTAATAAGCCCGGAGACTGTCTTACAACGTTCCTCAATGGCACCCACTCTGTTTCGAGTTGGATTAGGATCTAAGTACTCTGAGTCTACATCGAATCTTTCAATTATAACCATAGCTCCCTCCGGAGCGGATGTGCCTGCATTGTTTGGACCAGCCCGATGAATATTATCAGGCCTATTGCCTCCTCTTCTTTTGACATATGCCCCCAGCTTTCCTCTTTCAATTAAATTTTGGACTTCTTGCTTTAAAGCAATACAATCGTCGGTGGTATGGCCAGTATCATTATGGTACTGACAGAAGGAATTGTTACGATGTTCCCTAGGAGATTATAGTGCAGCCGGCCTTCTATAGTGTACTTCTTCCTTTGTTTTGTCATAAATGGTGGCCACACTTTCTTTTAACTCAGCAAACCACTCCAGTTGAACCCCAAGGCCCTCTCTTATTTCTAGATTGTTGACTCTGGGCAGGCGCAACTGGCTGAGACTGAGCTTTAGCTCTGTTATGACCCTGCCCGACCTCCCTTGCCTTGTTCCCGGACTGATTTTGGTTGGGGTTTGGTGCAACCGGGGCAGACCTTACCTGTTTGTACACCATAGTTTTCTTTGTTTCATCAACGTTAATTTGTTTTTCGACCTGATTCAGTAGACCTCCCCAAGTCATGGCTTTCTTTCTGGTCACTGAATCAGCCAAATTTCCAGGGTTTAAGCCCTGCCTCAAAGATGCTATTGCTACCTGCTCAAAGCAATCAGCCAACCCGTTTTTAGTGTTTACAAAAACAAATTATGTATTCTTTCAATGATTCGTTGGGTTATTGGGCACAATAAATAATTGTGTCCCCATTGCCCTTCAACTCCTTACTTCCAACAAACTGCCTCCGAAAGGCCACCCAAAAGGTATCGAAATTTCTGATGCAGCCTTGTGGTAGGCTGGTATACCATTTCAGAGCAATCCCCGTAAAGGATTGGGAGAATGCTTTACAGAGTAACTTGTCGTCATCATCGAAATTCATCATGAAGTTTTTAAATTGTTCCAAGTGGTTGTCCGGATCCTTACTGCCATCGTATTTCTCCATTTTTGTGCTATCAAACCTCTTAGGAAGGATCTGGACAGAATGTTGGAAGACAATGGAGATTGCCTCCAATTCCGGCCACGACTGAAAACAGTATCCTCATTGGGAGTTGCAAAGATACCTAGTTCATCATGGAAGGTAAAAGGATCCACCAGCATCCAGTCTACATGTCTCCGGCTGTGAGATGATCCTTTGCCTATATGCCTCTTTAACTTTCCATGTCTATCCCTCTTTCTTGAATACTTCTTAACTAACTTTTGCTTCTTTTTAGATCGACCATCATTACTGCTGGAGGATAAGGACTCTTCAACTCCATCCTCGCCCGAGGAGCTACCAGAAGATTCTGAGTCTGAGTCAGAGCTCTCCACTGGCTTGGACCGGTGAGACTTTTTAGAGCTAGCATGAGTTTTCTTGGTACTCACATGGGTCTTCAAAGGCTCATGCTCTCTAGGGTTGTCGGTATGATGAGAAACAGATGCCTTTGACTTCTCTTTTACGCCCATATTTGCCTTCTCTACCCTCAGAGCTTCTATCTCGCCCTTTAATCTATCACGCTCCTCGATGGTATACTCATCATTTTCACCCACCACTTCAAGTAAAGCTGGTGGTACTTCCGGTGCATCCGGATTCATTCGGACTGATTTTTATTGATGGTTTCGAATGTTAGATTCAGGCACCGTCGTGCTCCCACTGTGGTCGCCAATTTGGTGTGGTTTATTTTTGTTTGAGGGTAAGTTTGTAATTTCAATTTAGAGTTTTGTGGAGTTTTGTGGGTATTTAATGTTTGAGTAGAGTGTAGAGGGAGAATTAAGCAGCCTGGTTGTATTTAATTTTCATTATTCTCATTTAATGTTGGTGGTTGGGTATTTATACCCTTATATTTGGGCTTTATGGGTTTTTGGGTCGTGTTTAGTAGACCCGGGTCGAGTTTAAAGACCCATGAGTTCTAAGTAAGGGAACAGGCAACTTAGTCAAGAAGTGATTAGGTTTTAAATACTTTAGTTCTGTTCGAACAGCCCAATGGATGATGGTGTCCGAACTGCCCCTGTCCGGTTAAGTAGACTTTGTCCAAACTGACCATGTCCGGTTCCCATAAGACATGGTGACAGAATCCAGACTAATCAATGACTAAAAAAGTTTCTTAGCCAATGATGATTTTGTCCGGACTGCCTATGTATCTAGCTCAAAGTATGTCTGAACTGACTTTTTCTCAGAACTCTAAGAGTCTTCTTTTGGATCGTGGAACACGTGTCACAATCTGATTCGATCTACCAGCCGTTTTTACCTAGATTGGCGCTCCCACTAAACCTAGAAAGTAACCTATGCATTTAATGTTCCCCACGTCTGCGCCGTCTCTAATCATTGCAAAACCCCTTCAACTCTTCCTAGGTATCAGTTACCTTTTTCCACTAATACATAAATCATTTTTTCACTATTTCAGTATCTTCATCACTCCAAATATTCATCACTCAAAATCCTTCTAGAGAGCTTTCCATCCTCACTTTCAAACTTGTTCTTAGATAGTTTTATGTTCACGGCTAGAAACGCTCTTGTAAAAGGTGGCTGGTTGAATATACTCTAGCTATTATGAAAACTAAATCATTATTGTATAGGATACTTTTTTCTTAACATGTTTATAAACTCTAATTTTGATAAATAAAAGTAAATAAAAACGAAAATCTATTTACAATTAAAAAAAAAATATAAGGTAGAAGAGAATACAATGAAATAAAAGTGATCGAATACGGTTTTCGTCAAAACAAATATATAAACTATCAATAAATATTAGTTGTTATCGGTCCAATTCGGTCAGATTTTTGACAAAATAGAACCGGACTTTTAAATTTGTTGGTTCATACCAAACCAAACCGATAACATTTTGATTCTATAAAACAAAATGACAAGATTCATATAAAATTTAAAACTAGTTACGGTACGGTTGTGGATAACGATTGTTTTGGGATTTTGACTCATTTTAATAAGTAATTATGAAGGTCCTTACTTAAGGTGAATATTTTATCTAATTTTGGAGTTAAACCGATCTATGATTCATGTCTTCTTTTCGAAGTTTTTATTAGTACATTTTCATTAACCAAAGTTGTATCACTTTGTCTTTCTCTTTCGGCATTGTCCATGTTTGATTAAGATTTTGTGAATATATATATACTTATTTATTTGAATATATGGTCTGAATTTAGTGTAGGGTTTCATTCATTTTTGTAATTCTTAATTATATCATGTGTAAATGGAATCTCACTTTTCTTTATAATTTATAACTAAAATCCTACTAAATAGTTTGCTTTTTTTTGACAAATGTAATAAACTTTATTGATTAAGAGAGTGCAAGCCCAAAACAAAAATAAAATTGATTTAGTGTAATTAAATACCACTATCCCGATGATTAATATCCCAATTATAATATATTTATTTTAGAAAAGAGGACCAATAGGCTCTAATTTTATCCAATTTATTTTTTACTACACTTAACGCTTAATTTCCTCATATTCACCGTGCGTCAGCACCTCTGAATATCACTTTTGCACTCTAATTTTCAATTTCTCACTTTATTTTCCACTACACATGGTGTTAAATATCTGTTGGCCTTGCTGAATATAAATTATGTCCACACTCATACTCATGATTTGGGCCGGATCCGGAAAAAGTGGAGGATCCCAGAATCAGTGAAGGTGAGTATACCAGTCATACCGGAGACTCCGATGGACTGCAAACTCAACGAGGTGGTCATTTTTACATAGGTGCTGAACTGGGGACTTTGATTCCCATTAGACCCATAGATTGTCAAATACTTCCACCTGGTGAAACTCTATCCAAGCCAACTGAGCCCGGACTCCTGGTACTCTCTCCTCGCCTGCATAATAAAATCGAGGTTATCTAAAATCCCTCTCCCAATGGAGAATTTTTCCGTTGTGGTAAGTTTATGCAGAAATCACCACATCCCATTTTATCATCACAACGTGGGGAATAACTTCAAAGCGGTAGATGATCTATTAGAGTCTGAGAAGAACTGGAGGACACAGTTCTTGTTCATCACTGGGTCGGGGGAGAATGGCAAGAAGATCAAAACTGATACCAACCCAAGCATGTTGACTAGCAAGTGGAAGAGTATAGGTAAGTCTTTGTCTCTGCATCTCATGTTTTCTTTTTCACCTACAAGTACTTCTCTTCTGATTTAGCTGTTACTTCTTCTTTGTTTTTTAGTGCTTCCGAAAGAGTTCTCCGAACACCTGGAAGAGGGGCAAACAACTTGTGCTAAGTTGAACGCATGGGCTGCAGAGCATTGGGGAAACGCCTTCCACAACTGCTTCACTTCTGGCAACCTAGTAAGGTCCCATCTGTGGAATACCACAGGTCTAAGGGATCTTTCATAGAAAGAACTAACCACACCCCCTCCTGCTGGTGTCATTCTAAAACGGACAGAAGAAAGGGATGGTAAACTGGTCTTGCCCTCTAGAGCCAAGGCTCCCAGCAAGATGAAATAGAAGAAAAACAAGGCTGTAACAGGGAAAGAACTAACCACACCCCTCCTACTGGTGTCATTCTAAAGCGAACAGAAGAAAGGGATGGTAAACTGGTCTTGCCCTCTAGAGCCAAGGCTCCCAGCAAGATGAAATGGAAGAAAAATAAGACTGCAACAGGGGAAGTTTCAACTGTCACAGAGGTGACTGGTTCCGGGAATTATGGGGGAATCGACGCTACCTTGCTCAAGGTAGTAGAAGCTGAGACGGTTAGGGAGCCAGGCGAGTCACAAGATCCACCAAGGCCTCCAAAAAAAGACCGAAAAAGGAGAGCAAGCAGTGATGAAAATACTGCTAAGAAAAAAAAGTAACCTTATGGGAAGAAGTAATTATTCACCCTTTGGAGCTTCTACCTCCACCAGCCCCTATTGACTCTATTCTGCCAGAGAAAGCTTCAACAGGCCCCCAGTCCGGAGAGGGTACCGGAGGAGGGATTGATGGAGTGGATATCAGTACCCTTCAAGATATCGATCTTTATTTCAACGACTCCGAGAATGACGACTTTGCTGGTCCATTTCGTCCTTCAAGCTCTTCGAACATGGTTACTTATAATGGTAAATCCTTCTCCATCTCCGGAGAACAAGACATTGTGGCCCACTCCCTTCTTGGACACATCGAACCGGTGCTTGACCTAGAGAGACAAGTGAAGAGTCAAGCTGCACTCATCAACACTCTCACTACTGATAAAGAATCTTTGTCATCCAATCTTCTTAATGCTAATCAGAGCATAGAAGAACTCAAAAAAAGAGATCGAAGCACTGAGGAAGGACAAATAAGATCTGTCAACAAGCTTGCCACTTCAGAAACGGCCAGTACTGAGCTTCAAGCTAAGTGCTCTGGTTTGGAGAAAGATCTTACAACAATAAGGGAAGACTTGAAGGTTAAAGATGGCACCATTCAAAACTTGTCCGGAGAGAAAACCGCCCTTGAAGGTACTGTGTCTAAGGTGATCAAGGAGAAAGAAGACTTGATGAAAGAGCAGGAAAACACTATCCAGGAAAGCATTGATAAATACACCAATGAGGTTATCGACTCCTTAGAAGCAAGGTATGCTGAGGTCAAGTCTGACATGGTGTTGCTCTTTCATGAAACATTTCCGAAGAGGACCCTTGGTCCCTTATGGAAATTTGTATACTATGATGAGATCCCCTTTCACACTATGGCCACTGGTGACAAGTATAATTATAGCAGTGGAGTAGACTACACCACTGATGAAGAAGAAGGAACCGGGAAAAGTTTGAGTGTTGAACTCAAAAGTCCCAAGAAAAGAGATGATAAAGGACAATCCGAAGGGAGTAAGCCCTGTAGTTTTAAGCATTTTTTCTTATTATTTTTCCGAACTACTAAAGTCCTTGGATGGCCAAGGAATTTTTGTACTGCTATCCGGTTTGAGTCGGGATGTATCTTTTCAAAACACCTAAAGTCCTTGGATGGCCAAGGTATATCTTGTATTTTGGTAACGTTAGCTGGTTTACGCCCGGACAGGCTTATTTATCAAATTTTGCTTTGCTTCATACTTTCTTTCAATTTTAATCTGCTACTGTTTAAACAACCCCAAATTTTGCTTTGTTTCATACTTTCTTTCCTTTAAATTTTAATAGCTAATGTTTAAGTAGCCCCTAGTATTTCAGAAGCATTATAGTGTGAGTGTTTAATATCTCTGATGACATGTATTTAATGGTCATCATCCAAGCAGTGCTAATCCGATCGGTTAGAGATCCATAGCATTTAAATCAAAGACTTGTACTTGAAAATAATTGTAGTAAAACCACATCGAACATTTTAAGAAGGCATCATATTTTATTAAAAAAACCAGACACCTCATTAAAACCTCCCCGCGCCACCAGGGTAAGAAAGAGTATGCCCAAATATTTACATGGAATTTTAACAAGTAAATATTTACACAATTTTTATTCTCAATATAACCTTAGGTGTTCATCATTCTATGGGTGCTTCAAAATTCTTCCATCTTTGTCTTGAAACCTATATGTCCCAGGCTTAAGCTTTTCGGAGACCTCATAAGGGCCTTCCCAGTTCGGAGCCAGCTTACCGAACTGCTTCTCTTTAGTATGCAAGAAAACCTTTCTCAAGACTTTATCTCTTGGTTGAAAATCTCTTCTCTTGATCTTAGAAGTAAATATACTTCTCATCAAGCCTTGGTAGTGGATTGTTCTAAGATGAGTTTTAACCATTGTTTCTTCTATTAGGTCCAGTTGATTCCTAATTTCCATCTCATTGGCCTGTTCGGAGTAGTTATGGACCCTATATGATGGTAAAGTTGCTTCTATTAGGGTAATGGCATCAATCTCATACACTAATGCAAAATGAGATTCATGCGTGGCAGATCTAGGAGTAGTTCGGTATGCCCACAATACTTCGTGTAGATAGCTTGGCCACTTTCCTGCAGCCCCTTCTAAATTATTTTTTCATCCGGACAAAATAGTTTTATTTGCCACTTCAATCTGGCCATTTTCTTGTGGATGGAAAGGAGAAGAAAAGCAATGCTGAATGCCCCTAGAGGCACAAAAATTCTCCATATCCCTGTTATCAAATTGTGGCCCATTATTAGTAGTAATCTTCCGAGGAACCCCAAATCTGCAACATATATTAGACAAAATAAACTTTCTGACAGCTTTCGAAGTGGTTCCTGCCAGAGGAGCTGCTTTAATCCACTTGGAAAAGTAGTTAATAGCCACAATGATAGTCTTACACCCTCCGAACGCCATTGGTAGAGACCCAACTAAATCCAATTCCCAGCGAGCAAAGGCTAATGGCTCAGAAATATGCTTCATATGTACTACTGGGATATGATTTCATTACCATACCTTTGACATGGATCACACTTTTTAACCAATTCCTTATCATATGCCATTACTGATGGCCAATAGTATCCAACCAACAAAACCCTCCGGGTTAGAGCCCTGTAACCACAGTGTGCTGACCCTTCCCCATCGTGTAGTTCGGATAAAACGGTTTGGGATTCTTCAACCCTCTAACATCGCTGAAGAGGTCTGCTGAAGGATTTTTTTATACAAAACTTCTTTTATGATAAAAAAAAAACCACGAGCTTTGTGCTTAAGTTTTCTTGTCATAGTTTATCCGAAGGAAAAACCCCATCAGAGATGTATTGAATGAGGGGAAATCTCAGATCTTTGGACTAAAATACTTGTATGCTTAAGCTTTCCTCCTCTTCATTGTTTAGATTCAACTGTATGGATGGGAACTCCTGTATATGAATCCAAGGGTAGGACTAGGGATGTGCTCATAGCAAACATTTTTGAAATTGGCTGCCACCTCTTTAAGGATGAATAAGTATTTGATCAGTTGTTCCTTCTTGGCCTCAGACTGACCTTGAACATGGTGGATAAGAAGTTGAGAATCACTCATCAGCCTAACATTTTTTGCCCCACATAGGTAAGATAACTTAAGACCAGCTGTAGTTATTTCGTATTCAGGCTCATTGTTAGAGGCCTTGAACGCAAAACATATAACCTGATATAGTTTACCACCGTACGGAGAGGTTAAACAAATTCCAGCCCCACAACCCATTGTGCTTGATCCACCATCAGTCCGGACTACCCATTCTTTTTTAGTTTTCTTCTTTGAAGTTTTTTTAGAACTTTTATCCAAATGGAATTCTATAAAGAAATCAGCAACAGATTGAGCCTTGATAGCAGTTCGTGGGGCGAAATCAATGTCATAATCACCCAAATCCACCGACCACTTGGTCATTCTGCTTGATATATCTACTTTCTGAAGAATGTTCTTTAGTGGAAAATATATTCGTACAATAATAGAATGAGACTGAAAATATGGCCTCATTTTCCTTGCAGCAATCACTGAGGCTAGTGCCAGATTTTCTAGCTTCAGGTACCTCTTCTCAGCATCTATCAGGCTCTTACTAATATAGTACACCGGAGGAGGATAATTGTCCACCACTCTTACTAACACTGCACTTATAGCATAGTCTGACACAGCCAAGTATATATAAATCATTTCTCCCTCTACGGGCTTGAAAAAGGTTTTTGGTGAAGACAAATGCTTAATTATTTCATCAAAAGCTTGGCTGCATTGTGGAGACCAATTAAAGTCTTTAGTACCTTTCAAGGTCTGAAAAAACAGAGCACACTTGTCCGAAGACCTTGAAATAAAATGATTTAAGGCAGCCAATCTCCCTGTTAGCCTCTAGACTTCTTTAATCTTTCGAGGAGGGTCCATCTTCAAAAGAGCATCAATCTGATCTGAATCAGGCCGTATCCCTTTTTCACTTATTACATACCCCAAAAACACACTTTTCCGGATTCAGCTTTAAGTTTACCTTAGTTAAGTTGACAAAAGTTTCTTGAAGATCAATTATGTGCATATCCTCTTCTAAGATTTTAACCATCATGTCACCTATGTATACTTCCATATTCCGACCAATTTGATCAGCAAATGTTTTGTTCACTAACCTCTGATAAGTAGCCCCAGCATTCTTCAACCCAAAAGGCATCACTCTGTAGCAATGGAGACCCATATCCGTAACAATGGTAATGTGGTCCCGGTCCTTCGGATCCACCTGTATCTGGTTATACCCAGAAAAGGCATCCATGATTGACAATAACTTGTTTCTCGATGTTGAGTCCACCAACTGGTCTATCTGGGGGACCGGATAAAGATATTTTGGGCAAGCTCTGTTTTGGTCGGTAAAATTGATACACAAACACCATTTTCCATTCTTTTTCTTAACTAACACTGGATTGGCATTCCATAAGGGATATTGGGACTCTTTTATGTGCCCCATCTTGGTGAGTTGATCGACTTCTTGGACTATTACATCAGCTTTCTCCTTAGAAAAAGCTCTCATTTTCTGCACCACAGGTGCAACGTCACACCGGTTGGACATCTTCTGTGATATAACACTTGCAGGTACTCCAATTACATCAGCATTGCACCAAGCAAAAATATGCTGGTGATCTGCCTAAAAAGAACAACAATCTCACTTTAAATTATGGCGCCATCTTGGACCCAACATTAACACTTTTACCTTCTTCCAAAGAGTGGGTTTCAAATTCCTCAACTGGTATTAAAACACCCGGAGACTCTATGGGGTCATCAATTTCACCTTCCCCCTCAAAAGACCCCAATAACTCATAATCTTCATTAACCCGGACTGCTCCAAAGTTTTAGGAGCAAGTGCAGTTGCATAACACTCCGTTGCTATCTTTTGGCTACTCCGGACAACTCCCACTTGCTCTTGAACTGCATACTTCAAAAATTGATGGACTGTTGAGGTGACAACATGCATCCTAGAGATCCATCCAAAGATCGCATTGTAGTATGTGGGGAAGTCTACCACAACGAATAACACCCTGACCAGTTTTTTGAAAGGTCTCTTTCCCAACAACACTTCTTCTTCAAATTCATCGATTACATCCGTAGAGCTCCCTATAAAGCCCAAAATAGTTCTGTTTGACCGTTGAATCACGGCCGAATTATTCATATGCTTTTAAGAACTTAAACAGAGAATATTGGCTGAGCTGCCAGTGTCAATCAGGATTCATCCGACATCATTGCCCCCAATAGATGCTTCTATCACCACAACATCCTCAAGAGGCCCAGTAATACCCCTTAAATCATCCTCATCAAAGATTATAAATGGAAAAGGATTTTGGGATCGGTAAGAAGACATGCCCCCTCCAACTGAGTAGCTAGATTATGAACATGCCTCTTTCTTGATGAAGGGATGGGTGCCGTCATGGTGTCTCCTCCAAAAATGGTAAGTGACTCAAAGAAACTAATGAGTCCGGACACTGTTTTAACCTGTTCTGATATGACCCCCACCTTATTTCGAGTTGGGCCAGGTTCCAAATACTCTGGATTACATCGAATCTTTCATGGATCACCATTTCCCCCTTCGGAGCCGATGTTTCTGCGTTGTTTGTAGGGCCAGTTCGAGAAGCATTATCAAGCCTGTTTCTACTTCTTCTTTTAACATAAGCACCCAGTTTTCCTCTTTCAATGAGATTCAGCACTTCCTACTTTAAAGCGATGCAATCTTGGGTATTATGGCCAATATCATGATGGTACTGGCAAAAACAAGTATTACGACTCTCTCTTGGAGATTGCAATGTTGCTGGTTTTCGGAAATTGACCTCATATTTAGTTTTGTCATATATGGTTGCCACACTCTCTTTTAATTTGGAAAACCACTCCTGTTGAATCCAATGACCTCTTTTATTCCTTGAATACTGGCTTTGAGCTGGATTTGGGTTAGACTGAGTCGGTTTAGCCCTGTTGGGCCCTTGTCCAGTTACTTTAGCTTTGTATCCGGACTGATTTTGGTTTTAAGCTGCTGGGGTGTACCTCACCTGATGGTGCACCCTAGTTTTCTTAGTCTCATCCACATTGATCTGCTTTCCCACCTGGTTTAACAAACCACCCTAGGTCATGGCCCTCTTCCTTGCCACTGAATCAGCTAGATTCCTAGTGTTTAACCCTTGTCTCAATTAAGCTATTGCCACTTGCTCAAAGCAATCAGCTAGCCCATTCTTGGTATTTACGAACCGACTTATATAGTTTTTAATGACTCGTTTGGTTCCTGGGCACAATGGATGATAGTATCTCCATTGCCCTTCACATCTTTACTTCCCACAAACTTCATTCGGAAGGCAACCCAAATTGTATCAAAGTTTCTGATACAACCCTGAGGAAAACTGTTGTACCATTTCAGAGCACTTCCCGTAAAAGATTGGGAGAAGGACCTACACAGAAGTTTGTCATCGTCATCGAAATTCATCATGAAGTTCTTGAACTGCTCCAAATGATTATCCGGATCTTTACTTCCATCATACTTCTCTATTTTAGTACTGTCAAACCTCTTGGGGAGGTTTCCGGACAGGATCTTGGCAGAGAGTGGTGATTGTCTTCAATTCCTACTACGACTAAAGACTGTGTCTTCATTAGGTGTTGCAAAAATACCTGGTTCATCATGGAAGGCAAAAGGATCAATCAGCAGCTGATCCACATGCCTGTGACTGTGGCTGTGAGATGACCCTTTTACCAAATGCATTTTAAGTCTCCCATGTCTATCTCTCTTCCTTGAATATTTTTTAACTAGCTTATGTTTATTTCTGGACCTTCCCTCATCACTGCTTGATGACAAAGACTCTTCAAGCTCAGCCTCGTTCGAAGAGCTACTGGAGGACTCAGAATCTGAGATTTCCACCGACTTAGACCGGTGAAACTTCTTAGAACTGACATGGGTCTTTTTTGTACTTAAATGAGTCTTTGCTAATGGATTATTCTCCCTAGGATTGTTAGTATGGTGGATGGCTGATGTCTTTGAGTTCTCCTTTAAACGTATTTCTGCTTTTTCAATGGCCCTTAAAGCCTCAATCTCAGCTCTCAACTTATCTCGTTCCTCGGTGGTATATTCATTGTTTTCCCCAACCACCTCCACCATAGGTGGTGTAATCGCTTGCTCGTTCAGATTCATCCGAACAGGTTTTTTTACTGGTTTTGAATGCAAGATTCATGCACCTTCTTCTCCCACTTAGAGCTGTCAATTTTGGACACGACCTGTAAATCCAACACGAACACGACCCGAAATTTTAGGGTTAGAGACCTGATATTTCAGACCCGATGAAATTAAGACACGACACGAACCCGACTTGAAAAAAAACGGGTCGGGTTCGGGTTGGGTTCGTGTCACCCGAAACTGACCTGTAAAACCCGAAAAGACCTGTAAATCCGAAACTGACCTGTAAAACCCGAAAAGACCCGTAAACCCAAAAAGACACGTGAAACCCGAAAAGACATGTAAACCCAAAACAGCCTGTAAAACCCAAAAGACCTGTACACCTGTAAAATAAAATACTGAAAACACTTAATAAAATTTTATTAATAAAATAATATTATTATAAAAATTTGACCTATAAATTAGAACACCAAAAATACTTATAAAACTTTATTACTGAAATAATTTAATTTTAAATTTAAAAGATATAAAATAAATAGTATACTTAAATAAGTATATGAGGGAGGACAAATGATGGTTCACATGTTTGCTATAAAGTTTTGAATTTTATTCTTCTTTCACGTATATTAATAAAGTTTTGAATATTTCATCTTCTGTGTATATAGATTATAATATTAAGAATAAAAAATGGAAATAATTTATTATTTAATAGTTTTTTTTATCTGATTCGTTTGAGTTTTCTAGATTTATTAATAGATATTGAATGCATTCAATCTTGTTTTGTGGGATGAATCGATTTACAATTCTAGTGGTTATTTGTTAAGAAGTGACAACTTAGTGGTTATTTGATATTTTCTGAAATTTATTTAATTTATCTCATGTATTTTGTTTCATGTTTAGGTGAGATGGCAAACCCATCATCACCATATAATTTACGGTAAGATAACTTCACCGGTGATAGTAAAGCCGGTGTAAATATATGAAGTAAAATATAGTGGACCAATAAAATTTCAAAAGGGGATGTAGCTCAAATGGTAGAGCGCCTGCTTTGCATGCGGGAGGTACAGGGTTTGATCCCCTGCATATCCATTTATTAAGTTTTGCCTTTACCCAAAATTCGTGTCAAACAGGTCGGGTTCGGGTCCAACAGGTTTTTAACAGGTCGGGTTCGGGTCTTTGAACCTGACACGAATTTCGGGTTCGTGTCACAGGTTCTAAAATTTCGGGTTGGTCAAACCCGACACGAACACAACCCGAAGCACGAAATTGACGAAATTGACATCCCTACTCCCACTGTGGTCGCCAATTTGGTGAGGTTTATTTTGGGCTGAGGGTAATTTTGTAAAGTGTTTTGGGTATTAAATGTTTTAGTGTTAAGTAGTGAGAGATTTGAGCAGCCTGGTTGTATTAAATGTTCATTACCCTCATTAATGAAAGTGGTTGGGGTATTTATACCCTTAATTAAGGACCATGGGCTTTCGGGTCAAGTTATGAAACCGGGTCGAGTTTAAGGACTCATTTACTTATTAAGCTGATTAGCACATAGCTTAGTCAAAAGGTGGTTCTTTACTTTTGTCCTGTCCGGATAGTTCAGTGGTGCGTTTATGTCCGAATTACCCCTGTCCGGATGTCTCAGTATGCTGTGACTGAATAATCCGAACTTATCAAATGAAAAACTACTTTTCTTGTTTTGACATTTATTCGATAAGTTTATCTTATCATGAATACTTTTAATTTCATGAACATGTCATAATGAACTCGAATTCCAATATAAGTCACATATATATATATATATATATATACATCTGTAATTTTTCAAATAAAAATAGTGCATTTAGAAAATGTTTGCATCTCGAATACAACTAGTGCATTCAGAGAACATAACACCTCGAATATAATTAGTGCGATTAGATAACGTGGCACCTCGAATATAATTAGTGCGTTAGAGAATGTAACACCTCGAATATAATTGGTGCGTTTAAAGAACGTAACACCTCGAATATACTTAATTACTCTTGGTCAATAACTTAAAAGATGATCAGTCTTTGACCTGTTACCAATATACAATAAATACTTGTATTTAAAATAACCATTGGCCAAAAAATAATTATATGAATAAACTCAAATATGTACATGAAACCTCATTAAAACCTCCATGGGCAAACAGGTAGGAAAGAGTGTGTAAATTATTCGAAAAACTCTTAAAAAGAAACATCATTCCTAATATAGTTTTAAATGTTCTATATTCCAAAGATGTTGAAGTATCATTCCCTGCTCATCACAAAGGTGATATGTACCCGGCTTTATTTTCTCCGTCACCATAGAAGGACCCTCCCAATTCAGAGCCATCTTTCCAAGTCATTTATCCTTTGTATGGAGGAATACTTTCCTTAAGACTTTGTCACCTACTTTAGAATCCATCATTCTCTCCTTCGAATTATATAGACTCATCATCAAATTTTGATAATAACTTATATTCAAATGAGTTCTAACTCTTTTTTCTTTGATCAAATCTAGGTCTGTTCTTTTGACCTCTTCATTTAGCTCTTCAGAATAGTGAAGTACTCTATAAGAAGGTATAGTAGATTCTGCAAGGCTAACAACATCCATACCATACACCACGGCAAAAGGTGTTTCTTGAGTTACCTCTGTATGAGTTGTACGATAAGCCCACAACACTTCTTGCAAATAGTTAGGCCATTTCCCTACAACACCTGTTAAATTCTTCTTCAAACCTTCCAAAATAGAGCTATTAGTCACCTCAACTTGACCATTTTCTTGAGGATGGAAAGGTGTAGAAAAACACTGTGTGATACCCATCGAAGCGCAAAAATAAGTCATTTATATGTTGTTAAATTGAGGACTATTATTTGTGGTGATTTTCCAAGGCACTCCAAAGAGACAACAAATATTATTCACAATAAACTTAATTACATCATTGGCTTTAGTACGAGATAATGGTTCAACCTCAACCTATTTTGAAAAGTAATCGACTACCACAATGATCATTTGATGTCATCCAGAAGACATAATGGTCCAACTCAGTGTATTCCTCATCTGTCAAAAGGAATAGCTTTTTAAATAGATATAAGTGGAACTACTGGTTTATGAACAGAATTGGCACAGCGTCGACAAGTATCACAACTTTGAACTATGACCTTTGCATCATTCATAATTGAAGTACAATAATAACCCGCTAACAAAACCCGACGCGTTAAAGACTTGAAACCACAGTGAGCTATACCTTCTCAATCATGAACCTCAAATAAAATCTCTTGAGATTCTTGCTTACCCAAACAACCCAGGAATGGTCTACTTAAATTTTTTTCGTATAACACTTCATCCAATACAACATAACCATGGCCTTATACCTTAACTTTTTACCTAGCTGTGCATCTTGAGGTAACGTACCTCTTAGAAAAAAAAATTAAGGATATCAGACTTCTAATCACTTCGAAATACGTCTAGAGTGACAAATACCTCCTCAACATATTTACATTGTTTTGATCGTGTTAAAATCGAAGGACTCTCTTGTAACAGTATCCATGGATATTTTTCTGTATAAGAAATTGCTACTAAAGAATCAAAAACTGTATTATCTCCTCGTTTAATATGCTCTATAATCACTTTGTCAAACAAAAAGTCAATTTCTGAAGCCCGCGTAGATACAAATTAATTGATCTTTCTTGGTCTCAAATACACTTGTCATATGATTTGCCACTGGACGCGAGTCAGTTTCCAAACAAACTGTTGTTGCTCCACAAATATTTACAAGCCTTAAACCAACTAACTTAGCCCCATACTCAACCTCATTATTTGATGATGAAAGCCAAAATGAATATCATGTTACATTGTCTCCCCAGAGGATTCAACTAATTAAACTCATGCACTACATATGATATACCCACCATCGGTTCGAACCACCCACATTAGAGTTTTTGGCAAGACTTCTTTATTTGTCCCCTCATCTGATCAGCTCGAATGAAATCCACCCAGAAAATCAGCTAAAGCTTGAGCTTCAATAGTCGTTCGAGGAGCAAATACTATATCAAAATCTCACAATCCTACTGATTATTTGGTCATTCTACCAGAGTTTCTGGTCATTGTAAAACATTCTTTAATGGGAAATAAGTTCGAACCACAATGGTATTAGCTTGAAAAATAAGGACGCATTTTCTTAGTAGCCACCGGTAAATCCAAAGCTAATTTTTCAAGTTTCAAATACCTCTTCTTTGATGCCAACAAACTTTTACTAACATAATAGAATGGCTTTGTAACTCCCTTATATTCGCATATTAAAACAACACTTGCAGCAAAAGTTATTTAATCGTGAAAAATGTTATTTCACAATCTAGCATCCATTCAAACTCTTTGGCTCTTTGTAATACTTGGAAAAAAGGAACATATTTGTCAAAAAAACCTTGAAATAAATCGATTAAAGGCAGGTAACTGTCATGTCAAGACTTGCACCTCCTTTATAGTTTGAGGCGATATCATCAAAACTAAAGCCTTCAGCTGCTCAAAATCTGCTTCTATCCTTTTTCACTAATAATATACCCTAAAAAATTCCATGATCGGACACCAAAAGTACATTTTTCAGGATTCAGTTTCAAACGAATGTCAAATTTAGAGGTCTCCTCTAAATATTCGAGGTGTTCACCATATATGGAACTTTTGACCAACATATCATCAATGTATACCTCAATATTCCTTCCAATCTGAGGAGCAAAATCCTTATTCACCAACCTTTGATATGTTGCTCCAGTATTCTTCAATCCAAATGGCATAACCCTATAACAATGTAGTCCTCGATCAGTGATGAATGTGGTATTTTCTTGATCTTTTGGATCCATTTGGATATGATTATATCCCGCAAATGCATCAATAAAAGAGAGAATTTTATTCATTGAATTAGAATCAACCAACTGATCTATTCGAAAGACAAGGAATGAGTCTTTATGGCATGCTCGATTTAAATATGTTAAGTCGACACACATTCGCCACATTCCGTTCTTTTTCTTTTTTAACATCGAATTTGCAGTCCATAAAGGATATTATGCCTCCTTAATATGTTCGACCCTAGAAAGATGATCCACCTCTTAAACAATAGCCTCTGACTTTTCTACAGAAAAAACTCATCTCTTCTGAATAACATGTTTTATCCTCGAATCTATAGTTAGGCTATAACATATTATTTCATATAGAACTCCTATCACATCTTCTATTTTACGAGCGAACACATCCAAATTATCAAACAAGAATTATAACAACTAATCACGCAAAGTATAAAACAACAATGTTCATATTCGTAAAGTCTTCTTTTTAGAGACAATATGCTCTTCAATATCCTTAGTCACTGTTAAATAACCTGGGATTTCCCTCCGATCATATATTCCCTCTTCATCTGGGGCCAACCTCATTGGTTGCTATTAAGCCATTTGATCCTCAAAATTGGAACCTCGAACCCGACGTGATGTTGTATAACATTCTCTTGCCGCTTTTTGGTCACTTCGAACCACACCAACAAGATCTGCAATGACATAGTTCAAACATTGATGAACAATAGACACAACAACATACATTCTTGACAACTAAGATCTCCCAAAAATGGTATTGTAGCTTGTTGGACATTCAACCACCATGAACAAGTCTTGAAATTTCTTTTTAAATTGGCATTTTCCCAAACACAGTTCACCCTCGAATTCTCTAATCACCTGAGCCATTACCAGTGTACACTCAATTATAGTACGATCAGACCGACAAATTCGAGGCAGATTACGTATCCTATCATACATAGATATAAATAACACATTCGTAGAAACTCCATGTATCTATTAAACCACGTCGAATTTCAACTCCAAATATTTCTGCCCTCAAATCATCCTCATCGAACAAAATAAAAGAAGTATCATGATTGTCATATAAATGAGTAGACATCCTTCCTTCTACTTGAGTTGATACGCTGACAACATGTCTTTTCCTAAAACTATTAGTATTACTAGACATGGAATCTGCCCCAAAGATTGTTAAGATTTTAAAAATACTCGCATAAGCTTTATACCCGTCCTTGCTCTACTGGCTCATCCACATCCATCAAAATTAATCGATCTGGATCTGTTTCCAAATATTCTGATATTTAGTCAAAATCATCACATTTAGAATCTAAAATCATCAATGAACTTTCTTCAATCAAATTCGGAATAACAGTTTTTTGTGTTGATGTACTCGGAATTTTTGATCCAATGCTTTTCTCTTTAACAAAAGTAGTTAACTTACCATTTTCTATTAAAACTTGTATCTCCTTCTTTAAAGTTATACAATTTGCAGTGTCGTGCCCAATATCACTATGGTACTTGCAAAATATGTTGTTGCACCTTTTTCTTGGTATGTTTATTGAGGTTGGCTTTTTAAAGCTTACATTGAAGAGTTTTAAGATGGTCCAGGGGTGATTATGCGATACGACGATTGTTGATAGATGATTTTGCGATATAGAAATATCTTAGTATCAGTTTTAGAGAGAGAAAATCTAGATTATTAGGTTAAGTAGAGAGAGAAAGTTCCGTACTATTCATCTCGGGATTTGTGATATGACTTGAACATGTTGTGCTATGCTAATTTGTATGAGACATGTCGATTTTTGTAAGATCAATGAACAATTATGACTTCTATATATAAGTTTGCATATGTTATATTTTCAACAAAAATTTGAAGAGGCAAGTCCTTCGAACTATGATTATGACCTACTTGAAAATTTAACGTGATGATATCTTGAGTCGCATTATTGTGATCAAATAATGATAAAGTGACATGGGATTCGAGGCACACCTTAGTGTTACCCAAATATTGACAAAGTAAAAATAAAACTTGAGGCACACATTAGTGTGACCCAGAGAATAGTTCGAAGGTCCCAAAACTTGAGGCACACATTAATGTGACCCAAAGAATAGTTCAAAGGTCCCAAAACTTGAGGCACACATTAGTGTGACCCAAAGAATAGTTCAAAGGTCCCAAAACTTGAGGCACACATTAGTGTGACCCAAAGAATTAATAAAGTAAAAATAAAACTTGAGGCACACATTAGTGTGACCCAAAGAATAATTCGAAGGGACAACAATTCGAGGCACATGTTACTGTGACCCAAAAAATAATTCGAAGGGACAACAATTCGAGGCACATGTTACTGCGACCCAAAAAATGATTCGAAGGGACAACGATTCGAGGCACATGTTATTGTGACCCAAAAAATAATTCGAAGGGACAACGATTCGAGGCACATGTTACTGTGACCCAAAAAATAGTTAAGGCAAAGAAATCTTTGTATTTAAGGGGCTCATCGAAACACCTCATTAGAACCTTCCTGTGCCTAAGAGGGTAAGAAAGAGTGTGCCCTCACCAAAGTTTGTTCTGGGTGATACAGAGAAAAGAAAAAGAAATACAATGTCAGCTAGCTCTTTTAATCAAGATACAATTTTAAATGCTCAATATTCCAAGGTAGACGGAGGTATCGCCCTTCTTTATCTTTTGACCGATATGTGCCTGATTTTATCTTTTCGGTGACCTCGTAGGGGCCTTCCCAGTTAGGTCTCAACTTCCCCAAGCTCTTGTCTTTAGTATGTAAGAAAACTTTGCGTAAAACCTTGTCTCCCACCTGAAAATCTCTATGCTTTACCTTGGACGCATACCGACTTCTCATGAGAGTTTGATAATGAAGGGATGTCAACTGTGCTTGCTGTCTCTTTTCCTCAACCAAGTCTAAAGCCAATGCTATGTTCTGATCATTTGTATCCGAGACATATGTTGCTATCCGATGTGAGGGGAAAAGGATCTCCGGAGGGACAACGGCATCCATTCCATAAACTAAGGCAAATGGGGACACAGCAGTGGCCGTTCGGGGAGTCGTTCAGTACGCCCACAACACCTCTTGTAGATAGTCGGGCCATCTCCCTGCTTTGCCTTCCAAGTTCTTGTAGATAGTTCTTTTTCCACCTGCCCATCAGCCTGAGGGTGAAATGGTGCTGAAAAACATTGTCGTATGCCCCTCGATATACAGAAGCTCTTGAACTCTTTATTATCAAATTGAGGCCCATTGTCTGTGGTGATCTGCAATGGTACACCAAAACGACAACAAATGTTAGATATGACAAACTTGATCACGTCTTTGGCCTTTGTCCCTGCGAGTGGTTCAGCCTCCACCCACTTAGAGAAATAGTCGACTGCCACAATTATCGTCTGTCTGCCCCCAGATGTCATTGGTAGAGGCCCAACTAGATCAATGCCCCATCTGTCAAACGGGACTGCTTCTGAAATTCTTTCCATAAACACCCCAGGTTTGTGAATCACATTAGCATAGCGCTATCACGTGTCGCATCGTTTGACTAAATCTTTTGCGTCGGCCGCGATAGTGGGCAAATAATAGCCAGCCAGGAATACCCTTCGGATTAAAGCCTTATATCCACAATGGGTAGATCCTTCACCGTCGTGCAACTCGGAGAGGATAATTTGTGACTCGGGCCCACTCAAACACCTCAATAATGGCCGACTCAGAGATCTTTTATACAGCAATCCTCCCAGCAAAATGTAGTCGTGAGACTTGAATCTAACTTTTCTGGCTTCATGCTTTTCGACGGGTAAAATGTCACGGACCAAAAAATCAATGATAACCGTTCTCCAATCACGTTGCTTTCCTCCGAGATGCTCATCGCGTGCTCTTCGCCAACCGAGATCGAAGGACACTCCTGAACCAAAACCCACGGGTAACCTTCTGTCCGCGAGGCGGAGGCAAGAGCATCCGGGACAGCATTTAACTCTCTTCGAACATGCTCGAACTTGACTCCCTCAAATTCGGATGCCAAGTCTTTCATCAGCTTCAAATATTGTATCAGCGTTTCTTTTCTGGCCTCGGATTCCCCTGAGGCTTGATTTATCACCAACTAAGAGTCACTAATCAATTTTATCCTTCGAGCCCCGCATATTTGAGCCAAGCGCAAGCCTGCTAGAGCAGCTTCATACTCCGCTTCATTATTAGTAGCCTTGAAACCGAAACGAATGGCTTGGAACATAGCTACCCCTTTCGGGGAAATCAATTGGACACCTGCCCCACTTCCTGAAATGTTCAACCCGCCATCCGTCCGTATCACCCATTCCTCTTCGTCAACCACATCGTGTACCTCCTGTTCCCCTCTGTCTGAATGGAACTCGACCAAGAAATCGGCTAAAACTTGTGCTTTTATTGCCGTTCGAGGCTCAAACGTTATGTCAAAGTCTCCCAGCTCTACTGACCATTTAGTCATCCTGCCAGAGATGACTGGTCTTTGTAATAAACTCTTCAGGGGAAAAGTCGTCCGAACAACGATTGGGTGGGCCTGGAATTAAGGTCTCATCTTTCGAGCTGCCGTTACCAATGCTAACGCTACCTTCTCCAATGTGAGATACCGCTTCTCCGCATCCATCAAACTCTTAATGACATAATAAATTGGCTTCAGAAGAGAGTCATCTTCGCGGAGGAGAACGACACTCACCGCACAGTCTGATACTGCTACATAGACAATTAATGTTTCCCCTACCAAGGAATTTGGATAAGAATTCCGGAGACGTCAAATAGTCTTGGATTTGACGAAAAGCGGTCGAACATTCTTTGGTCCAACAAAACTGCTTCGCATTCCGTAATACTTTAAAAAAATGGAGCACATTTATCTGAGGACCTCGAAATAAATCTATTCAAAGCGGCCAACCTTACTGTCAGAATTTGTACTTCCTTAATATTTCGGGAGAGGGGGGGGGGTCATGGTGATCAGAGTTTTTAGTTGATCGGGATCAGCCTTGATGCCTTTTTCGATGATCATGTAACCAAGAAATTTTCCTGACCTCACCCCGAAGATGCACTTCTCCGGATTAAGTTTGAGATTGACTCTGCTCAAATTTCGGAATATCTCTGCTAGGTCAGCGAAATGGTCTTTGTCTCGCTCACTTTTGACTAACATATCGTCGATATAGGCTTCCATGTTCCGCCCAATCTGCCCCTCAAAGGTTTTATTGACCAGGCGCTGATAGGTTTCCCCTGCGTTTTTTAATCCGAACGGTATGACCTTATAGCAGTATAAACCTCGCCCAATAATAAAAGAAGTGTTTTCCTCGTCGTTAGCGGCCATTCGGATTTGGTTGTATCCCGAGTAAGCGTCCATAAATGACAAAAATCGATTTCTGGAGGTCGAATCCACTAATTGATCGATGCGGGGCACAGGAAACGGGTCCTTAGGACAAGCCCTGTTTAAGTCTGTAAAGTCAATACACATTCTCCACTTGCCATTTTTCTTTCGTACTAACACCAGATTCGACGCCCATACGGGATAATGCGACTCGCGAATATGGCCTATACTCAGTAGCCTTTCGACCTCCAACAAAATCGCTGAGGCCTTTTCCGGGGAGACAGGCCTTCTTTTCTGGACTATGGGTCGAACATCTAATCGTATCGCGAGTGTATGACACATGATTTCCGACGGCACTCCAGTGACATCCTATGCACACCAAGCAAACATATCAAGCTTATCAGATAAAAAAGAAATCAACTTCTCCTTAAATTCTGGAGAGAGGTGGACCCCAATCTTCAGAACTTTGCCACTCGTAAATTCGTGTGTCGCAGAATCTTCTTCTGGGACCTGAAATCCGGGGGCCTCCCTCGGATCATCACAGGGCATGATTTCGGGGGGGGGGGGGGGCTTTAATTGCTATGCTGGGTCGGAAATCTCCCCCCGAACCCCCTTCGAGGACAGGGCTATCTGGTAACATTCACACACCATCTTCTGGCTGCTTCGGACGGTCCCAATATTGTTTCCGACCACATACTTTAAGCATTGATGCACCGTGGAGATTACGCCATGCATCTGAGACAACCAAGAGCGACCCATGATAGAATTATACGAGGTTGGTGCATCGACCACAATAAAAAGTACCTCCATCTCTTTCTTAAATGGTCCACGGCCCAACTCGACCACACACTGAAATTCTCCAACCACCACCGCTGTGGCACCAGTAAAGCCCACTATAGTCCTGTCGGATCATCGGATAACCGGCGGGTCAGAGATGCGTCGGTAAGTACTCATAAACAATATATTCGCAGAGCTCCCTGTGTCGATGAGTATTTTCTGAATTTGATCCCCAACGATGCCTGCCGCAATCACTACAGTGTCCTCATGAGGGCCTGTAACATTCTGCATATCGTCATCATCGAAACAAATAATCGGGGAAGGCGAGCGGTGCATTTGCACGGAGACTCCCGCTTCAATCTGGGTGGTCAGGTTGACCATGTGCCTTTTTCGGGAGCTGTTGGAATTTCCTGCAATTGTGTCTCCCCCAAAAAATCGCCAAGGAATCGAAGAACGCACAAAGGCTGTGCACTTTCCCCCTCGGAATTTCTTCCTCTACCAAGTTCACATTGTTCCTCCCCACCTTGGGGTCCAAATACTCTTGCTCAATGTCAAAGTCGTCGACCCCTTCGGAAATCACCATGGTTGTGTCAGTATTCTTTGAGACAGCTTTTACCACGGCATTTTTCTGGGAGTGTTTTTTGACAAACTCCAACAGCATTCCATTCTCAATCAAGGCTTGCACCTCTTTCTTCAAAGCTATGCAATCCTTGGTGTCGTGCCCAATATCCTCATGATACTTGCAATATTTGTTAACGCTTCTGCTTTCCCTCCGAGTCTGTATGGGAAAAGGCTTCCTGAACGGGACCGTGGCTTTAGCTTTATCAAATATCGCAGCAACATTTTCTGTCAACTCCACGAAATAATCGGGTCGAACCCACTTGTTTGACATGAGTCTCGCTCCTTGATTGTAGTTTTGTTGATTGCCATAGTATTGAGGGTTCGATTTTTGCCTCTGAGGATATTGACCCGTACTTTTAGTCTGAACATTCGATCGAGGGCCCTGGGTGTTCGACTCAGTCCTTTGAAATTGATTCTGGTCCAACTGATCCCCTTTCTCCGAGGCTTGGGTTTCTTCTAACAAGATCCTCTTCTCAACTTGATCTAGAAATGCTCCGAAGGTCATCGTCTGGCTTTCCGCCACCGTATCCTTCAACAACCCGGGGAGCAGACCCATCCTGAAAGCTGCAAGCGCCACTGAATCCTTGAAATATTCCATATCCGTTTTTGTCTTGACAAATCGATTAGTGTAATTTTTAAGGCTCTCCCCCACCTTCTGTCGACAATAGATGATTGTGTCTCCGTTGGCTCGGAACTTCTTGCTCCCCACGAAGTGTTGTCTGAAGATGTTCCAAAACATATCAAAAACATTTATCGAGCCCTGAGGTAGCCTGTTGTACCACTTAGATGCTACTCCCTTGAAAGTCTGAGAGAATGCTCTGTACAGCAGCTTATCATCGTCGTCGAAATTAATCATAAAATTCTTAAATTGCTCGATGTGATTATCCGGATCATGTGTCCCATCGAACTTTTCCAACTTCGAAATATCAAAGTGTTTCGGGAGGTTTCCCACTAAGATCTCCAAGGACAGATGAGAGGCCCTCCAATTGTGACCTGTACGATAAATGTTGGATCTCAAATTTTTTGTTATTCGAGAGGTACAAACCCTCCTCGGAAGGTAAAGTGTATTGCTGCTGCCATTCTGAATTTCGAGGGCCCACATCCTCTTTCTTGTCAGGACACTTTGCCTGTTCATAAGACCGATCACCACCTCGGTCATGGCGACTTTTTTCCCTCGAGGATTTCCTCTCCGAACTTCTTCCTCTTTGGAAATCGGTTCGCCTATGATCACGTTTCTTCCTCCTGTGGTATCTCCGAGGAGACGATTCTGAAGTGCTGTATCGAGAGTAGTCGCTTGAGGCGGCCGAATCCGAACGGAGGCCCTCTCTTCTCCTCGGAGATCGCCGCTCGCGCCCCCGATATCTATCGTCCCTATTTTTGGGACGAAATTCAGTTTCGCGTTCCTCCTTTTCAACGAAAGCCTCTCTCCTTACCTCGGATCGAAGATTCTCCTATGCGACTTCCTTTTCTGCTTTCAATCTTTCGATTTCTAGCAGCAATTCATTCCTCCGAGCCAGGAGATCTGAGTCATCAAAAGCGTTTTCGACTCGCTGACCTCCTTCTCCTTCGTACTCCATGTCATTCCGGTAATCATCGCCTATCAAATTCTCCTCACAATTGTTGACCACATTATCCCCTTCCATAGTTCTCCTCGGAACAGGGATTATTTCCAGGAAGCGATTGTCGTTAGAGCGATCCTCGTTTCCCACAGACGGCGCCACTGAAGAGTTTTAAGATAGTCTAGGGGTGATTATGCGATACGAGGATTGTTGATAGATGATTTTGCGATACAAAAATACCTTAGTGTCAGTTTTAGAGAGAGAAAATCTAGATTATTAGGTTAAGTAGAGAGAGAAAGTCTCGTACTATTCATCTCGGGATTTGTGAAGCGTGTGTGGTCCTTTTATAGTACAATTGCGGACCCCACACGCTTTAACTTGGACTAATTACATCTTTTGGTCCCTACGTTTTACTTTCTTCCTATTTTGACTATCTCTTCATATAATTTGTACAATTCAGTCCTTACATAATTATTTCTATGCATTTTCCTCCTATCACACTTTTCCTTTGTTATTTTCTCCTGCCAAGTTTCTTCTTTACACTTTTCTCTTTGTCTTTTATTCTTCCTTATCATACATGACCTTTGGACTTTTCGTAAATAACAGCAACATTCTCAGTTAAATCAGCATAATACTCTGGCATTATCCACTGATTTAGCCTTGGTCTTTGAAACTGATAACCTATAACTTGAGTTGGAAACCCTTCAGTTCGAGAAGGTAAATTAATGTTATTCATAGGATGAGGTGGATGATAATTCGAAGAATGTCCTTGATTATTTGACACATACCCTGAATTCTTTTAAGTAGGTCCAATTCATCCTCAAACTCTAGTTGATTTTTCCACTTTAATTTGATCCTCTACTTGAGCCATAAGTGCTTCAAAAGTTAATACTCTCATTTTTGTTGTTTCATTTTCCAAATCACATGGTAATAATCATTGTCAAAATGCAGCCATAGCAACCAGCTCTTCACAATTATCCAATCCATTGTTAACACAAAACACTTTGTATAGTCCTTCAATTCCTCTCCTACAGCTTTCTTGCATTGTATTATTGTATCTTCATTTACACGCATTTATTTGCTTCCCAAAAACTGTCATCGGAAAGCTATGTAGAAATCTCTAAAGTTGGTAATAGATCCTCTCGAAATCCTATTATACCACTTCAATGTTGTGTCTTTAAAGGTCTGAGAAAAATCTCTACACACCAGCCTATCATCATCTTCGAAGTTCATCATATAGTTCTTGAATTGTTTGATGTGATCATCAGGATCCTACATTTCATCGATTTTTTCAAACTTAAAGATATCAAAACGCATTGGAAGAGTAATTGACCTTATCTCAACTATTAAAGGAGAATTTTTCCAGTTTACTCCTTGTACATACTGATCATCTCCTCCCGTTCTCATAACAACATACAAATTTTGATCAGCTACACCTGTGTATTGGTTAGATGTATTCCTTTCACACCATTCGGTTTCCCTCAAATGATGAGGCACACCTTCTCTTTTTTGTTTATATTCCTTACACGATTTTCGATGTAGACCTTTTTCTCCTATCGAAGATCCCTGATACCTCTTTTTCTTAGATGACCCTTCCTCAGATTCCGAACTATCAAATTTATCATCACTAGATGTAATATACTTGTGTTTGTCTTTCTTTTATTTTCGTGAAGTATGATGTTCTTTATCAGACTTAAAATGTGTTTTCTTCTTATCACTTTGAATCTGATGAGTTGTATATGATCGATCAAATTAATATTACAGCTCGTATTTCTCTTTAACTTGTCGTACCTCAGATGTTAGCATTCCTAACTGAATATGTTATTCTCTTTGAACATACTTGTTACTTAATATTGTTTTTTTATCCAGTAATTGATTCAACCAAACTTCAATATCTGAATAACCTTGTTGCACTGGAATTTGATCATCTTCTTTAATTTTGTCCCTAAGTAAATCAGGTCTCAAAGTTTCAATTGTTTTTCGAACCGTTGGATCAGTTTCATTTCTTAGTTCCATATCGATCTAGAGCGATATAACTGCGTAAGAACTCTACAATTTCTGGTTTTTTATGTGAAATCAATGTACCAATTGAATAAATCTCCCACTGTGGTCACCAATTCGTTAAGGGTGAATCTTGTTTCTTGAGAGAGAAAGTAAAAGATAGAGTTTAATTGTAGAGAGATAAAGTAATAAAGAAAATTAATCTTAGTCTAACGAAAAAGTGTCACCCTTTCATTGCATCAGTCTTTATTTATAGGCGCGTCAAACTTAGTTTAACTGAATTAGTTATACAAATGGTAATACTTAAATCTTCTATATTTACAAGTAGTTTAAATACTCTCTTTCAACTACACAATTTATCACATACAACCTTATTTGTATTACATTTAGATCCCCAACATTTTATATCATTATCAGCTATGACCGATTTTGACAGTTTTTAACGTTATATGCAAAATATTTGGTCATGATGAGTTTGAGTTTAGATTAGTGGTTCAGAAAATGACAGGGTCAACCCATCATATTAGATTTGAGAAACAATAAGAGATGGAAAGTAGGTAGAGAAAGAATATTAAATTCCTTTAAAATATAATAATGATAATTCACTCCCACCAAGTGGTGTGACAAATTGTGTTTATATTGTCGGTCATTTGGACACTAATGACCTATAAATACAAAGAGAATTTGTCAAACTTATTTTATATGGCCAATAAATACAACTAAAGTTGGTCTAAATTTTAGTCCAAAATTCGACTTATAATTTCGTTATCATTAGCCTATTTATCCTCGATGAGCTTGCCAAAACATTAATATAAAGCCCTCAAGGAGGTAGCCGAGTTGGTTGAGTAAGGCATGCTTGTGACCAAAGGTCATGAGTTCGAATCCCTCTACATACGCTTTCTCGGCTGAGTCTGTCACTTTGTGTGGTTTACCTTCTGACTTCGGTTTGCAGGCTATTGCGTCAGACTGAGGGTTTACCCTGTGTACAATCATTACACTCTGAATAGCGGCTGCAGGTTCCCTCCGAAAAAAACATGAAAATAAGAAGTATTTCAAGCCGAATCAGACATGCTTTCGCTCTTACACGCCAGTTTAGGGAGCTATCATGTCTCGGTCCTGATATATAAAAGCTAGAAATTCAAAGCGACTGAAACGGAGGATAAATAGGCTCTAAAACTATTTGGAAATCCAACCGTAGAATAACATGGAAGCCTTTAGGGGGTTCTGAACCGATTTAGGTGACGTTGGTCTAGGAAAATCCGCCATATCTTCTATTCATAGGAAACCGAAGATTAAGAGTCGATGTACGAGCGACCGAAGAAGAAGTTGTATGATAGCCCAAAATCCTTAAAATTCTAGCATCAAGCCTCATTTGTTTCGTGCCTGCTACACTTTTACCACATGTCCAATTTTCACCAGCCAAGCCTCTGATTTTTAATATTAGGATGCTAGATAGCCCCCAACGCATGTACTAGTAGCCTTGTTTCTCCACGTCCAAGGTATCTACAGGTTTACCAAGAAGAGAAAATAGAAGATCACATATATTCACGACCAAATTCTATAAATATAACCCTGACCTACTCTCCCACTCTTCATCATTTTAGATAGATAAGCTTTAGAGTGCAAAAACTATTTTGGGCTTTCAAAGTTCAAACCGTTGTGAACTCTCTCCTGAAAACCTCAATCATCATCCTCAACATGTTTGACCCGCATTCAATCGGCCATCAATAGTTTCGGACAACGTGTACTAGTTTGGATTATTCTGTCAATGCTTCAATCAAGGTACACTTCTTTCCCAATCTATTTTCCTTTATAATATTTCAATAGTTTTGAAAATAATTCAACACTATGAAAACAATAGGGGAAAAAATTCCCCATTATGAGATCGAGTGGGAGGGAGACCCATCCCACTCCACCTCCCCCGACTCTGAGAAAAGGAAAAATACTATAACTTTGATGATGTTCATGAGGTGTATAAAACCATCGGTACTAGGAAATTCAAAAAAGGGCTAACCCGTATTAGAATCCCTTTGAAAAAAACTCCCACCACAACACCTTTAGTAACCCTCCAAACCATACCCTCAACCCTTGAAAACATTCTTCGTACTTCATCTTACCGTGAATCCACTACTCCTGAACCCAATATTTCTTCTTTAGATGTCCCTTACCATAATAATCCGTCTTCCCAAATATGAAGGGTAAATGTAAACTTGTCTTGGAAAACTTTGATGCTCAAACAAAGTGTCAGAAAAGAGGAGTAAAAACAAAAGATTTGGAAAGAGATAAAAGCCGGACAAAGTTACTAATTTCCCCTTTGTTTGCAGAAATTGAAAAACCCCGATTGGTTTCACTATATTGGATTTCATATGCCAATAATGGCCCAGGTTGCTTGTATTTGCTAAAATATTTCCATCCCTAGTATGTGACCATTCGGTTACCCAATTCAGAGAAGACCGGAAGAGGATGAATTGATTGTCTATCGTTATTTGAATGAGGACTTCAGTTCCAATGTGAATATGAAAAATTTCAAAGGATTTAATGTTTTATTTTTTTACGAGGAACCAATCATATTATATTAAGCACGAGTTTTCATTCAATATGAACCAAAAAAGACTTTGAGGGAGCCGTCTAATGCCAAGGTCGTCCTCCGATAAAGAAAAGGTTATGTTGGACCAAGTAACTTTAAATCCATAAATTCCATCCCAAGGTCCATTCATAAGCAAATACGAAATATAAAACTTAATTATTTCAGGACCCGCACATAAAGGATAAAGACGAAAAATCAATAAACATGGTCCACGAAAAGAACAACTTTGATAAGTTGTAACCTTCTAACGTAGAAGGTGTGCTTAGAGGTCCAAGAGTTCATACGACCAGTAATCTTTTGGAACAAAGGTTTACAGTCATTGTAAGATAGGCAGGAGGTGTTAAGTAGAATGTCATGATAATGCGCAAGAAGGGTGTATTCCTCGAAGTCCAAGGAAGAGACAGTCAGAACGACGAACCAAATTGAAAACTTCGAAGAAGTAAATGTGACTATTATTGGGGTTGAGGTAGAGTCCCGAGGGATAGCAAATTCATCAAACCCCTTTTATACTAGATTGATAGAATTATTATTATCACAAAAAAATATCATTAAATCACCTGTAAAACAGATTAATGATTTTGAGTTTGTGGCACTACCAATTGAAACCAAATGAAAGGTATTAGCATTTCTTCTTGAGGATGCTAGATAGAACTTGCATGATGAAGACCAAGATAAAGAAAAAAAAGAGGTTCCCTTGTCTAAGCCCTTTTTTTTCCACGGAAAGAGCCAAACGTATTGTCATTGATATTTATCTTATACGCATTGGTGTGGATACATTAAATAATCCATCCAAACATATGATTGGGGAATTCCATGATGAAAAGGATATCTAAGAGAAGATCCAACGAACATTATCGAACGCTTTCATAAGATCAATCTTAAGAGCCGCAAGCTAGCCGTTTTGATTGGTATGATACTTATGGAGAAGCTCTTGGGAGAGTAGGATATAATTAGACATACTTTGACCAAGAATGAAGGTCAATTAGGAAGGATCAATGAGGGATAAGAGATAGTCATTGATCATGTTAGTAAAGATCTTGGAAATGACTTTGTAAATAATATTGCAACAAGTAATGGGTCTAAAATCAGAGGGAGAATAAGGGTTATGGGACTTAAGAATAAAGGTGATGAGTGCCTTATTCCAATAAGGTTCCAAGCGATTAAACTAGAGAAAATTATGAATAACTTTGGTGAAATTCGGGGCGATAATAGCCCATAAAGATTTGAAGAATTATACATTGAGCCATAAGGTTCATGTGCCTTGTTACTGTTGATACTAAAGAAGGCAGTTTTGATCTCATCATCGGTCACAAACCGGGTCATATGAGATTTGTGAACCGAGCTAAGCTTGGAAGTAGTAATATCTCTGATTTTGGTGAGACCTGGATATGATACAGGGTCTTAACATCGAGGAAACTAAAGAAATGGTGAACAAAAATGTTAGCCATCATTTAGGGTTAAAGAAAATAAGACCTTATTGGTCATTGATGAAGACAATTTTGTTCTTAGCAATACAGGTCTTTGTACTATTATGAAAGAAATTGGAGTTACGATTACCTAGTTTTATCCAGCTCCCACGAAAAAAAAAATTAAGAAGGATTCTTCTGCCCTACTAAAGAATACAAGTTCTTTGATGTTGAAATATCAACCTCAATAAGATAAGGGTTGATAGTGTTGTTGGCTATGATTTTCTAGGCTTGAATGATGACGTTTTGGGCGTTGAACACGCGTTCCGAATGTTGTTGAATTCTCTTTTGTTAAGATAAGAGAGAAACTTTTGAAAATACATCAACTTAGAGGGGATAATAGACATGGTTGATCAACAATAAGGATATTCCAGTTATTGGAGACTATGGAGGAGTAATAGGGGTGGGATTTCCACATGTTGAAAACCCTAAAAGGTTTTTTGGCAAAGTATCTTAGGGTACTAAACAAAATGGTAATAGGTATCTAGTTTGAAGTATGTGGGTTTTAAAGTGGGTAACATAGTTAGGAAAAAGAACATCTCAGTGACTATTAACTAGGGCATGATCAATTCTATAGGATATGGGGTTACTAGCCTCCTTATTAGACCAAGAGAATTGAAATCTAACAGCACGAAGATCGTTAAGTTCGCTTTGATAAAAATAGTTACTGAAATCATTGATTGCTTAGGTCCAAAGTTCTGAATTACTAGTTCAGTCCTCAGGTTTACAAATGGTTTTAAAGTCGCCAAGAGTAACATATGGGATGCCTTTGTGGTCGAAGAATTGGAAATGATGCCATACCATAGAGGGGCACGTTCAGAGAATTTGTTGAATCCATAGACGGGCGTTAGAGAGTAGCAGGTATTTGCATAAGTATAGAAAGTAGTGCAATATATGATTTGAGGTGAAGTGTACTCAAAGGAGACTCTAGTAACACTATGGTTTTAGGTAATACAAATTCTTCTGAATGGGTGATTAATATTATTAGTATTAAAATGTGAAAATATAATCATTAGAGGCATAATACCATTAATTTTAGTTTCTAATAAATAAATTAATGTTATATGATTCAAATAAATATATTCAACTACATTTTTTTGTCGGATTATGTAATTTATACCATGTACATTCAAAGCATAGATAATCATAAGGAATGAGGGGAAACAAACTTACTAATATTATTGTTCAAGAACAATATTATCATTAAGGTGTTCAGAGCTAACTAAAGCAGTGACATCCAAATCAGGAAGCACAAACTAAGGGGAGATAACCTCAATTGCCTCATGTTCAGTCTTAGATATCTCAAAGATGACTTGCGCAAGAGTCATGTTGTCATCCTGAGTTCTAAAGATCTCAAAATAGGCAGATGGGTCAATCTCCATATCATCATTAATACTTCTAGCTAGGGCATCGTAGTTTGGGAAATGCAGTCGGTTGAGGAGACATGGATCTTGTGGTTGTTAACGTCGATCATAGGCTTCTTACCCGATCGGTGGAAGGCATTTGTTGTTGGAAAATATTAAAACAATACTCACTAAGAACAAACAAATGACTTCGATGTAGATTAAAAAAAAGAAATATTACAAGCCACTCTTAGAACTCACACTAGAAGAGAAATATTTTTTTCTAACACTCAAAAGAGCATTCTTGTCTCTCTTTTCTCTCACTCTAATTTTCTCTCTAATTTAGTTCTTCGTGTGTTTTTGTGATGCTCTAGATAGTGGGAGAGCTCCACTATTTATAGAACTATAGTGAAGAGAAGGATCTACCATCCAAGAGCTTATGGATACTTAAACACTCAACCTCAAGACTACACTCAAGGTAAAAGTGTTTCTTACAATCAACATAAAAGTGTTTCTTAGACTCAGCCTAAGGATGTTCTTACACACAACCTCCACTACTAAATAAATATTAATTTAATTGATTCCAAAAGATGCTTTCTAGATAAGCCTTATTGACTGGGTTGGACCCTTTAATCGGATCAAGTTTATGACCCAACACTCTCCCTTATACTTGATCTGGTGAACCCTAATAGTTTTCGTAATCGTTTAAAGTCTTTGCTTTTCAGTGGCTTGGTGAAAATATCGGAAGCTTGATCTTCTGTCTTCACATATTCAACTTGCACATCCTTTCTTGAAATACACTCCCTTATGTAATGGTAACGGACATCGATATGTTTGCTTCGATCATGGAATACTTGATTTTTGGCTAAGGCGATGGCTGACTTATTGTCGACATATACTTTATTTGGCTCATTTTGTGTTAGGTATATCTCCTTCAATAGATTTTTAAGCCAAATTGCATGACTAACACATGTAGTAGCAGCAAAATATTCTGCCTCGCAAGTGGATAACGTGAAAATCGGTTGTTTCTTTGACATCAATGTGAAGGCTATATTTCCCATTAAGAATACAAATCCAATAGTACTCCTTTGATTGTCTATGTTTCCACCCCAATCACTATCGTTATACCCAATAAGCTTGTAATCATTAGAAATTGAATAGAGTAAGCCAAAGTCAATTGTACCTTTCAGATACCGAAGGATTCTCTTTGCAGCTTTGACATGAGTTGTTGTTGGAGATTTTATATAGCGGCTAACGAATCCAACTGCATGACTAATATATGGTCTCATGCAAGTTAGATTGCGTAGACTTCCTACCAAACTTTTGAATAATGTTGGATCTACACTTTCGCCTTCTTCATGCTTGGACATTTTGACTCCAAACTCCATGAGTGTGCTTATCGGGTTACAATTCTCCATCTTAAACTTCTAAAGGATATCTTTTGCATAGCTTTCTTGTGAGATGAAAAGCCCATCTTTTTGTTGCTTGAATTCAATACCAAGGTAGTATGCCATGAGCCCAAGTCTGTCATCTCAAATTCATTCTTCATTACTTCCTTGAATTTATTAAACATGATTGGGCTGCTCCCGGTGAAGATCAAATCGTCCACGTAGAGGCACACAATCAAAATATCTCCATCTTTGATCTTGGTATATGGAGCGTGCTCGTAGGGATATTTGTTGAAGCCATTCGCTCAAAAAAACTTGTCGATTCTGATGAGTCCGAATTCAGCATGCTCCCCGGACACGGACAGATCAGTCCAAGGCCTCCGGACCGGACAGATCGGACAGATCACATGGACCGGACAGATCACTTTGAACACTAAAACCATAGGACTGTTCGAACTATGACAAAAGTACTAAAAAACCTAAACACTTCTTGACTAAGCTACTTGCTCTCCTACTTAGAGCTCATGGGTCTTTAAACACGACCCGGGTCCGTTAAACATGACCCGAAAGCCCATAAGGGCCCAAACATCAAGGTATAAATACCTAACCACCTGCATTAACTATAGGTAATGAAAATTAACTGCTACCAAGCTGCTTAATTATCTCTCTACTCTCTAAACATTTAAACACCCACTTACCACCATAAAACACCAACTGAAATTACTAGCCTACCCTTAGGCGATTATTATCCACACCAGATTCTACTATTTCATGTCCTTGGTTCTTGTTTGAGCCTGTAAAGAGCCTTCTTTAGCTTTAACACCTTATCTTTGTGACATTTGACCTCATATCCTAATGGTTGTTAAATGTAGACTTCTTCTTCAAGGACACCATTTTAAAATGATGACTTTACATCCATTTTTTGTATCTTCCACTTGTTTTAAGCTGCCAAATAAATTATTAGTCTAATAGTTTCTAATCGGGCAACGGGGCGAATACCTCATCATAGTCAATTTCCGGCTTTTGACTCTAGCCTTTTGCAACAAGCCTGGCTTTGTGTTTTTCAATCTCCCTTTAGCATTTCTCTTTGTTTTGTATAACCACATGGCACCTATTGTCTTGAACCCTTTGGGAAGTGAGGTGAGTTTTCATGTGTTATTCTTCTCAATGGCTCTAATTTCTTCGTCCATCGCGTCTCTCCATTGTTTCTCTTGTGTAACTTTTTGAAATGTCATTGGTTCACAATCAGCAAAGAGACAAAAGAGTGTAAGGTTATATGTTGGTTCAGATACCTCATAAAGTTCACTAAGGCTTCTTGTACGTTCCACAACTCTCTCACTTTAACTATCATTTGATGATAATGAAGGTGGTGAGTCTCCATGAGTAATTGATATTGGTGAAGCATGTGGGGTTGTAACCTCTTCTGATTGCTTATCTTCTTCAATTTGGGGGGAAATGTGAACTCATTTGTATAAGACCCAAAATTTCATTTGTCTTCTTCATCAACTATCACGTCGCGGCTTATTACAACCTTTTTTATTTTTTGAGTTGTACAACTTGTAGCCTTTGGAACTTGAGTTGTAACCGATGAAGATAAAACTCTTACTTTTATTATCTAGTTTGGTACGTAGTTCGTCTGGTACATGGACATGAGCTACGCTTCTAAATACTCTCATGTGGGAATTTCCGGGCTTTCTTCCACGATATGCTTCTTGAAGTGCTTTTCCCCAAACACTTCTTATTGGAGATCGGTTAGACAAGTAGACCGCACATGTCACTGCTTTCGCCCAAAAATCCTTAGGCAGTGTCTTACTTTTGAGCATGCTTCGCGCCATATCAAGGATTGTTTTATTCTTTCTTTCTGCCACACTGTTTTGTTGAGGAGATCTGGGAACTGTCAAGCGGTGACGAATTTCATGTGCTTCATAAAACATTTGGAATTCATTGGATGTGAACTCTCCTCATCGATCAGATCTCATGGCTTTAATCTTATGTCTGCTTTCTTTTTCCACAACCGCTTTAAATTTCTTAAATATTTCAAAGACTTCGGATTTTTGTTTCAAGAAATATACCCAAGTTTTTCTTGAAAAATCATCAATGAAGAGAATAAAGTAGTTACTTTTACCTAGAGTGCTCGGCTTGATTGGACCACACACATCAGTATGAATAAGCTCAAGAGGTTTCTTGACTCTTGATTCTGAATCCTTTGGGAAACTTTTTCTGAATTGTTTTCCAAGTAAACATCATTTGTATACTTGGTCAGGATGGTTGATACACGGTAACCCTCTCACCATTTCCTTCTTGGAAATAACTCTAAACTTGTAAAGTTTAGATGCATAAATCGAACATGCCATAGTCATGATGAATCTTTGTAACAAGCTTTAGGACACTTTGCAACATCCTTTTGAATATTCAATGGGAACATCTATTCTTTAACATTTGAATTTTAGCAATTAAATCTCATTTGTCATCTCTCATAAAAAGACTATAATTTTTCATGTGAATATCATAACCCTATTCTAGTAGTTGTCCCAAGCTCAAGATGTTGTTTTTCATGCTAGGTACGTAATAGACATTTGAAATTATTTGGTGACTACCATCTTTTACACGAATAAGAATGTTACCTTTTCCTTTCACCGAAATTTTGCCATCATCTTCAAAAGAGAAATTTCCACTCACTGCTTTATTGATCTCTACGCACGTGCTTATTTTCCCACATATATGGTTGTCTGCACCGGATACCAAGTCTTCTCTTAACCCTCATTAGTGTTTTTGTATGTTAGTAGTAACATATCTTTTTCCTCCGACTTCTCCTCCACATACTTGGCCCTCTCCTCAACTCTATTATTGGAGCATCTATATTCTGAAACATAATGTCCAAACCTTTGACATTTGTAGCATTGGATTTGAGATTTATCATACCTCAAATTCAGATTTCTTCTTCCACGACCTCGTGTTGAGCTTTCTTTTTTCTCGTAGTTGTAGTTGGAATTATTGTTGTTGTAATTCCAGCCACGTCCACGACCATGATAACCACCTCGTCTGCGGCCTCTACCTCTGCCTCGGCCACGTTGGTTTCTATCATTCCCTTGATTTGCATGCATTTCCTTGAGTTCTACTTTGAGGAGTTGCTCAGTGATCTCTTGCTTATTCTTGTACTTTTCATCATAGGCTTGTAGTGAGCCTTGGAGTTCTTCAATTGTCACGACGATATGGTCAAATTTAGGATCCAATGAACGGAGTATTTTTTTTTTATTACTCTCACATATTCTAACTTCTCACCATTTCTTTTTAATTGAGTAGAACTGGTTGCTACTCTAGAAACATATTCCAAAATAGATTTGGACGCTTTCATATGTAATTATTCTAATTCACATCTTAATGTTTGGAGATGTACCTTTTTCACCTTTTATACTCCTTTGTAAGAGATTTGTAATTTCTCCCACGCTTGCTTGGTGGAAGATGCACTTGAATTTTTTTGAAGCCATCATCATCTAATGCTTGATAGATGAAGAATGGAGCTTTTTTGTCTCTCTTTTTTGAATCATTCAAAGTTGTTTTCTCCTCTTGAGTAAGGCTTGCTTCATCTTTGGGTTCGTCAAACACTTTTTCTATGACATCCCACAAATCATATGATCCAAGGAGAGCCTTCATCTTGATACTCCAATTGTCATAGTTGTTGTTGAGTGTTGGAACTTGGAAGGATGATACACCGTTTGCGTATTTTTCAATATGTTAAATATTTAAAAATAAAAGTTTGGATACAGCTTGTGGCTCTGATACCACTTTGTTGGCGGAAAATATTAAAACAACACTCACTAAGAACAAACAAACGACATTGACGTAGATTAAAAAGAAGAAATATTACAAGCGAGTTTTAGATTTCACACTACAAGAGAAATATTTTTTCTAACACTCAAGAGAGCATTCTTGTCTCTTTTTTCTCTCATTTTAATCTTCTCTCTAGTTTATTTCTTGGTGTGTTTTTGTGATGCTCTAGATGGTGGGAAAGCTCCACTATTTATAAAACCATAGGGGAGACAAGGATCCACCATCCAAGAGCTTATGGATACTTAAACACTCAACCTTAAGACTACACTCAAGGTAAAAGTGTTTCTTACAATCAACATAAAAGTGTTTCTTGCATTCAACCTAAGGATGGTGTTACACACAACCTCCACTACTAAATAAATATTAATTAATTGTTTTTAAAAGATGCTTTCTAGATGGGCTTTATTGAGTGGGTTGGACCCTTTAATCGGATCAAGTTTATGATCCAACAGCATTGTTGGAGTTGTTCGACTATGAGGAGGCGCAGGAGCAATATAGTTTGTGACAATGTGACCAAATATCGAGCACTTATTGCAAATATGAGGAACTTTTTGGTACTCAATCCATAAGTAGTTGCACTTACCTAAACATTTGGTTTCCAAAATATGAGTGAACTCATCGATAACGTTCATCATAATGTAGATTCTCGCAAAAATGAGGCAGATTTTCTGGGCATCCTAGGTGTCTACATAGATGGGGGTGCTCATGAACCTTCTAAGGAGGCTTCCACCTTTTTTTACCAGAATTCCAAGAGGGGAGAGGAAGCCCATGAAACTTGACCCAAAGAGGAATTGACTTCAAATAATCTTTAACCGTAGAGGCATTTGGTTCCCATCTCTTGAGACTAATGGGGTTAGTGCTGAAAAACCAAGATGTCAGCTCGAGAACCGATATGGCATTATCATTGGTGGAGAATCAAGAGAAGAAGTGGCCATATAGGGTACCTTTACATGCTTGTAACCCATTTATAACCCATAATCAGGCGGTAATGTCCATGACATGGTAGGAGGCCATTTTATTGCGAAAGAAATAACCAGAAATTGATTTAGCCCACTTTATCTTGTCATCGTTGATAGTGTTTGGCATAAAAACGAGAATGTTATCTTTAACATGTAAATACTTGACTTTCTCTAGTATCATGGTAGAACAATTATCTTAAAGAGTAGCCATGACACTAACATAGTTTTAAGTAGTTTAAAGAGGGATAACTGTTGGGATGTTTTGTGGAACAACAATGGCATACATAGAGACCAGGGATGGTGTTGAAGCGCTAGCAAGAGGGTAAATATACAACATGATAGGCGTGATGAAAGTGGCAGATGCGAGTGTGGGAGCAGGGGCTCTGTAACTGAGTCTAGTAAAGATTACTTGAGTGGATTAGTAACCATGACTACCTCTGGACTTGTTGGGAATCCTACCACAAATGTTACGTGAGGAATGATTAAGAGAAAAACGTATATGAAGCATTACCAAAGGTTAATAAAAGACCCAAGGTGACATCCAAAACCTATGATATTGTATTGGTTGAGGTATGCACAATTGTGAAGCCTTGGTAGGAAGGTCTTTAGAGTGGGGTGCTTGTAGAGCGATATATGGGGTTAAGTAGATTTTGAATAATGAAAGATTTTTTATTTTGGGTTGAGCAGGGTTGGGTTATACTGGATCTGGGCCTAACAAGTTTTGACTGGTTGAAGAAATGGTTAAAATATATTTTTAACGTGAGATGAGTTATGAAGTGGGTTGGGTAAAATTATAATAAGCCTCATTACTAGACTCATACCTTGCATTGGGGTAGAAAACATACCCAAGAGGGGAGATGTTGCATGCAGGGGGGACGTGGCAATCTTCTATGTGGTTTTTATAATTATAATGATAGGATCACTAGACTGTTTAGAGGTGATGAGAAATAACTCAAGAGGCTCAATAATGTTGATAGTGGTGTTGTTAACCACATCGGAGGTGGAGATGCATAGACCGAGGATCACGGGAGTATCAGAGAATAATATGGGGTTTGCACGTGGGGCGTAGATGGAGGCAGAAGATCAGGTTCTTTCAACGTTGTCATAGACATGTAGTTCAAGAGCCAAACAGTTTGATTGAAAGAAGCATGGATCACTTGAAACAATATCAGTGAGAAGATCAGGCTAAATATTATGAGTACTAATATCAACTTCTGATGGGTTATCATCATCTGCCCCAAGCTGCATGTATGTGACATGAAGAGAAAGGTCTTTCTATAAGATTATAGGTCTCCTCTAGTGCAAGTCTGCATGCATGGTCTTGAGCAAGAAGATAACGCTTCGAGCACGAGAAAGGTAGAGAGCATGCGTGCACAACAAGAGAAAGGCCATGCATGGTCATATGAAGGTTGTTGTTTATATCAATCATATAGATTGGTGAGGATTGTGTAGATCCTCGTTCAACTGAGATTTGGCTGAAGTGAAACAAGAATAGAGGAATGAACCTGCGATTTTCGAAGAACAATTTTACTTAGATTGATTTCTTATGGATATTAACTTATTCTGTAGGGAAGAAGGAGTAATCTCTCCTTTTTCTCCAATCTCTACAAAATCAATGCCCAACAATGCTATTTTTGAAAAAGAAGTTCCTCTGCTCTCAGGAAATCAACAACCGAGTAGGAAAGTTGATTTTTCAAAACGATTTCCAGATCATAATACAATAATTATATCCAATCATGCCTTTGAAAATTCAGTCTACATAACAAATATTGGCTATCAGGATGCAACAAAGTCTTTTGCTGATGCTCTAAAACCAAGAAGTCAAGGAATCACTCATCAAAATGTTATGGTTACTCAAGATCAGGAACAAATGACAATCAAATTCGAGAAAGAAGACAAGATATGCCTTCAACAGATAACTAAACATACTATGATACGAAAGTTTGCCTACGGTAAACCAAAATATGATGTGATCAAAGGTTTCTTGGCCAAATTCAACTTCTCCAATCTGTTCAATGTGTCTCAATAGAACTATTGACATGTGTTTATTGAGTTCGAAAATGAAGAAGACCTGAAAAGACTGTGGCATCGAAATGTATGGAAAGTTAGTGGTAAGATTATGTGACTTTTTAAGTGGAGTCCCCAGTTTTATCCTAATAAAGAGAGCCTTCTAACTCCTGCATGGGTAATAGTTATAAACTTACCCGAGTTCATGTATAATGAAGGTACAATACTTGAAATTGCAAAGTCTATGGGAACTCCCTTGAAGGTCTGTATTCCACCGATCAATAGAGCAAGATATAACCGTGTAAAATTTTGGGTCGAGTTTGACATATCAAAACCACTAGTCAATAACATCAAGATCAAGTTTGGAGAAGATGAAGAGTTCAAGATGGATTTTGTCTATGGTTCTCACCCTAGTTACTGCAAACTATGCAAACACATTGGGCACAATAATAGTGTTTGTAAGAAGAAAGAATATTATTAGAAAGAGTAATAGTTATTTAAACAAATTAAAGACTTGGGTCCCAAGGAAATCAACAAAACACCTCAACTCAAATCAATTATAATTGATAAAGAAAAGTCTATCTTGAAACATATGCGTTGGACATGAATGAATTGCAAAAAGTTACAGCAGAAGACAAGGAATTCTGAAATGGATTTACACACAGCAATGAAATTGTCAAGTTTCCAGAAACGATAGAAGTATTGCACACTCTTGTAAGAAGATCTTTGTTTGACATTGAAAAGGCTGATGATGAACACGAATCTACTTATCCAACAAAGGAAACAACCATAATTCTACCATGCTCTCTTACACAAGAACAGAATAATAAGATGCAACATAAGAAAGTCAAGAAAGGCAGGAACTGGAAACGCCCGTCATCAACCAAACTATTGCAAGTGAAAAAGGTTTCTAAACCAATATTATTATCAAATGACTATAAAGTTGTTAAACTGGAATATTAGAAGGTTGGGGAATAAACAAACAATGAGGAGACTTAGGTCACTAAAGAGGTCTGAGAATCCTGCTTTCATGGTTATTCAAGAACCCATGGTTCAGGTGTCCAAGTCAGTTTTTATGGCTAAGAAGATTGGTTATGGTCACTATTTAAGCAATACAAACAATAAAATCTGGTTGTTGTGGGCTGATGACTACAATGTTGAAGTTTTTTATTATGAAGAGCAGCATGTGACCATCAATGTAAGTTATCTTAACCTGAATAAAAAGTTTAAACTAACTGCTGTGTATGTTAAGTGTAGCAGAACACAAAGATTGGACCTATGGGATTCTTTAAGAAGAGTTAATGAAGAGGATACTACTGAGTGGATTCTTTTTGGTGATTTCAACACAACTCTTAATGCTGAAGAGCAGCTTTCATGTACCATAGTTTGTTTGAATAGTATGGATGAATTTAGTAACCTCATCATCGACTGTAACTTAACTGATGATGGTTGCTCTGGCTCCAAATACACGTGGACTAATGGTGGGAAGTGGAAGAGACTGGACAGGGTGCTCTACGACAACCCTTGGATCAATTATTTTGACAACACTAAGGTGGTTCACATGGCTAAGACATGTTCAGACCATTCACCAATATGTGTCTCTATATCATCCAACCTAGACATTATCAATTTTTCTTTCAAATTTTTAAATATGTGGACTAGACATCCTAGATTCCTTGAAAGTGTTGAGGAAAGATGGTCTAATAGTGCTCATGGGAATCCTTTACAAAAGTTTTGGTAGAAGCCGAAAAGACTGAAAGAAGACCTGAAGCTGTGGAACAGAAAGGATTTTGGGAATGTTTTTTATGCTATAAAAAAAATTGAGGAAAAGGTTACTTTTATTGAATTCAAATACCAGACCACAAATGAAAGTTCTGATAAAGTTATGTTGGACAAGACTAAAGAAAATCACTTGGAGTTGTTGGCTAGGGAGGAGTGTTTTTGGGAACAAAAGACCCACACCACCTGGCTGAAAGATAGTGATAAGAGCACCTAGTTTTTTAACAATTTTGTTTTTAAAAGGGAAAATAAGAAATAAAATCTGGGATGGGAGCACTTGGATGGAGGATCAAGAAGCTATCTCTAACTCAGTCATCTCTTATTTTCAGAACCTTTTAAATGTTAACAATGACAATGCTGACTATGATGCTATTGGTGTTATTAATGTCATCCCTAAGCTGGTAACTGAAGAGGACAATGATATGCTTACTGCAATTCCCATTAGCTTAACTACTCTATTCAACAGAATCTACTAAAAAATTATCAATAAAAGGTTGGCCATGATTCTTCATAAGTTGATCTCTAAAGAGAAAGGGTCTTTTGTCATGGACAGAAGCATTCATGAAAGCATACTCATTACACAAGAGTTATGTTACGACTTGAACCTTGAAACAAAAGGCAGCAACAACATCATACTAAAGATCGATATGGAGAAAGCCTTTGACAGGATTTCTCACATGTTTCTCTTTGAAATTGTTAAGGATTTTGGGTTTAACTCCTGATTTATTCATCTTATAAAAATCAACACAATGAACAACCATTTCTCATTATTAATCAATGGTGCAATCAAAGGCTTTTTCAGGGCAAACCAATTGCTGAGACAGGGGACCCTCTGTCCCCCATATTGTTTGTACTGGCTGAGGAGTGTTTGATTCGGGGGCTTAATTAGATAAATGAAGATCACACTAAAGTAAGATATAAAGCAAGAGGAAATCAAACCATACCTTGCTTGGAATTTGCAGACGATTTTACTATCTTCTGCAACAGCTCTCCTACCTCAGTTTCAAGAATTTCTCAATTCCTATCACACTATCAAAGGTAACAAAGAAGAATAAATGCTCACTTGTATCTAATCAAACTGATATATGACTCAAACAAATCATCAAAAGATTTATAAATTCCTATTTGTATATAATCAAAGTGAAAATAAATATAAAGATGATATACGTGATGCCTTGAGCCAAAAAATCAAAAACCTAGAACTTGTTTAGTTGTTTTGAAAAGCACCGATACACTCTAACAAGACAGAAAAACAAAAAGTTAAGGACTTATAAGGTTTTTAATTTTAATATAAGAAATATAAAATACAATCAGAAAATGAGAAACTAAGCGACTTTTTTGAAGTTGATTTTGTAATTTAATTTTCGAAATAATATCTTGAGTAGTTGTTTATGTTGGAGGATCCATGTGGTAAAGTGGATCGGATTTTGCTTAGAAGGACAGTTCAGACCCAACTGTTAAATTTGCTGAGTAAGTAGTATGCTTATTGATTCAGCCAGGTGCCTAGTATATTTGTTTATGGGTTTGGGGGCTCATGAGTTTGACCCAAACCTATGACTCGACCCGAAAAGCTCATTGATCCAAAAAAGAGTATAAATAGCTTAACCAACAGCATTAAATGGGTTGTATTTTTTTCTCAATAATAAATACAAACATCTTCATTATCTCTCTAATCTCTATTTAGAATCTAAGACCTTATAAGCTAAAGATCTTCCAAAACTACTGATGGATCAGACTTAATCATCACCAGATTGGCGACCACAGTGGGAGACGTGAGGTGCTTGAATAGCTTTATTCAAAACCATACTTGCGGATCGTACTTCGGAGTTCTTTACGGCGTGGATCTTGAAATTCAAGAAGTTCCTCCTCTTGGCAATGAGGGGATAAAAGGTGATAATGATCATGATACTATAAGAGAAAAGACAAACCATGTAGGAGGAGTGTGATCAGTTGAGGGATGAGATTGAAGTTTTGAGGGCCCAAAGACAAGTTGAAAAATAATTAAAAAGGAAGTCCAATACAGGATGTATTGTTACAGATGACCCTGGTAACAGCAACAAACAAGGTGAAAGTGATCAACTGCCAAAGCTCGCACAAGTTCTAAAAAGGAACATCGGACTAAGCAGTTAATGAATACATTGGATTCTGCTGGAAATTCAACCACAGAATCTGATTTAGATATTTCTTCTTCCTCATCAAGCAGTGACCATGGCTGTTAGAAGAAAAAAGAGAAGTTATCTAAAAACCATTCAATTAAAATGGATAAAAGGGGTAAAGGTAAAAAAAGAAATATCAAGGGAAAGTAAAGGGATCAACATATCACGATATTGGTTATTTGTTAAGTGGTCAGTTTATTGTCCAGTCCGAACCAGATATCTTTTCCACTCTTGATAAGGATCACATTTTTAGCCGAATTCGTAACTGAAGGTAGTCACCTTTGCCTTCAAAGATGCTCTCTTTACATCTACCAAGGCGGTTTGATAACTCTAAAATGGTGAAATACGATGGAAGCAAAGATCCTGGAAATCACCTTGAACATTTAAAAAAATTCATGATGAACTTTGATGATGATGATAAGCTATTATGTCAGACCTTTTCGCAAACTTTCAAGGGGAGTTCATTAAATGGTATAACAGTTTACCATAGGGATCTATTAAGAACTTTAATATGTTTTAGATGGCCTTCCGGATGCAGTTTTTGGGAAGTAAATAGCTGAAAGAGAACGGTAATACTACCATTCATTGCGCACAAGAACTGAATGAATCCTTAAAGACTACATCGGCTATTTTATGAACACAAAAAATAGATTGGCTGATTGTTTTGAGCAAGTAGCCATCGCTTATTTAAGGTAAGGTTTAATGTCTGTTGAGTTGGTTGATTCAGTAACTTGGAAGAAAACTATAACCTGGGAATGATTATTGAATCAGGTCGGAAATCAAATCACAATGGAGAAAACCAAAAAGTATAGGGTACCACGCCAAAATAGGTTTATTCCAACAATTTATATCCCACAAGTCAGTATTCAGTCCCAAGTCACAGTCAATTACCGACCTAAAGATTCCGGACAAGGTTCACATCGGCCTGGACAAAGTCAGTCAAATCAGAGCCAACCGTCTAGACCAAGAAGAAGCCGGTGGGTCTATCTTGAATGGTTTGTGGAATTAAGTGAAAATATGGCCACCATTTATGATAGAACTAAGAATGTTGTGCATTTGCGGAGGTCGGCACAAATTCAATCTCCAAGATAAAATCTGAACACACACTTTTGTAGATACCATAATGATGTGGCCCATGACACCAAAGATTGCATTGCCTTAAAACAAGAAGTACAGACCCTTATTGAAAGTGGGAAGTTGTCTGCTTTTGTTAAAAAAACAAGGAGACAAAAAGAAACTTAATACGCCTGCTCAACCTAGTGTAAGTACAACACAGGCTACATCACCAAATATTCAAAGATAAAGTATGGAGATGTCCAAAGAAGAGAATGATATGGTGATTGTGGAGTGATTTGATATATATTTATAATACTTGGACCCGATCTGGATCAGAACCAAGTTTGGGTGATAGTAGAAAAAATAGCGACAGTATCCGATTTGTGGAGCTACTTTGAATTTTTAACCATTTTTAGGGGAGATACCATGACTACACCCTCAAGCTGCTCCAAAAAAAGACATGTGAACAGTTAAACCACTCAACTAGAAGGTAAAATGTCCATACATTTCTACTAGATCCCTGCTCATTTCATTGTCTTTGATGAAGATAACCTAAGAGAAATTGTGTCTTCACATGAAGATGTTGTTCTAATAGGAGCATCTATTGAAGGCAATGAAATCCGAAAAATATTGATTAATACTGGTAGTTCGACAAATATTTTATTTTTATCAATTTATAAGCAAATGAAAAATCCTTCAGTTATCCAACATTTGAGTAGAACCATAGTAGGATACACTGGCGATTCGGCTGATGTGATTGGAGAATTTAAAGAAGAGGTATTGTTAGGAGAATGACCATTCAAGAAGTTAGTAAGGGCTTTGTTTGTAGTAGTTGATTGTCCGACATCGTACAATGCTATATTCGGTAGATCTCGGTTATCTAGGATGCATGCAGTAACATCTAATGTTCACCAATGTTTGAAATACGTTGTGGGAGGCCAAGTAGGTGTCGCTCGAAGTAGCCAAAGAGTGGCAAGGGAGTGTTATGACACTATTTTTGCTCCAAAATCTTTGGGAACAGTGAAAATATGACAAAGAATAACAATTAATGGAGTCTTCTGCTAGGTCAAATGAGATAGATGATTCAAGGGAGGCTCCTAGCGCCATGATCCTAGTTTAAAAAGTTGAAGTTTATTACTTGGCAGAATGGAAAATTGTTATAGTCGGATCTAAATTATCCTTAGAATTGAAAGAAAAGTTATTATCTTTTTTATCTAAAAATCTACTTGTGTTTTCAGTCAGTATGTAATATAAATAAAGTACCAGCAAGTGTAATCAGCCACAAACTATCTGTTAGATCTGATGCTGGACCAGTAGCGCAAAAAAGAAGGGCTTTTCTAGAGAAAACTCTGAAGCCATAGTCCAAGAAGTAGATCGGTTAACCAATGTGGTACACATTAAAGAATCTCAATATCCTCTTTGGACAGCTAACCCGGTCCTTGTCAAAAAGAAAAATGAAAAATGGTGCATGTGCATTGATTTTATAGATCTCAATAGGGCTTGCCCCAAGGATCCATTTCCAGTACCCCGGATAGATCAACTAGTAGATTCCACCTCGAGAAACAAGTTGTTATCCTTCATGGATGTTTTTTCCGGATATAATTAAATACAGATGAATCCAAGTGATCAAGATCATACTACGTTTATCGCCAACAAGGGGCTTCATTTTTATAAGGTAATGCCTTTTGGATTAAAAATGATGAAGCCATTTATCAAGGACTAGTAAATAAGGCATTTCCTAACCAAAACGGAAGAAATCTAGAAGTTTATATGGATGATATGGTGGTTAAAATCCATAAGGAAGAGGATCACATATCTGATCACTAAGAAAAGTTTTCTAACTTGAAAGCCATCAATTTAAAATTAATCCTGAAAAATGTACCTTTGGTGCCCGATATAGGAAATTTTTGGGTTACATTATAAGTGAGAAAAGGATTCAAGTTGACCCATACCAGTTGAACGCCTTGTTGTCCATAGAACCACCTCGAAATACTAAAGAAGTTCATATATTGACTGGAAGATTGGTAGCATTAAACAGGTTTATTTCAAGATCATCAGACAAGTGTGCTCAATTTTCCAAGTCTTAAGAAATTCCAAAAACTTCAATTGGTCCCTTAATTGTGATCAAGCTTTCTTTGAAATAAATAGACACCTAACCCAAAACGGTATTTGAACATGTAGCTGGTGAGTGACTTCATATGTATCTAGCAGTATCATAGTATACTGTAAGTGTGGTATTGGTGTGAGAAGTTGATAATTATCCCCGCCCTATTTATTATATAAGCAAGAGTTTATTGGAAGCAAAGAAAAGATACTTAAAGTTGGAGAAGTTAGCCTTGGTATTGGTGATAGCATCTAGAAAAATGAGGCCTTTTTAAAGCACACACTATCCCGGTTTGAACTTTCTTTACGTTGAAGAATGTGTTACAAAAAGCTGATATATTGGGACAAATGACTAAGTGGTCAGTTAAGCATAAATATGTTTTCTCACGCATCAAGATATGTGACACATTATAACCTTCAGTGATTTTATTTAGATCAACAAAATCAAATACAAATAAGTTTTTAGTCCTTACCGCATTCTTCACCAATGACTAACGGGCTATTTCACAATTCAAGATCAAAGTCAACGTCTATCTCTCTCTATTTCTTCCTTCATTCTTCAATAAGGACTATGAGGCTACTCAACACACGCAAAGACCGGAGGCAAAAAAATTATTTCATCATATATAGTATTCCACTATGTATTCTTGGAAAGGAATATGCGGGATATTATATGAGACATACAAGAAGCACAAAAAAATTATTTTCCCAAACTTCTGAAGCAAAATCAACAAAGCAAACAACTCTAAGATAACGTAAAAACCCTAGCAAGCTAATACTTGCTCTAATACTCTTTTCGCTTGTAAAACAAGAGTTATTTTTCATTTTTGGAGGTGTCCAGTTAGAATGTAGGTCGAAAAATGGTCAGACAAATTAATCTAGAAACGTCTCTAAAGTTAGCTGGTTAGAGTAACAAGAAAATCTACTAAGGTATTTAAAGACTCTCTAAATTCCAGTCAAACAATGTTGCAATACTACTTGGTATATTTTGAAAATAAACACCCTACCTTAAGCATGAAAAGCATTACAGATACTACACAAGCTTTTGCAAGCACTCATAAAGTAAAATATTTAAGATAAGTGAACACCACCAAGTTAGTCATTCATGAATTATTTCGAAAGAAATAAGAAGACTAATGATAAAGGTGGATTTCACCTACTTAGCTGAAGGTTTACATCAACAACAATCCTTATAACTGATGTATTTGGTTGATGCTTTATTGGCGATGACATCGCCTGGCCAAAGACCTCTTTGTCGAATCCCCATCGGTTAAAAGTACAATATTAATAAAAAAAAATATTATTACTTCAGCAAGACTTTAGTGCGACAGGAGTAGAGATGTATTCATAAGCCTTTTTAAGCTTGCATTTTAGCGCCCACCGAGCCAGCCAATCGGTAGGTCTATTTTGATCTCTATAAACATGATTTAGAGACATTGTTGGGGTAATCAGCATTATGCAACAATTTAGAATTGGAGAAAGAAACCACGGAGTAGCACCATGGTTAACATTCTTAATGAAGTCCACAAGTAATAAAGAATCAGTCTCAATATCAATATTGTTAAGACCTTTAGAGTTACAAATTATCAGACTTTCCATTAGAGCTCGGGCTTCAGCCATAAGGGGAGAGAGCTTACCATATACATTACCATAAGCATGAATAAGATTACCTGCATGATCTCTTATGATGATGCATGCACCATCTTCCCCATTATATATCACAGAAGCATCAGTATGAAGTTTTTGTCTACCAGGATTATGAGCTATCCATTTCATCACAGGGGGTTTAATGATAGGACTACTGATTAAGTTATAGAAGCCAAGCTTTTAGCCACATTTCTGTCATTAGACCAATGATGAAATTTAAAAATACCAACTGCATTCATGTAGTTTATGATTCTTTGAACCTCTTTTATAATAAAGTTAGATGAAATGCTAACATTTTTAAACTTGGAATGATTTCTGTATTTCCATATCATGCTATAAATGATTGAGGGGATAACATTTCTAATATGATTGTTTTTGCTAGTGTTACTAGACCATGTTCTAGACATGTGGGTAGGAGTCATGTATCTATAAATCATAATGTTGAAATGATTAGCAAAGTGCAGCCAGACATCCCATGCAACATCACAAGCAATGAAAAGATGATCAGTAGATTCATAGTTTTGACAGAATTGGCATTTGGATACTATAATCATGTGTCTTTTCCTAAGGATGGAGTCAGTGGAGATAAAATTGTCAAGCAGTTTCCAATGAATAAATGCATGTTTTTTAGGGGTTAAATCGTTCCAAATTTTTGAAAACAGACTAGACTCAACATAGTGAGTTCTAATGAAGTCCCAAGTATGTTTGTGACTAAAGTTAACCGTTGTTGATAAGCTTCATATGATCTTGTCCTTCCTATTTTGGTTGATGTTACATTTGTTGATGCGATCCAGATCTTTCTTACTAATAAGACTACTAATGCAAGTTAGATTCCATTGATAGTTAGACCAGTAATGGTTTACCTTTTCTTGATGATACCATCTGTTGTCAATTGAGTTGTCAAGAGTTAGAAGAGGGTCAGAGTTAGACCATCTGTCCAACCAGAAATCAATTTGCCGTCTCCTAATGACCAGCAGATAAATTGCTCAGCAGTTGGCTTAATCTTCACAAGCCTATTCCACACCATTGAGCCCTTCAAACTATTATCAAGATGAAGGGGATACTTCTTATTACAGTATATATCATGAAAGAGATTGGCCCAAAGCAACTTATTGTCCCTATATTGCAACCAAAGTTTGCAAGAGGTAGAGTTTTGAACATCAGCCAGGTTTCTGATGTTCAAACCACCTTCTTTAAACGTTTTACGGATGTTTTTCCAACTACACCAATGTATCCTGTGCTCAGTTCTTGTAGAACCCAAGGAAGCCATTAAAATCCTTTTGAATTTTGTGGATGACATTGCTAGGAATTACATTACTATGCATCCAGTAGAGAACTATATTAATGAGGACAGAATTGATCAATGCTAGTCTACCCGCAAAAGATAGATGTTTAGATTCCCAGTCTACAATTCGATTGTTGATCTTTTTGAGAAGGTTAGTATAGATAACAGACTTGTTATTGGTACTGATAGTGATGCCAAGGTATCAGTAGGCAGTGTTGCATTGTTGAAGCCAGCGATGTTGGATATTGAGGTGATTTTAGCTTCACTATTTCCATTAGCAATGATAATTTTCGTTTTGCTTTTGTTGATGACTTGACCAGAAGTTTCTTGATATTCCTGTAAAAAGAGGTTAAGTGATGCTAACGTAGCATCCTTGCAGTTAGTAAACAAAAAAATGTCATCAACAAAAGCTAGGTTGCTGATACATAATTTGTTGCGACTTTTATACCTCATATATTTATTCTCTTGAAAGGGCAAAGAGATTCCTCTCAATAAAACTTCCTCAGCAATTATAAAAAGGCTTGGTGAAAGAGGATCACCTTGCCTAAGGCCTTTAACAGTTTTAAAAAAACCATAAGATGCACCATTGATTAAGATAGAGACGTATACGTTTGATATCATACTATTAATGAGGTTTGTGAATCTTTTAGAGAATCCAAAACATGTCATGACTTTAATAATGAAAGGATGACTAAGCTTATCAAAAGCTTTGCACATATCAAGCTGAATGATGATGTTTTGATCTTTAACTTTTCGGTTTAAATCATAAAGGAGTTCTTTGGCTATTAAGATATTGGAATGGATGGAGTTACCAGGAACAAATCCACCCTGAGTGTTAGATATGATCTTAGGTAAAAGGTTAACTAATCTATCATTAATGATCCTAGCCATAATATGATTTAGCAAAGTGCATAAGATTATAGGGCGATAATCAGTCCAACTAGTAGGATTAATGGACTTAGGTATAAGATATATACCAATTGCAAGAATGCCTTTAGGAATGTTGTAGCCCCTTATAAAGTGGTGAAGAGCAGAAATGAGATCATTTTTAATAACAGTCCAGCACGTTTTATAGAAGAGAAGGTTGAATCCATCCATATCTGCCACACTTAAAGCTTTAAGGCTGTTGATTATTTTGAGAACCTCATCTTCATCAGGCAGTTTCAGCAAACTTTTGTTGTCTTCTTGAGTAATAACATTAGGAATAATTTCAAACATGTTATGATTCATTTTATCTAACTCATCTTGCTTATCTTTGTAAGGGCTGCTAGCAAGAGCCTTAGTAAAGAAGGCAACAACAGATTCTCCAATAGAATCCTTTACAAGAATCCAAGAGTTGTTGTCTTTGATACCATTTATAGCACTTTTTTTCTTTTATTTTTGAAACATAATTATGGAATAGCTTGGTGTTGTTGTCCCCTTCCTTAATCCAGCTAACATTTCACTTCTGTAGCCAGTACTCCTCTTCTATTTTGTAAGCATTCAACAGCAAGGCATTAGACTTATTAAGATATTCTTTAGTGTGATTAGTATTTTGCTGCTGATGTAAAGTTTCAACTCTAAGGACTTCATCCTCTAAAGCTTTGATCTTGCTGAAAACATTCCCAAAGTGCTGCTTGTTCCAAACAATAAGATCAACTTTTAATCTTTTTAATTTAAGCCAGAAGATAGTCAAGGGGTCACCATCCATATCTTGATCCCGGTTCTTAGAGACAAAAGGGATAAATTCCTCATCAAGTAACCACATGTTCTGAAATCTGAAGTTCTTCTTAGGAGTATAAGACAAACTTGAAATATTTATAAGGATGGCCATATGGTCAGACCCAGTTCTAGCTTTATGAATGATATTAGTATTGTTAAAGAGATTGTTCCAGGGATTGTTTATAAAGACCCAGTCAAGACATCTCCATTTAGCCTTGTTAGACCAGGTAAATCTTGACCCAGAAAACCTGGCATCATGAAGCCTACAATCACTGATCATCCTGTTGAAGTCATCAGCACTGTTTTGACAGAAAGTAGTACAACCTATCTGATCATTTACAGAACTTACAGCAATAAAATCACCACAAACAAGCCAAGCTTTATCATTACAAGATATATTACATAAAGTATCCCAGAGGTTTAGTCTATTTAAACGCTAACATTTTGCATAAACAAAAGTAAGTAAGTAAAATGTTTTTGTTTAAAAGGTCATGTTTGGCTTCAATATGAAGGCATTGAGCATGATCAATCAGAATGTTAACTGAAATGATATCATGCCAGAAAATCCAGATTTTGTTTGATATATTATAAGCACTATGATTAAAGCACAGTTTGGAAGCATAGCTGTTGAGATTATCACTGCTAATCAAGGGTTCTTGAATAACAACAATGATAGCTTTGTTTTTATTAGAAAGATGTTTTAGTCTTCTTAAAGAAGATTTATCTTTAATTCCTATAATGTTCAAATTTAATATGTTAATCATAATTGAGAGAGCGTTTAGAGTTACGTGATATTGAAGGTTGGTGAGAATTCCTGACCAACGTTTTCTTTCTAGCTTGTTTGAGTTGCATGTCTATTATAGTGCTGCAATCTTCTTCTTCCTTAGAGTTATCCTTTCTTAACTGGATCCTGGTTAATCTTTTATCAGGTTAAACACTCTTTGTTTTTCTTGACATAACAGTTTGGCTTCTTGTGGAAACTTGAGGACTCTCTTTGCCAACTTTTGGAGAAGAAAATTCAGATGCTAAGTTTTTGTAGTCCAAACTGTTTGTAGTGTTTTCAGGACTTTGAAGAGCACCTATAATTTCATCTTGTTTACTGTTATCATTCAATTCAGTTTCCTTAGGATCCAATCTGTTGACATCTTCAAATATCTTTTTGTTGAGAGAATCAACAGAAACATGCTGACCAGGATCAGATTGCGTATCAACTTTAGGTCGATTCTGAGGAGAGGATTGGAGACTCCCAAAGTTAGAACTCTTAGGAGAGAAGTTAACTTGGTCATTGTCTTTGGTATTATTCAAAGTGTTGAACCCGAATTCAAGTGTTTGTATTGCTCCGTTGATTTCAGCAGAAGAAGGAATGACATTAACTTCTTTGGGTTGAGCACTATCATGTTTAGTAGTATCTGATTTTTTGCTGGTTTCAATCTCAACATTGTTTGGTTTCTCATTAGCCTTGTTTTTAATACATTGATAAATACCATGACCAATGTGATAACAAGATTTGCAATATTTAGGCATGTTTAAGTAAGTAACTCTCACCCAGCATCCCTGATTACTTCCAAAACCAACCCATACATCATGGAAGATTTTCCTGGTGATGTCCAGTTCAATCCTAGCCAGACAATGATTATAGTACGCCCTATTCTTTGAAGGAACTTTAACTTGCATAGGACTGCCTAGAACTGAAGCTATATCAGTGATCACCTTCTCATCATACATGTGTTCGGGGAGATTTTCGATCTTGATCCAAATCGGGGTAATAGGACATTCATATTTTACGTTAAATTTTTCAGACCACTTCAACAACCTCATCATGGTTGAACCTATCGTCCATACGTTCTTTCTCCACACCTTGCCAAGATCTTCATATGATTCAAACTCTACGGTGTAACTGTAATCTTGAACAAACTGAAATTTGTTGAAGAAGTCAATCAGTAGTGACCTTTTCGGTAAACCAGAAGAGCATTTACCTACGAGTGTGTGTTTCGACTTTGATTTTAGATGGAAGAGAGAATTATCTCCATATTGTAATGATACATGATCATTCTTGTAGCATACATACTCCTGGTTGAAAGCATCAACGAAGCTTTTGGGGTTTGCATTCACTGCGTTGGCGAACGATTTTTCCTTCCACTGATTGATATTTATGGCTGTGTCTTGTGGATCTTTGATTGATGAAGAGCTGAAGACCTCTTGTATTGATGGAAATGGATCCATGGAGGGAGAATAATTACTGAATATCAGAGATTTGGTTCATCAGAAGATGAAAGAGAGGGAGGAGAAGAAGGGTCTTTCTTGATTCTTGGAGCACAAGTCATCCATCTCTTACTATCTTTTTTATATAATGGTGAATAATATATCAATAATATTTGCCTAAACAACTGCACTATATTTTTTCTCGCCAATAATTATCCATTTTAAATTTAAAACGTCGATTGAGATATATTGTGGTTGCAAGATTTAATATTCGTTGCTATTGATAATATTGTGAATTTATGAGGTAAGTTTGGAATATTATTTCTGGATGAGTGTGGGTGTACTTGATTCAATTATTTTGTCCGTACTTCAAAATAATTGTACAACTATAGCTATTAGATGAAGTCCATATCTTTACTTCATTCTCTTACTTCTTAGAGAAATTATAACTTTGGAAAAATTGAATATGCGTGGGTCGTCTAGCATAAATTAGCCAAGATAATATCCATATCCTAAGACATTATGACAAAAGACATGGAGCATATAATCAACCAATGGTCTAGCTTAGGAAGAGTTGCGGTTAAAAGTATTCAATCAAACTATTAGGTAATAGTCATTATCTAACACAATTTTTATTACCTAAAACCCTAAAATTTGTCATGTTCGTCTTATTTAAAACTTGTCATGTTTGTCTTACATAAAACTCAACATGTTTATCTATCCTAATATTTGTCATGATTCCATTGTCTAAAATCTTAAAATTTATCTGGTTTACCTTATCTAGAACTTGTCATGTTTGCCTTACCTAAAATCGCATAAAAGTTTAGACAAACATGGTAGATTTTGTAAAGTATGGCATGTCTTACCCAAAATCCTATAAAGTAAACAAAATGAAAGATTTTGTAAAATATTTCTTGTCTTATCTAAAATTCTATAAATTTGTAGACAAACATGACAATAATATATCATGCATTTAAAAATAATATATCAGCCTTACAAAATAATCAATCCTACCTTAGAAAAATTAATATCGTATCTATGCTTTGGAAATAATCTATCATATCTTAAGAAAATATTATATCATGTCTTAAGAAATAATTTCTCATGCCTAACAAAATTAAATCTATCGAATCTATGTTTGAGAAATAATCTATCATGACTTAAAAAATAATATATCGTACTTTAAAAAATTATCTATCATCTCTTAAAAAATAATTTATCATTCTTTTAAAAAATATTATTTCCTACATTTAAAAAAACTAAATATATAATTTTTATGCTTGAAAAAAAATATTCTTAATTAATAAAAATACCATACCTTCAAATAATTAAATTTTTAGACGAATATAACCAATTTAAAATATGTAATGTGTTTCCAACATCTTTAAAGATATATATAGATATATAGATAGATGAGATCTTGTCTAATGTAGTGTTTTGAATTTTCTTTCTCTATGGATGTAATTTATCTATGTAATTTCATAAAAACACCATATTATAAGATTACAACTATATTGGTACAGTCTTCATCACTCGGTTTTTACGCATTTCTCAAGAGATTCACTAGTAACCTGAAGTCCATGTCTTAAATCCTGGCTAAAAACCTTGTTAGGTAACTGGTGTATGACACATGTTGCATTCGTGCCACTAACTTTCCTTCGTCCCCAAAACGAGTTATTGTTGTTTCAAATAGTTGCAATTTTGCCACTGGCGCGTGCAAATTCACAGAAAGCTGACACGTGTCACCCCCATTGTATTCTAGTCTGTTGCATATACGGTCATCTTTATTTTCCTTCCAAAAATACCCCTGCTTGGTTGTTTGACCTTTTTACTTTAATTTTTACTTTTTACTCCAACTTTTTACTGACCCTTTTAAAGTTTTACCCAAACTACTTTAATTACCCACTGTTAAACTATTTGTTTACTGGGCCATATTTATTGAGAATAACCCGACCCATTATTTGGTCACTGGGCCTTTTAATTGTTTTTACTGGGCCATTCACTCTCTGTCACTCACTAAATTAGGAAAGCTCGAGAGGAAGAGAAATTAGAGAATTTTGCAGTTGTCAAATGTTCGTTTGATCCACGTCAAGACTTCTGAGAATCCATGATGGAGATGATTATAGAGAACAAGATTAATCAGATCGTAAATAGCTAGCCTATAATGTTTGCTTTATGTTTTCTTTAGCTTTGTTGTTTTAATTCTATGCAATCTATGAAAAAAGTTGTAGTTTTTGAAGAAAATTATGCCAATCAGACACAATGTTTTCAAAAATCAAATCAAACAGAGCTTCAATATATAGAAAAGTAGAACAAAACTTTGTTAGTTCATCGAAGATCGCGCGAAAGTTATAGAGTTAAGAAACATAAAAGCTGAGAATAATTCAAATTCTAAAATGGGACACTTTCTAAGTAAAAAATTATACTGAACATATATATATATATATAATGTAGACTTAAGGTGCAACAGAAGGCACACAAATATGCATAGACGAAGTCCAAATGAGTATGTTACATTACACTTGTCAAAACTAAAGAATACAGAACTTAAAACCCAGAGGGTATCTAATTTATTGCAAATCACACCCTTACATCTGTGATAGAGAAGCACCACAACCCAGAAATACTATCAACTTCTTCCTACCGCAGCAACATGTCATGTATCCGAAATATTATTTACACTCATATTCCACCAATTCTTTTTTCCATCACTATCTTTTCTTTCTGACTGAACCTCCTCTGTGTCCGTTGATCCTGGGTTTTCAGTCCAAAAATGTTCCCAAAATACATCGTTGGTTCCAGTTGGTGGAGTTGTAATAGTTCCGGTTGTTTTGGTTAAAGGCTCGGAAACAACAACAGGAGCCGGCTCAGAAACAGTGGCAGGAGCCGGCTCGGAGTTCATGTCGATTCTTGGAGATTTAGAGCGAACTTTGATATTAAGTTTTATGCTACTAGATGGAGCTGGACTTTCTGCACAGCTTGTGGATTCATCGGTGGCTTCCGTGTTCGAATTTAGTTGGAAATAGCTTTCTTAAATTAAACAATTAAACAATTAAGATTCAGTGGATGTTGTAACAACGACATTATTAGGTTGGTTGGAGATAAACGATTCGTTGTTAAGGCTTTGTAGAAGGTGGCTAGGTGAAGAAGGGGATTAGGGTTTTATAGAAGTCTTGAAGCAGGCTATGGTGAAGGTAGGAAACTAGGGTTTGAAAACAAGAAAATAAGCAGATATATAGGGTAAATGGGATGGGTTGGGTTTAACGGTGGGTAATTAAAGTAGTTTGGGTAAAAATTTAAAAGGGTCAGTAAAAAGTTGGAGTAAAAATAATTCTTTGAAAGGATTAATATCAGTTGATTAATATTTTTCTCATCAATATTAAGAAAAATAATAATAACTTTGAAAGGATAAAAGAAAATTAATTTTGATCGGTGGAGTTAATAACTTGTGCAGAATGTTAGTTAACTATTTTATTTATTGAAAGTGTAATATATACAATCAATGCTCCATTAGAAAATGAGAACGACATATATTATAAAACAAAAAAAAATCTTCTAAACGAAAATATATGGAACAGATGGAGTACCAGTTAGCTGAATATAGATGGATTGTCAGTGTCAAATGCTTATTTTTTGCTTTGTTTAGTTGATTGGTTTGTTCTTTTTGTTCCTTCTGAAACTGAGTTTCTAAATTACTTTCTATTGAAAATATGCATCATCCTTATTGAATTCTTCATGTTCCAAGATACTTGAAACCGCACAAAGAATCCTAAAACCTACAGAATTAAATTGTTGAATTAATTTATTTCGAATTTAAAAAATAACTAAAGATTATGTTTTGAATAACTAATAAAAAAATAAGTAAAATGGTGAGAGAGAAAAATTACAAAAGCAATGAATAATGAGGGTAAAAACAAAATATCAACAATGAAAATGTTTGAATGGTCGTGTAGTACTTTATTGGTTAAAATGTTTGTGCTCTATTTTTTGTCATTTAGTACGGTGGATACACTTAAATGACATGTTAAGTAAAATAATATTTAGATAAACTCCTTTTGGAATAATCAACAATATCAAATCCCAACGGTAGTCGAACTAAGGACAGTGTCAGCTAAAGTACAATTGTTATTCAGCGAAATCCGTTTGTTTGTAGAGTAAAATATGCAACTTGAAATGGGTTCCACACAGATTTTGCTTATATTCAAAGCTTAGTTATGAACCCAAAACAACAAAATAATATACAAGAATGTGAATATTAAACAAGCGCACACAAAATAGATTTAACGTAGTTTGGATTCTGAAGAAATCCTACATCCACAGGAAACAGACTTAGATTTTATATATAGGAGGTTACAATTTCAAACACTAAATATGCAACCACTCATATTTTTTTATGAATCACTCAAATCTTACAAAAGTAACTATGGGACTCAGAGTATCTTCAAGTGTTTATCTTCTACCTCTTAATATCTGAAAGCTTTCAACTTTGTGTCTCTCCTGCAATTCTTAGCTTAGAAATCCGCCAATGACTTCATACCGCGCTCTCACTATTTTTAAAAGATCAATAATATGCATGATGATCTTTATGCTCACACTAGAGTTTGGCAACCTTTTAATTGGCCAAACAACCACAAAAGATAAGCACAATCGTTGATATATGTACGTTATGTATTGGTCTCTCCTTATACTACCTTGACATAAGATAAGCAAGCCAATATCAACGGATCTTTGATCAATTATTGAGATTAATACATCAATTTATATCCCAATTGACTCCGCTTTTTCTAGAAACAAATAGTTATCTTATAAGTTTTTTGACAAACATGTTCTGCATCTTTAGCTCTGCAGGTGATCAGCATGCACCTGTAGAGCTTACCCCCAATTTCTATTAAACTTATTTGCACCTACGTTTCTACCCAACTCATGCCATCAGATAGAGCAAGCAGTTCATGCTCTATAAGTCTTCGGATGTCTATCTCCAGCTACTTATAGTCTTTGATAGTAATCTTGTTCTTAGTTAGTTTTAGCCTACACCTAATAGTTATCCACTTAGAATTATAGTAACTCCAATATTTGTTGCACTTGATGTTAAACTACTCTTTGAATACGAGTTCATCTATATCATGGACTTGCACAAGTCTCATGCAGTTCATGAATTTTGAAACTGTTAATACCTTGGTTAAAGCATCTGAAATATATACCATATTTATTTAATCTCTCTCAACCACATTTTAGATAAAGTAAAACTCGATATATATGTGCTTAGTTCTCTCAAGAACTTCATATTCTTTATTAAATGAATAGCACTAATATTATCACATAACATAATCATATTTTGCTTTATATCAGTGATTTTACTCAACAATCGCTTTAGCCATGTGGCTTATTTTATTGCTTTTGTAGCAACCATATATTATGCTTTAGTATATGATAAGCCAACGACTGTTTGTATACAAAACTTTTAGCTAACCATTCCTCCAAGCATAGTAAGCTAGATAAGCCGAAATTGACTTCCTTATATCAAGACAACCATCATGATCAGAGACATTATACCCTCTCGGAATTTTATCAACCGAATCCTTTTGTCTATAACACAACTCAACTTTATTGGAACTCTTCAAGTATTTCATAATCCACTTAAAGGCTTCCTAATGAGGCCCTTTTTTATTTGATATAAATATGTTAAAAATACTAATAGAGTGGCCAAGATCTAGTCTCACGCAAATCCTAGCATATATTATGTTTTCACTGATATTTACATAAGGTATCTCTTATATGAACTTCATATATGTTGCTTTAGTTGGACATTGAGTGGTACTAAGTTTGAATTGGGCACCAATACGAGCTTCAGTCTCTTTTGCTTTGGACGTTTCGAACTTTCTAAGGACCTTATGTATGTAATCTTCTTGAAATAAGAATAAATAACCATTTGGCATGTTCATATTGATCATAATATCAAGTATCCTCCTAGGCTCTCACATTTCCTTCATTTCAAACTCTCCCTTCAGTTGAGTCTTTATTGTTTCAAACCTCTGCATGTTGTTTCCATTTTTTAGGATATCATTCACAAATTATATTAACCTAATATGTCTCTCCATGCGTGTTTTCTCACTAAAAATGGAATAATTATCATAGCAGCTCTGCATATACTTAATAGATTTTATACAATAATCAAACTCCAATTCCACTACATCGATGACTATTTTACCCTATATAGGGCATTATTCAACAAACACACATTTCCTTCATTTCCTTCTTCAAACCCTTTTGGCTAATATATTCAAATTATTTCTTCAAATTTTCCATGCATTAAGGTTATATAACATCAATTTGATCTAAATCAAGATTAATTCTAGCAATAATTGATAGCATGGACCTTATTGAGATTTGTTTCACAACCGGTAAGAAAATCTCATTGAAATCAATACTCTTTTTTTGCATGAATTCCTTAGCCACTAGCCTAGATTTCTATCGGGATAACTTAACCCTAAGAATACCTTGCTTCATCCTAAATATTCACTTAATACCAACAAGATTATGACCCTTTGCCTATTTTACAAGAATCTAGATGTCCATCTTCTTGAGAGATCTCATTTCTTCTCTCATGGTATCTAGTCATTTTGTCTTATCACTGGTCTTTATAACATCGTGAAAACTATCGGGTTTAAAATTATGTTCCTGTATTTCGATTTATAAATCATAACCTATAACATCAGCATAACCATACATTTGTGGAGATTTGTTAAGTCTCCGTACTTTATCTCTCACCAGTTGATAACTGTCAAGATCATGTTGATCTCTTGTGATGTAAAATCTATCTCAGAGTGCTTCTAAAGAATTAAAACTAGTTAATGATCAAGAATAGAAGTAAGTATAATTTTATTGGCAAAATGAATCAACTTTTTTTACAATGATTAGATCTCCTATATATAGTTATTTTATTCCTAATTTTTAGGGATGGATGATATGTGTATCTTATGACATGTGTCAGCCATCTATTATATAAATTATTCTTTTACCCCTTAACTGATATAGGTATTCTAGTAGTACATCATATATATTTCGAACCTTGTACCATCTTCAACCATCTTTTAATATATGTTCCATTCTTTGGGTCTAAGTATTTTCCATCATCTTCCTGTTTTTATTTGTAGCGCTAGTTGTCAAACACCTTTTATTTTACCGATGATTCTATCCTCTGTAGTTGCTATTACTTAGTTATTTTATTAGACTTCTTTTTCCATATGTTAGTATGGACTTTCATCTAGTCGGCGTCTTAATGATAGATTTAGGTGGTAAACTATCAATGCTCCATCGATTTTGTAAAACAACATTAAATACTCCATCGATTTTGTGAAAGGACATTTATTATGGAATTTTAAAAGTTTTGTAGAATGACACATAAAACAGAATTGAGGGAATATATATTGTTTTCTTTTAAATGTACGATTCATGTCATCTTTTAATTTAACTTTACTATCGGTTACATCTTTTGTCAAACATTTTTTAAAATTAACTAATCTTAAAATAAATGAATTAATAACATTATTAATATGTATTCTAACCTAATGAACTTTTGACACTTTATGTTTGACACTTCTGATATTGTATTCGAACCATTCATCTCGCTTTCAATCAAGAAATGTAGTGTATTTATTTATTATATATATAACAAATTTTTCAATTTAGATTTTACTAACTTTAACATTCATAACTACTATCTTTAACTTCTTTATATACTTATTTTGTGCAATCGACGTCTTATATCTTTATTGTCCAAGATTCCACCTACTCCGCTCACTTTTTGGAGGTAAAAAATCATTTTAATTTGATTAAATTAAGTAAAATAAACTAAAATTATTTTAAACGATTATAGTTAGACGATCTTTCCCATACTCCATCCATCATTCGTGTTTTATTATTGATCCATCGGCTATAAGGTCGATAGTTAGGGAATCATATTATGATGAAAAATCTATTAGATTCTCAAAATGACCAACGGATTGGTCAATTCGAAGATAATACTAACTCATCGGGTATTATCCACTCTAAAAGTTCATCTTCTTCCTCATATATTAATGAAGATGATATCGAGCCTTTATGGATCGATCTAATGTCTCTTAACAATACCAAACCCAACACTAAGAGAATCAATAAAGGAAAAATATTATCTCTTCTGAAGAATTTTCTAACCCTTCGACTTCTGACAATAAAAATGATGAAGACGACTTATAAACAAATAAAACTCGCGATATTACTTTATTTTCTAACCAAACTGAAGATATAAAGTTTGATTCTTCGATCGATGGTTTTCTATTCAAAATTCATTTATGTTGTGAGTAAAGATAAGGAAATCCAGCTGATTCGGTTTAAATTGAGTATTCTTTATGGCGTTAAAATTTACACCCCGGCTGAGGGAGACCATCCTCACCATGTCGTTGGTGATGATATATGTTTCTATTATAAAACGATGGAATTGGGTATTAGGGTCTCCCTCCATCTCAAAATATTAGAATTATTTAAACTATATAGATTATGTCATAGTCAACTTACACCCTACAACTGGTGAACACTGACTAATATCATTGTTGCGTTTGTTTTGTTAAAGATGTCGTTTGAAATTTAACATCTTGCGTGAATGCCAATTTATAAAAGTTAGTGGCTCTCCTTTATACTATGTCAGTGATCCAAAACTAAAAAATATAGTTACAATTCTATATTCTGACCATAATGAGAAAGAAACGATTTTATATGCCAGTGGAAACTGAGAGTCTAAATCACCTAAAATAGTTGATTATGCTGAAAGATGTTGGACAACAAGAATTTTGTTTTAGTTTTTATATTTTAATAATTTTTAATTTTTGTATCTTTATAACATGTGGTTATCATGAACTTTTTTATTTTTTAGAACCTAAAACAATCTCTAAAGGTCTCGACGTAGTTTCTTTAACGAACTTTACATTGTTGCTCAACCAGTTTGGGAAGATAAATTTCATAATATTTTCACACAGTAGAAGCTATTCTGCTTTTTATATAAAAGGTTTTTATATTTCCGACGATTACGAAATAATGGATGCTTATACCAAAACTTCTACTATAAAAGAAAATTTTACCGACGCATTAAAGATATTTTAAATATGAATATGAATGAGGGATGGAACTTAACATCCCCAAACAACATGGAACCAAGCAACCCAAAGAAAAAGAAAATAAACAATCTAAAGGAAATTGAATCAAATAACCATTAAAAAAACAAACATCCAAGAAAAGTCGTGTCACTTCTAATCTATTAAACAATCTGAGAGAAATTTATTCCTCCAACCCAAGATTTAAACCATTGCTTACCAATATATCTTAATCTCGTTAACACAAACGATCTTCTTGGTCTTATTGTACGTCGTAACTATTACTCTTTCAGCTCTAACATATATCTCCATATCCCATATGTTAAGACTAAAATTTCTCAAGCGTCAAATACTTTTGTAAGCGATTCTTCTTTTTTAGATTCTCTAGAATTTACTACTCACCTTGTAATCAAATACCATGAGAAATACTCGTCAAACCTTACAAGCATCCAACTTTTCCAATGTCAAATGGAGCTTCAAATAGAGGTAAAAATGAATTTTTTTCTAACTTACTTCCAACATATACTTGTTATTACTACTAAATCATTCATGCATGCACTATATTCTTAAAACATATCAAGGGCACGTCATAGATCCACCAATCTTACCGATGTTATTAGCAACAATGGTTACAAGGCAAGCCCACCTGTAAAGCGTAAAAGATTACACATCCAATCAAAAGGAATATGGTTATAAACCAAAGTTACCTTGTCGATTCTAGTTTGTTATAATTTTCTAACATATGTCGTTCATTTCCTTCATAGACATTGTCTCTTTTAGAATATCGTCATAAAATCAATATGAAAAAGAATTAAAATCATTGGTTGGTCAAAGTCTTTTAAAAATATTAATAATAGTTTATCAAAGATTTTTATTCAAAAACATTATTGACCATCAATTTAAAACTTCCTCGGAAAAAAATTAATAATTATGAGTATCACAAAAAATTGTTAGTATCCGTAGATTAATTTATTATCACATTTAACCAAATTATAACATTAACCACTCAACCAATAATTTTTTGTTATAAAGAACTTACATCTTACAAAAAGAACTATGGACCTCATAGTATCTTTAAGTGTTTATCTTCAACCTTTCAATATCTAAAAGTTATTAACTTTCTCCCCCTTTAGTAATATTTAGCTTTGAATTTTGGTAATGACTTCATACAACTCTCTCATTATTTATACATCAATTGCGGATTCTTATATTATAAATTAGTAGGTATCTTCTGAAGTTTTTTAACAAATATGTTATGCATCTTCGCCTATGTAGGTGATCAACTTGCACATTTGGCTTTAGCCTAAACATTCTTCTTACCTTCGACAAAGCTTACCCTTATGTTTCAACAAACGTCTTTGCACCTAATTTTTGGCCAAGCTCCTGCCATCAGATAGATTCAAATTATCGATGCTCTACAAGTCTTCAGATGTCCATCTTCAACCACTAATAATCATGGGAAGTACTTTTTTCTTAGTACCTTTAGCCTACACCTAACATGATAAAATATTTTTTTTATTTAGATTTGGTTCTTTTTATAACAAATTGTTCATTCAGTTTAATTTCCATTAGCAAATTAATCCAAAGATTACAATATTTTGTTCTTTTAATTGTCAATTTTATTAACACTAAAATAACAGTTAGATTAGAGGTATGAGTATTATGGGTTATATTATCTCACTCCACTGGCATATCTTGTTGCATATGTTGTCTTTTATTCTCCTTATCATTCTCCTCCGGCGTTTGGGACATCTTAACCTCTGTAAATTAAAAACAATGGTACATAGTGTTGGTAAGAATTAAAGCTGAATTGATAAAATCAGGAATACAAATCTCTTTAGAGAATTTTAGGTAGTGAAAAGTGCTTCTGATTATTTCATAGGCATAACTGACTTCTTCAGCCTCTTTAAATAGACTGAGTGAGTTAGTTAGAGAAATGGTTACATAATGGTATATTTGCAGTTCAACCCTTACATTTCTCCTAAAGCCTAATTTAACCCTATATTTACAGAACTTATCACTTTAGTCCCTATCAATTGCACTTAGGCCCCTGAGGAATATCTTTCCTTATCAGTAGCCCCCCTAGTTCTTATACAGACATTTATAAGAACTATTAGCTCCTCGAATTTTACCTCGAGTCAATACAATTTTCTTCACTTTATCTCTTTATTATAATTGAATTCAATGATCTGTGACTCCTCTTCGAATTTGTGAATAAGTGCAAACAGATTTCCCAATCGCTTCGAACTTGCCAACTTGAAGTATAGCTTCACCTCTTCTTCGAACATTATTACTAGAAACATAGTTTTGCTAATACTTCGAAATCTCTGATCCCTACTTGATAGATTGATTAGACCTTTAATAGTAGACCTATGACACTATACGTTTCCTTTTTGTTTCACATTCCACCCAATGAGAGCAACTCACTGGTTTTGCCTCTCCATATTCTCAACGTCACTCCCTTATCCTATAAATACCCAACCCTTCATTCACTAAGAACTTTTTAGAGAAATCACTTCTTGAACCATCTTCAACCTGTTCTTCAAGCCATCTTCAACCTGTTCTTCATAAATCTTGAAATTACTTTATCTTTTTCATCCACCAAAGCAACCTCTTAGATCAATACCCATTACATGAGAAGATATCCTAAATACAAGAGATCTAAACCCAGAAAACCAGTAAAATCAAAGAAACCTCTTTTCCATGGTTCTAGCAATCAAGTATTCGGGGCCTACGATTATCTTTGTATTTCAAAAAGAGCCAAAGAATACAAAGCTGATGGGTTGATCTACAACGGTCCTCACTCTTCTTGTACCACTTTTGAATATGGTAAGTTCAACCCCAACCTTGCCACTTCGTCTTCACCTTTAGCTTCACAACCAGAAACTAATCAAGAAACCTTTCCTCCTCGAAATCAACCTACTTCTTCATTGCTAAGGCCTCATCGGAAATCTAAAGTTGTTACTTTAGACAAGCCACCTACTGATAAAAAACCACAACCCAAATCACCTGCGCTTCAAGTTGAAGCGAGTAAAAACCTTCAACCCAAGTCTCATCTTCCTCAATTCGAGGCTATCAAAGTTAAACGTGCCAAAAAATCACCTTTTCTAGCCATGGGTGAAGAAGCAGAAAACTCTTCTCCTCCCCCACACTCTTCTCCTCCCCCAAAAGAAATGGGTGACGTTACACCAGAGAGCAGTCAGCCAATTCCTGTGACTCAACAGGAGACTCAAATCTGAAGTCGCTCTAACGAAGTCACTGATGAAGATAACAACAAAGACGATTCTGAAGCTACTGAATCTGATGCCGAAAAGGAATCCGAGGCTGACGATGCGGTTCCTCCAAAAAAGATTCGAAGGAAGAAACCTCTCATTACACTCCCCGAGGACGTTGTTGCCTTGGTTCAAGAAAATCTTAAACTTCTTTCTCCTCGGTATATTCTTGCCTTAAAGAACGTACCCTGCGTTTACTACCTCGAGTCAGAGAAGGAGAAGCTCAAGAAACTATGGGGGTTAACCGACAACATGACTCTTCGACTACCAGAAGAAGGAGAGACACCTCTCAACTGCCAGAAAGATGAGCTGGTAGTCTATCCTGAGCTCTTCAACTGGGGTCTTCGGTTTCCCCTCGACCCGATGATAGTGAGGTACTTCGAAATCCTCAGATTGTGTCCAACACAAGTCACTCCCAACCAGCTCTTCACTTTATTCTCAGCAATCATGGTATCGAGGCTTGGAGGTATTCCCCTCGAAATCGAGGACTTCATCTCAGTAACCAAAGTTTCGAATGGTCCAGTTTTTCCATTTTATTACCTAACTCTTGAAGATGATTTAAAAATTGTCGATGACCTCCTCGAAGCTGATAAGTTCTGGAAGCAAAGATTCGTCTTCTTATCAGGAGCTTGGGAAAACGGCAAAGAGATTTCCGATGCCAACCCTTCAAAGCTCACCCTCACCTGGAGAGACAGTAGTAAGTAACAACTTGCCTTCTTTGAATGATCATGTTTATTTAACTCCTTCTAACTGTTTATCCCCCTTTTTCCTTAGAAATTCCGAGGCGATTTAAGAGTCGTCGAAACGAAGCCAAGGTCATCTTCCAACAAATGGCTGAGTGGGCAGAAAAATCTTGGGGAAATGGCTTTCACTCAGCCTTTGAGCCGATCAACTTCGTCAACTGCCATCTCTGGCGCATATCCTTAGGGGCTGACTTCCCTCAAGATCCGATGATCCCCCCGGATCCTATCCTAGCAGTTCAAAGGATACTTGCACCAGATGGGAAATGCTACCTTCCCACCCGGAACCGAAGTGAAAGCCATCTTCCCTTAAAGAAGAAAGGAAAATCGACCCACAAGAAGGCCAGCACAAGTAGGGCCAAACCTTCCAAAGCTTCGAAGCGTGCAGTGAAAAGAAAAGCATCTGCACCTCCGCTTCCCAGTATATCCGAAGAAGACCAACCTGTCCTGAAAAAGAAAAAGGACAATTCTCCAAAAAAAAAAGAGTAAGTCCTGCACACCAAATAAAAAGAATGAGGCTGATATACTAGAGGCTGTGCTAGCTTCCGAAGCGCAGGGGAAAACTTTTATTGAGGAAAACCCTGAAGGAGGACTGACACTAGGAGATAATCAAATAGACGATTATCTCAACGTCGAAGATTTTAATTCAAGTGGGGATTTTGCGTTTTCTGGCTCCCAACCTGCCAATGTTATTCCACCAACTTCTACTGGGGCTGCTATGGCTTCGACATCTAATGCCATCGTTCCTGTTCACCAGCCAACAGTCTTTCCTCATTCAGACAAATCCGATGAGGTAGCTTCGATCCTTCGTCCTTTTGATAATTTAAATGCTGCAGCCAATAAATTATGTGAAGAGGTGAAAAATTCACATGCACAACTAGAGCTCCTTGCACAAAAATTGATCAAGAGCAAAAAGGAGACAGGGTCTGAAAAGACTTCGAAAATGGAGGCACTTCAGAAATTCGAAGCTGAAAAAGATGAACTTCTTAAAGAGCACAAAGAAAAAATCGAAGCTCTGCAGACTTCTCATCAACAAGCTCTTGAAGATCTAAATTCTCAACATTCCACCGCAATTACCGAGGCAAAGCAAAAATCTTCCGATGTTGAGAAACTTGTTAAAGAAACTCAGGAGAAGCTGGAGAATTGCCAAATTGAGTTGACTACGCTTCGAAACAAATTCGAAGAAGAAAAGAATGCTGCCATCAAAAAGGCCGAGGCCGCTGTTGGTTCTTTAATGCTTGAAGGTATCAAGAAAGCTCAAATTGATACAACTATTCAACTTCTTCGAGAGGTTCATGCTGCCTGTCCAAGGCTGGATTTATCGGATCTTTGGAAACAAGTTCCTGAAGAAAGTCGCCCAAGGGAAGCATTCGAGGTGCCACCAAGCTCCTCAGAAGAAGAAGATGCTTCAGAAGGGGAATCATCGGAAGAAGAAGAAGATGATGCCTAATAGATAGGGCAGTTTGTTTTTTGTGATGTTTGTCTTTTGTGTATTTGGTTAAGTACTTCTCCTTTTTTTGTAAACTTCGTATTTTATCCAACGAACAAACCACTTCCTTTTTTTTATATCTTAAATTTCTGGTATACTTGTTTAAACTGGTTATTTCTAAAATTAGATGCACTCATAAGACGTGGCACCTTGAAAAATAGATGCACTCATAAGACGTGGCACCTCGAAAAATAGATGCACTCATAAGACGTGGCACCTCGAAAAATAGATGCACTCATAAGACGTGGCACCTCGAAAAATAGATGCACTCATAAGACGTGGCACCTCGAAAATTTGGTTGTTTCTTCAAAGCTATCGCTTCGGAAAATTATTCTTGGTCAACTTTCAAAGATGATCAGTCTTTGCCAAGTTACCAAAATAATAAATCACCCATCATAACAAACAACCAATGGCCAAAAGAAATTTTATTAAAAAATTCAATATTAACCAGACACCTCGTTAAAACCTTTCTGGGCCAACAGATAAGGAAAGAGTATGTCTGTTTTACAAAAATTCGAAGTACAGTTTTACTCACAGTACAATTTCAAGTGCTCTATATTCCAAGGATGTTTGAGCATCCTCCCCTCTCGATCAGACAGCCTGTAGGAACCTGGCTTGACCTTCATTTTAACTTCGTAAGGACCTTCCCAATTCGGAGCCACTTTTCCGAGGTGCTTATCCCTAGTATGAAGAAATACTTTTCATAACACTCGATCGCCAATTTTGAATTCTCTCCTCTTAACTTTAGCATCGTACCTGCTTCTCATTAACGTTTGATAATGGACCACATTCAAATGCGCTTTGACCCTTTTTTCCTCTAACAAATCAAGCTCAACCCTTCTAGCTTCATCGTTTTCCACATCGGAATATCGTAGTAGTCTATAGGAAGGCAATGTAGATTCAGCAGGGCACACGGCGTCCATTCCATATACCAAAGAAAAAGGAGTCTCTTTCGTAGCTTCTCTAGGTGTTGTTCGATATGCCCACAACACTTCTTGAAGATAATTTGGCCATTTTCCAGCTGCTCCTGCCAAATTTTTCTTCAGGCCATCCAAAATAGATCTATTTGTAACTTCCACCTGCCCATTTGCTTGGGGGTGAAAAGGAGTAGAAAAGCATTGTTGTATTCCTTTCGAAACACAAAAAGAGTCCATTTCCTTGTTATTAAATTGAGGACCGTTGTCCGTCGTTATTTTTCGAGGAACTCCAAAACGGTAGCAGATGTTACTTTGAATAAACTTGATTACATCCTTAGCCTTTGTCCCAGCTAAAGGTTCCGCTTCTGCCCACTTCGAAAAATAATCGACCGCAACAATAATCATCTGTCTTCCACCAGAAGCCATAGGTAATGGTCCTACTAAATCAATCCCCCACCTATCGAAAGGAACCGCCTCGGAAATTGTCATTAGTGGTACTGCTGGTTTATGTATTAAATTTGCATATCTTTGGCAAGTATCACAACTTCGAACTAACAACTTGGCGTCCTGCAAAATGGTAGGCCAATAATACCCTGCCAACAATACCCTACGTGTTAAGGCTTTGAATCCACAATGAGCTGATCCATCCCCATCATGCAGTTCGGATAAAATGTCCTGAGACTCTTGTTTGCTTAAACATCGTAGCAAAGGTTTCGACGCAGACCTTTTGTACAATACTCCATCCAATACCACATAGCCAAGAGCTTTATACTTTATTTTCTTAAGCAAGTGTTTATCAAGAGGCAATATTCCCTTCGAAATAAAGTTTAACAAGTCAAACCTCCAATCTCCTCGAGCGCACACCGGATCCTTCACTACCTCATTAACAACTTCACACTGCTCAGAATTCGATATGATCGAAGGCGATGGTTGTGTCATGATCCATGGGTATTCTTCAGAGTAAGCCATTGTTGCCAAAGAATCAGCCATTGTGTTGCTACCTCTTCGAATATGCTCCACTTCGACATTTTCAAACTGTGCCATCATTCCTCGAAGCTCTTGTAAGTACAAAACCAAACGTTCCTTTTTAGCTTCCGATGCTCCTTTAACATGGTTAACTACCAACTGTGAATCTGTTTCCAAGCGCACAAATATTGCTCCACAAATCTTTGCTAACCGCAATCCTGCTAGCACAGCTTCATATTCAGCTTCGTTATTCGAAGCATGAAAGCCAAATCTTATAGCTTGAAACATAAATTCCCCTGTTGGTGCCACCAATTCAACTCCTGCACTCGACCCTTTGTTACTGGATCCCCCATCAGTTCGTACTATCCACGTCGGATTCACGTTAGCCTTTTCATCATCTGTCTCTTCGGATCTGCTTGAGTGGAACTCAACCAAGAAATCTGCTAAGGCTTGAGCTTTGATAGCTGTTCGAGGAGCGAATAACACGTCGAAATCTCCTAATTCTACAGACCACTTGGTCATTCTTCCTGAGATGTCTGGCTTTTGCAAAACGTTTTTCAATGGATATGAAGTTCGAACCACAATCGTATGTGCCTGGAAGTAAGGGCGCATTTTCCTCGCTGCCACTACTATACACAGTGCCAATTTTTCGAGCTTCAAATAGTGTTTCTCAGCATCAACCAAACTTTTGCTGACATAGTAGACAGGCTTCGAAATTCTCGTATCCTCGCTAACCAGAACTGCACTTACTGCATAATCTGATACTGCTATATACAAAAATAACTTCTCACCCTTTCGAGGCTTTGACAATATTTCAGGAGAGGACAAAAGATTTTTGATCTTCAAAAAAGCTTCTTCACAATCCGAAGTCCACTCAAAATTATTAGGTTTACGCAGCACCTGGAAAAAAGGCAAGCACTTATCTGAAAAACGAGAAATGAATCTGTTCAAAGCTGCTAACCTGCCCGTTAACATTTGCGCTTCTTTGATATTCCGAGGCGAAGACATAGATATCAGAGCTTTCAATTGTTCTGGATCCACTTCGATTCCTCTTTCACTAATCATGTACCCCAGAAATTTGCCAGATCGAACTCCAAATGTACATTTTTCTGGATTCAACTTCAATTGTATGGCTCTAAGATTCAAAAACGTCTCTTCTAAATCATCAATGTGTTCATCATCACTCTTGCTTTTAACAAGCATGTCATCGATGTACACTTCAATATTTCTCCCAATCTGTGAAGCAAACGCCTTATTCATCAGCCTCTGATATGTTGACCCAGCATTTTTTAATCCGAACGGCATTACTTTGTAGCAGTGCAAACCTCTGTCAGTAATAAAAGTCGTGCTTTCTTCATCATCTGGATTCATTCGAATCTGATTATACCCCGAAAAAGCATCCATGAAAGTCAAGATTTTATTTCCCGAAGTGGAATCCACCAACTGATCGATTTGAGGCACCGGAAAAGGATCTTTTGGACAGGCTCTATTCAAATCTGTGAAGTCCACACACATTCGCCATTTCCCGTTCTTCTTTTTCACTACCACCGGATTAGCCGTCCACCTCGGATAATTGGCTTCCCTGATATGCCCCATCTTGTATAGTTGATCCACCTCGGCAACTATTGCCTCGGATTTTTCCAACGAAAAGGCCCTTCTTTTTTGAATTATCGGCTTGACCTTCGGATCAACCGCCAAACTATGACATGTGATGTCACTTGGGACCCCCACTACGTCTTCGGACCTCCACGCAAATACATCCAAATTTTCAGACAAAAAAGTCAACAACTTTTCTCGCATCGATAAAGATAACAGAGTCCCAATTCGAAGTACCCTGCCATTATTGAAAACATACTCCTCTATTTCTTCATTGACCACCACAGAACTCGGGGTTGACCTCGGATCATCAATTCCCTCGTCTGTTCCATCACAAGACAACCCCCCAAACTACTAATTCTCCATCGGATCATCAGAACTTTTGCCCCGTAGTCTAAATGCAGCAGCATAACATTCTCTTGCCACCTTTTGATCACTTCGAACTACGCCGACTCGGTCCTCGATCACATACTTCAAACATTGATGAACTGTAGAAACTACAGCGTACATTTTAGCCAACCACGACCTCCCAAAAATAGCGTTGTAGCTTGATGGACAATCCACCACCACAAAAAGTACTTGTACTTTCTTCTTGAAAGACCCCTTTCCCAAAGAAATTTCACCCTCAAACTCCCTTATCACATTTGATGTTGCGCCAGTAAACCCAATGATAGTCCTTTCTGATCTTTCTATTCGAGGCGGAGCAGTTAATCTCTCATATGTTGACTTGAAAAGCACATTAGCAGAGCTCCCGGTATCAATCAACACTCGTCGAATCTCCACCCCGCATACTTCTGCTCCTATGACCACTGCATCTTCATGTGGCCCAGTAATCCCCCTCAATTCATCCCCATCGAAAATTATAAAGGGCACATCCTTTTTGTTGTTTAGGTGTGCCGATGCTCCTCCCTCAATTTGTCGTGTTAAATTCACTATATGCCTCTTCCTCGAATTATTAGTGTTGTTGGTCATCGAATCTCCCCCAAATATTGTTAGTGATTCGAAGAAGGCACACAAATCTCGAACACGTCCCTGACGCATCGGCTCATCTATTGACATTAACAAAAGTCGACTGGGGTCTGGTTCGACATATTCCGAGGCCATATCGAAACCATCACCCTCACCTGCAACATCTAAAATCATTAGTGCAGTTTCCTGCTTAGAATTAGGATTACCAATTTTCGGAGCTGCAACTTTAGCATTCTTCCTGACATATTCCAGCAACTTTCCATTTTCGATCAAAATTTGCATCTCCTTCTTTAGAGCAATGCAATCATTTGTATCATGGCCGACATCATCATGATACCTGCAGAACTTATTATTGCGCTCTTCTCTTGGCCTGTTAATCGCTGGTGGCTTTCTAAAATTTATTGTTCCCCTTGTTTTCTCATATATCGAAGCCACGCTCTCAGTTAGATCCGCATAATAATCTGGCCTTACCCACACATTTGATCTGGATCTAAACTGCTGCTGATTATTAGAATTGTGTTGATTATACCCCCCTTGATATGAGCTCGAAGCTCCTCGGTTAGAAACATTTTGATTGCTCTTCGGACGTGAGGGATTGTTGTTCGATGTGTTAGATTGTCCATTCCCCTTCTGAATGGTACTAGCACCTCCTCGAACCCGCGTCGATTCTTCGACCTTAATTTGATCCTCAACTTGAGCCATAAGAGCTCCAAATGTTAACGCCCTGCGCCTCGTAGTCTCATCGGCTAAATCCCCAGGCAACAGTCCTTGCCTAAACGCCGCCATAGCCACACTTTCTTCACAATCATCCAATTCAGCCTTTGTTGACACAAACCTCTTAGTGTAATCCTTTAACTTCTCTCCCATAGCCTGCTTGCACTGTATTATTGTGTCTCCATTAGCCCTCATTTCCTTGCTCCCCACAAACTGTCTTCGGAAAGCGGTATAGAAGCCTCTAAAATTTGCAATTGACTCCTTAGGAATCTTGTTGAACCATTTCAGCGCAGTTCCCTTAAACGTCTGAGAGAATGCTCTACACACCAATTTATCGTCGTCTTCGAAGTTAGTCATGTAGTTTTTAAATTGTTCTATATGGTCATCGGGATCTTGAGTCCCATCAAACTTATCAACTTTGGAAATATCAAACCGCCTCGGAAGCGGCACAGATCTGATCTCCCTGATCAACGGTGAGTCCCTCCAGTCGACTCCTTGAACATACTGGTCTTCATTTCTCATCCCGACAGTAGCATATAAGCTTGACTCACCTTCATATTTGCGAGGCGAATATTTCCGAGGCGAAAATTTCCGAGGTGAATATACTCGCCTCTCTTTCTTTTTCCTTCCACCTTTACACACCCTAGCTGGCCGGAGCTCACGCTCTGCTCCTCTTGAATGGCCTCGAGAACGTTCGTACCTCGGTGTTTCATCAGATTCAGAATCTTCGAAATCCTCTTCATCACTAGAGTTCACATACAGTCGCTTTTGTAACTTTTCTTTCCTCTTTATCCCACTATACTCTTTTTTTTGCTCAAAACGTGCTTTACGTTGCTCATATCGCTCGTCGCCATCGTCCATCGACTGATCCGACTGATCATTTTGATCGCCCCCTGCTATTTTAGACCTAAGCCTAGCACCATCATTATCTCCCTTCTTTTTTATCAATTCGTCAAGCTCTGCCACCTTCATTATCATCTCATTCATTTTTCCTTCAAAATCAAATTGGATTGATTGAGTTGGAATCGATTTACCTGCCTCTTGCAGATCGGATTTCAATGTTTCCATAGCCTTGCAAATAGATGGATTGTCACCTTCCTCTGAATTCATCTTCAATCAGCGAAAAATCAAACATAATATGAAAATTCGAACGAAAAACTTTGCAAAACGAAAACTCGAACGTCGATTTCTGATCTGTTGATCAAGGTATCCTCGCCCCCTCCCTCTAGCGCCAATTTGGTAAGAATTAAAGCTGAATTGATAAAATCAGGAATACAAATCTCTTTAGAGAATTTTAGGTAGTGAAAAGTGCTTCTGATTATTTCATAGGCATAACTGACTTCTTCAGCCTCTTTAAATAGACTGAGTGAGTTAGTTAGAGAAATGGTTACATAATGGTATATTTGCAGTTCAACCCTTACATTTCTCCTAAAGCCTAATTTAACCCTATATTTACAGAACTTATCACTTTAGTCCCTATCAATTGCACTTAGGCCCCTGAGGAATATCTTTCCTTATCAAGTGTTACAAATATATCATCAAGCATGTCATTTTCAAAAATATGTTCGAAGTTCTTTCCAAGTTGTGTCAATCAACAATCAGAATATATATATTTTTACTTCATTCAGATATATGATACTTAGTCTTGTTAAATCAAGTTTGGATTACCAATGCTTTATTACATTTATTAATGATTAGTCTTTATGGTATTTATCACGAAACATCGTTTTTAAAAAAGTTTGGATAGATGAAACATATTTTAATATATCACACGTGAACCATTCTATTAGAATAATTATTCTCTTGTTCAATCTTATATTTCCTATAAAATTCTAATTGCTTATAACCATATTCTTCCGCATTAACCATTGTTGGTTGATTAAATTCAAATTAATCAATAAAGATAAAATATAATTTTTCATATTCTATTATTACTCAGTAATCCAAACTAAATTATAAAATTATATTACTTTTTTGTTGATAAACTAATTATTTATAACAAAAGTACATAATAAAGGTAAAAAGTTTTAAACCATCGTCACAACGGTTCTTCAACATTTATTTGTGATATGTATCTTATAATCATTTGTAAGAAAATTCTAAACTCGAATATCTCATCATGTGTGAATTCAAAGTATTCAGGCATGTTGTTACAAGTTTAATTAATCAAATTAATCGATATTGTGAATATTATAGATGAGATATTTAGTCTCGTAGAAGTATAAATAGATATCAATTAAACCACTAAGTACCTTGAGGTAGGGTCTATCGTTACAACAATTTAGTATTGGACTTTTAAAACCGATAATAGTCGTGGTTTCTACAACGACTAATACATTGAATTATAGTGAGCAAGAATACAAGATATATAAACAAAATCTAAAACAAAAATTTAATTCAAATACTGTTGAATAATATAAATAAAATATTACCCTATATATATGTATATCATCTCAATCTTTATTCACTTTATGCAATATTTTATATTTAAATCAAAAATTTATGGCTTTCTCCTGTTTTTCTCTCTTCTCATGTTAACCATTCTTTTTAATAATTTGAATATCTAATTACACTTATTTTTTATTTCTCAAAAACTAAATTCATTGCGTTTAACAAATTTTAAAAAATATATATAACATATTTTTCACAAATAAAATTTGAACACTATAATTGGATATAGAATATGACTCTCTTATCCTAATTGAGACGTTTCTTCAAGGGAAAAGCCCTTGGTTTCCGAATTCTACTATCCAATATTGTAAAAATCTGATATCTTCAAGCATGAATTTAAATCATGTATTCCGAGAGCAGAACGAAGCTGCAAATTGGATAGTAAAAATGGTTCTTAAATCAAACCAATGTATGGATTTCAATAAAAATCAGGCTCTAAGTCACCTTAGAGCCATCATCTTTCTCAAAGGTCTGGGAGTTGGTATCTTAATCTTTGTAATAAAATCTCGATTTCAAGCTCATACTTGTTTTTCCTTGAAGTAGCTCATCGGTTATTGTCTTCCCCAATATTATTGTTGAATATAATCTCATGTGACTTTCAATTCGTCTTGCATGTTGGTTTTTTCTGAAAGCTATGGCAATTTTAAAGCTAAATCGAGAGTTGTCAAAAGTAGGAAAAGGCAGGATAAAAGTTCATTCGCTGAGTGAGACTAATAATTGATAGGGATGCGGAAAAAGAAGGCTACTTCTAGGGTTTCTTAAAGATCTTTGACTGAAACCTGGTTCGATTAATGTTTTTGAAAGCTCTGTTGAATTATGTTGGAGCGTGTAAGGTCTCAGTAGACCACATTTGTATTTTGTACTCAATTGGGTTATGAAATAAAACATGTCGATTTAAAAAAAAACTGAACACTCCAAATAATTTTTAAACAACATTCAAATATTCTCGTCGGTCTAGCTATACTTTATGTATTTATTTAATTTTTTCTCCAAATTTTACATAATCAACTCTAGCAAAAATGTCAATACCGTACGTACGTCTCTTATTAGAGCAAATATAAAAAAAAATTATTGTATTTAAATTTCGTTGAAATGAAACAAAGTTTATTTATTTGAATACACTTTTTTCTAAGAAAAAGTAATTGTCGGAGAAAATGATTATCTCTTGACGTTTGTATCGAATGCATGAACTTCTAGAAGAGCATTACCAGTACTGTAGTAATCTAAAATGGGAGAAGACAATATTGTCCACGTCGTCAAGTTTGAGGTATATTGTGGCAAATGTATGTAAATTGTAAGGTATGAAATCCATGGAGCCAATCTTCGTCTCACGCTCTCATATCTCCTCTTCCCACCTTATCTTCTTAAAAATTATGAGTACATTTTTTTATTGATTGTGCCAGTAATCAACACATCATGGCCACAATTATTTTTAATATTAAATGGTTCAGTTTTATGATAGAGAGTAAAATTATTTGGCCCTATCTACTACAGTAGATGCAATTTTGGGAACCGCGACAGATGATGTTTTAAAATGTAGAAATTATAGCTATACAATGTTTTTAATTTAATGGTGGAATATGTGGATAGTCTGATTCATACAAACTCGAACGGAATAGGATGATTATAGGGTAAAATATTTTCTGATTATTATTTTAATGTTGTGGCATATATGGAATTTAATTTCATAAATTTGGGTTTTGAATTTTGGTTCCCTTTTTTACTATGATTCGTGTATTAATTTTATAGTGTATTATGTGACTTTTAAAAAGAATTATATTTATGAATAACAAAAAAATGGTAGTAGTTTTATCACACGACATTAAAAATAAAAATAAAAATATTGACAATCGGTTTTTTAATTTTAAAAATCAAATTTAAAATTTAAAATTACCAAAAAGTGTGGCATTCTTTTTTTAAATATAGAACATAAAATTAAAAGTTAAAATTTGTATATATAGACAAAATATTCCACTAAAAAACTTTGGAAACCAAATTACAGTTACGTTATCCAAGAAATAAAATCAAGAAACCAAATTACATCTTTCATCTCCATCTTCTTTCCTTTTAATTGAATCATTGCGTAAGAGATTATGGAGGAAGGAGAATGTTCTTCACCTGCGTGTCGATGTACTGATCACAATACCCATTCTCCTCTCCTTCAGCAACTTCGATCTGAGCTCCATAGGATCATAAATAATCCTACTTTCGAACTTGTCACAAGCAAGGAATTCTACATCATTTTACAAGAACTACGTTGACCTTCTCAACCAATTTCGTCTAAGATCTCCCACGAGAATGTTAAAAGAAGTTATAATAAAGATTCCACTGAGCTAACGTTTTAGGCTAGTGACAGAGATAAACTGAAATCTATATTGAAACAAACGTTAGTGGCCAAGTTTTCCACGGGAGAACCAAATTCAAATACCATTAAGAATTTCTTTGATGGATTCATATTTAAAAGTGAGTTCAATATTACAAACTTGGACTATGTTGGATGACCTAAAGAAACAATGGAGGAGAAATGTCTGGCTTATTGGGAATACAACATTGTGTTTACACAAATGGGGACCTTATATTAATCCTAACTATAAAAATTGAGTCACTCCGGTGTATATTAATCTTCCCAATCTCCCTGAGTTCGTGTTCAACGAGGAAAAAATTCTAGAAGTGGCAAAGAGCCTTGGCTCTCCCCTAAATATATGGGTCCCTCCTAAGAACAGAGCTATGTTCAATTTCTGCAGATTATGGGTTGAAATGGACGTATCTAAACCTATGCCCAAGAAAATGTGGATATCATTTGGTCAATAAGGATTTTGTCAAGAATTAGTATATAGTAATTACCCTGATTACTATAAGATGTGCTATCATCTTGGCCACTCTGAAAATTCTTGCAAAACAATTCCCAAACCTCCTGAGAATCTAAAGGTGTCTGACTTGAAGCTTACTGATCAACTAACTTCTACTCAATCTCTGAACACTCCTGACCAAAAATTAGAATCTGTTTTTGTTATCAGAGAAGATAAGAATACAATAGAAAATGATACTGAATTGCAAGTTGAACTTAACAAAGGAATTCAAAATGAGAATATTGATAATATAATTACTTCTACAACTGATCAAACTCTTTTACCTTTGGGTGTGGACAACTCAGAAGTCATTGAGGCTCTCCACATGATTATTTTGGGCTCCATAAACCATATCAATGCTATTCTTTTGGATACCAATACTGAAGCATCATCACCAATAATAAAAACCACTAATAGCTTGCCTTTTTCTCATGGTAAAGGCAATAAAAAGTTTAAGAAGAAAGATCATAGAAAATTGAAGAAAATGAAGTCATAAATACAAAGGGTTTGATTAATTCTAAGCTAATGCAGCACAAAGGTGTTTCCAAAACTACCAAATTTTCTAAATGACCATTTCAATTTTAAATTGGAATGTTCGTGGATTGGGGAACAAAGAGACTTTAACTAGACTCAAATATTTAAAAAGATCAGACAAGCCTGATTTTATGGCTCTTCAGGAGCTATGGTTAGTAGTTCTAAGCTGGAAACTATTTCAAAAATATTGGGATTTCATGGCTACACTTATAATATCAAAAGTCTGGGTTATGTGGAAATAAGACTACAAAGTGGAGATTATATGCAATGAACAACAGTTTATTCATTTAAACATTAATTACAAAAATCTAAATAAGTCTTTCAAGGTTTTTGTGATCTATGCTAAATGCACTAAGAGTCTGAGGTGTATTATGTGGGACAAGCTGAGATTTGTAGATGATGGTTCAGAGGAATGGCTTATCTTAGGTGATTTTATTACAATTGCCAATCCAGATGAGCAGCTTTACTGCACTACCAATTGTGTATCCAGCATAGACGATTTCAATAACTTTATACTTGACTGTAATTTGACTAATGCAGGTTTTTCATGTAATAAATTCACTTGGACCAACGAGAGACAGTGGAGAAGACTTGACATAGTTTTATATAATGACAAATTGCTGAACTACTTTGATTCCACCAAAGTTATTCGCATATCTAAGACATTTCAGATCACTCTCCTATCTTGGTTTCTATATCTAATAACTCTACAAAAATTAAGCCTTCATTCAAATTCTTAAATATGTGGGTTCTTCACAATGGTTTATACAAGCTAGTTGTGACAAGTTGGGCTACTGAAGGTAACATGAATTTTTTTTATTGACAAATGGTGCTCTCATCAACCATTTGTCAATATTGTTTATATTGATAATAGGACTAACTTTGAAGGGGTCAAAGTCAAAGAGTTATGGGAAAATGGACATTGGAACCTGTCCAGGATTAAGAATGTTTTGAATCCATCAAATATTCAAAACATTCTCAAAATCTCTCTATCTGATAACTCAGAGGACACTATCATATGGTCTCTGAGCCTTGATGAAATTTTTAACACCAAAGCTATTTGTAATGTAGTATGGATAAACGATAATAACTCTAACATTTATAGAAAGACTTGGAATTGTGCCACTCCACGTAAGTGCTCTTTTTTCCTCTGGAGAGTGATCCAAAACTTGTTGTATGTCGACTCTCCAATGCAAAAGAGGAAAATTCAATTAGCTTCTCGTTGCAGCATTATTAAAATACTGAAAATATAAGGCATGTTTTTGTTAGTTGTCAAGCTTGGGAAACTTGCACTTATTTTGCTGCTCTTTTCAGTATTCATATATCTAGACCCATGACCCTAACACACCTAATTAGGTTATGGTATTGGTCTTCTAACAAGGAGGTCCATATTCGGTCTATTCTACCTCCTATAATATATTGGGTCATCAGACATTCTAGAAACAAAAAAAAAACACGACAACAAAGAACTCAGCTCGGGTGATATGATCCAATATGTTATCAATATTCTGGCTGAAATGGACATATCAAACTTACTGAAGAGAAAATTATGGGGAGCAGATGCTAATACTGATCTTGTAATTGGGTGTCTTAATCATCTAAATAAACCAATGGTTCTGATTTATCTTAAATGGAAGAATCCTAAACTTGGGAGGTTCAAACTAAATATTAATGGTGCCTGCAACCAGTCAGGAAAATCTAGCGGTGGATGGGTTGTAAGAGATAGTGAAGGCAATATAATTTTTGGTATGGCCGTCTCTATGGTAAATGAATTCCAATAGTGGTTGAATTTAGAGCGATTCTCGATGGTCTAACCCTCTGCTATTCGAGATGAATTATTAATCTAGACATAGAAAAAAATTCGCTCATCCTCACATAAATGTTTCTTCATGGGAAGTCTCCATGGGTTTTGTCCTCCATTGTTAGTTGATGTCGTAAGTTGTTCTCTTCAAATATGAAACTAACTCATATTTATAGAGAACAGAACGAAGCAGCTAACTAGACTGCAAATGTTACCTTTAAAGCAAAGCATTCTATGGATTTTAACCAGCTTCAAGCCACTGTTAAGCTTAAAACCATAACTTTTCTTGAAGGGTTGGGGGTTGGGTATCTAAGGACAGAACCCAACCAGTAATTATTATCCGGAGAAAGATGTTTCTTACCTTAAGTCTTCTGTAACTTCTTCATACTCCTGATTACTCTGAATTGGTTTATTATTTTCATATTCCTCGATCTGGTTCTGAAATTTATACTGAAATGAAGTTGTAGTTGATGGGTCTCTGAGTTTTTTTGATTTGAAGATAATGGTAGTTTTGAAGAGGGTTGTGAAACATGAATTGAAGATTATTTTGAAGATAGAAGGGATTTCGATTAAGGGTTTGTATCTGAAAAGGGTTGATTTCGATTAGGGTTTATAAGGGAGAAAGCGAATTGGGATTAAGGAATGTGTGCTTTGTCTGGTTTCTTTTTCATCAAATGGGACATTTGACCTCTTACTGTTTCTCAAATGCCCCATGTGGCTCCTTTGTAATACTTTTAGTTCATGAAATAAATAGAATCGATTTGATGGAAACAAAATATTTAAGTAAAAAATTATAAACCTAAAACAACAATATTCTACCTAACAGATAGTTCCAGCCATATGACCGCAAAATTGTTGGATTTTAAACAAATATTAAAATTACATGAATCAATTATATTCGGTGGATAAGCACTAAACTTGTTTTTTATATTATATTTTGTTATTTTATCAACTTATATCCATTAAATTTAAATTTATCATTTTCAAAAATAAAATTATTATACTATATATATATATAATTAAAAACTAGGTTAAAATCGAAATCGTATTGAAGTTTTAAAAACAATTAAAGAATTTTAAAAATTAGAAAAACAAAATCACAATGGTCATCGTAAATTTTAATATGGTTAAATTTTTTTATTTAAGTAAATAATTGTGGTAGTTATTATGTGATAAAAATAAATATGTGAATTAATATAAATTTCATCGATGAGAACACAAGAAATTAATAATATATAAATAAAATATGAGATGAATTAAAAAGTTTATTTGTTAGCCAGATTTTATGGAATGATATTATCTACCAACAAAATATTCTTTATATATATATATATTTAAATATTTGAGTGAAGATCACAAATTTATTATTCATTTTTTAACAATTATGTTATTGTTATATTTCAATATTTTAGGTAAATTTTAATATATTTTAACATAATACTATAACATTTATTTTGGTTACACATATTTCAACATCTTTGTTGACGTCGAATGTGGAAATGAAAGTTTATATAAGAACCAAAACGCATATCTTCGTTGACGTCGAATGTGAAAATGAAAGTTTATATAAGAACCAAATCGTATTTAGAATCAACTTTCATTAAATTTGAAAATAGTAAACTTAGTATTCTACTGTATCAGATCATCCAACCATTAAACCCGACGTTCCAGCCTCTATCGATATAGCATATCTAGTTACGAAAATGAGATAGCAACTGAACTATGTGCATTAGAACTACATAGAGGAATTTATAGTTATCAGACAAATGATTGATGCACCGAAAATATTTGGTTCAACCACTTTTGTTGTTGAGAATATAAAGTAACAGATCCACGCTCGGAAATATATCATCCATGCTGTCACAATAACTCGAATGAAGGCAACAATGCTTCCTCTATTTCATCATACTTGTATTGCCCCCGCCCTTTTGATCACTCACCACAACATAACACATATAACACCGTCCTAAGAATGAGTTTCTAAGGGAAACATTTCATGAACATATTTGTAAGGGACTGATTAGTAATGGTAATATGTTCTTGTTCAATAAGCCTAACTCTTGTTATTAACTATCACCATGATAATGTATCCATTAATTAGGTTCCCAATAACGGAACGATGAAGGGGCATACAAGCTATCAAACATTATGTTGAATCCTTTATTTCACCTCGAGAAACCTCTACTAGGCCCGCAATGACATGGGTTATACCAGACATATATCTATTTAATAAACCCGCAGATCCCAAACACGCGAAGATATGGCTACCACATACGAAAAGCATACTACAAAGTATAATCTCGCTATGTTCATGTTATCACAAGATATATTGGTGGGAGATTCACCTTAAAATTTAATAACGACAATGCTAAAACCCACAGATCCCGAGTACGCAAAAACATGACAATCCGAGCATCATATCAAACAATTTTGGAACAAGAATTTGGTGTTCGCTGACGATGTTGGTGATAAATTTTACAATTTCGTATTAACATATCTTAACCAATTACCTTTAGGCTCAATTCTCACTTAAAACTGTCCTAAACACCATTCAAAAGTAAATTTATAAAAAGAATGTAATATGGAGATACATGAATTATGTTGTCCATTACAAGCATGAACCTAGAAAAATCCTACGAGACTATAAAAAGGGTTTTTTAAAGCAAATAATAACTTATAAATCTGCCTTAATATCATGATATACATCGTTTACAACAAACACGTCATCCTATGCCTTTTGAACCGAGACTTATGAAGTGCAAGGCTCTAGTTTTCAACCAACTTCTATACCAGGTCGAGAAACATATCATGGTTGAAGAAAATATGCATGTGAAGATGCTTGGAAAACCAAAAGCTTAGTCCTCGTATCGTCCAACTTATTTACAATCTGAAATCCTTCGTGTTTCTTTATTTCAAACATGTTACCTAACCGCCATAAAACGATAACATTAACATAACAAAAATTCTCAAAACGAGAACATAAGACCCACGAATGGTCCATATTTTCAATTAACCAAAGTCACTGAAGACATTAAATTTATTTATGTTCGAGAAAACAATATGGTATGTTTTCACAAACAAGAAGGGATATGGATCCTAAAAAACTGAGAAATCTAAACAATTTTTATAACCATCATAATGATATCTATCAAAGTGCAAGAGATTTCAAAATCTGAAAGATGAAAGACATAACTTCTTCAATAATGGTAAGCTTCTCGATTTCATAAATGGTTGAGCCCAACTTGCTTCTAATAAAATCCAACATCTTAGTCGTCGACGCTTAAGGTCGAGCCTCTATAAATAGTATATGAAGCTACAGTACCCCCTGTACTTTAACCATCTATGAAGCCTGAAACGAATATTTGAATATCAATTTAGAAACTGGAAACTATCATTGGAGATGACACACTTGTAGGAATTATTAGATCTTCGAGAAACGATACATTGCTGATCATGAGGTCCAACACTTGTGTTATACTTTGGCCCACCTTTACATGGATCTTTATCTTTCAATTATTTAAAATGATAAAGACTTATATGAGGTAAATAAAAACCCCGTGAAGATGGAGTAATCATCATTTCCAAAATCACTAAGCAAAAGTAAAAAAAAAATATGATTGATGTAACAAGTTATACGAATATACTTTTCAAAAAGAGTTACAATCATATCCATGAGATAACACCATTATCATCCCTCGAAGAGAGTCTTGATAAGTTTCAACTAATCTAAGACCATGGTGCTTCACAAACTAACATTAGATGTCATTTTTCGGATATAAAGAGTGCAAAAATAAAATAGAGCGCCTCTTCATGGTGGTAAATGATACTTCATCACATAACATTTTTTTTGGATCCCATGTCTTCATAAGATACACGTAATGATATCTAAATAGATTAATTCATGTATTATGTAGTCAACAAAAATATTAGGTTAATCCGCAATAGCTATAGTGTAATGGAAAAGGTAACACTTGGAGGAAACACGTATTCTGCATTGGACATGACCTAAATGGGGTTCTTTGAACATAATTACTAACTTTTATGACCAATAATTTAGAATTTTTTCTTGGTATACACATGATGTAAAAAGAGTACCCGCCTCGATAATATGTCATAATTTATCTATAAACATCAATTATAGGAAAATAAAGTCAAGATGCATACCCTTCTCTGATGAAAAATTTGAAAGCGGTGTCAATCGATTAAGCTAGATTAGATACATTATGGAACCCTTTTCCATGTTTGTAATCAAACCTAAATTTAGTTAGAAAAAATATAAAAAATGGATAATGTGTTTTGATTTTGTGGACCTTAATTGAGCGTGTTTGAAGAATCCATTCTCGGTCATGGGCATTGATCAATTGGTGGAGGCCACCTCATACCATAAGTTATTGTTTTAAAAATGCCTATTTAGAATACAATTATAGTATAATACATCCATACAATAAAAAATAAAAAACCTTTATGACCGAATGAGGGTTGTACAACTAAAAGGTAATATTTTTTTATCTTAAAAATATTAGTTACACTTTTTAATATTTAGTAAATAATGAATTCTTTAATCAAATCATAAGAAGCATACAATTATATATCGACGACATGTTGGTCATAAATCTTAAATAGAATAACTATATAGACGACTTTGAAGAAACTTTTGGAAATCTTCAGGTAATCAAATGGAAACTAAATCCATAAAGTGCAAGTTCAGGGTTTGCTTATGAATATTATAAGACTACTTAGTCACCAAAGAGGAATTGAAGTACACTATAATAAATTGTCCAATCTAGCAGTTATATAGATTTTGTAAAGTATCAAAGAATGAATGCTTTAAATTTATCCATCTCTAGATTATCTGACATGTGCACTCTATTTTCATAATCTCAAAGGAAGTTTGACGATCTAACTAAACCTTGAAGCATGGTAAAATATTTAAAAAAAATCAAAGAACATTTGGCTTTTCATAAAGTATTAGTATAGTCAAACTTATGTCATATTCTCTATCTATATTTAGTAGTATCTCATTATGATGTCATACAGTTTTAATGAGGAAAAAATAAGCTATGTTTACTAATTTATTATGTAATCAAATCCTGCATTGAAAATTGGTACTTATGATTGGTAAAGTTAGCACTGGCTCTAGTGGTGGCCACTAGAAAAATGAGGCCATATTTTCAATGTCATATAATAGATTGGCAACCTCTTTTCATCTCCAGGACGTTCTTCAAAATCCCGATACATCTTGTAGATTAATATGGTGGTCAATGGAGCTTGGATATTCACGTTAAATTCAAAAAAAAAGTGTCATCAGTGACCAACCTCTATAAAACTTCATTCTTAAATTAAACACTGAAAGTCTAACTCATTTAGACGAGAATCTTGAACCTATGTAAATTATCAGATAACAAAGATAACAATTTCTTTTTTAACTCGGATGACAATTCGGCCCCAATCCTAATACACTTCACATCCAGAAAAGTGTGTAACTCAACACCTTCATCTGGAAGTACTACACTAAGATTCTCTTTTGGATCATCCATTTTATTTAAATCCGATAAGGACTCTAGTAATTATTATTCTCTAGTTATACTTTGCAATGACTTCAGAGCCAAAATAGTAACATAACATTCTCTTACCACATTCTAGTTACTCAGAACAACTCACACTTAGCTTATAACTGTATATTTCAAGCATTGGTGAACTGTTGATTCTATAACATGCATCCTCGACAACCAAGACCTTCCAAAAATATCATTATAAGAAGTTGGACCATCTACTACCATAAAAAGAACCCTCGCTATCTTTTTAAACGATCATTTTCTAAGAACAGTTTCACCTTTGAATTCTCCAACCATATCAGTAAAACTTTTTACAAATCGTTGATATGGTTCTATTCGATCAGAGAATAATATGTGAATTTGTTATTTTTTTATAAGTAGACACAAACAACACATTAACTGAGCTACTTGTATTAATCGGAATCCTCATAATTTTCAGTCCCTCAGTCACAGCCTAAATTACCATAACATCCTCATATGGTCTAACAACATCCATATAGTCTTCTTCATCAAATATAAAAAATAAGGTCAAATTTTCGGTACAAATGGTCAAAGTGTTTCATTATAATTGATTCTTCGAGAACTACTCGAATTGGTTGATATAATACCCCCCCCCCCCCCCCCCCCGAAGATAGTTAATGATTCGAAGAAGTGTCATAACTCAAAGACTCATATTTTGTTTCTCATATATCATCATAAATCAACCTCGATCTGGGTCAAGATCCAAATATTCTGAATTCTCATCAAACTCATTGTATTTTTCAGTAATTTCCATAATTTTATTTTGTTTGGGTACTTTTATAGCTTGCCTTCAAACACCAGGTAAAGCTGCATGCGCCCCACTCACATTTGACAGTAATATATTACCCATTTGTGCTTTAACAAATGTAGTGAGCTTAATGCTTGCATTTTATACTTCACAGTAATACAATCCTTAGTATTATGACCCACATAATTGTGATACTTACTTAAGCGAGTATCTTGATTTTCCCTTAGAGTCTGGATAGGTGGGGGCCTTTGGAATTACACATAGTTATTTAAACTGTTGTAAATAGTCACAAAATTTTCAATTAACTCTGTAGAGTAATCAGGCTGAACCCATAGTTTTCCTATGTTTCTAAATTATTGACATTGGGAAGATTAGTTCGATCTAATGCGATGAGATTTTTGTTCGGAGTCCCTCATAAAGTTTTTGGTAGTAGCATGCGGTTGGTCACTAACTTATTGTTGAGAAATATAAGAAACAATTTTGGGTTGATGAGGTTATCTCCATCTCTTGGTTTCTTCTACTATAATATGTTTTTCCACTTGGTTTAATAAACCACCCAAATTCATCGCCTTCTTACGAGTAACTGTATCAGCCAACTTTCCAAGTAAAACTATGACAACTTGTTCGAAGCAGTATGCCAAACCATCTTTGAAAGGCATACGTAATGACTGATAAAGAGAGCTATTTAAGTTACTATCCATACAAACGAAATGATGAAACCACATCTCTGTCAATGAAAACAAATTTTCACATGATATCTCCCTCACTAGTTGTGGATAAAACATAAACACAGATCATTAGTCAAAATTGAGATCTTATTAGATTCAAAGAGACCAAAAATAGCTTTGTGATAATGTAATAAAAATTTGATGAAGTAATTCAGGTCAAAATTACCTTAGAAAACTCTGGTTTAAAGAAGCAGTGTGTGTCATATGAAATAAAGAAATATAAAACTTTAAAATCTATGATATTCTTCTACCGTAAACCTGCTGAGATAATTTTGAGACAAGCTTTGTCTACATATATTTTTCTATTGTTGCTTCAAGTGTTTTGTCTGTTGTTTAACACCTTTAGCGCTATAATATATTATGAATGCCATTTTATTTTAAGTTTTTTGCGTAAAATTAAGCAATGATTTATCATGTTCTTAAATGAATACTTGAAAAACTATTTGATTTGTTTTTGAACTGCTAGTTTAAGGCTGTTGTCATGTGAACATGTAGCTATCTTGTTAGATCTTCCATTTTTTGTGTGTGTGTGTGTGACATGTCAAGATCCAACAATGGAGGATATCCATAAAATGAAAAAAAAACCAGCATACTCAAACTAATGCTTGCTTGAGAGATAATGCGACCTAATAAAATGTTTAACCTTTGGAAAAGGCCTAAAGAGCAACTGAAAATGTTGATAATCCAAAATTTTACATTAGCTTACAATGAGTTTATGTGAAAGAAACAATGACGTTGTTGCATAAAAGACCATGACATACTTGATATCTATCATATAACTAATTGCACATTGTTTGGCTGAACATAACCATGACAATGATTAGACCTAATAAAACTACTAAATTTATGAATAAGAGTAGCTCTAAAGGTCTTTAGGATATGGAACACGACATACCAAGTGCACATACAAGAACAAAATTAACTTCTTACCACAAGACACAATTTCAAGAAATTAAAAAATAAGGCTTAAAAATAGCTGATTCTCTCAACTTACTAAAGAATTTCAGGAGACAAATTACTGCAAGTAGGGAGTCCAATCTCTATACCAGAACTGGAAACTTGAAATCTCTCAAGATTGGATTTTTAACACACTTGTTCTGGTTTAATTAAAAGAATAATGAGATATTTCATGGATGTAATTCTAACTCACATTTGAGAATGGATTAAACTGATTCTTATTAGTAATAAAAATACTGTTAACATAGCTGAAACTCAAAGCTGAGAGGCAACTACAATAGAGACATCTGAGTGCAAAAAACATAAAAAAAATTAGACCACTAGGATATACTAAAATAAAAAATAAATAAAAACAAATATAATTGAAACAATTTATTTAGAAAATTAAAACGAAAGTGGATCTAGATTTGAAAACTTAGACTAAAAAAGACTTATTAAAATTCTAACTCCTTATAAAAAATAAAGTAAAACAAAAAGTTTTAATATTTAATAAATTTCAGACTCATTACCCATAGTATATTAATAAATATCTTTACCATTGTACTATTTTTATATTGGTGATCTAAAATTGTCCCAAAAGTACATACTACAAAACAGGTGATTATATAAAACTATACTCAATATAGCAGGTCATTATATAAAACTATACTCAATATAGCTAGCAAGTTGGATTGGGTAAATTCATTTATTTGAAATCGTTAGTGATTACTTATGGGTGAAGCTATTTCCGATAACATTTTTTATTTCTTTCATAATTCCAAATCTAAAAAACACTCATGACTTGTTTTTACTTTTTTGTCCTCACTTTATTTTTTAATTTATAATTTTGTGCCATTAACTATTCTCAAACACTAATATCAACAACCACAAGATTAAACCCAATTGAATCCAACATATATGCTTTACCTTATAAAATTAAACCTTAAAAACAAAAAAACTCTAAACTTGATAAATATTATCCATGAAAGAGGACACTCAAACCAAAGCTTTAACACCAGAGAACATCACACAATCAACCAAAAAGATAATTTAATATTGTTTTCAAGTTGTATAACTTGAAAATCTGTCTTAGAAAAAACCATTCTATAACAAATAATGATTTCTGCAGTTTTTAACGACGAACACTTGATTCCGAGGTGGTATCTCGGGATTAGGTGTTTTATCCGAGGTGTTTTATAAAACACCTAATCCCGAGATACCACCTCGGAATCAGGTGTTATGTGAAAAAATAAATGATTTCTAGATATCACCTCGGAATCAGGTGTTCTTTGAAAAAACAAGTGATTCCTAACTCCCACCTCAGAATCAAGTGTTCTTTAAAAAAACAATTGATTCTTAGCTACCACTTCAGAATCAGGTGTTCGTCGTTAAAAACTGCATAAATCGAGATGGAGTGGCTGATGTTTGGTGAAATTGGATGGAAAATGATAGAGAAGTTAATGAAACCTTTGAACCTATGAGTGTTTGGTCAAGAACTAAAGAAAATGTTATTATGATGAAGGAAAAGTTAATCTTTGTATTTTCCTTAAGGAAGAAATACCAAAATGAGGCTTTTATGAAATAATAAATGTTATAGAGGAAATGTTGCCCATTATTTATAATTAAAATATCAAAATGAGGCTTTTATGAAATAATAAATGTTATAGTGGAAATGTTGCCCATTATTTATAATTAAAATATCAAAATGAGGCTTTTATGAAATAGAGTAGCCCATTATTTATAATTAAAATGAGAATAAGAGTAGTAAAGTGAAAGAAAATAATTATATATGGATAAATGTTGTAAGCTTTACCAACTACGTATAAACAACCTCAAAGAAATCTTACCTATTTACCTATTTACCTATTTAATATTTGATACATTGTTTATAGAAATTGCTTAAATTCATACCTTGGTGGAATTTGAGTTAAAATGGTATGGCATGCCATAGTAAGGAAATTTCACTTTATAAGAAGTGTGGATAAAACGTGTAGTCCACCCGCCAATCAAAACATAGAGAATCGCAATCCTTCATCATCATCATTCATCTCTTGATTTTTTATATCTTGTCAAACATTTCGTGCCCACCAAACGCCTCCTTTCGCCAACAACGCGCCTCGTCCCAATTTCCTTTCGACAGCCACAGATCCTATTCCCTCTCCGGTTTCCAATCTTATCTAGGGCTTAGGATTTTGGTGTCTATCATGGCGGTTTCCAATGGTTTTAAATTGGAGGCCTTTTTGTTGAATCCGTCCTCTTCCACATTTACTCATTTGGCACCTCAACAGCTTCGTCTCTCCAACATTCCCAATCGGGCTAGGAGAGCTGCGGCGACTCCACGAGTGAGGTGCGATGTCTCTGCTTCGGCGACTCAACCGAACGATCCCGTCAATTCCTCCAGTCTCTCTGCTCTCGAGCAACTCAAGATCTCCGCTGCTGACAGTGCGTTTCTCTCATTTCTTTCATCAATTCATTTTCCAATTCACGCGTTCGATTTTTTCTTTTCGCGTCTTTTGAATGTCGGGTTTGATTGAATCTTAATTTTGTGAGTTGACATTTTAGTTTAGCCTGGTGTGTTTTATGATTCTTGTCTGAAAACAGTTTATTAGCTGTTTTTTTTGTTATAGTTTTCTTTCAATTGGGTTTCTTGCTATATTGTACTTGTTCGAAACATTTTAAACTATGATGCCTTCACATATGACATGGTTGCTATGCTGCCCCTTTAGTTTCACATCTACTTTCAGTTCTTTGTTATGTTCTTTGAATATGGTGTATGTAGTCTGATACAGACAAATCTTGTTGCTAGTTTGTTTTTTACTTGTGTCATTGATATATCTAATGCACTGCTTTTCCATATTGTCTGAACTATGACAACTACATTTTTTTACATCTGCTGAATTGGTGATTGATGGGATAAGAACTGATTAGTCACTGGAATTGGTTATGCGTATAAAAGTGACAAATCGAGACAAACAAAAGTGGCCACGTATCCAAAACGAGACCAACAAAAGTGACCGTTTTGATAAACACGGGAATGACTTTTATGATACACATGACCAATTCCAGTGACAGACTCTTAGCCTGATAGATGTGTTGCTTTTAAATTTGAAGTTTGAAGATTCCATAGTATTCTTTTCGAAAATTGTGGTTAGTAGCATTTTTGTTCTTACTCTTTTACTCTATATCTCATACGATTTGATTTTGTTTCAGGATATACAAAGGAGAGAAGCAGCATTCTGGTCATTGGGCTTAGTATACATACCACACCGGTCGAGATGCGTGAAAAACTTGCAATCCCAGAAGCTGAATGGCCTCGAGCTATCGCAGAGTTATGCAGCTTGAATCATATCGAAGAAGCCGCTGTCCTCAGCACCTGCAACAGGATGGAGATATACGTTTTGGCTCTGTCGCAGCACCGTGGAGTCAAAGAAGTGACTGAATGGATGTCCAAAGTAATTATCTTTCTTTTGACTCTTGTTTTTGTATTATTGGTTCTCCCTGTTACTATCTACTTCTGCCTCTTGATTTGTGGACTTTGATAGGGTTTTTCCGTTTTTAGTGGTATATTGAACGACTGAGGGTGAGCATAAACCGAAACGAACCCGAAACGGTTGGTCGGGTTGGTTTTAGTAAAGGTTGATTCATTTTGGTTTCGGCCAAGGGAAAATCGAAACCAAACCGAACCGACCAAAACAAAAAATTCTGAGTATATTTGAAATACAAACTAAATGTTTTGTATGAGTATAGGTCTATATTTGAAATCTAATTGTTAGAGTTTGATTCGTGTATAACCTTTCTGGACAGAATAATTTGCTTATAATTTTTAGTGACCTTTTTTTTCTCCTAGATATAAGCTTTTCTTCGTCCAAAAATGTTACAAAACCGAAAAACCAAAATTGGCAGAAACCAATCCTTAATCAAAACGGGTTGGGTTGATTATTTGGCCCTATGAACCAGTCTGTATTGATAAATGATCATGATTTTGAATTATTTGCTCTTTCGTTTCTTCTTTTTTAATATTAACTTCACAATACTCATGCCCTGATATGATCCTTATGTTTATGTTCTAAGCAAATATTGTTTCTGTTGGCAGACGAGTGGTATCTCTGTTTCAGATATATCACAGCACCGATTTTTACTATACAACAATGACGCTACTCAGCACCTATTTGAAGTCTCAGCTGGTCTGGATTCTCTTGTCCTAGGAGAAGGTCAAATCCTTGCGCAGGTTAAACAAGTTGTAAAAGTTGGGCAAGGAGTCAATGGCTTTGGAAGAAACATCAGCGGGCTGTTCAAGCATGCAATCACAGTTGGAAAGCGTGTTAGAACGGAGACAAATATAGCTGCCGGGGCAGTTTCTGTTAGTTCTGCTGCCGTTGAACTGGCCCTAATGAAACTTCCAGAGTCTTCACTTGTATCTGCTAAGATGTTGGTTATTGGAGCAGGCAAAATGGGTAAGCTTGTGATCAAGCACCTAATTGCAAAAGGATGCCCAAAAATAGTAGTTGTGAACCGTAGTGAAGATAAAGTTACTGCTATTCGCGACGAAATGAAGGGTGCGGAAATCATTTACAAACCCCTTGATGATATGCTGACGTGTGCTAGTGAAGCCGATGTAATCTTCACCAGTACAGCGTCGGAAACCCCACTGTTCTTGAAAGAACATGTTAAGGATTTTCCATCCGTCAGCCAACAAGTGGGAGGTGTGAGGCTCTTTATCGATATCTCGGTTCCGCGTAATGTTGCCTCATGTGTTGCGGATATCGAAGGTGCAAGGGTTTATAACGTGGACAACCTTAAAGAGGTTGTGGCTGCTAATAAAGAGGACAGGCTTCGCAAAGCAATGGAAGCTCAAACCATAATTTCTGAGGAATCAAAGCTATTTGCTGCTTGGCGCGATTCATTGGAGACTGTTCCTACCATCAAGAAACTAAGAGCTTATGCTGAAAGAATTCGAGCTGCTGAGCTTGAAAAATGTTTATCAAAGATGGGTGATGACCTTGATAAAAAAACAAGAAGAGCCGTTGATGACCTAAGCCGTGGTATTGTTAATAAACTTCTTCACGGGCCAATGCAGCACCTCAGATGTGATGGGAACGACAGCAGGACTCTAAGTGAGACCCTCGATAACATGAGTGCTCTTAACAGAATGTATGGTCTAGATACCGATATATCTATCTTGGAAGAAAAGCTCCGAGCCAAGGTGGGACAGAAGTGAAAGCTCAAGAGGCATATATCACTTTCTGATAACAATTCGTTGAAATCGAATTCTGAGTTTTCCAATTTTGTTATTGCTGTATAAACCATACTTATTCTGAGTTACTTCCCCGGTTCGTGTAAATTTATTAGTGGTCATCCCGTTAAGCTGGATACAGTCGAGCAATTATAAGGCGAGCTAGACCCGTGTGCCGATTTACAGTAGAGTATATGTTCTGTATCAGTATACTGTTAATTCTTGTAATTAATTTACCTCAATCTTTTTATTTATATTTCTTAGTGGTGTTAATTTACTCCGATCATCAATATTAAACCTAGCTACAATACCAAACAATGCACAAAAGTATTATTATATGCCATTATTGAAAAGATGTACAGCAGTTAGTAAATACATTAGTATCTACTACTACTTGATTTCTTAAAAGTTTCCATAGGAAAATTGAAAGCTTCAAAGGAATACATTGTGGCCAAAGTGGCTTGTCCTACCATTTCACTATCCTCTCTTCTTGAATTTGTCCAATGCAGTCTTTACCGTAATTATCCATTTTTTTTTTGGATTCACGTCTCTTCTCTAGTCCTTCGCGACACTTTTTAGTTTATGGAAAATGCTAACCGGTGCCCTCGGGCACCCGGTTAAGGAAGGCTTAATTGTTTCTTTCGGAATGTTTTTATATTAAATAAAATAAAATAAATCAAATCTGTCCATTAAACGAGAGAATCTTTTCAGAAGGAGTAATTAAAGCATTCTTTAACGAGTGCCCGAGGGCACCGGTTAGCCAGACCCTTAGTTTATTAACTCCGTAATTTACCAAACCATGGGGTCGCATTGCTTGAAGTAACATAACATTCCAGCCACCCTTCAGAAAACAAACCATCAACCCTTTAGTTAGTAAGTGAGGAACTTCAGCAAGATATTAAGCCTTAAGCCTTCAGACCATATATCCTCTTGAGAATCAGCTTGCCATCCTCCAATGAAGGTGCAAGCCGAGTAGTAAAATCACTATGTCAAACCATGCGTCGGAAATATTGATTCAACGTAGATAATCAGAAGAGAAGTTCATATTATCAAAGTTGGTGAAGCAACAAATGGCCGGTTGGGTTGAGCAGAGGATTTTGTCGCGGAAAACTACAAGGTGGTCGCGTCGAAGTGGGCTAGCCAACCTACTGAAAATCATGGTGCACAGTTCGCTGCGACCAACCCTTGTGTTGATCGCGAAAAACATCCGTACCTTCTGAAAACTGTTGCACGACTTCGTCGTGACTAGACTAAAGCTGATCGCAACAAAATCCAGTTTGCCACGTCCAAAACAAAGTTGGTCGAGACCAATTTTAAAATAGCAGTTACCTTTTGTAGGTACTTGTTCCAACAAGCGCTTTGTCGCGACCAAAACAGAAGTGGTCGCGACAAAACCTTAAAGATTATATATTTATGATATTTTGAATTTTCAAAAAACACACCTTTTAAAGGGGCATAAACAGGAGTATGAATTTATATTTGAATGGTTATAATAATTTGAAATGGTTTAATCATCAATATAAATAGGTAAATCTTTTGAGGATAAATTACTACCTTGAATATTTAAACTTTTTAAAAATGATATTTTTCACTAAAATTCAATTTTTTTTGGTTAAATTTATATATTATTTTCAGTTTTTTATGTTGAAAGATAAAAATATGTAAGCAATAAAGTGTTCGTAGTTCCACGTATTTCAAGCTTCATCAAGCTTCATCATTATTTTCGGTGGCTATCTGACAAATTTTGATTTGATATAATTCTTAAGTTGTTGTTTTCTAACTCTATTTTCTAACGATAAAAAAAATTAGTGATCATGGAAGTGGAAACAAGTATGTTCATGAATAAAAAACAAAGTTCCATTAGATTAGTGTTATGGAACAAACTAGGAGGAAAGACAAAGTGACATTCTATACATTGGCATTCAGATATGGAGCATGCTAATGAAAAACATAGATATGCCTAAATACTGTATGACTAAATGTGTAGTTTATAAATTTTTAGTAGGAAAACTCATTCTCCCTTAAACTCTTGAATATATAAACATAGTTGAAGTACTCATGTCCGCAAATGCCGAGGAATATTCTAAAGAAATAAATTATAGTAGTATTAACATAAGGTATTTCCAACCGAGTGGAATTATGTTGTTACAGATTTGGCCGAATTGCAAAAAATTGTAATCTTTAAAGAGTGAAATTGTAAACAATGTGAAAGAGGAAGTCGTTGCAATGGTAATGAAAGTCAATATTGTGGGAGATAAGTCTTATGGTTGGTGGTATAAGACATGTTAATGATGATAAAGCTTTATTCTAATTATTTAAAATGAGTAGCAATGCATGTGAGGTGAAGATGGACAATCAAAAGTATAAGGATGTAGAAACGCAAACTTAATGTTTAAAAATTAGAAAATAATATCTCTCACCAATATTTTAAATGCTCCACGATGATAAAAAAATTTGACGTGTGGTGATCTTTTGGCTAAATCGAGAATTCGTTTTGTGTACGAATCTGGTAAACTCATTATAACCAAATATTGTATATTTGTAGGGAAATGATACTCAAGTAATCGAATGGTGAAACTATGTAGTACCAAAAGTTCAATGAGTATAATGAAGAATTTATGCTTGTTATGGTAATGCTTACTTGTTATGGCATGACAGATTTTCTCATATAGGACATATCACAATAAACATGAATTGTTAAAACTAGACTTATAAAATGTGATATAGGTTCCTATGAAAAATTTAAATTATGTGTAGAATAAAAAATAATTAAGAAGCCTTACAAATCCGTCGAAAAATGTGCGATATTGTTACACTTAATACACACTAATATATGTGAGTTAAATAATATTTTGGCGCATGGGGGTAAGAGATACATTATAAATTTTATTGATGACTCTTTTAGATTTACTTATGTATATTTTCTTAAACGTAAGGATAGGACATTTAACACGTTTAAGATCTTCAAAGTGGAAGTAGAAAATCAAATAGACACTAAGATTATAATCTTGCGTACTGATAGAGGTGGAGAATGTTTCTCGAGAGAATTTTCTAGTTTTTGTGAAGAGCATGAGATAGTTTATCAATGTTTGGGGCCTTAATAGAGGTGGGGAATATTTCTCGGGATATTTTTTTAGTTTTTGTGAATAGTACAAAATTAAAATTTTATCGAGATGACAAATGTCATGCTACTTAATTCAAAATTACTCATTAAGTTATAGGGTGATGATTTTTTGGACTACACGATCATATTTATAATAAGATTCCTCTTAAGAAATCTGGAATGTCTTCATATGAGTCATTGAAAGATATAAAACTCAATATTGAATATTTCAAAATGTGGGGGTGTTTGGTTTTTTTCAAAAACACGAGTCTAAGAAGAGTGAAGTTAGGTCATAAAGTTATAAAATGTATGTTAATTGGTTATGCGCCCAATAACAAAACTTATAGGTTATTAGATTTGGATTCTAATGTGGTATTTGGATCAAAATAACAGAGTTTTTTTAATCTAAATTATTTCATGATAATAAGATCCAAAACCGCTATAAAAAACGAGGTAAGAACTTCAAAAGAAGCAAATTTGTTGCGTAGTAACAAAAAGTACCTCATATGAGTCAAGGAAAAAAAACTTAAAAAATTAGAACCCGATTAGATAGACTCTCAAAGGATTTCCTTTGATTTGATAGAAAGAAGTTATGAAGAAATCACCTAAAAAATTCCATAATGCTTTCTTTAGAAGATGACCCTAAACTTATAAAGAAGCAATAGCATCCCAAGATCCTCCATTTTGGAAAGATGTCATAAATGATGAAATGGATTCAGTACTATCAAATCACACTTGGGAGTTGGTTGATTTTCCTCCGAGGTCAACACCAATTGGTTGTAAGTGGGAATTTAGGAAGAAATGTAACATGAACGGTACCATTCAAGTGTTCAAAGCAAGATTGGTAGCTAAGGTTTTTTGGAAAAAAGAAGAAATATATTATTTTGACACCTAGGCTCAGGTCGCAAGAACCACAAGCATTATGATGCTCTTTGTAATTTCATTGGTATAAAATTTGAAGATTCACCCTATGAATGTCAAAACAACTTTTTTAAATTGAGATCTTGACGAGAAGATTTATATGAAACAACTCTGAGGGTTTTGTACTTCTGAGGATTGAGTCTAAGGTAAGTAGCCTTGTTAAATAATTATTTGGTCTTAAACAAGCACTTTATACGTGGCATGAAAATTTTGATCATGCTATTATATCCGATGGATTTAGACATAATACGTGAGACATGTGTTTATAAAATAAGATTCTTAGTCATATAATAAGAATTATATGTCTACATTTAGATGATTTTCTTATACTAAGTAATGATATAAAATGGATTTATAAAACAAATTTGTTTCCATCTCACGTATTACGATGAAAAATCTTAAAGGAAATAAACATTATTTTATGAATTAAATTTTGTAAAAATGGTGGAGGTTATGCCATAAGTTAATCATATTATATTAAAAAGGTACTTAATAAGTTCAAACATCTAAAATTTAAAGAATTAAACGTCATTTGATCATAGTTTGAAACTTGAAAAAATGAAGGAATAAGAGTGACTCAATTAGAATATTTTAGTTTAATAAGAAGTTTAATGTATGTAGCTTTAAGCAGTAGGGAAAATATATCTTTTGCAGTAAGTAAATTAAGACAATTTTATAAGCAATTCAAGTATGAAACATTGGAATTCAATTAGAGTGGTCTTGGGATACTTAAAAAAGACCAAAGACACGTGTGTCATATATTCTAACTTTCTCATGGTATTTGAAGGATACACATATGCAAGTCAGGTCACTAGTCTAGCTGATTATAAATTGACTACTGGATGGGTGTTCACATTTGCAGGTAGTGCTATTTCATGGGAAATAAAGAAACAAATATGTACATCCCACTCGAATATGAAGTCAGAATTCATAGCATTGGCTGCAATCGGTAACAAGATTAAATGGTTAAAAAATCTCTTATCAGAGATACTATTCACCTCTAAGAGGAATATAACAATACAATACATTATGATAGTAAAAAAACATTAGGTAAGACATACATTGAAATCAACTAATTATCTAAGAGGATATTTTGATTCTCTAATATCTCCTACCTTTGGCACCGAAAAACATAATTGTTTCACATCATCAAGAGTTGTTAGGAGATATAATTACTGAAAAATCTTGTGAAGTCTGTCGTAATGATGAAAGAGGGTGAAATTGATGATCCACGAGAAGTGTTAAATAAAACTAAAATGTCATAAATAATAGAAGATTATGATTTAACAGATGGGAAATTTATAAAGATTGGAGGAGAGATCAAAGAAGAATTTAAAAACAAATCAATAAATTTTTCAAGAGAGTATATTGATGTTTTTGTATGGAACATTTCTGATGTGACTGAATTTAGTCAGTCGGGAATTTGTCATGAATTAACAATAGATAATAATAGGCTAAGACATATCCATTAGAAAATGTTTTTTTTTTTTCGGTTAAAAACTTAGAAGCTTTTGTTAAATAAGTTGATCGGTTGTTAAAGGTATGAGATATTAGAGAATCAAAATATCCAACATGTTTAGCCAACCCAGTGTTGGTTAAAAATAAAAATGGGCAATGGAGGATGTGCGTTAATATTACTAATATTAACCGAGCTTTTCCGAAAAATATTTTTCCTTTGCCTAGAATTGATCAATTAGTATATGCAATAGCTGGTCATGAGTATTTATCTTTTATGGATGCTTATTCAGGTTAAAATCAAATTAAAAATCATTTAAATGATGAAGAAAATACTTTGTTTACGATAGATTTTTTTATATTGTTACAAGGTAATGTCATTTGGTTTGAAAAGTGCTAGAGAAACATATCAGAGACTTGTTAATCATATTTTTACTAAATATTTAGGCATCAATTTGGAAGCTTATATAGATAATATGATAATAAATAATAATAAAACAAGGGAGTACATAATAACATTGTTTAAAACCTTCAAAAATTTAAGAAAATATAATCTAAAAATCCATTAAAATTTTATTTTAGGCAAAGTCGGGTAAGTTTCTTGTTTTTGTGATAATAAAAAAAATGAGAAATGAAGCTGATCCTAGTCAATTGAAAGCATTATTGACGATGTCTCCGCCAAAATCAATAAAAAAGAGTAAGTGAACAAACATTGAATAAAACAGAAGTACAAAAGTTAACGAGAATGTTGGTTGCTTTGCCAAAATCCATTTTGTAGCGTCATTAAGAACGAATTTATCATCAGTATCATCGTTTTCACCGACATCAACGTCTTTGGGCTTCTTCATGTCGACTTTGAAATGAACATTATTTTCTTTTGAGTCTTGATGGCACTATCACAAATTTCTCGACATATAGCTTGATATTATTTGGGAAGTATTTTAAAATATGGTCATGAAAACTATACTGTAAACATTGTTGTCAAATTTTTAAGATTCTTTCACGATGTTTTTCTACCAATTCTTTAGCCTTGCTCACAACTATTTCGGTTAAGATTTTCTTGGCTTCTTGGAAATTGATATCTTTATATTTATTCACATTTTCAACTTTAATTTTGAGTTTCTGATTTCATCTTTCAAAGAGGTTTATGAGAATTGAAGTGTGTAAATTTTATAATTTTTAGATTTCAAGTCACTGTCAAGCTGTACCTTTTGTTTTGGCTATTCATTCTAAATAGTTTTCAATTTTGTTGATGATTTTCTCATGTTCATAAATCTTCTTTTATAGCTCTCGTGACCCGTCTAAAAATTGTATAGAAATGATCAAACTAGTATTTAAGAACTTTATTTCATCAGGATTATTTATCTACCAATGAGAAGTATGAAGTTGAACGAGTACTGTTCTAATATATATATATATATATATATATATTGTTATTGTAAATATAAGCTATTTTTTTCAAAAAAATATAAGAGGGATAAATTATGTTGTTAGTTATAATGTTTTACTTCTATATGAAGTTCTATTTGCCGACGTTGAAGATCAACATTTGAGAGGCTTGATGAATAGTTGTTGGGACACTGGGTGATAAAACGACGTATAAATGATTGAGTTTCTATTAATGGTGAATTATCTACAATCAATTTTATGAAAAAAATGTTTTTTTAATAATAAACATCCTGAGATGAAAAATATTAATTATGAAAAAAACTTAAGAATTTTAGTACGAATACATGGATTAATTTGATCTATAAGCATGCATATTGGTATTAATTGAGAAACAAGAAGGTTGGAAACAAGATTTTTGTTGGAAGTAAAGTCTTCAATAATCTTCTTCTTTTTGTTGTTTCAATTTTTTATGGACCAACGGTCAAAGGAGCACGACGTTTTTGGAACATCTTTACATAAGTGATTTGGCACGTTTGCCTCTTTCTACTTCTTTTTTAATTCATTCGGTTTGTTTGTTCTCTGGTTCTTTAGGTTGTTAAGATCCATACACCATTCACTTTTTTCTATAGGGAGACTAATTATACCATCTGTAAATTCTTTATCATCAACAAGAGTGTTAGTGTTAACATAATGATTTGATAAGATCGTTGAGATAATTGCGACGCGCATTTGTATTTTCCTAATTTTAGCAATAATTTAGCCTCTAAAAAATTAAATAAAAAAGTTAAGTAAACATATTAAAAATAAAACACACTTTTTGATATCCGTCATATCTAAAAAATATTATGAATGTTGGAAGATGCTAACTCCCAATCTCCGAAAACATAGTAATATTTATTTTTTCCAACTGTGATCTTGTGATGAGAGTGTAACACTACTTTTGTGTTTAGCGGTGGTAAAATAATAGAATGAAGACTTAGAGAATTTGTTAAAATAACACTCGCGCACGATGTTACAAAATTCAAATGATTTTTTTAGTGTCATAGATGCTATAATGATGCTTATAAGTGTCAGTCATCCCTTTGGGGGTAAGTTGGTATGGTATATTCTAAATTATCTGAATAAATATAGAATTTTAGGATGAAGGAAAGTACTTGGTTAGGAAAGTCACCTTCCGACGAGATGTATATTTTTACATTTCCACCAATACCTAATTTATATCAAATTAATTTTTCTTCTTCTAATTTATCTTTAACATAGACAAAAGACAGATGGGAAAACTATTAGTCGGTAAAATTAGTATTATCGCCGTCGGATTGGTGATTGGAAAAAGAATCAGTATCGGCATTGCTAAGTTTTTCTAAGTTGTGGTATTAGATTTCATTAGTAGAATCAACAAACTTAGAAGGTTCTTTTAGGTGAGTATGGTTTTCGAATTCTAAATTGGAAGGAGGTATTGAGATTTGGTAAAATTATAGTGGAGTTATATTTTCTCCATCTCTTTCTAAAGAACATAATGAATCATTTGAATCGTTCGTGCCCCGAAAATTGTTAGCCGACAAACTACAACTTGATGAACTAATATCATCGGGATTGTTTTGGTTAACAAAAGTATTGAAGTCACAATTTATCTCTTTATCCTTTGAGAGGATTACCTGGTAAATGAATAATAAAGATAAATGATCTATAATGATGCATACAGTCGTCTGGTAAATCTATTGATCTAAGTGAGTCTCATTAGGTAATTATTAAATTAAATGAAAAAAGAGTATTTTACCTAAAAGGATAATTGAAATAGAATTTGTCGTTCTAATAAGTAAGTTTAGAGAGAGAATCTAGAAAAAAAGATTTGAAATTTTAGATTTTGCAAAATGGAACAAAAATGAGTGCATTTATATATATATATATATATATATATATAAGGTGAAGAGGTAGATCGTGATTGCTAATCGTGTCCAATAAGAGCGGTTCAAATTAAAGATTAAAACTGTGAGAATCAAAATGTCAGAAGTTTATTGATTAAACATACGCATTAATGATGTCATTTAAGTTTATTTTAAAATATAGTAAATAATTCAACAAACGTGAAAATGACGCGAAAATTGTATTTTGAATATATATATATATATATATATATATATATATATATATATATGTAACGATAACTTTATCTCTTTTTGTTTTTTATTCATTAACACATATGAAAATATTTTCAATACTAAGGGAGTCCTGATAAGGTAATATATCGTTGGAGCATTATCTCCCCTTATTAAAAGTTGGGAAAGTAATCATAATCAAGGTTATAACCTCACAATACTTATGATTCAAGACATTGAGAAAAATGTGACAAAGTACTACCATAAGATTTAATTAATGGCATCAGAAAAATGGCAGAGTAATATAATAAGATGAGTGATGGTAAAAGTATCAACTAACGAATAATAGATGCCAAATAAGATCTGATTGAAGATACAAATAACTTAGAGATATTTGAATATTTAAAGAAGATGTAATATATTATTAAAATATCTATAGCAATTAAGGGGTAAAATAAACAATTTATATGTCTTTTGTAATAGATGGCTAACACATGTTATTTGGAGACACATGTTATCCTTCACTATAATTTAGGGATACAAATGTCTATAAATGTGAAGTTGAATAATTGTAAAATGGATGAATTCATTGATTAATAAAATTATTTTTGATCATCTTTAGTCTTATTATTTTTGGCATTATCTTAAGGAAGGAACCTCCCTCATCATAGACATATAAGTCTGAGACATAAGTATGTTAGACAATTAATCCAATGTGGAATTATATCAATCTCATACGTACGTTGTAGTGAGAACTTAACGAATCCGTTTACCAAACCATTAGCTTAAAATTGGTTCACTTTACATATCGAGGGATGAGACTAAAAATATTAAAATAATATTTTACAAACAATAGAAACCTGATTCGGCTATAAAGAACCTAAACATCAAATTTGCAATAGGTAACAATAAGTTTTTTTTATGAAAGGTTCAACATATACATAAATTAGAGTTTTATCCAGTGATGTTTTTTAGATATGTTGGTCATTACCGTGGAAGGATAAGTTCAAAGGAAATTTTAATACAATTTGGTATGCATGCGAGTTGTGTTTCTAAATGTAACAAAAACACAGTAAGAATTGTACTTATAAGAATCTAGAATGGTGTTACCTTTCATGAGAAAATGAGTTCCTCTCAAGTTATAATTTTTGTAATGGATAGAGCCCACAACCAAAATAGTGCTTAAGTGTAAGATGGACAAATTTTTCGATAAACAAATTGTGTGTGTGAGATCATCAAATGGGAGGTTGATTTAAAGTTACGACTATCAATATTTTTCAACTTAACTTTGCTATATTTCCACTTAAATAAAATCCAAATCAGAAAGATATTTTTATTTATGCGCAAGTGTTATCTCAAAGAATAGATAAGATAGTACATTTAATAAATTAGTGGATTAATAGAAATGTTGATCAAATATGACTCATTTGAAGAAGAGTTCAGGTCATTGAAGTAGTTGATGCAACAAGTGAGGATTATGTTGAGCTATAGACTTCACCACGATAAAATACAGGATGGGTCAACGCATTGATCGTGGTGAAGTCAAGTTTTCTACCCTAAAAATAAAGCTGGTCACGACCAACTTCAGAATAATAATTAAATTTTATAGGTAACTATTCGAATGAGTGCTTTAATGCGACCAAAGCAAGGTTGGTTGCGACAAATCCGGAAGGGTTGTGTTCTTATGAAATTCCAATTTAAAGAAACACCTCTTGAAGAGGTGTGACTTTATCTATATAATTCTGAATGATTATAATTTTTGGAAGGTTTTAATCATTTCTATAAATAAATAAATCCTTGAACAACAAATTTATAATCTTGAATAGTCATAAACTCTCTCTGAATTCATCTATTTTATTTAAATTCAAAACTTTGTCAAACTTGAATATGACTTTCCAGTTGCTTTTAATTTGATTAATAAAGCTTGTTATATCCCAAAAGAACTACCTAAAAATATCTAAGCAATAGATTGATCAAAATAATTCTTTTTGGAAATCATAGTTCTACATGTATCCATCTTCATCATTATTTACGATAACTTTTCAACGAATCTCCGATGAACTTTGCCTTGGTATAATTTTGTAAGTTGTTGTTTCCTAACTCTAGTTTCTAACACCATATATGATTGGAATTCCATGACCACCCCAGTAAAAAATTAACACCCACCATTAGCACTTGTTGAAAGGTTGTGACCCATTAGCGTACTGTTTGATCGCGAAGACAACAACAAGCGTTAAGCTAACAAAAATCAGTAAAAAATTGTAGACTCATACAATGCAGGTCTGCTACGTATTAGCTTAAATTAAGTCTAAATGATCGTATTAAGTTTGATAACTTCGTAGCAGTTCGAGATTCAACAACTACAATAATAGCTTAAAAAATTATACATGTTATTTATTTTATAAATGAGAACCATTATAAGAAAGCATGTTTTTGCTATTCGTAATTGTCGTGTTCTCCATTATAATGGTCAAAATAAATTCTACCATCAAATAAAAAAATCGTATTTTCTATACCAAATTTTACAATTTATTTGACAAAAAAAGTATTCTACAAGAAAAAAAATAACATTTCGCAAGACGAGTGATGGAAAGTATCTTGCAAGACACATGATGAACATATTGTAAGACATATATGCTATTATAAATAATAATTTTTTTATAATCATCTATTATATAAATACAAAAATAATGTTATAAACAACTATGTTCAATTAATTATTTTACTAATTTTACTATTCAGATCATATTATAACGATTGGAATATTTTTCGGCGCCGTTGATATTTATTTGTCGTATCTTTTTTATAATAGTATAAAATGATGTAAGAACATTTTCATCTCGACTCCTAACACTGAACCATTGATAGAGGTGAGAAAAACTATTAACTTCTGATAAAAATAGGATTAAAAGTTCAAGAATATTACATACTTCTTTTGGAAAAACGAATATTCTAATGTAATGTACAAGTTAAATAAAAATAGAAACAATGCATAAGATATGTTAAAATAATATAGATGATATAAAATCATAAATTTAATAGTAGTCAAACATGTTCGTAGTTTAAAAAATAAAAAATAATTAAATTAGTGTAGAGCATCAACTATTTGAGAATTACATTCGAACATGAGTAAGGACTTTAATAAAATTCTATACAATATTTCTCATATTATTTCTCCTAAGTTGATTATTGTTTGTTTGAGGTTGTTTTTATCATATATGTTTTATAATATCATTAGTGTTTTTATGAGGACACAAATTTATTTTATCTTTTAGCATACAGATTTAGATTTCATATACCTAACATAATTTAGGCAACAAAATATTGTATAATTATTTTATTCATGTAATTTGTATTCAATTTTATTTTTTAATACATGATTTTGTTACGTCATTACTCATGAGATTTGATTTTGCTTTAGTAAATTGCTAAGAAAGAATTATAGAGAGAGAAAATGCTAAAGAGTTTTTAGAGAGAGAAAACACAAGTACAAATGAGTTTCAAAGTAAAAGTGTTCAACCCCTTTATTAGAGTAGTCTGGTCATGTATATAGAGGAGCCAAGACTTAGTCTCAAACTGAATCTGTTACAAAAGTAGACTAATTGCCGTTTAGTCCTTATAAATTATACAAAGTCACAAATATCCTCTAAAACTTACACCAGTCACAAATTAAAGACAAAAATTACTTTAATTACATTTAAATCCCTAGATTTACATTATTTACAAATTAATCCTTAAAACTCTATTTCCATATCAATTGCGACTTGGTATATCAAATGTGATAATTTAAAAATGGTAAAGGTAAAACTTGTATTTGTAAGTTTTGATAGGTTTGTATCTTGCTAATAACTAGTTAGATAATTTCAATTTATTTTTGAACAAGCCAGTAGTTTTCATGAGAAATTACAATAAAAATTGACTTGATAAATAATTATGTTCACTTGAAATTGGTCAATAAATGACTAGTTTACTTGTAAATTATTTAAAGTTCATTGGCCAATTATAAAAGATATTTAATTTTATAATTTATTATTAATAATTATACATTTCAGACATTGCTTCAATAGACCATATTCTTACACATTATATATTTTTAGATTTTAATATTAATCATCACATGTAATATTTTTATTAGTGAATCAAATTATACGATTAAACATATGTTGATGTTTCAATAAACTAATTAAAATTCAATATGTATATTTATTTATATAATCATATCAAACTTTTCACTCCATAACTCATAATTCTACATGAACCATTACCAAACAAATCATAAAAATATAAAAATATTATGGATTTTAGACAAAAAATAATATCTTATAAAGACTGATTTTAAAATCAGATTGCAGTCAAATGGAGCACATATTCTTCAATATTTTGATGTAAAAATTAACTGACATTTTAGACAAGATGATATCAAACCACTGAACATATTTAATATGAGAGAGTTCGTTGAAGCAAAGATGCACTGAAGATCACTATTTGTATCGTATTTGTATGTTTTATATCCAAACAAACACCTAACAAACATGACTTTTAGCAATTACAAAAATAGTTACAAATAAATTTGAATTTTTGAAGTAAAAAAAAAGGAATAGTGTGATGGTTTCAACTGAGATGAAAAAATTATTATCAAATATAAAAGTTTTCAAATTTTTTTCTTTCTATAATAATAGTGCTATTTTATTATCATATTTAAAATGCTTATTTTATATATATATATATATATATAATTTAGATGATGTTATATTATTTTTATTCATATGTTAGGTCATTTAAACAGAAACCATTATTAAACAATCAATTTTAAAAATATATTGTATAAATGATATCGTCTAAAATAATTTTCTTAAAATAAAATAGAATAAAAAAACATAAGACAAATATTATTATGAAATACAAGTGATTTATATTAGATTTTCATAACTTATAACGTATGTTTAATATAAAGGAGATCTACGCTGAAAAGTGTATTAACTTGTAATTGAAGACTCTATAAAAAGTTCAAGATGTGCAAGATTATACGAAACAAGATTGACTATAATAACACATGAATTAATAAGACTTAATATTATAATTAAATATTAACGGTATAAATAGTTATCAATAAAAATTCTAATAATAAATTATTATTTTCAGACAAAAATATAGCATCCGGTAAAAATGTAATATTTTTTGAACATATTATAGATTATATGATTGATTTTTACGTACCTGATGCAATGTATTGGAATAATATAATTATTTTAGAAATTTTATCAAACATTTTGGAATCTATATATATTATAGCATCATAGACTAGTTTGTGGATTTAATACTCACTTTTATATCTGTACAAAATTAGTTTTATGTTTTACTTGTCCTTAGAAAAATGGTAAATGATTTCATAAAAAAGAGTTGAATATTATTTTTCAATTATTGTTACAAAAATTATTATAATATTTTTAAGTTTTTCTAATTTATAGTTGAAAATGTCTTATTTTTATTAAGTTAAAAAAACCATATTACATTAAATATATTCCAATGATTGTTGATAATATCTAATTGTATGATGATTTTATTTATTTCAAATTGAAATATCATATACGCTGATAAGAAACCGTATGTAGTTCGAACATCACAGCTACTACTTCTGATAACACCATGATATATTTATGACTCGCTAACAATATATATAATGTCTCAATGAAATAATTTTTAAATTCATTAGAATGTAATGTGTATAATTAATATTGTATAATATATTGAGTATTTTAAAAACAATGTGTTTACTTTTATTTATATGTTATAAACATATAATGTACTTTTCCTCATTAAAAACTTCTCAGTTGAAATATATTATCTATTATTACTATATAAAAAATTACTACATAGATAGGGATGATAAAGTTAGTATGCCCTAACCTTAACATATAAAAAGTTGGATACGAGTATTAAAATTATAACTCGTAAATAGATTATGTCGGAAATTTTTAATAAAAAATATTTGTTCGGACCGGCCGACCCCAGTGTACTCTATCAGTCCTGACAGTATGTACGGGTATAGGAGAACTTCAGTATTTAACGCCAGTTTCTGAACAGTCTTCTCTAAAATCAGATTCGCATAACTATTTGAATCGATTACAAATTTGCAAATTCTTCCTCCAATTGTACAAGTAGATTGGAAGATGTCGATGTCGTTCTCTATTCTAGTCCTTAAATCAAGAGGTACCCAAAACATGATTCTTGTATCCGCGTAGTAGAAATTGCTGGCTCTGATACCGACTGATAATGTGGCGGAAGATTAGAAGAAATAAACAATAAATATGAAACCCTAACCCTAGGTTAGAGAGTAAAATAGACTCGCAGACTGAGAGAAAAATCTCAATTTTTATTCATCAAAGTCTAACCGTAAAAGTAAGGTCTGAGACGCCTTAAATAGGAATCGCTGAGATCTCTAATAAAAAATATGGACACAAAATAAACATAATAAAATAATATCATATTAAATCTGAATGTAATCATATTTAGTTTGTTATCTTAAATATATCATTAGAGTATAAAATATAAAATAAATTAAATTAAAAATTTAAATAGATTTTTGTAGAGATCTTCCGCCTACATCAGTTACATAGTAAATGAGAATGAGATCGAAGCTGATTAAGATAAGTTGAAGGCTTTGATAACTATGGATCTCTCTCGGTCAATTAAGGTAGTACAAATTCTAACGAGAATATTAGTAGCTTTAAACAGATTTATATCCAAATCTTAAAATAAGTGTGCTTCATTTTTCAAGCTTTAAGGAAATATAACAAGTTTTGTTTAGCATATAAGTGTGATGATGCATTTTCCAGAATCAAAGAACATTTATCTTCTGTAGAGGTTTTGACTAAGCCTATTTCAAATGAGAAATTGTTTCTTTATATTGCACTTTCAGATTTTATGGTGAGGGTGGTTTTAGTAAATGCAGTTTCTTTAAATAAGTGTATTATGTGAGTAAATGTCTGCTAGATTCGGAATAAAGGTATTTGAAATTGGAGAAATTGGCTTTGGTCTTGGTCGTATTTGTTTGGAAAATGCTTAATTAATTCAAGCTCATTCAACCATAGTTTGAACTTCATTCCCATTGAAGATAATTTTGTAAAATCCAGATGTTTCTGGAAGGATGACAAAGTGGTATGTAAAATTGGGAGAATTTGATATTGATTCTACATTACGGACGACAATCAAAGCTCATGCTTTAGCTGAACTTTTTGTTGAATTTCATTTGAAGGTCGGAATATAAGGTGTTTGACACATATAGAAAGAAATTTGTGAAAGAATGGTTAGTTCGAACTGATATGGGATCGAGTATTTTGTGATCATGAACGTGAGTTCATCTAATGGATCTGACGGGGGAGGCTATGTACCAAGTAATACGATTTGGGTCTAAGGCATCATATAATGAGGCAAAGTATGAAATAGCTCTCGTTGGATTAAGACTTGCAAGAATTTGTGGGACCAAAAGAGTACGTTCATAAAGTGATTTGCAACTGTTTGTCAACCATATATTTGGATTTTCTAAAGCAAGAAAATATCAACTTGTAATATATTTGAGAAAGTTAAACGGATTGGCTATGATTATTGAGAACATTACGTTTGATCATATCCCCTGAGGTCAAATTTATATCATTGACTCTTTAACAACAGTTGTATATTCTGAAAGATATCCATGAATTCTGACACATGAGGGCCCATATACTACAACAAAGTCCAAACACTGACAATATTCCGAGGATCTTTTCTTAGTTGCAGAGGAAGAAGAGCGGCATTGGTTGTTTAACTTCAAATACTTTTTGGTTAAGGGAACACTACCGGTTGACAATAAGTTGGCTCAAATGTTAAGGTTTAAAGCACACATACTTACGGTTCTTAGGAATTTCTTATACAAAAAATCTTTAAGCCGATCATTTCTACGTGGTTTGGGTAGAAATGAATCCTAAATGGGTTTGTCTGAGTTACACGACGAGAAGGGTTCCGCTCATTGTGGATTCAAAACCTTGACAATGAGAGTACTGTTGGAAGGATATTATTGGCCCACAATAATGTTCGACGCTAAAAATTTGGTCTGAAGCTGTGATATTTCTCAAATATTTGCTAACATAATACATATACCAACGGTGCAATAAGATTCTATTTATGAGACACTCTTATTTGATAGATGGGTAATAGATTTGGTACATCATTTTCCAATGGCTTATGGGGGCGTCAGACCATTATAATTGTTGTTACTTATTTTTTAAAGTGAGTAGAAGTCGAGCCTTTGTTTGAGACGAGAGCTAAGTATGTTATCAAGTTTATTCTGTCAAATATTTCTTGTAGGTTCGGGGTTCCACATATAATTACTACCAATAATGGACCATAATTTAAGAACAAATAAATGAAGATTTTTTGTTCTTAAGCAACTTTTTTAAACACCTTTTCATTTTCAAGAAAATGGAAAAATGGAAGTTACTAATAGAACTACTTGGAATTTTTAAGCATTCCCAAAAATAATATAGCAGAAAGGAAGACGTGGATTTTTTTGACACAATTGGTTTTGCTATGAATTGCTCCATCGGAAGTTCAAATTTTAAAAACCTCAAGGTCATGATATAGAAAAAATGTAAATCATATGTTGGGTCTGGCTTGGCTCAAACACAACTCGGTCAGTTCGAAATACTGAACGATTATGGGGCCTAGTGGAAATCGAAGACCCCAATTTTGAATCTCTGGATAAATAATTAATTCATCTGCATGGCAAGATAAAGGAGTTTCTTGGATCGTGGGTAGGTGAATTGAGATGGATTTAGGATTCCTCATTTTATTTGAAGATTATGTGCATCAGACTCTAGAAAATACTCATATTGCACTTTGTTAAGTGCAATAATTTACTCCAAGAGTACTTATTGAAAATTCTCAATAAGATTGACAGCTAACTCAATCAGAAGTGTAACAACTTCCTTCACATTCTTTTTATTTTCCTTTGTTTTCTTTTTCAAAGCATCGCTTTGAGAGTTGGTTGTGTTGGTGTCTTTGATTATCTTTATTTTTAAGTCAAAATTCGTTGTTGAATCATGACTATTAACCTTCTCTAAAGATTCATCTTGCAAATGGGAAGGGGTCTTCGGTACACTCTTCTTTCCTTTACTCAAAGTAACCATATGTGATTCTTTAATTATCGTAATTTCTCCTTTTGGGGTATGATTAGTAGGGTTAGTCTTAACTTTCTTGATTTTGACTCTTTCAACATGTTTTTCCTTGAGGTTTAGAAAATGAGGATTTTTCGAATAAGATCTGAGGTTAGTAGATTAGGATTGTTTTTTGGTAGGGGGTCAAAGACCATAGATGAAATTCTAGACAGTTTGTAGAGGTTTATCAGACATTATTCTTGCAGCTTCTCTTTAGGAAGATTATTAGGAAATGGAGCCAATCTCATACATAAACAAATGAGAACCAACATATTAAAGTAAAAGTGTGTCAGACAAATACGAAAGGGTAGCTTTAGTGATGCGAACGTCATTGTTATGGTGTTTTTTGGTGAAGTGTGGCTGAGAAATTATTTTTTCGAAAGGAGGTTGGAGTAGCTCACTTTCTGATTTATATCTCTAGATCTTGTTAAAGTGAAAATTAATCAAATAAGAAGTAGAGTAAATGGTGTAGAAGTTTAATGGGATTTTCAGAGAGGAGTTGAAGAGTCTCCTTATTTACCCAAACATGTCAACCCTCTAAACTTAATAGCTACTTGATGAGACCATTGTGGTTTGACAGGTGTCAAAATGTGTCAGAGGAAAAATATCGCCCTCTACATAAGTTACAAAACTAAGGATATCACTCCTACATAATTCTGAGGTGGTTTCGTTTATCATAAAATTAAATGTATCACTCGTATAGAATTACAAGGTGGTTTCATTCGGAGATACATTAGGTTTAGTCATTCATCAGATTTCTTCGCAATGACTAGAGGGCTATGATCCCTTGAATTCATCTAGATTTGGTTATAACCAGCAAAATCGTCCATAAACGAGAGAATTTCATTACCCAATGTCGAATATACAAGTTGATCTATTCTTGGAACTGAAAGCGGATCTTTCGGGCAAGCTCGGTTCAAGTGAGTAAAATCTATACACATTCTCCATTTTCCATTATTTTTCTTCATAAGTACGAGATTTGTTATCCACATCAGATATTTTGAGCCTCTTTAATGTGGCCCACTTTTGATAGTCGGTCCACCTCTGCCACCATCGTCTATGATTTCTCAACATAAAAAGCTCTTCGTTTTTGGATGATTAGTTTAAAATTTGGATTAACAGATAAGCTATGAAAATATATTTTTTATGGAACTCTCAGAACAAAAATACTTAAGTTTCTTTACAGGTAATCTATCAAATGCTTCCTCACTTGTGGTAATAAAAATGTTCATATCCTCAAACTTATTCCATTCAGAAATATGTATATCTTTATATTTTCATCTATTATTAGCAATCCAAGGGTCTCTTTCGGGTCATCTATCATTTCCAAATCTGAGGCAAACCCCTCTAATGCTATTTTTGTATCTCTTTAACGCTGTCAATCCACTTGGTGTGTAGAGATGTTGCATGACATTCTCAGGCCACTTACTAACTATTCTGAACCGTTCCTACATGATCTCCAACTATATATTTCAAACAGTACTGGACTATAGAATCTATGACATGCATTCTTGACAAACATGATCTTCCAAAGATTGCATTGTATGTCGTTGGACTATATACTATCACAAATAATACCCACACCTTATTTTCAAACGGTTCTCTGAATTCTCCAATAATATTAGCTGTCACACCAGTTAAAGCCAATTATCGTTTGCTCTGACCAAAAGATTACCGGGTGTACATGTATTTTTCATACATTGACAAGAATAATACATTGACATAACTGCCAGTATCAATGAGTATTCTTTGGATTTTACTTCCTGCCATCTCTACTTCAATAACAACTACATCTTCATGGGGTCCATCAACACCCTTCAAATCATCATCAAACATAATAAAAGGTAAAGAACTCTTCCCATAAAGATGATTTATGATATCACCAACCATCTGTGTTGTTAGACTTTAAATATGCCTATTTTGAGATCTATTAGTATTTCATGCCATAGTATGACCTCCAAAATTAGCTAGCGACTCAAAATGCTCAACAGACTTTGAACCCGGCTTACTGGTTTTGGTTCATTCACCACCAACACAACCCTTCGATCCAAATTAGGATCAATGTGCTCTTTACATACATCAAAACATCTATTGATCTAGTTATTATCATCATATTTTCTTTCTTAGAGAACACATTCACTACCTGTCACGATTGTTGGTTTACGTTCGGAACTTGTTGAGACCCAACTTGCTTCTTAACAAACATTGTCAACTTTTCATTCTTAATCAATGTCTGAATTTTCTTATGTAAATCTATACGATCCGCGGTATTATGCCCCAATATCATTGTGGTATTTGAAAATTTTAGTATCCATTTCTTTTATGGGCTTAGCTATAGATGGAGGCTTTCGAAATTGAACATGATTTATGGCTTTTCTGAAAATTATCGCTACATTCTCTGTCAAATCATCATAATACTCTGGCCAAATCCATTGGTTTGACCTAGGATTTTGTTGATGATAAACCAAAGTTGTCACTTTGGATGGTCTTGAAAAAAAGGGTAGATTGCTTGAAACCCTAGGTCGGATGGATGCTTGTAATTTAGATTCTTGATTATTCAAACTTCTCTCCTACTGTACTTTCCTTTGTATCGAACCTTGCCAGTACTATACCTTTTTTAATTTATCAACCTTGATATATTCTTCCACCTGAGCCATTAAAGCTCCAAAAATAAGCTCACTCATCCTTGTTGTTACAGTATCCAAATCTTTATAGAGCAACCCTTGTCGATAAGCAGCCCACGCAACTTGTTCATCACAATCATCTAACCCAGTTTTGGTAAGCAGAAAAAGCTTAGTGTAATCCTTCAAAGTTTCTCCCATTACTTGCTTGCATTGAATAATAGTATCCTCATTTGCGCCTATTTTCTTACTTCCAACAAACTTCATTTGGAAAGCAGCATAAAGCATCACAAAGTTAGTTATTGATCCCTTTGGAATACTATTATACCACTTCAAAGCAATGTCATTAAAACTCTGTGAAAAAGTTCGGCACAACAACTTATTGCTATCGTCAAGATTCATCATGTAGTTCTTAAATTATTTGATGTGATCATTATGATCATGTATTCTATACAAAATTTCCATTTTTGCAATATCAACACAAGCACTATAGACTTGACTTCAGCTGAAAAGAGAAATGTCCTCTATCCATTCCTTGTATGTATTGACTCCTTCTTATACCATCGTTTGTAATCATATAAAGTCCATGTTCCGAAAGGTTCGTGAACTGATTAGTAAAATTATAGTCAAAATTTGGGTTTTCAACTACATGTAGAGATTCACTTTGTTTCTTAGACCTCTATTCCCTTCGGTATCTTTGACTTCGACTGGCCCATATTTTCGAATAGTGTTTATCACTTAAATCTTTCTTCTTTGTATAACCATCAACTCATTCGGGATTCCGAGAATGCCCATCGAAATCCAAAATAGGTGATTTACTAGATTATGAAGGAATATACCTATGTTTAGATTTCCTTTCCCTTCTAGAATAACGATAGCCTTGATCCATCTAAAGTTGAGCAATCCAACGATTATCTCTTCCTCTAAGAATCTATTCACGAGTCTCGTCGAAACGACCAACTGAATTTCTACCTTCGTTCACCCTATGAACCTCAAAGCGGACCCTTTTGAGTTTAATCAAACCATATTATCCCCCGTGACGTAACTGATCATTTAACTCAGCTATTTGTTCTAACAACCGATTCCTCCGATCCTCCAAAGCTAACTGACTGCGTTGATCCTCAAACTGTGGATCGATTAGAGTTTCCCTTCGTCAAAGACATTCACTACTTCTCCCTCTGAGAACATTATTGGATCTACTTGCACTTTGGGATCCATATATCTAGGTACCAAACGTATACTTTCAATAGTTTCTGGTTTCAGATTTGATATCTAGGTACCAAGCGTACCTCCCACTGTGGTCGACATTGATCGCTTCAGATATTATCGAGAATGAAAGTTGATATTTGGTCTAAAAGTATTTCTATAAGGATTAAATGAATTACTAGAGAGAAAATGTCAAGAGTATCTTTTAGAGAAAAAATGACAAATGTTAAAGTAAAATAATAAAAATTATTCATCCTCTTTTCCAAAAAAAAAGTAGATTTATCTATAGGGGTGACAAGTTCCAAGTAACAGATTTACATTTATCCATTTGGATACTTCATCCCATTATTTATGCCAAGTAAAAACATATTCGTTACATATTGCACTTTAGTTCTTTACGCTTCTATCATGCCTAAAAAAATCTTCTATCTACAATATTTATTTATTATTTTACTTCTAAACTAATTATTTTGGCTCAGATTAATTTGATCTTTATCAGGCACTCATGTATTTTATCATTCAAATACAAAAGTCAAGCTCATAGCAAATTGTGGGAGTCGATGTAGCCATTTTTTCATAAAAAATAAATAAATTAGAACCACCTGTCTTCCATTGTAGATCGTAAAATATCAATATTAAAAGATAAAAAATGTAGCTTAAAATCCATTTCCTTAAAACAAATTCATATTAACACAATCAATTTTGTGTTTTGCATTTGAATTTCGATTTTAAAATTCTTATTCGTCGATAAAAGGTTACATATTTTCAAAGATTTATTTCATGGGGCGGATTTAGGGGGGAGATAGGTATGCCCGGGACAACCCTAAATCGGAAAAATAAGTTTAGTATAGTGGTTAAGTTCTTAAGTAGTATATTTGAGGTCTTGGGTTCAACACCTATTTGATACCCACTACTTATATTTCCCAACTTCTCTCAAATAAAAGCTTAACGTCTTTAAATTATTTTATTTCACTTCTTTACATTCTTTTACTTTCTATTTTTCTTTATATTTTTTTATTTCATTTTTTTATTTCACTTCTTCTTTATATTCTTTTTATTTCACTTCTTCTTTATATTCTTTTACTTTTTATTTTTACTATATTTTCCAACTTCTCTCAAATAAAAGCTTCACTTCTATTTTTCCCTAATAAAAGCTTCACTTCTTTAAATTCTTTTATTTCACTTCTTTACATTCGTTTACTTTCTATTTTACTCTATTTTCCCCCAACTTCTCTCAAATAAAAGCTTAACTTCTTTAAATTATTTTATTTCACTTCTTTACATTCTTTTACTTTCTATTTTTCTTTATATTTTTTTATTTCACTTTTTTATTTCACTTTTTTATTTCACTTCTTCTTTATATTCTTTTTATTTCACTTCTTCTTTATATTCTTTTACTTTTTATTTTTACTATATTTTCCAACTTCTCTCAAATAAAAGCTTCACTTCTATTTTTCCTTAATAAAAGCTTCACTTCTTTAAATTCTTTTATTTCACTTCTTTACATTCGTTTACTTTCTATTTTACTCTATTTTCCCCTAATCGTACCTATCTCTTTCCCAACTTCTCTCAAATAAAAGCAACATAAAACTATAGAAATAAAATATTAAGTTGATTCAGTTAATGAATTTTCCATTGGAGTTTACTTCGATTTACAAAGAAGTAAAATTTGATATTGGGTTTTACTTCAACTTTGATTCAACAAATCATTGAAAAATTGGGGATTTTCAAACTTACTTCAACTTTGATTCAACAAATCATTGAAAAAATTGGGAATTTTCAAACCCTAGTTTTCCTTTCTATAATAAAATTATATGATATGCATGGTTGTTAATCATTCATTCCAAATTGATTGCATATTTCATAGCAGGTTAATGATTAATGAACACGAAGATTTGCAGATGATTGATGTAATATTTTGTCCACCTGCTAAATTGTAAGATTTTTCCTTAGTTAAAGTTTACTTCGTTTTTCATTCAACAAAGCAATAGAATTTTCCATTTGGTTTTACTTCAGTTTTGATTCAACAAATCACCAAAAAAATTGGGATTTTTCAAACCCTAGTTTTCCTTTCTATAAGAAACTTATCTCGGATTTATGTAAGACTTTTATTTGTACAAAAAAACACTAGATATTTGAATTTTTGTACAGACTTTTGAAGCGAGTTTTGTCCTTACCGGTTGCTACCGCAAGTTTTGAGCGAGTATTTTCTCGTATGAAATTGGTGAAGAATGAGTTAAAAATAGAATAGTCAATTCACGATTCACGGCTTAATGATTGTTCAGTGACATTTGTGTAGAAAGAAATCTTTTCTACGGTTGATGATCTAGATATTATCGAACGCTTTTAAAGCATGAGTAAGAGAAGAATGCATTTACTTTTATAGAATATATTTTCATTTTGAATTGTAACTTGAATATTTACATATTTTTATTATGCAATACTCGAATATTTATATTTTAATGAAATTTTCAATAACATCTTTGGACATACCTTAAATTTTATTCCTGGATCCGCCACTGATAGCGGGATACCCGCTGATGCGGCGACTCGGTCACATATGTGCGAGCCAGCAGCTGATAGAATTCTTCGGTATATTCATCCACTGATCTGGTTCCTTGACGAAGATTCTGAAGTCGCTGGTAGAATTCCCGCTCGAAGTTGTAAGGAAGGAAAGCCTTGCGGATTTTTCTTTTGAACTTCTCCCAGCTGCGGACTTTATCCTTGCCTTCACGCGCGCGTTTCTTCTTCACCTGCTGCCACCAAGCTTGTGTCATACCATGTGTATAATATATGTTGGTGATACACAAATAACCCTAATATAACATAATTTTAATTTGTTTTGCATTACCACCTAGGTTTAACATAGAGTAAATTCTCCACCCAATTATCCGAAAATATATTTTCCTTCCTGCGAGGGAAAATGAATTTCGCACGTAACTTGCAAAAGAAAGTAATCTCCCTACCCATACCCAAGGGGAAGATACCTTATTTCGATATCAAGTACCCTGATAAACGATTTCGCTATTTATAGATCAAGTTTGGTTTTTTTCAAACTCTGCCTACCCTTCATCGTTGATTCTTTGCGCTTGTTACACATGTAAAAGTAGAATTTCCAATAAATTAATATTATCTTATCCAATTAAATTACGGAACTATCCCGTTAAGAATATCAAATCAAGTATAAATAAAGATTAATGATCAAAGTTGTAATCAGTATCAGTTATATATTTTATTCATCAAATAATTATGTCTTTCAATTAATTAATATTATCTTATCCAAATAAGTTAGGGAACTATCCCGTTAAGAGTATCAAATCAAGTATAAAATAAAGATTGATTAATGATTATAAGTTATAATTAGTAGTTATATATTTTATTCATCAAATAATTGTGTAACCGCCATCATTATAATTATATTATTATTTTCAAATAGTGTAATTGTATATTTAAATAGATACATAATATTTTTTTATGTAAATATTATCAAAATGTTATATAAATACAGTTGGATTTGTTATAACATGTATAATTAAAAAAAATTGAACTTTTATAAAATTTGAGCTATGATTTAAATGCAAAAACGTTCATTGGTTTTTAAGAGTTTGATACAAGCTCTCGAAATTGATGATTTCTAACGTGATCAGTCATAAGTAGGTGGTCCGGAGAAAGTTGATCTGAAGCAATCTAATTCAAAGAGAGCTTGACAGTGGACCGAAATAATTTTTTCTACTTATTAGATCTCCTATATTAATTAGATCTCATATTTTTGTTTTAGTGTATTATTTAGATTTTTTATTAATTTAATATTTAATATTACTCAGGTTTCCTATATTAATGGATTAGGAGTTTATAATAGTCGTTCATCAATGGTTTTAATTTGGAGCGTCTCATAAAAAATTAGGGTTTCCCTTAAACCTATAAATAGAAAAAGATATGCAATTGCAAAGTGTTATGCGACAGTGAGTTTGACGAGTTTTCATACGAATCATATTTCTGAGTGAGAGAAATAGCTCTAGGTCGTTTGACAGATAAGTGGGGAGGAAGATAAACACCGAATAAAGAGCTTTGTGAATCACTTCATCTTTTATGTGTGAAAGTATTTATATTAGCTAGTTGTTTATAAACGAGTGTTTATTGTTCATGGAGGTAGGATTATTTTCACAATCCAAACCATGTTAAATTTATCTTGTGTGTTTGGTTTTAGTTCGCTTTCTTCTATTTGTTCCTCATTCTCGAACATGATAAATTAGTTTTTGGAAATTATCGGTAATCACAACTCGGTTCTTACCTGAGACGAATAAAGAGATTTTCCTCAAGTGGTGCGGTGAGTGTGGAGCAACAATAGAAGAAGCAGATCGACCGCTGATCTAAAAACTAGAGAACAAATATCGCCTGAAAACTGAAAGCCACAAAGATGAGTTCCATGAATCTTACCTTAGAAAAAATTGAAGGATCAAATGATTTTAACCTCTGGAGAATTAAGGTTAAGGCCAACCTAGTACAGAAAAGATTGGATGTTGCTATCGAAGATAAATCTGCACAAATTGATATTGTGGTACAATCTAAAGCTCTTAGTGCCCTCATACTGAGCTTGGGAGATGAAGTACTACAAGAGGTATCTGAAGAGCCTACGATGCTGGCAATACAGTATCGCCTAAAAATAATTTACATGAAGATTTCATTGGTGAATATATTATATTTGAAGAACTACTCTAAATGATTTCTATGGAAAGTAGTACATAGATCCAAAGTCGCCTAGAAGATCAAATTGAATCATGCTCGACTTGAATGCATCTGGTGTAAAGGTGTAGGAAGATTATCAAACAGTAATTATTTTAAGTTCTCTTCCGAAGGAGTATGAACATTTCGTGGATACAATGTTTCACCAAAAATACTCTCTTACGAAGGTTTAGGTCAAAAGATCCTTGAACTATAAATATATTTAAAGGAAAATTTCTTCAATGGTGACATCGAAAGGCACAAACTCAGTGTGAGGGGTCGGTCAGGAATGAAAGACTTAAATAAGATGAGAGGAAGCTCTTGGTCAAAGTCCGAAAAGAATGGGACAGGTCAAAAGTAATTTGTTGGACATGTAAGAATAAATGAACTATCAGTACTAACTGTCTGGAGAAGGAAAATGACAACAACTAAAAAAGACCAAAGTCGTAGATGTTACAATGGTGTCTTATGACTGTGAGTATGTTAATGGGTTAATGAGTTCTTATTATGGCAGGTTTAAAGATATATGAGTTTTGGATCCGGGTGCGTCATTCCAAACGACTTCCATAAGCATTGGTTTGAAGACCTGAGAATTATTTATAGTGAAAGGGTCATCCCCAGAATGATTAATTATATGGTGTCAAAGGAATTTGAACGGTTCGCCTTAAGTTATCTACGGAACTTGAGAGAGTGATTAAAAATGTATGGTATATACCTCAAGTTAAATGTAATCTTTTTTCTACTGGGATGTTAAATGAGAAAGGTTTACCTATAGGGGTGGAGATGGAAGACTTAGGGTCTTGTAAGGCTCTTTTGTTGTTATGAAAGCTAATAGGACTAATGATGTGTTAGTTCTTGAGGGCTCTATAGTATTAGAATGTATGGAGTGTGGTGAATGATTCTACCATGTTATGTCATCATCGGCTAGTGCATTTAATGGAAAATGGACTTGGTAAACTAAGTAAACAACGATTGTTAGATGGCACCATAATTCATAAGCTCAGATTTTATGAAAGATGTTTTGGGTAAGAGCAAGAGGGTGAAGTTTATGCCCATCATCCAGACATCTAATGGAGTAATTGATTATGTTTATTCAGAACTTTGGGGTCCAACACGAGTACCTATCATAGAAAAATGCAAGATATTTTATGTCACTAATTAATGACTATTCCAAGAAAGTATGAGTATAATTTTGAAGATCAAAGATGAAGCTTTAGTTGGACTTGTGAACTAGAAGACGTTGGTAGAAAATAAAATCGAGAAAGTGCTGAAGAAACTTTGTACTCATAATGGCTTAGAATATATGAACAAAGAGTTCACTAGCTATTGTGCAAAGCTTGGCATTTCTAGACATTGAACCGTATGTGGGACTCCTCAACATAAATATCATCCTAAGAGAATGAATCTAATGGGTTAGATGTATGCTTTATACATCTAGAATGGGTCGAAAATTCTGGGGAATTGTTGTTAAAACGGCTACATATATCATCAGCAAGAGCTATATACGACACTTAAGTTTCTTTGTCCTCAAGAGACCTTAACTATAGAGAAACCTAATCTATAGCATTTAAGAATGTTTGGATGTGCTTCATATGCACATGTGAAACAAGATGAGCTTATGCTATAAGCATTGAACTATTTGTTCCTCGAATATCTTGAAGAAGTATTTTGGTATACGTTATGGTGCCTTGAACCTGAATTTCAGAAGGCTTTGATAATCTTGGACATGATTTTCAATGAGGAAGACATTCCATTGAATAATGATATAAAGACTCAACCTAGTAATACTAGGAAGATATGTGAAGTTGATGATGGATTTGATTTACAAATTGAAGCTGGAGAAGTGGCTCACGGTCATGAAATATGAACGAAGATCTCTCAAGAAGATGAACACTTAAATATTTTTAAATCATATAAAGGATCATAACTTGGCTGGGAGTAAATGGATATTCAAGAGAAATTCAGCTATGCATGGTGTTGAGTTATCCAAATACAAAGATATGCTCGTGGCTAAGTCTTTTACTCAAAACGAGGATGTCAATTTTAATGAGATGTTATCGCCGATTGTAAAACAAACCTTGATCGGGGTTGTGGTGTTGATAATTGCTAGATTTGATCTTGAACTAGGTCAAATAGATGTTATTATTGACTTCCTATATCGTAAACTAGAAAAGAAAATTTACATGTGTCACCGAAAAGGTTTGAAGAATGGAATTAGGCTTATGTGTGTTTGTTGAAGCATCCCCTCTATGGGTTGAAATAATCATTGAGGGAGTGAAATAAATATCTTTGATTATTTTATGAGATCTATTAAATATATTTGTAGCAACTATGACAATCGTGTCCATTGGAATATGGAAACACACATAGAAAGATAAGTTATTATTGTTGTATGTGGATGATAAACTAATAGTTTAAGAAAATAGGAGGAATGTTGAAACGATAAAGAGTCAGTTGAAACTAGATTTTTAATATAAAAGATATAAGAAAAGATAAGAGGATAATTAACATTTAATTAAAAAAAGAACAAGTTGAATGAGTATTTATTCTTATCTCAACAAGAATATATACATAAGTTCCTAATGAAGTTCTCTATATCCAGAGAAAAAAAGGTTGGAACTTCCATTGGTTCCAAATTGAAACTCTATACCATTCAAGCACCAACCGAAGGAGCAGATAAGAAGTATATGCAGGAGATACCTTATGTTTATATTGTTGGTAGCATTATATATTCTATGATTTTCACAATACCTAATCTTGCATATGGTGTAAGTGTTTTGAGAAAATTCATACCAAATCTGGGGAAGCCACATTAGCATGCACTCAAGTAGCTATTGAGATACTTGAACTACTCGGGTGATATAAGATTGTGTTATATTCAGAAATATACGGGTGATATAAGATTGTGTTATATTCAGAAATATACGGGTGATATAATGCTGAGGGGGTATGTGGACTTTAATTATGCAGGTTGCCTCGACACAAGGAAGTTTACTTCGGGTAATCTGTTTAATGTGCTTAGAGGATTGGTTAGCTTGAAGTATTATATACATAAGATTGTTGTATTATTTCCTAAGGAAGCTGATTATATACATGCAACGAAAGCCATGAAGAAAGTTATTTGGCTGACGGGATTATTGACTGAACACACTAGTGTGGAAGAAGATATAGTTTTCCATAGTAATAACATAAGTGCATCTCATTTGATGAAAAGTCTGAAGTTCCATGAGTGAACTAAACATGTAGGCATTAAGCTGTAATTCATCAAAGACGTGGTGGAGAGAGCAAGTAAAGACGGCTAAGATTTCTATCGAATAAAATCATTTGGATGCTCTGACCAAGGTATTACCGATTTCAAATCTCACGAACTGCATGAGATTAGTGCAAGTTTAGGACTCAGGTGAGCTGGTCCTTTAAGAGTATACAATATGGTACGATGGATCTTGGAGTTAGTATAAGTATATGTGGGGAATTGTTATGTGTATGTTATAAGTAACTCGTCAACAGAGGTACCGCCGAAGGACTATATGGGCATAGTTGGATATGTCGTAACATATATATATGCAAGAACTTTTGAAACTCTTATAGTGAAAATTGTGTTGTGACTTAGATGCGGAGACATCTGCTAATTCCTAAGGGTTGAGATAAGATGTCAAGAATAGTAAATTTTGAGTCGAATGAGATGCAGGCTGATCCGAAGCAGACTGGTCTGAAGCAAGCTGATCCATATTAGTTTGATCTGAAGTGAGCTGGACTAATGTATTATAGAATGAAGTTGACTCTTCTACTTTTTATGTCTTCTATATTTAATTGGGTCTCTTATTTTGGTCTTTATATACTAATTAAATTTCTTGGTAATTAAGTCTTTTATATTAATTAGGTTTCATATATTAATGCATTAGGAGTTCAAAATAACCGTTGATTAATGGGTTTAATCTAGATGGTCTCGTGAATAATTAAAGTTTTCCATAAACTTATAAATTGAAGAAGATATGCAATTGCAAGTTGTGATGCGACATCGACTATGCCGAGTCCTCCTGAGCAACATATTTCAGAGTGAGAGAAATAATTTTATGTGTTTTGAGAGATGAGTGAGGTGATAGATTAATACTGAATAGAGAGTTCTGTGAATCACGTCATGTTTTGTATCAACGAGTTATTGATTCCTTTGTATTTGAGAGTCTTTTTATAAACTACTTCCTTTGTATTTGAGAGTCTTTTTTTAAACTACTTGTTTATAAAAAAAGTGTTTTTTGTCCATATGTATGATTATTTCCACAATCTGAACCACATTAAGTTTATCATGTATGCTTGGTTTTATTTCTTGTTTTTTATTTGTTGTCCATTATCAGATATGGTAAATTATTCTTCGGACATGATCGATAATCACAACTTAATTCTTGTCTCAGAGGATCGAAAACAAAATTTCCACCACACATAAATCCATAAAATTGGTAGATAAAAAATATATAGAATAAACGTCTTTTTTGATAAATATTTAATAATCCTAAAACCACAAATATACTTACTTAATCCTTTGCTAAGGATTTTATTAAAAATATGTTTTATACTTATTTTCACCTTTTTAAAAAAATAAACTTAAAACAAAATAATTTGTTTAGTTTCATTTTTAAAATATAGTTAATGTTAAAAGAAATTATTATCTGTTGAGTATTTGAAATTTATAAATTTATGTTTTCAGATATTTAAATTTAGAGGATGCAATTAAGTTTTCGAACTTTAAAAAAATTATTATTTAATGATTTGATACATGAAATTTGGATCTTTCAAAATTTCGCAACCGAATTGTTTTTTAATTATTTAATTTTAAAAAAATTAGATTTAATCTTCCAAATATTTATTTTTTGAATGTTCATATATTTGTGTTTTTTTAACATGATAAATGATAGTGTTAAAATTATGAACCTTACAAAAAAAATATGTGAGACAAATATATATATATATATATATATATATATATATATATATATATATATATATATATATATATATATATATATATAATGTTTGGATATGATTTCGAAATTCAAACACCATTTTAAATGAAAACAAATATGTTAAGAAAAATAAAAATATGTTAAGTTTCCATTTATAAAAATTACCATCCTAAATTAATTCTGTTCTTACAAAATAGCTGTAAAATATTTTAGTTTCGCTTAAATTATTTATTTTGGATCAAATCTTTGTGACATACAAAATAAAATTAGTATTTATATAATTAGCTGATTTCACAAATTTTATTTATTCATCCGTCATCTAATATATAACTTTTTTAAAATTGATATTAATAATAGTTAAATATATTCATCAAACATACTTGTTGGAATATGGCTAAAAAAACATGTTATGATTTTGTATATAAATATAAACAATTTGATTTTTACATTTATTATGAGATTTTTGTAATATTTGTTTTTGTTGTTGATCATTTTCGCATGATACGAAATTTCGATCCCATTTAACAAATTTATCTTAATAAAAATATTCTAATAATCTATACATAGCATTTATTATTTATAAAAATTATGTTAAATAAACAAAATAACAAAGATCGAATTTTTTAAAGTGTTTTATGGCAGGCGATACTTTTGTAAAAATAATTTGATAGAGCAACAAAACAAATAGAAATATTATAATAATCTATACATAGCATTCACCTCGGTTGATTTTTTGTGGTGAATAAATATTGCGCAAAATGAATGAAAGTAATGGGCTTGCAATGGCATGGCAGGCTGTAACGTCACTTTCAAGTAGATGGGCTGGCTCATCGAAGTAAGAAAAAAAACGAGACCACTAATTAATGGTCTGTAACTTTTATACCGTATGTATGTGCCATAAAAGTCACGATAGATAACAACAAAACAAGCAAAAGGGTCGTCTGCAACCAGCTTTGTCGTCACTATATTGTAAGAGAAATGCCCCCACAATCTCAATTCCCTATCACCACCGTTACGATTGTTTCATGCATTTGGCTGCTACCTCTCTCCCCACTCATTTAATTTCTTTCATGTGCCGATAGCGATACCCTTACGTTTATTTAATGAGATGTGTACAACCATTTTAATGCTCTATAATTGTTGATTTTTTTTTTAAACAATCGGAATGTTTTATTTTTTATCTATATATCAATGTTAATATTCATTTAATAAAAATAATCATAAAAAAAATAACAAACTAGTAAATACAATATGTATAATAAAATTAATTATATGAATTTTATGTTGAATTCCGAATAACGTGAATGATTCGTTTCAAATATAAATCACGCAAATTTAAATTTGACCGGAGAATAAAAAAATTCGCAAAAGGGTTTCTAAAATAATAATTTAACAACGTGTGTGTTTCATTTGACCTATAGATTTGGCATCAAATTAATAATTTAATATTTATATATTATAAATTAGTAGAGTTAATTGCTGTTATTCTCGATGATATTAATATGAATTAATAATGTAACGAGAATTACAAATACTCAATACAGATACAAAATTGTATTAGTATTATTTGGCGGATTATGTTTTCGAATTCAACGAGAAAAACACAAATATACTTTTGAAAAATCAATTTGGTCATCCTCTTTCAAAATCAATTAAGAGAATAGTTGTCATTTTTTTGGAAGAATTTATAACAAGAGATCAAACATCAAATTCGAACAAAGAATATATATATATATATATATATATATATATATATATATATATATGCATTAGTAGATCAAAATGTATAACAATATTATATTTGAGTGATGTAATTGGCCGATAGAACTATATCTATTTTGGAATATCATGTCATCGATTTTTTGTTGGATATTTTAATACATTGCTAGACACCTAAGTTTATAACCAATTCATGAACAAAATGTTTGTATACACGGTGATTATCTCGGAAGAAGAGTAACAAAAAGTAATATATGTTTACATAAGAGAATAGATAATTAAGATGACTCTAATGATATTGAGATAGATAAATTCTTTGGTATTTATGAATTTTTATCTCCATTTTTTAAGTATGGTTGGGATGTTGTTAGAATTGATGTTATTTCTGTTGTTAAGGAGTTCTTATCACAATCCTCACTCATTAAGCAATTAAATTTATTGATTATTTTATTTTCAAAGTCGAATGATACCATTTACGTGACAGATTACAGTTTGATCACCTTGTGTAATTCACTTTATAAACCGATTAGTAAGATATTAATAAAAAGTATGGCCCCAATCTTAGATTTGGTAGTTGATAGCACTCGTTCTGCTTTTGTGCGGGAACGGTTAATGACAGATAACATTCATCTTATGCAAGTGCTGATGAGAGCGTACAATCAAAAGCGATCCTCACCAAGATGCATCATAACTTTTGAAAGAATGTGATAAAATATCCTAGAGATTCTTAAAACAAGTGTTACAATGGCTAAAATATTCCAAACAATATGGTAATAGAGCATGTCACATTTGATATTATTCAATTTTGATTATTGACATCGCTAAAGGCTTTTTAATGAGAGGAAGATGTTGAGATGATCTTCAATCACCGTAATTTTTTTTGTATGTTTTATGTATTTTCTAGACTTCTAAATATAAATAGAAAATATAGATTAAGTCTCATGTAGAATTAAAAATTCTAAAAATTACACATTTTGCTTTTGCAAATGACTAATGTTATTGGCGCGAGGGGTGGCGTCGCCGATTGAGAATCTTATGAGTTGTCTTGAAAATTTTGGTTTGAAGTTAGGGTGGCACTTGAATGAGCTCAAATCTAATATTCATAATGCACGAGTCCAAGAACATGTGATGACATATATTTAAAAAATACACATTCAGTGCAAGAACCTAAGTTGTTTATATACATTGGATCCTTCATATCGTGCGTCGCTAGAGTAAAGTTGATTCGATCGGTCCTCTATGAAATAGATAATTTTAGTTGTTTATTTTAAGCATTCTAGAAGCAGTAAAAACACACATTATTAGGTTGTGTTAAACTTTCCTTTGAAATTTTAAAATAACGTTGATTTTGGTGTGAATAATTATCGCCTGAGGGTAGACTCGTAATTTGGTTGGTGTTTTACAGTAGTATGTGGGTGTTATATGTTTAGAGTAGAGAGTAGAGAGATAATTAAGCTGGCTGGTAGTAGTTAATTCTTATTACCCATACTTAATGCAGGTGGTTGGGTATTTATACCCTGATGTTTGGGCCCTTATGGGCTTTCGGGTCATGTTTAATGGACCCGGTCATGTTCAAAGACCCATGAGCTCTTAAGTAAGAGAGCAAGTAGCTTAGTCAAGAAGTGTTTAGGTTTTTTAGTACTTTTGTCATAGTTCGAACAGTCCTATGGTCTGAGTGTTCGAAGTGATTTGTCCGGTCCGGAGGTATTGGACCGAACTGTCCTTGTCCGGGGAGCATGCAGAATTCGGACTCATCAGATTTTTTGGTAATATTTATGTTTTCCACAAGCTGAAGGTAGACTTTGAATCAAATATTTGAAATTATTGAATTGTTAATTATTTTAATTTTTTATGAAACAATGTTGTCATAAAATATTCATTGTAATTTAGTGAGTTAACCAATGATATATAAAAAATGCATCGATTATGGATGGAATGGTAAACAAACGAGATTCATCATTGTCATAAATATATTTTCTATTATGTAGGAGTTGATATGTTGCAACTTCAATAACCAATTAATTTATGAAAATATATGAGCATGACACTCAAAATACTTTAGGTTGGATGAGAAAGTGTATGGATTTTGTAAACCAAGGTCAACCTCTCGGTTGTGTTCAAGTATTATAATGAGTACGTATATTATACTAAAGAAGAGTTTTATTTTACGGCTTGGTATAAAAGAAAAACTGAAAACGAATTTAAAAACTCACATATGTTAAGATTGATCAAACATACCTCATGTGAAATGAACATCTTGAAATTATCCAAAATTTCATTCTTTGGTTGTTCTTTTACCAATGTGATTTGGACTGAGATTTGTGGCTAGATAGATATTAGGAGATCAATAAGTACTTTGGATGGTGCAATCAAGTGGCTAAAAAAATTATGCTAAATGAAATTCGTGGAAGAACATGGCAAAAAAGTGTAGGATATGTTATATATGGTCCTTCCGTAACTGGCTAATTTTATATCAAATTACTCTTCATCCAAAAAACACATGTTTATCAGATAATTGTTTTTCCAATAAAACACCACTAATGAATATATTTTTAAATACATAAAAATAAGATCTTTTGTTAATAATTCATTGTAACTTTATTTATTTTAGAAACTTGTTTGTTAAACTATCATTTTGCCTTGATATTCCTCGAGTACATGTATAACAATTTTTATTATATTTGAAATACAATAAAAAAGAAATAAATATTCTTATTATACATCGACGAATAAAAAGATTATTCTTGTTACACATCCAAACAAAAAATGAGTATTCATATTATTCAGTCAAACAATTCATGTTATGCAGTCGTCAATAATCAAGTTATTTATATTATACATATATCGTACAAACAACATATATATATTTGAACTTTGAAAAGAAAACTTATCTGCAAAATAAGTTGTTCACGATATGGAACAAAATGGTTATGGAATATTCAAAGAAAAATAATTTTTACATTTAAGACTCCATTTTTCAACTATAATAGGTTATGTAATATATTACAAAAATTGTGTATTTTAGGTTTTTTTTATATATTTTAAACCAATATATTATGTTTATACTATAATAAACCAAATCCATAATGTGGAGCAAACTATAGTAAACCAATCCATGATGTTCAAACTATTGTATGACTATAAGTAAGGATGGTAATGGGTTATCCGTGGGCCGGGTTTGGATCCGTCTTTTGAGCCCGTTTTTGGACACTTGAGCCCGAACTCAGCCTGATACGCTTCCGGGCTTATATTTTCAAACTCGAGCTCGTCCGTTCATGTCCGTCGGTCAACCCGGGCCGACCCGCGGATATTAACTTTTATATTTTTAGTATTTTTTAATATATTTTCAATATATTAATTTATTTATATATATATATATTATTGTTATTATATATAAAAATATTATTTTTTATATATTTTTATAATTTTCGTGTCGGAACGGGTCAGACAAACTAGAAACCCAAACCCGTCCTGACCCGATTGTGAGTTATAATTTTTTAATCCGGACCCGATCTGTTCTATATATTGGCCGAACAAAACTCGGTCAGGCCGGATCGGGTCGGGCCGGGTCGGACCGGACAACACCCAAATTGGCATTTGCAACTATGAGATTCTCATTTTGTTTCTTTTCATTTAGATTTTATTATTAAGATTTTTTTATCGTTGTCTTGCTTCATAAGAGTTATTATGTTTTTGGTGCATTTGTTGTATGTATTGCCACTGTTGTCAATTAATCATAAAATTGAAGTTATTATTAATGTACGATTTTATTCACTTTATTAAATATATGAACCTCACCACTTAACCTACAAAATATTTCAAAACACAACATAACCAAATTCACTATATTTAAAAACTTAATAAAAAACTCACATATACAATACCAAACACATCTATTTATTGGCTAAAAAATGTGACTAATCCTTCATATTTGTCACTTATTTCACGATGGTTCACCATTTCACTTGTGTAATAAACCAATCCTTCACATTTCTAAAATATTGTAAATATAGTCATTCACGATATCATCCAACTTTATGGCGCACAAAAACGTTTGGGCTCGCCATGTTAGTGTTTACATAGGAAACCTTGATAATAATAGTTTCAAAAAAAATTTGAAAATTATTAGTTTCATTGGAAAACGAATTCTCAATATCTTCAAATTTGATATTATATAGTAAATTGGTTTAGAATAAAAAAACTAGTGTTCAACTAGAATAAATTGATTTGGTAATCAGTGAATCTAACAGTCTGAATTAGGTGAAATGGTCAAGTTGTTTTTAATATTAATAGGTTTGGTTGAGTGGTGTTACATTTTATATTAATGGGTCGGATTTGGTAAATGAGTTTGGTAAATAGTTAAGTTAAATGGTAAATAGTAAATATGTAAATAATTACAACGTCCACGTGGCTTATTGGGTATAAAATTTGGATGACATCATGAAAAACTATAGTTACAACACTTTGGAAACATGGAGGACTGATTTTGTATACGAGTGAATGCGAGGAACCATTGTGAGACATATAACAAACGTAAGGGACTAGTTTCGTGTTTTAGTCAATTTTATTCATGTTAAACTCAACAAAAAAATCTATAATACACTTCCAAACACCATCTAACCAATTTTATTGATGCTAACTCAAGTAACACAAAACAAAATATACAAGAGACTTCCAATAATAGCCTAACAAATTATTTTTGTTATACTCAACCAAATCTAAAAAACAAACATATAAACATTTTCAAACACTATCTAACCAATTTTATATTTATTAAAATATATATATGTATATATATATATATATATATATATATATAACATTTCAAAACATATCTTAACATATTTTATTCTGCTTAAGCTCAGTCAAATCATAGAACCACACATACACACATTTTTAAACATATTTTTCTTTTTTATTTCTTATTCAACCCAAGTTAGACAAAAAAATTAACATACAACACACATCAGAACACATCTAAGTCTATTTTGTTCATGTTAAACTCAATTAAAATCATAAAAACACATGTATATTACACTTCAAAATACATCTTAGTTTATTTTTATTCTTTCTTAGTTTATTTTTATTCTTAGTATACGCAATCAAAACCAAAAAGCAAACATACATCACATCTCAAAACACATCTTAGCATATTTTATTCATATAAAACCCAATAAAAATAGACATGCATACACCACATTTTAAATAATATTTTAGCATTATTAATTTATACTTGTTCAAATTATAGATAAACTATATAACACACTTTGAATCACATCTTAGCTTATTTTATTCTTGTTAAACCTGATAAAAACAATCAAACAAAACATACAACACACTTCAAACATATTTTAATTTTTTAAATTCATGTTGAACTCAACCAAACAAAAAGAGCACATAATACACTTCACAACACATTTGAGCTTATCTTATTAATATCAAACTCAATCAAAACAAATAAAAAACATACAACATAATTCAAAATACCTTAGATGCATAAGTAAGTCATCAAACATTAAGACTCACCTTAATTTTCTTTCTACTATAGGCATCCAAAACTTAAACATATATATAATTCCTCCAAAGGTTAAGTGTGATAAATGAGTTCAAAAAATTTATATCAGCACTAATAACATTATATTATATATACATGGTGCACGTATTAATCAGTTTTATTCCATTGGGAATGTTGTTATAAATTACAAAACAAGTATGAATGTGTGTCTTTTATGATCAAATTGGAGAATAAAATTTATATATGTAGAATGGAATGCTTTGGCATATGGTATTCATATTGCATACGATCTTTCATGACCTAGTAGACGTTGTAGAAGGTTATCTTATAAGTAAAATAAACTTGTAGAGCAAATGCCTAGTTATGAGGAGTGTGTCTAGATTCAAACTATTTTCAAATATTGGGAAGTACTTAATTGAAACGTTATTTTTTATTTTTTTATATGTCGTATTTCAAACTATTGCTTTGAGATTTTTTAGTTATTGGTCCATTTCAAGATTCTGATAACTTTTGTCCAGACACTAAAACAAATATCTCTCACAAGCAAAAGCCTAGTTATGTAGTATTCAAAGATCATTGTTTAGTATCAAAAAAATCATAATTTTCTAATATCATTATGATTAAAAGTTCATATAAATGTTACCCGAACCTAAAATAATCAATTTTTATCAGTATTGAAATTCATTAATAACGTATGGTAAAAGTATATCACACGAGCACATATACCTTCATACTTAATTGAAAGATTTGATCTGAGCCATCTGAACATATTAGGTTGAAGTATCTCATATGTAATGGTTCATGCAAGGGAATTCCAAAGAACAAACATAATAACAGATCTTTTACGATCAAAACAACATATCTTCATGGTATGGTCTCGGTTAATAAGACCATATAGAGGGTGAAAAATAGATGATATTTTCTAATATATTAATTATCTATTCATTTTTTTGAGTTCAGTTTAATTTTGGAATCTTATTCTTATGGACAAAATTCTCCACATCAAACTTGACATTATTTATGGGAAATATTCATCAAGGTACCCTACTTTCTAGTAACTAAAAACTTATAAAAAAAGCAATTTTACAAGAATGGATGAAGGCACCGCTCGGAGTGAAGCCTGTTAGGCGTCAATATCTAATGTCTGTGATCGAATAAGAGAGTTGTTTCCCCAATAGGTTAGATAAAATATAGTCTGAGGTCCTCGTCTAAACAAATACTATGTCGCATGTGAGCTAGTAAGAGACATTTTCTAAAGCCTAATAATAGTAAACATGTTGGAGGTACAACTTTAGGAACTAAAGCAAGAGCACATGAGAGTATATATGATTTCAATGCAAATGAAAAAGAAGGAAGAGTCCAATTACACAAATATTTGAAACAATCAGGTTCATACCTAACAAAGTGATCCAACAATTAAAATCAAAAGTAATGCACGATAACGTAAATATTAAATACAAAACAAGGATAAAAAATTGGAGAAAGAGAAAATACATCTAGAAACAATCATTACAAAAATCAAGATGAGGAAAAGTCAAGTAGTGATAGTGTCTTAAGAACTAGAAATGTCGATGGCAAAACAATGGTAGAATTCACCAATATAGAGAAAGCTCACAAGAGGTCCAAACCAACCAAGTACGATTTATCTAAATCTTCATTTTATCATGATATATTTGAATGAGAGCTTCCCAATAAAATCAACCTGTACTATATAGATTTTATTACTAGATCGATAGTCAGTTTTTTCTAATTCAGATATCTTGTTTTAGTGTATCTTAAACTATTGCTCACGTAGTTTATTGGCCTCTGCATCCCGCCATCTTCTTAGGTAAACACACTTTACGTGAAAACTCATAAACTGAGATGGATACTCTTGTAACAACATGTTTAAACTATGTACTCATGATGTTATTGATGAGGTTATATTCTACATGTGGAATATATTTCTTATTTAGACGAGGTAAGTAAATGTAATAAATGAATAAGATGCATGTAATATATAGGACTACATTAAAAAATGTGATTGGATAGTATGACGATGGTCAAATTCAAAATTATGACGAGCGGCATATGAAGAACCATGGTGAATGTCATATTCAAAGATATGACGAAGGTTGTACTAAGATGTATGATGAAGGCTATATTCAAAGATATGACGAAGATTGAAGGCTGATCACATATTTTAATAAAAAATATGTAAGCACTTTCTCCTTTCTTTCTCGAATTCAGTTCATAATCGTGGCTAAGTCATTTGAATATGATTCTCCCTTAAAAAAATTAGCATCGTCTTTGGTGATGACTTGGTCGGGAATTGAAATAACTTCTCTAAGAATTCGTTCGATTCAAGGTACTCTAGTTGATGTTATAAGAATTGCTTAAAATTTAAAATGTTGATGAAGAAACTTTAGTGCTTGGAAATCAATTTTTAGGCCTGTCATCGGGTAGTTGTAATACAGTTGGATCAGAACAAAACAAACTCTTGAGGTAATTGTAGCAGATCGTAAAAAATCATTCAGTGTGGTATATGGTACTCTTGGTGGGGCTGATCACATTCAGGATGGTTTAGATCATGCGACGGTTTATGCATAAATTTGTATTTCTCATGTTATCCATGAAAAAAATCTCACTACTTAAGGTATACCTGCGACTCCTTAAGGTGTTCAAATTTTAGAAGCTTGGATCGAGGAGTTGAAACAATATCATATTAAATTTAATCATTTACAAGTTGAAATAGATTAGAAAGCTAAAATAAGATTTGTGAAATCAGCAGAAGCATTACAACTTTTAACTGAAAAGTTTTCATCAAAGGGGAAAGGAAAACATAGAGTAAGTAAGACAAGTTTCTAATGCAAGTTGCACCTAAAGAGTTAAAAGAATGTAACATTTAGGCGTGATCCGAAAGAAGAAGAAAGTCAGTTGAACAAGGATAATGATAATAGGCAAAGATAACGGAAGTTGAATATTTTTTTATTGTGGAGGTCAGTCGAGAAGTGTTAAGTCAAGAATAATAATGGAAATAAAGTAGCATTGTATAATGAAGAAAGACGGACTACACGCTCCATGAATCTCATTTTATCCATAAAATTCTTGAAGGAAAACTTCCACGAAAGTTTGATCTATAATACATAGAAACTTATGATAGTTCGGGTGATATTGAACATCATTTGGACCAATTCATAAATAAAGTGATGGGATTTAACACAGATGATATGTTGATATGCACAGCATTTTCAATAACATTCAAGGAAAATGTGTTAGAATGGTTTAATGTTTTTTCTAAAATGACAATTAAACTTTTTAGGTACTATAGCATTATTTCAAAAATCATTTTGTTGGCAGTAGATCATATAACAAGAAAGAAAATTCCATAATTAATTTTTTCCACTAGAGGATGAAACATTAAAAAGTTATGTTCAAAGGTTTGCGCGTGATATAAATTATCTAGCAACATGTAAGGAAGATGTAGTTGTGGTGGCATTCAAAAAAGGTTTGAACTTGGAAAGAAAATTGTGCGAGGATCTCAATCAGATTTCATGTTGATATAATGGGAGATATTTTGGCAAGTCGGATTGGTTTATTAGGGTTGAGGAATCGAAAATAGAGGTTTTGTTTATCCAAAAATTTAGGATTCAAAATCGTTAATGTCGGATTGGAAAAACGTTGATGAAGTAAAGTGTGATGATATCGTGAAAGTTCATTTGAATAGACCAAGGTTTTGTATTATGATAATCCAACCCGAATGTATACATCTTTAATGATAATATTACTACTATTAGTGATAAGATAAATAAAATTCATACCACCTTGTTAAAAGTTAGTTCCAGATAATGGGAGACCTAAGAGATATTTTTGTCCCTGTAATGATGATCATGGCCATATGACTAATGATTGCTTCCAATTTCAAGATGAGTTGTAAAATTTGATAGATAATGGTGAGTGGATTAAACTTTATGAAAGAAAAAACGAGGAAAAGAATGATACAAAAAGTAGCGAGTCACGTCAAGAATATGAGTTGTAAGGAATGAGAGATAATAAGAAAAAGAAGTGGTTACATACTTAGTTAGGTGGTAACACTTTGTTTGGAATGATTTCAAGTTCTAGAAAAATGCATAAGAATAATGTAGATGTTCCTTTAGTAGAAGAGTCTTCATATCATCGTTATAGAAATCGGTTGTTGATTTATCTTTTACCGATGATTTAAGAGGGTTCGTCACTGCTCATGAGGATACATTGATTATTAGTCTCGTTATTTTATGTATAATGGTTACTCATGTTCAGATTGATAATGGCAGTTTGTCTGGCATTCTTTTCAATATTTGTTATGATAAGATGATTGGGTGCCTTCAAACAAGTCGACAAACATGCAATTAGTTAGTTATGAAAGTAGATCTTCTAAATGTATCGGGGAGGTTGAGCTTTCCATGACTAATGGGTATGGTAATACCAAAAATACCGTGAGAACTCTATTTATGGTATGTTATGTTTCGAGCTCTTATAATGCGATTATGGGTCGGCCATGGCTGCATAGAACAAAGGTTGTTACTTCATCTTTTTTACAGTGTCTCAAGTATCCGGTTGGAAATTTTGTTGGAATTATTAGAGGAAGTCATAGAGCAGCAAAGGATTCTTGCGCAATTGCATTGGATCATGTGAAGTTCACCCTATATCAGTTAAAGGGAAGTCAACCGAGTGCATGTGATGAGTTGAAAAAAAAGGTTCACGATCCGGTGAGGATGTGTAATGTGCTGAATATTTGGTAAAAAATGGTTGAAGAAAAATTTCCAAATAGACGTTTTGTTAAGATTGGAAGTCAATTATGTCAAAGTTTAAAACGTAAACTTGTGAATTTGTTGAGCGACATGTCAGATGTTTTTGTTTAGAATGTTGATGATGTTACTGGGGTAAGTTAGTAAGTTAATTTTCATGAGTTGGCAGATGGTAGAATATTCATGCTAATTTGTGAGAAGCGAAATTTTTTTGTTAAAGAAAAATTAAAAGTTATCGTCAATGAAGTGGAAAATTGTTGAGGCTCAGTCACATAAGAGTCGAAGTATCTAACATGGGTACCTAATATGTTTTTGGTTAAGAAAAGAATGTGCAATGGAGGATATGTGTGGATTTTACTGATCTTAATAAGGTATGTCCAAAAGATGCATTTCCTCTAAGTTAAATTAATCAACTAGTTGATGCAGCTGTTGGTCAGGAATTCTTGTCATTTATGGACGCATATTCAGGGTATACTCAAATTTAAATGCATCTGAATGATGAAGAGCATGTGGCTTTCCGAATAAAAAGGGTATATATTATTATAAGGCCATGCATTTTAGTTTATAGAACGCTAACGCAACTTATCAATGGCTTTCCATAGATGATATGATTGTTAAAAAAAATACTCAGGATCGGTAAGTTGAATTTTTGTTTCAATTTTTTTAGAATTTAAGAAAAATTAATCTTAAGTTGAATAATTTTAAGTGTTCTTTTGTAGTTCAAAGTGGATTATTTCTCAGATTGTTGTCAGTAAGAATGGGAATTGATTGATAGATGGCGCAGGTAGGAGCAAATAAAATATCGAAGGGTTTATCGTCGTTAAAAACTTGTTAAAAGTTTGGAGAACTTTGTTTGGATCTACAAAATAATTAAAAAGGTGAATAAGTATGTTAGAAAATTAAAACAATAAAATGGATGATAAAATTGAGTTGAATGTTTTTTATCTTACATGTTTACATTTAGATTCTCTCTAATTGACCAAATCTATCAATAGAATTTTTAGATTCCCAAATCCATGTTACATAGATAAACATTTATTCGAGTTGTGGTCAGAAGAGCGTCGACTGATAATTTAGGTTGAGTCTTTTAAAGTCATTAAATAGAAATGATTCTCTAAACGTTTCTCAAATTTAACATTATAAAAAAAATACTAAAGAGGTACAACTATGTCTATAAGTTATGAACTCAATAATACGATAAGTACCATGCGTCACCTGTTAGTTATTAGTTGTATAGAGCATATTCAAACGTGTTTAAAAAACAGTAATATAAGGGTGAAAGGGTAACCGAAAACTACATTCAAATTGAGAGAAAAAAATGAGATTTTATCCTCTTCAGTATGATGGGGTAAGTCGCCAATTTTAGAACAGCTATGAAATTTAGATAATTTTTTCTTTCAATAGTTATGAGGATAAATATTGATTTAGTAAAACAGTCGGTAAGAAACATAGAAATATTGATATGGTAGATACATGTTTTGATTTTTAGAGCTCTGATGAAGGTAGTATATGAAAAGAAAATAATTTTTTAGAGAGATAAATGGTTATGGAAGAGTTGTAATTTGTAAAAATGGTCTGTTTCTAAATGAAAAGACGATCAATCGGTTGTTGAAAGATCTTGACCTTAGATGAAAATAGAACTTATGGTTAGTTAGCAGCAACAAAATGAAATGAAACTTAGACTATGTCAGAATTTATAATTCGTGTTATGGCAGAATTTATGACATGTGTCAAAATAGTTAGGCACGCATCGAGATGGTTAGGAAGATGAAATTATTTAAATTTGTATTACCTCGTCTAATTTTATTTTAATTATTTAAATAAATTATTTAAAAATAAATTACTTTAAGGACTAAGAGGAGTCCTATTAAGGCTATATTCCATAGGTGGAATACATTTCTTATTTAGACACGGTAAGTAAAACTAATAAATTAATAATATGTACGTAGTAGGCATGACTACATTCAAAGATGTGACGAATCCATATGACGAGGTCAAATTTGGATTATGACGTGGGTCCTATGAAGAAATCACAACAAGGGTCATAATTAGATATATAAAGAGGTTTATATTGTGAGGGTCGAATTCAAAGTTAATATGAGGGACACATGAAGAATCATGACAAATGTCATATTTATAGATATGATGAAGGTTATATTTAAATATATGATTGCAGTTGTATTCAAAATATGATAAAGATTGTATTCAAAATTATGACGAGGTTTGTATGAAGTCAGGCATGTGGAAAGTTTGTTAGACGAATATAACTGCATTAATATGTGTCATTACATAAGAGGTCATTAGGAAACTTTGTTAGAAATTTATAACAAAATGACACGTGTAAGTTAATGATTGAGAACATATGTAGTTATGTGATTGGTGAGACATTTTATGTAAACCCTATAAATACATACCAAAAATTTTCATTTGAAGACTGATGACACATTTTAATAAGAAAAATATGTTAACTATTTTCTCATTTCTTTCTCGATTTCAGTTCATTATCGTGGCTAAATCATTTAAAAATGATTCTTTCTTAACATTTATTATTAATGAATTGAAAAATTCTATTTACTCTTACTTTCATAATGATTATATATTATGGTGTGCTAAAATTTCTCATATAAGACATATCATGATAAATAAAATTATTAAAACCATGCTTAAATTAATTTATATAGGTTTGTATAAGAAATATGGATTGTGCGTGGAATCTAAAATGATTAAGAAACTTTCAATTCTGTAAAAAAATGTATGTGTGTGTATGTGTGTATGTGTGTGTGTATGTATGCGTGTATGTGTTGTGTTGTGTATGTGTGTGTGTATGTGTGCGTGTCTATGTGTGTGTTGTGTGTGTGTATGTGTGTGTGTGTGTGTCTGTGTTGTGTCTGTGTTGTGTGTTATTTTAACGCGTGGGGGTAAGAGATATTATATTAATATATATATATATATATATACTTCATAAGCATAAAGATAAATCATTTAGCTTGTTTAAGATCTTCAAAATGGAAGAATAAAAGCAATTAGACGCTAATATTAAAATATTGCATAATGATAGAGGTGGGAATATTTCCAAGGAGAATTAACTAGCTTTTGTGAACGGTGTAGAATAATTCATCAATGTTTGGCGCTTTACATGTCGCAACAATATGGATTGGTTGAGTCAAATGAGTCATACTAATTAACTTTAAATTGCATATTGAATTATTGGATTAAGTTGTTATAACTGCATATCATATAGTTAATCGTATTTCATTAAGAAAACTGGAATCTATTGATATGAGTTATATGAAAAGAGAAAATCAAATATTGAATATTTCAAAATGTATGGGTGTTTTTCCTTTTGTAAAAACACAGACCAAGGAAGAAAAAAATTAAGTTCTAAAGTTATAAAATGCTTGTTTATTTGATATGCAACCAATAAGAATGCTTATATGTTATTAAGTTTAAAGTCTGATGTAGTGTTTGTATCAAGAGAATTAGAGTTTTTTAATGCAAATTATTTCACGATAATATGATTCATACCTTTGTAGAAAAATAGGAAAGGACTTTGTAGAAACACCTTTGGTTAAAGATCACCCATGTGAACCTCGTATGATTCAACTCGAGAAAAAACCTAGAGGTTTAGGATCTAATGGGATAAATTCCAAAAGAGTTTATTTTTATATAGTAGAATGAATTGTGAACAAAACACCCAGAAAGTTACGGCATTGCTTTCTTTAGAAAACGACCCTAAATCTTATAAGGAATTAATAGCATGACAAGGTCTGCATTTTGTCAATGGACAATGAATGATGAAATGGATTCAATCATATATAATCACCCTTGGGAATCGGTCGATTTACCTTCAGATTCAAGATCAATTGGTTGCAAGTGGGTATTTAGGAAAAAATACCATACAAAAAGATTTTAAAAGAAGATGGGTAGCTAAAGGATTTTGGTAAGATGAAGGAATAGATTACGTTGACGCCTATGCTATGGTTTCAAGAACCACAAGTATTGTGATGTTCTTTACAATTACATCGGTATACAATTTAAATATTCGTTGAATGGATGTCAAAACGACGTTCCTAAATGGAGATATTGGCAAGAAGGTCTGTATGAAACAGTTCAAATATATTGTACTTCCAAGATTGAATCTAAGCTATGTAGGATTGTTAAGTCATTATAGGATCTTAACCAAAAGTGACATGAAAACTTTGATCATGCCGTTATATTTATGGGTTTAGGTACAACATGACGGATAAGTGTTTATACACTAAATTTTATGGTGGCATAGTAGTTATAGTGTGTCTATACGTAGATAATTTTCTCATACTAAGTAATGATATGAATAGGGTAATTGAAACATAGAGTTTTATGTCCTACATCTTTAAGATAAATGATCTTAATAAAATTGACATTATTTTGAGAATTCAAAAATGGTGGAAGTTATGCCCTAAGTCAATCTTGTTATATTAAGAAAGTACTTAATAAGTTCAAACATCTGAAATTTAAATAAACAAGTACGTCATTTGATTATAGTTTAAAATCGAAAAAAAAATGATGGACGAGTGGTAGATAAATTAGAATAGGCTAATGCAATAGGATATTTTGTGTATGCAGTTTTATGCAGTATGGTACATATATTGTTTGTAGTAAGTAAATTAAATCATTTTACAAGTAATATATTGGGATGCAATTTGAAGTGATTGAGGGTACTTAAAGAATACAAAAATCATGTGTTTCTAATATTCTAATTTCCCTATGGTACTTGAGGGATACACTGAAGCAAGTTGGATAACCAATATAGTCGATAACAAATCGGCTACGGGGTGGTTGTTCACTTTTGCAGGTGGTGATATTTCTTGATGATAACAACAAAAATATATATCTTATTTGAATAGGGATTATGAGTTCATAGGATTAGTTATAATGGGAAAATATGATGAATGGTTAAGAGATATCATTCAAAACTAAAGGGAATCTGATAATCCAAATATATTGTGATGCTCAAGAAACTTCAGGTAGAGCCTACAATATCATTTAGAGTGGGAAGTCTAGACATATAAGTCTAAGACATTAGTACATTAGATAACTAATTCAAAATAAAATTTATTGGTCTCGTACGTGCGTTCAAGTGAGAACCTAGAATAATTGTTACCAAATCATTAGCTTAATAATTTATAAACTCTAAATCTAAAGAGATGGCTCAAAGTCTAATAATTATATTTTGAAAATGATGACAATCCTATTTGATTATAAATAACATAGACATCGAATTTTCAATGGCTAACAACAAGTTGTTTATGAATGGTTCAACATATATGTAAAATAGAGTTCTATATGTCATAAAGGTGTTATATGATAGTCGTTATTGTGGAGGGATAAATTCAAATGCACTTTTAATACAATTCAGTCTATGTGTAACAAATGTTTCTCAAGATAACAAAACATTGTAAGAATTGTATCTATATGTATCAAGGGGTGGTGTCGCCTTTCATTAGAGAATGCATTTCTCTCAAGTTTTGGTTCTTGAAATAGTTTGAGCACATGACCAAAATAATAGTGTGAAATGAAGCATGGACAAATAAATTAATAAAACAATTATATGTTTGAGATCACATTATTAGGTTACATCGGAGATTGGTTCAGAGTTACGACTATCAATATTTTTTATCTGCTTTATAGTCTTTACACTAAGGTAAATTTAAATCGTTATATATATTTTTCTTTATGCATAAAATTTGTATAAGTGAGGAGATAACATAATTTATTTAATTAAATGAGATATTTAAAAAAAATTGATTGAATAAATTATCTAAGTTCATTCGAACATAATATGGTTTACTGAATTGATCTAAAAAATTAACAACAAAAAGTGTTAGATAGACCTCTTAAATAAGATAGTTTTAAAAAGGTAACTCATCACGACAACAAACAAAATTTATCATGGTTATTCTAGGTAGACAAACTTTAATATGAGATTACAAGTTATTGTAGCAATCATATAAAAATTTATCATAAAAAAAGTTTTAAATGATTTGTTTTAATCTAAAAACATGTTTTACGGACATTGGTAAATTTTACTTATTATTTTATCGAATAACCTAACTAATGATTCATGATAAAACTATTTTTTTCCAGAATAGGATGCTGAAATAACAAAAAATTATTCATCCTTTAATGATGAAGTTTTAATCAGTATCTAAATGTATTTTGGAAGATCTAATTCGTTCATTAATAAGAGGAATCGAAAGAATTTAAACTCATCTTTGTATATTATAATTTGGTTTATGATTATGAATACTATAATCAACTTTTTAAAACTGCACCAAAGGTATTCAGTACTAACTATTATTATTAATTTACTATTAAATTTTATATTTAACTTCCATTTAACGCCATATTATCTAATTACATATTAAAAATTCTTAAAAGATTATATCATTATCTTTGAAAAAAAATTATTTTAGAATGTGAAACACGAGAGCTCTAAAATATATTTTTTCTTTTTTCACATGTCAAATTTTAGAGAAAGAAAGCAAGATTCAAGATACTGAATCCGATAGTTGGTCTTTTGTTGGAGCCATCTTCAAACCAATATATAAATTTGAGGCAATAATAAAGATTTAGTTTCACTTTCGTATTACAAAATTCCAATTTCGTATAACAGTGGATGAGTCATATCAATTTCATAGAACAGATTCGGGATACTAATTTTGTAATAGTTAGCTTTAATCTATTTTTATTTTCTAATTAGTTATAAACACATTATAATATGCATTTTCTTGAGTTGTGAGTTATTTTGAGGTTGTGAAATATTTGGAAAGTTGATTTTATATTATGCATATATCGTTTAAGAAGATGCAAGACATTTATATAAGAATATAAGAGAAGTTATGATCAGAATATGTGAGAGGTATGAGGTATTTAACGCGAGATGTTGCATTAATATCATACATCTCGCATGCGATACATACTTAAGATAACAAAACATGCATGTATGAGAAATAATGTTGATATATGTGAGACTATAACAGATTTTATATGAATTATGCGAGATCAGAGTATGTATATTATGCGAGATTAGACTTGTATATTATGCGAGATACACTGTTTGCTACTTTTTTTTAACTTTGTAATACATGTAAGAAATATCTAGACCTCAAGTGTGTATTTACAAACAAAATGGTCAAACTACATTCGTTTCTCTTATTGAGTTTGAAGATTTCTAAAGTAATCAAAATTATATTGAAATTAGATATGATGTTTTGGTTAGAGGTAATTACAGTATAACTTATTGTTGCAATGATGATATGAATTGTTTATTTATGAATGAGACCGATTCTGTGGTTTTGCTAGCATTTTTTTATGTTGAGTGTTTAAACAATGTTAGTTTTCATATAGAACATCATGATGTTGATATGGTTGCTGAAGAAATACATAAAGAGTCTAACTTAAGTTCATTTGAATCCTCAGATAATAAATTAATTAGTAGGGAGAGTAGTTATGGTTAAAGTTTTTTTTATCATAACAAACAACTTGCTACTATATGTTGGGTTGATGAGATTACAGGTTTTGGGTAAGTTTTTTTTAATCAAGGTGATGCATCTCTAAGGTTAGATTTATATCGTTATGCCTTATAGCATGGTTATTATTTCAAGTATATGCATAATACAAGATCTAAAATAACTTATGACTACGAAAATAAAGTCTCAAAGGGATGTCAATGAATACTTTATGCATCACTTTACTCGGCCACTAATTTCATGGTTATCAAGCAGTTTGTTGACATGCATACTTGCAACATCATGTTTTACAAAGAATATAAGAAATGTTTGATATCTGAGTTTATTTCTAAATATATTCAGGGTTTCATTAGATCAAACAATTATGTAACCGCGAAAAGTGTGGAATTATTTGTTAAAAAGGATAACGATTTAGACATTTCTTAACGTGTCTCGTTAAATTATTCAGAGAAAGCTAGAAAAAATGTTTTTGGAGATAGTTTTGTTTAATTTTGTTAAGCGGTGGTCCAAAATATTAAATAATCTTAATATTACAAGTTACTATCGTATGGAATATACTTTGTGAAGCATCTTCAACTGGTATTTCATAGCATTCGGGTCTTATCCTGAAGGTTTTCATTCTTATCGTGCACTTTTATTTATCGATTGAACATTTTTTACCTGCAAGCACAAAGGCATATTGCTTTCTTCCATAGCAAAAAATGGTAAAAATTGTAAGTTTCATTGTTCCATTTTCTTATTTATGCAATTATGATCTTAATATTATGTGTTTTTGAATATGCGAAACTATACTAATTTTCTTGCAATACGTGCGAGACTAGTTGATTCTCGTATATACTAGATGTGAAAACAACAATATCATACATATGACACGAGTATATTATTTACATGACAAATGGTAGATATTTAGTATCTCAATATTGATTCATGTGAGATCAGCATATTACATACATTAATCATGTGTTTATGAAAAACTTTATTTGCGAGACCTATAAAATGATAGTTGTGCGACCAAATACATATGAAACCATTTTAACTTGTTTTCAGGTATGTTTCTTGTTATATTTGGTATTGTTAGTTGTGAAGATATTAACAATTGGCTCTGGATTTTAGAGAGTTTGAAACCTCATTAATTAGAATGTTAAATCATATATTTTTTATCGTCATTTAGGTATCATTAATGGTCTTTATGTCTTGTATCAAAAATACTATCATGGCTGTTGTATTTTCTATTTTATTCATAATTTGAAGCATGCTCGCAATAATTCAAATTCAAATTTTAAGTGTTGGATGTTTTTTAGGTTTAAAAAATGTGTTTATACTCCAGCGGTAGACATGTTCAATAAAAGGCTTGAATTTTTTATTAGCGAATGAGGTCACCGAGTTATTATCTTTCGCCATAATTTACCTCGAGAAAATATCCAAAGATTTTTTTGAAGGGAAATGATATGGTGTTTTGACGATCCAATCTTTTAACAATCATATTAAAGATCTGGTGTACCTATTATTTAAGTAATTGGCAAAATTATAGTCTTACTTATGACTCAAATTTCACGATGTTATGCAGATGGGCTAAGTTGGAGCCCGTAAATTATGTCATGCGTATGAAAGGAATTTTAAGGTCAATATTGAAGCAGGTCATCCATGGCTAGTTCAAAAGTCTTTAGTAGTGATATTTGAAGTTTTTTTGAACCTGTTATGGTTGTTAATTTTAAAAAATATCTAAACCTGTTATGGTTGTTAATTTTCCGAATTTCAAATGTTCTTGTGTTTCTTGAGAACAAGATTTTTTTCCATGCTCTCGTGCTCTTCCTGTAATAGATTTGACTCATTAATATCAAATGATATTAGTTGATTTATTTTATACTTTCGGCAATTATAGGTCAACTTACTCTTTTAGTATACACACTTTAACTAATTTTGGTGAAGGATACAACTCTAATGAATCCTCATAAATTATGCCTCCTAACTTGAAAATACAAACTAAAAGGCCTAAGAAGAAGTGTATTTCTTATAGCAGAGAAATAACAACTCGGCATATGAAGTGTGGTTGTTGTTCAAAGTTATGACATTAGAAAAGAACCTACGCAAAACTATTTTAAATGTTTGGGATCTGTTTTGTTATATTTTCTCATTTTAATTTCGCTCATTTATTTAATATTTTGGGATGGTTATTGAACTTCATTAAACTTCTTCCTTTTTTGTTTTCAAGGGTACGATATGGATCCTCATTTGGGTCATCTCTTTCACCATTATATCCAAAACTATCTAAATAATCTTTATCAGCAACATATGAAATCTATCATCAAGAAGATAAAAAGTGTTTTTCGGTTGTTGTCATTTTCCAATATATAGGTGATAAAGACTCTGGTGATGCAGAATAATCACTGCTAAAACTCGATTAATAATCAGATGAGATAATTATTATAGGATCCATTTTGAAATACTAAAGTTTTTTCAAGTATGAAAGCCTAAAGAAACAAAGTTTCTTATGTATGGAACCCAAATGAAAGAGTAAATTGAATTTATAGCCATACACTTGATAATTAAAGTTTGTTTCTTGTTTTAGTGAACTAACCAGATCAGTTATTGTCACAGTATCGATGATTCATCTACTTTTTTCAAATCGAGCAATTAAATACACAATAAAAAATTACTAAGAAGTTTAAATATTGATATGAAAAAGTAGGTGGGGATATGGTAATTTATATTAATTACACGTGAGACTATTACAATTTTACTTATAAATATGTGATACTTGAGCAAAGAATATGCAATACTTATTATAATTATTACCTGCGATACTTGAACAAATAATTTACATTACTTACACGTGAGACTACTACAATTTTACTTACAAATATGTAAGGATATAACAAAGAAGATGCGAGACTTATTACAATTATTACATGTAATACTTGAACAAGTATTACAATTAAAATATGCGAGTATGTAAGGAATACAAAAGAGATTACTACTAATATTACACGCGAGACTACTCTAATTAAAATATATGATACTAGAACTTACAGTAGTTTACAAAATATTTTTTGTTTCTTTACTTACAAAATACTTAAGTTTACAAAATGTATAACATCACAAAATACTTCATCCATCAAGTCATCTTCCAATGAAGGTTTGTTTAGTCATCATTAAGAAAATTATAAACCATTTATGATCTCCTCAACGTATATATATATATATATATATATATCTTTACTGTATTACTCTTATCCCATTCTTGATTAGCTCTATTTCGAATACACAACTAAAAATGTCGCAGCTGATTGTTCCCGTTTTCTGTCTTGGGATATCTCTGCGTGTAATTACCTTATATTTTTTACTCAGTGGTATAAACTTGTTTTCATCGGATATGTCAACTATATACAAGATTAAAATAAGTAAAACAATAAATGTATACAAGACTAGACAAGACAATATTTGTAATAAAAGAAATGTGACCATTTATAATGTGATACCAGTTACAATTAATGAGGTAAAACCGCTTACACAGAAAGAGATGATACCAATTACAAGAAAATAAATGAGACCAGTTACAAGTAAAGATACGACACCGGTTACAAGTCAAAAGGCATGACCAGTTAATAGCTAAGATGCAAGACCCGTTAAAAAATAATAGGCGATACTAGTTAAAAATAAAGATGCGGTACATATACTAGTTAAGAAGCATGCATGGAATTTGTGATAGGTGAAACACGTGAAACTGGGAGTAATGTTACTCAACTAGGGTTGTAATACTTACTAGTAGTGCATCAATATTTCTTGTTTTTTCTGGTATGTATTTACTGGCAGGAAACAGGGGTTATAGTTTGTTGCTTCTCTTTTTTCAAAGTTAATAATCAAGAATGTCCAATGGTTCATTGAACTTTTCTCGATGGAGCATACTGGAACCAACACATATTACGTGGTCTTTGGCATATTGAGGAATGAATCATCAACAATCCTTGTTATATCATCCTTATAAGCCACTGAAGTCTGCATTAAGACAAAGGATTACAAATAGGTTTTTTTAATAATATATACTTATTTTAGTTATACTTACGTTGTGTAACCAAAAAATATTATCCCTCCGGATTAATCTAATTATTTCCTATTGAAACCGGTTGGTGGTACTTGAAACTTATTTTCTTTAAATGTATTATAAATCCAAGTATAAATACTATACCAAATGACAAGTATATGCCATATTATACAAGAGACGAGACATAACAATGTTATATATAAGTCATTTGAGACTAAAGTAATGTTATTTATGTGAGATATAAGTTATTAAATATATATACAAGCATTCTCAATTTTACCTTATAGTCCAAACCGTATTTGGTAGGTAGCACTATCAAATTTTTTACACATACATTCATTGGTATTGTTAGAATAACGTTGGGTTATACCATGCAATTGGATCGTCATGTTTTTCTTCCATTTGTAACTTAGCCAGTTTTTTGGTATTCGCGAACGTCAATCAATTTTTTTTATTACGGTACCTATTTCCCAATCATTTTTAGTCACCTCTTGTATCTCATATTATGATTCGTCAAAAACTGGTCATGCGTCCTCCTCTTGCACTTGTACTTTTCATGTCTCAAAGATACGAGAAAAACATCAATTAGGATGCAAGAAATGTTACTTTAAAATATGTGAGACCAATTATTCATGAAGTAAACATGAAAATCCATCTATACATGAAGGATATATGTGATACATCGACATATTTCATTAAAATTGATGTGCGACCTTGTATACATTAAATATATAAGTGAGATTTTTTTTAAACAAAACATGCGAGTCAAATTAAAAAAAAAATAGGAAAGACATCGACACGTTTCATTAAAACTGATGCATGACCCGTTATACATTCAGGATGTACATCAGACTACTTATTAAAAAAAATGTGATTCAAATGGAAAAAAAAACAAGCGAGAGAGAAGAAAAACAACATATAATATATGTTAATCTAGTCGTTTACAACCTTACAATATATGACAAGGTAAAAAAATTATAATAGAATTTGAATCTTAATCTACTCAGAATCTACTTACATATTCACAAACTTGTACTATTGATGTTTTATTTGCCTCCCGGGTAACAACAGCCTCAATATTCTTCACAACAGTATAGTAATAGCTTTCATGGTAGGATCAGCCTCAATCGTATCAATCTTCTCATAAAATGATGCTTCTTCCTGCGTCGGTTGTGTCGTTGCGACATCATAAAAGGATGTATCTTCTGAATGATGTTGTTTTTGGATGGTGTATTTGTTAAGGCTAATAGTGATGCATTTTTTATATTTTCTATGGATTGACTAGTTCTGGTTCTAGCTCGTGTAGTTTGTGTTGTTTTTTTTGTTGGTAGTAACTATTGTGGTTTTTGTGTTATTGTTGATTTTGCTGTTCTGTTGCTTTTATTGTTTTTGTTTTTTTGTTGCTCTTGTTGGTGTTGGTGATCTTGTTCCTCTTATTGGTGGTGTTAGTGTTTTTCTTTTTGTTGTTGTTGTTCGTGTTGGTGTTTTTGTTACTTTTGTGGGTTTCGTTATTGTTTGTGTTATTGGAGTTCTTATTCATGTTGCGGCTCTTGCTGGTGTTTGTACTGTTGTTGGTGTTCTAGTGAGACTAGGTGGTATGGTTGGTGTTTGGTTGAGACTGGATGGTCTGGTTGGTGTTTTCTTGAGACTGGTTAGTTAACTTGCCATGGTTTGTTAACTGGTGAGGTTGCTTGGTTTAATTGGTGTTCTCGTGAGACTAGTATGATTTCTTTCTTGACTGGTGCTACTGATATATTAGGATTTGGATCATAAAGAGGTAGAGATAGTGTTTTGCCTAAGTTTTGATATTCCAGTTGCTCACGTAACTCGGCTATCACTTAATCTTTCTCATTTACCTCCAATAATAATGCGATACATTTTATACATGGAAGACAAAGTATATAACTATGTGATACTATAATAACAAAATATGAGATGTGTGAGATATCAAAAAATAGAAAAGAAAAATCACGCGAGACATGTCGATACTATCACTGATAGAAAATGCTAGACTTTAAGAGAAACATATACTTACAAGTCTTCTTTATTTTTCAAGAAAAACCTTCATACTATGAACTCCATCGACCACCTATACGTGTTGCTACTTCTTTTACATTTCATGTATTAAGAAAGAGACCTCCTCTTGTAGGTGGTTATAATATAATTTTTTGGGGTGGTTGTAGTGGTCTTGAAGGGGGTTGCAGTTTTCATTTTTTGGTTGTAGATTTCACCTATGGTGCAATCAGCATCGGAGTCATCTCTCAAACCCCTATTTTCTGTTGGGGGGTGTTCTAATTGGTATTTTTCTGATCGTGAACTGGTGTGCTGAAGGTGTATTTGCTGGTTTTAGGTTTATTATGGTTGGTGCGGGGGTTATTTCGGTTAAGGTTACGGGTTGTAGTAGTTGTTCTTGTTGGGGTTGGGGTTGTAGTGGTTGTTCTTGTTGGGGTTGGGGTTGTAGTGGTTGTTCTTGTTGGTGGTTATCTACATTATAAAGCCTTTTTCTTGTTTTTGCTCCTAGGGGTTTATTCATCTTCTTAGGCCTTGTCTCCGGTACAGGATTCGGGTTGCCAACTGGATCGTGCCCAATATCTTCATCCATATTAAATACACTCATTTATGTAGCTTTTATGGTTAATTCACCTTCCAAGACCTATAAAATGATAAAAACTTTAGATAATGATATGAAACTGTATGGAAATAATACATGCGGGACTACTTTAAATAAAGCATGTGAGCCTGGATCAAATAATACATGTCAGTCTGGATCAATTATTATATGAGAGATTACTATAAGTAACCATACGAGAATATTGCAACTACATCATGTGATTCTTGTAGCAAATAACATGAGAGACTACTTAAAACAAAGCATATGATTATGGTCCAAACATTATATGTTAGTTTGGATCATGTACGATATGCAAGATTGTTATAACTAAACATGCGAGACTATTGAAACTATATCATGTGATTCTTGTAGCAAAATAGTGCGTGCGCTACTACTGCAACTAAAACATGTGATACCTCTTCATCTTTGTTATGCTTCATATTTTCAATCAAATCCAAGTTTTTTTTTATTTTGATTCAAATCCCCACCATTTGTAATATCTTAGAATCATGTATGGCTTTGCTTCTCCTTGCGTAATGGATGTGTGTTCTGATAAGGAAGTAGAAAGTCAGGGACTAAAGTGTAAATAATAGAAGTTTAACAGAACAATTCTGATTACGTATTTCTATTGAGGACTAAGGGTAATTTATCTCTTTTATGTAACCACTTTCAGTTTTGAGCTAAGACTCAGCGCCTCTATATAAAGGCCAGAGCTGAACTAATAAAGGGGTTGAACACTTTTGATCTAACTCATTTGTGCTTAGACTTTCTCTCTCTAAAATATTTCTCTCAATAAAACTCACTTACTATTCTTTACTAAGGCTGGTGTGGTTTATTTTTGGTTGAGGGTAATTTTGTCCAGAGTTTTGTGGTATTTCAAAGGTATTTAATGTTTGGATAGATTGTAGTGGGAGAATTGAGCTGCCTGGTTGTATTTAATTTTTTTTACCCTCATTTAAATGAATGTGGTTGGGTATTTATACCTTTAATTGTGGGCCACATGGGCTTTTGGGTTGACTTATGGATTCGGGTCGAGTTCAAAGACCCATTAGTTTTAAGCAGGTAGATAATTAGCTTACTCATGAAGTGATTAAGTTTTTTAGTACATTAGTTCAGTTCAGACGGTTCAGTGGGTGGATGTTGTCCGAATTTCCCCTGTCCGGTTCTCATAAAGAAGGGCAATAAATTCCGGACTCATCAAAGGCGACTTCTAACAATTAAACTCACCATGTTCCATGATGAATGACTGTATTAAAATATATGGCAGTATTATTATAATTTTTTTATATAATTATAGACCAAGATATTAACCATTACAAGTATACACATCTGATAACTCTATCGAGTTTGTTTTTTACATAGGTCTAGATTGACCTAAGTATTTTATCTTTGATTTCTCTGGACCAATCATATTTTTCTATTTTTTTATTAAGGTTTTTGACATAGTCGACTGATGTTATACCTAATACATCCCTTGATACTGAATGGAACAATGTAGAGCATATAAATATGATTAACAAAATAACCACATCCTTTACACTTTGTCCATCCTCACAACAATAGATTTGTTTATTTCATCATGTAAAATACAATACAACAATAAGAAATAAGTATTAATACATACGAGACTCCAAAAAATAAAAAATATTGATGTGAGACTGTTGTGAATGAGTCGAATAGTGCCTTGACAGTGTACTGTGTCCGGCAGTACAGTTTTGTGTTGTGATAGTGATATTGTCCAATTACTTGAGTTAGTCTTGTGGTATGAGCCCATTAGGCCCATAGTCTAGTAAGTCTATTAATTCCCTATAAATAGATTACTAGGGCGACACAAAACACAATCTGAAATCTGTAACCTTTTCTATCATAGTGAAACTCTTTTCTCTGGTGGCGCCGTGGACGTAGACAATTGTCGAACCACGTTAAATCATGTGTTTCATTTAAATGTTTCATTCGCATATATTCTGTGCTTTGGCCATTTTATGATAATTGCATAGTATTTTATAACAAAATTGGTATTAGAGCCACGTGGTGAAATTAGGGATTTTGCAATTAGGGTTTCACAATGGCGTCTACAGCAACAAAATACATGATTGAAAAATTTGATGGGGGATCCAGCTTTGCGTTGTGGAAGATTAAACTGAAATCTTCATTGGTACTGCAAGGGTTGTGGAAGGCTGTGGAGAATAAGTTACCAGAAGAGGAGAAACAAGAGGAGAAACAAGATCTTCAAGAAAGGGCTTTGTGCTGGATTTTAATGAGTGTGAAAGACAATGTGCTTCGCGAGTTTAGTGGTGAGAAGACTGCTGCCTGCGCATGGAGAAAGCTAGGAGATCTTTACTCAGAGAAATCAGTAGTAAACCGATTATATTTGAAGAAACGTTTGTATGATTTCAGATTGAAAGAAGGTATGTCCATAACCGAGCACCTAGATAATTTTAAATCAATTAAAATGGACTTGGAGAACATAGATATCAATATTGAGGATGCGGATCAAGCTTTGTTTGTATTGAGATCGTTACCAGCTCCCTATGAAAACTTCGTAGATACCATTATGTATGGTAAGGATAAGTTATCGCTAGCAGATGTCAAAGGGGCACTGAAATCAAAAGAGATGAGACAGTTGCAGCCAGACAATCAAGCTGAAGGGGAAGGTCTTATGACTAGGGGAAGATCTAAAAGCAAAGCGAGTTCTTTAAGAAGGAAGAACTTGAGGTCCAAGTCAAGGTTGAAGCACTCAAACTGTTATGAATGCGGTGAGCAGGGTCATTAAAGGAGAGATTGTCTGAAACTGAATGGTAAGAATGGAAATCAAAAGGAAAATACAGCAAACATTGTTGAAGGTGTGAACGATTCCGACGATAGTGAAAACAGTGGTAAAGGAGATATATTGTCCGTGAGTTCAGACTTTGGGCAAAACTCTTAGGTACTTGATACTGGCGCTACATATCACATGTGTCAGTTCAAGCAGTGGTTTGATATGTACAAGCCAATGCAGGGAACTATCTATTTAGGAAACAACCATTCGTTGACTGTTGGTGGTATTGGTAACGTCAGAATCAGAATGTTTGACGGGGTTGTTAGAATCTTGACGTGCTGGCATGTTCTTGGGTTAAAAAGAAACCTGATTTCTCTTGGGACTCTAGACTCTCGAGGTTACAAGTACCATGCAGAAAATGGTGTAATCAAAGTGACAAAAGGCTCAATGGTATGCATGAAAGGTAGTTTGCAGAAGGGTCTTTACATTCTCCAGGGGAGTGTTGTTATGGGTGATGCTGCAGTAGCATTATCAGGGAGTAATAGCCAAAGTAGGCAGGATCAAAATAAGTTGTGGCATTGGCGTCTTGGTCACATGAGTGACAGGGGATTAGCTGTTTTGGGAAAGAGAGATTTGTTGAAAGGGTATAAAGCAGAATCATTGGGATTTTGTGAGCACTGTGTGTTTGGTAAACAAACTAGAGTCAAATTCAGCAAATCGGTTGTAAGAAAGACTAAAGGCACAGTGGACTACATTCACTCAGATCTTTGGGGTCCAAACAGAATTCCATCCAAGAGCGGAGCCAGATACTACATGAGTTTGATTGATGATTATTCAAGGATGGTGTGAGTTTACTTTCTGAAAACGAAAGATGAGGCATATTCAACCTTTGTCAAATGGAAGACGATGATTGAGAAGCAAACAGGAAGAAAAATCAAACGTCTTAGGACAGATAATGGGTTAGAATATTGCAGTCGTGAGTTCAACGAGTTCTGCAAAGCTGAGGGAATAGTGCGCCATCGCACTTGTTCTAGAACACCACAACAGAATGGAGTCGCAGAAAGAATGAACAGAATGCTTTTGTGACAAGGCACGAAGTATGCTCTCACATTCCGGTGTGGGAAAGGATTTTTAGGCTGAAGCTATCAATACAGCGTGTTACTTGGTGAATCGGTCTCCATCAACGGCTATTGATTGTAAAACTCCTTTTGAGATTTGGTCTGGATCGTCGGCTGATTATGAACATTTGAGGGTGTTCGGTTGTCCTGCGTATGCTCATGTGAGAGATGATAAGCTTGAGCCGAGGGCAAAGAGATGCATATTTCTAGGATATGCTACTGGAGTGAAGGGATATAGGTTATGGTGTACCTCTCTAAAGTCTCCAGGTTTTCTCATCAGTAGGGACGTTACTTTTAATGAGTTTGCTTCGATAGACAGTCAGAAGGAAGTAGGAGAAATTGTCGAATCAGGATCGTTTGTGAGTAAACAGGTGGAGCTTGAAGTAGAATCAGTTCCTAGCAAGTCCAATAATTCAAGTGGTTCTGAGGTGGATCTAGAATCAGGAGGTGAAGCGTCAGCATCGGATGATAGTGACGATGATGTGCCGGAACCAGAGCAACAACCTTATAGCATAGCATTGGGCAGAGAAAGAAGAGATATTAGACTTCCAAAAAGGTATATGAATCTAGTTGCATATGCTCTGTCAGTTGCAGAAGAAGTTGAGATGCAGGAACCTAGTAGCTACAAAGAAGCTATAGCAAGTTCAGAGGCAGATCGATGGATTGGTGCTATGGGAGAAGAGATTGAATCTCTTCATAAGAATCAAACATGGAAGCTTGTTGACTTGCCTAAAGGACAGAAGATAGTAGGCAGTAAATGGGTGTTCAAGAAAAAGGAAGGTAATCCAGGGGTTGAGGCATCTCGATTCAAAGCAAGACTGGTCGCTAAGGGTTTTACTCAAAGGGAAGGAATCGACTTCAATGAAATGTTTTCTCCAGTGGTGAAGCATAGTTCGATTCGAGTTTTGTTAGCCATAGTAGTTTTGCAAGATTTAGAGCTTGAGAAGTTGGATGTGAAAACTGCGTTTCTACATGGTGAATTGGAGGAGCAAATCTACATGAGACAACCAGAGGGATTTATCGAACCTAATATGGAGGACAAAGTTTGTATGCTGAAAAAGTCACTGTATGGTTTGAAACAGTCACCTAGGCAATGGTACAAACGTTTTGATACATTCATGGTGTCAAAAGGGTTCACGAGGAGTCCATATGATAGTTGTGTGTATCATCAAAAGATGTCAGATGATTCTTATGTTTGCTTGTTGTTGTATGCGGATGATATGCTTATTGCTGCTTGTAGTATGTCACACATTGTGCAGTTAAAGAAGCAGCTTAGTGTCGAGTTTGAGATGAAGGATCTGGGTAGAGCAAAGAAAATTCTTGGTATGGAGATTATCAGGAACAGAAATTTAGGAACATTACACTTGTCTCAACGAAGTTATATTGAGAAAGTGTTAAAACGATTCAACATGTTTGATGCTAAAGCAGTCAACATTCCTTTTGCTACTCATTTCAAGTTGTCTGCAGTAGAAGCGGCCAAGGACGATGCTGAGTTGGAACAAATGTCGAAGGTTCCATATGCAAGTGCAGTTGGTAGTATCATATATGCTATGGTATGCACACGTCCTGATATTTCACATGCGGTTAGTGTAGTTAGCAGGTACATGAGATGTCCTGGGAAAGAACACTGGCAGGCAGTGAAATGGATACTTCGGGTTCTGAAGAATACTGTGAACGTTGGCTTAACTTTTAACAAAACCGATATTGGTGAATCGCTGAATGATGTTGCAGGATCATTGGTTGGTTTTGTTGATTCTGATTTTGCAGGTGATATGGATAAAAGAAGATCTCTGACAGGATATGTATTTACTCTAGCTGGGAGTGCGATCAGTTGGAAAGCACAGTTGCAAGCTACTGCAGCTTTGTCTACAACAGAGACAGAGTACATGGCGGTAACAAAAGCAGTTAAAGAGGCAATATGGTTGCAAGGTTTGGTGGCAGATTTGGGCTTGGATAGGACTACTACAAAAGTGTTTTGTGACAGTCAAAGCGCCATACACCTTACAGGGAACCAGATGTACCATGAGCGTACAAAGCACATAGATGTCAGGTATCATTTTATTCGTGATATAATATCAAAGGGAATTGTTGATGTGAAGAAAGTGTCTACACACGATAATCCAGCAGATATAATGACCAAGGCAGTATCAGTTCGAATGTTTAGGGAATGCCTAAACTGGATCGGTGTTCGCATTATAGAGTGAATGCCTTAAGGGCATTTGGTGAGTCAGAAGAAGAGAAGATTCTTTATTGATAGTGAATAAAGGATATTCGCCTCAAGGGGAAGATTTGTTGTGAATGAGTCGAATAGTGCCTTGACAGTGTACTGTGTCCGGCAGTACAGTTTTGTGTTGTGATAGTGATATTGTCCAATTACTTGAGTTAGTCTTGTGGTATGAGCCCATTAGGCCCATAGTCTAGTAAGTCTATTAATTCCCTATAAATAGATTACTAGGGCGACACAAAACACAATCTGAAATCTGTAACCTTTTCTATCATAGTGAAACTCTTTTCTCTGGCAGCGCCCGTGGACGTAGACAATTGTCGAACCACGTTAAATCTGGTGTTTCATTTAAATCTCTCATTCGCATATATTCTGTGCTTGAGCCATTTTGTGATAATTGCATAGTATTTTATAACAGAGACTGTTACAAACAAACCATGCGATCTTGGAGCAAAACACTATGACGCGAGATGTTATTTGATTAAAAATACAAAATTATTGTAATTATATAATGCGATACTTAACCAAGCTTATCTACATTGGGAACATGCGATACTAATGTCCATAATAATGCGAGATAAATGATAAATTCATATATTTATCAAATTATCTGTTATTGGTTTTGATTTATTTTTTGCCATTTTTCTTGAATTTTCATAAAAAAAGTATGTCTTGACAAACCGTGCATTGTCTCTTGACCATCTTTGCATCTAAGTTTGAAGCCTCTTTTGGAGTTTAAAGGTATTTCATCCTCCTTATGCCTCAACCGAAAGATAACCTTAACATATTTTGTGGTGAGTTTAACATGTTTGGACTCCAAGATGAAAGCATCCTCCTCTATCGAGTATTTGGCGTTGAGTATTTAAAAATGTTTCTTGATCTTTAGATTATCCTTCCGTATATTAAATGAAGCCTTCAATATGGTATAGGATTGACGTTGCTTTGACAATTTTTATGTGCTCATCCATTATGACAACCTTCTATTTCATGAAAATATGATATGTACTAAAGCATATCTGAAATGGCATGTTTTAAAAGCAATTTTTCCTGTAACAAAACGTGAGACTGGTTATAAGAAAAATGTGAGACCATGTATGACAAGCAAGATGAGACCAGTTGAAGGAATATGCGAGACCAAACATAAGAGATATGCGAGACAATACTTAGACATCATTAAAAAGAAATTATCATGCACAAACACACGTACAAATATGTGATACATGTGGGGAAAAACATGTGGTATGATGCGATACTAATGATGTAACACATATTAAACCATGCAACATACTGCAACACATGATCATGACATACAATGAAGATGCGAGACATTGGAATATTTCACCTTCACATTGAATGAAATCCAAATTGGACACTCAAACAACAAACAATAAAACATCAAAAAATACAAACGAACAAACTAAAATGCAACACATCGTTCATAATCGCAAACCCTGGTTTATAAAAAAAATGACAATACAGATGTATATTTCATGGAGAACCCTAACTAACAACGTATTTGTAGTTTTCAATTCTTTCAAATTAAACCTTAATCGTTCAATTTATAGCATCTGAGAACCCTAACTAATAACCCATTTTTACTTGCTTACCTGTTAATTTCTAACTTTTCAAAAAAGTTTTTTTGAGAGAGGTTGTGTTTGATTGGAGGTCAAAACAAAAAATCGAAGCAGCTTTAGAGAAGTAAAAGAAATCGAGCTTGAAATATAAAAATAAGAGCAGTTTAGGTTGTTCATGTTGGAATTCAAATTTTGTTGAATCAAAGAAAACAAATTGTAGGTGAAAATTCTAAGAATTCAAAAACGATAGTTCACCAAAATTGGTTGATGATGATCCATAAATTGGAAATTTATGGATAGTTTACTTCAAAACTTTTTTTAACACCTAATTATATTTTACAAAATTAAATTTGCTCTCTATAATTACATATTGCAATAAATTTAGTTAATGAAATTATAGTGAACAAAAACTACATTTTGATCTTAAAAGAAATTCTGTGAACGTCTAGAAAACAAAAAAAGCGCATGTATGCGGACGATTTCTAAATTTTAAGCCTTACTATAACTTAATTTTAAATCCAAGGACTCGATTAAAAGAAAAACTAAAAGCAGAAATGAATACATACATGCATTATCACGTCAACCAACAACACACCTCTCTCTCACCCACGTTATTATCACCTTCCTCTGCAGAAATGCCCGCGCCGTCAGCTACCAATTTGTCACCATTCTCATTAAAAATACCCCACCTCTCTCTCTCTCTCTCTCTCTTTCCTTAACTAATACTCCAATTAATCATCCTCCTACTAATAATAATTATAACATTATTTAATCAAAATCTAGCATTTTCAAAGCCGTGTAGGTCGCTGACTCTATTCAACGACTTCTTCATCACGGCTAACTTAGCCAACCTCTCAGCCGCTTTCCAAGCCGAACTCGGCGTAAGCGGCTCTCCATTCTCATCCATCATCTCTACCGCTTCTCTCTCACTCCCACCCCGTCGTGGAACCACCGTGCTCAATTCCATCTGTTGCTGTCTCCTCCAATGAACCTCTGCCAGCTCAGCTTCCAATAAGGCCACGTACTCCTCCGCTGTTTCCGACCCAAACTGCATAATCAAAGCTCGTGCCGAAACAAGCAAATGATGCGCGCTGGTGAAATCGTTGTGCTCGATCAGTCTCCGTGACTCCGCTACGGCTCGAGTCGAGATGAAAAGGTTCCTGAGCCGTTCGATCTTAGGATTTGATGATCGTACCGTGTGGGGTCGAGGAACCAAAAGAGATTGGTCTCTTCCATAGACAACCTCTTGAGTTGATGGGTCTTTGTAGAGGCATCTAACTGACAACACATGGTGGGACCTTATTACCGGTGATGGGACACGAAGCTCAACTAACAGCTCTCGTTCTTCTTCACAGTAGAAATCGCCGAGCCGGATTGACCCCGAACTGAGTGCAGTTGTGGACCGTCCGTTGCATAAATAAACGGCCGTGATCTCGCACGGGTCGGATCCTAACCCGACGCTGAGTTGGATTCGTAAATCTTGAACCACCATTGTTAATATCCGGCGCGTGAATCTAAAGATGGCATCCTCAGGCTCAGCCGGCTCGTGGCTATAATAGCCGGTGATTTCGCCCAATCCAAATGCATGAACCGGGATTTCGATACGAGCGAAACCAGTAGACGACACGTGGGTTAACTCTTGCCGTTGATTATTATTACTATGGATTCTCTCGAGTTGACCGTCTGATAAGAGAATAATGCTCGCCACCGGATTTCTCTCTCTTCTGTCTTCTAGAACTTTCGTCGCTTTCCTCAACCCATCGCTGGCGTTTCTTCCTTGGCTACAGACCACTCGATCGATGACACGGCGAGCGGCGCGTTGGCCATGTTCTGTCATTCGTCGGAGTGGTAACAATCGTTTTGAAACCGTTGAGAAAGCTACGATGGAAAGACGATCAGCCGAACCGAGCGAAGTGATCAAAAGTTGCACCGCGCGTTTTAACATATTAAGCTTAGCTCCGGCCATCCTCCCGCTAACATCAAGCACCGCCACTAAATCAACCGGCAAACCTCGGCCTGAATCTAATTTCGCAGATCCAGTAGGTGGCGGTGCTTTCACTCTCAATGCCACCGCGTACGTTTCGTAACCTCTACCAATCGAAACGACAGCGGATTCAGGAAGGAATCTAACCTTAACATTGTTTAAATCTTTAACATTCAACGGAATCTCATCGGATTTGACAAGACGCGAAGGAACAGGGTCGACGAAAAAACCTTGAAACTCCTCGTTTTCAACGTCTTCATCAGCTTCCGGTATCGTAACAAACCGAGCCCCGGCCGATGGAGACGACAACAACTGTTCGTCGTCGTCGTAAGATCTCGAATCCGGTTTCTGCACAAGGCGTGGTGAAAAAGAAGAAGAAGAAGATTCCACAACTCTTTTCTCTTCGATTACGATATTATCCGAATCCGGTTGGTTAATGTTGTCATTTCTCGAGCCATCACCGAGGTTTTTATGAACAGCGAGAAGGGGAACGTCTTTCCACGCGGTGTTACAAACAGGACAGACTAACTTACCCTGTTTACGGACGTGATCGGCAATACAAGGGAAATGAAATGCATGGCCGCACTCCGCCGTGTAAATCGCCGTCCCCTGCCCTGTTTTAACGCTGTTCAAACACAATCCACAGCTACTCTGCCGAAAATGAACACACACATAAGAAAACTGTTAACCCAATACCAATAGACAATAGTCAACAAATCATAAAGAAATTAAAAAAAAAAATGCTTACTCTGAATTTGAAGCTGTTTTTGAAAAGAGAAAGCTTGAGAGGAGAGCGAGGAGAGGAAGGGTTAGATGGCGTGATAAGGTTTTTACTAGTCCTGGTCCTGGGTGTAGTAGTAGTGGATTTGGATTGACGTAGCTCATCGACAGAGATTCGACAACGGAGGCTGGGGCTTGAAGATTGTAGTATTTTGGGTGTGGAAGGATTGCTTACAGATCCTGATAGAAACCCAAGTTTGGTACAACTCCTTAGCTTGGGACTCGAACTTGTACTCCTCTGTTGCTTTGTTTCTGGTTTGAAAGTTTCTTTGTCTCTAGGAATTGTAGTACAAAAGGCTCTTCTCCAACCAGTACCCATTGTTATTTCTTGTCTCTGGCTTGTTTGATATGTTGTAAGGTCTAAGGTAGAAATAGAAGAAGAAGAAAAAGATAAAGAGAAAATGAAGTTTTGTTTTGATATATATATATAAAAAACAAAAAGTGGTGGTGGAGCCTTTGGATTTATCTTATCTTTTTTATTCTTGACTTACTCCAAAACTTCTTCTTTCTCCTTCTATTCTCCACAATATTAGTAAAAAAATATATAGGGATCAAAAGATTCTCTCTTTATTACACACAGTAAAGACTTGAGATCTACTACTTCTTCCTCTAGGTTTCTCTAGTAGTTGTACTACTATATTCGTTGGAAAGGACAATCAAATCTCTGGAAATAAACAAATAATTTTAGCTTTGGTTTTCATTTTAAATACATTAAATGTAGGAGTATAATACTATCGAGTCAACTTTGGTGAAACTTCATGCGAAAAGAATCGTAATCTTCATATATTGTTGGTAAGAAGTATCTAAAAGATTTTTTTTCTCTTCTATTAGATTTGTTTAAATTGTAACTCAATCAAAATAACTTGGTTGTATTTGAGTAATACTAGTTTTTCCAAATTTTAGGTGCGCTCATAAGGCACAAGACATCATAGCAGTTTACGGATGGCGTTTTCCGTTCGCGTTATGGAAATCCAAATGGCTAGATCCACGATAAATCTGTGGTTTTCAATAGTATATCGTCTATGAACTATCGCATTTGGTGACAGATAGTCCTTTGATTTTTAAAAGTCTGTTGGTAGTTTGTAGACTATCAGCTTTAGATAAAATTAGTCCACAAAATCCTCTTATCCATGAGAACCTGCTACGTGTTACCATAGTCCCTATAATTCTGTATTACCACTCGTCCCTTAAGATTAGGTCAAAAGCCAAAATGTTGTCTGCGACATCCAATGACCCATCTACGCTTATAATATTCAACTTGGCATTAGTTATTGGTTGTGATTATCCAGGTGGTCTTTTTTATTCTACATGGAATATGTATTTTGGTATAGTCGAATTCAAAATTTATCAACCGGTCATGTTACATCACATTTAATGTAATACCTAACAAAATTCAAATCGTAGATTGCCTTCTCTGTGAACAAACTAAAATCGTTTCGAATTCTAATCCGTGAACTTTCTCCTCTTCGCTCTTTCTTCTTCTAAATCAAATCCTTAAATCTAATCCCTAAATCTAATTTTAAATCTATACCAAATCGAAACAAAACGCTAAATCTTCTTCCATAATCACAGTCTATACTCCATGTTGTTATCCTTAATTTTTTACAACATTAAACGTGATTCGACAATGAAAAAGGGTTCGAGAAGAAAACAAAAGAAGGTCAAAATCGAATTGGATTTATCTCAAGAATATACAGATATTATGTTTGTTTAATTATTAGTGTGTTTATTTTTGTTGAGTGATTAGTGTCGATTTTGGAAATTAATGTTGTCTATGAGTGATTTTTGCTTTACAGATTAGTATGCTTCATTATTTAGTTTAATGATATATTGTTTTAGTGTTTTAAAGTAGAATGCTTCGAGTTTTACTTTGCTTCACTGTAAAATGATGTTTAATGATGCTTCGAGTTTTACATTTTGATATTGTGTGTTTAGTGTTTAATGATAAAGCGCTTGAGTTTGAGCTTTATTGATGTTTAAAGATTATAGTTGGAACTGAAATTGCATTTGAACAAATTATTTTGTGTTAGAGCTTAGGGTTGTTGCAGTAAACTTGTTTTAATGTGACGTAATTAATGTATCTTCTTCTTCAATGCTACAGTTTGAGTTTTAGTTTTATTGTTACATTTCTACAAATTACTATTTGAGTTAGAATGTTGCATTAGACTTGTTTTGAGGGTTGTTGCATTAGAGATGTACCAGTTTGACATAATTGTTGCATTAGACTTGTTTGGGTTAGAATGGTTGGATAGTTGTAGGTGATATTTGCGATACAGTTTACTGATGTGTGATTTGTTGATTGATATTGGTTTTGTGATATTTGTTGGTGTCAATAGTGAATTATTCACCATGATAGTACTTCATGGTGGTAAATTCTACGAGAAAAACGACATTGTAACATACAGGGCTGGAAAGGAGACATTGGTTGAAATGTGAACCCCGAAAAGATATCACTTATCTATCTGAGCGAGCATATTTACATGACTTTCTCGCATGCATAGAAGTTTGGAGTGTTGAACTTCGTTTACCAATTACATCACGCAAAGATTATAAAAATTTGGTTACTGTATCTAGTGATACAGATGCATTAGAGATGTGTAAGATGGTAGACAAGCGCATGTTCATGAAGTTGTATATTGAATCAGTTCTACCGCTATAAATTATTTCCCCTTAAAAAAGAAGTAAGGTAAAAACTTTGTCGATTGTTGAACTTTCAGAATCAGAGAACGAGAAAGAGAGTCAGAGTAGTAAGGAAGATGTTGTGGATAGGGATGCTGACGAAATTTTAAAGGCTATGGCTGCTGAAGAAGATGTTATGGATATAGATGATGAAGAACATGTTGTTGAAGAACAAAGGGTTGAAGAACATAGGGGTGAAGAGCAGAAGGTTGAAGAAAGGGTTGGTTAAAGGACTAGGGTAAAAACAGATGTGGTTGGTAAATTTAAAAAAGATGTTGGTAATGTTGGGGTAGAAGAAGAAACTGTTGGCGATGCTGGTGGTACGGTTGAACAAGATGTTAGGGTAGATGAACATGTTACTGGTAGGGTAGAAGAAGAAACTGTTGGTGATGATGGTGGTAGGATAGAACAAGCTTTTATGGTAGATGAACATGTTACTGGTAGGGTAGAAGATGAAGCTATCGGTGGTATGGTAAAACAAAATGATGATATAGAAGAAAACGTTGGAAAACCTATCGTTGAAGAGTCATTGAATTGGAATGTTTTTATAGAGGATTTAAGGTCTGAGGTTCGGTTGGGGATGAAGTTAAGGTTAAATCAACTGCCCACAAGAAAAATAACCCTGAAGCAGCGGTTGAGGCCGATGGTGAGGCTGGAGAGCAGATGTCAGCCCCACCATGTGAACAACACTAATTTTTCCCAGCTAAAAAACATGCAAATACGCAGGATATCGAGACGGACTAAGTGGCATCGGATGCTCTGAATACACCGGCAAACTCCGATGTAGAGCTCGACGATGACGTCGAGATGTGGTATAATTTTGTTGAGTTCAATCTCGTTGTACCTTTGGCCAGTGTAGCACTACAAGTCGGGCATGAATTCACAACTGCAGTTGAGCTTAAATAGGCTATAAAAATTATGGGATCAAGCAGCGGAGGTACGTGGTTATTGAAGAAAAAAAATGACAAGAAAAAATAGTGTTTGTATGTTTAGCAATAGTGCCCTTGGAAAGCATAATGTATCACAATGAGATGCAGTAATAGGTGGGTGATAAATACGTTGGTGGACAACCATACATTTCCTCCAACAAATGAAAATAACAATATTACGGACATTTGGATAGCTAGGTACTATCTGTCACAATGGGAGGCAGATATCAACTGGTATGTTACCTCCTTAATAGCCTCCTTAAGTAGAGAGTTTCTTGTGCGAATCAATCAGCAGAAATGGTATAAGGCTAAATCTGTAGCTCATGAGATTATATTAGAAAATTATAAGCAACACTTCACACAGTTGTTGGATTACAATGAGGAGATTATCAGAACAAATCCAGGTTTTAATTGAATTATTAAGCAAGCGAACAATATGTTTGAACGGTTCTACATGTGTTTGGGACCTATTAAGAGGGGAATCAAAGTAGTGTGTAGGTCAGTTGTAGTCTTAGATGGGTTCTTTTTTAAGAGAGATTTTATAGGCCAACTCTTAGTGGTTGTTGGTTTTGATGCTAATGATCAAATGTACCCGGTTGCGTGGGCGGTTGTGGAGAACGAAACTGATCAAGTTGTAGTTAGTTTCTATATTTGTTAGAAGAGGACCTTGATATTCAAAACTAGGGACCGTGGTTATTTGTGAGTGATAAACAGAAAGGGTTGGTTCCTACTTTGTTGGAAGATTTTCCAAACTCCGAGCATAGGTTTTTACTGTAGGAATTTGTATGCCAACTTTAAAAAAACATACCATGGTCTTCTAGAGAAAAATATATTTTGGGCAACAGCTAGAGCCACATACCATGGGGAGTTTGATGCACATATTGTAGAGATGAAAAGGGTGAATATGGAAGTATTCAAATCATTAAAAGATAAACCACCTCGCAAATGGTCTAGAGCCCACTACAAAAAGGACACATGCTGCAATATTTAGATTTCCAATCTAACGGAGGCTTCCTCCATGGTTATTCTACACCTACGCGAGAAATTCATCATAACATTGATGGATGGTATCAAAACGCAAACAATGAAAAGAATAGCTAAGCTTCAAAAGAAAAGTGATACCTAGAAGGGTGAAGTCTGCCCCAGTATATTGAAGAAGCTGGAGTTGAGTATAGAGGCAGGTGAGAGGTGCTGGATTGAAGAATCTGGAGGTCCCCAATATGAAACCAAATCAGGGGAGGGCAATTTTTCGTAGACATTTCTGAAAATGCATACTCATGTAGGAGTTGGCAGCTGAGTGGTGTATCTTGTGCTTATGGTGTTACATGTACATGGGCTGACAATAAAAGACCCGTCAACTTCATTCCTTCGTGTTACCGTATATTAACTAACAGAGCCATTTACGACTATACTATCAACCCTATTAATGGGAAATTATTGTGGAAAAATCTGCATTTCCGCCCTGTTAGCCACCACATATTGAAGTCAATAAGGGGAAAAAGGTAATAAAAAAGAAGAGGGACAGAAGCGAGCTTCAACCACCAACTAGAGAAATACTGTTTAGGAAGTTTATTTTATAAAGATGCACTAAATGCAAGAAATGGGGCCACAATAAAAGGAGTTTCCAGCCACTAGAGAGAGCTCATAGGCTATTGCTGGGGCTGAGGCAAATGAGAGTGGTGTTGCATAAAAATTTTGGTGTTGGTGGATTTGGTGTTAACTGATCACATGATGGCCATGAGCCAAATGTTGGTGTTGATGGATTTGGTGTTAACTCAGCACATGAAGCCCGTTTCCATGCTCGTCTTAGAAGGGCAGCGAAAAGAGTGGCTAAAATCCTAGTAAGTTTATTAAAAATATTCATATTTTTAATTCCAGAAAGTGTTAGGAAAATATTAACTGATTGGGTTTCTTTGCTGGTGAAATAGGTTACGAGAGGTATTGCTGCTAACATAATACCTGATGCAAGAGTTCTAAAAATATGTATTATCTTTCTCAATCTTGTTTTTTTATGATAGTTATTTTGTCCTTTTGGTGCAGGGAACCCTTGTATATTGTGTTGATCCAAGAGCTGGAAGGAGAGAAGGTGCACAAGCCACTAGAAGAAGGATGGGAAGAATTATAAGATTCTTATCTCTCATACTGTAAAGTTGTTTTATTTTGGCTTTTCTACATGCTTTATTAATAGAATAATTGGTCACATGGTATGTTAGGTAGTGGTGTTGGTGTGCATTTAATTAGTATTCAATTAGTATGTTATTGGGTACTTGTTTGTTGATATGTTAGGTGGGGTTTAATGTAGTGGTGTTGGTGTTGTTGTTTTTGTATTTAATGGGTTGCGTGTTGGTATTGGTGGTATGCATGTTTGTTGTATAAAATTGTTATCGGCATTTGTGGTATTTAATGGTTTACTTGTTGGAATTATTAGATTGATGTATGATTGCGTGAAACTACTGGAAACTGGGTGCCAGCCAGGGAAATGCCTCAATTCAAAGAGGCTGCTTGAGTGGCAAATGAGAAATGGAAGAGACCAAGACGAGTACTGGGTTCATCTGCTATTGCGGGTTCATCTGCTGTTGCGGGTTCATCTCCTGTTGCGTGTTCATCTGATGCTACATCATATGGAACTTCTAGGAATGTCTAGTGTATAGACTATTGATGAATGGAAATTTCTTTTTAGGTTCCAGAGTATACTATTTTTGGTCAGTATTTGTTAATAATTAGAAGTCTGAACTCTAAGTGTGCTGTTATTATTAGGTGTTCATAGCCTTGTGTAATTTGTTGTATTAAGTGTTGATAATTTTTTTATTACTAGTTTTTAGGAAACAAATTCGAGAGAAGGATAAAAGGAATAAGAAGAATGCAAAAAAATAGAGAGATGAGAAACGATTTGAGGAAGAAGAAGAAGCAGATTTTTATAAGGCTTCAAGTATTTCTTTAATTAAGTGACGCGTAGGATATATTTAATAGCTTCCATGTCAATAAAAGTTTTCATCTCACCAACACATATGTCAACAAGGATTTTGGTCAGAGGGAAAAATCATACCTAAACTTAAGGGACGAGTGGTTATACAAAATTCTGGGGACTATGGTGACAGGTGGCAGGTTCCCATGGATCAAAGGATCTTGTGAACTAACTTTATCCAAAGCTGGTAGTCCAGGGACTACCCATGGAGTTTTGAAAGTTAAGGGACTATATGTCACCAAATGTGATAGTCCATGGACGATATACTGTTTAAAGCAACAAATCTGTGATAAAACTTGCAGCTTATTCCAATCCACAACGCCATCATTAACCCATAATAACTAAAAACTAAAGTATTATTATTACTCCTTCAGTTTCATAATAGGTGTTATATAAGATTTTATCATCAATGTTAAAGAAAACGACAATGATTTTGAAAAAATAAAAGAACATAAATTTGATTGGTGAAGTTAATAACTTGTGCACAATGTTAACTACAGTATTTTATTGGTTGAAACCAGAACAAAATATTTCTTCTAAAACGATACTTAATATAAACAGAAGGAGTGTAATGATAAAATTTTATAAATAAGTAGTAGTAAAAAGTAAATAATATTAAAAATGTTAATGTTAAAAATAAAGATATTGATAAAATGAAAATAAATAGAAAGGTAACTTAGTTCTGGATTTTAGATTTCGTATTAATTAAAAAAATTATTAATTGAAAGTTTTATTTAATTTGATTTTTTATTTATGACGTTTCCTATTATATGATTAGAGTTTTATTACAAATTTTGGTTAATGATATTTAATTTAGAGTATTTATTGGAGAATTAGGGTATTTTTTACTCTATAAACATATTGAGAACTACAAAGCTAGGGTTTTGTGGTGAGACAAATGACTAGATCGTGATATCGAGTGACTTGTGAGGCGAGTTTGTATTTTTCCTAATGAGATAAAATTGTAGCCTTTTAGAGAGAGAAGTGAGGTGAGAGATAAATACTGAATATAGATTTCTGTGAATCACGTTATCTTTGTAAATTGTGAGAGTTTTGTAACAAAAAATGATTGAGCCCTTTGTGTTTGAAGAGTCTTTCTGTAACCTCTTCGTTTGACAAAATAGAATGTTTGTTGCACATCGACGTAGGGTTGTTTCTGTAATCTAAAGTACATTATATATTATCTTATGTGTTTTCGTTTTATTTTACATGTTATTTTCTTTTGTTGTTTCCATCAAACATGAAGTTATTTATCTTCGGATGGTCGATGTTCTAATAAGTGTGCGATGAGCATGGAACAAAAAATAAATAATTAGATTGATCGTTAATCTAAAAGTTGGAGAAGCAAATCTTGTTTGGAAACCAAAATTCATGAAAGATGAGTTCCATAAAGCTTAACCTTTAAACATTTGACGGATCGAATGACTTTAATCTCTAGAGAATTGAAGTTAAGGCTTATCTAGTACATAAGTGATTGGTTGTTGTTATCGACAAAAAATCTACACAGGTGGATGTCGTGGTACTATCGAGTACCCTTATACTGAGCTTGGGACATAAGTGATGCATGAGGTATCTAAAGATCATATGGAGCTAGGGATATGAAATCGGTTGGATGTGATTTAGATGAAGAAATCCTTAACGAATGAATTTTAGCTCAAAAAACATATTTACACGTTATTTATGGACAGTGACAAAAATATATGAAGGCATCTAAAGGATTACAACAGAATCACACTTGACTTGAATGTAGTTGGTGTGCATGTGTATGAAGATGATAAATTAATCATCCTCATAAGTACTTTCCGAAGTAGTACGCACACTTAATGAACATCATACTATACGATAAAAACTCTCTTACGATGAACGAAGTGAATAGTGTTTTAAACTTTAAAGATCTTCAAAGGAAGAATATTTAAATTGGTGACTTCAAAGAGCATGAAGTGAGTGTAAGAGTTATGTTGTAAAATAGATTCAATAAAAATAAGAGGAAACTCTCGATCTAAGTTAAAAGGGCTTGCAACTGGTTCAAAATTAATATGTTGGGTATAGAAGAAGAAAGAGAATATCAATATGAACTTTCCAAAGAATGGAATGATAACAACTATCAGAATAATAAAGTTGGATATGTTGAAATGATGGTTGATGACTGTGAGTAAGATGATGGCTTAATTATTACTTATTCTTACATGTTCAACGAAGACTAGATGTTAGATTTGGGTGCGTCATTTCACATGACTTCCAATAAGCATTTATATGAAACCTGATAATGCCTGATGGAGGAATTTTAATTGTTCGTTTCTTGTTGTTTACAAGAATTGAGATAGTAATTAACAATTTAAGGCATGTACCTGAAGTTAAACATAACCTTCTTTCTATTAGGGTATTAGATGATGAAGAATTTACTTATAGTGGTGAAGATGGAAGACATGAGGTCTTGTGAGGATCTTTTCTTATTATGAAATATTATAGGACTTGTGGTATGTTAATTCTTGATGGATTTATAGTGGTAGGGGCATGTCTATTGTGGTGAAGGATTTCCCTAGTTTATGACATCATTAGTTGAGGAATTTAAGTGAATTTTTTTTGGTGAACTATGTAAACCGGGATTGTTATATGGTATCAGATTTTGGAAGGGAGTTTTTGTGAAAGTTGTGTGTTGGGTAAGGCCGAGAGGGTGAAGTTTATGCCTAGCAACCAAAAAACTAATTAAGTGCTTGATTATGTTCATTCAAATTTTGGGAGTCTGGCACGGGAACCTACCATGAGTGGTATAAGGAATTTATGTCACTAATAGATGATTATTACAGGAAAGTATCGGTTATACTTTTGAAGACCAATAATGAATTTATTTCTTCGTTTATGAATCGGAAGACATTGGTAGAGAATCAAACTGAGGAAGTATTAATGAATCTTTAGACTGATAATGGCTTTGAATAAGTGAACATAAAATTTATTATCCATTATCGAAAGCTTAACATTATCATACATTAAACCGTAAGTGGTGTCCTCTAATAGAACGAGTTTGCTGAGAGAATAAACTGAATTTTGTTGGAACGAGTTAAGTGTATACTTTATACAACTAGAATGGGCCAAATATTTTAGGGAGAAGCCGTGACAACGGCTTCATATTTCATCAACATGATTCCATCTACAACGCTTAACTTTATATGTCATCAAGATACTTGAATTTTAAAGAAACCTGAGCTCGAATATTTGTGAATGCTCATATGTGTTGCTTACACACATGTGAAGGAAGACATGCTTCAGCAGAATCAGTAAAATATTTATTTTTGATAATCTATAATCAGTAAAATGGTATAGGTTGTGATTGTGGTTGTAATTCCTTGAACTTCGACTATAAAAAGTTGTGATAAACAAGAATATGATTTTTAATGAGGATGAAATGTCATAAAATATGACGGTGACTCAACATATTACTGTTGAGAAGAGATATGAAGTTGATGATGAGTCCGATTTACAAACTGAAGCCGTAAACATTTTTGCCAAAGATGATTTTGGATATGGTTTAGTTTCAGCTTGTACAGAGAAAGTTCAACCACTGTATAAGTCTGAATATGGTCAAGCATCTGGTATTCCACGACCTTTGGATGATCATACAGAGTAACAACATGATCTTGATAGATATCAATTGACAAAGGATAGAGTATGAAGACCAAGAAAGCATTCGTATATGTATAGTTTTCTGATATCATTAGTTATTATTTATCTATTGAAATGCAAAGAGATGTGTTGGAGCCCCAAATATATCAAGATGTTATCAAGATAACTTATATCGATAATTTTCTTACTATCATGAATGAATAAATAAGATCTCTCAAGAAAATGAACATGTGGATTCTTGTGAAGCATTTGAAGGGTCAGAAGCTTTGTTGGGAGTAAATGGATATTCAAGAGAAAGCCAGGTAGTTCTATTGTTGAGTTACCCATATACAAGGTTAGGTCCATGGCTAAGGGATTGACTCAAAATGAATGTGTTGATTTTAATGAGATATTTTGGGTGGCTATAAAACAAACCCCTATCGGAGTACTGCTGTTAATTATTTCTAGATTTGATCTTGATTTAGATCAAATAGATGTTACCACTAACTTTCTGCATTGTGAATTGGAAGAGACAATTTACATGTGTCATGCAAAAGTTTGAAGAATGAAATGATGGTGATGTGTATTTCAAATACCATAAACTGCATGAAATTTGTGCAAGTCTGTGATGCAGGTCAGTTGGTCTCTAAAGAGTATAACATCGGATACAACAGATGTTGGAGTTACTATAAGCTTAAGTGGTGAGCTTTTAGGTGTAAGCTAGAAGTAACTCATAAATAGATGTACTGCCGAAGAACTATATGGGATAAAAATAGATCAATCAAAGACATGTACATGCAAAAACTATTAAATTCTCTCCAAACAAAGCTAGGGTCAAAACTTAAGTGTAAAGATGTTTGATGGAACTTATAAGAAAGTTTGGACGAACACATACAGGTTGTATTCTATTGGACCAAAAACTTGGCCGGATATGTAGAGACTAGAGCCGATTGTATGTTGTTGATGCGTGTGTTGATGCTTCAAATGTTGTTGGGATTTAGTTCTTAATTGAACTTGCTTATTCTATTTTCTAGAGATTCATATTAAATTGAGCTTCTTGTTCAATTGTTCTTCATATATTAATTGAATTTCTTTTAAATGGCTTTTATTAACTGAGATTTCTATTTAATTTGAATTTCTTATTTATGAGGTTTCTTATTTTATGCGTAAAGCTTTATTATAGACGTTGACTAATAGGATTTAATATAGAACATTTGTTGGAGAATTAGTGTTTTTCTTAAGCTTATAAATAGAAGAAAAAACACAAATTTAGGATTTTGTGGTGAGACGAATGTTTATTATTTCTAATGATAAAAAACGTTGGTACTTTAGAGAGAGAGGTTGTGTGTAAAATAAATATTTAATAAGTAATATTATGAACCACGTCATCTTTATAATTGTTGAAGTTTTATAACAAAAAATGATTGAGAAATTTATGTTAGAATAATATATATGTAAGGTACATATTTAATAAAATAGAATGTTTGTTGTTCTTGTATGTAAGATTATTTCCATAGTTGATCATGTTAAATATTATCTTGTATTTTTTGTTTTCTTTTACACTTTCATTTATTTTTTTGTTGTTATCAAACATGAAGTTTTTTGTCCTGGTGGTAATTGTCTGACCGTGTCATTTTTCATTGATCGAATGAGATAACACTCATAAATTATTGTTTCCTTAAGTCGGGTTGGTATGAGATGCGAGCTTAGGGTGGAAGGGGGAATTGTTACATCATCTTATGGGGTCAAATACATCGACTTCAATTCTTAGACAATAATATATTAATGTGAGTATTTTGTGCACTAGTTTCTGCGCCATAAGGGTAAATATCATAGGAAACCTTCGTGAATCTCTCTTAAAGTTGTCTCCTCCACAATAATTTTTCAAACACTTTGACAACAATAGTAGCAGTCACTTTGGGAAAAGTATATCATTTATTAAAATTTGTGTGGTTGCCATCTGCTTAACTTCAGCGTTTCAATTTTATCACCTGACTAGATCTTGTTTTTAAGTATGTGTAAATCTTGTTCATCCATGATGGCTATAGGGTAACTACTTTGAACTAGTGTTTTCCTGTCAGGCAACAAGCACGACACGCATATTTTGACTATGATTCGTCTTTGGATCTCCGCATCAATTACATTTTTATGTGAGGTTTTCTTCTATAATGGTTTTCTCCTTCCAGACTTATTAAAAGACCACTTGGTTAAATGGGATGTTAGGAGCATATCTATGGTGACATAAAGTTTCATACCATCCTTTGTTGTCTCGTTTTTACTTAACATTTGTTCCACCACTAACCATGAATCATTTCAAACAAAGTTTTTTATGTCAGAATCTCGTGCCAACCTTAGTTTGGCCACTAGCTCCTCATATTTGGCTGTATTATTGGATGTATAAGACTTGTATGTATAAAAAATATCACATATTTTTAAGTGGGGAAACGATGTAACTGTGTCTCGTATATCTTCAGATGTTAGTTGGATTATCGACATGAGCCAACCATTATTAGTTTGGTATATCTGTTACTAAAAGAGTAAAAGTCCAAACATGGGGTCCATGTTGCGTTTATTCTTATTCCTTTTCTAAAACAAATTTATTAAAATCTAAGTTTTAATCGGGATTTGATAAACAAAATTTAGGTTTATTTATCCAACTATATTCCCACTTTCTTAACCACTATGTGATAGGGTGTTTGATACAATTTTAATAGGGTGGTTTGTCAGTATGTTTATAATCTAGTTATGAAAGTAACGTTATAGTTTTTTAGTTGTAATTACTAATGCCATAAATTTATTTTCTATGATTGATGTTAAAATCTTGTGGAAACCTTGGTCCAACCACTAATTTTTCATATTACACCTATTTATTTAATGCTTAGAGAAATCTACCTATGATTGTAACATATGTTTTCCAGTAGGAGATACGATGTAAATGTCTCTCTCACATCTCCAAATATTGGTTGCATCACATATGTACATTAATCATTCTTTGTTTGACGTCTCTAATATTGGATAAGTAGAGGTCCTAATTGGGGGTCTTATGTTACATTTTTTCTCACGATGTTTCCAAAATAGATATGTTTGAACAATTTCTTAATTGAGGTTGAATGAGTAAAATTGAGGTTGAATTCCTATAACTATGTTGCCCTATTTTCTAACTACCCTAAAACTAGTCATGTATTTGATACGACTTTAATGGGGTGGTTTGTAGGTATGTGGATGATATAAGTTTAGAATTATCTTCACAATTTTCGGATTGTTGTTACCAACATTAAAAATTATTAATTTATAATTGATGAAAAACTCTCGTGATAATCTTAGTTCGATCATTAACATTTCATATTTTTCCTCGTTATTGAATGCTTGTAAACCTACATATGGATATTATTATATTTTTTCAATTAGAGATATGATGTAAACATATCCCTCATATCTCGGGGTGTTGGTTACGTCATCAATGTATATTAATCATTCTTTGTTTGACGAATTTTGGAAGTCCTAATGTGGTGTTCATGTTGTGATTTTTTTATGTTATTTCCAAAATAAATATGTTATAACATAGCAATTTGAGGAACAAAACCAAATTCAAACTCAACTAGCTACAATTTCCACTTTTCTAATCGTTAAAAGACTCTTAAGGTGTTTAATAACAATTCAATGGAATAATATTTTGGAATTCATGAAGCCATTGGAGCTTTCGGGTTCCTATTACTAGTGTTAGGATTTTGTTTTTGCGTGATTAAATATCGAATTTCGGCATTTAGTAATTCCTTTGAAGCATAGTCTATTGATTATGTCTTTCTTTTTCGAATCACCAAATTTGCACTACTTTTTAAAAAATTCAGGTTCAATATGAATGTCTCCATTTTTTTGGAACTACCGAAATCTTGGAGGATGCCAAGTGCCTTTTGAGGTATTGGCATACGACACCATATTAGACCTCATTTAAATTTACCCATTTCACATAGTGCTTTAAAAATGGTAAACACATGCCACAAATTTTTATATGAAAAGGTTTAATACGCAAACCTCCTGTTAAGGCACTAAAAGTTTTCGATGGATTTGATATGCTTATGTCTTGTAGTGTTGTGATCTGCTTGCCTAAAGGTTGAATTGGCTAAGTTAGTCAACTTGGAATATTTGTTTTATATTTATTCACTAATATATCGTCGATGTAGTCTTTCATGTTACGATTGAGATGACTTTTAAATATTTTATTCACCAATCGTTGACAAGTGGGTTTGTATTTTTTTTTAAGTGAACAACATCACCACGTACAACCCTTATATTTGCAGTGAATGCGGTCTTTTATATTACTCATTAAAATTTGGATTTATTTCCTTTTGTATCATGGATATACATCTGTAAAATAAAATATCTCATAACTTGTTATGGATTCTACCAATTTATTTATCCTAGAAAATGAGAACGTGTATTTAGGGCACACAATTGAAGTTGTGAAAGCAAGACACATTTTCCACTTAATATTTTTATTCTTGATAAATATATAACTTGATTATCACTCTCAATATTTTACCTCAATTATATGACCCAAATCTACAAACCTATTTACCTCATCTTTGGCATCCTGACATTGACCGAGCGTTATATATCTCTTGTGTTTCTAAATTGGTTTGGTGGCATGATCATTCATTATCTAATAAGTGTCCTTGTATTTGAGAATATATGTTACCGGTGTTTTATCTCATATAAATATTGTCATATAAAGACATTGACAAGATATTACAATAACTTAATACTATGATTCCTCATTCTAATGGACATGTATTTTCATATTTGAATAACTTCATTACATTATTTCTACAATTGAAAGTCTTTCACTTTAATCGACAAGACAAACATCGATTGGTGTTCACATATCATAAAACTCAATAACGAGTGACATTTCCCATGCAATAGCTATATTAACTACAATATAATGGGTTATTTCACGATTTTGGCTTATTCATTGATTAGGATATTTTATAATCTTTAACCACACCAATCTCATCTCTTACCATATAAAAAAGACACCAATTATACATAAAAAGGGAGAATTTGAAATCATGTAACCAAGACCAGTATGTGATAAAGTTGTAAGAGATATGAGCATCAAGTACCCCATATTTGATCATTTGTATGTTAGAATACTGCCTAATGCTTATCGTGACCTTTGGTATGATGGTGTTAAACGATATCGTGTTTTATCCTTTAAATCTAAAAATATGATGAAACATGGGACATAAAATTGTTTTTAACGAGAGTTACTTCATATCTTATTAGAATATGACTTTTACAACGGCTCTGTTGTTTACAAATATTATCCACACTTCACATTCCATGATTTGGGTTGATAACTTATCTTTTCTGCCAATCATATATATTTTCTATATCAGAAAAAAAACTTAAAAATATATAATCAAACAAAGATGAATAGATGAACACGAATATAAATATTTAAAGTATGTACAATAGATATATAAATTTTGAAATAATAATAATGATAAGGTCATTTATCGCATAATGATACGATAACACAAATAATAGTAGCATGATATGACATGATCAATATATAGCTTCATAAACGTATCGTATAAGTCAAAGTTGTATCAACATGGATCTCGCCAAGTAAGATTTTTTTAAGATGTTGAGACATATAACAAAATTCAGTACTGAAACTGTTAGCATTGAAGACCTTCAACCATGAACTACTGATACACCTCTGAAATAAGGTCTCGAGAACCCTCGTGACAGTCAGACTAAGAAAAATTATTTATGGAAATAAATCATAAGAATGAAATAGATGGTTGTTTAAAATCCAACCAATGGTGACAAATCGTTTGAGAATAGAATGAAGTTTGTTTAGAAGCCAATTAATTCATAGCATTCCAACAGTTGAAGTCCATGTTAAGGAAATGATCATCCCTCCCAACTAGGAGAACATCATATATCTCAATCCACCATAACACTAAGCAACACGAGACGAGATTTAAAAACCCCATTCTTTGGCAATCCACTCGATCAAGCTACAATTATAAGACTTGATACATGAACATATAAGGTCCAATGCACTATAAATCCAAAGGGAATATAAGAGAATGACCCAAGTAGTAAAGATAGCTAATACTCTTTGAATTCTGACTGATAAAATATATATTCAATCAATATCATAAAAGAAACAAGATTACGCCCACATTAAAATAATGATATATGGGTAAAGGCAAACATTTCAAAATAATACGTTCAACTTGATGGAGATGAACAAAATCTAGTACAACAGTATCTCCAGTTTGAGGCGTATAAAAAATAAAGACCATATAGAAGTTGACATTAAGGAAGAATCTTGTGTAAATGTATAAACTGCATAATACACCCTAGCAAAATATCCACTCTCGCAAACAATTATGGAAGAAAAACTCACACTTAAGTTCGTCCCATACTAAATGAATTAATATGATGAGACAATCAATCTTGAACATCATTGGATTAATTTTGTAACATCATGCTCAGTTTTAATCTAGACTGCACTCTCTTATATAGAGCCTTATTTATAGATTTATAGGAAACGTATTGACTTGGTTTAATATTTTCCCATCATGATCTATTTATAGCTTTAAAATCTTGTGAATCTATTTCAAGAGCCATTTTATTGGCAACAAATCTATCAAATGAGAATAAGATTACATCATGACTATGTACCAGAAGATGGATGAAACACTTTAGCCTTACGCAAACCTGTTTGTATAAGAAATGAACAACCTAGATTAATGTAATCAAATTGTAGTACTCAAAATCTTTGAGAGAGGTCTTTTAGATAAAAGTTGGATCTTAAAAAAAATAGTTAAATCAATGGAGGAACTGTTGTGTTGCTCCAGCATGTTCATTAAAATTAAAGGAACTAAAAAGAGGTACAATGAGATGCACTAGGATGCATCTGATAAAATATCTTCCAAAATCGACACAATTATAGACCGACATGACACACTTACCTTACTTTAATAACCCTGCTAAGAAATTCACGCCCCTAACAACAAGTATCACTGTCATTTATAATAAAACCAAATATAAACTCAACTACGTGAGATTAAGAGATTTGAAGACTAACAATAATAAGTGAGATCCAAAAAGTTTTATTGCGCCTAATATTGTGAACATTTCGGTACGACGTGAGATTTTTATTAGTTAAAAAAAGAGATACAACATCTGATTGATAGTGGAAAGCTAGTGAAACTTATCAAGAACAATAGAAGTAAGGGGCAATATGAGAATGCAGATAATAATCTCAAAAAGTAAAAAAAAACCCATGATATTTGAAGCAACATCCGAAATACCTTGAGGTACACCTCATAAATGAGGCACCCTGATTACTATCATTGATATTGATGGGATAAAAATTAAGAAGGTAGTGGTCAACACAAGCAGTTTGAATGTCATTCTCTACCAAAACAAGTACAAACAGACGATTGAAGTCACCCCATACAAGAAAACAAAACATAAATTAGTGAGATTCACGAGCCATTCGACTAATTGTATATGAAAAATTAGTTAGCTATCATGATTGAAAGTGAGCACATCGATAAGACAATTAGAAATGTATTCATGGTAATAGATGATCAAAGCTTTTATGATTGCATACATAGATGATCATAGCTTCACAAAATGGAATGCATAAGGTCTTCCTTCACCAATGCGCCAAGTACAACGTTGGAGACCGAGCGATGATCGTCCGTAGCAGTCATAGGTTAAGAAGAAAATGACATGAAGTATCAATCAACCCCAAACACACCATCTTATAGTACTTGCACATCATATTTGTTCGTAAAGTTATCAATGCACGAGACTATATGTTGTATAACAAATTCCTACAAGATGGATAGTAAAACTTCTAAAAGTGATATAGTAAATAAAATATCATTGTGAAATCTAGACAACAGGCACAACATTATTATGACTGTACATAACACAACTAGAACAGCTTTAATTATATAATAGGTCAATAAACAATACATAGAGAATCATGACAAGATAATATATACAATTATCATTGCTAGCAAACGTAAACATGTTAGTGGAAATTAAGATAAGACAACTATAAAAATGTAAACAAGCACCCAAACAACGTGCAAGTTTTTTTAACAAAACATCATACATATAATTATGAAGACTACAACTTGAAATCCGATAGGGCTTATAAAAAAATAAGTATGGAGTAAGTTTTACTCTCTCGCCCGTAAAAAAACATACCATGAATCATAAAGATAAGGATTTTCTTTTTCTTCCTTCTCAACATCATCAATTGCGTCTTCATTAAGAGGATCTTCAGTGGTTTCTTTGTTTCTATCGATCGGTTGGCCATCTACTTATTCCAGATCACGCCATTCGTTATCGAGAATTTAATTCCAATATGGGCCAAAATCTATGTCTGAATTTTTCGTAAACAGTTTATGAATAATTAGAAGTTTCCTATTATTAAACTACTTCTTAGCCATATTCATTTTTTTGTTCTTTATTTTAGTCTTTGAGTTCTTCTGTATCTTCTTTATTTTCTTTTCTTTGGTCTTTACTGCATTTTTCTTGGCATCTTGCAAATTGATAATTTTTTCTTCACAACTACCAACTATAATTTTTGATAGTCTCTAATACATTCGATTCGTTGTCAAGTTATTATTTTTCCAATAGAATTGTCTTCCATGATTTTTTCAACAAGAATATCTCCTTCTCGAGTGATGCAAGCTTGTTTTTAAATGAACCAATTCTATCATTGATTTTTGATTGCCGAACGGTCTTATAATAAAATCTTGGACATCTCCATCAGATATAATCTTCCCGAAGAGTACGAATACATTGAAGAAACTTTACATTAAAATAAAATATATAATGTCAATGATATAACCTGTCATTTCTAACACAACCTATATATTTGAACACATATTTACTTATAGGTTGATCTCGCTTTATCGTGTTAGTATTATGAAAACAGACGAGGTGTGTGATCCTTTGAGATAACATTTTAAAAATAATAATTGTAGGTATAATAAACTGACTGGTATAATAATTTGATGTAACCCGAAAAATGTTTTTATGATATAATTATTTGGAAAATGGGTTTTCTTCTCCCTCGAGAAACTTTTTTTTTATATTTAAATTTTGAGTTTCCTTCATGCGTCTTGCTAATTTTGTTGCTTCTCTCTTCTGATTATTGTAGTTTCTCAATCATCTCATTGAAGTCATCTTTCAAGCCCTGTTTTCTACGTCAAGGAAGAGCTCATTGCCTTGTTTCTTTCCCTTTGTCCTGTATCGGCTGCTTGTCAATGTCTAATGGACAAAGAAACGCCAATCAAATAGATAAAAAAACAAAAAAACACACAACAATCATCATGACCCTGCATCTAATCATAAAACTAGAATTTCAATAGAAAATCATCAAAACAGAGTAATCACAGATTTTGTGTTTCATGCTTTTCAGCAATCCATACAACATCAAAATGCAACAAAGCCATATGCAGATCTGTACAAACCTATACTCAAAACAAATGAATTATTTCCACCAGAAATTGAACATAAAAGTGATCACATATCACTCCAATTATAAAGACATGACAATGACAAACTTATGGCCAAAACAAGATTCACTCTAATCGGGAAGTTTGCAAAAGTTATTCCTAAGAAACATTTGCTAACAACACTCCTAAATGATCACAAGTTTGAAAGTGACTTCAGCGTTTCAAACTAGGATGCTCATCACATACTAATTGAATTTACGCTAAAAGAAGACATCTACAAGCTCTAGATTATAATTTTGTAGACTATTGGTCAAGTTATTATGAGAATTCAACACTGGACTTCAACTTTTAACCCATAAATTGAAAGTCCAATAACTCCAGTTTGGATCCGAATTGCGAAAGTCCCATAATACATATACAATGACTCAATGATCTAGACCATTGCTACTATAATAGGTCATCCTATCAATATATGGGTTCCAGAAAAAAATAGATACCTATACAATGCATGTTTTTCCTGGACTGAACTGGATCTTACGAAAAAACTTCAGCATCACATTTGGGTTGGTTTCAGAGACAATGAGTGATTCTCGTTAGAGATAAGCTACAAGAACCTCTCTCAATACTATCAATCATTCAAGAACTTAGACCATGGTCAAAATATATGCAATAAATACCCTACTAATTCTAAAGATTTGGAAGAAGAAAAGTTATGTGGAAATTAGAATTTGAAGAACCAGAAACACCAGAAACAGACTTTCCCAAAATAAAATTTATAATCATCAATCCTCATCACGACATCAACAATCACAATCAAGATGGAATTGAACTTAAGTAGAATAAAAATCAGATTAGAAAATAATATTTTTTCTACATTAGCTGATAACAACCACCTTCAATTTACTGACAAAAATATGCAACACACAGCCAGTCCTAAAGAAACCCAAATTAATTTTGATCAGAAGGATCATATTATCAATTATGAAGAGATAAATCAAGCAATTAAGTTTCTAGACTATGATTACAATCTGACTCCCTCCACTAGAAATGAAAATCTTTAATTTGGAAATTATACCCTAAATCAAGACAACATAGGTTGCATCCATGTTACTCCTAAATTAAATAAAAATTGAGATTGATACTAGTTTCCAAAACATTCCCTCCATATTATCAATTTTCTGCAGTTTGGAGAACCCAAAAGAGCTACATTTAAAAGCCCTTAATGATTAAGATTATCAATTGGAATATTCATGACAATGACTTTTTGAGTAGGCTCAAATTTAGTGTCTGTAAAGAAAACATAAAACTTCTTATTATCCATGAGCCCATTATTAATAATAATCTTCATGAGTGTATTGCTACTAATCTTGGTTTTTATCATCACATAGCAACACTCATAACAAAATATGGCTTTTCTGATTAATGTTCTGATTGATCATGTTCAGTGTATTCACACTGAAGTTAAGCACATTCTCATTGACAAAGCCTTTTATGTTACTTTTGTCTATGTTAAATGTTATATAACTAACAGAGTAGAGCTATTGGATACTCTTAGACACATATCTATAACAGCTAAATATTAGTTAGTATTGGGTGATTTTAACTCGATATGTTATCCTACTAAACAATTGGGTTGTTCTACCTACTGCAATCAAAGTGCAGATGATTTTAATGATATGATTTGAGACTGCTATCTAGAAGATGTTGGGTTTGATGGCACTAAATTCACCTGGTATAACAAAGAAAAATGGAAATGCCTTGATAGACTTTTGTTTAACCAAGCTTGCTCTGAATACTTTTATGATAATAAGGTGATTCATATGGCTCATACTTACTCTGATCACACCCCGTTATATATCAATATTATTAAAGACAGAGTTAAGCGCAAAAATATATTCAAGTTTCTGAATATTTGGACATTAGACAAAGACTTCATCAACTTGGTAAAATAATCTTTCTAAAGCTACTACTGATCACATTTTAGCTCTTACTATGGAATAAGACTATTGGTTTCAAAATTGTTACTCCAACTGGATTAAAGAATAAGATATGAATACTAATGTTGATCATAACTATGTCAAGAAAAATAGAAGAAAAAACAGAATTTCTAGCATTAAAGACAACAATCATTGGATCACAGATGAGGACCTTCTAATCTCATCTGTTAAATCCTATTTCAAAGACATTCTTACATATTATCCTTATCATAATTCCGATGAAGAATTTACTTATATGAATGATAATTTATTTAACATTATTCCTAAGCTTTGTAATGATGCAGATAACAAGTTAATGTTAGCTACTTCCACTGAAGAAGAAATTCTTGACATCATTCAAAGCATCAAGCCATCTAGTGTCGTTGGTATGTATGGTTTCAAAAGATGCTTCTTTATCATATACTTGAAAATAATCAAGCAAGACTTCTGGAAAGAAATGACATCCTTCATTTTGGGTCAAAATATCCTTCATTTTTGGTCAACTTCATGGCCACTGACATTTTCCTCATTTCTAAATCCTCCAATCCAACAAATCAGGAAGAATTTAGACCAATCAACTTATATACCATTATGAATAGAATAATATCTAAGATTTTAAATAACAGACTAACGAACATTCTTCCTAAGATTATTTCTGAAGTGCAAGGAACTTATGTTAAAGACATGTTTATTCAAGATAACATCATTCTCGCTAAGGACCTTATTCATGATTTGGAGAGAAAAAATAAGGTTGGTAACATAGTTATAAAAGTCGATATGACTAAATTATTTGATAACATTACTCATAGCTTCATCAGTAAAGTTTTTAAACGTTTTGGTTTTAACTATAAATTCATCAACTTAATTATTAGCTTGATTAAATATGTTTATGTCTCTATTATCATCAATGGTAAATCCATTGGTTTCTTTAAAACTAACAGAGGCATAAGACAAGGGGATCCTTTTCCCCATAGTATTTTTTATCATTACGGAAGAAGTTCTTATAAGAGGTCTTGGTATTCTATATGAATCCAATAAAACCTTGAAGTATTTTTGTAGAAGTAACATTAACATTCCATGCTTTTGCTGACAACTTATTAATATTTTCTAATGGTTTAGTTTCTTCTATCAATACTCTAGTAAATGTTTTACATACTTACCAAGATTTTCCAGGTAAAGCAATCAACAAGGCTAAAACAAAGATCATTACTTCTACCAAATTATCCGAGGATAAAATCGATGCTCTTGCCAATCAAACTAGTTTCAGCACTGGTTTCCTTCCCGCAACTTACTTGGAAATTACTCTCAACTTCAACAATAGAACTTATAACTTTGCCTTTTTCTTTAACAAAATCAGAAACAAGATCACTGACTGGGAGGGCAAGAAACTATCTTATTGTGGTAGACTTACTCTTATCAACTTAGTTTTAATGTATATCCTTATTTATTGGATGCAGAGTTGTTGGCTTCGTAAGATAATCATCACCAAGATTGAAATAATATTAAATAAGTTCATGTGGGGTTCTTATAATAACATTAACAGAATGCATTGGTCTACCAATTGTAAACCTTTCAGTGAAGAATGTCTCAATTTAAGAAACCTAGATGGAATTCAAATAGCTTTCTCTTGCAAGCTATGGATCGGATTCAGACAAAACAACTCTCTATGGGCTAAATTTATCCATAGTATCTACTGCAAATGATACCATCCTATCTAGCCTAACTACAGTAAGAAAGGATCTCAAACCTGGAAGAGACTATCTAACATCAAGACATTTGGTGAAGGAAAATCAGATGGAGATTGGGTAAAGACAACATGGAATTTTGGCTCGATAATTGGTTTGGAAAGCCTCCTTTAATCATGTTCTATGTTGATTCCGATAATGGTTGGTTCATTCGAGATAAAAAGTCAAGTATTTTTGGGATAACGATGCTTGGAATATGAATAAGATCATACCTTTGTTTACTTCTTCTAATATTAACTTAAATTTCTAAGGAATTTATTGATGATCAGGGTGATGACTCTAACACTGGCAGTAATCTAAAGATGGAATATTCAACACCAAGGAAACAATTCACAAATAGTAGAGTCAATCACAACAAATCTTCCCTATTTGACAAGATATGGAATCAAGTGACTCCCATGAAGTGTTCTTGTTTACTATGGAGACTCGTACATAAGATGCTTCCTATTGAATTTATTATGCAATCTTTAGACATATAGTTTTAGTTTTCAAGTGTCAATTTTGTAACAAATTAGAAACTCCTAATCACTTATTTGTCTCCTGCAATTTTACTTGGAATATATGGTCTTACTTTGCAGATGTTTTCAAGATCAAAATCAACTAATTTATGTCTACAACTCATATAATCAGATGTTGGTTTTGGTTAACTCCAAACGAGGTTCACATCAATTCTATTCGTCCTGCTATTATCAAGTGGGTTATATGGCAGACAAGGAACAAATTCAAATTTAAAGACAATTCTTTCCCTCCCATCTTATTTATAAACTATATAAAGCATATTATTTCAAATCTTGATCATTCTAACTTTTTTAAACATAAGTATTGGAAAAATATTGAAAATGCAGCTACTGTCATGGGTTGTTTCAACCATCTAAAGAAGAACAAGAAAGTTGCTCACCTTTTATGGACTCTTCCCCTGCGAGGCAAATGCAAACTAAACACTAAAGCTTGTTGTCTTACTTCTGGAGAATCTAGTTGAGGCATTATTATTCGTGATTGCAATGGTACCATCCTTTATGGCTATAACAATCTTTACAAAAAGTTTTCCCCCATTAAAGCTGACTCAAGAGCCCTCTATGTTGGTCTTCAGATCTGCAAAATCAAAGGTTTTACGTAATGTGAATATATAAACCGACTCATACATTTTAATATCGCTTATATCTTATGGTCAAACTCCCTCATCTCTGGAGTCTATTCTTAATTGTATCATAACCTTAATATCACCATCTATGACCCTTCATCACATTTTTAGAGAACAGAACAAAGCAGCTAATTGGCTCGCTAGATGAACTCTGAAATGTAAGATGAAAATAAGTTCCTCAACAATTAAAAGTTATCATTCTATTAGAGAGTATTGATATGGGCTACATAAGAATTGAATAGTTGTTTTATATTTCCATATAAATTACTGCTAATCTCCTTCAATGATTTCTTAGTCTCTATCTATGTTGCTGCTGCTCTAATAACAAGAATCACATTGATAATTTCTTTTTACAGGTTATATTCTTTGATATTATTCTAAGCAATCTATTGGCTTATCAAAGAGATTCTGTTGTCTCATCATGTCGCAGCTACCTATCTAGTTTTGTGTCTCTGCACTCTGGCCTTGATAAATTCAAATTATCTTAGCCTTACATGATATGATTTTGCGTTCAAAATGCTTCATGTAAATCCTTCTTTTCTTTAAGCCAGTTTCACCATCCTGATAGCCTCGTTATGTATTTTGTCGAGCAACTTTCATGCATCTTTGGCTATCGCATCTTGGTTTTCGATTGCAATATACTTTGTCTCCATTTTCTTCGATAATGAAGTTCCCTCTTATCAACTTCAATTGTAGATCCTGAAGTAACATTTTCTTCTTCTTTTTTATTCTCTAATCAATCTCATTGATATGTTGGTGATGAAGAATGCTCTGTCTCTTGCATCAATCTATGGATCTCTCTGTTATTTTCTTCTGCCTCCTAATAGTTCCTTTGGAACTATCTATTGAAGCTTGTAACAGAACCGTCTCCTCCGTTCTTGCTGAGGCTGATTATCCTTTGCAACTCACTAATTACTTGTCGTCATCTTCTTTTAGTTAACCTCAAAATTTAATATAAATCTAATTTTGATTGAATTCATTGGCGTCGATTTTGATTCTCTACTTCAAATGTTTATTTTAGATTGTGTTAATAAATTGTTAGTTTGCCAAAAGAAAACGATCGGATTCGGTTTTACAATTTAACTGTCCAAATTAATAAGATTGGACCAAAATTATTTGTAGAAAATAGACGAATGTAGAACCTTCGATGCATCGATTTAACTACACTTCTAGAAATAATAAAAGTTACTCAAGTTAGGCAAAATCGGCCTAACTTAGACATAAGAGTAAAATATTTAAAGTATATATTAAAAAATGGTTAGGTGAAGAAGATTGGGCAATTATTACGAAGATTAGGTAAAGTTGACATTTGACACTGGACAGTTAATTTTATCGTGTCTCCCAGTCCCGGTATAATGACTGACTGTACGCACCGACGTCAGCAGCAGAATTGCAGTATCTACGCTTTCCAGTCTCCACCTAGGGGTAACTTTTCTACCTATACAGGTGTGACCGCCATTTACGCTGACCTTTTTATCTAAATTATGGAATTTATTGTATTCGAAATTCTTAGCCTTTTCAGCATTTTCTAGTACTTATTTTACTGAACATAGTTTTTATATGATTTCATAAATTCAGGTTATCCAAAAAATATTGTTATATAAATTATGATATTTAATGGTAGGCAACCATTCTTTTCAGAAACATTATGTACGGAGCGTTATTCTTTTAGATTAAATATAAAAAATCATCCAATATCGATTGCCATATAAACCATAATGATTACTATAGAATTTTGTTTTTATGATATCTGTTTATTATAATTTTTATTTTTTCCTATATTATTGTTATTTTTAACTAAATATTTTTAATAAACACTAAAAAAATATCATTTTTTTAATATGTGGCAATTCTATTTCAAAAGTAAAAAAAATGTATTCACTAGCTGGAATCTGTCCAACACCGCGTAACTTAGACGCCATCAATTCGCTCTAAAAAACGAAATTGTAAATAATGTCAAATACACGCATTTTAATGCATGAAAAGACATTTTTCACGCATATTTCATTTCTCCCAAAATCCCACCAAATCTACTAGCGTCTTTAAAAAAATTGAGGTTTCTTCTAAATTCATCTTCATCAGTAAAGCTGAAAAAAAAATTCTTAAAAAAATCAAAGAAAACAAACTCAAACTTGGGATAAGAATACTAAACTCTTTCAGATCAACGTTAAAACATGTATCTTACGTAACAAAAGTGTCTCAATTTCAAACAATCGTGGTAATCTGATCACCAATCCTTGTGGTGTTGCCAACATCCTGGTTAAGCATTTCAAAGATCTGCTTAGTACTAGACAACCTCCTAGTTACCCGAATATGGACAAATTTTTTGCCATTATAAGATCAACTTGTTGAACAAGATCTCTATGATTCGCACGATATCATGAGATGAAATTAAAAACGATTTATTCAGTGTAGACATCAATACGTCCCTTGGGCCTGATAAGTTTAATTCCAGTTTCTTTAAGATTTTTTAGACAATGCTGGTAATGACATCTGTAACGGGGTCCTCGAATTTTTCAACTCCTATCGCTTGGAGACTTATTGGAATTTCATTTTCGTCGTCTTTATTTCTAAAAATGATTCTCACACCCATGCTTTCAGTTTCAATCCTATTGCGTTATACAATGTCATTTTCAAAATTATCTTTAAGAATCTGGTTAGCATAATTAAAGATAATATCTCTTATCCGATCAGCAAATCTCAATCGACTTTTGTAGTTGGTATAAGCATATTAGACAATATTATACTTTCCCAAAAACTCCTTAAGGGATACCTCATTAACAATAAAGGTGACAAGGGATTTCTTCTCAAATATAAAGCCAATATGATGAATAACAATCGAGAAAGAAAAAGAAAACAAATATATTGATTCTTTATATCTCAAAGTGTGATCACTATTTACATCGAGGATTTTACCATTATTTAAACACTTTACAAGCTATTCTTTCTTTCCACATTTATTATATAGCTTATACACATTTGAACGTGTTATTGCGGCCTAAATGTTGATCATGTTTTCTAATAAATGCGTACTTAGTAATTTATAATGTATTGACATGTGTTATTCTATCATAATCGTTCAAATATTCTCTTCACACACTCATCTTGTGCCTTCTTTGTGATTATCATCATGTATTTCATGACCCTTGTTTGGTAGCTTCTTTATGATCTTTGATTTTTTATTCTCTTTATGACTTTCATCTTACTCCACATCAAAATTCTCATATTATTCCATACTATCGTGATATTTGTTTTACAACCCTCGTCTTATGCCTCATCGCATGACCTTCCTCTCATTTTGCTTTGTAACCCTTGTCTTAGTCTATACTATCTTTATAACCCTGCTTATTATCTACAACTTATTCCTTTGTTAGACATACTTACCTCGTCAATTATAAGGAATATATACTACATGTAGAATATAGCTTTATCAAAATATAAAAGTTATCCTTAAAAATCGAACTCATGAAAGCTTTTAACAATATTTGACGGCACTTTATTCTCGATATCCTAGTCACCGTATACTTCCCAGACAAGATGATTATTTGGATTATCCAATGTATTGTCACCCCCCATACAATATTAACATTAATGATGATCCATATGGTAAATTCTATGGCAGGAATGCCTCACGCAAGGTGAACCCCTATATCATTTCCTTTTTGTTCTGTTATGCAAATCTCGTCTTGTATTCTTAAAGAGAAAAACAATGAAAAGAATTTCAACTACCAATAGTTGATGTACTATATATATTTAATGCTCAGTATCTCGTATCTTTAAGCATCACCAATAGTTGTTTTAAATTTTTGGTAAACATACATAGGATTTCCATCAACTAAAATTTTAAATTATCAAATAATCCAAAAATATTTTTATAATTAAAATAGTTTTTTATTTTTTAGGTGGAAGAGAAAAACAAGGAACAATTATAAATAGTATGTAATTATAACTTAATAATACATATGATTACACAAGTAAATAAAATTAGTTTTATACATTAGAAATTCAGAAAAAAAAAAATTCATACAATATTTAAATTACTATTTAACCTCATGTACATAGTTTATCAAAGTACTCTTAAATTTGATTTTTTTACTTTATATTTTCCTATAAATAGTATAAATAATACTAACAGATATTCGTTAATAAATATTAAATAAATCGGGACTACAACCGCTAAACATAGCAACCAAAAGCTAGAAATTCAAGTAAGAGTAAACGATACTTGAAGGCACATCACTACAAGAAAAAGAAACTCTCCAAGAATCGTTGCTTGTAATCTCTTGTTGGAGACCTCGTCGGTCCTTTTCTGATTACGATGGATACCTTCTCTCTTTTTTAGCTTGATTTTTGATTGTATCTTGCAAGATGCATAACTACAACACCGATATTCCTGATGAAGAATAACCTATTCTTATTCCTGGAAACAGAGGCTTACCAATGATGAAAGATCAATCCAAAAAGTCTTACGCTGAAATCGTTAGTACTAAGAAAGATTATAGCGTCTGTAATTTCAAAGCTGAAGAGATTACCCAGAGATCCAACCATGTTTCAATCATGTATAATCAAACAGTTAAAGATTTAATGGTTCAAGATTCAAAAACAACTCTTATCAGTAAAATTTCTGGTGGCTTGCTAAAACGATCTTTGCTTAATCAGTTTCTATATTCTTTCAAGTTCAAAGGAAATTATAACATACAAATATGGGAATCTCGACATCTTATAATCGAATTTGACATTAAAGAAGACATTATCCTTCTTTGGTCTAAAACCTATTGGACAATAAGGAATTCTATAATGAGAATTCTCTGATGGACACCAGATTTTAACGTTAGATATGAAAGTCCCTTATCACTAGTTTGGGTCAGAATACAAATGTTCCAGAATTCCTATACAACAACACTATCATGAATGACATAGCTTCTCCAATTGGAGTTCCTTACAAAATCATAATTCCTACAAAAAACAGAGCATACTCAAATACTTGTTTCGCTCCGGTGGAGTTAGATATGTCTAAAAAGATCCATTATAATGCGTGGATTGGCTGTGGAAATAAAGATGGTTGCTGGCTTTCCCTAAGTTATAAGAACTTACTAGATTACTATAAGTTTTACTTTCACTTGGTTCATAAACAGGAAGATTGCAAGAAGAACTCAAGAAACGGAAAAGAAACTCAAAAGATGGAGAAATCATATAATACAACTATTATAAGCAATGAAGTCATTAAAGATAACAAAGAACAACATAGTAAATTTGTATGGATTAAAAAAAATCCAAAGATAAAATCGATAATCATTCAACCAGTCAAGAGTGTTACTGAAAAAGCCAACACTTTACAAGCTTCTCCATATTTTTCAGAGATCATGATACAAGAAATACTTCCTCAAATATTAAAAACAATGTAGACAACACTCCTTGTGATAAGGAAATAATTGAAGCGATCCAAAAATTAGATCAAGGGCTTAAACATATCAATTCTTTTGGATATGATAATCTTTGCTCTGGGAATGGTACTCCAAATCAGGAAAAAATTGGGAGCACACCAAGTACTCCTACCATTAAAGCTCAAGACAGTGATATGGAATTCAATGAAATCCTGCGAAAGAAACCCAAAGCCGCGAAGAAATAGAAAAAATAGAATAAACTTGTTATTCTTACTCTAATAATGATAAAGATATTTAATTAGAATATTAAAGGAATCAAGTATAAAGCAAAAGTGAGAAGGCTGAATTCCATAATATTTACAGAAAAAATTAACCTAGTTTCTATTTAAGAGCCTCTATTTAATGTTGACAAGCTGTAAACCACTACTAAGATTCTGGGGTTTACTAACTGGATCTCTAATTTATCAAACAAGATATGGGTTTTTAGATGGATGATATTAATATCATTTCATTACCTTACCCTGGATATTTCTTATCATGGTCTGGATTACAGTTTCCTCCCTACTATTATATACGCTAAATGCCAAAGACTTAATATGATGGCCTTGTGGGATCAACTTGGAACCATATCCTCAGCTCATAAGGCTTAGATTACAGTGGGTAATTTCAACGTGATTAATTCTGCTGATGAACGGATGGGTTGCTCTACATTATGTTAGAACAATATTCAAGACTTTAATGATACATTGAGACATTGCCAACTTGAGGATGCGAGGTTTGTTGGTTAAAGGTTTACATGTAATAAGAACACTAAGTAGAAGATATTGGATAGTGCTCTCGTCAACAACCTATGGTCTGAGAAATTCAGAGACACTCGGGCTCTTCACATGGCTAGAACTTGTTCTGACCATGCTCCCCTTCATTAACATTTCTCTTAACAACAACTCTTATAAAAATAGCTTAAAGTTTAGAATATGTGGACTTTTGATGATTCTTTTGTTAGCATTGTGAGACAGATTTGGTTTCTTCAGATGGGTGGCAATCATATCCAAATCTTCTGGAAAAAGTTAAGAAGGCTGAAGAAGTGTCTTAAAGATTGGAACTCTAATCATCTCGGTAACGTCTTCGACAAATTTAAAAATACTGAAGATGAGCTTAAAAGGATGGAAATTCTCCATCAATTAACTAATAACAACAATATTAAAAACAATCTCAACAAAGCCAACAATTTATACCTTCAAGCTCTGAGAATGGAAGAAGACTTTTGGAAGTAGAAATGTTACAAAAATTGGTTGAAGGACAGGGATATGAATACTAAAGTTTTCCATTTCTATGTTGCTAAAGAAAGAAGAAGGAATATTTTTAAAAGCATAAAGAATGGCAACAACTAAATCACTGATTTTGCTTCCATTGGGGAATATGCAGAAATTTACTTTAAATATATTCTAACTAGCTATCCTTATGACAGTACAAAGGATGAAGCTTTGAAGATGGAATGAAATTTTCAACAATATCCATAAGTTAGTCTCCGTAGATGAGAATGATGCTTTGTTCAAACCAACAACTGAGGGAGAAGTGTTTGATACCATCAACTCTTTGAATCCCGATGTTGCTGCTCGTATAGATAAATATAATATTTTCTTTTACAGATTCTGTTGGCAAATAATTAAGTATAATCTTTGTAATGCTTTAAATATATTCATTAGTGGCCACAATATTCCTAATGGTGTGTTTTCTACTGGCTTATGTTTGATGCCAAAAACTATCAATCCTATAAGCTGGACAAATTACAGACCAATTGGATTATGCACCATGCTTAACAGGTTAATGTATAAGCTTATTAACAGTAGGCTTGCTAGCATACCGACTAATATTATATCCAATTCTCAGGGTGCTTATGTTAAGAATAAATCCATTCATGAGAACATTATCATCGCCAAATAACTCATTCACGATCTTGATAGAAAGCCTAAGGCTGGTAATATTGTGGTGCAGCTGGACATGTCTAAGGCTTTTGACGGAATGTCTCGCCCTTTTATCTCTAATGGCCTATTGAATTTTGGCATCTCCAAAGACTTTGTCACCCTTATTAATACTCTCATTAGAAATTTTAATGTCTCAATGCTTATTAATGGTAGTGTTAATGGTTATTTCAAAACAAACAGATGCTTGAGACAAGGTGATCCCTTATCTCTTAGCTTGTTCATCATTGGCCAGGAAGTCCTGACTTGAGGCCTTCACAATCTTTTTAGTCATAACAAGAAAATGAAGTATGCATCTATAACTAAAATCCTTGTTTTGTGTCTGGAGTTTGCGGATGACACTTTAATCTTTATTAACAGTAGACATCAAACTATTGATATTCTAAGCAATTTTTTGGAGTGTTATCAAGTTGTTTCAGGTCTATCAATCAACAAAGGAAAAACAAAGATTGTGGTATCTACCAGATTTCAACAAAGCATGATAGAATCTATTGTTGTTCAAACTGGATGCTCAGTGGATCACCTGCCTACTGAATACCTTGGAGTGACCCTAAATTAACAACAACAAATCAAGTAATTTCAGAGTTATCCTTGACAAAGTTAACTTCAAAATTTCTGAATGGAAAAACAAAAAACTCTCTTATGGAGGCAAGCTAGCTCTAATCTCTTCTGTTTTCATGTTTATTCCTGTTTATTGGATACAAAACACTCTCCTCCCTAATTGTATTATCAAAGTTTCTAGAAACTACTTTTAACAAATTTCTTTAGAGGTCTACTTTTTCTGAAAATTCAATTCATTGGTCCAAATGGACTAACTTATGCAGGCCTTTTGAGGAAGAATGACTAAACATCAGAAAACTTCCTGATATACAAGACTCTTTCTCTCAAAATCTTTGGTTCACCTTTAGAGAAAAGAAAACATTTTTGGCCAGGATTATGCATAACACTTACTGTAACAATTCTCATCCTCTTTGTGCTTAATATAACAACTCAGGTTTTCCGACTTGGAAAAGATTATCTAGCATCAAAGATGTCGCTGAACCTAACATAAACAGGTGGCTTGTCAAAGGGGATTTGAACATATGGTTAGACAATTGGAACGACCATGCTCCTATCATCTCTCTAAATGGCAATGAAAAGAAAAAATGGTTCATTCCCACTAAAGTTAATAGTTTATGGGTCAATGATTCTTGGGACATCTCTATTATGCAAACATTTCTATCTACAAACATATTAAATAAAATCATGGAGCTGTCTATCAATTCTAATAAAGAGGACAACATTAGATGGGTGCTTTCTAGAGACTTCAAATTCAATATTAAAATTACTTGGGACAATACTAGAAAGCCTTACAATAGGTCCAGTCTATTCCAGAAAATATGGAACAATGCTACTCCCATGAAGTTCTCCTTCCTTTTATGGAAGCTTATAAAAAAATACATTCCTCTGGATACTATTTTACAGAAAAATCATATACAAATGGCGTCAAAATTTCAATTATGCAATCACATTGAGGACATTAACCATCTGTTTATTAGTTGCAGCTATTCATGGCAGATTTGGAAGCATTTTGCTGATATGTTCAACATAAATATAGAGAAGTACATGACTATTACTTATCTTATAAGACAATGGTTCTGGTTTTCTACAAAAAAAAGTCCACATTACTCACATTATACCAGCATCTATTTGTTGGGAAATCTAGCAGAATAGAAATAGAGCTAAGTTTAAGATTAAACACTTATCTTCTGATAATTCTATTCATCAAATCACCATAATAATCCATGCTTTACACATCTCTAAGGCATTAACATTTAAACACTAGACTAACGCATTAAGTGCATGCAATACTCTTGGTTGCACATCATCTACCCCTAAAAGAGAAAACACAAGTTACTTGAAATGGATTGCGCCTCAAAACGACAGACTTAAATGAATACCGATGCAGCTTGTTCAAACAACGGAGAATCCAATGGAGGAATAATATTCAGAAACAATCTGGGTGAGATGATTCTAGGCTCTTGCAATACTTACGACAAGTTAAATCCTTTAATGGCTGAGTCTAGAGCTTTAGATGGCCTGCTCATCTGCAAAAAGAATAATTGGGTCAGAATTGATATCGAATCTGATTCACTACTTCTTATAGACCTTCGTGCTAAAGGAAACTTCTTATGGTTTCTGGACTCAATATTACTTGCTTGCAGAAACTTAATCTCTCCTGAGATGACAATCAAGCACATCTCAAAAGTCTAAAATCAGGCTGCCGATTGGCTAGCCAAGTGGACTCTGAGATGTAGGAAAAAAAGATATCACTCATTTTAATATGTCTTGCCAGCCATAGGCGGAGCTACGGTGGGGTCCGTGGGTTCCTAGGAACCCACAGATTTATCTATAAAGTTGTAATAAGCTAGCAAACACCTACTTGTACTTATATACAAACACCTCTCCTATTTTATATTTACTTTATTCAATTATTTATATAACTTATATTTTATTTATATTTACTTTATTCAATTATTTATATAACTTTATTTATACAAACATATACCTTATACCTACTTGTACTTATATACGAACAGATTTCTTATTCAAAATTATTCTATATTTATCTTAACTTATAGATAATTTAAATCTCAAAGATAATTTAAATTTTAAAACCACAAAATATTTAAATTTTAAAAGAAATGAAAACATAATTAAGCATGAACCTAAGTAATTTAATAAATATAAATAAAGTTAATTTATATGATTATATATGTGCCTTAGAAAATTTCAGGAATTGCTTTAAACACTTTCAATGTATACTGTTTTTTCCTTTAACAAGAACCTAATTTTAACATTAACTATATCATAGATTTGTCGTCTCTCAACTTTTACAGATCTCAACACAATAAAAAATGTGTTGGGATACACACAGAATACATGAAAATAATTAAAAAAACTATGATGAAAAGACCTACATGTGAGGCTACATCGTCAAACCCGATAACTTTGGTGTGCTCATGATTATAAATTGGCAAAGTACAGAAGAAAATAACTAATACATAATGGATTCATGAATACAAAAAACACTATTTAACCAAACAACCCAAAAAAAATCATACATCATGCATAAAAACCTAATTTTTTTTATTGTCTGCTATTTCATTTTTGGACAATAACCAGGACCCCATAAGAATCAAATCCTGGCTACGCCACTGTTGCCAACTGCAAGCTATTATCCTACTTGAAGGACTAGGTTTAGGATACACTAGCTTTGACGACTCGAATCAACTAGAATCCATTCAATACCTTTCTTATCACTTAGCCTCTGGGTTTTTTGGCCTCTTTCTTCTTTTTCTGTTTCATGTATTTCATCGCAAGACTTGACGATTTCTGCTAGTCTCTGGACTTTACGTTGCTGGATTCTCAAATGAATTCTTCGCAAGATTACAGAGGAAGCTTTTGCCTGTGTTTCTCGGTGTTCTTGATTCAATCTGTCAACTATGGAGCTGGAAGTCTCTAACTGAAGCATATTAGTCATCCGGTTTTTCGATTCTTAGAACTTTAGAAATAATTTGGAGTAGTTGAATCCCAAATGATAGAGTCCTCTGTAACTTTAACTTTTGATTCAAAATTTTGGACAAAATTTTGGCGCCAATTTTAAGAGCCAAAATTCTACCAATAAGCCTATGCCACGTTTCATTTCTTTTTAAAAAATATTTTTGCTTAAAAATATATATTAAATAACTTGTTTTTATACGGTTAATATACTTTTATATAGCGGATTTTAAATCTTTTGAGAGAGATTAGGTATAAATGCTGTAACTTTAATTTAAGGAAAAATTAATTCTGGTTCATTTAAATGTTAACATTTATATCTCAATAATTAAAATAAGGTTAATCAAAATAATAAATTATTTTAAACAATTTAACTATAATTTTAAAAAATATATTTTAAGAACTATTAATTAGTTAAAATTGGTTATGATTTTAAAATTTTAATTTTTAAAAATTTATTTTTAAAACCCTATTTCTTTTATATATATATATATATATTTGTTTAGACCTAATAATGGATAATATATTCTTAATCCATACATTTTGTCCAACTTCTAACTCATAAGCTTTTGGGTTTATCAATGATATTTTTACGTTATATATATATACATTTGATCAATAATTTACTATTTTATGTATAAATCGCAGTTTTAAAACTTAGTTATTAAATTTGGTGTCCACAAAATGAACAAGTTGAAAAATGTTATAAATAAAATTTTAAAATATTTGTTATATAAAAGTTTATATTTAGTTTTAATTTATTTTTATTAAATTTACATTGATTAGAAATTAAAATGAATTAATTTTGTCTAGTTAAAAAGTTGTAAGGATTTATTAAGTTTTTTAAAAATAAATTAGATGTGCACAAACGAACGAGTGTTCTTTAATACCCGTTCGCACTATCCAAATAAGATATAACAATGCAAGATTAACAAAATATCACTGCTATATGTATTTAATGCTCATTATTAAATATGTTTTCTATATATATATATATTACAGATCTTAATAATAATACTAATACATTTATTTTATTGAATATTTTTAAATAATATAAAAAAGTCTAGTTATATATTTGGTTCAAATTCTATGTTGTTTAGATGGAAAATAATAGAGTGTACATAAATGTGAACCTATTAACTCGTAGGAGGTCTTTTGGAACTATATCAAAGTCAAATTCGTGCGGGCTTTCGGACCTAAAGCGGAAGATATCTTGCTAGTCTGTGAGACCCGTTTCATACCTATTCATCTTGCGCATCTCGCATGCCCACTCAGTCTCAGTTTGTAGGCATTTTTACCAGAGCACTAGGCAAGCATTAGTTTGAGTTTTTTCTTAGCAAGTTGACAATTCATAATCTTCATGGTCCAACTTAAGGGGGTGTTAGAGTGTCAGGATTAGAACAAAATGTATATGTGATGCGTTATAATGTATATGAGCTATTTAATATTAGTCTGAAATACATTTTAGGAAATATGCATTAAAGTCTTTGCGTTACTTTTTGCCACAATGTATATATACACTGTAATTGTAATCTTTTGTTGAAGAGTGAAGATATAAGAGACATAATTAAACTATTTCTGTTTCACACTTCAACATCAAGTCCAACATGGTATCAGAGCCAGGTTCGAAGCAATGTGTTGAATATTCATCGATGTTTATTCCGCTGTGATTTGATGACGTTCATTCCGTCAATTAATGGGATCAAATTTTCCAAAAACAAATCTGTGCGGGCCTTCATGCCTAAAACGGAAAATATATTGATATTCTATGATGCATGTTTCACACTTACACATTTATTTAATGTTTAATATTTAAAAAGTATTAATAATATAATTTTATATTCAATATCAAATATTTTAAAATCTTTCATTATTTATATAGTTTAATAAATTTTCAATTTTTCATCATTATTTGTTTATCTAAAGTCCGAGATTTTGATTTTTTTCTCTATCTTATTAAAACAATAATTCACTGTTTCTATTCAACGTCCATCAATGTTTTTATCGAATTCTCGGTATTTTACAGGAATCTACCGATATTTGCCTTCCTTATAATTTTATGGACTCCCTCCTTGGATATTCGATTTTTTTTGTACACTCTGATTTTGTATGTTTTGTTATTGAAAAACTCTAGGAAAAACATGCTTCATATATAGAGTAATTCTTAATTCAAAGGTTTTTGTAACTTTGGTGTTGCATTAGTTTGGCTACTGCGACTTCATCGTGCATCAATAGATTAATTTCTAGTTTTTTTAACATGATGATGATACAACCATCGAGGATGGGATTCAAATGGAATCTTTCAATCTAAACAAAGATAGAGAAGTAAAATATTTTGACGATGATGAAAATTTTGTAGAATATGCCAACAGAAAGGAAGTCAAGATAGGTATGAGTTCAACAAATTATTTATTCTTTTGTTCTTTTAACATAGATGGTTTTGACCGCATGATTTTATATTTGTGTCTTATTTTCAGGACGTTTGGCTTGACAACATCAAAGTCGATTCAAAGTATACGAGTTGTGGATCTACACACGTTGAAGCATGAATTAAAGTTTATAATAAAATTGAAAATGAAAATGCTCTTAATTGATAAGGTAAAATTCTTTTATAATGGGAAGGTAAAATTTCATATTGTAAGAAAAAGCTTCAAGGTTACTTTCGACAAAATTTGATCATTTTAAAAGCATATGATATTGGTGTCGGGAAAGAAGAGCGATTGATTGGTAAATGGACACATAAGTAAAGTAATTTGTTAAGTCATGAAAAGGATAAAACAACATAGCCAAATAAAAGTGTCATCAAACGCTACATGAACGGAATAACCTACATCAAAATATGTTCAATTGAAGATGTAAAAGACTTGGAGATATTATGATGCTCATAAAGAATGTTATGTTTTAAAAAATTGCTCATGGTAGTTAATGGACAATATAGTAATCTCCAATCATTAATTGTAGTAATAGATGGCTAATATGTGTGATTAGGTACACATGTCTTCAATAATTAATTATAATAGATGACTGCCACGTGTCATTCATTCCTAATAATTTATTGATAAAAATTACTCATTAAGTCCTAAATTACATGTCTTTTAGAACATATTTATTATCTCATTTTAAGTGTCATTGATGTAAAATATAATATTATTTTTTTGTTTTCCATAAATGAAATTAGTTTATTTTTTACTATGGAAAAGAATAATAATTATTGGTTTTCTTAATATTTGTGCATAAGCCTTAAAAGACGTGTATTTTGGGACAAATGAAGTATACAATAAATAAGATATCCAATCATTATAAAAAGTATTGATTCATTGGTTAATAGAATTACTCTTGATAATTTTTTAGTCATATCTTTTCGAATTAAGGAAGCTCCCTCATAATTAATAATTTTTATTCATAAGATATTGATACAATAAAGAGGCCTATCACTAATGTGCTTGACATATACAGATGGTAATGTCTTTAACTTGTAGTTGTTACTTATTTCTTTAATATAATAATTTTATGTCTATATAAGCATGCAATTCTAAACGTATTAAGCACTTAACCTCACAATATACTATTTTTATTAGGTAACTAAGATTATTATGTTAGTAGTCTTAAAAACACGTGTTCATATTTCATAGCATTTTAGTGTAACTAAGGCAGGTAGCTTGTATATAAATGGTGGGGTAAAAAGTACAGATAATTGTGATGGTAAAAGGATCTTCTAAGTTACGTGTTCAAGTTAAAAGCATGATTATTCATAGCCAAACTATTAAAGATTATTGTTGTTTTAAAAATTTATTTATAAGGCATATGTTTCAGTAAACAATATTTTATCCATTTAGTTGTTGCATTAGACAATTGAATGGTTGGTTTCATTTTTTGTAATTCCTATATAGTTGTAAACTTGTAATTCACTTGAATGATAAAATCTAAATTTGGTTATGTGCAAGTTTTACATGCTTTAAGAAGGTTAAATAGAAATTCAAATAATCAAAAATAAAAGATGTCACACTCGCAAAATACGATGAAGCTTCCAGGTTCTCTCTCTCTTGATGTGGTTTATGTATCGTTTTTAGTTTGTTCACCTTAATTGAGCATTGTGTAAAAGATGCACACTATAGAAATGAATGATTATGTAATCCGTTGTTTATGATTTTTTTGAAGTGTAACTTCTAACATTAGCAATCTATAACACATATATTACTACAATAACATCAATTCAAGTTATTATTACGACCCATCGATCATATTAATGGCTTAGCATCAACCGATCAATGGAAATAAACCTACACAATTCTTGTCCTTATAATCATTTTCTGGAACTTCTTGTGTTATACATATACAATGAAACATATAGATACGATGAGATCCAAGATACCGGGGTCAATTGAAAACTTGTTTCCATTGCTTGAAAGAAAGAAAGAAAACCAATAAATTTATCAATACTCTTGCTGAGGATGATTTGAACTCGTGTTTGTGAAATATAAATGTTATGAAAATGCTTTTGTAGTTCTTCAATTTTTTTTAAATATTTTCTACCTTTTAAATACACGGCATATGAGATTATTCATTATAAGCTCAAGTTTGGAATGTTTAGGATTCTGTTGATAACTTTTCTGTAAAAGGATATATTTTGAACAAATGGAACGAATACTAAAAACATAATTCATACTATATGCATACAATTAAATAACAACTATTTATATTGTTCAATGTTTGTTTACCTTTAAGAAATAATAATGTTGTAAGTTACTCAAAATTCTAACCAATGCAACATTAGAAAAAATAGTGTATGAAATCGTTTAAAATTTCAAACACACCAGAAATAGAGCTCAGACATAAATAAAAGGTTCAAAATTTTGTTCAAACTTGATTTTTTTTTATAAAAGTTAACTTTTTTTAGAATATAAAATAATTTGTCCATAATAATTTTATTACTCATAAAATTATATTAATTTTTTTAATTAAATCATTTGGTAATAATAAAATTTATTACGGTTAAATTAAATCACTTAACAATAATATAATTTCAACAATAATAAAGTTTTAACATTAACAAAATTTTGGCAGTGATAAATTAATACGATTAAAATTCTAATATGAATAAAGTTTTAACATTATTAAATTTATTTATTTTAACAGTGTTAAAAAACATTATCACAATATATCATTCACACCACTTGTTTGATTTGTCTCATACAAATATGTACAATTTTGATTTTATTTTTTAATTATAATTAAAAATATAAAAAATTTGTTTTTTAAAAATCTATTTTTATACAAGATATATAAAAAATATAAATATAAATATATATATATATATATATATTATAGTATTTTTTTTTATCATTATTTGATATAAATATAGATAATGATCTTGTTTCGCACCAAATATTAAATTCCGTATAATATTGATTTTTATATGGGAATCGCCTTACTTTATAATATATATATATATATATATATATATATATATATATATATATATATATATATATATATATATATATATATATATATTGAAACATATACAAATCAAACTTTCAAATCGTAGTTAATCGAATTTAGTAATACTAGTTTCTAAATTTATTTAAAAAAATAACATATGCATCTCGCTAAAAGATAATATATGCATTAAGCTAATGTTAATTTTGAAACTTAGGCCTAGTTAAAAATAAAAGCTCTAATTGATGTAAGATGATCGATAGATGTTCAATATGTTTATAAGCATTGACTCGGGTACAGTAAAATTTTATTAATATTTAAAGGGTAATCTACCAATAACTATCAAACATCAAACTTATTTACAAATAACCATCGAAGGTTTTGTAAAGTACATATAACCACATGATTTTCAATTAAAAACAACAATAACGATTTAGTAGTTTGGAATAGCCTTTGACCATTTTTTTTCTCATGTTTTTTTAAAAGCCATATTTTTCCAGTCATAGTTCCAAAACAATATCCAAAAATATTGTTGGTTTTGTTTTTCTAAGACTAACAAAACTAGATCCATAAAATATATTTTTTATTTTTTTATTGCATAATTATGTGTAATTATGTTGCAAAATAAGTCTAAAAATAATTATGTTCTAGCTGTATACTTACGTTTGATTAGGTTACGAAAAACTAATTGTATTTTAGTTACAGAAGTATGTGTAATTATGCAAAAAACAATTGTATTCGAGTTATGAAATTATGTGCAAATAATTTACGTAAATAAGAAGAAAATAGTTGCGTAAATAGAACTTTGGTTGTAAAAAAGAAATCATTTCTAGTTACGGAATTACATGTAAATTAGTTGCGTAAATAAGAAGAAAATAATTATGTAAATAGGACGTTGGTTCCAAAATAAGTCTGAAAAAAAGAAGATGTGTTCTAGTTGAGGAATTACGTGTAATTTGGTTGTTAGAAAGAAAATGTGTTCAAGATACGTAATTATATGTAATTTGGTTACAAAAATAGGAAACAAATAAAAAAATTTCAAAATTATCACTCATGGATTTCGTTTTGTTCGCCTTTAAAAACTAGACATATATGTGATCTTGGATTTTTTTTTTTGAGTTACAATTTGAAAGATATGAAGTTTTGAAGATTAAAAATAAATAATTGTTAAGGTTGCATGTGTTTTATGTGTTTATAGTTATTGTTGGAAACATTTATGTTGCATGTGGTTTTTTTTAAACTTCAAGATCAATGTGGTTATTTATAAATAAAATTCCAAGATGGTTATTGGTAAATTATCCTTATTTGTAAATTGCGACCAGGATTGGTCATTCCGTATAGACATATTACAAATCTGGAGTTCTGTGTAGATAATCTAAAAATAGAAACAATTGTCCATAAATAATTGAAAGCAAAAACAGTAATAATAGTATCGGTAAATATTTGATAAACTAATAATAGTATCGGTAAATATTTGATAAACAAAATATACATACCATTTATAAACAATAGCATAATAAGTTTCACTTAGTAGATATACTATTCTAATGCTAGTGTTTTATATAAACTGAAATGATGATTTTAATAGATCATATAGTATTCCCCGAAGAGAGACAACAAACCTTTTAAGAGTAGTGTCTGGAACAATTAAAAAACAATTAAAAAACAATAAACAAAGACAAGGTAAACAGTAGCCTAATAATCTAGTTCAACATCAAAATCAGAGTGACATAAGAAAACTGAGAATAAAAGAATACAAATGATGATCCTATAATGGTGTCTTGGAGCCATTAATAGATAAAACAAAAAGAATAGCATGGACGCACTTATTATTTCATGATTGGATTCCAATCATGAAATAATAAGTCGTGATTAGAATTCACATATACAAACCAACAACCACAAACCGTCAAAAAACCAAAAAAACCGCACAACAGATAGGAAATAGACGACCGTCGAACATAAAAACCAAAAAAAAATTTTCCTACACCCTTTCAAATATATAAATACACAAAAGAATGAAATCTAAACCATATTATCTTGAATTGAAACTCCAAGAAGTAGATCCGAAAATCTAAGATCTAGAATAGACGACCCAAAAAACTAAAGGTGAAACTAAAAGACCTCGATACAACTGTACTATGACATTAACCACCAAACTATAATAAAAACAACCCAAACTCAAATATATAAGTATAGATAGATCTAAAACCGAAACCACATGGTCTAGAATTAGAACCCCAAGATCTAGATCAGGAACCCTAAGATCTAGATCTAAGACTCTATGAACTAGATTTAAAACTCCAAGATCCACAATAGTCCATCCAAAACTAAGGTTGAAACTAAAATAAATATAAAAACTGACATAGTCATAAAAATCACCATCATAGACAAAGAAAAAAAAACAAATACAAGATAAATCTCAAATAAATAAAACAACCAGATCTAATAAAACTAGCAACAGAATGATGTAATCCTTAACAATAAAAAAACCTATATACGAAAGAAGCCAAAAGTAGAAAAAATGGCGATGAAACTTGAACACACGGAAAAACTCTAAAAAGAGGATGTACGAGAACAAGATCGACCGGGGAGGAAAAAGAAGGAAAAAGAAGTCAGCCGACTAGAATGAAGAAGAAGATCCACTAGTTTTGGTGAAGGAGAATGAGATCCGACCGGCATAAGAGTTTTCAGCAGTATGCTGGAAAGCCTTAGATATCATTGATACTTTTAGGGAGAAGATAAAGTTTCTCTCTCTAAAACCCGTCTAGTTTTGTTCTAATACTAGCTTAGAAAACGAAAACTGGTTAAACATCTTCTAAAAACTTAAGTTTGATAGTAATATAGTAGGTTGCAAAACTAAATCCTAACTTGTCAATATAAGAGATTTTTTTGGAGGATGGTTTTAAGATATTTTATTTAGATTTATAAAAAATATTTTTATTATAAAAAACTAAAACTATTTGAAAGTTTGATAAAAAAATATTTATTAAATTATAAAAGATATTTAAAATAATTTAAGAATTTAAAATAAATGAAGTATTAGTGTTGTTTGTTAGAGATACAAGACTCATTAATCCATATTATGATTCCATAAGTAGTGGATTAAACTCTTTGTAAATACATCTTTTAAAGTAATAAAAAAAAACTTAGCCATTTTCTTTGTTTTGCTATTTCAACATGGTATAAAAGCGTTGTTTGATCATTTGATTGATTTGATCAGGGAAGGGTAGCTCCCCCTATTTTGTACAGAGGGAGGAGAGCTAACTTCCAGGTATATTGTTTGATCATTGGATTGATTTTTTCTAGGTATTCTGTTTGTTTTAGATTTGCTTTCGATTGAGTATTCTGTTCATTTTTTATTGTTTGCTTTAGTTCTGGATTTGCTTTCGATTGAATATTATGTTTTAGATTGTTTGTATTTTATTTGGTATTTTTATTATTATTTTGGATTTCGGTTTCATTTGGATTTGATTTTAATTGTGTTACAAAAGTTATGTTGATTTGGATTTTTGATTTAAAATTGGGCTTTCAATTACGACTTGGTTTTGATTTTGATTTGATATTTCTAGATTGTCTGATTCTATTCGTTGAAATATTGTAGATTATTATGGAAAATATGACTAGGATAATATGATTCTCTGCAGTCTATTAGTACCTAAGTCAATGGAAAAACTTTTTCCAATTGGAGCTATGCTATGAAGAACTTTATTCGTGGTAAGCATATGTTGGGATATTCTTCAGGTACAAAACTTTTATCTACTGATAAAACTAAGGTTATCACTTGGATTAATAACTATAACGCATTCGATCGGTACTCAGCTGGTTAAATATGAAACAACAAAATAGGTTTGTGATCATTTGGAAAGATCTAATACTCAGTCCAACTTTACTAGGCAATACCAATCAGAGTATGATATTCGTCCTCTACAACATAATGATATAAGTATTTTTTATTTTTATGCTTTGATATCAGATTTGTGGGATTAATTAGCTCTTACAGAATATGTAGATTTGAAGGTATTCATATCTTATGTTTATAGATGGGAATAACAGAGATTGGTGTAGTTTTTTATAGCTTTATGTTCTGATTTTGAAGGACTTCTTGAAATAATTTTTCATATATCTTATTTTCCCACTATTGATTTGGTAGTTCATGAACTTAGTGTAGAAGATAATCAAATCAAATCTCAGGTTGATAAGGGGTCCAAAGTGATTTATTTTCCTATTGTGTTTATTGTCCGACGATGAACATAAACTTTAACTCAGTTTAGACAAATACCTGGTGGTGCAAGAGTAGTCTTTAATGATTGTAATATATATAAATAGAAGAATAATTAGAAGTCCCAATGGCCATTTTTGAAAACAAAACACCAACAACCTCTTCAATAACAACCGTTTCAGTAGTTATCGCTTCAGCAACTTTTGTTTCAACAATAATTGGTTCAGTAACATAGACGTCCTCGTCAACAATTTTATCCTTCATAGTTTACCGTCCCTTCCACATAATTATAATATATTGAAAGAACCGCCCCACCCTGTACATTAGACCGCAAATTATGGTATCCTTTAGACATTTTCTTAATTCTAATCGTAATGTCATGTCTACGTTAATGTCTCACACGGGTCTATTATCGTCTTCTACTTTAGGTTCTCTTTTGTATTTTTGGATTATGGTGCGTCCCACCATATGTCACCTTACATGCCATAATTTATTCCTTGTTTCATATTTCACTTATATTTGTTTTGTCTACTACCGATACATTAATGTCATTATAGAGTGTTGGTTCCATTGCTACCCTCTGTATATCACTTTATGAGGTTTACTATGTCCCAAACCTTGCCTTAAATCTTGTTTTGGCAAGTCAATTATGTAAATATGGTCAGTGGGTTTTCTTTTCTGATTTTGTTTCTAGTTTACATGATCAACGTAGTGAGAAATTTATTAGTATATATTATAGATCGGGAGAACTCCGTATTTTAGATGAACTTAAATCCATTAATGTTGATGCTTCTAGTATTGATTTATCTTTAATTAGTTTGAACCATTTATCATCTAAATTTTATCTTTGGCATTTTCTTTTGGGACATGTATATGTGCTAATTTTAAAGTTTTTAGTCTTTACTTATTTTTAGGTCAATTAAACACTTGTAATATCTCTTATTGTAGTGGTTGTAAACTGGTTTTTATGCTTTACCGTTTAATTAACGTGTCTATTATTCTATTGCTTTTTTAATATTATCTATTCTGATGTTTGGGGTCCATCTCACGTCTTCAAAAATAATGGATCGTCCTATAATATCATTTTATTGATATATATATATATATATATGTTATGAAAATACTATGCAATTATCACAAAATGGCTCAAGCACAGAATATATGCGAATGAAAGATTTAAATGAAACACAGGATTTAACGTGGTTCGACAATTGTCTACGTCCACGGGCGCCGCCAGAGAAAAGAGTTTCACTATGATAAAAAAGGTTACAGATTTCAGATTGTGTTTTGTGTCGCCCTAGTAATCTATTTATAGGGAATTAATAGACTTACTAGACTATGGGCCTAATGGGCTCATACCACAAGACTATTCGAAGTAATTGGACAATATCAATATCCAACACAAAACTGTCCTGCCGGACACAGTACATTGTCAAGACACTATTCGAAGTAATTGGACAATATCACTATACAACACAAAACTGTCCTGCCGGACACAGTACACTGTCAAGGCACTATTCGACTCATTCACAACAAATCTTCCCCTTGAGGCGAATATCCTTTCTTCACTATCAACAAAGAATCTTCTCTTCTTCTGACTCACCAAATGCCCTTAAGGCATTCACTCTATACTGCGAACACTGATCCAGTTTAGGCATTCCCTAAACTTTCGAACTGATACCGCCTTGGTCATTATATCTGCTGGATTATCGTGTGTAGACACTTTCTTCACATCAACAATTCCCTTTGATATTATATCACGAATAAAATGATACTTGACATCTATGTGCTTTGTACGCTCATGGTACATCTGGTTCCCTGTAAGGTGTATGGCGCTTTGACTGTCACAAAACACTTTTGTAGTAGTCCTATCCAAGCCCAAATCTGCCACCAAACCTTGCAACCATATTGCCTCTTTAACTGCTTCTGTTACCGCCATGTACTCTGCCTCTGTTGTAGACAAAGCTACAGTAGCTTGCAACTGTGCTTTCCAACTGATCGCACTCCCAGCTAGAGTAAATACATATCCTGTCAGAGATCTTCTTTTATCCATATCACCTGCAAAATCAGAATCAACAAAACCAACCAATGATCCTGCAACATCATTCAGCGATTCACCAATATCGGTTTTGTTAAAAGTTAAGCCAACGTTCACAGTATTCTTTTGAAGAGATTCAATCGCTTCCCCTATAGCACCAATCCATCGATCTGCCTCTGAACTCGCTATAGCTTCTCTGTAGCTAGTAGGTTCCTGCATCTCAACTTCTTCTGCAACTGACAGAGCATATGCAACTAGATTCGCATACCTTTTTGGAAGTCTAATATCTCTTCTTTCTCTGCCCAATGCTATGCTATAAGGTTTTTGTTCTGGTTCAGGCGCATCATCGTCACTATCATCTGATGCTGACGCTTCACCTCCTGATTCTGGATCCACCTCAGAACCACTTGAATTATTGGACCTGCTAGGAACTGATTCTACTTCAAGCTCCACCTGTTCACTCACAACTGATCCTGATTCGACCATTTCTCCTACTTCCTTCTGACTGTCTATCGAAGCAAACTCATTAAAAGTAACGTCCCTACTGATGAGAAAACCTGGAGAATTCGGAGAGGTACACCATAACCTATATCCCTTCACTCCAGTAGCATATCCTAGAAATATGCATCTCTTTGCCCTCGGCTCAAGCTTACCATCTCTCACATGAGCATACGCACGACAACCGAACACCCTCAAATGTTCATAATCAGCCGACGATCCAGACCAAATCTCAAAAGGAGTTTTACAATCAATAGCCGTTGATGGAGACCGATTCACCAAGTAACACGCTGTATTGATAGCTTCAGCCCAAAAATCCTTTCCCACACCGGAATGTGAAAGCATACTTCGTACCTTGTCACAAAGCGTTCTGTTCATTCTTTCTGCGACTCCATTCTGTTGTGGTGTTCTAGAACAAGTGCGATGGCGCACTATTCCCTCAGCTTCGCAGAACTCGTTGAACTCACGACTGCAATATTCTAACCCATTATCTGTCCTAAGACGTTTGATTTTTCTTCCTGTTTGCTTCTCAATCATCGTCTTCCATTTGACAAAGGTTGAATATGCCTCATCTTTCGTTTTCAGAAAGTAAACCCACACCATCCCTGAATAATCATCAATCAAACTCATGTAGTATCTGGCTCCGCTCTTGGATGGAATTCTGTTTGGACCCCAAAGATCTGAGTGAATGTAGTCCACTGTGCCTTTAGTCTTTCTTATAGCCGATTTGCTGAATTTGACTCTAGTTTGTTTACCAAACACACAGTGCTCACAAAATCCCAATGATTCTGCTTTATACCCTTTCAACAAATCTCTCTTTCCCAAAACAGCTAATCCTCTGTCACTCATGTGACAAAGACGCCAATGCCACAACTTATTTTGATCCTGCCTACTTTGGTTATTACTCCCTGATGATGCTACTGCAGCATCGCCCATAACAACACTCCCCTCGAGAATGTAAAGACCCTTCTGCAAACTACCTTTCATGCATACCATTGAGCCTTTTGTCACTTTGATTACACCATTTTCTGCATGGTACTTGTAACCCCGAGAGTCTAGAGTCCCAAGAGAAATCAGGTTTCTTTTTAACCCAGGAACATGCCAGCACGTTAAGATTCTAACAACCCGGTCAAACATTCTGATTCTGACGTTACCAATACCACCAACAGTCAACGAATGATTGTTCCCTAAATAGACAGTTCCCTGCATTGGCTTGTACGTATCAAACCACTGCTTGAACTGAAACATGTTATATGTAGCGCCAGTATCAAGTACCCAAGAGTTTTGCCCAAAGTCTGAACTCACGGACAATACATCTCATTTACCACTGTTTTCACTATCGTCGGAATCGTTCACACCTTCAACAATGTTTGCTGCATTTTCCTTTTGATTTCCCTTCTTACCATTCAGTTTCAGACAATCTCTACTATAATGACCATGCTCACCGCATTCCTAACAGTTTGAGTGCTTCACCCTTGACTTGGACCTCAAGTTCTTCCTTCTTAAAGAACTCGCTTTGCTTTTAGATCTTCCCCTAGTCATAAGACCTTCCCCTTCAGCTTGATTGTCTGGCTACAACTGTCTCATCTCTTTTGATTTCAGTGCCCCTTTGACATCTGCTAGCGATAACTTATCCTTACCATACATAATTGTATCTACGAAGTTTTCATAGGGAGCTGGTAACGATCTCAATACAAACAAATCTTGATCCTCATCCTCAATATTGATATCTATGTTCTCCAAGTCCATTATAATTGATTTAAAATTATCTAGGTGCTCTGTTATGGACATACCTTCTTTCAATCTGAAATCATACAAACGTTTCTTCAAATATAATCGGTTTACTACTGATTTCTCTGAGTAAAGATCTCCTAGCTTTCTCCATGCGCAGGCAGCAGTCTTCTCACCACTAATCTCGCGAAGCACATTGTCTTTCACACTCATTAAAATCCAGCACAAAGCCCTTTCTTGAAGATCTTGTTTCTCCTCTTCTTTCATCTCTTCTGGTAACTTATTCTCCACAGCCTTCCACAGCCCTTGCAGTACCAATGAAGATTTCAGTTTAATCTTCCACAACACAAAGCTGGATCCCCCATCAAATTTTTCAATCATGTATTTTGTTACTGTAGACGCCATTGTGAAACCCTAATTGCAAAAGCCCTAATTTCACCACGTGGCTCTGATACCAATTTTGTTATAAAAATACTATACAATTATCACAAAATGGATCAAGCACAGAATATATGTGAATGAAAGATTTAAATGAAACACAAGATTTAACGTGGTTCGACAATTGTCTACGTCCACGGGCGCCGCCAGAGAAAAGAGTTTCACTATGATAGAAAAGGTTACAGATTTCAGATTGTGTTTTGTGTCGCCCTAGTAATTTATTTATAGGGAATTAATAGACTTACTAGACTATGGGCCTAATGGGCTCATACCATAAGACTATTCGAAGTAATTGGACAATATCACTATCCAACACAAAACTGTCCTGCCGGACACAGTACACTGTCAAGGCACTATTCGAAGTAATTGGACAATATCACTATCCAACACAAAACTGTCCTGCCGGATACAGTACACTGTCAAGGCACTATTCGACTCATTCACAACAATATATATATATATATACTTGATACACATGAATTTATATTTAGAAACAAATGTCAGATTTCCTTTGAATCTATATATAATTTAGCATTTGTTAAGAGTCAACATTTTGTTGTGATAAAATGTTTCAAGTGTAACTTAGATGGTGAATACACCTCCAATTATTTCACTTACTTACTTGCATCTGATGGTATCATATATCAATCATCTTGTACTAACACCCCTCAGCGGAATGGTGTTGCAGAAAGAAAACACCGTCAACTAATTGAGGTCGCTCGTTCTTTTCTTTTATTTGCTGAAGTTCCTACTTTTTTATTATAGAAAATTTTGATTGTTGTACATATAATTAATCAAATTCGTACTACATATAATTCAGCAATATTCCCTTTTTAAAAGTTATACAAACAACCTCCATATTATTCTCCTTACGAGTGTTTGGATGTACGTATTTTGCCATTCGTTCTCATGTTGAACACAACAAATTGGGTCCCAAAAATATTACTTTGATTCTACCAATCAGAAGTTATATTTATCTTGACATGTCACATTGTTTTAGCATATTTTGTTTTATTCGATTCTGGAAAAATGACATGTTGTAACGAATAAATAGCTTTAGGTTATTGATCTATTTGGAACCGAAAGCAATACATTTATTGATATTGATGTCCCAGCTTATAAGATTCAAGTGATAAGTTCAAGGACTTAATTAGTAGAATTTATCAAGTGGGTTGTGGTCCCTAATACAAAACAAGTTGTAGAGGTTATAATGCAATATGGATTGTGTTTTAACCTAATTGCATTGTCTATAAATAAGTGACCCAAATTATAAATTCCTTCACCATAACCTAGATACGTATGTTGTGTTTATGTTAAAAGATTCATAAAACTACTAAGTTAAATTTATTTCATTTTCTATTCTCTATTATTTTTCTATAAAAAAAACTTTCGTGATTTTAGAGGCGAGAGTTCTACATTACTGGAGGGACTCTACTTATAAAGAAAATTCAAGAGGAAGAGCGTTAACATATCTTTACATACACATCTACAGGAATAAATTATTGATAGCATGTCAAATCTATCAAGTAAATATTACACTATGTTTAGTAGAACTGAAACTCATAAAAAGATCGATTCGTTATAATAAATTTGATATAATTATTGAGTGATTCAATATGGTCTATCAATTGGCATCCGAATAATATTATTGTTGACTGAGACAATACAAACTTTATATATATATATATATTAAATCAATTGAAAGCGTGTTTTTTAATATAAATAAGATCTTTGTGGAAAAATATTGATTTGTTGATTTATTCTTAAAAATCATGATTACAAATGTTTTTTTTATTAATATATATATATATATATATATATATATATATATAAAATTGAGATTCGGATTTACTTTTTGATTTTATGGTTTATTTGATTGCTAAAAACATTTCCTCCACATTTTGTATCAAATAAATACTTAATCAAATGAATAATTTGATGTGATTGGACAATGGCTAATCGAAAGAGTAAACTTAGTTGTTATTATCGACCAAGACTATTCGACAACGTTCAGTGTGACCAACAACACCTTTTAGTTGTAAGGAAGCGTCACAACTTGTACCAAGTGAGAACCCACGTTGTTATTGCAATGATAACAAAACAATACTGGATGTGATGGTGGCCTAATAATAGTTCATTACTAACCCAATAACAACGCACAACTAGCCCAATAGCAGTGCATCGTTAACTAGGCCGCTGACCCAGTGACAACGAGTTACTTGACGAGTGCCCAGCCTAGCGACAACATGTTGGCTAGGCCAAACGATCTACCATTCTGCTGCAGTTAAAAGTCCATTGTTGTAGTGATGCGACTTGATTTTATTTGAAAATTTTATTTTTTTAAAATTTTAAAATCTTATGGTCGTCATTCACTTTGTATGACTTTTACGGCTTTGAATAGTACATCGTCCCTCGACTATCCCGTTTGGTGGCAGATAGTCCCTTGACTTTCAAATGTCCGTTGACAGTCCCTGGACTATCGCGTTTGGATAAAGTTAGTCCACCGGATCCTCTGATCCATGAGAGGCTGCCACGTGTCACCATAGTCCCCAAATTTTTGTATCACCGCTAGTCCTTTGAGTTTAGTTATCCGTAATATAGTACATTTTTTGTTTGACCTAAACTCAAGGGACGAGTGGTGATACAAAAATATGGGGACTATGGTGACAGGTGGCAGCGTCTCATGGATCAGAGAATCTGGTGGACCAACTTTATCCAAACACGATAGTCCAGGGACTGTCAACGGACATTTGAAAGTCAAGGGACTATATACCACCAAACGCGATAGTCGAGGGACGATTTACTGTTCAATGCCTGACTTTTACCACATGATTTGTGTTTGGACATACTAGATTTGAATTTATGTGGTATGGTTATAGGTTTTAATTGTTTATGTGGACATGTAAGGATAACGTTTCAAATTATGATTGGTGAATACTAAAATTAATTAATCGACCTAAATCAATGTTAATTTATTGATTGATAATCCTAGAGTCTCAAAGGTTCAAAAGATTAATCTAATTTTAAGTATTTTATGTCCAAAAAAACGTTGATGCTTGGAATGGTTAATCATGAATTGGAAAAAAATTATTGAAGATTAATCCTTAAGTTTATTTTAATTAAAGTAGGTGAAGTCAGCCCAAATGAGGGTTTCACATGTAGTTGACAAATTAAAATATTACATTAATGGTAATTTTTTTAAAACACATAAATAAATGTTATTTTATTTTCCCCAAGGTATCTTATTATCATCATATGTTATGCTTATATGTATATACACAATCATATTTAATTATATTATAGGTTAATTGCTATGTGTATTATGTGTATTTAATTGGCGTCGTTGGTTACAACCCCATGAGGTCTAAACACCCATACAGAATAAATTGGATTAGAGCCAATAGAAGAAGGATATTGAGGTATAATTATAACCGAGCACTAATGGTTCTCAACCCATTTCATCTTAATCAATAAAGTACACATGAGAAATAAAATGTTTGGAGAACTAGGAAGCATCCAAATTGTTGTGTTTGTCTCTCATGCGTCAAGGGACACCAGCTGGTTTGCGTGGGGCTGTTTCGAATGAGATTACCACAACATTTAAGTTTCTCACGGTGGTTAAGAAATCATTTGTAAAAATTAGAATGTGGAAATGAAAAATCTTATGAATGATATCTTCACCAAAAGGTATAATGACAAATGTGCTATCATACAGTACATTCTAGATATGTCTATGATAGCCATAAAGTTAAGAGAAATCAAGGTAGACTTATGAGAAGAATATGTGGTAACATTTATCTTTCAGTATTTTTCAGATAAGTACAAGAATTTTGAGTCAACTTATAACTGCATGCGGGAAAAATGGACAATAAGTGAACTAATTAGACATGTTGCACAAGAGGATGAACAACTAAAATGAGAGTATACTAAGATAAGTGTGGTAAGTTCCAACAAGAAGGCGAGTCAAAAGCATAAATTTGATAAGAAATAATCTAAGTTCGTTCATGGTAAGAAAAAAATAATCAAATGAATCGACTAAGGGTCGTTGTTTCTTTTGCAAAACGAAAGGACATTTCAAAAAATATTGTGAGAAATGTCAGGGTTACTTAAAAACTAAAGGGAATCTCACGATTTTTGTTTGTTCAGAAATAATCTTATTTATGTTACAAAGAATACAAGATGGGTTGATGCGAATGCAATAACCCATGTTTACCCATGTATGTATTTCATTGTAGCATTTGGAAAGGAACACGAGCCTATGTGAGAATGAAAGGTCAATCTTCACAACTGAAGAGAACTCGTGTTAAGAGGAGGAATTGTGTGATTTCATTTTAAGACTTTATATGGATATTTATTGTTATTGAAAAACGTAATGTATGTTCCTTGTTTCATAGGAATTTGATTTCTTTTCCGTTCTAGAATATGTTGGATATTCTTGTCTTTCTTGAAATAATTACTCAACTATTTCCTTTAGTGATATGGTTGTTGGTACCAGTAGTTTAATGGTGGATGATAATCTATATTGGTTAGATGTTGTTGACACTCATAATATAGATATGAACATACAAGTAATAATGAATATAATTAATAGAACCAAAATATTATCTAAATTGTAGCACAAGAACTTAAGTTATATATCCAAAGGGTAGAGGCAAATAGAGCGACATAAGTCTTGGAACTGACCCATATTGATATATGTAGAATGTTTCCAAAAGAATCATTGAACGGGAAACAATACTTCATAATATTCATAAATGATTTCTCTTGTTTCGAGTACCTTTACCTTATTTATGACAAGTTCGGGGCCCTAGACAAGTTTATGCTCACCGCAACAAGGAATATCGTTCATTGCTATGAGAAATGACTGGAAAAATGTTTCACTTGTTGCAATATTTGACACGTTTATTTTCATAAACCATGATGGTGGGCCAATAATATCATTGGAAGATGATTATTTTATGTAATGCTTTGTAGCTACATTCTTCATTTTCCATGATAGAGTTCTTTTACAATAAATGTTACTTCTTCAAGTCTAAGACATCAAAGCAAATATCTCGCAATATCATATTTATACAAGGTATAAAACATCCATATGTATCTTGTTGATATGACCTTGATTCTTCTAGTTTTCCTTTTGTTTTCTAGAAGTCTACCGTCCGTTAGGTATACCATGATAAGTGAGCTTTAATAATATTTATTATCGATATCATCAATTTAGGTTCCAGAGCTGTTGGAAATAGAATATTTTTTAAAGTAATTGAAGGTTTTTTTTAAGGATCTCCCCTTTTGTTGAATATGCACGAGATGAAGAGGCAAGGACATCAACTATTTTATTTTATATGTTGGGTACTTTCTTAAAGTTACTTGATCAAATAATATTGCTTGTCTACAAGCTTCTTTCAAATATTAAGCCAATATGTCATTTTTCCTTTCAACTTCAGCATGACCCAAGGCTTGGTTGACTAGAAGCTTGGAATATGTTAGATGTTTTACCGTTATACCTTCACAAATATTGGTTAGTCTCAACCCAACTATTGTAGCCTCATATAATACCTTATTTTTGAAGTTAGATAAGTCAAATTTGATGATTTTATTCATTATACACCCTACATAAATTGTTAATTATAATCTTACATCAAACCTATGATGTTACTTTCTCAATCTATCTGAACCTGCCAAGTTGGTTCCGATTGTCTGCAAAAAGTAAAGGTCCTTCTGACTGGATCTCAATTAAGAAATATGTTAAGGTTTGTGCCTTAATTGCTATATGTTACTCAAATCAAATATGAAAATCTCATAAATCAATGACCATATGGTCATCATACTTGGTATGTCAAGATTATACAGAATATTTATAAGGAGGAAACAAGTTTCGACTACTATAGTATCTGCATAACCTCAAGGCCTCATCTTCCTAACCATTAATGCTAAAGCTACAGCGAGTTTATCTAACTGTAAATAACGCATATTGACCTATAGTAGAGACTTACTAACATAATAAATAACCCGAAATATATTTTATTATTCTTTAACTAGAGCTTCAATAGACATATATTCTAAAATAGTCAAATACATAAATAAAAACTCACCCATCTTCAACTTAGTTAGCACTTTTGGTTAGGATGAAATCTATTTTATTTTGTAGAAGGCCTCATCACATACAAGATTCAAATTTAATATTTCATCCGATTTGAGTTTATCGAAGAAATGATTACACTTTTCTAAAGAGTGTGAGATGAATCTATTATAAGAAGCTAATCTTCTGGCCATAATCTAAACTTCCTTGATATTTCTGGGTGGCTCCAATGCAACCAAGTTTGAGAGTTATGTAAGAACTACTTATACCCATTTCGCACTGACCATGTAACTCATTCACTTTCCCGATTTCATCCCGAATATGCACTTCTCTGGATTGAGATTTAGGTTGACTATATTAAGGTTAGAAATTATCTCTATATTGTTTGTTAGATGATTCTCATCAAATTTATTGTGACCAATATGTTATCTATGTAGACATGCAGGTTTCAACCAAGTTGGTTTGAGAAATTTTATTGACCAACCTTTGATATGTGGCTCATGTATTATTTGGCTAAAAAACATAATCTTATAGCAATACAACCCTCACTTTGTGATAGGAATTATATGGTATTGATATGTTTCATGTGTAAAGATTCGATTCTAGCCCGAATATGCATCTATAAATGATATCATCATTTTCCCCAAAGTCGCATCCACTAGTTGATCAATTCGTGGAATGAAAAATAAATCATTCGATAAATACTTGTTTGAATTCATGAATTCGACACACATTTTCCACTTACCATTATTCTTTTTAACCAACATTGGATTGCATTTCCACACTTGGTAGAATTTTTATGTAATATGCCTACTTCACTAAGCTTTTCTAACTCAACAACTATCTTTTATGACTTCTCCAGTGAGAAGGGTTCTCAACTACTGTTTGATGGGCCAAAACCTGTTATCTATGGATAAATTGTGGTAAATTATCTCAGTTTTACTCTTTTTATATCATGAGCAGCTCATGCAAATACATCCAAATGTTTTGAAAAAAATTAAGTAAGTCAGTTTTATAGTCGTATGATATGTCTCAACCGATACTAATATTTTTATTTTCTTTAAGTTGTATGGATTATAACTCTTCCCATAGCTCAACTAAGTGAGACTATATGGTATTATCCTTACCCATCAATGACGATCAAGACCAATGGTACTTTCTACTTTTTAATTGTTCGAGAGGTTAAATAATACTCCCTTGTCGTTCTCTGATTGCTCTTGATCATACCAACCTTTCCATTTACTATGTACCAAAAACATTGATGCAGTATTGGCACTACGATATGCATCTTGTCTAACCAAGACCTGCCAAATATTACATTTTGTGGAGAATGTGTATCTACCATTATGAACATGCACCGATTGGTTAAAAATGATGGCCTGTAAAAAATTTAATACTTGTTAGAAAAATTAGAAATGCACAAATACATTCAATGGAATTGGATGCTCAATGAAGGATCCAATGTCATAGTCGAACATTTTTTTGGCCACCTGGTTAGAATTAATTTACTACAGACCATCCAACGGTTGCTAACCATAGATAACACTAACAAGACGATTAGACATGAGATGCATTTATTGGAAATAATTGGGGTTATATCGACTAACAATGCTTTTTTGCATTCCATTCTCATTCATGGTCTACGAGAACCAAGATAACTAAAAATAAGGTTTGGAATGTTGGAAAACGGTTATGGAAGAGAATGATTATAAGTTTCTGAGGCACACGTTATGCGAATGACATATCAACAAGAATGCAAACACGAAAAATAACTTTATTTTTTAAGATAAAAAATAGTCTAACAAGTTTTGGACCGCTGGGAATGACATCGTGGCATCGACTACCATTGAATGAATGAACGAGAAGTTAGAAAAAACTACGGTGTATGTTAAAAAACTAGGAGAAGGCATTGATTACGCCATAGACGCATGAATTCCACCACATATCGAGAAATTTATTCATGCATACACTAATAAGATCACGTATTTTAAAAATAGGACGTCTAATAGGGCAAAAATCTCACACGCTACACTGAAGAAATATATAGGGACAAACCAATTAAATTTCAAAGGATTTGGGGAGAAGGTTCATGGCTTGCTTACGATGCAATATTCAACCATAAAAGAAGCTAAGGAGTTAAGAAAATGTCGTCCTATTAATAAATTCCAAGAGTTTAAACCTTTCAAATTACTACGGGGGTACATATCACAAATCACTTTGCCAATAATATACGATAGTTATCTTGAAAAGGTCGAGAAGGCCACGGTGAAGAATCCACATGTGATTGTGTTATTGGAAGGACACACGAGTTATTATATATCCATGAACCAGAGCTCACCCGAAAAATGGATGAGTATGTTCTTATCTGAATTATAGACGAGCATTTGAGAAGACTAGAGATGGTCCCTCGATTTAAATTAACACGGGAAGAAGAGATCAAAGCTAACTTAAATGCAAAACTGGAAGATTTTAATTTTTACGAACAAAGTCATTTTCTTAAAATTTTATAGAGATTTTAAATCGTTCTATTTCTTTTTGTTTGTGAACCCCTACAAAAAATGAAAACAAACGACTGTATTCTTGGTCTCGGTCGCGGTCGTGGTCGTGGTCGTCGTAAGGACAATAAAACTCATATTGATTATTCTATCAAAATGAATCCTTTTATGCATGAATACATCAAAGAATAGTGCTTAGAAGCCCAAACAGATAGTGTAGAAACTCCGAAGATAGGAACACTCGTCGCTAGTTTCAGAATATCGATCGGTAATTTTGGTAGCACTGCTAGAAAGGTAATTAGATAAGCATGTACTAATTTTGGCTTAAAACCCTCGACAACAAAACAAGCACGAATTACATCTAAAGGTAAAGTAACTCTGACTATGACGAATAACGTTAAAGAAATATTGTATATTATCTTTAAAACAACGCTAATGAGGTTGTCTAATATTAATAAAATAATACCTAACAACCAGACAAAAGGTATACATTTGACATGCACAAATTTATGTGTTCTTTCATAAATACAATTATCAACATTAAAACCAATATAAATTGTGGGTTTACAGTCATCATCCTTAGTTTGTTTGGCACCAAAATTGGATGACAACTTATTAGAAAATTGGTAGTACATGAACTAAACCCATCTAGATTTCTATTTAAGTGTCACAAATTCTCTAGAAGAAGTTGAGGTCGAAAAAGAACTACGCCGGTTGAAATATTGGAAAGAGAATGCACCGTTGGAAATTTTGCATGTTGTTACCAAGTTGCAGAAAACTAATTGCAACAATTTTTAAACATGTTTTATATTACTTTACATCATACGTTTGTATAACTTATTTACCGGTTAAAGATGCACCATCAATGGACGACCCTGCGGTAGAGTTCGAGGTCATTTTCGTAAACGAAAATTAATTTGATCATGTACATAATTAATTTTTATATTAAACGCTTTTAGTTATTAAAATGATATAATTATTTTTTATAATTTATTTAGGCTTTTTTAATTTACTTTTATAGGTTGATGTGTGTAAGATTCATTTTTACCAATGATACATCCTATGTGATGTAGACTACTAGAGAGGATGTTAAACCTTGGTCGGTTCCATTATTCGAGTGAATGAATAATTTTTTATGACTACGACATCTCACTGAGGATCAGAATTTGGAGAATGCGAGCCATTAATAGTAGAACTAACAAAATACGTATAGTGTTTTGTAAAATGCAAGTTGTGTTAGTTTTTTTAATTTATACAAAATATTTACTTGTTTTTTTGTTAATCATGATTTTTTTGTGTTTGTAACTTAGAACTTCAATTTTAATTTGAAAAAATGTTTATAAACTATACAAAAGCATAGAACAAACGTCCCAACCCCATTTATTATGTATAAATTTTATAATTTATTTTTAAAAGTTGATTTTTTTTTGCCTATTACCGCCAACCAACCGTTGGCGCATGAAATGTTCATTCCGTCAACGATTGGCGCATACGTTGCCACATCCGCGTGATGTGCATTACGCCAATGTTGTAACAGAATAAAGTAAATTTTTGCCAATGGAGATGGCAAAAAAAAGTGGTTTGTATAACTATTTACCTAAGTCTACTACAATAAAAATTAGATTAACGCACTTAAAGATTGATTCATTTATATTCTTGTTATGATTAACGATTGGATTAATGCACTTAAATATTTATCAATTTTGTTAGAACCGAATTCAAATAATTATGTTTGGTAGTGACTTATTCACAAGGAGACTAATGAGGAGTTCCATGATACCTGTATTTGTAGTAAATTCTACAAACAGTTTCATTTTAAAAATCCATCGATATTATGTTATGACCGTCTTTTCTTAAAAAAATTGACGCCTTTCAAGAAATGATGGTCTTCTCGAATAGTACATTCAAATTCGTACAAATTTATTATTATTATTATTATTATTATTATTATTATTTATGATATTGAGTAGATGAGGAAATTTGTTTATATTTGTGAAACTATTTATAACAAAATATATACTAGCGTGAACCTGCAGATCGGGGGAAACTGTAGACGATGGGAACCCATAGATAGCGGAAAAATATAGATGGTGGGATAATGTATTGACGGACTATTTATATTCTGATGGAAAATTGTAATGGACATATTTCCCGTTATTTTTTAATTTAAGTTTGGAATAACTAATATCTAACAATTTTCTATTTATGTTAACATAAAATACACAAATAAGAAATGTTCATTAAAATATTATATAAACATGATCGTACCTATACAATTGTTACATTGTGCGAGTGACAACATTAAAATCAACCTCGTACGACAATGTCTAAAAATTATATTAAAAGTTCATTAGCTTAAGAGTTAAATTAATGGATAGTTTATGTCATTTGAGTTTAATTTATAGTCAAATAGTCTATAAGATAACATAATCTAATGAATCCAATTAAGTCAAGACAAGTGTCCATAATCTAAATAATCCAATTATATTTAGACACGCATCCCATTTATTATATATATGCTTTAAAAAAAATAACAATTGTTACTAAACATCGAACGCATAGATATTGAGATAATCTAAGAGAAAACAAAAACAACTTTAACGAATGTAATTACAAAATATCGAATAAAAATAAATAGAATATGAATTTAAAATAATAATAACTATTATAAAAATGAGAGAGAGATTACAACAAACGAAGTATAATTGAGAGAGAGAGATTACAACAAACGACGTATAATTCTATTGAAAACACATCACACAACTTCTGTTAATCTTCTTATAATAGACCAAGATTGTTGATACACGTCACCGATTTTTTTTCGTAATCTCTTTAAAACTCATTGAGAGATAAAGATAATGTAATATAACACAACCATACCCACATATGTTGTATAACTGAACCCTCGTGGTTATTGTGCACGTAATCATGTAAAAGGTATATAACTGGGTTACCGACAAGGTACCTTTAAGTACAACGACTCCATATCATATCTAATTATAGGGCCCTTTAAAATAGGACGTGGTACATAATGTGCTCAATGATCCCTATAGAAAAACATCGAAGGCAAATGCGTAAAACTCGAGTTTCCTTTTGGTCTTACCCAACGAGATATACAACTACTACGGTAGAATGCCCAACACTTGTCTGAAATGCCGCAAATATCGATTGGATAGTAGGTTTGGATGTGCTCTACGCCGACAATCGTACCATGGTATCAAACTATTTACTCTAATAAGAAATGATCGCGTATAACCCGGTAAGGTTTGAAATAAACCTGGAAACCGGACTAGATAAATTTTGATTCCTAAAACTATCTCGTGCCAAACGTTTGACGTGAGACTGTCATACCACATCAGACGTCTAATGCGAAGGCTAATGTATGTGCCAAATGTCTGACACATACACTAGCCTCAGTGTTAGATGTCTAGCGCGGTATGCATGATTTTCTATAGGGTTTTTTGGTCCAAACCATGTATTCTTCGCCTAGTTTTGATGAACAACACATGTCCAAAAATAACCAAAATAATAATATAAACACGACCATATATAAACACTAAATCAACAATGGAGCTCACAATAAGTTAGAGCTTTGATTTGGTTATAACACTTGGAGCTTCGGTTTCGGTTATGAATCGAGCTTCCACTGAGGTGAAGGTTTGGCGGCTGAGGTGAGGGTATGGCTATTTGATTTTTAGTTACTCCTACTGGATTGCTTTCAACAATTGTTTTGGTGGGGCTTTCACGAGGGTTTGGTACGAGCTTCGAATGGACGAGAGCTAGGTGCAACGTTTATCTAATTACACCTAGCTTTAGCTGCAATTAGTAATTGAAATTAATACAATTTTTAAATTTCAGTTAATGATAAATTTAGGCGACGAATTATTGGACAAAAATTAATATTAAATTATTTTGGACAAAATTAATATTTTAACAAATATGCTAATAAAAAATAAAATAAAAAATATTTTTTGAAAAAAATAACTTACGAAATAGTTTTTTTATATGTGGTTTTTTTAGTTTAAAAAATATAAGAAAAAAAATAAAAAAATAGTTTTAATCCTTTTCATAGATAAAACGATATGTATAATTCTATATTGAAAATTTGAAAGAAATAAAAGAGTAGACGGTTTCTATTTTAAAAATGGAAAAAGAGGGAGTAAGAGATACAGTAGGTGCACGTGGTATGGGAGTTGTTACAGTGTTTGACAGTATATCAGTTGCTGCTGCTGTCCAATCTGACGTTTTTGGGAAGGTAAAAGAAACAGTCGGAAGATCATTTGATCAGTTTTTGTTTGGTTTTAGTAACTTTAATAAGTTATCTATTCTCACTGGTTCTTTTTGGACCTTTCTACTGCCGTCGCTTCAATTATCGATAACACCGTTGCTATTTGTCTTCTCTTTTGGAATACTTATTTATGCTTACAACTTACAAATGGTAGTATCAACTTATTTTAGGGTATGATTTAGTGAATACTAATTCATATTTTAAATTCTTCTACTTTTAATTTTTATATATTTATTAATTTAAGTTTTTACTGCATGTTCAAAATATATTTATTAAAAAAACAAAAAAAAAACGATTTTTATTGAACTAAAAATAGTCAAAAGCTATTGTTTTACAATGACTTGAAATATTGGTTCAGATATATTACAAGACTCTATTATTGTTTTCTTGTATTATATATTATTGGGTTGCTAGCAAATTTAGTTATCCTTAAAAACTTGATGCAATTGAGTTTTATTGAGTTTTTTTTCTTTTCTAATTTAATTGTTCAGAGAGCTTTAGTCGGAGTCTTATTCTTTGATCTTCTTTCTTTATATACAACATTTGTTCATTACCCTTCTAAATTGTCTTACATGATGTTCATGCAAAAAATATTGAAATATGATAAATTATACTTAATACCTGCTTGGAATGTTAAAGGTATTACTGATAGCAAGATAATTAGTAAGTTAGTCTTCATTTTCTAATTTAAGATATCCAACACATAAGTTGTCAAAGAAAATAATTGTTCGAAGCTAATTGTTCGAAGGTAATGAGAGATTTGATTGTTTGTGAAATTATTGTTTTTCGTAGAATTTAATGTATCATTTGTTATCTAATCGGCAACAAAGTTTTGTTGTCTGTAAGTCTTTTTTATTGTAATTTGAAGACAATATTAATTTCCCACGGCAAGTAATTTCCTGCAGCAAGTTATAATTGGAGACATAAACCAAGGAGCAGAACTAGATGCTAATGATTCAAACATAACACTAGAATCAATCTTTAATGTCAACATTAGTTAACCTAATTTATTTATACATATTTAAACCATCTAGAAGTGCTTTAGCCTTAACAATAAAAGCATTTTATTTTTCATATAATAAACCACAAGAGTTAATCAAATTTCCTTTAGAATTTCTAATCAAGAAATCACCACTAGGTTCTCCATTGAATAAGCAAGAACCATCAGAATTCAGTTTTATTCTGTTATCTTTTGGAGGGATCCAATTTACATGTAAGGTTTTACTAATATTAGTGTTATGATTAAAACAACTAAGGGTGTGAGTTTTTTTTTAAGTCCTCATGTCATAGTTTCTTTGTAAGTAAAACCAACATAGTCTAATTTTACTAACATTAAATTTATTTTTTCTTTGATGAGATCAGTTGAGATAGATACTCTATATGTTTTGATTTATTTCCGGATCCCTAAATGGACCAGCAGATTATAGATGAAGTATTGTTCTGAGGTAGGTTTCCTTCTTGGTTGATAGAATCTGTCAGTTTATTAAGTGATTAAAGGTCATGTGTTTTCCAATTAAGATTCCAAAGAGACCTGCGAAGTATTTCCATACTTCCTAGGTGGTGTCACAATGAACAAACAAATGCTCAATGGATTCAACATTGTTATAATATTAACATTTTGAAGCAATGTTGAAGCTTATATTTTGAAGTACAGAGTCAACAAATATAAGGCCTTTAAGTGTTCTCCAAAGTGTAAAAGGACACTTCATAGGAGTGATTTAATTCCATATTTTGCTATATATAATTGATTTAGTGTTTTTAGGTCTGATTCTTTTGCAATCGTCTTTTAAAGAAACCAGAAGATGAAGCATTCCATTTGATTTCATCAGTCTTCTCAAAATGAATTTGGAATTTACTTATCCTAGTTATGCCAAATGGAATAACATTATTTGTTAATTTGTTTAAGTTCCATTTATAGTTTACCAAAACTGATTAATATTTTCGATGTTGTACCAATTGTTGTTTTCAGAATATTGAAGCTTGATTAGAGGATGTATATAATACCATATTTCTAACCAAAATCCAGTATCACCCTTGCCTATGTTCCAGTAGATTAAATATTCATCTTTTTCTTTAATAGAGATTATTTTTTTCTAAGTATTTGAATATTTTATTTTTAGGTCGATTAAAAATGGATGGGTATTAGGACAATAAATTTAATGCATCATTCTTGATCATAATGATTTGTTATTTCTAAATATAAACCAAAGTTTACAAGAAAATACATTTTAAATATCAATTAAACTTCTAAAGTTTAAACCATTTTCATCAAATGATTTGCAAAGATCATTCCATTCAGACCAGATGATTACATCATTGTTTTTTTGGTTCCCCGAATATAATTATTAAGTAGCTTTTGGATTCTCTCAATTACTTCTTTTGGTAGATTGTAGTTCTGCATACAATGTATTAGAATGGTTAAGAGAATATATTGTATTATAATCATTCTCAATCTAAAAGATAGCTTTTTGTAGTTCCAGTCTACAATTCTCTTTCTTATCTTTGTAATCAAGTTATCAAAGTAAAAAATTTTGTTACTTGGATCAATGTTAATGCTTAAGTACTTTATATGAAGATGTGAGTGTTTGAAGCAATTTATATTTTCAATTGTATTGATATTATTTATGTCCCTGTTCAAAGAAGTTATAAAATTTGTTTTGCTTTTGTTTATTATGTGACCATATATCACTTGATAATGAATTAAGAATTCACAAGATTTTGAACATTAATGATTGAGCCATTCATGAAGATGATAATATCATATGCAAAGGCCAAACCATAAATATTTTGCTTATAGAATGGTACCACATGTTTCTGTTGTTTTGAAATAAATGATTGATGCCTCTTATCAAGTATTCTTTAGTCATAATGAAAAGGTTGCGTGATAATGGATCACCATGCCTTACTTCATTAAAGGCCTCAAAATAACCGTAAATTGATCCATTCAATATAATTGAGTAATGAACATTGTTTATACATTTTGGTATCAGTTTGATAAACTTATTATTGAATCCAAAACTATGCAATATCTTAGTGATGAACTTAAAAGATAATCCATCAAATTCTTTGTCCATGTCAAGTTTTAAAATTAAGTTTATTCCTCTAACTTTTTGCTTAGATCCATCAACTTTTTGTTTACATTCCGTTTCTCTATCTGGTCCAACAATGCTCTGAATTTCATAGCCCGCGACTCTACAACATCATCTTTCATCACCCTCAGAAGCAAGCTCATTCGGAAAGCAGCCAGAGCCACATTGTCTTCACAAAACTCCATATCTGTTTTAACTTGAATAAAATGTTTCGTATACTCTTTTAGACTCTCCCCAAGTATTGTCGGAACATACTCCAAAATATATCAAAATTCTTTATACACCCTTGAGGTAAACAATTGTACCACTTTGATGCTGCACTCTTGAAAGTTTGAGAGAATGCCCTGCACAATAAATTGTCATCATCATCGTCACTGATCATAAAATTCTTGAACTGCTCAATGTGATTATCTGGATCTTGTGTCCCATCAAACTTTCCAGCTTGGATATTTCGAACCACTTTGGGAGATGTCTGGAAAAAATCTCAGTAGAGAGCGGAGATGACCTCCAATTATTCTCGACCTTGTAAGAACTTCCCCTCGGACCTTCGTTCACAGCCATATAGAGTCTTTCCTCTGTCGGAAAAGTAAATTGATTACTTACTCGGTAATCTTGATTGTAGCTGTCAGATTGAGGTTGCCTCTGAGAGGTTATATATTCTGGTTGAACTGCATTCACCACTTTGTTAGGCTCTTTGGAGTATAATTTTCTCTTCCCGTGATCGTACTTCTTCATCCTCGAACTTTTAGTTCTCCGACTGGTCCGATGAGAACTTTTATACAACCTTGAATCTTTCTGTTTTTTATCTGCTTTATACCTAACATAGGTTTCAGAGGACGAAAGTTCATCTGAATTGAGAGAAGTATACTTACTAAATACTGATGATTTGTATCGTCGTTCAGATCTAGCTTATCTTTTGGAAGATCGATGATTTTTCCTCTGATGCCTTTCCTCAGAGTGTATGACATCTTGAATCTGATCAGCCACGATGCACTCTCGTCAGACTTCTGATTTGACTCTTCTTGATCTTATTATCGCTTCTTTTTCTGCGTTTAGCCTTTCAATGTCTTCCAACAACTCTTTTTGCCTGACAACCAAGACATATTCCTCAAGGAGCTCTTCAGCATATCGATAATGGTTGTTTCCTTCATTTGTCACTTGATCTTCCAACAAATGGTCTCCAAATGTGACTCTGATCGAATTATTCGTTGGATTTACTTCCAACTCACCACACAATTTCAGTTTCCATTGTTTTTTTAAGATTATTTTTTATGGTTTTGGAACGTTGATTCCCGGTACCACTCAGGTTTCCACAGACGGCGCCATTGTTGAACTCAAATAATTCTTAGGTTAGTTCAGATGCATAGGAGGGTGTTTGTCTAAGAAATATTCGTATAAGATATTTCTAGTAAGAGAATGAGTATTTTGTAGAGAGAGAAAGAGACAAAAGGAATAAATGTAACAATAATTGACTAATCATTGGTCATTTTCCGCAAAATGGAATGAGCTTTATATAGTATATGAGATGAATAGTAAAATTACACGATTACCATTGTTAAAGTGAATTTATCACCACACTTTTTTACTCTTTACAAACAAGTTCTAAGGGTATATCATTTAACCTCTCTATCTCTTATATTTGCTTTAATTTAGTCCTTAATCACTAAATACATGAATTTAGTATTTATATTTAATATAATAAACCTTGCTATTATTTATATTTTCCTTCCCTTGTCAATAATGACTTTTTTTAATTTTTTGGTTAGAATCAATTATGGTTAAGGATGACAATGTTGGTCCAAGCCGATGTGAACCAGCCTAACCTAGCTAGACTTTGTCCCGCCCGAACTTATAATAGACCGTGTACGCATATGAAAATTATATTTCGTATCGGGTTTGGGTCGAGTATGGATTTTTAATTTGTCCAACCTTATCCGATCCAAAAATATAAACTAAATATAAAAAATAAAAAATATAAATAATAATAATGATGTATAAAAAAATTACTAATTACTAAAAAAATATTTCCCAATAATATTTAAATTTTGCTATTCCATTAATTATTTGTTAGATTATTTCATTAAATATTGATTTCAATAATATATTTACTAATTAGATTCTAACGTTAAACTTAATTGTTTTGTTAAATACTTATGTTTGTTTATTGAGTAATATTTAATTGTTTATTGAGTTACGTATGTTTGGGTTTAAAAAGTTATATATTATTTTTCATTAATTTAAATTAATAAAATCAGGTATGAGATGGATTCTGATAAGGTCGAACAAGACCAAACAATCAAAATAGTAAAAATAATATTTGGCCGGATTGGGCTAACCAACGGATACGTACAGATCATGCTCAGGTTTGAAAATATTAAACATTTAGCTGGCTATGCCAAATTAGGTTTGAAGTAAAAAACACGGATCTAAACGGTCCTGCCAAAAATCAGCCCGTGTCCGACCCATTGTGATTCAGAGTGAAACGCAAGAGAAGCCAAAAGGGATAAAACCCTAATTTTTATTAAACAAAAACAACTCCCTTAAAAATAGGGTTTGAGGCACCTTAAATAAGAATCGCTCAAATCTCTAATACAAAACATGGAAACAAAACTAAACGCAATAAAATAATATCACTTTAAATCTGAATGTAATCAGATTTAATTTGATATCTTAAATAGATCCTTAAAATATAAAAAATAAAATAAAACTAAAACTAAAACATTTAAATATTATAAAATATTTAAATATTATTTTGCAGAGGCCTTCCGCCTACATCATCCTTCCCCGGTTGGACAGAATTCGACCTCGAATTCAAAACGTCGAAATTCGTTAAGAACAACATATGTAAACTTCAAATCTGCAAGAGCTCGCGCCCTAGCGACATCCACATCTGAGCTGCCGAAAACACCATTATCCCTTCCGATTTCTGGGAAACATTGAAGGTCCAAAACATGCATGTAATACATCATCCCACATACTGTCCTCTGTCGTTTTGTAAGATAACCAATGTTGAAGAGATTCAGACTTGTCTTTCAACATCCCAGCCTTACCACGAACAACATATTCTGGAGCCATGTAGCCCACTGTACCAACATTCAATACTCTTCCTTCTTCTTTAGGAAAACAAGACTCAATCGTCGAAACAAAATTAGCTAAACATATTTGGCAACCACTACCTCTCACGAATTTCCAACACTGAGCTAATCCATACACGTTCGATCGATTCACCGTACTTAATGGCGAGGTTCCCACCTTATTTGCTTCGATTAAAATTTCGATTCCCATTTTAGCTTTCTGATTAAAAAGAGATATACCTTCCTGGAGTTCGATTTTTTAAGCACGGCGTTGCTCAATTGTCAAAGCGTCAAAGGCTTTCTTTGGAGATGTTAGGATGCAAACATCAATGGTAGGCCTCAATAAATAGGTACAGTCTGTTAAAGTTTCCCTCCTCGACTTATCACGAAGCTTTTGAGATGAATTTTCCTCCTCCTGAGAGCAACTACGATCTAAAAAGTGCATGCTCATTTTCCCAGTCTCAATTTCTAGGTACTTCACAGTTTTCGATGACACATAGTAAAATGCCTCAATATGGTAGTCTGAAAATGGATTATTAGCCTCATATAAGTGCCTATTACTACGCATTTTGGTTTTGTTTTGTTGAGCAAACTCGATGCGAGATTTCTTTAGTCAGCCTTTTTCCAGTTTAGGATTTAAACTCTCATACCACCCTGAACTGAAAATTTCAAGAACCTTAACGTTTCTGAACTGAAACTTCATACCACCCTGCATTTCTTCATCCTTGAAGTTTTCTGTGAGAATTATCGTGGAGAGGTGATTGCACCGACTTAGGGTGTCGAGAGCTGCTGATATGTTTACAGGTTTAGGGCTTACGAGTGCAACATATTCGAGGTACTGCAGATTCTTCGAGTTGATTGGAAGCCGACCGCCAAGATTGTTAAATCCGAAACTTAAAGTCTTTGGACTCTGGCAGACGGATATACTCTCCGGGATCGGACCACGGAATTTATTCTTCCCAGGATAGAGATAACTGAGATTAACTATTCCATCATTTAGTTTTCCTGTCAGATTGTTCAGTTCAAGACTCAGTACTTTAAGAATCTGAAGCTGAAACAGACTCGCGAGTTCTAAAGTTGGTTCAACACTATCAACATTGAAGCCTTTCTCTATCCTTTTACTCAGCCATCTACTTGCTCACGCAATCCTACTTTCTCTCCAATAACCAACAACCAAAACACTAGAAAAAATCTGATTATATACCAAACATGCATCCAACTCAGGGTCTGGTTTGATTCCCGCGTCTTTCTGTTTCCTGGTTTGAATCCTTCTAGTTTCTCTCTCAGACATTTCATCGAATAGGTTACGATCTTGACGTATAACTTGAGTTGCATCAACCTTATCTTCTTCTATGGTGTTTATAGCTGCTCCATCAAAGTGTTCTGATGATGCAACAATTTCCCAACACCTGGATTTGAGTTTTGGTTTTCGAGAAGCGTAGAGCAGCTCAATTGCTTTTTTTTAAGAAACTACGAAAAAACATATTGTACTTCTCTTCCTCTGCATCAACACGACTAATCAAACCAGCCACGAGATTTTTCTGTAGTGGTGCTAAATTTTTGGTCGGGTTTGTAAAAAGAAGCTTGGGTATTGGAAGAAGTCCGTGATCGAAAGGCTCGCGCATTGGGTAGATTAGCAAATTCAAAATCGGATTAAGATTTGGATCAGGTTCTTGCCATGAATACAAGGTAGGTGGTTCGATTGAGTCGGTCATGGTTATCTGTGATGAGATGAAGAATGTGTGGGCGTCTTCAGGAGGTTTGGGTGGTGGCAAGAACAGTGTCGAATTATCTCTAAAATTATCCAGTGTAGTTGGCAAATTCGATTCCAATTTTTTTTTTTATTTTCTTTCGATCTAAAATTTGGTTTTAGAGGTTCCAATTCTTTATCGTTAGCTCTAGATCCTCTTTTGTTCTCAGAATTAGAGAAAGAATTATTGTTTACCTTATCGAGAGAGCACAAGACAGTTTTTGGTGTGACCCAATCTTCATCTTCATCTTCGTAAATATCATAAATTGGATCGTCTTCATCCTCATCACCGTAGACATCATAAATCGGATCTCCATAGTCCGACCAAGTTTCAACAAAAAATTCATCCTTAAATCCAAGCTTCCAGCGGCGGCCGTGATAAGTATTCTGTTCAAACCCCTCCCCGAAAGGGTTATCGATACCTTCAACCTCCGTGCTTTGTTGCCTGACGTTAAGATCAGCCATCTGACGGGTAAGATCAGCCACCTGACGACGTAGGTCAGCAACTTCTTGCCTGGCGTTAAGATCAGCCATCTGACGGGTAAGATCAGCCACCTGACGACGTAGGTCAGCAACTTCTTGCATGGCGTTAAGATCAGCCATCTGAAGGGTAAGATCAGCCACCTGACGGCGTAGGTCAGCAACTTCACGATCACCGAAATCACTTGTATCTCTAGTCACTGCAGCGCCACCGCGACCGCTGGTTCTTCCTCGCACCATCTCGCAAGACTGCCTGTGTCTGATACCACTATGATTCAGAGTGAAACGCAAGAGAAGCCAAAAGGGATAAAACCCTAATTTTTATTAAACAAAAACAACTCCCTTAAAAATAGGGTTTGAGACACCTTAAATAAGAATCGCTCAAATCCCTAATACAAAACATGGAAACAAAACTAAACGCAATAAAATAATATCACTTTAAATCTGAATGTAATCAGATTTAATTTGATATCTTAAATAGATCCTTAAAATATAAAAAATAAAATAAAACTAAAACTAAAACATTTAAATATTATAAAATATTTAAATATTATTTTGCAGAGGCCTTCCGCCTACATCACATTGCATCCCTAATTATGGTTAGTATTTTTTGTGATTTTGAGGTTTTTGATTTTTGCTATTGTTATTTGGCAGTAATGGTACAACACTCGTACCACCAATATTGTTGAAGGTAAAGTGGTGGTGCCTAAGTAGTGTTAGTGTTACATCACATGCGATATATAATAACTAATACTAACCATCCAAATAGGTTGTACTAGCAATATTGTTATATCTATGTTATATTAGGTTATACTTATGTTATTTATCATGAAACTAATTTGTTAAAAAAATGAAATCCAATTTTACCAACATTTTTTTAACTATCAAAATGAGTAGTAATTTGGAATTTGTTTTTGGAAATTTAAAATTATAATATAATTTCAATTATTTATATTTTGATCATATTTTATTCCTTATATATCAGAAAAATAATATGAGATCGTCAATAATTTTATTTTCTCGTAACGATAAAAATGAATGGTTACCTCAATATATTTTGAGAAAAATAAATTAAAAGTTAAAAATTAATAAAACATAGATATAATTAAAAAGCACAATAGAAAACTTAATAATAATTTAAAAACATTAGACATTGAAACATAAAAATACAGTTTTTATAACTTTTTTACCCTGTGTTACCCATAAATATTGAATAAGATCGTTATGTAGTTGTCGATTGACCGTTGAATAACGTGTGGACCAATAACACATCCTGTAATCTTTCATTACATTTATATTTCTCGTTTCTGGATTACTATTATTATCGAGGCGTAAATCGATGCATCCGCCTAACCATTTTATGTATATGTACGATGTACTTTTCAATTTAAAATTATAGCGGTTAGTATTTTTTGACTATTTATGGTTTAGTTTTGTAATAATAAATTTATTATTATCATATATATATATATATATATATATATATATATATATATATATATTAATGAGTTGAAATAGAATAATGTAGATGAATAGTTAAAAAATTTAAGAATGTTATTATAATATTAAAGAGACATAAATTGAAAAAAATATTGTTGGAGGTAGTTAGAAATGGAATGATACAAATTATAATTAAGGTGTTGACGTGGTAGAAAGGAAAGATGAATGGTTAGATATAACCGAAGGTTTATAAACGCTCTCGTACCAGCAGCTTACACGCCCGACGATCCCTTACTAGTGAGGCAACTTAGACTTCCCTTACCATCAGTGAGCCAACTGAGCTTTCGCATACAAAGCGGTCTTCGCGACTAACAAATTATAATGCCGTTAAAATAACTCGTGAAAAAATATGTGGCTCACATAGTGGTGGTGAAAAATTGGAGGATAACGATTCAGCTGAATATACTGACATTCTTATTGATGATAAACCTACTATTGAAGTCGATAAAAAAGTTATTTTTGGAGTAAAGCAACATTAGATAGTTTTCGGACTTCAAAAAACATGTGACATACAACACTTATATTGGAAATGTAAGTTTATATATAACTTGCTTTATATCTATTAATTGAATAATATGTTATATTAATATTTTACTTTACTTTCGTTTTTGTTTTTACACTCTTGTACTAATATAATCATCTAGAAAATATACAAAGTTTTATAGAATTGGGATACGAGTAACCAGGTCAGACTTAAGAATCTGTTGTCCGAGTCTCCATTTAGGTCGTTCATTGATCACTTGATTAAGTTCAACTCAAACTTTCAGTTGAACGAGACTCTCCTCAAGAGATGGAATCAAAAGACTAATACTTTCTAGTTCTGTTTCGTGAGATGACTATCACTCTCGACGACGTGTTAGTTATTACATGGATCTCGATGGAGCGCATAATAATATAATTTAAGGAGAGAAATACTTTTTGAGGATGAGTATGCGATATATGCTTCATTGTTGAAAGTTTCACATAATGATGTTCATCAATATTTAAAGACGCATTAATGAGTTGGGTTTAGTTTAAGATGCCTTAGGAAAACTTTTCAGGTGATTTGTATCAGGATACAAATCTGAACTAGACCAAATATATGGTCGTACATGCTGCACATGCGTACCTGATATTTTGATTCGGTTTCACAAATTTCTCTAAAACCAAACCAGAAGTGTATAAAGGAAACTTTCCCTACATCTTTGGAGAACATGGATTGAATGCCGGATATAGGGTGAAGAAAGTACACGTTGTCGTGACTTTATCGAGGTATGGAAGAAGCGTCAAATTCGTCGACGAAGACACTTTATGACTTCACCAGTATGTTAAATTGTTGAATCTACGACCATTTTATTTGTTTTCTCCCTAAGGTGAACAATAGGTTTAACATATACAATCGTAAGCTTCTTAGCTGGTTGATGAAGAAGCTTACGAGCGTAAATATTCGACCAAAAATTTACGACCTGACATTCTTGTTGGTATCAAATAGAATGGTGTAAGTATTCTATTATTTTTCTTTTAATTTTATCAATCCAGAAGTGTGTGTTAGTTTGTACGGTGAAAACATGATACTTTATATGTTTGTTTGCAAGTTATATCTGAACCATATGTGAACACGATGGCTCGGTTTTCGGTACAAGATGTCAGACTCTACAACTATCTGACTTGGGTTATATGTAATATTGAAAATATATGCCAGAACGAGTGATGCGGCAGTTTGGTATGGTCTAAGATACACAAAATCCTTCTAAAAACTCTAGACCGAATATTAAGATGATGAAGCACAACTGATACCGTCGTATGATACCATATTGGAATTAATGGTGTAACTATTTACTTCCAGCGGATCGTATGACATCTCCCATTTTCAGGAACCACAAGTCCATTTCGTCTCGGTACGATAAGTATGTGAAGAGGAATGGGTGATATTTCATCAGTACTAATATTGTTGGTGATCGTGATACAATAGAAGCAATTCAGAAGATCAACAATATTCGATGCAAGTTGAAGAATTTCACGAATTGAATTATTAATATCATTACTCATTGCCTCATTATTAATTTAGGTATTTTATTCTTGTGTATGTTTTCTTAGTCACGAATGAATGATGTTGTTGTATTTTTGTTACACTTTTTAGATGTTATTGTTTTCTTAGTCGTAAGCGAATAATGATGATACATATATTTTTGCCTGTATAATTTATGTTTATTATAAAATTTCTTATGTTATGTATTTTATGTTGATTATAATATTTTCTGTGATGTAGTGTGGATGTTGCTCGTGATTTTACAAAAATGTTATCTACATTCTTTTCTTTTGTACACTACTATACCAGCGATATAATCATTTCACACCGCCGACTTAGAAATTACATATCGTCGGGTAAGTATCTTACATACGGGTACAAAAATTCAATATTGATGGTAAATATTCTAATAAATTGTTGATTATCCTTGATTTTATAGTACTTTTATAATGATTTAATTTCTAGTTGAGTTTAATAATGAATAAAATACTCTTATTTTGTTTAATTTTATATTTATCAGTAAAATGAAAAATAGACGAGAAATAAGGTAAGGACTTGAAGAAAAGAGAAATAAATAAATTAATATTTTATATTTCTAAATCTAGTTTTATTATCATTAAACTCACTAATTATAAATTGATGTTTTTATAATTAATGGATAAATGACTTTGATTATAAATTCTCTCGAATAGAGGAAGAAAATCATCTTTTAATAGCCAAACATTAGATTCAAGATAATTTTATTTTTTTCTTTTATTTCTTTTATTTTAATCTTTTTTAATATTATGAACATCATTAATACAAGCTAATACATTTTTGTTCAAATGTTAGAGAACCCATTTATATACTTTTGTTATGAATTAAATTTTTATTTTTATTTTTATTTTTATTTTTCTCTTGAGTATTAATAGTGAACAAAATGATTTTAATTACCTACGTGTTCAATTGATTGATAATAGATTTAGGTTGAGACTGAGAAGTGATGTCTACTTTATATGTTTACATTATGACTATGACCTAGTGAAATCTGAATTATATTTTTCGATCTTATGACCTAATTGTGTATGTATGAGACTAGATATATAACCAGGAATACAAAATGTTAGTTATATGAGATCGAAAGATGATTACACAATTCTAAAAGAAAACCTGGATTTGAAACAAATATGTTTCGATTAAATTGAATTAATTCTTTACATTTCTTAATAACTCATGTATATATATACACATGTTAAATAACCCAATATCATTCTTATTATTGATAGACTCATTTTTTTCACTCTTTTATTTTATTTTACAAAACCTCTAATTTTATTCAACTAGATTTTATCTTATAGGGTCTGATGTTCAAGTATTTAAATACTAATAAAACTACTACAAAAATCGCACATTGGTGATTTATTCATCAAGTTGCTAGCGTTATTGTCGAGGATTAATATTTCTCTTTTAAATCTACTAGTTTCGTATAATATTATGCTACTTAATGTTTTATATAATTTTTTAATTTTTATATTTCGATACATATTTATACACTAATTATGGCCACTGAATGAATAATATAGGACAATTATGTTACAAGAAAAATAAATACTATGCAAGTCCTTCATTAAATGGTTTACCCCAAGCATATTGATACCAAAGATGAATGTATCTCACTTTGAAATCAAGTCGGCGGTGATCATCATAAACAAAAAAAACTATATGTTTGCATGAGATCCCAACCAATATTAAAAAACACACCATGTTGGTTTTCAGGAGATGTGCGACACCTGCCAGTATAATAACGTCCTATTTGATTAGATAAGACTTAGAATTTTATCCTTTTATCTAAAGAGAAATGCCAAAGTGTGATTACAATCATTGCCCCTATATTGCTTAAAAACATGGGAGTAACTGGCTATTTGGAAAAATACTTCCCACCAGTGAGGCCATGTAGTTCTGAAACGATATCACAAAGTTTACACAAATAAGCGATGAGTCTATATATAAGCATGAGAAAGTTATAAATCATAGCTACACAGATATACTCACCATGATGTCCCAATGTGGCCAATAGTTTAAACCTTCTACAATGGGCTTATTATGAATAACAAAACGATGATAGATGCCGCAATCGAAGGTCATTTAATAGAAAAAGCACAAGGGGAAACATATTGATTACTTGAAATACTCCCAACAAATAATTATATGACTAAAAAGAATACCAGAATATATGCAATAAAAAATAAAATTGTATTTCAAGTGAAGCTAGACGTACTTACATATTAAATGGCCAATCTAAAGATGGATTTTGTTGTTGCATGAAGTTGATACTTATCGTCCATCGATGATAAATTAATTCACATCGACGGATGATGCGATGTATATGAAAAACTTCCAGTAGGGCTCAAGAACTTATTATAACAATGGAAACCAAGCACGACACAAGAAATATTCTAAATGTTTTACGAAAGAACAACGATAACATATAGAAGCAAAAAGATTTGGACAAGCTGGAAAATATATCAACTTTCGAGGAAAATTCAAGACATTGTTTTGAATCCTCTAACACTAGCTTTGAGAGGAATGAATCAAGCATGAAAAATCTAGGGCGATACATCATAATCAAAAAGTATGCTTGAAGAATTTAGAGGTTAAAATAACTTAGATACACTATATATTGGTCTCTAAAAATCAAGAAGCTTGGCCTACCAATATAAAAAATAATTTTAAGCAAGTTAATGCAATGACACCGAAGACTGAGAGACAAGTTAGACATGTATTTTAACGTGAAAAATTCGTAAACCATGAAATAGATGATCACGGTAAAGTAACTGAAAAAGTAAGAAAAACTAATAGATGAGCATTTTGCCATGACCAAGATGTTGATGGTCGCGACCTTATCAAATTTTACCACAACTAGGATAATGGTTCTCGCGACCCCATGACACTTTTTTGCGGATGAACTTGCTGGTTGTGGAATATTCGAGATAGACGATACAAAAACTTCATCGCGAATAGGGTTCGAGTGATCACGACTAAAATCGAGTTTGTAGTAAAAAGGGTAATATTTATCGCAACCGTGACGAGTTTGCCAAAACAAAACATCCCAGTGAAGTACTTTACTAGGACCAAGGTATTTGTGATCACGAGAAATTCATAAATTCTTAAATCTTAAAATATGCATTCCAAATTCGTTATCCAAACCGAAAGAAGAAACAAAGCTCCGAAAATCAATTATCTAAATTCCTTGAGTTGTTTCGCACCCTAAAGTCACTATGTTTTTTGCTGAATTGCTAAAAAAATGTATAAATATTCAAAGTTTATCATAAAACCCCTTTCATATAAAATAAGTTCAAAGAATTTGAAAGAATAACGTTTGAAAAGGAGTGCAATGCTATAATTCAAAACAAGTTACCATAGAAAATATAAGATCTAAATAGTTTTACTATTCCTTACAAAATTAATGGTTTAAATTTTGAAAATTTTCTTTTTGATTAGGTGCTAGTGTAAATTTGATACCTCTTTCTATCTATAGAAATTAAGAATATGTGGAATAAAAGTTATATATCTCTATTGTTTGGAATATGGGTACCGCATATCCCGTCTCCGTATCTAAGTAAGAACAATCGATCTCCACACTAGTATGATATTGTCCACTTTGGCACCCGAAGGTCCGCACAGATTTGCTTTTGGTCCACTTCCAAAAAACCTCATACAATTTATCATTTCCATGTATCATCGATGTGAAATGTGGGACTCTGGTCGCCACCCTAATAAATACTCCTCTCGAACAAAGTAACACTTTAGCCTCCTCTCAATTGACTTTCATCTGCCTACTCTAATCAGGCTGTTGACTACCTAAGTCATAGAGGCACTACATATGTTGCTGCTCACCTCCTATTAGACCACTCTGTCTTGTTTCTTAGCACCACTCCCCACTCCAATCAAGTACCACAATTTTGATACACTTCAATCAAATATCACTATTTTGATACACTCCAATCAAGTCACACTGCTTGATGAGCCACGGGCACTCCGAACTAGGATCTCTAGAGCAGCTCCTTCACCTTGAGTCAGGCTTATTGTAGTTCATCATGTTTGAAATCTGAGAATTGCACCACATCGCGTTCCGTTTGGGCCTGGAGCTGTGATACCATTTATTACGAATATGGGTACCGCATATAAGTAAGAACAATCGATCTCAACACTTGTATGATATTGTCCGCTTTGGCACCAAAGGGCCGCACGACTTTGCTTTTGGTTTACCTCTAAAAGGCCTTATACTAGTTGAGGTATGTTATTACTTATATACCATTGATCTTTCCCATGTTTAACCGATGTCGGATGTGGGAGTTTGGTCGCCACCTTAACAAATTTATCAATTTTGTTATTAATAACTATGCAATTCATCACAAATGGCTCAAGCACATAACAAAAATAAAACAGAACATGGGATAAATGACAGAAAAGAAAAGAACTCAAGATTTAACGTGGTTCGAAAATTGTCTACGTCCACGTGAGCCACCAGAGAAAAGTGTTTTACTATGATAAAAAATGGTTACAGATTTCAAATTGTGTTTGTGTAGTCCTAGTAATATATTTCTAAGGAATAAATAGATCTTACTAGATAATGAGCCTAATGGGCTCATACCCCAAGACTAACAATGATATTCTCACAATACAAAAATGTAGTGCCAAACACAGTACACTGTCAAGGCACAATGACATTATCATAAACACAAAACTGTACTGCTGAACATAGTACATTGTCAAGGCATTATTCGACTCATTCACAATAAATCTTCTCCTTGAGGCGAATATCCTTTCTTCACTATCAACAAAGAAAATTTTATACTTTAGATTCACCAAATGCCACTAAGGCATTCAGTCTATACTGCGAACACCAATCCAATATAAGGACTTCTTAAACTTTCGAAATGATACTGCATTAGTCATTATATCTGCTAGATTATCGTGTGTAGACACTTTCTCCACATCAACAATTCCCTTTGATGTTATATCACGAATAAAATGATACCTGACATTTAGGTGCTTGTACGCTCATGGTACATATGGTTTCATGTAAGCTGTATGTCACTTTAAATGTCACAAAACACTTTTTTAGTAGTCTTATCCAAGCCCAAATCTGCCACAAAACCTTGCAACCATATTGCCTTTTTAACTGCTTCCGTTACCGCCATGTTATATGCTCTCTGTTGTAGACAAAGCTACAGTAGCTTGCAACTGTGCTTTCCAACTGATCGCACTCCCAACTAGAGTAATTACATATCCTGTTAGAGATATTAGTCTTGTTAAAAGTTAAGGTAACGTTCGCAGTATTCTTAAGATACCGAAGTATCCATTTTACTTCCTGCCAGTATTTTTTCCTAGGGCATCCCATGTACCTGCTAACTAGATCATTCATCTTAAATTTGACAATAAACTGCTTCTTAAACTGCACAATGTGTGACATACTACAAGCACCAATAAGCATATCATGCACATACAACAACAAGTAAAGATAAGAACCATCTGACATATTTTGATGATACACACAACTATCATATGGACTTTTCGTGAACCTTTTTGATACCATGAATGTATCAAACCGTTTGTACGATTTCCTATGTGAAAATTTCAAACCATACAATGACTTTTTCAGCAGACAAACCTTGTCCTCCATATTAGGTTCGATAAATCCCTGTGGTTGTCTCATGTAGATTTGCTCATCCAATTCACCATGTAGAAATGCAGTTTTCACATCCAACTTCTCAAGCTCTAAATCTTGCAAAACTACCATGGCTAGCAAAAATTGAATCGAACGATGCTTCACCATTGGAGAAAACACTTCATTAAAGTAGATTCCTTCCCTTTGAGTAAAACCCTTTGCGACCAGTCTTGCCTTGAATCGAGATGCCTCAATTCCTGGATTACCTTTCTTTTCCTTGAACACCCATTTACTACCTAGTACCTTCTGTCCTTTAGGCAAGTTAACAAGCTTCCATGTTTGATTCTTATGAAGGAATTCAATCTCTTCCCCCATAACACCAATCCATTGATCTGCCTATGAACTCGCTATAGCTTCTTTGTAGCTACTACATTCCTGCATTTCAAATTCTTCTGCAATTGACAGAGCATATGCAACTAGATTTTCATACATTTTTGGAAGTCTAATATCTCTTATTTCTCTACCCAATGCTATGCTATAAGTTTCTTTTTTCTGGTTCGGGCACATCATCGTCACTATCATCCGATGCTGACGCTTCACCTCTTGATTCTGGATCCAACTCAGAACCACTCAAATTATTGGACCTGCTACGAACCAGTTCTACTTCAAGCTCCACTTGTTTAATCACAACCGATCCTGATTCGACCATTTTTCTTACTTCATTCTGACTGTCTATCGAAGCCAACTCGTTAAAAGTCACGTTCCTACAGATGAGAAAACTTGGAGACTTTGGAGAGGTACACCATAACCTATATCCCTTCACTCCAGCAGCATATCCTAGAAATAGACACCTCTTTGCCCTAGACTCAAGCTTACCATCTCTCACAGGAGGATACGCAAGAAAATCGAACACCCTCAACTGTTCGTAATCAGCCGACGATCCATACCAAATCTCAAAAGTAGTTTTACAATCAATAGCCATTTATGGAGACCAATTCACTAAGTAACACGCTATATTGATAGCTTCAGCCCAAAAATCCTTTCCACACCGGAATTCGAGAGCATGCTTCGTGCCTTGTCACAAAGTGTTATGTTCATTCTTTCTGCGATACCATTTTGTTGTGGTGTTCTAGAACAAGTGCAATGACGCATTATTCCCCCGGCTTACGAATGCAATATTCTAACCCATTATATGTCCTAAAGAGTTTGATTTTTCTTCATGTTTGCTTCTCAATCATCATCTTTCATTTGAAAAAGGTTGAATATGCCTCATCTTTTGTTTTCATAAAGTAAACCCACACCATCCTTGAGTAATCATCGATCAAACTCATGTAGTATCTAGCTTAGTTCTTTTATGGAATTCTATTTAGGCCCCAAAGATCTGAATAAATATATTTCAATATCCCTTTAGTCTTTCTTACAGCCAATTTGCTAAATTTGACTCTAGTTTGTTTACCAAACACACAGTGCTCACAAAATCCGAATGATTCTGCTTTATACTATTTCGACAAATCTCTCTATTTTCCAAAACAACACTCCCAAAATAAGATGCAAATGCCAAAACTTATTTTGATCCTGCCTACTTTGGCTATTACTCCCTGATGAGGCTACTGCAGCATCAGCCATAACGACACTCCCCTAGAGAATGTAAAAACCCTTATGCAAACTGCCTTTCATGCACACGTTTGAGCCTTTTGTCACTTTGATTACACCGTCTTCTGCACGGTACTTGTAACCCTAATAGTCTAGTGTCCCAAGAGAAATCATGTTTCTATTTAATCCAGAAACATGCCAGTATGTCAAGATTCCAACAACCCCGTTAAACATTTTGATTCCGACGTTACCATTACCACCAACGGTCAAGGAATGATTGTTCTCTAAATAGAAAGTTCCCTACATTGGCTTGTAAGTATCGAAACACTACTTGAACTGACACATGTGATATGTAGCGCCAGTATCGAGTATCCATATTTTTTTCCCACAGTCTAAACTCACACACAATACATCTCCTCTACCATTGTTTTCACTATCGTCAGAATTGTTCACACCTTCAACAATGTTTGCTGTATTTTCTTTTGATTTCTCTTCTTACCATTCTGTTTCAGACAATCTCTCCTATAATTGCCTTGCTCACCGCATTCATAACAGTTTAAGTTTTTTACCTTTTATTTGGACCTCCAGTTCTTCATTCTTAAAGAACTCGCTTTTCTTCTAAATCTTCCCATAATCCTAAGACCTTTCCCTTCAGCCTGATTGTCTGGCTGCAACTGTCTCAACTCCTTTGATTCTAGTGCCCCTTTGATATCTGCTAGCGATAACTTATCATTACCATACATTATGGTATATATGAATTTTTCATAGGGAGCTGGTAACGATCTTAATACAAACAAAGCTTGATCAGGATCCTCAATGTAGATATCTATATACTCAAAGTCCATTATAATTGATTTAAAATTATCTAAGTGCTTAGTTATGTACATACCTTCGTTTAATATGAAATCGTACAAGCGCTTCTTCAAGTATAACCGTTTCACTACTGATTTATCTGAGTAAATATCTCCTAGCTTCTTCCATGCGCAGGCAGCAGTCTTCTCACCACTAATCTCGCGAAGAACATTATCTTTCACACTCATTAAAATATAGCACAAGCCCTTTCTTGAAGATCTTGATTCTCATCTTATTTTATCTAATCTGGTAACTTATTCTCCACAGCCTTCCACAACCCTTGTAATACCTATAAATATTTCAATTTAATCTTCCACAATGCAAAGTTGGATCCCCTATCGAATTTCTTAATCTTGTATTTGGTTGTTGTACACGCCATTGTGAAACCCTAATTGAAAACCCTAATTTTACAATGTGGCTCTGATACCAATTGTTGGATACACGGGTACCACATATTCTGTTTCCGTATATAAGTAAGAACAACTGATCTCCACACTAGTATGATATTATCCGCTTTAGCCCCGAAAGGCCGCATGACTTTGCTTTTGGTCCACTTCCAAAAAGCCTCATACTTATATACCATTGATCATTCCCATGTTTAACCGGTGTAGTATGTGGAACCTTGGTCACCATCCTAACATCTACAGTTAGCTGATATGTCTTATGCATATCCTAAGGGAATAATAGAAGATGTTTTGATAAAATTCATCAAATTTATCTTCTAGTAGACTTTGTAATTTTAGATATAGAGGAAGATAAACTCGTATTTTTAATCGTAGAAAGACATTTTATAGCTACTGGTAGGAAAATTATAGATGTTGCGGCTACAAAACTGAAAGTTAGAATAGGTGATGAACTTGTAAAATTTAACATGTTTGAAGCGTTACAATTTCCAAAAGGCACTGATTCACATTTGTACATTGATGTGGTAGAGGAACCAAGTGATGAATGCATACATAAAACATTTCTTTATCTTATTCCAGGAAATTCATTAGTACATGATGTACACGATGAAACAATTATTTAAAATAAGAGGTTATAAATTATATAAAAAATGTGAAAAATCTACCAACTTAATATACGGATGTTCAGACTTCCAAGTTAAAAAATAAATCATCAAAAGCTGAAACATTTAAGTTAGATTAAAAAAGTTCACCCTCACATTCACTGAGTGTCTATTTGAATGAACCTAAAAAAGTATCCTCATATGAGTAATATCTCTTCGAGTGATGCATATAAAGAAGAATTATTAAACATCTTAAGATAACTCAAATAATCCATAGGTTTGACGATAACAAGGATAAGATATATCACCCCTCAATATTACCATATTATGATTTTAACGGAGGAAATCTACAATTCACTAATTAATTATCAGAGGCGGCTAGATTCATCTAGGAAGAAAATGCGAGTTGTAGAAACTAATCATGGTCTAAATTGGGAGAGATGTTGTTTCACAGAAAAATAAGTAATTGTGCTAGTATATCATATTCCGAAAAATGGGTTATGTCTTGAGAATGGATATTAGAAGAACCAATATTACTATGAAACAGTAGTTGACGATGATCGTGTGTCAACTCTTCTTCAAGTTCCACAATTAGAAACCCGAAAAGTTGAGCTATCAACTAAAAATAATGCGATGATTGGGAGAGAGGCAACCCAATATAAGTTTTATTTTGTTATTTTTCTTTGATTGTTTTTGTTGCTTTGAGGTATTTTTATGTTGTTTTGTACCGTGGTGTCTATTCTAACTATCCGTTTGAAATTTCTGATGCTTTAATTTCTTATATATTATTTATTTTTCTTTTAAAACTGTCTTATGGTGGAATCAAAATCTTCAACAATTTAACTCTAATATTTCATTCAACTCCATAGTTTTAACCATAAATATATCTACCAAGGACTATTGTTTCTTACTTTGATTATTTATGGTCTTAATATTGGAGAAAATATTAGACCTTAAGTGTGGTTAATTAGTTATTTGGGTAGTTCATAAAATATCATAATTTTTTTAATAATAGTTTAGTATTATTTATGTTATATTTGTGGACATTTCCACTTAATTCAAACTTCTGAATTGTTTTAGGTTTAAAAAATAAATAATTGTATGTTTAAATGTTTATTTGATTGTGTCTTTAAATCTAGTTTTATCTATAATTTATTATAATTAATTATATTACAAATTTATTTTGAGTATGAATTTCTATATATTAATTAATCAATACAAATTTATTTTGAGTATGACTTTTTATATATAAATTAATTAAGTGATATAATTTTTTTTAAAAGTACTTGTCATATGTATATTAATTTTTTAAAATATAAGAAATAAATAAAGAGATTGCGTCAATATTTAGTGAGTAATCCAATCTCATTTCTATTATGGTGGAAATTTGTAAAAAAAAGAAAAAGAACTACATGTTAATTTTTATATGTGGCTACTCTAGTTTTGTACTCAAACTAGATTGAGTCAGTAAATCCATAAGGATGCCTTAACAGCTAATGCTCCTAACCGACTTAGAGGAATGTTATTGATCTAAAACTCGTTAAATAGATTAGTTATAAAGCTTAATAAAGTTAGATAAGTTACAAGTTATATATATATATATATATAATAAATTCATTTCTTTTCTAAGTTTATATGTTCTTTGGGTTGTCTTATCACTAAATAACTTAGACCAACCGGTTTGATATTCATTGACTCTCACATACAAAAATGGATGATAAAAAATAAAAAATAATAAAAAATAAATAAATTGGTAAGTACTAACAATAATATCAATCGTACGTTTATATATTCATGAAATGTTTTAAAAAGACTGAGATGAAATATTAATTTTTATGAACACAAATTGAATCTTTCGTAAGTTAGTTTTGCAATTAGAAAATTTGTCTTGATTAATATACTAGCATAATATTATTTGATCATATATGTTAATTGTGATATTTACTAATTTTTTGGACTAACAAAAAAAATAACTGTGGGGTTATTTGATCAAATGATATTTATCCTTGATTTTTAAATTTTTTACTAGGTTAATTTAATATAATACTAAATAAAATACAATCATATATATATATATATATATATATGAGTAAATTAAGAGATAAAAAAGCAATAATAAATAAGTTATGCTGTAATGAGACTTCAAATTCAATTTTTTTTGTCAATAATTTGAAATAACTAAATTACTCCTAACATATAAAAACCCTAAATTCAGTCCAAAACTCGAAAATTTAACTCATCCACTATCCTTACCAATAATGTTATCCTAAGAATTAATGTTAGTTTTATATATATTAATATTAATTTTTAAAACATTTAAAATATAAAATTATTTACTTATATTTATTGAAATGAATACTTGATTTACGAGATTAAGAAGTATGGATCTGTACAAAAATGTATATTTTTTCCCTGATATACTAAAAATGATATCAATCAACAATATGTTTATTAAAGAAAAATATTTATTTATAGATGATAATTCTTTAGTTTTGAGAAAAAGGAAAATCATCCTCTATCAACTAGTCTTCAAGCTTTTAACATTCTTCTACTCCACTTTTTCTCTTTCAGTAACCAAGTTATTGTATGTTTTTTGTGCTATTGTATTGCCCGCTTTAGTTCATGTACAAAATTATGCAGGGATCGTGCGAAGAGCAGTCAGATTCTAACATCTTATCCGTGCGCGATTTCCCAAAAAAGCCTTCAACCATTCAAACTTTCAAAGCTCTGCATATTATCCAAAATCAAGCAAATAAACTAGCTAATCAAAGATCTAGACCTAATATATTGAACTAACTAAAATTTAAAACAATAACTACAAATATATAAAAGTTCGAACAAAATATTCGACTATAAATATCACTAAAAATACACATCTAAATTGAAAAAAATACATCAATAAGTAAAGATTACATACCTAAACAATTTAAATTTGCTAGTTAGAGAGAGTTTGAGTTTTTTTATAGAGTTTTGGCTGGTTTTTTTTATTAAAAAAATAGGTTATATATTTGTGACAGTTTTGTAACTAATGGAGTCTCATTCTAACAAAACGAATTCTTATTTTAGCCTAGCCTATAATATATTAAATTGAAAAAGAGCTATATTTGAAGACAAGATAAATGATCAAGAATTTAAAAAAAACAAAGATATATTAATTCGAGCTATATTTAATATATTAAATTCGAAACCGAGACGGTTATAATTTTATCAAAATAAATTCGAATAGATTTTATTATCATTAAAATCATTAATTATAAATTATTGTTTCGTATAAAACTTAGCTAATCTATTCTTCTTCATTTTTTCGATTTAATTTTTTGTTAATATTACACATGATTTGCATGAGCTAATCTTTTTTTTCGTTTCATGGGTTAGTAAACCTTTGTATATATTTTTATTATGAATTATTTTTTAATATTTAATTATTCTTTGTATTTTTTTCAGTACTAGTAGTGAATATAGTGCTTTCATTTACATACGGATTCAATGAATTGATAATATATTTAGGTTGAGATTGAGATATGAAGTCTGAACTATATTTTTAGGTCGATAATGGGTTTGTACATACCACTTGGTTGAATGAGTAGTGCGTTACGACCATGATCTAATAAAGTCTAAACTATGTTGTTTTAGATTTTATGACCTAATTGTCTTAGATAGATGACTAGAGATATAAGTAGTTTTACGAGAAAGTTAGTTATGTGAGATCGAAAGATGACAATAACACTCTGAATGAAAACATAACATATATATTCAATGATCCTCGGTCATCTTATTACTTTACAAAACTCCTAATTTGGATCATCTGATAAAAAAAATCTTATTTTTCTTATTAAATTATTAAATTTTTATATTAAATTTTAAAAGTAAAATTATTATCTAGGGTTTGACATCTAAGAACCTACAACATAATTCATAAACTTGCAATTTATCTATCACCTTGCCAATTCTAGTCTAAATTGTGTACTATTTTTCGACTCTTATCCGGTAGTACGATCATTTCACACCGCTAATATATTAGTGACACTAAGGGTGTCAAAATTATGTACCAGCGGTGACATTTTCTACTTGCGGTACGAAAAAGTTGTACCGCCAGTACACCCTCATATTTTTTTTCTAAAGTGTTTTTTTACTTTTACACTAGTGGTACAATCATTCCATACTGTCGATAGGTTATTGGAACCAATGATGTGAAAATTATCTACCCCGATATATTTTTCTAATGGCGATATAAAACATATTTACCGCATGTACATGCCCTTTCAGTTCATATCCAAATTGTGTAATGTTTCGACTCTTACACCGACGGTACAAATGTTGCACACCGATGGTAAATTATTAGCACTAAAAGTATGGAATTTTTTTACCTAGGTGTAGTTTCCATATGGTGGTACAAAACATTTGTACAACCGATAAACCCTTACAAGTTTTGTCTACATTGTATAGTGTTTTTTACTCTTGTACCAACAGTACAACATTCGACATCGCCGGTAAATTATTGACACCGACTATATGAAAATTATGTATCTTTGGTGTAGTTTCCTACTGGCAGTATAAAAATTCAGTATTGTTTGTAAGCCCTTCCAATTATTTTTTAAAAAACCCAAGTATTATTTTACTCGGTGATAGCATCATCCATAACATCGGTATATCATTGGAACCTTCGTTATGAAAATTAGACAACGCCGAGGTAATAAAGTATTGGTCGTACAAAAATTTAGTACCGCCAATACACTGTTCATTTTAATTACCAGTGTAAAAATCCGACCATCTCAAACTCCCGCCAACTAAAACTCTCACAAAATTAAAACTTCCGCCAATTTCATAACCAATATACCACATGTACGTGTATCTGTATGAGTATGAATGAGAAAATCCATGTCTGAATTCATGAACTCGTGAATAAGTTTATACCATGTAGAATTATATGAAATCGGAACCAATTAGGGTGTTAAACCTTTCGTATGTAATAGATGGGTTTAACACAAAATTATATGTTGTTTGTTGGCTTATCATTCACAAAGACCTCTATGAAGCTATAAAGGTATTTATGCTACAACAGTTTTCTTAATCCCTAAAGTGGAATCTCCTAAAACCTGGGCATAATTAAAACCTATCAGCCTCTGCATTATCTTTAACAAAATCCTATCAATGATACTCAATAACAGATTATCCTCAATTATACCTAAACTTATTTTTGAAGAACATTGATGCTTTGTTAAAGGTATAAATATTCAAGATAACATATTACTTACACAAGGAGTTCCCCACAAAATCAATAGAAAAGTTAGAGGGGGTAACATTATAGTAAAAATTGACATGACAAAGCTTTTCGATATAATTTCATTTGAATTTATATATCAACTCTTGGAGGCTTTTAACATTGATAGAAGACAGATATGATGGATTAAAAACAGTATTGACTCACTAAGGTTGTCAATCATTATCAACAGTCATTGATATGAATATTTCAAATCCACGAATGGTGTTAGACAAAAAGACCATATATCTCATAATTTATTTATCATTGCTGAAGAATATCTTATAAGAGGGCTCAAAACGATTTTTGAGAATAACATTGAACTTCATTATAAAATAGGAAATAATATGATCATACCTTGCTTAACATAAGTTGATGACTTCCGCATCTTCATGAATGGTTCCTTAAATAACATCATAAAAATATTTTCTTTCCTGAATAGTTTGAAACTTACTCAGACAAAATGATCAACAATGATAAGTCAGTCATTATATCTTCTATAAAAATAACTAAGTCAAGAGTCAATATGCTCACAAGACTGACTGGCTTCAAATAAAAAAAATACCTTTCGCATACCTTGGGATCCCTATTCATTCTAATAGCAAAATCATTATATAAGATCAACCCGTGGACAAGGTTAGCTCAAACGTTCTAGAATCGGATGGTAAGATACTATCATTTGGGGCAGACTTATTCTAATCCAATCAATGCTTATGGAAGTACCTATATAATATCTCCAAAGTTGTATAATTCCAAAGACAGTTATCATTAGACTTGAGAAAATATTTAATAGGTAATTTTTGGGATCTACAAAGGCTAAGAATACTTGACATTGGGCTAAATGGAATGTGGTGTGTAAATCTTATAGTGAAGATGATATTAACATCATAGATATTAAAGAATTACATATAATGTTATCTTATAAATACTGGTTCAAATTTAGAGAAAACACTACTATTTGGGCCAAATTCATGTTTTTTTTCAACTCTAATACTCATCCGTTACTAGTGAAACCATATACTACAAGCTCTAAGATATATATAAAAATGAATAGAATCAGAGATATCGCAGAATAATACATATTTTGGAAAGTTGGGATATGTGGTATACATTTTTTGTTAGAACATAAGTGTGTTAAGATTACATTCATTCATTTTTCTTTAACATAGTTAAGATATAGTCAAGATATAGTTAACATAAAGTTGGGATATGTGATCAACCGAGTAACTGTGTTAGACAAACTCAGTTACTCGGTTGATCCCTCAGATATAGTCAAGATATCTAAACTCAAACTTCATCCAAAAATTAATAATAAAATCAAATGGACACTTTCAAATATTGGTATATTTAACACCAATAAACATGAATGGAAAATAGAGAAAAAAAAATAACAATCCAAATAATTTTAAGGATTTGGAACAACATCACACCCAAGAAATGATCATTTTTACTATGGAGTCTCCTAAAAGGCTGGATACTTATGGACTCTATCTTAAAAAACAGATACATCTCATTCGTCCCTAAATGTCAGTTTTCCTCAGCAAGAGAATCCATTAAGCATTTATTTGTTGAATGTAACACGATTTGGAGCATTTAAAAACATTTTTCTGATTTGTTTGGTATCGATCACTCTAAGTATATGACTCTAATTCACATCATAAAAACACGATATTGGTCAATGCGGAAAGATATACTATCAAAACCATACTACCTTCCATAATAGGTTGGATCATCTATAGAGCAAGAAATAAAGCTAAATAGGAATATATGACTACTACTTCTCAAACTACTATAAATGAAATCATATTTCTAATCTTCAAGTTAAATAATGGCAACCTCTTTAAACCTACACATTGGAAATGAGATAAAGATCTAGCCCTTATCTTTAGTTGCTATCAAGTCTCAAATAAACCATGATTGTGTATATTAGTTAAATGGTATCCCCCTAAAGGAAACAAAGTTAAACTTAATACTGATAGCTTTAGTTTACCAACTAGTAAAATCAAATGGTAATGTGAGGCTAAAAGACAACCAATGCGATTTTATTCTAGCTTTTGGCACTGAATATGCTATACTAGCTGAATGCAAAGATTTACTATATGAATTAATTATATGTTTACAACAACATTACTAAACTGTACATAGAAATTGACTCAATGATATTGATTAGTATGATTAATAACAACAAAGCTCATTGGTACATGATAATTTTAATCGAAAATTTTAGTAAACTACTTAACTAGGATAACTATCAAGCATATCTTTAAAGAGCAAAACCAGGTTGCAGACTGTTGTTAGTCATTTTCTCACGCAAGTATACGCGGTCAAATAGTAGCAAGTAATAAGTAAGTAATATCATTCCCACGAAGACCAGGTGTATATGACAAGAATTCACTTATGCAACAAAGTATGATTATTAGACTAATGCTTGAACGAGTAATAAAGTATGGGTGAATGAATATAACTAAACAAATTAACTAACGAGATTAATTAACGAGTTTACTTATGCGAGATAAAACATGGAACCCTAACTTCATTGTTTATTTTACTCAGAGTATTAATATACTTCAGATAACACGAAATCAGAATACACTACCTTTCAGTACACGTAAACCAAACCACTTTAACAACCACAAAAGGGATAGTAGTTAAGCAGACACCGTTTGCATGACAATCCTACATGTCTATACGAATTGAGGTACAATTAGTTTTAAGCACAAGTCATCCATTTCGATTACACATGGTAATATGATATGGTTAATGACATATTACGAATCATGAACAATCATAATACGAATTATTTAAGAACCTATGCTAGCATGGCAAGTTTAAATCCACTTTCGCATTCATTAAAGATTAACAAACTAGATGTTCGGAACACATCTAACGATAAACACAACCATACTAGGTAACCGATAAACGTATCTCACAAATCAATAAAGCAATCAAACCCTAAGTATTATTTTAAAAAATTCGTTAGAGTTCCATGACAATGATTTTTATGCTAAATAAAATAATATTTTAAACAATATAACTAAATAAAACCCTAACATTAGTCTAATATTGTTTTCTTAATTCAGCATTAATTTCCTTTTGTGCTCTATAGCTAAATAAAAACACTGGTTATAATATAAAATATATTTTTTTGAAACAAAGATTTTTAACAAATAATATAATTTTAATAAATCTCAAGAAATATATTTTCCTTTTTTATCTTTTTTTTCTACCGGATTTTTCTAGTTCTAATTCCTTTCCACTGGGCCCCCACTAGTAAAATTATAATAAATAATGAAAATGAATCGACCTGTTTCTTCCGATTCATGCAACCCAATAAAGCCCATGTGTATGACTCTGGGTCAACATACCCACAACTTGTTCCAAAATTGCCCTCAAGTACATTAATTTTCCAGTTTCTTCAATTTCAACACCAAATTTATTAATATTATCACAATTTACCCGTGGCACAACTCCAGCCCTTTACTACAAATTTTATTTGGAACAGAAGGCCTAGTGGTGCAGGTAAATGACCCAACATTTTTAAAATTATAAATTATTAAGAACATTATGAGCATTCTATTCCCAAAAAGTTTATATTGTCTGCATTTAGTTATACCTACGAGAATGAATGAAAAACACTTTGAAACACCATAAAAACTTGTTAACTGGTGGCGATTTTAAGAATAATGGAAGCGTAATAAGTGACATGAAATGCACTTATCAAACCCCCAAACTTAAACTGTTTCTTGTCCTCAATCAATGCAAAACAGGTTTAACAATTGATGCATGAATGCAACTGAATTTAAATGAATGAAAGAAAGCAATGATCCCGAACGAGTAACCGTAACTAATTCAACATAAATGCCTCAACGAATGTAATGAACTCGGAATGCGAAATGACTAGGCACTCAAGTGCTAGCAATACAAGCGTAGAATCGGGCGTGTGTGCTCAAACTCAATCAACATGTTTTTAGTACAAGTTAATGGACCTTACTTGTTCTTATGATAATAATCACAAGTTTAGAAATTAAATACAACCTAGATTCTCCATAGTCAAGATGCACATCCATATTCCCTCGCGGTTGTCAAAGATTTATTATGCTTTATTCTATATACAGACACACAAAGGCTTATTTGACTGTGCAATGGACGAGGTCCCCAAAAGACTTATACAATGGTTCCAATGTAGCGAGCGTTAGGTTAGCGGATCCCAGACCGGAAAAATCTTAGGTCACTAGGCACAAAGTCCCTTGGAACTTAATAATTCGAGTACCAAAGAGCCCATCCTAGCCAATTTTACCTTTTATTTTTCATCTTTTCATTTTCTTTTTCTTCTTTTTTTTGTTTTTTTTGTTTTTTTTTTCAAGCAGGGCTTGGGAATGAGTGCATTTCGCTCCATCTCATTCCACCCCTAGACTACTCGTAATACGCGACCCCCAGCGAGAGGACGTACGTCAATGAGCGGCTACTAGCCTTTGACGCCTAACTGAATAATACACATATTTATCTTTCATCTCCCCCAAACTTATATTTTTGTAACTCATGAGCTATTAAAGGATTAAGGTATGATTCTAAACCTAAACAAAGATTATGTATAACAATACTCAAGTTCGTCCGTAACTAGCATAAAAACAATTGATGAGTCTACGTGTATTAATTGTGCTTCTACATCAAGCAAGCTAACTTACAAGCAACCTAATTAGATTTTATTCCTACTATCATTCCAAACAATTTTCATCATTGGCTACTTAAGTAGAAATAGCAACTCAAGGGATCAAAGACGCAAAATGCATGAATAAAATGCTATGCTAATAGACTAACTCGATCCTAAATATAGTCTATATGATCATGGCATGAATATGCAGATAAGCATGACTAACGTGAAGATGCACTGTCTATCATGAATAACTACTATGATGAATGCAACTACAAGAAATTAAAAGATACAAGAAACACTCCCCTATTCGTCCAGCAGTCTTGATCATTGTTTCCCAGTGGGTTGCCTCCCACAAAGCGCTTGTTTAACGTCGATAGCTCGACGATATCACTCGGAATCATGTAGTGTCGAGGCTGATGATGAATGCCTGACAGTTCACCACATCTCCATAGTGATGCTTGAGTTGTTGACCAATGACTTTGAATGCTTTATCTGGCGATTCTTCATAGATTTCAACTGCTCCATGTGGATATACTGTCTTGACTTTAAAAGGTCCAGACCATCTTGACTTGAGCTTCCCAAGGAAAAGCTTTAGACGAGAGTCGAAAAGAAGAACCAGTTGACCAGGCTCAAAATATTTATGTAGAAGCTTCATATCATGCCATTTCTTGACTTTTTCCTTATACATCTTCGAGTTCTCATAGGCTTGAGACCGAAACTCGTCAAGTTCATTCAATTGAAGCAATTGCTTCTCACCAGCTGCTTGAATGTCGAAATTCAAGTGAAGTTTTGTAAGCCGTGCGGTATGCCCATACCGTTTCATCTAACTTCAGAGACCGATCTTTCCTCAAAGGATTCACCATTTTTTCCAAGATTTACTTGATTTTTCGATTTGAGACTTCAGCTTGACCAGTAGTTTGATGGTGGTAAGCAGTAACAACACGATGAGAAACACCATATTTAGCCAATAAGGCTGTGAACTGACGATTGCAAAAGTGAGTCCCTTCATCACTGATTATAGCACGAAGAGTTCTGAAGCGAGTGAAAATTTGCTTACGAAGGAAATTGAGCACTACCTTAGCATCGTTAGTTGGGAGAGATTTCACCTCAACCCACTTAGATACATAATCCACAGCTAAGAGTATGTATAGATTGTTGCAGGAGGACACAAATGGTCCCATGAAATCTATTCCCCACACATTGAATACCTTAACCTGAAAAAGCATATTAAGGGGCATCTCATTTCGCCTAGAAATATTACCCACCCTTTGGCATCGATCGCATCTACGAACGTACAGATGAGCATCCTTAAACAAGGTAGGCCAGTAGAAACCTGCTTGAAGAACTCGAGCATCTGTCTTATCCCCAGCATAATATCCTCCATAAACCGTAGAGTGACAATCATGTAAAACTTTCTCAATCTCACTGTAAGGGATGCAACGTCGGATAATCTTATCAGCACACTGTTTAAACAAGAATGGTTCATCCCAAAGATACCATTTCACGTCATGCAAGAATTTCTTCCGTTGAGCCCAAGTAAAATCTGAAGGAATCACATTGCTAACCAGATAGTTAACAAAATCAGCAAACCATGGCACTTCTCCTTGAATCAAGAACAACTACTCATCTGGGAAACATTCGTTGATAAAAATTCCATCTCCCTTGTCTTTCTCATGTTGCTGACGACGTGAGAGATGTTCTGCTACTTGGTTTTCAGTCCCTTTTCTGTCTTTAATTTCCAACTCGAATTCCTGAAGCAAGAGTACCCATCGAATTAAGAGAGGCTTAGCATCCTTTTTAGATAGCAGGTACTTGATATCCGAATGATCCGTGAAAACCGTGACCTTAGCACCAAGCAAGTAGGATCTGAACTTCTCAAAGCCATAGACAACAACCAAAAGCTCTTTTTCAGTAACGGTGTAGTTTCGTTGTGCATCATTGAGGGTTTAACTGGCATAGTGAACCACGTGAAACACCTTCAGCTTCCTTTGACCAAGAACGACTCCCACAACGAAATCACTAGCATCACACATCATCTCAAATGGCTCTTTCCAGTTAGGCGCAGTGATGATAGGGGCTGAAGTCAACGTTTTCTTCAATAGCTCAAAAGCAACGAAACACTATTCAATATATCGAAAGGGAACATCCTTTTCAAGTAGACTACAAAGTGGTTTGGTGATCTTTGAGAAGTCCTGAATAAAACTTCTATAGAATCCAGCATGACCAAAAAAACTACGAATTCCTTTTACTGAGACAGGAGGAGGAAGCTTTTTGATCGTTTCAAGCTTGGCCTTGTCCACTTCTAAACCCCTCTTAAGCACCTTGTGTCCAAGGATAATTCCTTCTTGCACCATGAAGTGACATTTATCCTAATTAAGAACGAGGTTTGTTTCCACACATCTCTCAAGTACTCTACCCAGATTAGATAGACAACCATCGTATGATTTCCCAAAGACTGTGAAATCATCCATGAACACCTCCATGATATCACCAACCATATCAGAGAAAATAGCCATCATGTACCTTTCAAAAGTAGCAGGTGCATTGCAAAGTCCAAACGAGACACGTCGAAAAGCGAATGTACCAAAAGGGCGTGTGAAGGTGGTCTTATCCTAATCTTCCGGAGCTATACAAATCTGATTGTAGCCTGAATATCCATCGAACATACAGTAATACTCATGGCCCGCCAACCTATCCAACATCGGATCAATAAATAGAAAGGGAAAGTGATCATTTGTAGTGGCCTTATTCAATTTACGATAATCCATACAAATTCTCCATCCAGTGACTGTCCGAGTGGGGATGAGTTCATTCTTTTCATTTGTTACTACTGACATTCCTCCCTTCTTTGGTACACATTGCACCGGGCTTACCAACGGACTGTCTGAGATAGGATAGATAATGCATGCATCCAGCCACTTCAAAATTACTTTCTTCACCACCTCTTTCATGATAGGATTTAGCCTCCTTTGATGCTCGATAGATGGTTTGCTCCCTTCTTCGAGCAGAATCTTGTGCATGCAGTAAGAGGGACTGATTCCCTTGATATCTGCTATGTTCTAACCAATGGCTGATTTGAACTTCCTCAGAACTCTCAATAGCTTTTCTACCTCACTACCTGAAAGGTTAGATGCAATAATAACAGGTAATGTAGATGACTCTCCTAAGAAAGCATATCTGAGATTATCTGGCAGTTGTTTGAGTTCAATTTTAGGAGCTTCTTCTAGAGAAGGTTTAAGCCTTTCCTGAGGATCCTTAAGAACACCCAATCCAAGTGACTCATGGGGAATATTGAGCCTCTTTTGATACGGGGCTGCCTGTAGTAGTTGAACACATTCAAATATTTCTTCGTCTTCGAAGTCAGATTCACCATATAGAACTCTGTCCAGAACGTCTAAACTCGCAAACTGATCCACCTCATCACTGTGCAAAGAATCGACCATATCCAACCTGAAACATTCCTCATCTTCTGTTGGATATTTTATACCCTTGAAAACGTTGAAAGTGACATTTTGATCTTGCACTCTCATAGTGAGCTCCCCTTTCTGGACATCAATCAAAGTTTTTCCCGTAGCCAAGAATGGCCTTCCCATGATTATTGGGATGTTTTGTCCTCTTCGAAATCCAAGATAACGAAGTCAGCCGGAAAGATGAGCTTATCTACCTTTACTAAGACATCTTCTACCATACCACGAGGATATGTGATAGAGCGATCAACCAGTTGCAAAGAGATGTTAGTCGGTTTTGGCTCAGGTAGCCCAAGTTTCTCAAACCCAAATAAGGGCATCAGATTGATGCTCGCTCCCAAGTCACATAAACATTTGCTGAAATATAATTTGCCGATCGAACAAGGAATGGTGAAGCTTCCTGGATCTTTAAGCTTGGGAGGCAATTTTTGTTGTAAGATCGCACTACATTCATCAGTGAGCGCCACTGTCTGAAAATCATCAAGCTTTAGCTTTTTCGAAAGAATTCCCTTCATGAACTTGGCATAACTAGGCCTTTATTCTAATGCTTCAGCAAAAGGTATGTTGATTTGTAGCTTCTTGAATACCTCTAAAAATCTCTGAAATTGAGTATCTAGCTTATGTTTCTGCAACCTTTGCGGAAAAGGTGGAGGAGGGTAGATTGTGGGCTCAACAACTGACTGAGATGGATTTTTAGGTGGCTGATCTTGATCAAAATTAACCTCAGATGAGGGCTGATTTTGAGCAGAAGTTTTCAGAATGGGCTGTTTTTTAGAAGAATCAGCCTCTTTTTCAACTGTGGGGTTTTCGACAACCTTTCCTGATCTCAAGGTGATCGTTTGGCATTGCTCCTTGCCATCCCGTTTACCTAGATTATACTCTGTGTCGCTAGGAAAAACTCCTTGAGGTCTAATGATCATGTTACTGGCCATTTGCCCAATCTAATTTTCTAAGGTCTTGTGAGATACAATAAGACTTTTAATCATTACTCTCATCTCTTCGAATTCAGAGTCTCTCATAGAATGTTGAGAAGAGCCAGGATGTTGATTCTGAGGTTGTCTTGGGGCATACTATTGAGATTGATGTTGCTGACCTTGTTGCTGAAATCCAGGAGGAGCGTATGGCTTAGCACCATAATGTTGATTACCTTGTTAATTATTGCTCCAACTGAAGTTCGGATGATTTCTGTTGCTTGGGTGATAAGTGTTTGAGATTGGTTGTTGATTCTGCCTCTGAAAGTTACTCACAAATTGCACTGATTCAGTAGAGATAGGGCATTGTTGAGTGTCATACCCTCCAGCACAAATCTCACACACACTAGCTACCTGATGTACCCCTAGTTTAGTTAAAGAATCTACCTTGATGTTTAGAGCTTCAAGATGAGCTGCTAAAGCAGTGACAGTGTCTACATTAAGAATACCAACTATTTTATGTTGTGACTGTCTCTGAGAAGGGTTCTTGAATTCATTAGCAGCCATCATTGCAAGGAGCTCGTGAGCCTCCTCATAGCTTTTCGTTAATAAGGCTCCCCCAGATGCAGCATCGACCATTGGCCTTGTTTGCGCACCCAACCCATTGTAGAAGCAATTTATTAATAACCAATCAGGCATCCCATGATGAGTAAATTTTCTAAGCATCTCCTTGTAACGCTCCCTAGCTTCACTTAAAGATTCGACATGTGACTGAGAAAACTGAGTAATAGCATTCCTCGTGGCGGTTGTTCTTGCCATGGGAAAGAATTTTGAGAGAAATTTATGCGCTAGTATATCCCAAGTAGTGATAGAGCCTGCTGGTAAAGAGTGTAACCAGCTCTTAGCTTTGTCCCTCAGAGAAAATGGTAGGAGTCTCAGTCTTATGACATCATCTGAAACACCTTTGAACTTGAAAGTATCATAGATTTCAAGGAAGGTCATAATGTGCATATTAGGATCCTCAGATGAAACTCCCCCAAACTGACAAGAATTCTGCATCATCTGAATAGTGTTGGGTTTAATCTCAAAATTATTCGCAGCGATATTGGGTCTGACAATGCTACACTGAATATCCATGATCTTTGGTTGAGAGTACTCCATGAGTGCTTTTGGAGCTGGATCTCCCATTGTAGAATTAGTATCAAAATCTGAGACTAGTAACTCTATTCCTTGGCTTGCTTCAAGCTACTTTTATACTAGTGCTCTAGTTTGAGACCGTGCTTGCATACACGTTCAAGTACCTGAAGCACAAGAAAACACACGACAAGCAAGTAACCGAATCAAGTCAGTAGTTTTATAACGACCCCTGATGATAAGCAATAAAACTGTCAAATAACACCGAGTCCCCGACAACGGCGCCAAAAACTGGTTAGTCATTTTCTCACGCAAGTATACCCGGTCAAATAGTAGCAAGTAATAAGTAAGTAAGATCGTTCCCACGAAGACCAGTTGTATATGACAAGAATTCACTTATGCAACAAAGTATGATTATTAGACTAATGCTTGAATGAGTAATAAAGTATAGGTGAATGGAGATAACTAGGAAAATTAACTAATGAGATTAACTAATGAGTTTACTTATGCGAGAGAAAACATGGAACCCTAACTTCATTGTTTATTTTACTTAGAGTATTAATATACTTAATCAATATGTATGATAACAACAATTACTAATCAGATAACACGAAATCAGAATACGCTACCTTTCAGTACACGTAAACCAAACCACTTAAACAACCACAAAAGAGATAGCAGTTAAGCAGACACCGCTTGCATGCCAATCCTATATGTATATACAAATTGAGGTACAATTGGTTTTAAGCACAAGTCATCTATTTCGATTACATAGGATAATATGATATGGTTAATAACATATTACGAATCATGAACAATCACAATACAAATTATTCAAGAACCTATGCTAGCATGGCAAGTTCTAAACCCTTAAATCCACTTTCACATTCATTAAATATTAACAAACTAGATGTTCGAGACACATCTAACGATAAGCATAACCATACTAGGTAACCGATAAACGTATCTCACAAATCAATGCAACAATCAAACCCTAAGTATTATTCAAACAAATCCATTAGAGTTCCATGACAACGATTAGTTCATAAATGAACGAATCATCATCTTGGGCTCAAAAGTTAACATAACTCTAAGACGAATGTAAATAAACGAATAAGAGTTTAGAGAACGTTAAACCGAACAGTAGCCGTAAGTATCGCTTGACAGAAACACTCTGTAAACTGCTGATCAAAATAAAAAAAAACAGCCCTCACCTGCTTCCTCTCCGCCGTCTGGTTGTATGTTACCGATCGGAAGAACAATAAGTAGCCAACTCCCTTTTGTCCTCTTTTTCTCTCGCTTTGAATTCTGTAGGTTAAAAACGTAGAAAATTCTGTTTTCTCTTCTTGTTCTATGTTTCTCTGCCGTAAAACCAAGTCAGTGTACAATTACATTTTTTCCTCCTCTATTTATAAACTGGCCGAAACCCTAAAAGAGCCCAATTTCGATTTTTCTTCCTCTGGGTTTTTTTTATCTTCTTTCTTTTTCTTCTCGCTTTAATCTGCCCAAAAACCTGGTAGAAGCCCTAATACGAATCATGAAATATTTATGCTAAATAAAATAATATTTTAAACAATATAACTAAATAAAACCCTAGCATTAGTCTAATATTTTTTTCTTAATTCTACATTAATTTCCTTTTGTGCTCTATAGCTAAATGAAAATACTAGTCATAATATACAATATTTATTTTTTTTAAACAAATATTTCTAACAAATAATATAATTTTAATAAATCTAAGGAAATATATTTTCCTTTTTTTTCTTTTTTTTTCTACCAGATTTTTCTGTCTAAATTTTTTTCTAGTGGGCCCCACTAGTAAAATTATAATAAACAATGAAAATGAATCGATATGTTTCTTCCGATTCATACAGCCCAATAAAGCCCATATGTATGACTTTGGGTTAACAGACCCAAAACTTGTTCCAAAATTGCCCTTAAGTACATTAATCTTCTAGTTTCTTCAATTTCAACCCCAAATTTATCAATATTATCGCAATTTACCCGCGGCACAACTCCAGCCCTTTACTGCAAATTTTTTTTTTTGGAACAGAAGGCCTAGTGGTGCAGGTAAAGGACCCAACATTTTCAAAATTATAAATTATTAAGAATATTATGAGCATTCTATTCCCAAAAAGTTTATACTGTCTGCATATAGTTATACCTACGAGAATGAATGAAAAACACGTTAAAACACCATGAAAACTTGTTAACCGACGACGATTTTAAGAATAATGGAAGCGTAATAAGTAACATGAAATGCACTTATCAACTGTCTAACTAGAGAATCTTTAAAACAGACTAGTAGACTAGACTACTACAAAAACTCGATTCCAGCTAAACTCGGAGCAATCGTATTTCCAATAAAGTCTAGTTACTGGATGCCTCAAATTGGAAGAATAAATTATATTACTCAATAGTTAGGTACCTCAAAAGACATAACTACAAATGAAAAACGAGTTATCAAAGTCAAAGTTTTGAGTTGTTAAGAAATACTCAAGAAGAAACTTAAAGGATATTCCCATATAAACTAGATCAATAATGACTAGAATCAACAACTTATGTCTGCTTGATTTCAAAATCAAGAACAACACTCAAAATAAAGAATCCACTCAGAAACTCTATCATAGAGAGAAATTTTGGAAATAATACATATAAAACTTGGTCCATCTTCCAAACTGGCTTTAATCCAGCCATAGAGTCAAATAACATAATCAAGACATGAATAAAGAAGTTGATTATTTGGTCTTGAAAAAATCGATGAGATTGAGAAGAAATAGATTCTAAAAAATTGGATTAAAAAGACAAAGGTATTAATCACGCAATTTTTTAATTTTTGCCTTTTAGAATCATCGATAGGTTAGGCTAGCAATGAACCCAAACCTTTATGTCTTCACTCAAGGCCTTCAAATACTGTTTATTCTTTCATTATCAATAACACTGTCATTCTATTTTTTTTAAAATATTTTCATACAATTATATTATGTTATTTTACATCTTTAGTTATTTTTAAACATTCGTGATCTAGTATTTATTTAATACACTATATTTTTGTCGTATTTGATTTTTTAAATTATTAATAATATTATTAAAATTAATCTTATGAGTGAATAAATAAAAATATAATATATTAAATAATAAATGCTTATAAAAATATCTTAAATAATTATCAAATCCATTTTTGTTAAAAAGTACTATATTAAAAAAATAAGGTTAAAAAAATCATATTTCCGCATGTTATTGGTGAGATTAAGATCATAAAAAGAATATATTTTTCCAACATCGGGGAAACGACGTTAATTTAAGATTATAATTATAAATGTTTTATAAAAAATAAGATAATTTTGAACCTCCTTCTTAATCGACTACAATTTTTTGTTAGATAATATTTCTATTGATTTTCTAATAAATGTAGTCTTTTTTTGTGGTGAGTTCAGATTATCCTATTACCATATCTATAAATAATATCATACATGATATTTAAAATGAACAAAATAATTATTTAGATGGTAAAAATGTTAAAAATATCACGAAATGACTTTGAAAATCATTATTTTAATAAAATAATCTTTAACTTTCTAAAACCATGCTGCATTCGTCGTAGTTTTTATATTTTGATGTAGTTTGAAAAATATATCAAATGTAGAAATATAGTTGACCATGATTAAAGCAGATGCTATATGTCGTGTATTTGAATTTTTGTATACATGTATAAAGCTAACATGATATACGTATGAGGTCAACATATTTACGACATCATGAATGAAAGTGAATTCACCGACGTTACCAAAATAGACTATGACAATGAGAAAAATCTTCTAGAGAATTCAAGTGATGGGTAAAGTTTGGATGAAAAATGTATTCACCAACATAAGACTACTAAAAAGTTGTTTTTTTATATTTTAAATTTGATCAAATGTTGATCCATTTTATGTAACTTTGAATAAATAATATTTTTGGTTAAGTTACAGATGTATCCAACAAAAACTAACGAAAATTAAATATTGTTTGGATACGCAAAGAAAAAAATATTATGTAATATTTAACATATTCTCAGTTATCCATTTGTTTATTAGATAAGCTACATCTCCGAGACAATAGATTTTAGAGGATAATATTTGACGCTATCTAGTAAATTGTTGAACGAGATAAATGACCAAGTATCCAATTCATATTGTGTAAAAGTTAACATATACTTATATATCCACTTTTATTAGATCAACTACATCTCCAAAACCATAGACTTTAGAGGATAATATTTGATGATATTTAGCAAATTTATTAAATGAGATAAATGACTAAATATTGAACAAGCATAACTCTATGGTGTAATAATAATAATAATATACGAGGATTATACAATTTGAAAAACTTATTAGTGGTATTTGATATCCTCAATGGTGCTCTATGTACAACTTTAAGATGGAGGTTTTCATGTATGATGATATTGATAATATTATAAAATCGTGTATTTATCTATTAGTCAGGGTGTTTCAAATTACATGAACACATTAACATATACTACACTATTAGTCAGGGTGTTTCAAATTACATGAACACATTAACATATACGTATAATAATTTTTATTATAATATATAATCAATGAGTGTGGTATATATTAAATTTTTTATTCAAATTATTTGAATGTTTCGTATATTTTTTTACTTATTTTATCCATATCGTGCACAATATTCGAGCAATCTATGATATGGTAAGACTTCCTAATTTTGAAGCTCCTTACTATATATAGAATTTATTTTTAGTGTTTGTGAGAACATTTTTGTTGTTATGTCATTCATATAAACATGTGAGTTTGCGAACATAAGACTATATTTAGAGTATTCATCCACAGAACTTCACAATCGATCAATATAACACAACGTAACTTGCATTATTCTATTCTATAACCATTTTCATACATATATATATATCAAGTTTGATTGACATTTACCTTGCCTCTTATTTGACGTGAATTCAAAACAAACACAAAAATGTCATTTAAGTTGGCATAATGCCTATTATTTTAAAAATGACACGACGTGTTACCAAATTGTGTTATAAATATTATCCATGATGAATATTTGATACAATGTCTCTGATACCTCATTGATCGTTGAGTATACAAAGAAAATCGTGATAACATTGAATCTTTCTTTTAGGTGCCATGTCATTGCATGTACTGGTGTAATTATAATTTAGAAAAAAAATATCAATTTTGTGATTGATCATAATTTCCAACCAACATATATTTTCACTAATATTTTTATATTTTACAAATGTGTTTGAAATATTTTTTATATCAAATATATTAGGACTTTTAAATATTTAGCATGAACGAACATAGACTGTCATTAGAATTTGTACAATATTTTCTTCAAGCTTTTTTAAAATTTCTATCGTTACATTTCTTTGAAAAAAATAAACTAGTATGTGATTATGTGAGTTAAAAATGAATTTTAAAGAACAAAGATCCTCACCTTCAACTTGTCGCCTTACCAATTCATACGAATAACCGATTTGTTTTATTACTCATCGAATTCACTCTGGATCTTGTTCATTAAAATATATCTTTATAAACTTCATACCTCTCATATTGGTAATCAATCTAATAACCCTCGAGGTACGACCGCGTCATAAGATTAATCAGTAATCATGAAGTGTTGTTTAATAACTTCTTTAACTCATACTCTACTAGAGTATGGTAAATAATTACAAAATGATAACCATAACCATCTAAAATCACAATTACAAATATTCCACATCTTATAATACAAAAACAACAAAACAAGTCAGGCAATAAATATAAGATGATGGTATTATGATATACTTATATCCGTCCATATCACATAAAAATATAAGAGACTCACCACACATTGGTGAAATTATTGTTTCTTCTAAATATGGACATACATTAATATTATTTTTTCTGGACACAAACAGAAACATACAAATCTAAATTCAATCTTATAACAATCAAAACTTTCAATAAATCCAATCTTATAATTATTCGTCCATGTTTGATGAAAATAATTTATTTCACATATATAAAATTAACTACAAAAAATATAAAAAATAGACCATCATATCCTATTCAAATTTTAAACAAAAATTATACAAAAACAAGTCTTCAACCTTTTAGTTTATACTTTGATTTTTTTTATAAACCCCAAACAAAATTTAGAACAAAATGTGCAAGGATTGTATATTTTTTTTAAAAAAATATATTTTAGTTTTTTAAATATGTTTAAGAATTACTTCCGTATTTTTAGAATTCTATAAATATGTTTAAAAATTACTTCCGCACTTTTAGAATTAATAACGTAAAGAAGATAAAGTCGGGTTTTACTATATTAATAAGTTGTATATAATGTAATTATGTTACGTTTTTTTTTAGTTTTATTTCCTATTTAATAACTTGGTGTTTCTATTACGAGTTTTAGTTAAGTGAAATAAACATATTTTCATTCAACATAAGCGTAAACACTGTAATTTAATAGAAACAAACTGTTTTCCTAAAACATAGATATATTTTTAGCATGAGTAACAATTAATTTTGTTTAAAATAAACAAAAATAGTTGTGCTTTTTGAAAATAAATATCTACTCTTATGTTTTTTTATAGAAAACATGATTGTATGACAACACAAAATATACAAAATAAGTACCTAATTATATTAGGATAATGTTTTTTAGAAATGTTAAACGTATTTGATATATCTCGCTCGTAGATTATGGGATATATTTTCTATTCCAAGTTGATTGTTTATCTTCAATTGTTTATTGCTAAGTGTAGGTTAAAAGTGACCGGTGCAGTTCATCGTAGACTTAAGACCGAATAATTTAGTAAACCATAACTTAAATACATGAATTATCGAGACTCGAAGTTGTTGGAACTTAACCAAGATTTAGGTGCAAAGACTTCTGCTAGAACCTAAGAAAAAAAACTATCTCTAGAATGTTGATAAGTAACTGTTAAAACCGAAGTGTAATATCATTACTTGCTACACGTAGGTACAAAGATTGATGTTGATGAGGCTTCTGGAGATATATATATATATATATATATATATATATATATATATAGAAAAAACTGAAGTCACTATTATGTTGAATAATCTGAATTAATGGATCATTCTCAACCATTGATCAAGTTACCATTGGTTAGAGCATAATTACAAAATGATCAAGATAGTACAGGGTACAATAATGTCAGGTGTCAAGGTTAATGGTGTCACTACTTGCCAGGATATACAAACCATACGGATGTCAGGTTAGTTGCACTTTTACCACTCGTTTGTCTGAGGGTACACGTTGTAAGGTGTTATTGTGAGCATGAATGATCATTTCATTTTTTTAATACATAATGGAAGAGAGGTACGAAACTATGCTCGAGTGTGAGAGAGTTTCTCGATGTATAGCAATAAAAAACATAGTGATTAATGACTTTTTGAAAAAGAAGCAAGATACGAAATAAACAGTGAGAGAACCAATAAGGCCCATAGTTATTTTTGTACATTAAAGTAGCTTTGAAACAAAATAAGAGTGGTTGTGTTAATTGTGTTTGAGAGAGTTTCCTTGTAATTTTCTTCTACATAAAATTAGTGTATGTTATCCATGGATATATGATTTCTAATTCGCATTTACCCATGTTTATAACTTGCACTTCAAATTATTATTTTTTCAAATTTAACAATTGTTTCATAATTTACACTTCCTTTACACCTTTCTTCATTATTTGTATTTACTCATGTTCGTAATTCAAAATTTGGTAAATTTTTTTTTATCTTATTTCGTAATTCACATTTATCCATGTTCACAACTTGTACAAAATTCACACTTAGGTTATTTTTGTTAAAAATTTAACATTTATTTCGCAAAAAAAATGCTTTTAAAATTTAACCTTTGTTTTGGAGTTCACATTTCCTTTAACTACTTTTTCACATTTAAGAAGTACGAACCAAGGGTTTTAACTAGGCTCGTGAAGAAACAAATTTGAAAGAAAAGAAATCGAAAAAATCATTTATGAATTTAGAGGTTTGTTTGTTTTTAAAAAAACATAAAAATGGTATTTTTGGATTTTTTTAAAACTATAGGTGAATAATTTTTTTTAAAGTTAATAAAAGAAATTATAATTATAACAAATAGGAATAGTATTAAATAAAACTAAATAAATATTAATAATTATATTTATATAGGAAATAATAGGGTATTCTACCAATAACCTGTTATATATTATCCGAAATCGCATCAAATAATATATAACAAATCGCGGAAAAATTAATAAAACCCTTTTTGTTAGATTCATCTATAGAAGAAACAAAAAATCAAGAATACTTACGGGTTTGCCTGCTGCTATCCATCTAGTATTCTCTAGCGTTCTTTTGCGTTCTTTAGCGATTCCACGTTCTCCGGCGATTCCGTTTATGAAACTAAGCGGCCGTATTTCTGATTAGGGTTTAGAGTGATGAAATACCTAAACCTAGCCCCTTATTTATAGATTTTACAATGTGAAGCCCAACATTGTAAAGCCCATCCTTTGTTACTTCCTTGTGTCCGGGACCATAACCCAATAAATTGATAATTCAATTTATATCCCTGATTTATTAATTCAGGCTTAAGTGTTGAGATTTGGGCCCTCTTCATCACAGTGCCCAAATTCAACCCGGTTACCACACTTGAGCCCATAACGCCTTTTTACCCATAAGTCCAATTTAGTTAATTAAATAATTAACTCGACTACTTTTAATTTGGACTTCCTTAAGACAATAACTGAATATGTTTATTTAGCATATCGGTCCAAATTATTATTAGTCTATAAATATATTAAATAAATATATTCCAACAATCTCCCACTTGGACCGTCATATGCTACTCAAGAATACATATTCAACTTTAATGGGATCCCTATATTCATTGTCAATGGGCAAACGGTACAACCCCGTACATGATTGATAATAATAAAGGACTAAAGACCTCTTTCTCGTAATGTGAACAATAGGATGCAACAGTAATCACATTATTATAATCAATCAATTACTTGGGCCAATTATGGAGGGTGGTCTAAGAGTAATATGGCTTGTAATCGTACATATCTACTCTTAAATGGTTCCTACTTTTGGAGATCCAATACAGTACAAATATCAATAAATATTTCCAAGCATATATATATTGCAATAAACTTTAATGTGCACAATACTGCAAAATATAACATCAGATCCTATTACAAACTCTCCCACTGAAACTAACAATCCTCTAAACCAACTACACCCATATTGATGGTGTGTCCCTGGAAAACCTTAGGCAAAACCGCCTTTGTTAGGGGATCTGTTATCATGGAGTTTGTACCGATGTGCTCTATACTTATCTGACCCATCTGTACTTTTTCTTTAACAGACAGAAACTTTATGTCTATGTGTTTGGATTTAGACGCGCTCCTGTTGCTGTTAGAGTACTGCACTGCGGAATTGTTATCGCAATATAACCTCATAGGGATTTCTATCCCTTGTACAATGCGTAATCCAGTAACAAAATTCCGCAGCCATAGTGCCTGGTTTGATGCCTCAAAGCATGCAACAAATTCTGCTGCCATGGTGGATGATGCAATAAGTGTTTGCTTTACACTTTTCCAGGATATTGCACCTCCAGCCAATAAGAATATGTTGCTTGACATGCTTTTTAATGTGTCTGCGCATCTACCAAAATCCGAGTCGGAATACCCGATGATCTCCAGTTTATCCGACTTCCTATATGTCAACATGTGCCCCTTTGTTCCTTGCAGATATCGGAGTACTCTTTTAACTGCTTTCCAGTGATCCATTCCTGGGTTACTAACATATCTCCCCAACATGTTTACAGTAAAGGCAATGCCCGGCCTAGTACAAACTTGAGCATACATTAAACTCCCAACTGCAGAAGCGTAAGGGACCGTTTTTATTTCCTCAATCTCAAGTTTTGTCTTAGGACATTGACTCAGACTAAGTCTGTCACCCTTTGCTATAGGGGTACTTAGGGGTTTGCAATCTGCCAATCCGTAACGTTGTAACACACTTTTAATGTATGCTTTTTGTGATAATCCAAGAATACCACGAGAACGATCTCGATGTATCTGGATTCCTAACACAAAACTGGCATCACCAAGATCCTTCATATCAAAATTGTCTGATAGAAATCTTTTTGTAGTGTGTAACAATTCCTTATTGTTCGAGGCAAGCAATATGTCATCCACATATAATATAAGAAATATAAAATTACTCCCACTGAACTTGTGATAAACACAATCCTCAACCGAGTTGATCTCAAAGTCATAACCGACTATCACCTCAAGGAATTTGTGATACCATTGACGAGAAGCTTGTTTAAGCCCATAAATGGATTTCTTAAGTCTGCAAACCAGATCTTTTGAGTTACTTTCTACAAAGTGTTCTGGTTGCATCATGTAGATCGTTTCCTCAATATTACCATTGAGAAAAGCGGTCTTAACATCCATCTGATGAAGCTCAAGGTCAAAATGTGCAACTAATGCCATGATTGTTCTAAAGGAATCCTTCGTCGATACTGGAGCGAAAGTTTCTTTAAAATCAATCCCTTCACGCTGAGTATAACCTTTCGCTACAAGACGTGCTTTATGTCTTTCCACATTACCCAGGGAATCGCGTTTGGTTTTGTAAACCCATTTACAACCAATTGCCTTTTTCCCTTCAGGTAATGGGACAAGATCCCATACCGCATTATCCTGCATTGATTTATACTCTTCTTTCATAGCGTCAATCCACTTTTGAGATTCAGAGCTTGCCATGGCCTGTTTGTAGGATGAGGGATCATCTACAGTTCCAGCACATAACTCATCATGCTCCTGAAGATATACTATAAATTCTGGACCTATAATACTCTTCCTTTCTCTAGTGGACCTTCTTAATGGCACTATTTCCTCTTGTTGCACTTCTTGAGGAGGTAGAGTTTGATCATTATGAACGATGTCATTTTGATTCCCTTGTGGAAGATTATCTTGAGGTTCCTCTTGTTCTACCCGAATCTATGTATCCTGGTTAGAACCCTCAAGTGGAGCATCAGTGTTAATCTGAGGATTACCTTGTTCTAATGGGATCGAAATGATTGGCATTACCGCCCAATCTTCAGATATCTCAGTATCCCTATTAAAACCTTCATGAATCTTTATGGATTCTTCCTCAAAATCAACATATGTTCCCTTATTCTTCCCCCCAAACTCAACATCCTCTAGAAACTTGGTCGTTCCTGTCTCAAATATTGTACCAGTGAGAGAATCATAAAACTTAAACCCTCTAGAATGTTCGGAATAACCTATGAAGAAACAACTAACTGTTTTTGGGTCCAGTTTCTTTTCTTGAGGTTTGTAAGGCCTCACCTCAGCTGGACAACCCCACACATGCAGATGCTTTAAATTAGGTTTACGCCCGTTCCAAAGCTCATATGGAGTCCTAACAGTAGCCTTTGTGGGTACTCGATTGAGTATATAAGCGGCACATTTGATGGCTTCCCCCCAGAGAGATAATGGTAGAGATGAGTGACTAATCATGCTTCTAACCATATCTTTTAGTGTTCGGTTCCGTCTCTCAGATACACCGTTCATGCGAGGTGAACCATGCATAGTGTATTGAGGGACTATTCCACACTTCTCTAGGTACTGTGCAAAGGAACCTGGACGTTGTTCACCCGATCCGTCATATCTACCATAGTATTCACCACCACGGTCAGATCTAACGGTCTTAATGCTTTTACCAAGTTGTTTCTCAACCTCGGTCTTAATTGTTATGAACTTATCCAGGGCCTTATACCTTTCTTGTTGACCAAACCTTGACCCGGTCCTTTGCCATATGCCTTCCGCTTAGGTCCTGCCTTATTTGGTGATGTAATCACATTAGCCTCAAGCGTTGTGCCTTTAAGTCTTTCCTCCTCCTGTGCAGCGTGGGAAATCAACTCATTGATATTCCACTTTTCTCGCATGCAGTTATAGGTGGATTGGAAATACTTAAACCGGTCTGGCAGCGAATGAAATATGAATCCCACTATGCATTCCTCAGGTAAGTCTAAACCGATTGCCTTTTAACTTTTGGCCAATCATCAACATTCCCAGAATGTGCTCCCGGATTTTACCTTTGCCATTATACTTTTTGGTAGCTAGCTCGATGAGCAAACGCTGCATCTCTACCTTTTCATTTTTTTTTTGGCAAAGGCTTTCTCAATCTCCGTGAGAAAGACCGAGGCAGTGGTAACACCTTTAGGGACAGCCCCACGCAATGCTACTGCTATTCCCTGTAACAAGAGCGCCATGCATAACTTATTTGACCTTTCCCACTTTTCATCAGCCTTAGTTTCATCCGGTGTACTTTCCGGACTAAGGGGAGATGGTTTGGGAGTTAACAATGCATAGTCGTAATCATGTACAGATAAAAACAGCAACATTTCTTCCTTCCACAATTGGAAGTCCGAACAATCCAACGTCGGTGGACGATTCCCCAAAAAATTGTAACCCATGGATACTATAATAGGAACAAACAACACAAAGCACATCTAGCATTTTGACATATAACTGAAAACATGTGCATAAACATGACAAATACATGTAAAACATAAAATTCATTGATAATAGATACCAAAGGGCAAATCAAATTAACATGAAATTTTATGAGTTTGAGAAAAATACTATGATCATTATTTTAATTTTCTAATTGCCAATGAGACCTTCCGGAGGGCCGATGTCATTTACATATATTAAAATAACCATAATTTGATTTTCTTAAGTACCGGTGAAACCTTCCGGAGGGCCGATTTCACCTACTTAAAATAAAAAAATTGTAAGGCTGAATTTAATTTATCATAACTACCGATGAAACCTTCCGGAGGGCCGATTTCATCTAATTAAAATTAAAATCAGCACCAAGACCATTTTCAATAATTTTCTCCCGTTCATGATTAATTTAAACCCAAACGTGAACCTTCCGGAGGGCCGATAATATTTGAATTTAAATTAATCCCCGAACTTTTCGAAGCCTAGGATCCTTAAGAAAATTAATTTTAACCTTCCGGAGGGCCGATTAAATTAATTTCTTAGTTTCACCTACCGGTCTACGAAACCTTAATCATGCATCGTCATTTAATCATTCACACACACAATTTAATTCACAAATAAACATACAAAAAAATGCATGCCAAACACAACATACTTGTGAAATAATTTACATACAATATATATATATATATATATATATATATATATATATATATATATATATATATATCCGAACAAAATATGTACTTTCAAAAAAAAATTCTCTTTTTTTTTTCCGCAGGTTACCGTGATAATTAGTGGACAGTCTTCGATCAGCGTTAACATCAGGGGTTAAGCTGTCGATGAGCCACTGTCCCAATAATTTTGATTTTATTCGTTATTTTAGGGTTTATTTGATGCTAATTTTGGGAGAAAAATTCCAGACATCAATAAACCCTAATTTTACCCGAAATAAAAAAAATCCCCAAACTATAAAAATTGCAATTTCAATAAATCACATAACATGTTTTCATACAATCCCTAAATCCATGTCCTACCAATTCAATTAACACATAATCCCAATGACATGGATTCTTTACGATTAAGAAAAATATGCATCTTTGTCTATCAATACTCAATTTGATTATTCTACTGAATCCAAAAAGGGTTTATTTGGCTCTGATACCAATTGTTATATATTATCCGAAATCGCATCAAATAATATATAACAAATCGCGGAAAAATTAATAAAACCCTTTTTGTTAGATTCATTTATAGAAGAAACAAAAAATCAAGAATGCTTACGGGTTTGCCTGCTGCTATCCATCTAGTATTCTCTAGCGTTCTTTTGCGTTCTTTAGCGATTCCACGTTCTCCGGCGATTCCGTTTATGAAACTAAGAGACCTGCAGAATCAGATTAGAGAAGAAGGAAAAGTTTCAGACACTAAGGAAGCGGCCGTATTTCTGATTAGGGTTTAGAGTGATGAAATACCTAAACCTAGCCCCTTATTTATAGATTTTACAATGTGAAGCCCAACATTGTAAAGCCCATCCTTTGTTACTTCCTTGTGTCCGGGACCATAACCCAATAAATTGGTAATTCAATTTATATCCCTGATTTATTAATTCAGGCTTAAGTGTTGAGATTTGGGCCCTCTTCATCACAGTGCCCAAATTCAACCCGGTTACCACACTTGAGCCCATAACGCCTTTTTACCCATAAGTCCAATTTAGTTAATTAAATAATTAACTCGACTACTTTTAATTTGGACTTCCTTAAGACAATAACCGAATATGTTTATTTAGCATATCGGTCCAAATTATTATTAGTCTATAAATATATTAAATAAATATATTCCAACATAACCATCCAACACCAAACTTATTTACTAATAACAACCCATGAATTGATAAAGTATGGATAACCATATAATATAATGTAAAATTAGTATTTACAAATAACCACTTGGAATTATTTTATACCAATATCCTCTAACCATTTTTCTCTCTTATATTTTTTTTAAATAACATATCTTTCAAACCATAGTTCCAAAAAAATATCCGATAAATACCATTCGTTTTATTTTTTAGACGAACAAAACTAGATCTATGAAATATATTTTTGGGAGACATACCAATAAAGACCCGTTTTACAAACCTATTACCAATAAAGACCCAAAATAATCCACAAATTTATTACCAAAAATACCCTCAATATAAAGACCCGTTTTTGAACACTATAACCTCTCCTCTCCCTCTCCATCTCTTTCGAACTCTCTCTCTCTCTCTCTCTCTCTCTCTCTCTCTCTCTCTCTCTCTCCCTCTTCCTCTCTCTCTCTCTCTTCCAAAAATACTCCGACGACAACGATACCTACTCCGTTTAACTCCGGCGAATCAACACGATACCTACTCCGGCAAAACAACAAAGGTAGCTAGTACGGTCGACTCCAATGAATTAGTCAACCGTTGTCCGACTTACGACTCCAACGAATTCAACTCAACTGTTCGACTCCGATAACGTTATCAACTCCGATCAAGACTCCGGTCAGAGTATCAGAGTATCAACACGACAAACAACGGTGAACCAGTAAGTTTAAAATTATTTTACGATTTCAATTATTCAGTTCAATTGCAATTACAATTACAGAAAAATCTAGGGTTCAAAAACACTGTTTCGAGTTTGTTTTTCACTGATAAACAATGCTTACTCGTGTCTTGCTAAAGCGAGACATGAGACGCTGTAGAAACTGCTTAATCAAAATGTAATTTCGATTACATAAAGTCTTACTAAATGTTACTGCTTTTGTATAGGTTTCGCATATAGAATTTAGGTACTTGCAGTTTTTTATATAGGTTTCGCATCTATCAATTTTTTATGTGCATTGATATTTCCATAGGTTTAGCAACTATCATATTTCCCATATTTGTAGGTTTTATGTAGAGTTCCGCATCTAGCAAATATTTGATATTATTGATTTGTATAGGTTTCACATCAACCAGATTCCTTAAATTATACATCTCCTTACATTTTGCATCTATCACATCTGATATAATTTTCTCTTTTATAAATTTTACAGGTAAAAATGGCACCAAAAACATGTTTCCACAGATCTGGCCTCTTTGCAATGTTAAAACAGATGGAAGAGACAAAAGTGAGGCCATAACATATATAAGCAGCAAAGAAGACACCCTTTTACTCACTTTTAAAAACATCATATGATCTTTGGACAAAGAAGACTGCATACGAAAAATAATGGGATGTAATTGAATAGATTGCGATGACATATGATGACGAAGAATAAACATTTAAATTGGGGGAAAAGTTTTTAAAGCTTACAAACAATGATATACAGATCATCTTTGGTTTAAAACATGGGAATGAAAATATGCCACTTCAAGCAAAAAGTTTTGAACCTAAGTTTTCATAATTAGAAGACGAAGAAAAATCAAGGATAATAAAGAAGTATTTTTCTGAGAAGACATCAAGAAAAGTTGATGAAAGCATAGCAAGACCAATCACTAACAAACTTATAAAGGTTTGCATATCCAATCTCTCTCATATTTTTGATTATTTTAATACTTACATAAGTTGTTTCTCATCTACTACTTTTGGTTTACATAAGGTTACGCATCTATCTTTTTAATCTTCTTCATATTAAACTAGGTATCACATCTATCACGTTAGACCTCTTTCATTTTGAACAACGTACCGCATCTACTACGATTAAATCAGTTTTCGCATCTATCACGTTAACCCTGTTTCAAATCAAAACACATTTCGCATCTCCCAAAATTAGTACTCATTTCGCATATATCGTTTACCATTTTCATATGTTCCACATCTACCTCAATATAATTACTAAAGTTTTGCATCTATCAAATTTAGGAAATGAGTTTGCTTGTTTGTAGGATGCAATAAAGATAGCAGTAAAAACATCTGGACGAGAGGTAATAGAAGATGTTGTCATACTCTTTATATTGCTAGCCTGTTCTACCTTGTTTTTCTCTATATCTAGAGATGTACTAGCTTCGACTGTGGTCTATTATGTAGAACATCTTGATAAAATAAACAACTACAATTGGGCTGAAGCAATCCAGGAAAAGTTGATGAATTCAATAATAGCTTGTCATGAAACTAAACCTGGAAAAGTAGTTGACTGTGTTGCCCTTTTACTGGTTAGTATTTTTCTTCGTACTATTTCATATTAAATATTTAGTCAACAAATGATATCTAAAGTATTGTTAATATGTAGCCATTTATCATGGAACACACAACTTTATGTCAAGATATTGAAATTGAAGAAAAGATACCTAGATGCTTCAAATGGCTGGGTATTGAACGCAAAACAGATTTAGATTTGGTTGAAGCCATAAGAAACATAACAAATAAACATGTATTTTTACGATATGTTTTTTATTTAGTTTCAAATTTTACATATATATTTGTTTACTCTAACATTTTAACAATTTTATAGATTCTTGAAGAGAAATTGAAGCTGACAGAAGAAGAAGAAGAAGAAGAATTTGGAGGAGAATTCCAAATAGATAAAGAAAATAATGATGCTCCTCAAGTAAATGATATTGTTCCACCAATAGAATTAGAACAAGTAAACCTCAACGAAGATGAATATGGTTTGCATTAGGATACACTACAAGAACAAGTTGCAACAGATTCTACTGATAACGAAAAACACTTGACCAATACATAGTTCAACCACGCAAAAAAGTTCCAAGAACTAAAAATAATGCAACACGACGAAGAAAACCAGTACAGAACGTGAAAGAGAAAACTTTACCAGTAGATACAACTGATGCCCCAATTGCAAGAAAGGTGAATACAATATCACAAATTCTTAGGAATCTGAAGAAACCTGAAAAGACAATAGAAAAGAGTTCTAAAATAAACATTTCGGACAGATTATACCATCTCAAAATAGAGAACAGAAGGTTGAAGAAATTACTAGCAAGAGAAAAGGTAAAAATCTACTATTTTATCATATTTGCTATACATTCCACATCTAGCATCAATATTATCTTAAATATGTATCGCGTCTAGCATCATGAATACTGAAGGTTTTGCATCTACTTGTAATTAACGTTTCTCATCTATCATTCTGTTAAAAGTTCTACATCTATCATTCTGTTTCACATTCTGCATCTAACATTTGTTTTAAGTTCCGCATCTAACATTTCTTTTAAGTTCTGCATCTATCATTTCTTTTATGTTCCGCATCTATCATTTCTATTTAAGTTCTACATCTATCATTTGATTTGACTTCAACGTTTCGCATCTAGGTTTATGAATGTTAAGATTTCGCATCTATTATTTATCTTCCGATGTTAAAGGTTTTGCATCTATCTTTTACATTACTTATTATTTTACAGCAAGTTAACACAATAGCCCCAGCCCCAGCCCCAACCACAGCCCTACACCCACCCACAACCCTAACAACAATACCACCACTAGACGCAGACAAACTACAAACTGAACCAGTCTCTAGCCAGAGCTTTGACTTAACAACATTTGAAAAAGTAGAAAAAACTGAAATGGAACTCCGAAAATTTCAACAACAAATTGATGAGCTGGAAAAGAAACTCGAAGAAAATAAGAAGATCACTACACAAATGAAAGCTGATGCAGAGATGGACATTGAGGTTGAACTACAAAACACACGTAAACTTCCTATGTTGAAGCTAAACATGGAAACAACTAAACAACAACTAAAAACTTATTCAAGAAGAAAGATATTAACTGATCAAGGCCACTAATCACCAAATAAAATAAGAAAAACACCAAATATTGTTGTGGAAGACAAGTTTCCACCTCCATAACAAGAAAAATGGAAGATGATTTGGAAAAATAGGATCATAATATTGTTGTTGCTGATGAAAATGACCATGATGTTGATGTTGAATTTCATATTGCTACTACTACATCTGAGGATATTTTTGTTGTTGTAAACAGGAATGTTGGGGTGGAAAACCAAGTTTGTACCATTGTTAATAGTGATTCCCCTATTAATGTTGATATTGTTACTTCTGAAGATATTGTTGCTATAGAAAAGTATAATTCTACTCCTATTGAAGTTGGAATGGAAAATCAAGTTGATGCCACTATTATTAGTGATGTTGGGTTTGAAAAGAAAGACAATCCCACAATTGAAATTAAGACTGAAGTTGCTAAAGTATCTGAAGTTGCTGAAGTATCTGAAATTAGTTTTGAAAACAAAGATGATCCCTCAGTTCTTGTTAACGTTACAGAAGATAAAAATCTCAATAGTGTTATGGAAGAACAAGATAAAAATACTAATGCTGGTGTTCCTACTGCTAAAGAATCAATTGATGAAGTATCTAAAGCGTCAAGCACTGTAGTTGAAGTATTTAAAGGGGACAAGAGTGTTACTGAAGCATCTGGAGTGGCAAAGGATGTTCCTGAAGAATCTAAAGTGACTAAGGAAGATGTTGTGGACAAAGAGGTGATACAGATAACCTAGAATTAACAAAACATGTTTTGAAAAACTTTTGTATTTAAAGATACATACTGTTGTGTATTATCTTCTTTTTTGGCTTAAATTCTGTAATATTATATGTATTTATATGTTTATCTACCTCTGGTGTTTAACTGAATGCTGGTTTTGTAATTAAAGATACATGTTTCACATCTATCATCCTTGTGTATTACTTTTACTCATGTTTCGCATCTAATGTCCAGTTTTTTGTTTTGTTAAGGAAAATGCATCAAAAGTCCAATAAATCCAACCGCCACAAGTCAATGACTTAGACCCAGCAATTGAGAAATAAATTATAAGAATTGAAAATGATATACAAAATAAAAAAGTAAGTGAAATATTCACACCTGTCATACTTAACTGCTTCGCATCTATCATATTTTCTTACTTTCTCATTTACTGAAGGTTTCGCATCAACCTTGGCTTTAACTCATTTCCCCTCTATTATATTTCTAAATGTTTCGCATCTATCTTAAATTCCTTTATTTCCTATCTATTATATTTCTTTATGTTTCACATCTACCTTGGCTTTCTCTTATTTCCCCTCTATTATATTACTGTACGTTTCGCATCTAACATGGTTTTCCTTCTTAATCATTTACTAAGTGTTTCGCATCTATCGTTTCTATTTCTGAATGTTTTGCATCTAGCCTTGTTCCCCTTCTTTCCCATCCTTTATATTTCTGAACGTTTCACATCTATCTCCTCTAACAGTTTCAATTCTTTCCCATTTGTGCAGAAAGATTTGGATAAAGGTCCTTCATTTGAACTAATTTTAGATCATACTCAACATCAAGTCTCTAAAGAACTACCTAGCATGGAAATTACCAGAAAAGAATGGCATTTACAAACAAAGTAACAGCTGCTATTGACATAAAGGAATACTACAAATTAGAACTGATTGAAAAAGGAGAAAACAATTCAGATCCAACAATATGGTCATGTCCAGATGTACCAGGATCTAATATTTTTGTTAGTACTTTGATGGAGATAGCAGATGAAGATGAAATCGACTTTACGGTAAAAGTTAAATTTAAATTTACTTTGTTTCCACTGCTTCCCCAATCATATGTTAACAAACTGCTGGTTTCCACTTTTGACAACACAGGTAATTGATGGTTATATATATCAACCTTAAACAACACAACTTTCAAATACCAGTTGCAAGTAGTAAACGAGAATTTATGCTAGTAAATTACTTATCTGGAAGCGTAATGGTAAGAATAAAATACTTTTACAACATGTGCTAATTTATAAACATAAATGTTTCTAATTATTACTCCTCCAATGTAGCATCTGCTAAACCGAAATATGGATATAATATTATATGTTGACGATAAGCTACGAGGCATCACAGGTTTAATCTTCGTTCTGCTTCTAACATAAGCTAGACCTGGGAATGTTAACTATTGGACATTATTGGTAATAGATGTTGAACATCAAAAAGCAGTAAATCTAAACCCAATACCAAAATGTCCAGATCCAACAAGAAAAACTGCAGAAATATTAGTAAGTGTCTCTCTTTTATAATAATTTCATAGAATATATATATATATATATGATTTATTTGTATGTTTATTAAATTAAAGATTGCATACCTCCAAAACAAAAACATTTTACAATCAGAATAACCAATAAAGATAGTTTGTCCAGTAAAGAAACTAAACAAAGATCTGGATCACTTGATTGCGGAGTAATGGTCTGTGATTACTTCAAAGATTATATTTTGCATGAGAAACTTAACTTTCACAAAATTCTGGGATTGCACCATTAAGAAGAGCAGAAATATTCTACATGTTTCTTGATGACATGAACACTAACAAATATTAGGACGATGATTACTAATATTTGTTTTACTTCTTTTTGTGATATTTGTAATATTTTTTTACATGTATACTGTTTAACAGCTAAGACTTTGCATCTACCAAACTTGTAATAACACGTGTATCGCATCTATCTCGAACTATAAACAGGTACCACATCTATCATTTATATTTTAATGCATGTTTCGCATCCATCTCTTTATTTTTTCTCTTGAAAACTCTTTCCTATATTCTGCTCTAAATCCAATTATCACTTACAGAAAGTAAATATGTTTTTGTAGTTAATAAACTCAACCAATCTCACACACATATATATAAAAGTCAAAAATCAAACTAGTAGCTATAGTTTGATTTGATATTTTCTTACATGATTTGACAAGTCTAAGATACTCATCATTACACTGCATTAATTACAAAAGCTCACATATATCAACCAAAGATATTACTTCTGTCAAAGCTTGTAGTATTTTCACCTTCTTAATAAATTAACCTATCAAAAATTTAAATACACTGTCATGCATCTAGCATATCATATGTTCCTTATATTTCACATGTCATTTCCGCATCTACTAGAAAAAGTTCAATAATACGTTTCGCATCTACTATATATTTTTTACATAAGGTTTCACATCTCTCTTCTATATTCTAATGCATGTTTCACATCTACCAATTTAATTTTCCTCTTGCATATTCTTTCCTACAATATGGACTAATTATTTTTCATCCAAATTACCACTTGCAGAAGAAAATATGTTTTTGTAGTTTATAAACCCAACCAATCTCACACATATATAGGTTTAAAATTAAAAAATCAAACTAGTAACTTTACTTTGATTTGATGTTTTCTTACATGATTTGAGAAGTCTAAAATACTCATCATTACACTGCATTAATTACAAAAGCTCACAAATATCAACCAAAGATATTACTCTGGTCATAGTTTGTAGTCTTTTCACATTCTAAATAATTTAACCTATCAAAAATTTAAATTCACTGTCCCGCATCTATCATAGCATATTCCCTTATGTTTCAAATGTCATTTCGCATCTATCATATCACTTTTACACAAGTTTTCCTATTCTAATGAGTGTTTTGCATCTACTAAATTATTTTTCTATTGTTTATGGTATAATTATTCTATTATTTTTTCTTTCGCTAAACTGTTTCTATTCTGGTAGTTAAAATAATCTACCAATCTCACACATAAACTTGAAAATTCAAAAATCAAACTAGTAGCTTTACTTTGATTTGATATTTACTTTCTAGACTTGACAACTAATAGATATTAATTATTACATTGCATTAATTGCAAATCTAAACAATATCAAACAATAAATTATTTATGTTTAATCTTTAAACTTTTCACCTTCTTATAACACTTTAGCTACTTCTATAAAATATCACTTAACTCTTTATAGTTCTCAAACACAAAGGCTCCCTTTATTCTTAGTGAAAATCTTCTAAAACTTTTCACTTCTTAAAAACTTGCTTTGAAAAAATGCCATATTTTAACTATTCTTCAGACGATGGTCCCTGTTATAGTGACATCAGTTTTCCCACTCGTTCCCCAGAGGCTAGGGAAGAGTGGAAACATACAACGACAAACGAGATTTCAAACGACAATTCTGATGAAAGTTTCGGTTCTTTTCTCGAAGATGCTTATACCAAAGATGCTTATTCAGAAGATGAAGAGAATTTAGATGAGGATCCTATTTATGTCCTCCTAAAGAAAGAGGAAAAGGGACCAGATGGAAGACGATTACGAAACTGAAGATGAAGAAGACGAAGACGAAGAAGATTCAGAGGAAGATGACTCAAAAGATAACGAATATGACTCTGACTGATGGTTAGGTGAAGGGTCTGTTTTTTTTATTGTTGTTTGAATTATGGGTAGGAAGAAGTTTATCTTTTTTGTTTTTTGATGACCAAAACCAAACTAGAAGAATAAAGGTCTGGTTAAACATAGTTTGAAGATGAAGACTCTGTTTTTAAATTTATTTAAGTTTGTATTTCGTTTTACTAAACTTAACATGTATTCCACCTGTTTCATAATGAAATAGATCCTTTTATTTATTTTTTGTATTCATATTTTAACATTTAGATCAAAAACGCATTTTATAAGCTGGTTTAGCATATGCAAAAAAATGTACTTAAATACAACGTTTCGCAACTATCACTAGATAATATATTTAATTATCAAAGGTTCCGCAACTATTAAATTAGTGTATTTATGTGTAAGTTGTTTCGCATCTATCAAACGTTTAACATCAACTTCAGTAAATCTTGTAAATCGTGTCTCGCATCTATCACAGCCCATCATGTTCGTTATTACACGTTTTGCATCTAGCATGTCCATATAACAAAAGGTTTCGCAACTAGCATCCATTGAAATGTTCCCAATCTAGTGTCATTATGACAAACACAGCTAAAAAACTAAAAGTATCAAAAATTTGATTCATCTTACAAAATGTCTACACATGTGCGTCTGTTATGACCATATTTACGACAACAAGAACACGTTATCTTACGAATACTTAATTCTCCTCTAGATGAAATTCTTTTCTTCTTAGGTCGTCCAACTCTCTTTTTTAAAATTGGAGAAAGTAGATCTGGAGAAGTTGTTGAAGTAGATCCTTGACCAAAAGTAGTAAATGCAGCTATACCATATGAATATGTTGCCTTATAAGAGCTTACAAAATAGCATGGCTCAACATATTCCATAGGATCTGCATCTATATAAAATATAGCAGCTACAACATGAAAACAAGGAAAATACTCATGTTGCCACAAACCACAAGAACAACGACGTACACTAAGATCAACAACCATAACAGGATCACAAAACACTTCATGCAAAAAAAGAGTAGACGAATGAACTATCCATGGACAAACTTCTTCAACATTAGCGTTAGACTTTTCATCAAATTCAGGACATAAATCAGTAGTCCAACGTTCAACATCACCAAAACGTCTTGAAATTTGACTAATTGCTAAAACTCTAATCCTATCAATTAACTCCAGTATAGGAAAACCACAAAATTGTTTTACTTGGTTGTTAAAAGATTCATCTGGAGTAGATGCCTTGGAACCATACCTCTTGCCTTTGAAAAAAGCACAAGCATATTTCTCAGAAGATAAATTTTTGAAAAAACTTTGAATCTTCTCGCCTCTCTGCTTAAGTAATGCATCCATATATTGATTAAACAAATTCTGATTAGAAGCATATGCACATCTTTTAAACAGTTTTACCATATTCTCCTTAAATATCGTCGGTGTAGCCTTTAAAAAATGCCTCAAATTATTCATAAGATGATAAAGATAGTATCCATGATGGAAATTTGGAAATATAGCAGATACAACAGTAACAATACCTAAATGAAGATCACTAATAAAAGTCATTTCGCGATCCAAAAAATAAGGTTTCAACATCTCCAAAAACCATACCCAATTCTCAGTATCTTCAGACGAAACAATACTAAAAGCAACAGGGAAAATACCTGTAGCCAATATATAGAACAAAGAATAGTATAAATGACTCATTATAAGAGGTTTAAAAACTACCACTTACTAATATATAGGTTTCGCATCTATCTCACTAATCATATACTATATATGTTTCGCATCTGTCTCGTTATCATATACTACATGGGTTTCACATCTAATACATTAATCATTAATTACACATGTCGCATCTATCACGTTATTTATTCAGAACGTTTCGTATCTATCTATTTGTTATTCATCTCCAATCCTATTTTTCGCAGATTCATATATAACATATTTAAAAGATAACATCTATTCCAATATAATTAAAACTTACCATTGTTACCATCTTTGGCTATAACAGATAACAAAACTCCGTTATATTTTCCCGTTAAAAAAGTCCCATCAACAAATAAAACTTGACGACACAAATTGAAACCATAGAGGCAAGACCCGAATGCTACAAAACATCTCTTGAAGACATTGGTTTCCAAAGAATACTCCAGCATGTAATCACTGCTGCTATCAAGAACCTTCAATGTTTTAAAATAATTCTTAAGAAGTTTATAAGAAGTTGAACTATCTCCATATACAGCCCTCCTAGCTTTTTCTAGAGCAAGCCATGAGACACAGTAAGAAATATTTAAACCGTAATCATTTTTTAAAATTGATTTCACGCTTGTAGCTGTAACATCAACTCTCCTCCTCAGACAGTCACGTATTTCATTTCCAATCAAATCAGATGAAAAATTCCTTCTATTTTCTTTGCTAAAACCAATCCCACATGTATGAGTTTCAACATACTTCTTAATAACAAAAACACCAGTAGACCTCTCTTGTTTAGCATAAAGTCTCCAAGGACAGCCCTTTGAATCTTTTTTCATGCAATAAAGAGTTACTCTTTGTTTATTGTTATGCAAATATTTAAAAGAAAAACATTTTTGTAAACCCAACCGACTAACAGCTAATCTTAAACCTACTACTCCATCTTGAAACACCTGCCCAACACCACTAATTTCATTAACCAAGCCAACAGTAGCAAGTGTTTTATGCTTGTGACTAATACCATTAATATTAGAAGTTTCACCAGTTTCTCCACAAACAAAATCTTCATTTACAACTTCAACCATACTTTCGGAAGTTTCTCTAATATTATCACTAACAACAGCATCACCTTCAACTTTAATACTAACACTTGAAACACCCAAACTATCAACAAATGATACCAAAGCAATTAAATCACCATCACAACCTATGATAACGTTTTCTAGATCACCACAAGAGTATCTTAATTTGAATTTACCCCGAACCAGCGTATCATATCTACTTAAAACAAATTTAACAATATATTCAAACTCAGAATTCAAACCAAGGTCACAAATTGCAAGCTCCCCATTTAGTTTAAAAATGTACATCCTACTACTAGACATCGTGTACCTGCACTAGACAAAGGTTTCGCATCTATTATTAGCAAACAATACATGAGTTCCGCATTTATCTATAAATTATATTTTGCATCCTCTCTATCAAGAACATTGATGTTTCGCATCTTCACAAAATAAAAATGGTAACGTTTTGCATATACTAAAAAGATATATTTCATCAACAAATCCATAAAAACCTACACGTTTCGCAACTATCACTAAGTTCATAATAAACGTTTCGCATCTGCTTCGTAGAAACAAAAGACAGTTACGCGCAGAGTGAAACTTATAAAAACGTTAGAACACGGACTGAAAATCAACGAAAACTAATGCTAATACCACCAATATACTGCATTAACAACATAAAATAATAGATGAATATTAAAAACACACAAAAAAAACAAATCGACTAAACCTAAGACAGAGATATAAACTCGCGATCTAAAATTTCAAAAAAACTCGAAATCCTAACTTATAACAATAAAACTAATTGCGAAATTAACCTAAACACAATCAAAATCAACAAAAAAACAAAAAATCGATTAAGAATGGAGAATTACCTATAAATGTATTAATGGGTATTGGGTATAAGTGCAGTGTTAAAGTCACGTAGAAAACAATTAAGGAGAAAAAGATTCAAATATGAATGTCAAAGCTTTTATATAACTAAGTAGGGGTATAAAATGTATTAATGGGTCTTAGATAGTAAATATTTCACATAAACGAACATTTCTTGGAGATATATCAAAATATGGATCTTAAGTGGAAATTACTTTGGGTATTGGGTCTTAAATGGTACTTAACCCTATTTATTTTTTATTTTTTTAGTTATGAAATTACAAGTAAATTGGTTGTGGAAAAGAAACTATTATGTAGTTAAAAAAGTACGTATAATTTGGTTGTAAAAGAATAATTATTGTTTAGTGATGAAAATACCTATAAATGTGTGTTATAAAATGAACTATTCGTTAATTATAAAAATACGTGCAAATATGAAAAAAATAGAAGAGAATTGTTGCAGAAATATATTTTTTAGTTGCTGAATAAGTTTAATTGCGGGAGAAAAACAACAAACTTATTTTATAGAAATAAGTGTTAAATGGGGGCGAAAAAACTAACCTTCTATTTTTATAGTTGCAGAATATGTGCAACTAATATAAATAATAATAATATGCCAATTTTAAAATCATTTAATAAATATTTCAGATTTAAATATTTTTTTTATTGCCAAAATCGGTATTCATTTGAATTCATCAATATTTTCTTCACAATACAGTCATTTTAATATGGACAAACGTTTTAATATGGACTGCGTAACTATATCTAAACGTTTATCTAAGTAGATGATCTGAACTATATATTTAATGTTTATCCAACTAGATCATCTAAATATACTGATGACAAATCTAATTAATAGTTTGAATCTATAGCACCAAAATTTCTCATCAAAAGATTTCCTATGGTATGATTTAATTTCTACAGCTTGTTTCTACTTAGCTGTATAATTTCTTCCTAGCTGTATTGGTGGTTCCGTCTGACTAATTTGGCAATGTTCCTAGGTTGAATCTTTTTCAACTGCATTCTCATCTTCAATGTCTTCAACGAAAATTCTTTCATCTTTATCCTTTGCAAGGCTGCTTATAAGCTGTTAGATACCCTCTATCCTTTAAGCATCAGCTGCCACCTCATCAAGAGTAACTTTTCCATCACGATCCCTATTAGGCAGTAGCCAGCCTTCACCAATTTTGTCATCTATATCATCAATTTTCTTCTCAAGATTTTGAATCATCCCATCAACGTTTTCCATCAAGGCTGAAGAAACCTCCTCAGATTCAGACACCACCTCAGCTTCAGAGTCACCTTCCTCTCTGGCAGCTCTGTACGCCTTCATGGCCGCTCTTTCACCATCTACATCTTCTCGCTCGACCATTTTATTATAGAAATCCATCTCTTTCTTGATAAGTCGACCATTTTATTGTAGAAATCATCTCTTTCTTGACAAGTCTTAGAAATTCTTCACGCTCATCACACACTGAAGAAGCAGAAGCAAGAATAGACAGTGCACGTCTAAGCTTGAGCTGCTCTTTGTTATCCATAGCTCTTGCTCTAGCCTGCTCTTGTGCATCTTTTGCAGTTGCTAGCTTCATCTCTTTTCAGTGCCACATCTTCTTCAATAGCCTTGGCTTCTTTCATTCATGCTAGCTCTTCTTCCTCTTTCTCTTCCTCCTCCTTCATTAGTTCTTCTTGCATCTCAAGGTACTCAAGCTTCCTTCTCCTCTCTGAGACAGATTCCTCAGAAGGCAGAGCTGTAATCCCGACAGTATCAACAACCTCATCTGGGAGAGAAGAAAGTGTAGCTCGAACTGCATCCTCAGGTTTCATTTTTCCAGATACAGTGAAGGACGTGGAAAGTATCAGAAGTGAAGATGGGACTGAGTGGTTGAGAGAGAGATCTAACCAATCACGAAGCTGTTGCCGCATCTCATCAACTGAGACCAATCCGAGCATTCCGCGTTCTCTGCAATCTTCACGCAGTTCAGCTTTAGAGAGAGAGTCGACACCCTCAGATTGAATCAATTTATCATCGTTCTTGATAGTTCGTAGTCTACTACGGAGCATATAACGCAGATAAGCATTTGTTCCGAAGGGACTGATTCCCATGTACTTGCACATACTAACTAATCGAGGCCTGCTGATATTATGTAACGTCAGCTCATCATTAAACAGTTTACCAAAACCTAAAATCTCCTCATTAGCAACGGTTGCACCCCTTCGAACTTTGTTTAAGAAGTCGTCAAGATCCTCCACAGTTTTCTTTAACTCTCCACTCTTTGAGTTTTTAACTTCTCTGGCCATTTCTTTCACCGTGTCTTGAAGAAATTTGGCATATTCGATTCTTGCATTCAGTTTTATTTTCAATGGTTCCTCTTCTTTCATCTTGTCTTGAAATGTTGACAGCAACATGTTAGGGAAGAGTTTCAAGAACACCGGTAGTAGAAATTCCATAAATGGCACTACAAGAAAAACAACAACAGGAACGGGCCTAAATATATCAGTTGTGGTTCGAGTTAGTTGTTGCCTTTCTCTTCTAGAAAGACTTTGGCCACCAGCAAGTTTCAACAGCAATTTCGAACAAATTCTCACGTCCACCCATAACTGTAAGAGATACTCTACGGATTTCTTACTTAACTTATTGAACCATGAAATTAAATCATCCTGTAATAATGCGGAATAAATACTTACAGGATGTAGACATTCTTTGATCTTCAGATTCCTGACTTGAAGCGGATGATCCGTGATCTTTTGCTAGGTTATCGATTCTTCTAAGAGATGGCAACCAAAACACACTTTTGTAATTGATTCGAAGGAAGAATCAATTTGTTTTTCTTAAAGGATTTTTCTCTCTGTATTTGATCTCCTGTCTTTAAAGAATGAGGAACTCATTCTTATATAGAACTGAAGTGAGAAAACGGTTCTTCTCTTTTAACCGTCTGTAACTTCCAGACGATTACTTAATGAAGACCAGTCCTTATTAAATTGCCACCCTTAGGGACCATAACCCGGTATTATTTTGTTTTGCAAAATAACCCCAAAACTTTACGTTTTACTTAAGTTGTTTATTTCCGAATCCAATCCTTCACAGTATTCGGAATTAAACCTGGTATCTATACAATTACCTCCATGATACATATTTTATCTACTAATCCGTTCTTTTCTTTATGATTACTTTTATTGGACTAATATTAACGATAGTTCGATACATCGATAAGACATGTGATGGTCCAACTTAATTGAGAAATTCCAACAATCTCCCACTTGGATCATCATATGCTACTATAGGATGCATCCACTTAATGAACGTTCTAAATTTCTATCGTCACATAGATAACCTTAACAATCCCGTAAATGACTATTAACGACATAGGACTAAAGTCATCATCAATGCATTTCAAGCCGCAAATAGATGCATAAGTAATCACGATATCGCAACAATCAACTACATGGATCTATCATGGTGCATAACATAAGAATAATATGAAATGTAATCTTACATATCTATTCTTAACTAGTCCCACTTAATTGGAGGTCTACTTACAGCAGAGTACGAGTAATCAAAGATAAGAGCACATTGAAAACTTATATATAAATATGTTTGCATTAATGACCTTAAGTTCGCGAATATCATAATACAAACAAATTTAATAGCTTAATACAAACTCCCACTGAAACTAACAATCCTCTAAGTACACAACACCTATGTTAATGGTGTGTTCAATAAAAACTTTAGGTACTAATGCCTTCGTAAGAGGATCTGCTAACATCGAGTTTGTCCCTATGTGCTCCACACTGATTTGACCACTCTGTACTCTCTCTTTAACAGGCAGGAACTTGATATCTAATCGTTTGGACTTAACCGAGCTCCTGTTACTGTTTGAATACTGAACTGTCGAGTTATTGTCACAATATAATCTAAGGGGTCTTTCTATCCCCTCTACGATTCGCATTCGCAACCAAAGCGCCTGATTGGATGCCTCAAAACAAGCAACAAATTCCGCAGCCATAGTTGAAGATGCAATGAGTGTTTGTTTAACACTTTTCCATGATATTGCACCTCCCGCTAAAAGGAATATAATGCCTGAGGTTGAACGAAGAGAATCCTCACATCCAGCGAAATCCGAGTCGGAATACCCTATGACCTCCAGTTTATCCGACTTCTTATATGTTAACCTGTGATGTTTCGTTTGTTGTAAATATCGGAGAACTCTTTTGACTGCTTTCCAGTGTTCCATCCCCGGATTACTTACGTATCTCCCTAACACAACCACCACAAAAGCAATATCTGGCCGTGTACAAACTTGAGCATACATCAGACTTCCAACAGCCGAAGCATATGGAACCTTTTGCATTTCCTCAATCTCAAGTTTTGTCTTTGGGCATTGCTTAAGGCTAAACTTTTCACCTTTTAATATAGGGGTTTCCTTTCCTTTGCTGTTAGCCATCCCGTAACGTTGTAACATACTCTCAATATACGCCTTTTTTTATAAACTCAAAATTCCATGGGATCGATTCCTATGAATTTGAATTCCTAACACAAATGATGCATCACCAAGATCTTTCATATCGAATTTATCCGAAAGAAATTTCTTGGTCGTATGTAACAATTCCTTATCGTTCGTGGCCAATAATATGTCATCAACATACAGCACTAGAAATATGAATTTATTCCCACTGAACTTTTGATACACACAATCCTCCACTGAATTTATCTCGAAACCAAATGAGACAATAACTTCAAGGAATTTGTGATACCACTGTCGAGACGCTTGCTTGAGACCATAAATAGATTTCTTCAGTTTACATACCGTCGACTTTGGATCACCAGAGACAAAGTTTTCAGGTTGTAACATATAGATCGTTTCCTCAATGTCTCCATTAAGAAAAGCGGTCTTTACATCCATTTGATGGAGCTCAAGGTCGAAGGGTGCAACTAATGCCATGATTGTCCAAAAAGAATCCTTCGAAGAAACTGGAGAGAAGGTTTATTTAAAGTCAATCCCTTCACGTTGAGTAAAACCCTTAGCTACAAGTCGCGCTTTATGCCTCTCCACATTACCCTTAGAATCCCGTTTGGTTTTAAAAATCCATTTACAACCAATCGGCTTCTTTCTCTCAGGTAATGGAACAAGCTCCCATACCGCGTTATCTTGCATTGATTTAAACTCTTCGTTCATTGCTTTAATCCATAAGTGAGAATCAGAACTTTTCATGGCTTCACGAACACTTAAAGGATCGTTTTCTGTTGAACCATAAAATTCTTCATGTTCTTGAAGATACACTATATAGTCTGAAGATATAACGCTCTTTCTTTCTCTAGTAGATCTACGCAAAGGCATAATTTCTTCATTTTGCACTTGAACTTCTTAAGGAGGTAGAGTTTGTTCTTCTTGAACAACTTCATTTTGCTCCATTGGAACAACATCCATAGGAGGAAGATTAACATCATCTTGAGTATCTATATGTTCTAACGAATCTGAAGTGATGATTGGCCTTCTAATTACCATATCATCATCTGACACTATAGTATCATTGTTAGAACCTTCATGAATCTCTATTGATTCTTCCTCAAAATGAATGTTCGTTACTAAATTCTTCTCCCCAAACTCTATATCCTCAAAGAATTTCGCTGTAGCCGTCTCAAATATATTCTTTGTGGAAGGATCATAAAACTTAAAACCCCTACTGTGCTCGGGATATCCGATGAAATAACTACTAACCGTTTTGGAGTCCAATTTCTTTTCATTCGGCCTATAAGGCTTCGCTTCAGCTGGACATCCCCAAACATGTAAATTTTTTAAACTAGGTTTACGACGAGTCCAAAGTTCATACGGTTTCTTAGTAGTTGATTTCGTCGGAACTCTATTAAGTAGGTAGGTCGCACATTTTATTGCTTCTCCCCAGAGTGATATAGGTAATATTGAATGACTAATCATACTTCTTACCATATCCTTCAATGTACGGTTTCGTCTCTCAGGTACTCCATTCATGTTGGGCGAACCCGACATTGTATACTGAGAGACTATGCCACACTCTTCTAGGAACTTTGCAAACGGTCCATGACGTTGTTTACCTGAACCATCATATCTCCCGTAGTATTCACCACCACGGTCCGATCTGACGCACTTAATGTCTTTACCAAGTTGTTTTTCAACTTCGGTCTTAAAGACTTTGAACTTGTCAATGGCCTCTGATTTTTCGTGAATGAGATATAGATACCCATATCGTGAAAAGTCGTCAATGAAAGATACAAAATACCGTTGGCCGTTCCATGATGCTGCAGGGAACGGACCGCAAATGTCTGTATGTATCAAATCGAAGACCCCTTTCGCTCGGTATGCATCTAATCGTTTCACTTTGGTCTGTTTTCCTTTTATACATTCAACGCAAATGTTGAAGTCCGAAAAATCCAGTTCACTTAATAAACCTTCTGAAACAAGCTTTTCAATTCTATTTCTAGAAATGTGACCTAATCGCTTGTGCCAAAGTTTTGCTGATTTTTCCATTTTACAATTTAGTTTTCCAGGTACATCTACATTCATTATCTCTTTGTGATCCTTTATAGTATCCAATAAATACAAGTTATCATTTGCTATTAAATTTCCAGAACCAACAACATTACCATGTAAATAAAGACATAAACTTTCATTTCCAAATAGACAAGAATAACTTAATTTGTCCAACAACGGAAAAGAAATTAGGTTCCTTCGAAAAGAAGGTACATACAATACCTCTTTTAAATACAAAAAATGTCCACTGGTAAGCAACAAACGAAAATCACAAATAGAATAAACTAAACACGAACTGCCATCAGCTGTATAGATGGATGTTTCACCATCACTCAGGCTTCGGTTTCTTATCATACCCTGCAAAGAAATACAAACATGAGTTGTTGCTGTTGTATCAACCCACCAAGTATTTCTCGGCACTAAAACTAAATTGATCTGAGAACAGAATATAGAAGTGAAAATACCTTTGGCTTTCATCATAGCCCTCCATTTTTCATATTCTTTCTTTAAGTGCCCCGGTTTCTTACAATGGAAGCAACGCCCTTTACCAGACGTACCTTTATGCTTCTTTTGTCCCGAACCGGATGCATGTGCATCTGAACCTTCATACTTTCTCTTAATTCCCTTATCCACTTGAGCTTTCACCATTTGCACTTCTGGATGTTCTTGCTTCATCTTTTCCTCCTCTTGCGCTGCCTGAGAGATGAGCTCGTTGAGAGTCCATTTCTCGCGCTGACAGTTATAAGAAGTTTCAAAGTTCTTATACTGAGGAGGGAAATAGTGAAAAACAAAGCTTACCACAACATCTTCGGGAAGTTCAATCTTAAGTGCTTTCAGTTTGGAAGCGATGTTTGACATTTCCAAGATGTGCTCACGAACAGTCCATTTGCCATGATATTTCATAGAGGCTAGCTTAATAAGCAACATCTTAATCTCTACTTTATCGTTCTTGGCAAAACATTTCTCTACCTCTTCGAGAAATATTTTCGCATTAGTGATCTCAAGTGGAACTGCACCACGGAATGCTAATGGAATTGCTTGCTTCATGATCCCTAGACTTATCTTGTTCGACTTTTCCCACGCCTCTGACTCTTTCTTCTCCGTAGGAGAACTGTCATCAGTCAGATTTTTAGGTTCATCGACCCTTAATGCTAAGTCGTAATCATGGCACATCAAGTGCAGCAACATATCTTCTTTCCACAGCTCAAAGTTGCTCCCATTAAGTATGGTTGCCTTTTTTGCCTTCCGGGTTATAGAAATACGAATTTGCTAACACAACAAACAACAAACAATAAATAGCCAAAAACATCACTTAACATATAATCTCTATAGTATTTAACAAATAAACATAGCATAATAAAACATACTCTTACAACATCAATAAGATACCTTTGGGCAAGCATATTAATTTGTATATGTATGAGTTTGAGCATAATTAATGTTGATCCTACTAATTGACTTAAGTAAGAAAATCTTCCTTTGGGCCGATTTTCCTAGTTCAATTTTCTTAATGATCAATTCACAAATAACTATCTCGTGTCTAAGATTAACTATGTCAAACCTTAAACTTCCTTTGGGCCGATTAAAATTTACATACTTGTCAATCAAAGACTTGTCAAAACTCTAAAATAATTAATTCAGCAATATGGATCACTTTGGCGATATATTGAATCATTAATTATTTACCGAAGTTTGGATAACTTAAAACATGCTAATTATTTCGAAAAATACTATACGACTACCTTACTTAATGTTCAAGCTATTTCGTAGTCGAAGTATAATTTAATCAACTTAAATTTACACCTTAAATTTATTATATTATAATATATATGTAATTATATTATGATATAATTCTTATTATATATTATAATTCAATTTTATAAGTAGGTAGTTGCCTACCTTTAAGCAAAATGCGTTGCGTCCACTAACTTTGGTTATTAACGCGCGCAATTAATGCACGTGCCACGCATTAATAACGGAACTAACACGCAACTTCTAACTAGTAAGTAAATTATGTAATGTCCTTTCACTTTCAGGTATTCATAACCAATTCCCCGAAATTCTTTTATATATATATATATATATTTATTATAGTATAATACTTAATATACATAAATATATATAATAATCATATAATTTAAATTTATATATATAAAATATTATATATACGAATGACCATTCGTGCAATTGCAGTTAACATAAGCTTTTCTACAATATTATATCACGTCACACACGTAAACTAATTGTTGGCGTCAACAATTACCGCACGTTCTTTATTTTCGGAGAAAACGAAATTATTTATATATATATTAAATAGCGGTTTAATATACACGTTTCGCCGATAATTACGTGTAAATCGATTAACCTTATAACCGACAAATTCGATTAAACTTAATAACCACCATTACTGCTTTTTCATTAAATAACAGTCATAGGATAAACACGTAATTTCATCTTAATATGCAAATTGGTTAACCTTCTATGGTTATTTAATATACACATATATGATTTGGCAATTTTCTCTATCTTATTTTTAAAGATACTTTTAATTGACTATCAAATCAATTCAAATACTCATAAATACGTATTTAATACCGGCAAAAAAACCAACTATCAAATATCATGAACTGAGAATCTAAAAATTTAAGAAGTAAACTTCATGGTGGCTCTGATCCCACTTGTAAGAGATACTCTACGGATTTCTTACTTAACTTATTGAACCATGAAATTAAATCATCCTGTAATAATGCGGAATAAATACTTACAGGATGTAGACATTCTTTGATCTTCAGATTCCTGACTTGAAGCGGATGATCCGTGATCCTTTACTAGGTTATCGATTCTTCTAAGAGATGGCAACCAAAGCATACTTTTGTAATTGATTCGAAGGAAGAATCAATTTGTTTTTCTTAAAGGATTTTTCTCTCTGTATTTGATCTCCTGTCTTTAAAGAATGAGGAACTCATTCTTATATAGAACTGAAGTGAGAAAACGGTTCTTCTCTTTTAACCGTCTGTAACTTCCAGACGGTTACTTAATGAAGACCAGTCCTTATTAAATTGCCACCCTTAGGGACCATAACCCGGTATTATTTTGTTTTACAAAATAACCCCAAAACTTTACGTTTTGCTTAAGTTGTTTATTTCTGAATCCAATCTTTCACAGTATTCGGAATTAAACATGGTATCTATACAATTACCTCCATGATACATATTTTATCTACTAAGCCGTTCTTTTCTTTATGATTACTTTTATTGGACTAATATTAACGATAGTTCGATACATCGATAAGACATGTGACGGTCCAACTTAATGGAGAAATTCCAACAATAACAGCTTAGTATCGAGCCAGTAATGTTGCAATGTTGACTTAAATTCATGTTTCCAATGGGAAAGTTTATTTGCCTAGTGGAATTGACGATCCAACCAAAATGAGAGCCAGATTTAAATGATTTTAAAATTCTTAGACTTGTAACAAAGTAGAATTAACTTTGCCATATGTGAAACTAGTTAACTGCTATGGGCTCAACAGTGTTAATTTGAAGCCCTTTTACTTCGGCCCAACTGAATGAATATTAACAACTAATAACTCTCCACGACTTTAGTCCTCATTTCGTCGTCTTTCTTCACCGCCTTCATTTATATTTGGCACAGAATCCTTTTTGCATCAACATATTACCGAATTCATCGATCCACACTCGCTTACCTGGTACTTATCTCTTTCGTCCTCGTTTGCAATTTAAAATTTGTATTGAGTTGTATTGTATCCTTCTCGTTCTTGTTTCCGCTGCATAGCATCAACACCTTGCTTGTTGTTCCATGAAATCGTATTTTGTTAATAGTATGAGTAATCGTTATCTCAGCTTTCAGCAGACTTTATGAATTGTTACCATTCTATGGGTTTTAGGGAGATTTATGACCATTAGTCATCATGCTGTCTAACTTCTTTGAAAATGTGTAATAAGAATTTGTATTAGATATTTCTTATTCAAATTTCAGGATAAAGTTTAGAACTTTGATGTTGCTGTCCAATAACGTGTCAATAACTGGCGTTTCTGTAACAGATAATGTTATGAACTCCATAGTTCTTTATATTATACTACGGGCTTTCAACCTCTATTTTCCGACATACATTTGACTATCCAGAAGTAGTCATTGACTGTCTATTTTCGGGACCGGTTCAAGATTTGCAGTGGATAGTCAAATCCTATAGTTCATATTTAAGTTTTTTGAGAAGTTTTCATATTTTTTATTTGCTATTGTTAAACTCTTATCAAAATTGCTGCATATCTGTAAGAATGTTTGCACTACTTTGATTGATATATAACAAGGCTTTGGATCTACTATGGTTGACCGTGATGCTCCCAGCTTTTTGACACTTCACCGTATGCACTTGAGTAGTTGTGTTCATCAATAGTGAACAGTGTCTCCTCATGAATCATCAATCTCCGTGGTCTTCTTTGTAGAAACTCAGGCTTGGTTATTTGATCTTAATCTCGACGTCTTAAGTTCGCTAACTTAGACATGGTGGAAGTGCAAGTTATGTATCGTAACTTATAATGAAAGTGTAGAATCTATATATTTCAAAAATACTTAGTTAAATTTTAGAACTGCATAGTTTAAATTCTAGAACTATCAAGAAAATTTATAAAACTCTTATGCTGCCTAAAACTCTAGAACTACCAAGTAGTTTTTCACATTTTCTTATAGATTTTGCTTTCGAGCGGAATATATATCTCTTCATTATATGTATACTTTTCACTGGTAAAAGTGATGTTGGTTTTCTATCTAGAAATTTGAGTTGTACTATAGGTATAATGAAACTAGATTAGCTCTATAAGTCGATGGCGGTATGAGTTGATGTGCCTTCAGTTTGTCTTTCTTTCTGTAGAGATTCTTACTGTCTCTGGTTTTCTTTCTGTAACAAAAACTGATTCTAATTCTAGACTAAATTTTAATTCTAATTGACAACAAAAACTGGTCCCTAGAGGGTAAATATATGTGTGAGATTTGGATTCATATTATTTTTGTAGTATATACTTTCCATCTTTGTTTTGAATCTGGAAATGCCTGTCCCGTGTACGTTGTTCTACCTTTCTTGATTAATGATACCTAAATTATGATCAGCAGCAAGCCGTATATGAAAAAGAGTAATTTAAATTGTCTTATTCACCTGGCCATTGCTCTTTTACCTCACAGGTAAGCCTTAGATTTCAGACGTCAAAGTTGCAAGAAGATATGGTGCATTGTTTATTTCTTTGTTTTAAACTTATGCCGCTATATCAGCTTTATCGGTAAGCATTTCCATTTTTGGAAATTATGCATGTTTCAATTAACTTTTTTGGAAGTGACAGAGTGTTTCCGCGTCTTATCTGTATGATGCATCTCTGATATTACGATTGTTTTTGTTGTTATTGCGCTTGTATTTATGAGTAGGTACTAATTACTGAATTATGGCATGATAATGATTCTGGCACGGGCTTTTGGCTGGTTTATTGATATACTCGGAAGGGTTCAAACTACTTGAAATGATGAAGCCTCGCAAAACTTGTCGCATGCTTAAAACAGTATGTGAAAGTACTTCTTGCAAATACCGATGGCTTTCATCATGTCCAGTCACATCATCATCATTGCCATGGATCTCTCCTCTACGGTTTTCAGAATCCCCGTGCCAGAAGAAACCAGACCCGCCAATTGAAACATCAGATGCTCTTGTAGTAACTCAAAAGAAACCCAAATTTATTTCTCATGATTCCGCAGTCAACTTGATCAAACGCGAGAGGGATCCACAGCGGGCTTTAGACATATTTAACATGGTATCGGAGCACAAGGGTTTCAGTCACAACAATGCCACATATGCAACTATTCTTGATAAGCTTGCTCGGTTTAAGAAATTTCAGGCCATTGATGCAATTCTTCATCAAATGACCTACGAAACTTGCAAATTTCACGAGGGTGTATACCTGAATCTTATGAGGCATTTCTCCAAGTATTCTTTGCACAAAAGAGTGATTGAGATGTTTTATGCAATTCAACCAGTTGTCCGTGAAAAGCCTTCACTCAATGCTATTAGTACTTGTCTCAATCTCCTAATCGACTCAAACCAGGTCGATTTAGCACAAGATCTTCTCTTGCATACCAAAAGTCGTCTTAAACTGAAACCCAATACCTGCATTTTCAACATATTGGTCAAGCATCATTGTAAAAATGGGGATATCGATTCTGCATTTGAAGTTGTTAAGGAGATGAAGAAATCCAAGATCACGTATCCTAACTTGATAACCTACTCAACTCTTATGGATGGCCTATGTGCAAGTGGAAGACTAGAAGAAGCAATGGAACAATTTGAAGAGATGGTCTCCAAGGATCAGATATCACCTGATGCATTGACTTATAATGTTCTGATAAGTGGGTTTTGCCGTCAAGGGAAGGTTGATAATGCAAAAAGGATTTTGGTGTTCATGAAGAATAATGGTTGCAGTCCCAACTTATTCAACTACTCTGCACTGATGAATGGATACTGTAAGGAAGGAAAAATAGGAGAAGCCAAAGAAGTATTCGATGAGATGAAGAGACTGGGTCTGAAACCAGATACAGTTGGCTACACTACGCTAATCAACAGCTTTTGCAGAACCAGTAGAGTGGATGAAGCTTTAGAGCTGCTTAAAGAGATGAAAGAAATCAACTGTAGGGCTGATATCGTAACTTATAACGTGCTACTGGGAGGATTGTGCAGGGAAGGTAGATTTGAAGAGGCTATTGAAATGCTAATCAAATTACCTAAAGAGGGTATTTATCTGAACAAAGCAAGCTACAGGATCGTTTTGAATTTGTTGTGCCAAAAGGAAGAGTTGGAGAAAGCTGTTTGGTTGTGGGGTTTGATGATGAGTAAAGGATTTCTACCACATTATGCGACTTCAAACGATTTGCTTGTCCGTTGTTGTAGGGCTGGAATGACTGAGGATGCAATTACAGTGATGATTGGATTAGTAGAGGTGGGTGTCAAACCAGATCCTCTAGCATGGGCTTGTTTAGCTGAAACAGTATGCAAAGAAAGAAAGCTCTTGGAAGCATTTGAATTGATAAATGAGTTAGGTCTTACTCGAGATTCCTCTGTGGTTTGAATTTTTTCCGAGGTCTCTGGTTCTACCGTGGATTGATTTCTTATGGCTTCATTTTTTTTTGGGTGAAATCAAGTCCCTTTGTAAATGACATTGTTTGTGCATGTGTTGATGTTAAATATGACCAATCTTTATCCTGCTCCTGACTGTGAATATGATGATTGGTAAATTAGGTAGGGAGTGTATACCAAAGTATACATGTATAAGAACTTACATACAGTGAATAAAATTTAAAAGTTTGGTCTTTCATGGTATATTTACAAATTGATAAATTTGTTCTTATAAATTTTAAGCACAGTTCTCCTAATCGTTTGAATTTGGGAATTTAGATTAGGGAAATGTAACACTAAATACCTTCTCACCAAACTTATTATCATCTAGTACCCCAACTATTTTCTATGCCTACTAAATACCCATCTCACCAAAGTAATTCTTTTCTAATACCCAGCTAATATTTCTCTTCCTGAAATACCTTCAAATGTGTCAGATTATTTTCGAACCACAATTCAAATTTTGAATTTTCAATAGTACAACCTACTCTGCTATTTTGAAAAGTTTGAAATGAACCTATACTTTTTTTTCAAAAGAAACCATTTTCAATCAATCTCGTTGTTTAAACTGATTTCCGAAATCAGAGGAGAAGAGGTAAGTTTGTATCAACTTTTGTTATGCTTTTCACGAATAGAAGCTGTGTTTTTTTTCTTTCTAACTTTTGTTAGTTCATGGGTTTTGTTAGTTCCTTGTTTTTTTTTGTTTTCAAAGATTTCAAGTTCACTCTGTTTACATTAAAGTCTTGTTTTTGTTTAGACCTTGTTGAAACCAGTTTTTTAAAGTTTTTTCGAAGTCGAGATTTGGTACAGGTTCTCTAATGGCGTTTATAGCTTACCCGTGTTGGTAAAGACGATAGCTGTAGTTTACTGTTGCATGTAGATTTATATGCTATCTCGCGCGATGTAGCTTTTAAAGTAATGTTCGCGATTTATGGACTACAGTACCGTACAACTCGCGTTATGTTGTTTTTTTCCTGAATTGAATTTAATAATGAAGCGATTTAGGTTTGCCCCTGGAGAAGCTAACGCGAGTCATATAATAGGTTGACGCTTCGCGCTGCAAATCTTCATTTTTTCCACGCGAGTCATATAGAAGGCAAGTACAATCTCTATCGCGTAAGTTAATAACGTATTATATTATTCCTTGTTATCTAACGCGATTCCCTTCTCGTTGTCTAGCGCGAGACAGTAGACACGACAACGCGAGTTACCCTATCAGTAAACATCCCAAGTCACGCTTGGCCTGACGCGATTTAGGGCAGCACCCTCACCTAGCCTAATTACGTTTATCATTTGCAGCCTCCTAGATGTCTAAGCAAAGAGTTTATATTTTTAAATATTTGAAGCAGACCTCAATCGTTCCTTTTAGCGCGTTTGAAAACTTTGAATCTCTCGAGAAATATATTGAAGGTAGATGGGATGATCTGGTTAAGGGTTGCTATACTATTTCCTATTCTTGTGGTGGTGAAAATTATTGTTTGTTTACTAACGAGACTGATTTCATTGGTTTAACTGTTTATCTCGATGTGGAGCGTCTGAAAAGCGTTAGCTTCTTCATAGAACAACAATTAGTTGAAACAGATGCGCATGACATTGGTAAACAGCCTACCGTAAGCTTTGTAGAACCCTGTGATGATCATTTACTAAGCGGGGAGAGTAGTAATGGTTTAATCGGTTCCCAGCATAAAAAAAGACATCTTGCCACTACGGGGTGGGTTGATGCTATCACAGGAGTTGGTCAGACATTCGTTGATGGTGCCTCCGGTTTAAGGTTATCTTTATGCCGCTATGCTTTAGAGCTAGGTTTTGCTTTCAAGTATATGCATAATACATCCACTAAGATCACTGCTTACTGTGTCAACAAAACGTCAGGTTGCAAATGGCGACTGTATACATCAATAGATTCTAGCACTGGTTTCATGATGATCAAGCGCTTTGCAAACACCCATTCATGTAGCCTGGTATTTTCCAAGAAAAAAAGTAGGCATTTGACGTCCGATTTAATTGCGGATGAAATACATGAATCAATTAGGACAAGTCATTCTTTAACAGCAAAAACTATTCAGTCTTCTGTCAAACAAGACTATTGTTTAGATATTTCTTACCGTTTATCGTGGAATGCGTTAGAGAAGGCGAGAAGGGAAGTTTTTGGAGACAGTAATACTTCATTTGGGTTGCTGAATGCATATTTTAGAAGATTAAAAAGTAGAGATATTACTACCGATTGTCATTTGGAGGTTGGTTTTGGAAATGTCTTCATGAGGTGTTTTGTGTTTTTCGGATCATGCATTCAAGGCTTTCACTCATGTCGACCATTGCTGTACGTGGACGGTACCCATTTAAATGGCAAGCATGGTGGTGTCTTGCTGTCTGCAGCGGCCAAGGACGGCAATAGCGGTGTGTTTTGTATTTTCTTCTATATGTACATCTATAGTATTCAGATATAATATGTAGCGCGTTACGCTATATTTTAAAAAGAAATCACGCGAGATAGTGTTTAGATAGCACACTAGTTAGTCTATCATATGTAGCGCGAGATAGTGTTTATATACAACGCTAGATACGTTATTAAGTCTTCGTAACATCCCGCGCGATGTGTTGTTGTTTTACGCTAGATAGTATTTAACTGTAGCACGAGATAGTTATTGGATATGACGCTAGATACGATTGCTATTATACGCAACCTCACGCGAAATAGTGTTTAAACACCGCGCGAGATAGTAGTTGCATCAAAGCAATCGCTCCTTAGTCAATACATATATCTATATATTATAGACTCACCAAACCTATTTTCATATTGTAGGCGTTTTCCAGTTGCTTTTGGTATTTTCGGTGGTGAAGATTCCGATAACTGGATGTGGTTCGTGGAATGTCTTAAACCTCATTTGTTAAACCGTCAAATCACTTTTATTTCCGACAGACATTCTGGTATTATTAATGTTGTTTCCGTTGTTTACCCAAGCTGCTTTCATGCTTACTGTATATATCCTTTGGTTAAAAATTTGAAGTCAGCTCTTGAAAACACCAACCGCGATTATAAGAAGAAAATGTTGAAGCGATTCAAAATTTGTGCTTAGGCTCCAACTGTTGAACTTTTTAATGAGAGACTTTCCAAGTTTTTAAGTAGAGCTAGTAAAAATGTTAAGGCTTTCATCGAGAATTTGCCTCCCGATAAGTACGCCCAGCCATTCGTCACTGGAAAACGTTACGGAGCGATGGCATCATTTGCTGCCGAATCCTTTAACAATAAGATTAAAAAGTTTTGCAATTTACCGATTGTTGAAATGATAGAAAATATTAGAGTTATGCTAATGACTCAGATTTCCAGACGTTATTCAGAAGGGCTAACCTGGAACAGTTTTTATGCCCCGAATATGAGAAGCAGTTAAATGAGAATGTTCAAACGGGTCGAACCTGGGTGGTATCTAAGTCTTCTGCAGGTTCATTCGAAGTTTATTCTAACCTAGTTATGGTTGTCAATATACTTGATTTTAAGTGTTCATGTAGTTCATGGCAGCAAAAGTGTTTTCCATGTGCTCACTCATTGGCTGCAATAACATCCGTGAACGAAGATCCTATGACGTTGGTAGAACCATTCTACAGGGTAAGTAATTATAGATCCACCTATTCGTTTAGCATACCTGCAATAACCGACTATGGTGAAAGTTCGTCATCTAACAAATCCGAAGGACCTGTTGTTCTACCTCCCAATGTAAAAAGGCGAGCTGGAAGGCCAAGGAAGAAGATGATTCCATCTAGAGGAGAAGTATCATCTACCCACTTGCACTGTGGCCGTTGCTTTAAATTTGGACACAACCGAAGGACCTGTGATATGACAGTATGAGCTTCCCGTCGAAAGCTTATTTTGTTTACATATGTTTTATTTAGTATGTATTAATTTGATTCCACTTGTTCTGTATCTTTGTCATTGTATCCGCCCAAACTTTTTCAGTTGATACCCTTTAATGGCATATAAGTTTTCTTTTGATATCTTCGATTACTTGAAGTTTTGTTGAATCACGCGGGACGAAAGTTTAGCGTTCCGCGAGACGCGTATAAGTCTCCCGCATCGCGTGATATGTTCGTGTATTTCCACACGAGATGCGGTGTTACTAGATTACAGCACGCGAGTTGTTATTGGATGTTAACGCTAATCATGTTGCCCTCTCTTTGGTAGCGCGATATATTGCTGCTATATAACGCTAGACGTGATAACTAGTTACAAAGAATGCTCTAACAACATGCACTACGCGAGAATTATCTATTATTTAACACGAGATGTGAATGTGGTATTCGTTTAGACTCTTTCAGTTGATATCATTTAATGTCATAGAAGCTTTCATCAAAGATGGTACACTAGCTGAAGTTTACGTATACAACGCGTGATGTCCGAATCATGTTACGCTACTCATCACTGGATTACGTCGCGCGAGATGCTAACGTTTTATGACACAACTCATCATCACGCTACAATTAAGTGAACTACGCTAGTCCTAGCCACGATACAACGCGAGACGTGCCTTTTCTATGACGCTAGGCACGATTCAGTTGTTTCAGCCACCATCTATGTTCGTCTTATATCTAACGTGATTCACTGCGGACAGACACTGCGTGCCAAGTCACTTTAATAAACTTTAATGTGTTTACGTGTTACTTAGTTTTACACTCCCCCCGCGTGAATCATGTCGGATTTCAAACGCGTGACAATTATATTTACTATCCATCTATACTGTATTATGTTTTTCAATTGGAGGGTGTCAAAAACGCCATCAAACTATCGAAACAGAGATTGAGATCGATTGATAATTTAAACATTGCAAAAGTAAAGAAAAAAGACAACTGAAATACATTTGGATCACAGAGGGCCTACCAGCGCCCATATACTAAACCCGAATCAAAATACAGCAAAATGCAAAAGGGTTTACAATTTAAAGCACCCAAAACCAACAGCAGTTTCAAACACCACAACCATATTCTAATAATCTGAAGAGTTACCCTCCTCAGACGTGTCCTCCTCATCGTCCAAGTACTCCTCATCGTCCAAGTCCTCGTCTGTCTCTTCATCCTCCTCCTCTTCATCCTCCTCCTCTTCATCCTCATCTTCGGTTTTCTCCGCCCAGTAATAATCATCGGATGAGTCCTTCGATGACTTCCTAGGAGTTATCTTCCTCCTGCCTATCTTCGTATTCTTATTCTTCACTATCCTTCGTCGTTTTGGATACTACTCCATGTCGGAATCTTCTTCCGGCCACGACAGGGAGTACTCAGAGTACTCAGAGTCGTACTGAGTCGTCAGTGAAAGGGATGGAGTGAAAGGATTCGACTCGGCGTCGGAAGAGTACTCTGTCGTAGTCTCCCGCTTGTAGTTGATGTCTGAGCGCCGAGAACTAACGTCGGAAAACGAACCTTCTGACCTGTGATTGCTGTAGGAGTCTGAACTGCTCATCGTCGACTTTTGCTTTGTTATGGAAGAGAAACAGTTTTTTGAATTGGAATAGTCTGATGGATAATCATGCAAGCAAACGCGAGACGCCTATTTAAATAATTTCTAAAACAACGCGTACCCTAGTGAGCATTTAATGTACATGCAATGAGTGCTTTATCTATCCTAGTCACATCCTTCATTAATAAACCCAATGCAATTAGTGAAAAGACATCCCATTGTCTTTTCACTAGCCATTAAGTATGACGCGATTTAAATTTGAATCACGACAACCAAAGCGTACTCTCTCCTCTTATTGATTAATGCTGATTATTAACTTTTTAAATTTTAATATTTTTAAATTTACGATTAACCAAATAGTATATAGTGACGTGCATTATAAACACTTGAATATTTGGACTTTCCAAGATTAATAATTTTAGTTCTTCGAAATTTTAAATTATATTAGATATTCATAAAACTGTCTATCACCATACAATAGCACACGACATGGTTAGTTAATTCGACATATACATCGCCAGCCAGACGTTAACCCACGCGAGATGGTTAAATAGGGCGGGAGACGTTAAGTATAGAATACACTAGATAGAGGATAATTCACATGACATACTACGCGAGATTACTATATTATACGACGCTAGACGTTCATGTCCTACGACGCTAGATGTGACACTAGATAACGTAGCGCGACATGCTTGAATAATACCACACGTATCGCACGCTAATATGTTAATATAACGCTAGACATGAAACCTTGTTGCAAAGCATACTCTAATACCGTCTACTACGCTACACTAAGCTATTTTACGAGGCTAGATGTAATTATGGTATTCGCCAAAACTCTTTTAGTTAATACCCTTTGAATGTATACAAGATTTCATCTTAGATGGTACCGCAGTTGGAGTTTGAATGTATACTGCGAGTTATGTGTAAGATATGACGCTAGACATTGTTAAACAGTCGGACACCACGCTAAACATGGTTATTTTCAGACGCGAGATACGAACGTTTTATTGGCCAAAACTCTATCGGTTGATACCCTTTACTGTCATACAAGCTTTCATCTTCTAAGGGGGAATTTTTCAAGTAGGTCTAATTTTGACCATACGCTAGCTGTGCATGGCTTCTCATGCTAGATGAGTATGTCTTATAATGCTAGATGTGAATGTCTTATAACGCTAGATGTGAAGCTAGAGTAAATAACATACAACGCGAGCTATTTGTTTCGTTTGACGCTAGGGGGGTGATTTTAACAATGTTAAACAAACGGACACCTCAGTAGACATGGTTGTTAGCATATGCGAGATGCAAACCTTCTATTGACCAAAACTATATCAATTCATACCCTTTAATGTCATACAAGCTTTCATCTTTTAAGGGAGACTGGTCCAAGTAGGGCTAATGTTAACCAGACGCTAGCTGTGCATGGCTTTCTGACGCTAGCATAGTACGTTATATAACGCTAGATGTGCATGTCTTATGACGCTAGATGTGAAGCTAGGGTACATAAAATACAACAGGAGATATTAGTTCAGATCAAATGACGGTTGATGTCCATGTCTTATGACGCGAAATACGCATACAATTTTACGCGAGACTGATTAACTTACATCACGCTAGAATATCCCCTTCTATTAAGCTACCTTTGGGCGTATTAAGACGGTAGTTGTAACCGTAATATGACGATAGATTAGCCCTTACTATGACGCTTGATTGATGCTTAACATCAATGTAATCATGATTCGTAACCATTTGTTGAAAATTACACTAACAAAAAAAATCATGCATTCAAAACATTACCAAATATAGTCCTTCACATCCAATTTAAAGACTACTTTGTTCTTGAAATAAAGTTACAATTTAAACCAAAAAAAAAAAGCCTTAATGAAAAACCGACTGTTTTCATCTAACCGGTGAACAATTAACAATTGCATCTTCTCTCTGTGCGATAGATTCCTTTAGGCACATAATCATATCTCTTGATATCCAATCATTATCTTCCCACTGCCATAAGTTTGTTGCCTCTAAGCACAAATTTAAACAAAGATCAGAAACACGTAGCAAGGGTTCTGATTTCAGTTCGTTGTACCTCGCAGCGACACTTTCTCGTGTGCAAACGTGGGAGCCGGAAAATCCAAGCCTCCCATAGTCAAAGTACATCCTGAATAACACTTGATCGAAAAAAGCGTCTGCCTCTTCATCCGAGCTTGTTCTCTTCACGTACTTCACGGCTTGAAGCAAGTGTTGGTCTTCATCGACGCACCAACTCATACTTATCTCTTATTTGGAGTGTTTTAATTGTTTAAGTGTATACTATATGTAGTTTTGTGGAGGTATATATAAGGGCGAAATAATAGGTTGGTAAGTAGGCGGGTCATATTTTCTAGGTTAGTGCTTGGCGGGAAAATAAAAATGACAAAATCACTTTTGGAAGGAGTTTAATGTACAGTCCATCACGCGTATTAACTATTAGGGTTGCATTCCTAAATCGTGCCAGCTCACATTCATCGTTGCTTTGATAAGGAGTAACCCGCGTGTTAGTCATAGTCAGACAAACACTCATATCATGGGTCGCGCGGGGATGAAGCTGCATAAAAACTATTGCGCGAGTCGTGCACAAGACATAGTGATACTTTCTTGACTAACCTTGCGCGAGTTACACCCAACACACAGTCATAGGTTGCTCAGTAATGCCTCTGTCAACATCTTTAAAATCTTAGTTACGTTACAAGTATATCGCGCGTTACATACAACATACAACGCGTCTGAAATTAAAACAACGCGTGCTATACATAACATTCGACGCGAGTTACAAATACATGACATGCTACTTATGTGAAACCTCAAACGTGAGTCACGTTTCTTTTACCGTCCTACAAAACATAATGATTTGGCGCGAGTCACGTCGAAAATACAGTGCTACACATCGGAGGCCCTTAAATTAGTGTTCTTGTCATTCAGGAAGTGGTTGAAGATTTCTGCGCGTGCTCTAGCTGGCATACACTTGCTATATTTCTTTCCTACAAACCTGTGCTGGATAATGTCTTTCACATACTAACAGACGAACACTCCACAGTCAAGCGAATCTTTATCTTGCCGTGGAATTTCTATAGCTGCTTTAACTTTGTATCCATTCTTCACACGTGGTACGTATCTCTTCTTCATACAATAGTTCAGCTTGTCAAATAAGAAAAATGTTAGTTTCAATTTTTGAAGTTGAATGTGTACTCCTAATGCTGCGAATCACTTTACATTAGGACGCGAGTTGCATCCTTTTACACATGATTCGCACACAAACTGACACGAGGTGTATAAGGAGCCTGCAAACAATGAACATACATCGTCACACAATAATGTTTCATACTACTTACCAAAGCATCGCTCGTTTTCCTAGTGTCGTCTGGAGTGAATTTGCTAAGAGGGGCCAGGGAATTGTAGTTTTTGGCCGAACTATTCTCCAAGTCTATTACCAACAACGTCCAGTGGTTAGTACCTTTTTCATTTATGGTGCATACCGGAATGAATGCGATAAACGTGTCTTTCACATTCTCAAAAACTACGTCAATAACATTTGTAACATCTGCTTTTTTAGCTAGTAATGTCTGTAATAGAACCAGTGTACACCATAACAATTTCAAACTTCTCATCACTTCAAATGTGTATTTATTAATTAGATACTAACCGTTGCCACTCCTGAAATCTGAATAGCATTTTGTTTACAGTTGTACTCGTCATCGAGCCCTTTAAAAGGTACGGTCCAGTTTGAATCTTGAAGCAGCTTATATATCCAGGCATCGATGATCTACAACACGTAAAAAACATAGCTATATCTATAGTAGTTGTTAATTATTTGTGTTCTATCAAGTTTCTAAGCTTTACCTTGAAATCTAGCTCCCTTTCGTATGCTACGGCCATTACCTCTGTCACGCTAACACTTAGCCGGTATGTAAATTCTTGTTCTGGCAAATACCATACTTCAGAGTCTAGTTGATCTTCGTTTTGTTGTATTCAAACGACCTTGCGGTATTGACTAACGTCTATTAACTTCGTAGTTGCTGTTTATTTTTCCCAAGTTTGTTCAATATTTCCCGCATGTTGCGTCTGTGTAAGTAAATCCCAATTTGGATTTATATTATCTACTAATTGTAAAACAACATAAATCTGGTTAAATAACCATCCCCAAGTTACAACTCAGTATATGACTTTTATCATAGTTTAGAACTTACCATTGTAGGTGCATCTCATAATAGACTTTTCAACGCACTAATGTCACCCGATTTTCCTCCACTCGAGTGTATAGCCGCCGCCTTATCAATTTCGTCAAAAAATGATTGTGTACATAATACAAATGCATCATCGAGGTTTGGAAGATCAAAAAAATATGCTTCCACTTCCACTGCTGGTTGTAGTTGTTCTCTTATTTCAGGCTGTGTTAGTACTTCCACCTTCGCTTTGCGTTGCACTTCCAACTTGGTATGCAAATCATTTGTTGATTTTATAGCAGTTCTCGATTCCACTCCGGTTTCAATTTTGGGTTTTTGAGTAACAGCTGGTGTGCAAGGGACTTTTCCTTTCTGTAACCTTCTCTTTCTCACATAACATACCTGGAAAAATGTAATCAACGGTGCGTGTTACATTATAAAGGGACGCGAGTCGTGTTTCATAAGGCATAACACGCGAGTTACGCATAACATGATGCTGCATATCGCGCGGTACGAAATAGACACATGAATGGGTGGGCTTTCATGATGTGTGAGTTACGCATCCATGGGAACATGTATGTAGCATAACCTCACGTGATTCAGGCGCAAAGAAATACAATATTCGCGATTCGCACCACGCGCGCCACATAAGACGCTAGAGACATTCCTGTGAACTCATACAATTTTGCTACAAGCGAGCGAGTTAGATCTAACATTTTTCTCTTGCGCGATTTGAAAGGCCATAGGGTTCCTGTATAGAGTAAATATTACTTTGACAGCTTCGTTTGAGCCCGTTTTTTGATCTTACAACATTCTCCTTGCTTACTAATCACATAATAACTATAACATAATATTTGCAGAACTTGAAAATTTAAAAACATTCCCTATTGTATTAAACAACAGTTAAAAGCCACTATTTAAATACGAAGTTTGAAAAACAACAGCGTGGCCAAATTAAAAACAAATGTACTTTAACATAGCTATAAGAAGTTGAATCTTAATAATTTAAGATCCACTTACATCTTCATGTCCTTGCTCCATGGCCTTCGGTACACTAAGGGGAGTTTCATGTGGCCCAGTTCTATTCATTTCCGTCCCACTTGTTTGCTCACCAACATTTGGAATTGCCAAATCTCCCTCTGTACCTTTTGAATCAACATCACCACAAATTGTATCAACTGCAGCCTCTGCGCGATTATGTTCTCCCGCAGTCTCATATGTAGTCCCTTTTCCTACAACATCTGCCTGTAACTCTTGTGCCATTTCAGCTACAACCTCAAGAGATTATGCATCTATTGGTATTGGTTTAGGTGCTGCTGCCATAATAGCATGTTGCATTGCTTGGTCTTGAAACTCTTTAGCAGTTTCAGAGGTTACATTAATTGCTTATGCTTTGATGGGTTTTGGCTCATGCTGCTCAGCTTGGTCTTCAAACTCTTGTGCAGTTTCAGCCACAACAACATTCGGTTCTTCTTTTATGGGTACAATACCAATTTCCCCCTCAGTATCCACTCCTACTGCACACACACCGATCTCTGCCTCAACCGTGGATGGGACTGCACCCACACCGATCTCTGCCTTAACCGTGGACGGGACAAGCCTGCATTTGTCAACTCCCAAAACATACAAAGTTTTTTCATTTACCTGCCACTCCCATGATGTCTCAGTAACATCATTCGGTTATTCAGGAGCTCCAGATGCATTATTCTCCTCATTCGTTTTACCTCCATCTTCTACCCCCTCGTGTGTGTCTTCTTCATTGTCATCAGGTGTAGAACCTTCTACAAGAACCCTCTACAACTACTTCTTCTTTATCAAGTTTTTTTCTGTCCTTCTTCTAAATTTTTGAACCCAAGTTTTCTTGAGACATAAACAATGGTTTTAGGAACCTCATCTACTGTTACCGATACATCGACTTCTTTCACTGGTGACTCCTCTTCTACCGAACAGAAAGGTAGCACACAAACCTTCTCTAGTTCTTTATTAACCCCAGCTTCTTCATCTTCTTCGTCACCTTTAACAGCTTGTTCTTGAAGCTTCGAAGTCAACAAAACAGCCTCCCTTTGGAGTTCTTCAATCTGTGGTGAAATTCAACAAGTATTAGGCAAATTAATGAAAATGCAATATTAAAATTTAAAACCTATTGAACGATTTACTTGTCTATTCTTTCGGCCAAGAGAAATCTTTAGCCTTTTGTTTTCTACGGAGTATCTGTATTTAACACTGGTTCTCTTCTTAACACACTCCATTTTTTTAAATAAAATATTACAAGCGCTTGCCTTGTAAACTTTCATCCTCTTCGTCCGAGTACTTGAGCTGCCCTCTTTCTCGGGTGTTTATTTTTCCTGATCCATCCACCCCTGCAACTGCTGCCCATAATCCTCATCCCCTCCTTGGTAATCAACTGTACCAGATCCCTGTCAAATCTCAATCTTATTTATTTCCCCTCTACTACAATACTTGGCCCGCTCCCCTCTTCTACGGATCACCGTTTTTTTTCCTTTTTCCTATTAACTTGCTAACAGACCCTGCCCCAGCCTCCCCCGACCCGAATGCCAATTCTTCAGCTTCCGTCAGCTCGACCTCTCCATCCAACACCTGCAAAGCAACATTAACATTTAAACCAATAGCGCACACGCACGTATAAGACGCGTATTACTCGACGGAAGTATCAGTAAGACGCGAGTCATATGTTGATTTAGTACTCATGTCGCGTGAGTTATAACGTCATCCGCTCCAGATGCGAGTGACCTTGTACCTGCAATGCGACTGGACCCCCCCCCCCCCCCCCCGCAACAACATCTAACGCGATACAGGCAGTGCAGACTTTGTTGTACGCGATTCGCTTACCTATTCACGATTGAGCCTAACTGCATCTCGCGCGCTTTACAGCTTACTAATAAACATACCTCGCGATAGATTAGTGCTACTTCGCGTGAATAGTATCAAAAGCTTCGCAACGTCGGTTACGGATTCCTCACTACCATCCTTTGCAGCTATTTCTATTGCTTCCTGTGTCAAAACAGACATTAGTTATTTAATTTTATATGCCAAAACATCCCTAAATCTAATAATATGTTATTTGTACCTTTATCATCGCATTTGAAACAGCCTTTTGGTTTGACGATCCATTTTTCCTAGCCCTTGGACGCAAGAAATATTTCTGCATCAGTGGAGACTCGTTCTCCGCACCATCTGCAAATCTTCCAGTGAAAGCCCCTGCTCTGTTCATCGGCATTTCTTTCGTTCCGTGTTTAAGACCGAAGATTGCTTTAACATCCTTAGTTGTCAGCTTGACCCGCTTCGAACCTATTCTAAAATACCCATTCTTTACAGAATATCTCTTTATAATCTCCTCTATAACTTTGTTAAACCTCTTCTTTGGCAGGTCTTTGTTCCTTGTCGTGAAGGAAGTTTTAAGCAAAATATAGAATGGTGTGTTCTTTGTAGCCTCAATATGCTCCTCGATCACTATGTCTTTCTGCAGCAAATTTAATATGCTTACCAGACTAGACCTGTAAAAAGTACATTTGCCCATAGCAGAACCTGTTTAAACAAAACAACACACACGTAAGATTTTAGCAATGCTTAGCTCCTTGCAGAACTATATCCTACTACAACTCTTTATAAAGCAAACTTCAATCAGGCATTGGACACAATGTGTGTTACCCCTTCAATGTCGCGCGATTTAAAAAACAACGACAAGTGTACTGACCACTTACATTAAGTCTCGCCACACATTGAATACACACGCGCATATTACTCTCATCCTGAAATGCCTACTTCTCATTATCTTACTCCCTCTCGCGAGACAGGACATAGTCTCAAGCGAGATGGAAAGTTCGAAATGATTTCCCAACATAGCGTGACAAGTATGCGAGACCCGATTGGATGAAACCCACTACTTCAACCAACATAAATACTAACCAGGCTGACGCGAGATCAGTTTTATGATGACAACGTAATACGCGCCTTTTAACGGGGCACACCGTACTAACACATAATACGCGTATCTCAGTCAACCATTTCCATCATGCTACATATGAAAAGCATCTACTGCCCTAACAATGGATTCACAGAACAAACGCGATACACCACCACGAACTACTCTACCCCAACTCAAAGCTACCAAAATTAAACCAAACCGCTGCAAACCACCTCAAACCACCTAAGGCCTCACGCGAGACATATTAAAAACAGCTAACAACAACCCACATACTAACCCTAGACCAATCACTAACGCGAGACGTTGATCCAGATATGGGCAAAACTACTTCAACTGCACACAGTTCACTGCCTCGCGCGAGACAGTAACCGGCTTACAGTTAACCACCTTTGATTCCATGTTCAATCTTCCCAAATAACTTACCTTGCACTCACCGGCCGGGAAATCTAACCCAACTATTGAACCAATAAGCCACTTTACCAACAAAAACGGTTCTTATCGATATCATGAAACATGCAATCTACTATACACGATTAATAAAAAATGTTTGGCCTAACATTCACTGTAGTTTCCACCGTTCAAACTTCACCTGCACTGGTGGTTTTTTGCTTCAGACGAGGAAAAAACAAAAAACAGTCTACAAAGCGTATACGAAGCACGTCGATCGTTTCGAACCACACTTCTTCTACCCTCGTCGGAGTTTCTATTCTCGCGCTCGCCGGAGGTTGTTCGCAAAAAATGAGACGGTGGACAGACTTCTTTTGGGTTCTACTTCTTCTCTGACTTTCTCCTACAGTCGTTTCGGTACCTAAAAGTTTTTGGGATTTGGGGGGAAAGTAAAAATTAGAAAATTGTAACCGACTTTCTCTTTCTTCTAGTATTAGGGCTAATTTGGTAAAAATATTGTCCTCTTACTACTAGAGTAAGGGTCTCATATTTGGGTACTTATTTGGGATTAGATACTTGAAAAGGTATTTATGGGTACTTTTCCCTTTAGATTAATGATAATTTTTCGAATTTATGAGTACGTAAAAAACTATTTATATTTGTAGCATAAATATTTTCACCAATATTGTTTGTAAACGCATACCTTTTTTAAAAATTAGATGTTCTTAATTTTCAAAATGTAATAAATTGTATATCATAGTTATTTTCTTTTTTAAAAACAAATATATTAGACGAACAAAATAAAATCTATAATTATATTTTGAAGATTTTTTTTCGCAACTAAATTACACGCAATTCTACAATTTGAATAAAAGTTTTTTAACAACCAAATTACATGTAATTCTACAATTGGAACATAATTGTTTTTTTCAAACTTATTTTGCAACCAAATTGCATGTATTTGTATGTATCTCTAACAAAGTTTTTCTACATAAAAATGTATATATTTTTGCATTTCACATCCAATTAACATTTATTTTCACAAAATAAGTTGTAATTTATTTTCACAAAATAAGTTGTAATTTTTTTTCACAAAATAAGTTGTAGTTTTTTTCACACAATTAAACTTATTTAGTAATCAAATTCTTATTTATGCACGCAAATCGAACACAATTGCTTTTCTAGACTTATTTCGCAACCAAATTGCATGTATTTCCACAACTAAAAAAATAAAATAAAATAATATATATATATATATATATATATATATATATATATATATATATATATTTCATTGATGTAGTTTTATTCTTTTTTAAAAAATAAAATCAATGGATTTTTCGAATATTTTTTTGGAGTTATGATTTGAAAGATATGATATTTGTTTTAGAAAAATATAAAAAATAAGAGCAAGAAAAACGGGTAGAGATATTTTGGACTATCATGTTCTTACATATAGATACTAATTTATCATCGGGTGTTATGTTTATGTATATTTTTGAAACCTTAGATAGTTATTGGTAAATAAATTTGATATAGGTAGTTTTTGTGCATTGCCTTAAACATTATTCACTAGTAATTTTGAATTATTTTAAGATTATATATTATTTTTAATTTAAATATTATAAATGATGGGTTTATTTTTAATGTATATTTTACTTTATATTTGTTAATTATATATTATTAATATATTTTGTAATGCTAAATACCTAAAACTCATAAAGAAGGAAGGAACAATCAAAATTTATTTAACAATAAACAATTTTGGATTTACAAGATACGTTGACGCGAAAACTACTCGCAACAATACTCAACCTAATATGTTTCTCTCATCTTGAATTTTCTCTGCGTAAACTGAACAATATAAGGAGAAACCATTAGAGAAGATAAATACTTTGATGATGGTCCAACGTCAGGACCATTTAATAATCTTGGCCTTTAATTTATGCATTAGCCATTATCAAGCTACTATATCTGCAAATCTCCACCTTAGCTTGAATTAATTGCTCATCCAAATATTTTCCTCAGAGTTAGGACACATCTTCATATCCTCCAAACCAATCAGACCAAGACACAACTTAAATTTGTGAATTGGTACAAGTTTTGTAAATGTATTAGCTGGATTTCTTCTATATTGATCTTTAGTATCTTCACACCTCCTTTATCAACCACACCCCTAATAAAATGATACTTGATATCTATATGCTTGGACCTTTCATGATATGCTTGATGTTTAGCTAAGTGGATTGCACTCTAGCTATCACAAAAAATCTTCTAAGTACCTTGATTTCTACCAAACTGATTTGCAATGCCTCTTAACCAGATTGCTTCTTTTACAACTTCTCTCATTGCAATAAATTCAGCTTATATGGTAGAAAGAGCTATTACAGGCTGATGAATTGATCTCCAACTTACTACAATCCCAAAGAAAGTAAAGTTATAATCCAAAAGTATTTTCTTTGTATCTATATTGGTTGCAAAGTCGTAATCCACAAAACCAATAATAAAATCCTCCATAGTATCTTGTCTTCTATAATTAGATTCAGAGCACCATTTATGTATCTTAACAACCATTTAACAACATCCCAATGAGCTTATCGTGGATTATCCATAAATCTACTAACAACACTCATTACTTTAGTAAGATCAGGTTTACAATAGATCATAGCATACAATAAACTCCATATAATATTGGAATAAGGTACCTTTTCCATATGATCAAGCTCATTTTTGGGTAGAAGGGAATTGTTTCACAGAAAACGTGAACTGACCATTGATAGGAGTCTCAACAATTCTAGACACTTGCATCTGGTAACTTTCCGATACATTTGACAAATATGTTTTGTGTGACAAAATGACTTCTCCATCATGGTTATATATTATACCCATACCAAGAATACGCATTGCATGATGTAAATCCGTCATTTCAAACTCTTCTCCTAGAAGTTTCTTAACATAATTTATACCACTCATTCTCTTACTTGCTATCAACATATCATCAACGTAAAGAAGTGAGTAAGTAAAAGTACCTACTTGATCATCATTAATTTAGAAACAAGTATCATAGTTGTACCTTGAGAAACCAATTTTTTTTATGAACTTATCGAATCGACGATACCATTGAGGTGGACTTTGTTTGAGCCCGTAAAGAGATCTCCTTAAAAAACAAGTCTTATTTTCACCGTTTTCAACATCAAAACCTTCATGGATCTTCATAAATATTTCTTCAACAAGTTTCTCATGCAGAAAGGCAGTGGTAACATTCATCTAGTGTAAAGAGAGACCAAACTGAGCTACTAAAGCTAGTAGTATACGAATGGAGTTGTGTTTGACTACTGGCGAACAAATTTCATTGTAATTAACTCATTCGTCTTGGGTGAAACTACGAGCAAAAAATATCGCTTTAAAATTTAATAGATTCTGATTTTCAGAGTTTACCTTTGCTTTTGAAGATCCACTTGCAGCTCAAAAGTTTTTATTTTTCATGTTTATCAACAACTTCCCACGTGTTAGTTTTTGTCAGAGATAACAACTCATCCTGGATTGCTATGATCCATTTATCACGTTCCTTGCAATTTATTGCAAGAGAATAACTTTCAGGTTCATAGCAATTGGTTTCCTCTATTATGGTTAGAACAAAATAAACCATATCACCATGTTTTTATGAGTTCTCTCTATTTTTTTAAACTCTATCTCAGGTTAGCTCATAATCTTAGGATTAATTAACTATATTTTGCCTCTCTTATTTCTCCTTGGTTGAGCTTGTACTTGTGGCTCATTATAATAAGTGTTGTCATACTTTTGTGTAGTTTTTTGAACAAGTTCATTTTTAGCTTGGTAGTTATCTACAAGTGGATCCACCTCAAAATAAGTTGTATGCTTAGTTTATTTTTTATGACATATTATGGATTATCCTTTCTTAGAGGCATGGTGTTTTCTTGAAATATAATATCTCTACTTATTAGACACTTCTTATTCATTTTCTCAGAACATAAGAGTTTATAGACCTTCACACCTTGTGGGTATCCATGTTGAATACAACTTGAAGCCCTTGATTCTATTTTGTCTTGGTTTATGCGTGCATAATACAAACACCCAAAAGGCTTAGGATGTAAGTAGCTTGGATTATTTCCTCTTCACATTGATTCATGTGACTTGAAATTCAAAGCTGATGATGGACATAGATTTATTAGATAGGATGCTGTATTTTCTGCCTCACCTCAGAAGTTCTTGGTTAGCTCTGAATGAATTAACATGCATCTCACCTTTTCTAGAATTGTTCTATCCATGCGCTCAATAACTCTATTTTGTTGAGGATTTACAGGAAATATCATGTGTCTTACTATACCCTTCAACTTGCAGATCTTAGAAAAATTATTGGATAAGAATTCTAAGCCATTGTCTGTTCTTAGAAGCTTTAGTTTTAGCCCTGTTTGATAATCTACTTCATTTAGACACTCATTGACTTTTGAGAAAGTTTAATCTTTAAATTTCAGTACATAAATCCATAGATTCCTTGTATAATCATTTATAATATACAAAAAATAAATTCCTTCATTTCTGGTATGAGCTCTTGCTAAATACCTAAAACTCTCTCTCTCTCTCTCTCTCTCTCTCTCTCTCTCTCTCTCTCTCTCTCTCTCTCTCTCTCTCTCTCTCTCTCTCTCTCTCTCTCTCTCTCTCTCTCTCTCTCTCTCTCTCTCTCTCTCTCTCTCTCTCTCTCTCTCTCTATCTCTCTCTCCAACATGGCCAATGCGTCTATGCCACAACTCAATCTTAAAAGTCTCATATACATGAGAAGTTTCACCTACAACTATCTCCCTTCCAGAAAATAAAGTTCTATTCTTTTGTTTCCTTTCATGACCACAGTTGTTACTTTAATAACTCTAAGAACTCCATTAATAGAAGATATACTCATAACCTTTAGTATCTATCATAGCAAAAGAAATAAGATTTATCATAAGTTTATGAACATATTTAACATCTTTCAATTTACGTACTATGTCAGCATGTATCTTAATTTTAACTAGATTTATTTTCCTTTAATCATAAAAGACTCATCATTCTAAGAAGTACAGATCCATAATTTCTTAATTCAAATGTAAAAAACCATTCACGAGTCAAAGTCATGTGAAAATAAAATCTGAAATCCAACACCCATTCAGATGAAATTGAACTCAGATACAGTAAGTACCTCAGTATCATCATAGTAGTTTGAACTACTTGGACTAGACATAAGTTGGTTTGCTTGAGCTGGATCTTTCCCTTTTACTTTCTCCAGTAAGAAATAATTCTTCTTCAGGTTCCCCGACTTATTACAATAGAAGCATTTCATAGTTTCTTCCTTATCTGAGTTATCATCGTTCTTAGGTTGAGATTTCTTTTGGTTTGGTTTTGACTTCTTATTGAACCGTTTCTTCTTGTAGTTATTACTCGCGTATAAACCTTCTGAAATGTTCTCAAACTTCATGTTTCCACTTTTCTATAGTTGAACCATTTTAATGGCTTGAACCACATTGTTGACTGATATAGTTTCCTTGTCACCAAAGAGAAAATCATCTTTCACATTTTCATAAGATTTGGGCATAGCAGTATGTAGTAGGAACGCTTGATCCTCATCAGATGTCTTAATCTCCATATTTTTAAGATCATCAACTGTCTTGTGAAATTCTTCAACTTGTTCCATATGAGGCCTTTCTTTAAGCACTTTAAAGGCATATACGTTATGTTTTAGAAAGAACATATTTGCCAAAGTCTTGACATGGTACAGTGCTTCATGCTTTTTCCATAGTCCATTCACAATTGTTTCTTTATGGACTTCTCTGAGTACTTTATTACCAAGGCTCATAATAATAGTATTAAAACGTATTTCTAGCAATGAAATTTTATCAGATGCGGACATTGTTGTCGGAAGCTTGTCTTCTCGTTATAAAGACACCATTATACATTGCTGCGTCATGAACGCTTTCATCTAAATCTTCCATAGCGAGAATTCGCCGGAACCTGTAAATTTCTCCACGTCAAATCTCGTCGACAACATGGTCCACTTCCCACATACGGCTCCAATTGTATTACAATTGAGCTAAAAATGATAAAGAAAGAAGGAAAAATCAAACTTTATTAACAAGAAACAATTTTAGATCTACAAGATACGTTGTCCGTGAAAACTACTCGCAACAACACTCAACCTAATATGTTTCTCTCTTCTTGAATTTTCTCTGCGTAAACTAAACAATATACAGAGAAATCATTATAAAAGATAACTATTTTGATGACGTGCCATCATCCAAACCATTTAAGCAGCGTATTCCTTGAACCTTAATTTATGTAGTAGAAATTATCAAGCTACTATCACTACATATATGATAAACCTTAATAAATAAACAAAAAATATTTTTAAAATTAAGTGATACTTTTTGTTTGTTTTTTATTTTTAATAATTAATAAATAATATATAATTTGATCATCTCGTTTAATTAATATTTTTTTCTACTTGATTTTTTTTACGTATAAAATAAACTATCTTTCAATTTGAGTTTTACTTTGGTATCAACAAAGTCAAACTGAAAGTTTTGGTATTCGTGATTTTGAACCAATGTTTCATGTGATCTAACCGACGATATTACCAAAATACAGAATCTCAAAAATATATTGACATTTTCTAAATAAATTACCATTGAAATCTTCTGTGTGATTTCTTCACAAATTATGTATACCAAGTAAAGATAAATATTTTGAGAATTTATCTCATTAGATCCTAGACCTTTATGATTTTTCTGCTTTTGAATCCTATGAGGTTCACAAGGTTCCGCCACAAATAAATGTGCTTCTTATAGAGTCATTTACTCAATTCTCACAACAATTTAAGTAAAATTATCATTAAATAACTTGTATTTAGAGAATTACACTTCTCAATATTCAAATAAATCATTAAACTCGAAATCTAATAATATATAAGATTTGTTATCTATTGCGTACCCAATAAATACAAATCTTATAAATTTTAGACCTAATTTTATCATTTTTAGATCGATGATTTTGTGAAATTCTAAGCACCCCACACTTTGTGATATCCAATATTTGGTTTCCTTCTGTTCGATAAATCATATTGAGAGACTTAAGTTATCTTATATAAAATATTATTAATAATATGAGATGCCGTTAAAATGACATCAACTCGTAAAATTATATAAAACCTAGAATTAATTAACATGACATTGGTAATCTTAATTAATGTTCAATTTTTGTATTCAACCAATCTATTTGTAGAGGTGTATAAGGGACAACATATTAGTGGATTATCTCGTACTAATGCAAAACATATAAAAAAATATAAGAAATGTTGTCCACCTCTATCACTACGTAAGATTTTAATCATAGTGTTTACTTTATTTTTAACTTGGCTTTGAATTTTTTAAACATGCTATAAGCCTCATCCTTATGTTTAAACAAATAGACATAAATAAATTTAAAATAGTATTATATAAAAGTGATAAACTATATTTTATCCCCCATGCGTCAAGATACCATTTAACTCACATATGCTAGTGTGTAACAAGTATGATTATTTAGTACATATTTATACGCTTTTATAAGTTTTTTTAATCATTATTTACTCCACACACGGTTCAAAATTTTCACACCAACATATATAACAATATATAAGTCTAATTTTTTTAATCGTGATATGACTTAAGCGTGCAAGTCTACCATACTACAACAAATAATGATCATACAAACAAGAGTAAATAAAATTTGTTGTTGTACTCATTAAATTTTAAGAGGTATATGATGTGACTATTTTGTTGGAGAAATATCATATTGCAACAAAAATACCTAATTTGGTCAGAATGAGTTTGCCAAATTTGAACAGTGTATGAGTTCTCGTTTTAATCAAATGATCACTAAACAAAATTGTGTTCAACTCCTAAACATAAAATATTTTAGTGATAATTATCAATTTTCACTTATAAATACAAATTGGATGTTTCCACGTCCTTCAACTTTTGAGTTGTTGGTGTTTTCCAATTTCACTTCATGAGCATCGTTACTTTCTTCAATTAATTTAAACAGAGTTTTCTCATGGAAAACGTTCACTGATGCACGAGTATCATACCACAAATGAGATGGTTTAATTTCATAATTTTCAACATCACTACATTTTTCTCTTCCATAGAGCTTACGCTCTCATTATTCATTTGAAGATTACAAATTTTGTATAAAATGAAATGGTCTATTACAACCATAACAAATAATATCACTCCTCTAGAAACTTTTGTTTATGGTTTTAAGTGTAAATTTTAGAAAAAAATTGTTTTTTTGTCCATGATGCTTTTGGAATTTCTACTCTTACAAAAATTCTTTTACTTCTTCGGACATCAACATAATTATGTTGTTAAATTTTTTATTTTAAGGGATAATATATTTTTATACTCAAGACTTATAATATTGATTTTTACATATAACATATTTAGTGGTATGTATATTTTTCATTAAGCATGCTCCATATCCGAATGTCAAAACTTCACATTTCTTCCACCTTATAGAGTTCGTCTGGTTGAACTCGGTCTAATCTGGTCAAATCTTGTTTTCTTTACTTCAACGGGTTTTTACTGCAATATCAGTTCCCACCATAGAACATAATGTTCTATTATTATTATAAATATAATATAAGAGAAACATAATTTACAATTATGTTGTCAAGATCTACGGGAAAGTCGTCGAGAAAATTATAAAAAAAAGATGAGATTTGGATATGTATTGTATATGTTTTTTAAAAATAATTATTTTTATCTCTCTATTATTTTTATCTTTGAAAAATTCTTTCAAGATATAACGAGCATTTAGAATTAGATACAAGCAACTGGAAATCGAAACTTATATTTGCAAAATTAGGTAAATGAGAAAAATATAACTTTTGACATTAAGAGAAGATCATTGGTTGTTTTTTTTCATCACTCATTATATAAACCTATTTATAGTTTTTACAAAATCCGACAAATATAAATGTGTCCAATAATATTAAACATTATAGCCTTTACATACAATATCAAACTAGGATAATTAATAAAACCAAAATTGATGTGTTACAAACTCATATAACAGTGACGATATATGTTGAAATGAATTCAAAACCCAATCAACACAAATTTACATAACCATACATTTTCAACCACATATTTGTACAAGTGATTATACAAAACATGATATTGTAAATCGTTAATGATGCATGTTATATTTGTTTCATACTCGAACCCGAGCATATGATAAGCTTGACATGTAATGTGCTTGAGTCTGAGTATTATAAAGGAGCCCATACCACAAATTCTGTGTTTACCGTAACCGAGCTTTAGTTTATAAAGGTCTTGAGAACGTGTTTCAGCAACAAAAAACATTAATCGCCACTCAACATGTGACATTATAAAATACATGTAATTTAGTGTTATGTTTATGTATGTAACATAGTCTATAAATAGAATTCCACACGAAGAGCTCGGGACGCTTGCATGATTGTGTATTTACATAATATTATTCATTCATATACATTGTAGTCTAAAGTTGTTTATTTTCTCCTTTTACATTCATTTCTTAGATATTATCTCTCTAACACAAACACTTTCATTTTTATACATGTACTAGCTTAAAATATTGGTAATCATTATCGGTAATCTAATCTGTTAGTTCGAACAAAATCCAACCATATTAGTGGCGCTGTTTGTGGAGACTGAAAGGTGCCCATGAGATTTTTTTCTTAAAATAACCATTCATAATTCTTTATGAACACGATCCGATAAAGAAAACGTGACGTTCACCATGCTAGGACCATCGACTCCTCGCAGCCGTGTAAATTTTGACAAAACAAACTGTCGACACCATCGTACAAAACCCTATTATGATACTTGCAACATAAAACCTAATTATTACGGGCATAATCGTTGAAACTCCTTTTGTTGATCCACTACACGCAGCCACCACCTCCAGACTGAAATATAGCATCACGCCCATGAAACAGATGCATATTTTGTAACTAACTTACATATGATCATTTTCGGCCTTTAAGAGATTAATTATCGTCGTCAGAAAGTAAGTACAAGAATGATCCATTGCATAAATTATAGAACAATAATGACCACGATCGAATATCAACCATCATGACGATAAAAACCATTTAGTTAAGGTGGTGATGCTTCCTCTATTTCCAACAACCGTTACCAAATAACAATCAATCACGCACCATGTCGCGACCGTTTTCCACTTTGCGAACACAAAGACCATCAACAACTAAAGAAACACATATATGACAAACATTCGCGTACACGTTCTGGAGAAGGATTTACTGAAAAGTTTTCTACGATGATTCGATCCATTTAAGATGGAAAAGTTTGGTTGGACAAAAGATCCTAAGAATTACATCGAGCATTTCTAGAACATGATGCCCAGGTTCACTGATGGTTATATACTTTTACGTTAAGCATTCTCATTGAAATTTCGAGGTATCACCTTGAATTGGTTCCATTCTTCGTCTTTGAGCTTTATTCACAAATTTTAAGTCACTTTCAACGATATTCCGCAGTTAATTTGGAAATAAGGTCATCTGAGGAGAATGAGATTACATTATCTATTGTAATCATGAGCCAAATGAAAGTCTACACATCTATAATCTAAGGTTTTTCAATGTAAAAAATAACCTCAAAAATTTCATGACTCACTGACATGCATTGTTTCCATCAATGTATTCTATCTGGTCTCCTAGCCGAAGATATCATGACGTACAAAGATTTTAACTTTGGATAGATCTTGGTGCAAATTGACTAGAAAATTAATGCTAAAGAGGCGATGTATGCACGGATGTCGGGATGACTGAATACATATTAATAATAGCACCCAACCTACTTCCAATCTAATACTATCCTTATGGCTCAGGTCCAATCAGGTAAGATTATTATATAAACTTCTCAACGAGGTTTTGTTAGAACATGAATTCTAGAATGGATGGTCAATGACCCACCAAAAGTCACGAGTCTTGTCATCATAAATATATGAGTACCCAATCCACCGAGCTCACTGAGGGCATAATGGAAATCAATGATTAAGACAAATATTTAGTCCATTTTTTAAAGACTAAAAATATATAGGGTCCAAAGAAATATTGGAACTGAATAAGTTCCTATAAGTATTACAACAATAACGATCATCATATAAAAGACTATCGTGCCTTGAAAGATTAAATTCACTACCTCGTTAATAAAGTCAAGCTTCATAAAAATTTCAAGAGTCAAACCCTTAATCCTGTTAAGCACACTCCATTACGGGTTCCTTATAAGCCAACATGAAATGATGTGATTCCCAAGACAGGCTAACCCATGTATTTATTCGAAGTAGACCTTGGAACATTGATCATGATCCGAACAAGTATATTGTGTGTATTATTTCCTGAGGAGACACCATAACATGAATCACCAAGATTTCTTGAAAACTCATATCTCCAACCTCAGTGTTAAACATGTGAATAAAATTTCGGTTCACTTATATCGACCTTCCCTCCTTCCGATCACATTCAACAACGATGACTTAACTAGAGGTAGCATGGGCATACAAAAATGTTGTAATCATAATTGTCAAGATTTTATGAGCCAACGTCAGACGCATCATGCTTGATACGGGTAATTATGCAAACAATTTTTACAAAAAGAGTTATGACCGAATTATATGCATAACGTCTCTCTCACCATTGCAAATGGTCTTTATGGGTTTTAACTGAGTAAAAAATCTAGTGCTCGATGAGCTAATACTTGAAGTCACTATCAAATGGGAGAGGGGGTGTATACAAAAAGAAACTCGATAACATGATCATTATAGTAGATGGAACATCGTCTTATAACTCTATCAATCACCAACCACATATAAATTGTATGTTCCATATCATATCAACTATACACTAGTGCATACGCTATATCGTCAACAAAAAATTGGCATAACTATATAGTGATATATGATTTTCTTATTCTAAAAGAATAACAATTGAATGAGGGCCCCGTCCTTCTAAAACATCTGGACAACCCGAGGGAGCCCCCCCGAATCATCAAGCCTAGGGAGATAGTGGACAAAGTTACAATTAATTTCATATGAACGGTCTGTATAGGACAATTCATGAAAGGAGCTCTACAATCTCAACTGAAGTTTTCATCAAATAATCTTGATATTTTTGCTTAGGTTATGTCAAATGTCATAAGAGTTCCGACTTCGATAGCATGCTACAAATTTTCAATCAACAATAATTATCGACCAATCAAGAGAATGTGCATACCATTCTCTCATAATAAAGTTGAGGCAATCATTGTTAAAGTCTAAAGATTAAGCCAAATATGCCATATTACAGGAAGTTTTATACCGTATTTGAACAACGAATCCAGATCTCATAATAAAAACAAACGATAAATAAAGGATGTGTGCAGACTTCATAGAGCTCAACCGAACATGCTTGAATGATCTATTCTTAGTCCCATAAATTACTATATTGGCGGAAGCCAAATAAAAAACAAGATATTATTTTTTATAGATGTATATTTGGGCTACAATCAAACCGACATATACCATGAAGATGAAGAGCATATGACCTTCATGACCAAATATGAAATCCACTACTGTAAGGTAATGTTCTTCGCTCTAAAACATAAAGGTGTAACATACTAATATTTGGTAAATAAAGTCGTTTCCAACCAAATACGGTCGGATGTTCAGTAATATATTGAAGACGTGATAGTTACTAGATGAGAAAAGTTAAAAACACATTTTTAACCTCAAAAAGACCTTTGAAAACCTTTGAGTTGTCAAACTCAAACTAAATAAAAATAAACATATATATAGAGAAATTATTAGATTAGTTGTTTAGCGAAAAAAGATTAAGACAAACCCAACTCAACTAGCAAATATAGCGACAATAAAGCCCCCAAATCCATCAAGAAAATGTAAATCCTTGCTGGTAGGTTAACTATCCTCAATTGGTTCATTTCCTGATCCTTTCAAAAGTTTTCCCCATTTTTTGAAGTACTCAATGTAATTTGGCTATTTAAGTGAACATCTTAATATAAAGAGACATTCCACAATATAAAATAGCATTTGCCTTTTTCTATGGTCATCATGTGACCGATCTAGGTAACACTATATATCTTTATCTGGTAGTTTTTTACTCTGTAGTAAGTGCAACTTTGGTTAAAGAGGAATCAACCATCTATTAAGCTATTTATTACGTTAGTAAATCACTTCTCACTACCTTTGTAGTTGGAGAAACCCTTCCAAGATTTAGTAGTGGCGGCAAACAAATTAAGTTGTATTTCCAAGGTCACACCATCATTTTCCAAACATCTTTCCCCTTAAGGAATGTCCTATAGAAGTCTGACATCTCGGCCATACCAACATAGTACTCTGTAAACATGAGAGATTTTAATATCGACTTTTATTCGCGAAAACCATCAAAGCCCAACCTCTATATATTTGTCATCGATCCTAAATCGAATGACCTACCTCCTCCAAATTCAATCATGAGCCAATATGGACAGTCCAGATAAACAGATGCTCCAACAACTAAGGAGTTGGTTATGGTGTAAAACCTATTTGTTATACGAGAGACTCTCTCCACCAGTTCATTCGATTTGGATTCCTCGTACTTAATAATAAGGATGAGTACAAATCAAAGATAGTTGGGCTACAACCAGTGGCGTAGCCAGGATCAGAACACCGTGGTCTCCTGGACTTTATTATTGATGAAGTATATATATATATATCAAAATAAATTATAGTAACAAATGGTTTATATTCAAATTTCAAATATTGAATTGTCGGTGTCATGACATAATATATGTTACATAAATAACTAAAATGTACTTAGGAAAAACTAAAATAAAAACATAAATCTAAGTTAATTCTACTTCTACTTTCCTCTTACTCATAGTTTGAAAATGTTGAAGGATAGTTGTGTTACTAATCGTGGTAAATACATCTTTTTCCACAAATGTTACCAGACAATCATTAAGCCATGGATCACTCATTCTATTTCTCAACTCATTCTTCACATAATTCATTCCTGAGAAAACTCGCTCAACACTCGCCGTTGCTACGGGTAAAAGCAAAGCCAACTTCAAAAGCTCATAAACCCAATTGAAGATTCTATGCTTTTTTGTATTCACAATAATCCTAGAAAGTTCTGCAAGTCCTTTCAAATTGGAAAATCTAGCATCTTTCCTGACACTCCTAATATAAATTGATATTATATATATTTAAAAAATATTATCTATATTAAACTAATATATAGGATATATTAGGTATAGGATAAAATCTTTTAAAAAAATTGATAATATATAGAATAAGAATAAACGGGTAGGATAAGATCTTTAAAAAGAAAATATAATATATTGGATAAGAATAAACGGGTAGGATAAGATCTTTAGAAAGAAAATATATTATTAATATATAGGATAAGAATAAACGGATATAAAAATGAGAAAATATAGGAAATATTATCTATATTAAACTAATATATAAGATATATTAGGTATAGGATAAAATCTTTAAAATATAGAGTAGGTTTAAAAAAAAATATAGATAAGAATAAAAACGAAAATATATAGATAAGAATAGAAAAACAAGAGAATATATAGAGTATAAAACAAATATATATATATATATATATAAAATTTACTCTACCTGGGTATTGAACCCATGACCTCCACTCAGGTCGTGGGTATTGAACCCATGACCTCCACTCAGGTCGTGGGTTCCTATTTTAATTTTACCATTAAGACAAAGGTGGATTTGATTTTTTAACGGTACAAAAACATCTACTTTAGGAATTGGGTGGGTTCCTGGGACCCACGGGCACCCACCCAGCTCCACCTATGGCTACAACTAGCTTAAATCTTTCAAACACGAAAGTTAAGGCTTTTAACTAAGACTTAATTGGTGGTAAATCATGTTTTGGGTCAAGACAAAGAAAAAAATGATGTTTCTTATAAGGAACTTCCTTCGACAGTTTGAGTCTCAATGATCTCTGTATGGGTTGCAGACATTTGTGTCGAACATGCTTAAATCCATACAATAACATGACATAACATCGAATATAGATGCAGATGTAGTGAATTGAAATCCATACCGACAAATGTAGTTTTTCGTTTTATTTATTTATTTATTTGTTGTTTAAATCTTATCACATAATTCCACATATTTTTTTAAATAAAATTGAGCGTTATGTTATTGGTATATCTTAATTATTGCGCCTAATACCTCACATTTTGTTCTATTATCCAAAACAAGTCCACTTTTTTATTCCAGTAATTGGGTCCATACGCACCCATGATATCTATTCAGAGCATAAATGAAAATGAAGGATCTCGGGATATCATCTCTCAATCATAGTTCTCGCAAGAGGGCTATTCGATCATCAAATAAATAATGTTCCCGCAATGGCCTGAATACCGTGTTGTAGACGAACCTCGGTACATATTTTTGGTCGTTCAAGTCTTATTTAAGTAACACATTATGTGTATTGTAAACTGGAATGACATATCGATGAATCTGTATTACAAACCAACCAAAATATATTTAACGTATTTGAAATAAATATAATATAGTCGTTAACAACATGTTAAATAATTACATTGTCGTAACATAGGTTTTACATTATGTGCTTAAATATACTTGTAATATCTATCTTAATCTCACTTTCTCAATATTTCTCTTTCGCCCTCCAACTTTGCCTCTCCTTTTGGGCTCTAAGATTGTTAGTATGATTATTTGTGTCAAGTCTTTTACATCCAATCAAGCAATGCACCTCTTATCTCTACGCTAAATCTTTGCTGATTATTTTAGTCGGTCTACCCATTCTAAACAATCCGGCTAAACGATCTGGCTAAATTGTTTTAGATTATGATGGCGTTGTCATTTTTAAAACGAAAAAACATAATATAAACAACCAAACAAAAAAATTTACAAAATAAATAAATAAGACACATCATTTCACAACGCATGTAATTGCGATATATATCATTGACATAAATAACAAGTAACCAATATTTATATCGATGCAATATATCGACATTAATAGCTAATATTGGCTCATTATGTTGACATACTATGCCGATATTATATGTGAATGTCGACGCATTTTATCAACACTAATCCTTTATAAAAAACATAAAATTGAAAAATATAAACCTTAATATGACACCAATTATAAAACTCCTATCTTATATACCTAGTTACATAAAACTTGATAAATTCAACATAGATGAACAAGTATTTATAACCTAAAATTCATCTAATTTTTTGCAAAATTTTAATATTAAAAATTTAATTTTTTATAAAATAATATATATAAAAAACTCACAAACACAAAAATTTTAAATTTTAAATAAATATAATTCAAATAAAAAAGGGTTAAGTACCATTTAAGACCCAAAACCCTAACTATTATCCACCTAAGACCCATATTTTCATTATTTTTTGAGAAAGACCCGTTTTAGTCAAATATTTACCATTAAAGACCCACTAATACCCTAAATACCCCTGCTCTATAATATAAAAGCCTTACTTCACATTTTCCCAATTTTTTTCTCTGTCTCCCTCCCTCTACGTGAAAGAGCGGTTCTTCATTTTGTTTTATTCAAATCTTGTTTTTCTTTTGTTTTCGTATGTTTTTTTGTAGTGTTTTTAGTTGATTTCGAAGTTTGATTTTGGATATTTGTTTAGATATGTCGATTTGTGTGTGGTAAGTCAAATTTTGATTTCGGAATACTAGAGGTACTCGAGATATGTTTTTGTTTCCGATTCTTGGTGTTTATCTAGAATTTACGTTGATAATGTAGTTTATTTGTTGTAGTTTAGTTAGTTTTTCGTTCTTTTTAGTATATTTTGAGTTTCTGAGATTTTTTGTGTCGAGTAAAATGGTTCAAGGAAGAAGATGTGAAACGTACGTACTAGGTTCAGGGAAGAAGATGCGAAACCTTTACATATGTACCTACTGATAGTTGCGACACATGTAGTTCTTTCTGGAATTGTAGATGCAAAACACGTCTTTGAAAGATGCGAAACGTTCTTTGTTCTTAAATTTATTTATTTATTTAATTCAAATCATATCATGAGTGGTATAGTTTTGTTCATCTTAAAAAAACTAAACCAAAGATATTTTTGGATTTTTTTTTTTCGAGTTACGGTTTAAAAGATACAGACTTTTAAAGTTTTAAAATTTTCAAGGGTTTCACGAAGCAGATGCGAAACCTTCTGTGTTCTGATAGATGCGAAACCTTCTTTGTTGTGATAGATGCGAAACCTTCTTTATTTTGCTAGATGCGAAACCTTCTTTATTTTGATAGATTTGAAACCTTCTTTATTTTGATAGATTTGAAACCTTCTTTATTTTGATAGATGCGAAACCAGTCACTAGATGCGAAACTATATAACTGAGAAACGTGTGTAAAATATATTTTAAAAAAAAAAAATTAAAACATATCATGAATGGTACTAGTTTTGTTTGTCTTAAAAAAACAAAACCAATGATATTTTCGGACTCTTTTTTCGAGTTACGGTTTTAAAAATACGGACCTTTAAAAATTAAAATTAAAAAAAGAAAGAAAGATATTTTGTATTGAAAGATATTTTAGGTATAAAATCTCTTAAAAAATTTAGGTCTTTTAGGTTTGTTGGATGAGTTTAATGGTAAGTCTCCTAATAAAAAAATTTACTAAATAAAATTAATTAAATATATAATTATTTATTTATTCAACATGACTAAGATTTAGAATTTGAAGTTTTTAAATGTTTTTCATTCTAAAATATTTTGAAAACGACGATGATTTCTTTTAAAAATATTTAACATGTTTCTCATATTTCTATTTTATTAGTTTAAAAGGTAAAAATAAATTATTAAAAATTGTACATATTAATTGAAATCGTATATATAAAATGGAGACTTATCAATAAACCCTTTCAACAAATATATTAAAGATAAATACCTAAATTTTGTAAGAATACTTTAAATAAACTTTTACATAAACAACTTTTCTTTCTTTGTTTTTTTTTAATTTTAATTTTTAACGGTCCGTATTTTTTAAATCGTAACTCGGAAAAAGAGTCCAAAAATATCATTGGTTTTGTTTTTTTAAGCCGAACAAAACTAGTATGTTTTGTTTTTTTTTTAAAATATTTTACACACGTTTCTAAATTATATGGTTTCGCATCTAGAGACTCGTTTCAAATCTATCAAAATAAAAAAGGTTTCAATATCAAAACAAAGAGGTTTCTCATCTAGCAAAATAAACAAGGTTTCACATCTATCAAAATAAAAAAGGTTTCGCATCTATCAAAATAAAGAGGTTTCGCATCTAGCAAAATAAAGAAGGTTTCGCATCTACAACAACAAAACAGGTTTCGTATCTATCATAACAAAGAAGGTTTTGCATCTTCTTCGCGAAACCCCTGTAAATTTTATAACTTTAAAAGTCCCTATCTTTTAAACCGTAACTCGAAAAAAAAATCTGAAAATTCCGTTGGTTTTATTCTTTTAAGACGAACAAACTAGTACCACTCATGATATGTTATGAATTAAAAAAAATAGAACAAATAACGTTTCGCATCTATCAAAAACGTGTTTATTACACATACCATTCCAGAAAAATTACACGTTTCGCAACTATCAGTAGTTACATATACAAACGTTTCACATCTTCTTCCTTGAACATGTTTACTCGACACAAAAATCTTAGAAACTCAAAATAGACTAAAATCGACGAAAAACTAACTGAAACACAACAAATAAACTACATTAGCAACGTAAAAACCAGATAAATACCAAGAATCAGAAACAAAAACATATCTCGAGTACTTCTAGTATTCCGAAATCAAAATTCGACTTACCACACACATTTCGACTTATCTAAACAAATATCCAAAATCAAACTTCGAAATCAACTAAAAACACAACAAAAACATATGAAAACAAAAGAAAAACAAGAAAATTGAGTAAAAAAAATGAAGAATCGTCTAACATTAGAGTTGTTCTATTCAGGTAGAGAAAAAAAAAGTGAAGTATGAATTTAAAATCTTTTTTAAATGAACAAGAGTATTTAAGGAATTAATAAGTTTTTAATGCTAAATATTTTTAAAAAACGAAACTTTTTTTTAAGATATATGATAATATAAGTGTTAAGTGGATAATAGTCGTTAAATGGTATTTTATCCGTCTAAAAACATAGTCTGAATTTGAGACGGCATCGATAGCCTTCAAATAATAATAAAGTTTCAAAATTGTTCTCGATGATTTTTTCTCAAATATTTTATTAATATAGGGATCTCATATTTATAATCATCAGAGGAACACACGATGCATATCGTATTTCGTCAAAGACAAAGCCACTCCCTTCATTACGTATATTCTCCATAAAGCGATCACAAAATTCTCTCTCTGTCTCCCATTCTTTCCCAAACAAACAAAAAACCATGTTCAAAACAGAGAAGACCACTCTGTTTATCATCCTGACACTGGCGGTTCTCGCCGGCCGATCATCTTCCTCCATTGAAACTTTCACTTTCGGTCGTTGTTCAAATGTACAATACCCAGCCGGATCACCTTACCAGTCAAAACTTAACTCGCTACTCACTTCCTTAGTGAACACAGCCATGTTACAACCCTACAACAACTTGACCGTCCAAGGCTCGACCCCACAGGACACAATCACCGCTCTTTTTCAGTGCCGAGGTGACCTCAGCAGTGGCGACTGCGCCAGCTGTGTTGCACGTGCCGTCAGCCAACTCGTTGGTACTCTCTGCGTTGACTCGTGCGGCGGCCAGCTGCAGCTCGATGGTTGTTTCGTGAGATACGACAACGTCAGTTTCTTGGGAGTGGAGGATAAGACGGTGGTGATTAAGAAATGTGGGCCGTCGGGTGGGTACAACTGGGACGATTTGACGACGGTGTTGGGTTATTTGGAATCGGGTGGTGGGTTGTATAGGGTGGCTGAGTCCGGAAATGTTCAGGGAGTTGCTCAGTGCGTAGGGGATTTGAGTGCGACCGATTGTCAAGATTGCTTGGAGGATTCGATCGGTCACCTGAAATCTGATTGTGGCTCAGCTCTTTGGGGCGACTTGTTTTTAGCCAAGTGCTACGTTCGCTACTATGTTGCCGGAAGTCACTCACGCGCCACCACTAGTGGTAATGTTTAATTAAAACATTATAAGAAAGGATAGGCATCTTAAAAACCTCATAAATATTATTTTGGAATTTACTAAAAACATTTAATAACGAATAAAAATTATAAGAAAGGATAGGCATCTTAGCATTTACTTTTCAAAAGGAAAGAGTACTTGGTTGTGTTTTAAAAAGAAAATAAAAGAAAGGTAACTTTGTTCTTTATTTCTACCATTCTTATCTTAAATATATTGATACCAAACATGATGTTTTTAAGAAAATAAAAAAAATAAAAAATAATTATTTTCAATAATTCTGAAAAAAAATATATAAAAAAGCTTGGTTTTTTAACTTACAACTGGTAAACTATAAAAGTGGTTAGGTTCAAATGCATAAAAGGGTTAATTTTTTAACTTATAAATCGTAAAGTATAAAAATGGCTAGGTTAAAAAGATACTCCGGTTGGATAAAAACAAATTTTGTTACGACAAACATCTCATTATTTAAATTTTTGTAAGATAAACTTTTTTGAAAGTAAATGGATTGAAGTTTTGTTCTAATAAAATGGGATGTTATTTTAATTTAGTTAGCTCCTATAATAACATGCATATGTTTCGGATTTTTTATACCGATTTGCAAATAAAAATATTCTTGCCATTTGTATCTGCATAATACGATCATAGGAAGTGAAATGGTCTGAAATCATTTTTCTTCCAAAATTCTCAAGAGTGCGGTGTAAAGTTAATGTGCGGCAATATTACGTATGCGGTAGAATGCGATTAAAGTTTCACGTTCCACGTAACTAAAACCATGTTTTAACTAGTTTGAGTTTTTGGAGGTGGTCTAAAAACAATATTGTGCATATACTATAGTTTAAAAAGGATAATATCATTTGTTTATATATATATATATATATGGAAGCGGAATAAAAAAATGGTCAAACAAATCATCGATCAATGTTTATAAAATGTGACATATTTACCCATGTAGGTAATGCTGACAATGATTACGAAATTCAGAAGACACTCGCAATCATAATAGGACTCATTGCCGGTGTTACCGTCCTAGTTGTTTTTCTTTCTTATCTCGGAAAATCTTGCCAAGGTGAAAAAGGTTAGCTTGCAACTTTTATCTTTTATATAGACCACTGTATTTTCTACCATATACACTATCGAACCATTATAGAATAACACTTCATATTCTTTTGCAGGTAGTAAATAAGAACATTGCATAACGAATTCATTTCATGAATTTACAATAATAATCCATCGGCTCCAACTCCGATTGTATATTGTACTACTCGGCATTCATGGATGCCTTTTTATTTAAGATGATTGCTTCAAAACTTTGTATATTTCTCGAATATTTAAGAAACAGATTCGTGAAAGCATTGGGGCAAATTAGAACGTATTTTTTTTCTGGCGATAATTGATCAACTTTGTACCTGTTCTTCTATTATATTTTGCTTCAAAACAAGGGTTGTTTGATTAGTAAGTAAAAAATAAGTGTTGTTTAATGTCGTAGTTAGAATAAGCACTACCTTTGTCTGAATATTTTATTAGACCTTTTCATCTACGAGTGGTGTATGGTATGATTCGATCTAGGATTAGACGATTTTCTATATAGGTAGCAGTTAGTAAATCGGACTGTTTTATTTGGAACCAATACAGATCAAAATGGTATCGGGAAAATTACAAAATGTAATGATCTAAATAACGGACCCATGTTTCATTCTTAAAAAATTAAAATACCTGTTACGATTTAGAACAATACAAAAGTAAAATGATTTGTTTTTTATGTAGAGAAAAAAAAAATCAAAATATTACATCAGCAACGGTAACTGGTTTGGGTAGGACAATTTGTTTGTAGGTCCGATACAATATTATAGAACCAAATCCGTTTTGAAGAGGGGTGTTTAACTTGTTTGGATTGGATAGATGGTTTGTAGGTCCGATACAATACTATACAACCAAATCCGCGATGAAAATGGAAAGAAGTTAAATATGTTAGTTAAATACGTTAGTGTAATTGGATTTGATTGGTTGACCGGATTTGATATTTCATCTCAAAATGTTGAGGGCACATTTATAACAATATATTATGATTAGCGAGTCGGTTCGAGGGACGTAGTTTTTTTTTGGGTTTAAAGGATAAAGCTCTTTCATTAACAGTTTTGGTTGATCAAAACAAACAGAAAAGATACGGGTGATTTAAGAAATCGGACAAAACATATTTTTTCATTCTCTTTTTTAAACAAAAAGTACTCTGATTTCATTTGAAGGAATTTTGGAACACCATAAATTGTTCTTTAAAAAGACTTCAAGAGTTATTTAGGAACCAAAACATATTTTACTACAAAAGATTGAAAAGAAATGTATATGAAAATTGAAATGACAAACGAAGAATCTCTCAAAAACCTGACAAGTAAGTTTTCTAAGTTGGATCACTTTGAGGGGCCATCATTTCACAAATTGGCATAAAAAGATCCATTTTTTGTTGACCACCCTGAAGGTTGTGCACGTTTTGAACACTCTCATGCCAGAGATCATTATGAATAAAACGATAAAGCAAACAAAAAAGTGTTGTAAATGGGCGAACGATGATTACATATATCATGGCCATATCTTAAACAGTACGTGTGATAATTTATTTGATGTATACCATAATTTCGAGTCTGCAAAAGAACCGTAGGATTCACTTGAATCTAAATATATGGTCGAAATGATTCTAGCAAGAAGTTTATGTTTAGTAACTTTATTAATTACAAAATGGTTGATTCCAGACCGATCATAAACCATTACAATGAATTCCTAATAATTTTGGGCCAGTTCGTTTAGCATAATATGAAAATGGATGAATGTATCTCGGTGTCTAGTGTTATAAATAAGTTACCACCATCATCGGAAAAAATTGAACATACTTTGAAACATAAGAAGAAGGAGATGACTCTTTTTCAACTTGTGAGTCATTTTAATATTGAAAAGTCTTTAAGGGTTCAAATAGAAATAAGTAATCCTAAAGAAAAGAACCAAGAAGGAAACCCCACTATAAATATTGTTGAAAACAGTGGACCCTCTAAGAATGTAAACAATGGAAATGAAATAAAAGAAATTTTAAGGAAAACAATAATATGTATTCCAACAAGAAGTCTAAGTTAGCATGTTAGAAGTGTGAAAAACCTGGTCATTTTAGGAAGGATTTCCATATTGGGAAAGGCAAGAACAATTCTGGTCCAAGTGGTAATAATTATGGTCCAATTGAGTCTAAGGACCCAGAAAAGAAACAAGGTGAGATTTTAGTTCAAAACTATAATTATGGTCAAAATTATGTGTCACTAATATATGAAGCATTTTATGTGTGAGATGATAATGTTATATTGTGGATTGTTTCAAGAGCAACAAGTCATGTTTATAAATATATTTGATGGTCTAATGATTTTTAACCAATCGAAGATGCATCTATATTGAAGATGAGAAATATTGTAACCGAGCCAATCAAATTACTATGAAATATTAAACTAGTATTTACTTCTAGATATGTATTAGTAAACAATGTATTGCATGTTCCCGAGATTCAGAAGAATCTATTATTCGGTGTTGTATTGAACAACTGTGGTTTCAAACAAGTGTATGAAAGTGGTAAATATATTTATGTAAAAATATGGTGTATTTGTAGGCTCTCGATATTTATGTAATGGTACGTTTATGTTAAATGTTAATATTTTATTTCAACATGAATATGTATGCATAGCTTCTACTAATACTTGTAGAAATTTGAATAAAACAGAATTATGACATGCTAAACTAGGACATGTACATTATAAAAGATTAAAATACATGTCAAAAATTAGTCTTATACCTCAGGTTGATGTTAATAATACGAAATGTAAGACTTGCATGCCAACTATATAACCCGAAAACCTTTCAATAATGTTAATCGAGTTTCCAAAATATTGGAACTAGTTCATAATGATTTATGTGACTTATATGCTACACCTTTGTTATTAAATAAAAATTATGTTATTAATTTTATAGACGATGCATCTAGTTATTGCTACATTTATTTGTTGCATGCGAAGGATCAAGATCTTGATAAATTTTAAATCTATAAAAAAGAAATAGAGCTGCATAGAAATGATTTGGTTAAAATTTTAGATACGGATAGAGGATGGGAATATTATGATCCGATGTATTTTCAGTCTACTGGTATAATACATGAAACCACAGATCCTTATACACCACAACAAAATGGTGTGGTAGAAAGAAAAAATATGAGTTGAAAAGAAATAGTTAATTCCATGTTATCCAATTCGGGTTTGAGTGAAGGATTTTGGGGTGAGGCTATGTTAACATCCTGTTACTTATTGAGTAGAACTCATACTAATAGAAAGAAGATATCCTCATATGAGCTTTGGTATAAAAATCCTCCAACATTGAGTTATCTAAGAGTATAGAGTTGTAGAGAACTTGTAAGGCTCATTGAACCTAAAAAGAAAAACTTGGATGAAAAAATGTTGAGCATTCTATTGCGTATAAGTTCTATGTGTTAAAGTATAATGACCATGTGTAGTGAACACAATTATAGATTCAAGTGATGCAATATTTGATGAAGAAATATTTAAATATATACTAAGACCTACAAACATAATTCAAAACTCATTCAATAAGAACTCAATTCAAGCTAAAGATGGATCAGGTTGTACCTGGAAATTCTGAACCAAAAAGAAGCACAATAGCTAGAAAAGTTAAGTCTTCTGGATCTAATTTTAACTTTATTTGGTTGGAGACTCAAGAGATAAAATTGAATATCAATATCAATATTAATTAATTATTAATGATGATCCAAGGATTTCTGGTGAAGTTATGGCATCAAGAGATGTTTCATTCTGGAAAAAAGCTATCCAAGATGAGATATATTCTATCATGCATAATAACACATAGAAATTGGTTGGTTTACCTCATGGATGCAAATCACTGGAAAATGGATGGATTTTAAAAAGAAAATTAAACTAGATTCTACCATTGAAAGTTATAAATCTATATTGGTTATCCAAGGTTTTAGGCAAAGAGAAGAGATTTACTTCTTTGATACATATACTTATGTTGCTAGGTTTTTCACTATCAGATTTTTTATAGCACTTGCATCGGTATACAATATGGTAATTTATCAAATATATGTGAAAACTTTCATTCTTGAATGGTAATTTAGATGATGAGATTTATATGAAACAACCAAAAGGGTTTGTTATACCTAGTTTTAAGATGAACGACTTGGGAGAAGCTGAGATGATTGTTGGTACAAGGATCAAGCAAAACAATAATACTATATCAATTTATCAATCTTATTATACCGAGAATATATTGAATAAATTTAATTTTATAGATTGTTCTCCGATTAGCACACATATGGATCATAGTCTTAAGCTTATACTCAATAAAGGTGTTTCAGTATCTCGACTTGAATACTTAAGATCCATTGGTTCTCTTATGTATTTCATGACTAACATTAGGCCGTTATATTTCTTATGTTTTAAAAACCTTAGTAGGTATACTAGCAATCATAGTTCACATCATTAGCAAGTTTTAAACCGAGTATTCAAGTATTTAAATAAGAACCATGGATTATGGTTTGACTTATACATAATTTCCTTCGATTCTTGAAGGTTATTCGGATGCGAGTTATATTTCCAATATGAAAGATCATTCTTCCACAAGTAGATTAGTATTTCTTCTTGGGGGAGGTGTTATATCTTAAGCATCCAAGAAACAAACCTGTATTTTAAACAACGGAGTCTAAGTTTGTAGCATTTGGAAACAACTAATAAAAAAGCTAAGTGGATAAGAAATATGATATATGAGATTCCATTGTGGTGCAAACCAATATCATCTATACATATCAGGTGTGATGGTGAAGCTGCCTTGGTCAATGTCTATAGAATAGTTTACAAAGGTTGGTCTATACACTTAGGGGTTAGACATAGCATGATTCATGAACATGTCGTACATGGTGTTATATGAGTAGAGTTTTTCAAAACTCAATATAATTTAACCGATCATTTAACCAATGGGTTAAGTAAACAACTTGTGCACAAGCTGACTATTGGTTTGAGATTAAATTCCATATGAAATCTCTCATGTTGAGATATTTAATTCCCATATAATATGATATTAGGTGTTGAATTGAATACGAAAATATTAACATCCAAAGATTGGAACATATTTTTAGTATCATCCCAGGGTATGTGTTCAGACCTACAAGTTGTTGAGGTTGAAGTTTATCTTCTTAATAGTTTTTTTTGAAAAATTACATATGTGGTGCAAGAGAAAATTAGATATCTATTTGAGCATGAAGTTTATTCATTTCAAGAATCTAGGACTTAGCTTTGATATTCTTGAGAAAGATGGAGACACAAGGCTAGTAAAAGATAGTGCCAAGTAAGAATATTTTAAAATATAAATTTATACCTATATTGTCTTCATGTATTCATTATGAATAGTGAATGTCCAATCCTTAGTGATACATTGATATTCAAATATTTGAATTGTGTAATATACTAATATGAAATTTAATCGTATTGATATTTAATTTATACATAAATTTATAATTTGTAATGATTTTGATTTAGTTTATTGTGAATTGCACTAAAATGAGGATGAAAATTTATATATTTTAGTGTATTGGATTGACTAGTCGACTAGTATAATCATAATATTTTATGGAATAAGTCGGAAAGTACCGAGTGCACACTTGTAATAATATACTCTGATTAGCGAACGAAGCGAGCGGGGTCAAAAAGCGTAGCCCCTTCTGTGGTCCTAAGGGCGGAGCCCTTGGCTGGACAGTTAAAACTGTTTTAATAGTTTGGTTTTATTGGGTGGTCAAAACAAAAATATAAAATGATGCTTCAAAAATTAGACAAAACATATATTTTTTATCTTCTTGTTCAAATGAAAAATACTATGATTTTATACGATTGAAATTTTGAAGAACTACCAAAGTAATTTCAATCTAAAATTATGCTCTAGCAAGACTTCAAGAGTTATCCACAAATCAAAACACAATTTACTACATAAAACACAATGAGTTTAAGCACAACAGACTAACATGTAAGTATGGACTCACATAACCCACTATTTAGTGTTTATCTCTCATCTCAATTATTTCTCAAAAAGACCTAGAGCTATTTGACTCACTCAAGAAATATGTTGTTCATATTATTACACCACCACAATCACGCCCATTGATTACATATCAATATTTTCTTTATAAGATGCTCTAGATTAAAGCACAATACTCAATGACTAAAATTATTAATCACTCTTTAATATAAGAAACCTCATAAATAACAAAACCTAATTAATATAAAAAGTCTAATTAATATAAAAATCTAATTAATATATAAAATATAATTAATATAATAATACTAAAATAAGAGACCCAATTAATATATGAAAATTAGAAAATAGAGAACTCCGCTTCAGTCCAACTGTGGTGGTACGGTCCAGCTTGCTTTGGATCAGATTACTCTTTTAGATCAGCTCACTTCGACCATCTTGCTTTGGACCAGTCTATTTTGGTTCAACACATATCTCCTTTTACATAATGGCCATCAATCTCATGTAGTTCGTGAGGTTTAAATATAGCAACACCTCAGTCAGAGCATCGAGAGGATTTTCTTCGCTAGCAATCTTAGCCACCTTTACTTGCTCCTACTTCATAACGTCTCAGATGAAGTTCAAATTAGTGTCTACATGTTTAGTTTGCTCACGGAATTTCGGATATTTCATCAAATGAAGAGCACTAATATTATCAAAAATCTGAACCACGTCTTGTTATACACCACTGAGTTCACTTAACTAACCTTTTAATCAAAAAAATTCCTTCACGGTTTCCATATTAGTTATATACTCGGGTCCCACAAACGATAGTGCAATGAATATCTGTATACAGGACTTCCAACTAGCTATCTCTAAACATAGTAAATAAATAACCCCTCAAGTATCTCATGAGCCACTTGAGTGCATGTTAATGTGGCTTTCGCAGATTTGACATGAATCTACTCGATACACTTACGGTATAGGAAAGATCAGGTCTCGTACAAATAATAGAATACATAATGCTTACAGTATTATTGGCATAAGGTATCCCCAACATATACTTCTTATATGATGCTTCAGTTGATGCTTGAGTGACACTGAGTTTGAATTGGGAACCAATGAGAATTCTAACTTCTTTTGCTTCAGACATCGACAACTTCCTTAGGAATTTCTATATATATTATTGTTGAGATAAGAATAAATACCCTTAGGCATGTTCCTCTTGATCTCAATACTAAGTATTCTCTTTGTAGTTTCCATATTCTTCATCTCAATTATTTATTTTAGCTCAGTCTTTATTGCTTCAATATTCCTTCTAAATTTTCTAATTATTAGTATGCCATCCACATATAACAGTAATATGAGTTATCTTTTCATGCGTGTCTCCTTATTCCATTTGATATATTGTCGTAGTAGTTACGAGTATAGTTAATTGATCTTATAAAAGAGCCAAATCTTTTATTCTATTATCTCGACGACTGCTCAACCAGTAGAGAGTTATTTTCAACAAACACACATAAACCTCATTCTCTCCTTTAAACCCCTTTGGTTGAAAGATGTAAATTATTTATTCCGATTCATAATGCAGGAGGCAGTAGTAACATCAATTTGATCTAGCTCAAGGTCAAATCTAGAAACAATTGACAGTAGGACCCTGATGGGGGTTTATTTCACACCTAGTGAAAATATCTCATTGAATTCTACATCCTCCTTATATATAAACACCTTAGCTACGAGCCTACGTTGTATCTGGGTAACTCAATACCAAGAATGCATGGATTTCTCTTGAATATCCATTTACTACCAACCAGCTTCTGAACTTTCTTATGTTTCACAAGAATCCAAGTGTTCATTTTCTTGAGAGATCTTAGTTCTTTTTTCATAGTCGTGAGACACTTTCCTATATCACTGTTATTGATAGCCTCGTGATATGTTTCATATTCAAGAACATAGATTTTTGCTAATGGATAAAGCATAACCAATTAAATCAATAAAACCCTACATCTGCTAAGGATGACAATAGGCCGGGATGGGTGCGGATATAGTTAAACTTGTAACTCATCTCGTCTATATTTTTCCAAACCCATACCCTAATTTGTACCTGTCGGGTAGTAATATTTGTTTCCCACACCTAAACCCGACGGGTTCTGATATCCATCTGCGGCGGGTTCAGGTATCCATCCGCGAAGGGTTCGGGTACCCATCCGCGGATACCCATTGAAGCTATGATTGTTTTTAGAAAATATCAAATTTAATATCTAAATATATGAATACTATTTTCAAAATATATGGTATCTAGGGATGATTATCAAATATTTTGTGATCTATCAATAATTAAGATATCGTTTTGCTATATGTTAGTAAATAATTTTTTTTAATTTAATTAATACTATTATTATTGGATAGTAAAATGAAAAATATTTTAAAAAATGAAACTCAAAAGACAAATTTAATATTTAAATGTAGAATGATATTTTTTAAAATATACGGTATATATGTTATGTTATATATGGATATGTTAATAATATTTGTTTATATTTAATTAATAATATTAATAATATTATACCTATAATGATAATATCAATTTTTGCATGAAAAAATATATTTAAAAGAAAGAAATTGAAAATTGAGATGTAATGTTTAAATATAGAATAATATTTTTCAAAATATATGGTATATATTAGAAAATACTATATGGTTTTGGTATGAAAGAATACAGATACTAATATTAATATATTTATTTTAAAGTTTAATAAATAATATTAAATGATTTATTATTTTATATAATATTAAATTAGCGGCTACCCATTTGGTTTACCCAATGGGTCGGGTTCGGGTTGGGTATCCATGAGAAATTTCTTAAACTCATCCCAACTCTGGCGGGTAATAAATTTTCAAACTCATGACTCATCCGTGGAAATATTTTAAAACCCATAACTCATCTCATCAGATCGGCTCGGGTCGGGTACCCGCGGGTTCGGGAAAAATTTTCATTCCTAACATGTGCGGTTGTTTGCTTGGTCTCTGTGCTCTATCTCTTGCTAGCTTGATAACTATCAAACTCGTATTGCTCTCTCATCTGATCATCCAAAGTATCTGGAACAACAAACCCTCGGCCTGCTCCAGACTCATGCAGTGGCTGAAATTCCTCCATACGAACCGAAGTAGAAGCATGACCAAAATCTTCATTTCTGGAAGCATCACCACCTTCACTTTGTAGATCATATCCATCATTAACATCACATCTCTTCTAGGTGGTACTAGGTTGATTTTTCATCACCTTCTTCAATGGAATGTCATATTCTTTGAAACCAAGGTCCTTCCTTATTAAAGCCTTCCTACGGATAGGTTCAAGGCATCACAACGTATACCCTATAAATCCTTCCGGATTACCGGAGGAACAGAAAATTAAGTGATTTTGGCCTCATCTTATCTTGTTTTATATGTGCATAGGCAACACATCCAAACACTCTAAAATATTAGAACTTAGATTTATTTTCAGTATTGGCCGCTTAAGGACAAATAAGCTTAACCGCCATTGTTGGACTCTTGTTGATCAAATATGCAACAATTGTCACGGTTTCTTCCCATAACCTTTGATCCATACGAGTTGTATGAAACATACATCTACCCGTTCCAACAGGATTCACTTCATTCTCTCCGTAAACCAGTATTGGGGAGTCCACTTGTGGTTTGGTGTCTAGAAGTGATAAGCTTTGTATGATACCTCATAAAAGCTCTTAAACACTTTCACGGTTTGATTTTCTACCAAAGTCTTCCAATTCATAAAGGCAACAAATACCATATCTTTGGTATTCAAAAGTATAACTCGTACTTTCCTAGTATATTCATCAATCAATGACACAAAGTGCCTTACCCCAGCTATAGTAAGTTCCCATACCAGACCCAAAGGTTTAAATGAACATAATCAAGTATTCCATTGGATGTTTGGTTGTTGGTTAGAAACTTCACCCTCTCGCTCTTACCCAAAACACATCTCTCACAAAATCTCAGCTTCTGAATTGCGGTACCATCAATAATCCCTAATTATTTAGTTTATTGAGTCTCTTCTAACTTAAATGCCTCAACTGATGATGCCACAACCTGGTATAATCATTTACCATATTAGACACATACCCTACCACTAACGAGCCCTCAAGAAATAACACAATATTAGCCCCATTATGTTTTATAACAATAAGAGAGTCTTGCAAGATCCTAAACCTGCCATCTCCACCCCTATAGGTATAATATTATTCATTTAACATCCCAATAGAAAGAAGGTTATGTTTAAATTTGGGTATATATCTTATGTTGTTAATCACTTTCAAGTCCTTTAGACAACTTGAGTCGAATCATTCCAATCCCTTTGATATTGCAACACTTGTCATTTCCGAGGATGCCTCTTCCACCAACAAGCATTCACATGTCTTCAAACCAATGCTTATTGGAAATCATGCGAAATGACGTACCCGAATTCAGCACCCATTTATCATTTTACCTGCAAGAATAATAATTAATCAACCTACCAACGTACTCACAATCATCATATACCATTACAACATCTTCGAATTTGACCTTTTGATAGTTATTGCCATTTCTCTTCTCTGGGCTGTTCTGACTGGTATGTTTTTTCTTCTTGCATACCCGACATATTAATTTAGAACCCATCATATCCCGTTTGGACTTTAACCGATATTTTCTTGTCTTCTTACTTGAATCTTTCATTCTCGAACGACCCCTCACACTCAGTTTGTGCCATTTGGAGTTACCCTTCAGAATAGTCTTCTTTTGAAAATCAATAGAGTTTAAGCTCTTTACTTTTGCCATTGTAAATGAGTCTTTCTCGTAGAGCATGGCATCTACAAAGTGTTCATACTCCTTTGATAGAGAACTTATAAGGATGATTGAATGGTCCTCGTCCATTTTCATACGAATTGTATATATGTCAAGTATGATTCGGTTATAATCATCTAGGTTCGTTCATATGCCAGTGCTAATATTTATAGGTAACATTTAAAGTTCTCTATTAATATCAAATATGTTTTCCAAGGACTTCTTCATGTAAATCACGTCCATTAGATTTCATATCTCCAACATCGTATGCTCTTCAAATACCTCTCATAATACTTCATCTCCCAAACTCAATGTGAGGGCACTATCAACTTTAGAAAATACCTTAGCATCAACCTTTTTAGTTTTATCATTGATGGTAACAGCCAATCCCCTTATATACTAGGTGAACCTTAACTTAACGCTTAGAAGTTCAAATAATTGAATTTGTTGAACTCTTCTACGTTAATCTTCATGGACTTATCTTTCGTGACTTTTGGTTTCCATGAGAGATCTAATTCTCCAATCTTCATATATAATCTACTTCTAATTTTTTTCCCTATGCTCACCACACCACTTGATAAGAAAACCACCACCATTTGGCTGAGGTAAGAACCAGTGTACGATTAAACGAACCTATGAAAAAATGATATAATTACCACGTTCAGGACGAGTAATAAATAAAAGAAAATGCAATAAAGCCAAGCACACAAAATACTATTTATTTTGGTTTATATTGTGAAGCTATCCTACATCTACATGCAACATATACTTTTTTTATATATAAAAAAAGTTAAAAAACACTCTCAAATACAAAGGACCCAGACACTATTTGTTACAAAAGGTGATGCGATTCACATAACCCTCTCTTTGGTATTTATCTCTTACCTAATTTATCTCTCAAAAAGACCTATAACTTTTTTAATCACTCATAAAATATGTTACTCACATAATCGCACCACCACATTCACGCAATGTATTATATAACAATATCTTCTCTTATTTATAGGTTTAGGAAAAACCTTAATATTTCATCAGACATTCCAGATTAATGCTCATTAATAAAAGACTGAAATAACCAATAATCCATTAATAAAAAATCATAATTAATATAGAATACTCAATTAATATAGAGAATCTAATTAATATAGGAAGACCAAAATAGAAGACCCAATTAATATAAGAGACCTAACAAATAGATAACTTTGCTTCGATCTAGTTGTGGTACTATAGTCCATTGCACTTTGGATCAATGGGTGCTTCATATCAACTCGCTTCAGACCATCTTATTTCGGCTCGACACATATCTTTTTCGAAACAGTGGTCACCAGTCTTTGACATCTTGTCTCAACCCTTAGAAAATCAACAAACATCTCTGCAACTAAGTCACAGCTCAAGTTTCACGAGAGAGTTTCAACAGTTCTGGACTAATACATGTAATGATATTTCCAACTATACCTATATAATCCTGCAACATTATCTCCATTGACGAGCTACTTCTAGCCTATACCTAACAACACTTTGCATTCCTTGTACGTGATAAATGTTGTTATAGTATAATCATAGTATAAGTAGTATACTTATCGTACAGGTGATATATAATATTTTAATTTGATTATAGTATTGAAGATGAGGAAGTCTTTGAAGGGGTTTTCAGAGTCAAACAAAGTTGTGAGGACGTATTCTGTATCAATGATTACTTAGTTACTAGTTTTAGAGAGAGAAGCTCTTCTCTTTTAGAGAGAGAAAATGTATTTGAATATTAATCACTTTTTCCCAGAATAGGGTGGTGTTTTTATAGTACAATAGTAGGTCCCACAAGTCTAACAACTTGGTAATTGCATAATTAGTCCTTACTTCAATTGTTTGTTCCAAACTAATCCTTTTCTAATACATATTTTACAATCTTACCTAAATTAACTTTCTTCTTTGCAATTAATTCTCTCATATTTTATTCTCCCTTATCAGTAGCCTCCCAGTCCTTGTGAAAATGTTTTTGGCAATGACTGTTAGGTATCATGCGAATTGTTTTTCACCTTTAAATCTCTTCAAAAATTCCGACTCTTTTGCCTTTAGTCTCCTCAAATTTCTCAATACAACTGCAATTATTCTCCTCAAACACTACTCTTGGAACATTGCTTTTGGAAAATTGTTCTTCGAATTTCACTCTCCGAAAATTGATGTTCAAAAATTGCGACTTCTTTACCTTTAGTCTCCTCAAATTTCTCAATACAACTCTATATATATATATGTGTGTGTGTGTGTGTGTGTGTATAGCTCACCAATCTTTGTAAATAAAGTTTGCAAAGACTATAGAAGAGTTGGACAAAATATGTTTCGAATACCACTTTTTAGTAAGTTGCCTCGAACTTTCAAACATGTCCCTTCACATTTCACAAATATCTTTCAACCCACTCCAAACGTTTTCCCGCCTTTACTTTAGAAATGATGTCACAGAAAGAAATCTATGGCAATTCCAAATATATTTTAGACAACCTTTCTCACTTCCCCAAAACTTTTGTCATATCACAAATCAATTCATATTCTGTCACGCCTTATTTTATGACAAATATCTTTTAAACAATCTTTCACACTTCCCTAAACAATTTTTACACCTGTTTCGCCCGTTATACCCCTATGCAAACAAGCAATGTGTCCATGGGCCTTAAACTTTTTCAGAAACCCACTTTTCTTCTATAAAAACTATTTCCAACTTCAAACCCTAAACATAATTCTTTGAGAGAGAAAGCTCATGAAAAAAAATTATAGAGAGAGAAAGCCCAACTTATGCCTCCAAAAACCTGTCGGATTACAGAGTGGCTGCTTATTAGTAAAAATATTGAAGAGAGAATAGTCGCTGGCACTTACATTCATTCTACACCTGAGCCACCTGTCACCACTTTTTACGGCACCGGCCTCCCTCGAAAAATTATTATGTTGTCATTCCCTTCAACATCTATTTTCAACCCCTCAATCCCAGCTGTTCAACCCTTAACACCAGCCTTGAATTTATGGGGAAAGACAAACATCACAAAAGCTCATCTACCAAAAGAAAAAGGCATCACAAGGATAAGAAACATTCCTGAGAGCATAAAGGTTCCAAAGGTTCTCCCTTGGAACTTCCAAGTCTTGTCCAAACTCAGGTTGATGCTCAACCTCCACTACAAAATCCAAGGGCTCTGGGTCAGACTTACCAGCTACTTCTTCAATAATTGCTCAAGGAAGTCCTAGATTCACCCCGAACATTCCTCCTCGAAGCTTTATACAAGAAAATGTAGTTCATCCATCCAGAGTCACAGTAACTGATGAAGAAGTTCAATCAGTCAAATTTGATGCCCTTAAACTGAAAGGAAAAATGACATTGGTTGAACCTTCTAACCCAGATCAAGCATAAATCCCCAAAGCAGATAGGAGAAAAGCCAGTGAGCCTTCCTTGGCCTCATCGAGCCAAGTGACTACCAATCTCCCTGAAACTTCGGAGGAGATCTCTTTAAGAATTGCTCCTAAATCCAAAGGTGACATCACACTCCCTCAAGAACTCGATGTTATTATTGGCAATAATATTCAAGGCATAGAAAACAAAAACTTGGTAATCCTTCATAATATCATGTACAAATATTTTATTCCTTCTGAAAAAGCTATATTGAGGACTCGATGGGGGATCCCTTCATATATCACCATCAGATTTCTGACTGAAGGTGAAACTCCTCTGTCTGTAAAAGATGACGAACTAGTCGTATATACAGAGGTAGTGAACTAGGGTTTAAGGTATCCCTTAGATTTATTTTTCATTGAATACTTTGCTAAGATTGACATATGCCCCACCCAAGCAGGTCCCAACATGTGGTACACACTTATGGTGTGTATCATGGCCTCAAGAATTTCCGGTCACGACATTTCTTTTGGAAGAGTTTATTGGGCTGTCTGGTCTGGCCAAAAACCCATTTTTCCCGTTCTATTCATTAACATTTGGCCGAGGACAAAAGGTAGTGAAAGACCTACTTGAAGCTGACAAAAAATGGAAGCAACAGTTTCTTTTCTTCTCATGACATTGGGAGATAAGTTCTGAATCACCCCCTTCAAATCTACACAAGCTTTCCCTCCTGTGGACTAACAAAGGTACAATTTTTAGCTAACTCAAATTTAAATTTCTCAAATATTAACTCTTTAGACTTCTTTGTAGTCATGAATGGAATCTTTAAACCTTATGTTGACTTTGTTCTGAGTGCAACAATCATCGTCACCAAAATGAATGAGTGGTCCAAAGAAGCTTAGGAAAACAAATTCCAGCTCTGCTTTATGAATATCAACCTAGCCAAAAGTCGACTATGGAGACTGAACCCCTTAGAAAGGTTATCTTTGAAAGAACTAATGACTTCTCCCTCTAAACAGGAAGTCCTCGAACGTCTTAAAGCTAAGGACATTGTCATCTACCTCCTAAAGCGTTCTCGGGCAAAGAGTCACTTAGATGATAATTCTAAGGAAGAGGTGTCAGTAAAAGATCAAAATTCTGACTCTGAAGAAGTAAATGTTCTTCCAAAAGCAACCCTTTCCTCAAAAAAGTCATCCCAGCCAACACCTTAACTTCTTCTCCTCAAAAATCTCCTATTCATCAGGTAAAAAAAGCCGAAGAAAAAACAAGTCTCATTCTAGAGCCTATCCAAGAGATATCTGAAGACACTGGAGAGCAAGAAGGTAACAACTCTGGGTAAGCAAAAACTTCCCCACCAAATCTTTCACCAAGTCTTCTTCCAAATAACAATCCTTCCCTAGAGTTAGCCCCTCTCCATATTCCCTGAAGTCAACCACCTCAAGTTGTTGATACAATTGTTCTGACGGGGGAATCCTCAAGTTTTAACTCAGCTGAAATGGGCTCTCCAAGCAGCTCATTCGAAGTTCCTCAAGGAGATGAATTTTCCCACAGTGTTTGAAGGCTACTTCACGCCCCGGTCACAATGGGAAAGAAAATGAAACATCTTGAAGATATAAAAAATCACTACAAATTTAAAGCTTCACTTACTTCTTCCAAATTCGAGGAGATCAAACACCAACACTTTGTTTTGGAAAAACAAATCTGATGCTATCTTTAAAAAATTAGTTGCCTCGGAGAGTTATGTCTTGTTTCTTGAGAAATGTTGTCAAGAAGAAAGAGACCTTTATCGTAAGAAAACTGACACACATGAAAGACTTATTGCGGCTCTTAAACACGCAAATGAACTTTCAACCAAAGGCTTTAAAGACTATCTCGAAGATTTTGAGAGGATAGTAGAGGAGAAAAATCATATCCTAAAGAATTTTGAGCAAGAAAAGAACGCATCGGTCGAAGCATATGCTGCAAAATGTGTGGACAAGCTAAATCCAAGGGACGCTACCATCCGATCAGGGCTAATCACATAAATCCAAAAAAGCTACCCTGATTATGACTTGGGTAAGTTTTGGAAACTTGTCCCTCCAGAAAATCGTCCGCCTGGTATTGTTGAAAGTGAAAGTGAAGCCTCGGATTCTAAGGACAACGATTCTTCCAAGAGTTCTCATGTAAGACCTCTCATAATCCGAGGCATTTCTTTTGTAGACCCCCCAATGTTTTTTTTGGAACGTTATCTATATTTCAAGAACATTGTACAACTTTCTACTTTATTTTTTGTAACCCATTATTATTGTTCAATTTGAAATTTTTGATGAATATGAAAATATCTATTGTGCCAACTTTCGTTGGATATAATAATAATTGTATGCAACTCTTGTTGTGTGTACTAATTACATGCCAACATTTGTTGGACATGGTAATAGTTGTGTTACAACTTTAGTTGGCCATGATAATAGTTGTATGCCAACTTTAGTTAGGCATGATAATAGTTGTATGTCAACTTTTTTGCTGAGCATGGTATTTTAAACTCAGACACAAAATTTTGAGGCAAAAAATTTATATGCATTCATCAGCTAAAATGACACCTCGTTAAAACCTTCATGTGACTATCAGGCTAGGAAAGAGTGTGTCGTCGTTATTTTACAAGGAAAAATCATAAAAGAAAAAATAACAAAATTTACATCCTTACTCAAGATACAGCTTTAGATGTTCTATATTCTAAGGATGCTTGAGGCTTCTTTCTTCTTTATCCTTCAATCGATATGTCCCCTGTTTTACTTTCTGTGTTACTTTATAAGGGCCTTCCAAGTTAGGACCTAACTTTCTGAGGCTCTTTTCCTTGGTGTGAAGAAAAATATTTCGTAGCACTTTATCTCCCACCTTAAATTCCTTTTGCTTTACTCGTAAAGAATTTCTGCTTCTCATTAGCGTTTGGTAATGTAAGGATTTCAATTGTGCACGCCTTTTCTTCCACCAAATCAAGCTCTATTGCTCTTCCTTGATCATTTAGCTCCTCTATGTAAGCTGCCACACGATACGATGGGAAAATAACTTCTGAAGGAACCACCACGTCCATTCCATAGACCAAAGCAAACGGAGATTCCGAAGTCGATGTTCGGGGAGTTGTTCTGTATACCCAAAGTACTTCATGTAAATAGTCTGGCCACTTCCCAGCTTTTCCCTCGAAATATTTTTTTAACCCATCTAGGATCGTCTTATTAGTAACATCCACCTGCCCATTAGCTTGCGGATGAAATGGAGCAGAAAAATATTGTGTTATGCCCTTCGTAATGCAAAAAATTGAACTCTTTATTATCAAATTGAGGTCCATTATCTGGTGTAACCTTCATTGGTACTCTAAAACGGCATCAAAAATGTTCGAAGCAACAACCTTGATGACATCCTTTGCCTTTGTTCCCGCTAAAGGCTCTGCTTCCACCCATTTTGAAAAATAATCAACCGTCAGTATAATTGTCTGCCTTCCCCCAGTTGCGACTGGCAAAGGGCCAACAAAATCAATACCCCAACGATCGAACAACAATGCTTCAGAAATACTTTCAAGAGGAACCCCTGGTTTATGAATTATATTAACATACCTCAGACATGTATCACATCTTTTCACCAACTCTTTTACATCCTTAGATACAGTTGGCCAATAATACCCAGTTAAATGTACCCTTCGAATCAACGCTTTATACCCACAGTGCGCTGATCCTTCTCCGTCATGCAATTCTGACAAAATGATTTGCGACTCATCCTTTGCGAAACACCTGAGCAAAGGTCTACTCATTTAGTTCTTGTGTAAGACTCCTCCTCAGAAGATATAACCGTGCGATTTGAAACGTTTTCCTTGCCAGCGACTTATCCGTTGGCAACACATCCTTTTCCAAGAATTCAACAATTTCAATACTCCAATTATTTATCACAACATTGTTTTATTCATCTATTATCAACGATTGCTCTGTATCCTCTAAACACGAAGCATCTGCTAAAGAATTGGGCACCGAATTTTCTTCCCGTCGAACATGTTCAGATCTAATTCTATCGAATACAAGGGCTAAGTCCTTCAACGCCTTCAAGTATTTGACTAAACGATATTTTTGTGCCTCTGACTCTCCCAATGCGTGATTAATCATGAGTTGTGAATCAATCAACAACCTAACCCTCTTTTCCCCCACATATCTGAGCTAACCTCAAACTTGCTAAAGCCGCTTCATAGTTTGCCTCATTATTTGTCGTTTTAAAACCAAAACGAATAACTTGACAAATTGCTACCCCATCCAGGGAAATTAACAGTACTCGAGCACCACTTCCAGATATGTTCAAACCTCCATCTGTTCTGATTAACCACTCAGACTTATCCTGCTTGTCATCAATCTCCATATGTGATCGTTCTGAGTGAAATTCGACTAAGAAATCTACCAAAGCTTTGTTCGAGGCTCAAATTCTATATCAAAATATCCTAACTCGACCGACAATTTTGTCATTCTCCCCGAGATATCCGACCTCTGCAACAAGCTTTTAAGAGGGAATGTTGTTCGAACTACTATGGAACGCGCTTGAAAGTACGGTCTTATTTTTCGAGTAGCTGTGAGTAAGGTGAGATCCAATTTTTCGAACTTCAAATATCGCTTTTCTGCGTCTAATAAACTCCGGCTGATGTAATATACCGGTTTTAAAACGTTTTCTTCCTCTCGAACTAACACCGCGCTGACTGCACAACATGAAATTGATTTATAGATAACCAATTTCTCCCTTAACAATGGTTTAGAAAGTATTTCCGGGGAAGAGAGGTATTCCTGAATCTGACAAAATGCTTCAGAACATTCCTTAGTCCAACTAAACTTGTTTGCATTCCTGAGTACTTGAAAGAAAGGTGCACACTTATCCGAGGATCGAGAAATAAATTTGTCCAACGCCGCTAACATTCCCATCAATATCTGAACTTCTTTGATATTACAAGGAAAAGTTATTGTCGCTAAAGCTTTTATCTGTACCGGGTCAGCCTCGATTCCCCTTTCACTCACCACATACCCAAGAAACTTTCCGGATCTAACACCAAAGGTATATTTTTCCGGGTTTAACTTTGAATTGACCTTTCTCAAGTTGTTAAAAGTCTCTTCCAAATCAACAAAACGATCTTCATCTTTCATATTCTTAACCAACATATGATCAATGTAAACTTCCATGTTTCGCCCGATTTGATTCGCAAAAGTTTTATTTACCAAGCACTTAGAAGTTGCTCCCGCATTCTTTAGACCAAATGGAATCACCTTGTAACAATACAAACCTCTCCCAGTAATGAACGAAGTATTTTCTTCATCCTTCAAATCCAGCATGATCTGATTATACCTGGCATAAGCATCCATAAAAGATAGCAACCGGTTTCCTAACTTAGAATCCACTAGATGATCAATTCGAGGCACTAGAAAAGGGTCCTTTGGTAAAGCTCTATTCAGATTCGTGAAATCCACACACATTCGACATTTGCCATTTTCTTCTTCACAACAGTGGATTTGAATCCCACAAAGGATATTGCGACTCTCGAATATGGCCTATGCTTAATAACCGCTCAGCTTCTACAAGTATGGTCTCATATTTCTCCTGAGAAAAGGGTCTTCTATTTTTGTATAATAGGTCTAACATTATTCCTGACTGACATCTTATGACAAACTATCTCCGGGGTCACCCTTGTTACATATTCTGCACACCAAACAAATATGTTTAGCTTTGTAGATAAAAATATAATCAATTTTCCCTTAAATCTAAAATAAAATTTATTCCAATCTTTAAAACTTTCTCATCATGATATTCTTAACCTTCATCATCATCATCTGGCACCAAAAGTCCGGGGGACTCTCTCAGGTCATCACAAGGCATTATTCTCGGTAGTGTCCCCTCTAACTGCTATGCTTTGTCTGTCTCGCTCCCCCTAATTTTCTTTGAAGATAAAGCAATCCGGTAACATTCTCTGGCCATCTTCTGGCTACTACTTATCGTTCCAATATTATTTCCCACAACGTATTTTAAACATTGATGAATTGTAGAAATAACACTGTGCATCTTTGACAACCACGACCTTCCGAAAATAGCATTGTAAGATGTTGGAGCGTCGACCACTATAAACAAAATCTCAACTTCTTTTTTGATTGGTCTCCGGCCAAGCTCCACTACACTCTCAAATTCTCCGACGACTTCTGTCGTCGCCCCCATGAAACCCACAATAGTTCTATCTGACCGTCGAATTACAGGGGGATCAACAATTCTCCTGTAAGTATTCATGAACTGAATATTGGCTAAACTGCCAGTATCAATCAAGATCTTATGTACATGATCACCAGCTATCCCTGCAGCGATTACCACTGCGTTTTCATGCGGACCAACCACATTTATCATGTCATCGTCATCAAAGCATATAATCGGGGAGGGCAAACGATGCATATATACTGAAGCTCCTACTTCTAACTGGGTAGTCAAATTAACAATGTGTCTCTTCCGGGAGCTGTTGGGATTCCTTGTAATAGTGTCACCTCCAAAATTAGCCAACGATTCAAAAAATGCACATAGATCACTAACTTTTCCCCTCGTAACAACCTCTTCTATAAAATTAATATCATTCCTCCCTTCCTTTGGGTCCAAGTATTTTGTGGCAATATCAAAAGTATCGACTTCTTTGGAAATCACCATCGTTGTATCGACAATCTTTGGAACAACCTTTACCGTCGAATTTTTCTCGGAGTGCTTTTTCACAAAATCCAGTAAAATACCATTCTCAATCAACGCCTGCACTTGTTTTTTCAAGGCAATTCACTCCTTGGTATCGTGTCCAATATCATCATGATATTTACAGAACATGTAAGCACTTCTACTTTCCCTTGGAGTCTGAATAGGAAAGGGCTTTCGAAATTGTACCGTTGCCTTGGCCTTGTCAAATATTTTCTCCATATTTTCTGTTAAATCTGCAAAATAATCCAACAAATCCATTTATTTAATATAGGTTTTGTTCCTTGTTATGTGTTGTAAGTCTGCTGATTTGTCATTAGCCTCAGAGGATATTGGCTAACCGCTTTGGGTTGTACATTTACACGAGGTGCCTGGTTGCTAGATTCAGATCTCTGCAACTGATTAGCTCTAACTGGTCACTTGACCCTTTTTTCCGACGCCTGAGTTTTTTCTACCAGAATTATCTTTTCGACTTGGTCAAGAAGAGCTCCAAAAGTAATCGTCTGAATCTCAGCCATTGTATCCTTTTAAAGTCCGGGGAGAAGTCCCATCCTAAATGCTGCCAATGCCACCAAATCTTTGAAATATTCCATATCCGTTTTTTTTTCACAAAATGATTGGTATAGTTTTTCAAACTCTCCCCAATCCTTTTCCTGCAGTATATTATCGTATCTCCATTGGCTCTAAACTTCTTGCTTCCCACAAAATGCTATCTTAAAATGTTCCAGAACATGTCAAAAAAAAATTATGTAACCATACGGAAGCTTGTTGTACCTCTTGGAAGCCACTCCCTTGAAGGTCTGGGAGAATGTCCTACATAGCAACTTATCATCATCATCAAAGTTGATCATGAAATTTTTAAATTGCTCGATATGGTTGTCAGGATCCTGTGTTCAATCGAACTTCTCCAACTTTGAGATATCAAAATGCTTTGGGAGGTTTCCTGAAAGAATTTCTGAGGACAAAAGAGAAGATCTCCAGTTGTGACCTGCCCTATACATACTGGCCCTCGAACTTTCGTGCTTCGGAGCATAGAGTCCTTCTTCGAAAAGAAAAGTATATTGTTGTTTCCATTCAAAATTTTGCTCGAAATTTTGGTTCCCAAATGGAAAATTCCTTTGGTTATAAGCTTGCTCGTTAACATGATGATTCTTTTCCTTCAGATTTTTCTTTCCCGGACTTCTAGTTCGATGATGCTCCACATGTTTTTTTTTCGATGATTCCTTTCAGAGGACGATTCTAACGAGCTGTAACGGGAATAATCACTTGAATCAGAAGATTCTTGGTGATGTTTTCCCCTTCTCCTCAGAGAATAATGACCATGCCCCCTATACCTATCATCCTTGTCTCTAGGCCGATGATAAGTTTCACATTCATCTTTTTCATTGTCATTTTCCCTGATTTCGGAACGAAGATTTCCTTGTGCCGCTTCTATTTTTGCCCATAATTTCTCAATTTCCTCTAGCAATTCATTTCTTTGAGCCACTAAAATAGATTCATCTAAAATTTCCTCAGCACACTGATCATCATGCCTTCCAAAATCCATATTAATCTGATAGTTGTTACCTACGAGATTTTCCTCGCAATTGTTCATATCTAACCCTCACCGTTCTTCTTTTACCTTTCTCAAATCAAATCTGGTTTGGGAAAATAATTCCAAGTTTCAATCGTTCCCACAGACGACGTCACTGATGATGTAGGAAGTCTTTGAAGGGCTTTTCAGAGTCAAACAAAGTTGCAAGGACGTATTCTGTATCAATGATTACTTAGTTACTAGTTTTAGAGAGAGAATCTCTACTCTTTTAAAGAGAGAAAATATATTTTAATATTAATCACTTTTTTCTTCAGAGTAGGGTGGTGCTTTTATAGAAAAACAGTAGGTCCCACGAGTTTAACAACTTGGTAATTGCATAATTAGTCTTTACTTCTATTGTTTGTTCCAAACTAATCCTTTTCTAATACATATTTTACAATCCTCCCTAAATTAAATTTCTTTTTTACAATTAACTTCCTCATCATTTATTCTCCCTTATCAAGTATAAGTAGTATATTTATATTATATGTGATAAATGTTGTTATAGTTTGTTATAGTATAGGTAGTATACTTATAGTATATGTGATAAGTGTTGTTATAGTTTGAAAGTAGTATACTTATAGTATATGTGATATGGATTGTTATAATTTGATTATAGTATATTTATAATATATGTGATAAGTGTTGTTATATTTTGATTATAGTATAAGTATTATATTTGGATTATATGTGACAAGTGTTATAGTTTAATTATAGTATATGTGGAATGTGTTGTTATGTATTATGATTATAATATAAGTCACCAATATTTTTTATTGAGTTAAACCTTTTAGATTTTACACGATTGCGAATCATGAGTTATACAAATGTTCGTAATGTGGACTACCATAAATTAAAATTCATTAATAACTTTTTATTACCAATGATCTTCTTTCGGAATTTCATCTTCTCATTCATATAATAATTCGTCATTCTCACCAGCTTCATCCATAATATCTTATTCAATATCACTTAGTTTATCGAACATGTTCTTTTAAATTTCTTCCATAATATATTTTTATCTTGCATAATATGATCTACCGCAGAGTGACCCATGTCAATTTGTTTAAACCATCTTACCCTAAAAGCAAAAAGAAAATGATCGGATCTAACGCTCAATTTTTCTATTAAGACATATTCCACTACAACCTTAAGAAACTTGTGCAATCTTCACTATTTCGAATATATATGAAAATTATTTAGGGTATTGAACTCGTAGTTACTTCTACCTTAAATTCATGAGCTAATGGTCAATTCATTACTACTTAGCTTGAAATGAAAAATTGTTGGATTTTTATTATCAATATATTATTTTTAAAATAAATATTTTGGATTTTATTATCAGTATATTATTATTTTAAATAAAAAATAGAGTCTTTTAACTTTTTTTGTAAAAAACTATATATAATTGATATAATAATTGTGGTTTCTTAGTGCATTGTATAGTTTTATTTCCATGTGGGCATACTTTTCATCTTTCGTGACTTGAGTGGGATATAATTCAATGTTTTTTACACTCCGGATACATATAAGGTCCATTTTTCCGTGTTCAATTCCAAGTTGACCCTTCTAAGGTTTGAAAAAAAATTGGCCGAACCGTTCAGGTTTCTTTATCTGGTTTACGTGTGACTAACATATCATCAATGTATACTTGTAGATTTCTCTTAACTTGAGTTGCAAATATATTGCTAAAGAAAAATATTTATTGCTAAAGACGTAACATTTTCCAAATAGACATTATATACTATATATAGCTTATCACGTAAATGGTAACTTTATTTTAGAAAGTTGATATTTAACTAACGGATACAACTCACTGTTAGGGATTTAAAATAAGGAAAAATTTAGAGACCACAACTCTTTAAATAGTTTATAAAAAATAAAACACATCGTATCGTGTTGTAAATCTAAAGTTAACCTAATTTCACTATACACAATTTATAATCTAAATAAAAATAAAAACAATTTAATTTAAAAAACGAACTACCCATAAAAATACCCGCCAAGTATGTCATTACCACTTAATACCCAAAATTGGTAAACTACCAATAGACACCTATACCATAAGATTTGATAAAAATACATCATTGATATAAATAGGTTCTTTTAGCCGAAAAGAAGCTTATTTTCCTTTTGAACTCTCACACTATTCACCTACTTTATCTCCCTGATCAGCTTCAACCCATAAACCACAAGCGTCAATCCAAAAACAACAAAAGATCTCATTTGTTCTAATTTTGTAGTTCGAACTCCGATTTCAAGCTTGAATTTTTTTCCCTCTCTCTAAAACTACTCTGATTTCTTGTTTGGACTTTGGATCAAGTACAACCTCTCTATAACCTCTCATTAAAAGTCTAAAATTATTAGGTAAACAACTATGTACAAAACTAAGTTATTAGTTAGGGTTTTATAACCTTCATATTGTAAGTTGCATAATTAAAGTTTATTTTGGATTTGTTGATAACGATAAATATGTTGTTAAGATTCTCCACATATACCCTCATACTACCATTTTTCTGTAAACCAAGATTTGCGAGTATGAAAAACTTTTTTTTAACATTTGATGTGTTGCAATTTAGTTATTTGGTTCGAATGTATTGTTTGATATCCTATTATTGAGTGTCCATTTTGGATTCCATTCAGTTCGTAAGTGAAATATCATAATCTCTCGCATATTCATTGTCTCTCATGACCACATCTCGCATTATTTTGCATTGTTTAATCTGTGTTTTTTTATTTGTATCGTATTTTACAACACATGTTTTATTTTTCACGCGTATCACATATTCACATGTGTGTTTGTGCATATCATGTTTTTTAATATTTTTTCGCATGTCTTACATGTCTCTTATGTCTTTCTCGTATTTTATCTAATTAGTGGTCATGTCATATTTATCATATATTTTATTGTATATTGCTTCAACTAGTATCGCATTGCTTAGTATACCTTGTCTGACCTCTTTATTATAATTGGTATTGCATTTTGTTACATGAAAATGGGTCTTAAAGCATGTCATTTCAGATCTAGTTTAGTGAGAATCCTAAATTTGATGAAAAAGAATGTTATCATAACAGATGCACACATAGAAACAGCTAAAGTAACATCGTTTTATACCATATTGAAGGCTTCATATGATATGCACATAAAGAATCTACAAATGAGAAGCATTATCAAATAATCACCAAGATCATCAAGAATACTCTATTAGGAAATGACATTTTCATTTTAAGGTCCAAGCATATTAGATTCACCACCAAATTTGTTAATTCTATCTTTGGTTTGAAATACGGGTATGAGATATGCTTTTAAACTCCAAAGAAGGACTCATACTTAGATACAACGATGGTCTGGATATAGAGTCATAAATCATCAAAACATACTTTCTCTATAAAAATTAAAGAAAAATGGGGAAAAGTAAATCAAAACGAATAACAAATAATTTGATAAATATATGAATTTATCATCAATCTCAAATTATTGCTGACATTGGTATCATAAGTTCCAAATATAGATAAGTTTGGTCAATTATCGCATGATGTAATTGCAATAATCTCGTATGTTTAATGAGATATAATCTCGTCTTATAATGTTTTGCTTTAGTGTCGCATGTTATGTTTGTAATAGTCTTGCATCAAATTGTTTTATTTGTTTTAGCATCACATGTATTTAATACTTATCTTTTACCATTGTGCAGGGGTGGTTGATCAATATAGAAAGGATGTGGCTATTTTGTTGATTATGTTTATATGCTCTACACTGTTATATTCATTATAAGAGGATGTACTGGATATAACAACGCTCTAATATGTCGAATAACTTGAATAGACAAACAATTGTGATTTTTAGGGAGCAATCAATGAGAAGTTACTTGGGTTAATTCGGACCTGTGTCTAAAACAAAATCGGTAAATTATTGAATGTGTTGTACTTTTAATAGTTAGTATCTTGGTTTAGTATTAAACAAGAAAAAATAGTTGTAATGACAATTAGGGCTATTACTGGACTTATCAACCCGGTAATCCGTTCAAGATTGGTCCGATAATTCCCGTATGAGACTATCTGATAATGTTATCGAGCCGCTAACGAGTCGATATTTGAACTCGAACCGTTTAGCAGTCCAAACCGATAAAACTAATAAAAACTCGATTAATTTTGTTATAATATATTTTTGATTTTATATAAATTAATATATATGAAGCTATATATATTTAAATTATTAAAAAAGTATTTAATTTAAATATATCAAATTTACCTATAATATTTAATATATATTTAGTATATATATATATATATCATATAACTGAACAGATTATAAATTATAAAAATATCAAGTAACGGTTTAGAATGGATATTTAAAGATTACTGGATTGGATTTAATATATGTTTTGTAATAAAAATATATTTAGGTAAATTTGAAACAACATAAACCAATATTTAGCGTAGTTAAGACTAATATAGGTTTTGGGTTTGATTTTTGGATTGAGCAATTTGATATGATTTTGTTATATTTTAGTTAGACCGACCATTCTGAATCTGATTGATTGGATTCGGTACCAGTTTATTACGCAAGGAGAAACAAGGTCATACATGATTTTAATACGCTACAGATTGTGGGGATTGGAACCTCACACATAAAGAGGTATAATATGTTTTAGTTGCAGTAGTAGTAGTAGTGCATGTAGTATTTGTTCCAAAAATCACATGATTAGTTGCATTAGTCTCACATGTTTAGTTGCAGCAATCTTGCATATAGTAGTTGATCCAGAGTTCAGACTGGCCTGTTGTGTTTGAAACAAGGTCGCATGTTGTATTACATTAGTCTCGCTCGTTTTTATTTTAAGCAGTCTATGATGTAGTATTTTACTACAATCTTGCATCAATTTTTTATTTTTTATATCATTTTATACGTTTTGGAAGCTGGATTAACCCTAATAGCTACGGAAATAAGTACATTTGATTGGGATGAAGATATTGGGTATGATCTGGAAGATGATCTAGTTGGGAACCCGAATATTGTACCAATAGTGCATAAAAATGACTAAATATCTGGCAAGAAAAACAAGAAAAAAGGCTTTAGACCCCAGACAATCACTAACCATAACAACTGGTACAACCCTAACCAAAACCAGAACAACCCCAATACCAACAAAAACAACCACTATAACTCCAAATCCAACATGAAAAACCCCAACACCAACCAGAACAATCCTAACACCAAGAAAAACCAGTACAACCTCAACCCCAAACAGAACATCACCAACACCAACCAGAACAACATGTACAACCCTAAACCAACAAGAACACTTCGAGTACACTATTCCATAATCAAGATAACACCAATCATAACACCCTTATAGAAACCATGGGTTTTATAGATGACTCTGATGTTGATTGCATCCTAGTTGAATTCTACAACCACAAAGTGAAAACTCTAACCCCTTCCAAGAATACTATGACCACCTCTAAGAAAAGTTGAATCACATCCGAAAGGAACACTACAACCACCTACAAGAGGATTTGTCTTTCTTAGTACTTGGAACGTAAAAAGATATAATAATACATACAGGTGGCTAGTGAAGCTGAGACGTATAGAGGTTTTGCTTGAAAGATAAAGGAGAATTGTAAGCATATATTTCTTTTTTAGTCTCATATTTTTAATTAATAATAGTATGTACATGTCTCATATGTTATCTCTTTTTATTTCTTATTGTCTCGCACATGTTTTTATTTGTAGTATCATATTGTTTTGTACTTTGTTTCCCATGTATAAAATATCTCACATTTTTGTTGCAGCTTGAAAAAAAATATAAAGTCATATTTGAGTTATGTAAGTAGTTAGAATTTTAAAACTTTGGCAAAAACATATCTACCCAAAATCCAATGTATTAGTACCACCAGTCAACAAAGAGATCCCACCAGTCTCACCAGAATACCAACCAGACTAAGTAATCCCATCAGTAAACCAACCAAATCAAGTGAAACCCACCACTCTTAACAGAATATTAACTAGACCAAGTGAACCCAGTAGTTTACACCAATCAGACCACTCACTCTCACCAGAACAACAACTAGACCACCTAGTCTCGCTAGAACAACAACAACACAACCAACAACAACACCAACACCAACAATAAAAACTAGAACGCTAAGAAGAACAACAAAACCAACAATAACCAGATTAGTCAGGCCACAACAAAAACCAAAATCATCCAGGCCTTAATACCAACACTAATGCAAACACTAACAAGAATAGCATCACCAAAAAGGGAAACTAGAATACCAAGTAGAACAACAACACCAACCAGAACCAGAATCAGTCAACCCACAACAAAAATGAAAAAGAGAAGTATCGTCATCAACATTAGCTAATAGACCATCTAAAAATAATATATTTCAGAAGGTGCGTCATTCTATGATATCACAAAAATATAGGCTACACGGAAAAGTGTGTCATTTTATGAGCATAATTTTAATATTAAGGTTGATGTTACTCTGAAAGCTACTACTTTTGTTCTCGTGAAGGAAATTGAGGCTGCTATTAGCCAAAATACTAAAACTGTTATCCTAGATGCTACTAGTCAAGTTGATGTAAATGAGACAAAGACAATATCAGTGGTACAAGTTCGTGAAGATGTAAGTCGATCTTAAATATAATGAGATTAAACTTTCAATTTATTTTATTTTACCTTATTATATATTGTAGGGCTGTATAACACTAGATTGTCATATATTATATGTTGTTTTTCATCTGCCTTGTCTATTTTTTTTATGGATTGCATGTTTGTTTTCAATATGTGGTCTCGCGTATATCTTTTATATATAATGGGTCACACATCAATTTAAATGAAACGTGTTGATGTCTCGCATATCTTTCATGTATATCTATATATGCATGTTTACTTAATGGATACATGGTCTTACGTAATTTTTAAATACATGTCTCGCATCATGATTTACAAATGTCTATCATCTGCCATACATAGAAAGCATAAATGTAAGAGGATGATGGATGACCTATTTTTGAAGAATCACAGTATGAGATACAATAGGTAACTGAAACTGATTAAGAAATAAATATTACAACAAATTAATTGATTTACATTCGTAAATACCACAAACTGGCTAGGATATGAATAAGAGAAAATTAGGATGATCTAATTAGTTGGTATAACCCAGTATCATACACAATTGCACCAATAAATGTATGTGTAAGTAATCTAATCATGCGACCTAGACTATAAGGTAAAATTGAGAATGGCTCGTGTGTAATAATTCATGTCTCATATTATAACATTATCACAGTCTCATGTGGCTTATTTATAACATTTCTCAATCTTACCTCTTGTATAACATGCCTAACTTGTCATTTGGTAGCTTATTAAGGCTTGGATCTATAAGACATTTAAAGAAAACAAGTATCAAGTACTGCTTATCAATTTTGACGGGAAATACTCAGCTAAACTGCACACGATAGCACATTCTAAGCACACATTGATAAGGTAACTAAAAATATGTATCCATTATAAAAAAAAACCTTTTTATAATCCTTTGTCTTAATGCAGACTTCATTTACTTATAAGAACAATATAACAAGGATTTTTGATGACGTATTCCTCACTATGCCATAGACCCCATATTATATGTTGGTTCCAGTATGCAACATCGTGAAAGACACAATGAACCACCAGACATTGCTGATTATTAACCTTGAATAGGGAGAAGCAACAAACTATAACCCATTGTTGTATGCTAGTAAATATACATCAGAAAAACAAGAAACAGTATTGTACCACTCATAAGTATAGCTGTATAACATTACAAGTCTAGCTGTATAACATTTCCCAAGTCTTGCATGTTTCATGTATCGTAAATTCCATGCATTTTTTTAACTAGTACATGTCTCACATATAATTTTTTAACTGGTCTTTCCTATTACCGTTTAACTAGTCTCATCTCTTACCTATTAACTGGTCTCACCCTTTAGCTATTAATTGGTTTCATCTTTACTTATAACTAGTCTTATCTATTTCCTTATAACTGGTATTGCCTCTTTATTTTTATATGGTCTCGCATTATAACATTGCACCAATATCACATACATTTATTATTTTGTTTATTTTAATATTGTTTAAATTTGACGTTGATGGGGTCGGATATATTTGGAAGTGATTCCTCAAAGGTGTTAGAATAATTCGAAGGTTATTTTAGACTTGAAATTATGAAGATGTGTTTTTAACTTTTTACTGAGTAGTGTGTTTACTAAAATAGTGTTTAAACTGATGGGCTTTGAGCTTTCTAAGTTTTAAATCATGAATTAACTTATGATCCTGAAGTTAACTATAAATACCTTTAATGATATCATTAATGGGAGGAGATAGATAATTAACTACGCTAATAAATAAACAGCTTGATTATCTCACTACAAAACATACATCATTAAATATCATTTTAACGGATTACTAAAAAGACCTTGGACAATATTTTTACCACACCATATTGACGACCACAGTGGGAGTGATGGAACCCGGAAAGCAGACATCTAAAGCTTGAAATTGTTTTCTAACTGTATCAGATAATGGAAGGTGAATTACAAGTCGATCTGCCCCCGATGGTTGAATAATGTTAGGTTGGAGAAGAATATATAGAGCCTCATATGAGAATAATGATCGAGAAGAAAGATATCAACTGCGAGATGAGTTTGTTGAATTACAAAAGTAAATTTAGTCCATAAGAATAGATAGGCAAGCTAAGAAATATTTAGTTGTACCAGATGTAAAGTAATCAGAGTTACCCGAAGCGACATGCGAGGGATAACTCTCCTAAAACCCACAAGCTTGCTAGAAAAGAACCTCAAACTAAAAATGATTCTAGCTCTTTGGAATCTAGCAAGAGTTTTTCATCATCATCAAATATTTTGTCATCCACATCGAGTAGTGATTATTACCAAAAAAAAAGAAACATAAACATCACGATAAGCGTCGGTGTAAGAAGATTGTTGGTCAAAGTAAAAGGTTGAAGAACCAAGATGTCTCAGCAAATAAGCACTGAAAATATGAGAAAATGCATTATGAGGGAAAGGAAAAGGGATCGGCTGATCATAGCATATACTCGCTATTGAGCGACGCGTTTTCCATCCGATCTAAACTAGAAATATTGTTGATTCCGGTAAAGTCCATTGATTTAGCCAAGGGCGTAATTGGAGACCATCCCCTTTGTCAACAAAAATTTTGTTTGGACATCTCGATTGATGTTTACAAAATTGAAGTGAATTTTATATGTTTATTACTAAGGGTACTCTCCCTGAAGATCAAAGCTTATCCAAGAATTTGAAGGTTAAAGCGCATGGATTTTTGGTTTTGGAGGAGGTCCTTTACAAGAAATCTTTTAGCAAACCTTTACTATGATGTATTGGGTCCGATATGTCCCAAGTAATTAAGTCTAATATATATGTTGGAGAAGGTTATGCACATTGTGACCCATGCCAAATATTTGGAAATGCAATTCACGTTCCAGCGGTTCCTATGTAGACCATATATGAAGCAGTACCCTTCGACATATGGGGCTTGATTTGGTTGGCCCGTTACCAATGGCGTCTTGGGACGTCGAACTATTATTTTGGCATTTGATTATTTCACTAAATGGGTAGAGGTCACACCACTCTATGGAACTAATTCTAAAGCAGTAATAAAGTTTATTTTGACCAATATATGTTGCAAGTTCGGAAGGCCTATGAGTATTATAACATACAATGGCCCCCAATTTGATAATAAAAAGATAGAGGTATTATATGTATCAAGAGAAACACGACATTGTTTTTTTCACATTTCCATCCCCAAGCCTACGGGTAGGTCTAAGTGGTAAACATAAACATTTTAAAAGGCCTCAAAAATAATTTAGAAGGGGAACCAGTTAAATGCCAAACTATTTGTAAGAAGTGTTATGGGCCTATAGAACTACTCCACTTGTTGCTACACAAGAGTCTCATTTCGCCTTGGTTTATGGGATGGATGCAATAGCTCCAATAGAATCTCCTCTTCTCTCATTCATAGTCTAAAAATATTCCGAAGAGATAATGAGATCGCAATACGAGCTCAACTAGATTTGATTGAAGCAAAATAAACTCAAAGCTCACTTAAGAACGGTTCACTATCAAGTCTTAATGAGACGCATATATGCATCAAAAATACAAAGGAGAGAGTTCAGAGTTGGAGATAAAGTTCTTAGGAAAGTATTTATACACACTAAAGACAAGAAATTTGGAAAGTTTGCTCCAATAGAGGGTCCCTATACTATTGTAGAAAGAATCAAGAGTGGAACGTATCGCCTGGTTGATCACGAGGGCATTATATTGATACACCCATAGAATGTTTAGTATCTAATATTATATCTTTGTTTAATGTAAATATTTAAGGGGAATACTATTTCTTATCCTGGTGGCTCAAGAAGGTTTTTAACGAGGTGTCTGTGTCATCAATCTACCACTTTTTTCCTTTCAAAACCTCTTGTCTCTAACTTTGTTAACCTTCAAATGGATTACATTCGAATGGCTTCTGCTTGAAGTTACCTCATGTTTGATTTTTTTTCCTTCTAATGGATTACCTTCTAATGGTTTGTGCTTGAAATTTGCTCATGTTTGAATTTTTTTTTTTGCCTTCGAATGGATTACCTTTGAATGGCCCATGTTTTGAATTTTTCATGCCTTCGAATGGATTACCTTCGAATGACTTGTTTATAAATTTGTTATGACTTTGAATAGATTACATTCGAATGACTTGTTTATTATTTTTTATGCCATATAATGGATTACCTTCGAATGGCTTGTTTATTAATTTGTATGCCTTCATTTCGAATGAATCACCTTTGAATGGCTTGTTCATTAATTTTGTTTTCCTTCGAATAAAGTATACCAATGAATGGAAATCAAAACATATATATGAGGAAAAAAAAAGATGACCAATACAAAATTCCTTAAAACCCCAGAGGACTTGTTCAAATCCGAATTTGAAAACAACAAAACGACTTTGGCATTACAAAAGACTAATCTAAAAAAAATTGATCTATCACAACAAAAACACCTTACAATAAGGAGTTGCATTAAACAATAAAATTTAAAAAATCTTTAGCATTTGGGCTCTTTCCCTTCGGTCAGTTCTTCTTTTTTTTTCTGAAATTTCCCTTTCGGAATCTATTCCATTGGTTTTATTGGAGTCTTCGTCTGACGACTCATAAAAAAACTCCATCTCATCTGCCAAAGAAATGTCAGGGGCAAGAACTTCTCTCGATACCATCCTCATAAAGAACCAAACCTTAGTTTTGGAAACTTTTTATGGAAAGCCAAAACCATATTCTAATTGAATCAAGGCATCATGTTCCTTTAGTTTATCTATGGTGGCGTCAGCATACGGTTTGACAGCATCGTCAGCGTCCTGTGTAGACTTCGCTTATAAGGACTTGATCTTTTTTTCTAACTCTGTTTTAATCTTTTCTAGAGTTTTTTTTTCAAGGATCTGATCAGTAGTATCTTTATTTGTCTGCTTCTGAGATTTCAATGAAGAAATCTCAATAGATTTGGATGTCCTCAGTTTCTCTAGATTATCTTGAACTTTTACCACCTTTTTTTTTACTATTTCAACCTCCTTCTTCAAAATATCAACATCCCCGATCGCCTTGTTGGCCTTAGTTTTCTCTTCTTTAAGGGAAATTTGTAATTTTATGTTTTTCTCTTGAAGAGATGAAATGGTTCCTCTTGGGGATTTAACTTCCCTTTCCAGTTCGACGATAGGTTTCACATAACCCATTATGGAACACAAAACTGTATCATTTTCCTTTGAAACTTCAAAGGGTATATCATACTAGGTATGGTATTGGGAAGGCCTTATCGAATACTTCGTAATCATACCTTGTCAATTCGTCCATTGGATTATTGACTCCAACACTAGCTTCTCATTTGAAGTTTGGAAACATAAAGGTAGGATCAGGTGCAGGTATGGTGGGAACACTAGTGTTCGGACATAATATTATATTCGAACTGGTTGAAGTTTTGTTTTTCTTCTTTCTCTCGTCGTTGCCTTCTTTGGTTTTTTTTTCTAACATTATTCTTCTTAGATTCGAGAATATATGTGGGCACATTACCTTCCTCCATATTCGCAGCAACTGCATCTTGATAAGGATTTTATCTGCTTCGTAGAGTAAAATAGAGAGAAGTAAAAAGATGTAAAGAGAAGTAGTTTTTAGAGAGAGAAAGTCAAGAAGTGAAAGTAGTTTAATCTCAAAAGTCGGAATCCTTTCTTAGTTCAACCCTGACCATTGTATATAGGCGCAAAGACTTGATCATAATAGAAATGGTTACACAAAGGGTCTAATTGCATATTAGTCCCTCATTAATACATAAAGCTCTGAATTTATCCTATGATTATAATATCTATCATTAAAGGTTTTATTAAATTACATTTTGATCCCTAAAGTTCATTTCCTTATCAGTAGCCCCCTTAGTTCTTATGAAATTTATCGAATGAGAACTAATTAGCTTCAGAAATATTTATAGGTGGAGAAGAATCTCTATATCCAGGATCTGAACTGCTTCAACCTTGTTGTCTTCATATATTTAGCAAAATCTCATCTTCGAATTTGATAATAATTTTCTCAATAGTTCAGATGTTTTCATATGGAGTTATTTCGTTCTGACGGTCACAATTATCCGAAGCAGAGATCAAATAGGTAGTGATACCCTAGGCACTAGGCCTATCATATGGCAGGTGTCGAGTTCTTTTTTACGCAACCGTTTGGGATTCTTCCCAATTGCCTTCTCCACTTTTTCCACTTCCCTCTCCCTCAACTTTTCCTATAAATACTTCTCAATTCCTCATTTTCTTTGTAGCTCTTTTTCTAGAGAGAGAGAGTTCACTTGATACCTTCATCTAAATCTTCAACCCTTAAGCTACTTTCACCAGAAAACACCACCTTCCTCCTGTCTTTCAAGTTCATTTATGAGAAAACATCCAATACTAAAAAAGCCAAAAGTCAAGAAACCCAGAAATTCATCTTCCCTAGATAAAAAAGAAATCTCACTTCGGATCATACGATTACTTCTGCATAAGCGAAAGGGCAGATGAATATAGATTAGCTGAACTGATAAGCAACGCTCCTCAGGGATTTTCCATAGAGACAATATACTACGGTAACTTCGATCCTGATAAAACTCCTCTTTCCTTTTCAAATTCTTCTCTACCAGAAGAAATTCAATCATCCAAAACTCAAACACCAAGGACACCGCAAATTTCACCCCCTCGAATCAATCGCAAGGTGACCCAAACTAAATCCTCTTCAGAAAGATCAAAGGAAACTCATTCTCTAGTTAATTCTAAATTCCCTCGTCCACCGCACAAAGAAACCCTTTCAGTTCATACAAAAACTCAGCTTCGTCGAACCCTAAATAAAAAAACTTTCATAGCCATAGTGGACAATGTTAATCACGTCTCAAATCCATCAACCTCTTCTCCTCCCCTGAGGGAAGTTGTTGAGACAACAATAGAGTCTCAACAAAATCCCTCAAGTTGTGCCAATAGAGAACCTACTCTGAATCCTAACCCACCTCGACTCGTGGATGAGGCATCCAAAGAGGAAGTGGATTCTGAAGCCACACAGTCGATCGTCGAGATTAATAAAAAAGATGATGCTTTGAAGGAAACAGATAGTGAAACAATGAAAGGTGTGTCGAAGGAAAAAGCACCTAGGGTAAGGAAAAAGAAAGCTCATGTTGAGCTCTCCAAAGAACTGGCTGTCTCAGTTGGAGAAAATTTGAAGCCACTCAACCCTAAGTATATTTTTGTATTAAAAATGTGCAATAAATTTATTAACCAGATTCTCAGACTACTTCTTAAAAAAGGTAATGGGGAATGCAAGATAACATAGTACTTCGGATTCCAAAATAAGTAGAGACTCCACTTGAATATAGGAAATATGATTTGGTGGTGTACCCAAAAATTACTAATTGGGGTCTTCGGTTTCTGATAGACCCAATGATAGTGGAGTATTTTGAGCTCATCGACCTTTGTCATACGCAAGCTACTCCCAATAAATGGCTTAAACTTATGTCCATTTTTATGGCTTCTAGACTTGCACAAATCCCTCATCTATCAAGGATTTCATTTCCTCAACAAAGCTTTCGAAATGCCATATTTTTTCGTTCTACTATCTTACACTGGATAATGATCTTAAGATAGTCGACGACATACTCGAGGCTGAGAAATTTTGGAAACAAAAAGTTTTCTTCATATCTAGGGCTTGGTAAAATGGAAAGGAGATGTCTGAGGCGAATCCATCAAGGCTTAACCTCGTCTGGAGGAGTAACAGTAAGCTGCTTCGCTTTTATTATATGTTTTGTTTTGTTCATTTACTTATATATTTTTATTGCATCACACGAATTCTGCGGTGATATAAGATTCGCCAAAAAGACGCTCTTGTAATTTTTTTCAAAGTTAGCCATGTAGGCGGAAAAAGAGAGGGGAAACGGGTTCCACTCAGCGTTCTTGCCAATCAACTTTATCAACAACCACTTATGGTGAATCATTCTAGGTGTTGACCTTTTAAAAACTTCGGTGGAGCTTCCAAATCCTATTTTGGTAGTGAAAAGACTGGTGGCACCTGATGGTAAGGTGTTTCTTCCAGTTTGGGATAGGTCAATGATTCATCTTCCCTTAAAGAAGAAATGGAAAAAAAATACAGCTAGCATATCTGGTGCTAGCCTTTCAGAAGCTCCGACGCAACCAAAATTGAAAAGAAAAAAAAAAGAACCTCCCCACTATCTAAGAAGGAGAAGAAGCTGAGCATTCTCCAAAAAGAAATAAGAAAACTTCATTGAAGAAAAAGAATAACACAGCTAAAACAACTCCTCAAGAGAGAGCAAAAAAGAAAGGTTTACAAACCGTTCAAGAAGTGCCTTTCGATGCTGATGAAATTGTTGTTGTGGAAAATCAACATAAAGAAAATGAAGCAGGTGATGAAGAGGGAGGCACCAAACAAGGAAAGACTGTTGCAGACAATGAACGAAGTGATGATAACTTTGATCTTGATAGCTTCTTCAACCTAGATCAATCTCAAGAGCTCGTTAGAAATAAAGATCCATATGTTCAAGAACTTCGGGACCAACTGCAAAACTATGGTAAAAGGCCTGCTCTTGTTCTTCCCGAGGCAACTTCACCAAATGTCTCTCTGCCTCCATCTTCCTCTACTCTGATGCTTTTTCCTAGCCCAATGGTCATATCTTTCGAAGTATAACTTATATCATAATTAAACTTATAATTTTCAAAATGAAAATTTCAGCGCGTTTAGAGAAGGATGATATCGAATGCGATACTTCGGATAATATCGTGCATTTAGAGAACGTAGCATTTTGAATATTTCAGCGCGTTTAGAGAACATAGCACTTTGATATGGTTGTTTATTCAAAACGTGTATTCAACACTTCGTAATACTTACTCTTGGTCAACTTTAAAGATGATCAGTGTTTGAATAGTTACCAAAATAATTTAAATAAGCATACGTAAACAACCATTAGCCAACAAATATTTTTATTGATAGCGTCGAATATTTACATACCACCTCATTAAAACCTTCATGAGATACTATAGTAGGAAAAAGTGTGCCAATTATTCAAAAAGAATAATTTAAAACAAGATAGTTACTCGGAGTACAATTTTAGATGCTGCATATTCCAAGGATGTTGAAGCATCCTCCCCTGCTCGTTACAAAGGCGATAAAAACCGGGCTTTACTTTTTCCAAAACCATATAGGGACCTTTCCAATTCGAGACCATCTTGTCAAGGTTTTTTTTCCTTAGTATGGAGGAATATCTTCCTTAGAACTTTATCACTAACCTTTGAAATCCCTCTTTCTTACCTTTGAATTATATCTACTCCTCATAAGAGTTTGATAATGAATCATATTGGACTGAGCTTAACTTTTTTTCCTCATTCAAATCCAAATATGCTCTTTTTGCTTCATCATTCAGGTCCTCGTAATATTGAGATACTCTAAAAGAAGATACCGTAGATTCTGCAGGACTCACAACATCCATCACATATGCTAATTCCTTTAGTCGCCTCTTTAGAAGTTGTTCGATAAGCCCATAATACCTCCTACAAATAGTTAGGCTATTTTCCTGCAGCCACTGTCAAATTCTTCTTTAAACCTTCCAAAATAGATCTATTTGTCATCTCTACCTGACCATTTACTTGAGGGTGAAAAGGTGTGGAAAACATTGTGTTTTTTCCCTCGAAGCACAAAAAGAAGTCATTTGTTTGTTATTAAATTGAGGACCGTTATCCGTGGTAATTTTGTGAGGTACCCCAAAAAGGTAACAAATAATATTTACAATGAACTTAATTAAATCCTTGGCTTTTATTCCAGACAATGGTTCATCTGCTGCCCACTTCATAATATAGCTCACTACCACAATAATCATTTGGCGTCCTCCAGAAGCCATTAGCAAAGGTCCCACTAAGTCTATTCTTCATTTGTCAAACAGAATGGTTTCGGTAATGGACATGAGTGGAACTGTTGGTTTATAAATAGAGTTGGAAAATCGTCGACAAGTATCACAGCCTCGAACTAGATTCTTAGTGTCGTTCATAATCGAATGCCAATAATACCCTGCCAACAAAACTCGACGTGTCAATGCCTTGAACACAATATGTTGAACCCTATTCATCATGTAACTCTGATAGAATTTCATGGGATTCCTGTTTTCTCAAGAATCGTACTAATGACCTACTCAACTTTTATATAGCCACATGATTTACCTTTCAGGTTCATAGCTGGTTGCATATCTTTAGGTAGCGTTCCTCTTAACAAGAAATTCATAATATCAGTTCTCAAATCGCCTCAAATTATATCTGGAGTAATAAATACCTCCTCAATGTATTTAGATTGCTCTGAGCGGGCTAAAATCAAAGGACTCTCATGTAATAAAATCCAAGGGTATTCTTCTGTGTAAGCCACGGTTTCCAAAGAATCAGCAACTTTATTGTATCCTCGACTGATATTCTCTACGGTAACGTGATCAAACGAAAGAGTCAAATGCTAAAGCTCTTGAAGATATAAAATTAAATTTTCCTTTTTGGCTTTGGAAATTCCAGCCACTTGATATACTACTAACTGGGAATCTGTTTCTAAACGAATTGAAGTTGCCCCACAGATGTTTACAAGCCTTAACCCAACCAATATAGCTTTATACTCAGCTACATTATTCGATGCATGAAACCCAAACTTAATGGATTGAAACATTGTTTTCCCAGATTGAGCAATCGGCTGAGCTCCAGCACTACATCCGAATATGCTAGAACCCATATCAGTTAGAACTATCCACATTGAACTCGTTAGAACAACTTTCTTGTTAAATTTTTTTCTGATCTACTTGAATGGAATTCAACAAGAAAAATTTTTAAGGCTTGGGCCTTGATCACCGTTCGAGGTGAAAAGATGATGTCAAAATCTCCAAACTCAACTGACCACTTGGTCATCCTCCCAGAACTATCGAGGCATTGTAAAATATTTTTCAATGGGAATGAAGTTTGAACCTCAATTGTGTGAGCTTAAAAATAGGGGCGCATCTTCCTGGCAGCTAATACTAAAGCCAGAGCCAAATTTCGAGCTTCAAATACCTTTTTTCTACTGTACAGACTCTTACTGATATAATACACCGGCTTCGAAATTCTTAATTCTTCACTTATCAGCACAACACTTACTGCAAAATCTAATACTACAATATACAAAGAGAGTTGTTCTCCAATTCGAGGCTTGGACAGTATTTATAATGATGACAATAATAATTTAATGCTTGAAAACACTGCTTCACATTCCGAGGTCCACTCAAATTCTTTTGGTCTTTTTAACACTTGAAAGAATGGCAAACATTTATCATAAAATCTTGAAATAACCTTCCTGTTAAAATTTGCACTTCTTTGATAGTTCGAGGCGATGTCATTGATATCAAAACCTTTAGTTGTTCTAGGTCAGCATCTATCCTTTTTTCAATATTAACATAACTAAAAAATCTTCATGATCGAACTTTAAAGGTACAATTTTCAGGATTTAACTTTAGACTAATAGCCCTCAAATTCAAAAGAATATCCTCCAAATCTTCCAAGTGTGTATTATTTCTAGAGAATGTTATGACACGGCTCTTCAAATTCGAGGGTCAAGCAATACTGATAAAATGGCTAAATAGCAATCAGGAGGGTCGACCTTGGATGTCGAGAAAGGGTTTAATGATCAGAAGGAAACCCTGGGTTCTTTAACAGTAGGTGAAAATATAGAAAAATATGATTTTTCCTGATGGAAAAGTACTTCCAATAGGAACCTTGTTGACCCCAGCTTTGCATCAGTAGTTGTTGCAGTGTTTGTTTCATAATTTTGATGTTTTTAATTGGAAAATAGAAAGTATGGTAGGAGTTCCAGTCGAAGTGATATGCCATAGCCTATCAATTAATCCGAAGGTTAAATCTGTTATACAAAAAAGGCGAGTTTTTTCTTTTGAGAAAGCAGAAGTTATTGTTGTAGAGGTGGGTTGTATATCAAGGGTCGGACATATAAAGAAGTAACAATTCATTTATGGACAACAAACCCAGTGGTGTTTAAAAAGAAGAATGAGAAATGAAGAATATGCATTGACTTCACAAAACTGAATCGAGCTTGTCCTAAAGATCCATTTCTTGTTCCTCGAATAGACCAATTGATTGATTCCTCCATTTCACGCTTCAGATTTTGACACCAGCTACCTCTGCTCCAATAACCACTGCTGATGAGTCCGGATTTCGTCGCTACACTTTATGGGACCCGGACAGGGTCAATTCGGACAATGTCCATTTCACCGGACAGGGGCAGTTCAGCCAACTATCATCCACTGAACAATCCGAACAGAATAAAGTACTTAAAACATAATCACTTTTTGACTAAGTTGCCTATTTGCTTACTTAGAACTAATGGGTCTTTAAACTCGACCCGAATCCATTAAACACGACCCAAAAGCCCATATGGCCCAAATATAAGGGTATAAATACCCAACCACCAACATTAAATGAGGGTAATGAAATTCTCCCTCTACATTCTACCCAAACATTAAATACTCTCAGAATTCCACAAAGCTCTAAACAAAAATTACAAACTTACCCTCAGATAAAAATAAGCCACATCAAATTGGCGACCACAGTGGGAGGACGACGGTGCATGAATCTAGCATTCAAAACCATCAGAAAAACCAGTCTGAATGAATCCAGACGCATCGGAAGTACCACCAGCTTTTCTTGAAGTGGTGGGAGAAAATGATGAATATACCATCGAGGAGCGTGATAGGTTAAAGGGCGAGATAGAAGCTCTGAGGGCAGAGAGGGCAAAGATGGGCATAAAAGAGAAATCAAAGGCATCAGTTGCTCATCATACTGACAACCCTAGAGAGCATGAGCCTTCGAAGACCCATGTGAGTACGAAGAAGACTCATACTAGCTCCAAAAAGTCTCACCGGTCCAAGCCGGTGGAGAGCTCTGATTAAGACTCAGAATCTTCTAATAGCTCCTCGGACGAAGATGGAGTTGAAGAATCCTTATCCTCCAGCAGTGATGAGGGCCGATCTAAAAAGAAACAAAAGTTGGTTAAGAAGTATTCAAGAAAAAGGGATAGGCATGGAAAGTTAAAGAGGCATATAGGCAAAGGGTCATCTCATAGCCGGAGACACATAGACCGGATGCTGGTGGATCCTTTTGCCTTCCATGATGAACCAGGTATCTTTGCAACTCCTAACGAGGATACCGTTTTCAGTCGTGGCCGGAATTGGAGACAATCTCCATTGTCATCCAAGATTTTGTCCGGAAACCTCCCTAAGAGGTTTGATAGTACAAAAATGGAGAAATGTGATGACAGTAAAGACCCGGACAATCACTTCGGAACAATTCAAAAAATTTATGATGAATTTCGATGATGACGATAAGTTTCTTTGTAGAGCATTCTCCCAGTCTTTTACGGGGAGTGCCCTGAAGTGGTATAACAGCCTACCACAGGGGTGCATCAGATTTTTCGATACCTTTTGGGTAGCCTTCCGGAGGTAGTTTGTTGGAAGTAAGGAGGTGAAGGGCAATGGGGATAAAATTATCCATTGTGCCCAAGAACCGAACGAATCTCTGAAAGAATACATAAGTCGCTTTGTAAACACCAAAAATGGGTTGGTTGATTGCTTTGAACAAGTAGCAATAGCTTCTCTGAGGCAAGGCTTAAACCCTGGAAATTTGGCTGATTCAGTGACCAGAAAAAAGGCCATGACATGGGGAGGTCTACTGAATCAGGTTGGAAAGAAAATTAACGTAGATGAAACAAAGAAAACTAGGGTGCACAGGCGGGTGAGTCTGCCCCAGCTGCACCAAACCCCAACCAAAATCAGTCCGGGAACAAGGCAAGGGAGGTCGGGCAGGGTCATAACAGAGCTAAAGCTCAGTCTAAGCCAGCTGCGCCTGCCCAGAGTCAGCAATCTAGAAATAAGAGAGGGCCTTGGGTTCAACCTGAGTGGTTTGCTGAGTTAAAAGAAAGTGTCCATCTATGACAAAACAAAAGAAGAAGTACACTATAGAAGGCCGGTTGCGCTACAATCTCCTAGGGAGCATCGTAACAATTACTTCTGTTAGTATCATCATGATACTGGCCATACCACTGAGGATTGTATTGCTTTAAAGAAAGAAGTCCAGAATTTAATTGAAAGAGGAAAGTTGGGAGCATATGTTAAAAGAAGATGAGGAAATAGGCCTGATAATGCTCATCAGGCTGGTCCAAACAATGCAGGCACATCCGCTCTGGAGGGAGCTATGGTGATAATCGAGAGATTCGATGTAGAGTCAGAGTACTTGGACCCTGATCCAACTCAAAACAGAGTGGGTGCCATTGAGGAACGTTGTAAAACAGTGTCCGGGCTTATTAACTTTTTTTGAGTCACTCACAATTTTCGGAGGGTATACCATGACAACACCCACTGCTTTTTCGAGGAAGAGGCATGTTCATACTTTAGCTACCCAACTGGAGGGAGGCATGACTTTCTATCAATCGCAGATTCCATTTCCCTTCATTATTTTCGATGAGGATGACTTAAGGGATATAGCAGGTCCTCATGAAGATGTTGTTGTCAAAGGAGCATCCATTGGGGGCAATGACATAAGACGAATTTTGGTGGATTAGGGGAGTTCAGAAAATATCCTCTTTTTAACTTCCTACAAAAAGATGAAAAATCGTGCGGTAATTCAGCGTTCGAACAGGTCAATTGTGGGTTTCACTGGAAGCTCAGCAGATGTGATCGAGGAGTTCGTAGAGGAAGTTTTGTTGGGCAAGGGCCCTTTTAAGAAGATGGTTAGAATACTGTTTGTCGTAGTGGATTGTCCCACTTGTTATAATGATATTATAGGGAGGTCTTGGCTCTCTATGATGCATACAGTGGCCTCAACAGTCCACCAATGTTCGAAATATGTTGTGCAAGGACAAGTGGGAGTTGTTCGGAGCAGCCAAAAGGTATCAAGAGAGTGTTATGCAACAGTACTGGCTCCTCGAACATTGGGGGCAGTTCGTATCAATGAGGAATAGCATTTTGAGGGGCTTTCTAGGGGTGAGGGTGAAATTGATGACCCCGGAGAGACCCCTGGAGTTTTAATACCAGTTGAAGAAGTTGAAACACAATCTTTGGAAGAGGGAAAAAATGTTAAGATAGGGTCCAAAATGACATCTGAGCTAAAGGGTAAGATGTTGAAGTTCTTAAAAAACCATCAGCATGTTTTTTCTTGGTGCAATGCTGATGTTACCGGGGTACCAGCAAATATTATATCACACCACCTGTACATCCGAAGAGACATAGCACCTGTAGTACAAAAAAGAAGAGCTTTTTCCAAGGAAAAGGCTGATGTCATCGTTCAAGAAGTCGACAGGCTTACTAAAATGGGGCACATAAAGGAGTCTCAGTATCCTTTATGGACAGCCAATCCGGTTATGGTAAAAAAGAAAAATGGCAAATGGCGTATCTGTGTTGACTTTACAGATCTCAACAGGGCTTGCCCAAAGGATTTATACTCGGTCCCCCGGATTGATCAGCTGGTGGATTCCACATCTGGGAATAAGCTACTATCTTTCATAGATGCCTTCTCGGGGTACAATTAGATTTAAGTAGATCTGAAAGATCATGAGCATACTACATTTGTTACTGATAGGGGCCTTCATTATTACAAGGTGATATCGTTTGGGTTAAAAAATGATGGGGCTACTTATCAGAGGTTGGTAAAAAAATCTTTTTCTGATCAGATTGGAAGAAACATGGAAGTATACATCGACGATATGATGGTAAAAAGTGTGGACGAAGAGCTACACTTGGCAGATCTCCGAGAAACTTTTGCTAACTCAGTAAAAGTAAATTTGAAGCTAAACCCAGAGAAGTGTGTGTTCGGAGTACAGTCCGGAAAATTCCTAGGGTATATAATAAGTAAGCAAGGGATACAGCCTGATCCGGACCAACTTAATACTTTATTCTAAATGGAGCCTCCTCGGAATATTAAAGAATTACAAAGATTGACTGGGAGGTTGGCTGTGTTAAATCGATTCATTTCAAGGTCTTCGGACAGATGTGCCCCGTTCTTTCAAACTTTAAAAGATGCAAAGGGATTCGACTGGACTTCACAATGTGATGAGGCCTTCAATGAAATTAAACAACATTTGTCCTCCCCCAAAACTTTATTTAAACCTGTTGATGGAGAGACTTGGCAGTTTCCAGTTGTGCCATAAGTGTCGTATTGGTGAGGGAGGTAGATAATTATCCCCGTCCGGTGTATTACATCAGCAAGAGCTTGATAGATGCAGAAAAACGTTATCAGAAGCTTGAAAAATTAGCATTAGCCCTGGTGATTGCTGCAAGGAAGATGAGGCCTTATTTTTTGGCTCATCCTATTATTGTCTGAACGTCGTTTCCCTTGAAAAACGTTCTTCAAAAGGCAGACGTTTCAAGTAGAATGACTAAGTGGTCAGTGGAATTGGGGGACTTTGATATTGATTTTTCAGCCCAGACAGCGATCAAAGCCCAAGTTGTGGCTGATTTCTTAGTTGAATTTCATTCAGATAGGGATGCAGAACAAACAACTGATACCAAAAATAAAAAAGTCTGGGTCGTCCGGACTAATGGTGGATCAAGTACCATAGGATGTGGTGCAGGGGTATGCTTGACCTCTCCGTATGGTGACAAAATATACCAAGCTATATGTTTTGCTTTTAGGTCTTCTAATAATGAGTCCGAATATGAAGCTGCTATAGCTGGTTTAAAGTTAGCTTTTATTTGTGGAGCCAAAAGGGTCAAGTTGATGAGCGATTCCCAACTTCTTATCCATCATGCACAAGGTCAATCCGAAGCCAAAAAAGAGCAACTGATAAAATACTTACTTCTTCTTAAAAATGAGGCACCTAAGTTCAAAAGCATCGTTTATGAGCACATACCCTGAACAGAAAATGAATTGGCAGACTCTTTGGAAACCATAGCCTATACTGAATCCTACCCTTGGATCCATGTGCTCGAGTGCCCTTCCATTCAACTCAGTATGAGTAAGCAGGAAGAAAGCTTCGATATACGGACGAAACAGCCTCAAGATTGGAGGTTTCCTCTCCTTCAATATCTTTCAGATGGCATTTTGCCTCCGGATAAATCAATAGCAAGAAAAGTAAAGTACAAGGCTTGTGGTTTTAGCATACTAAGAGATGTTATTTATAAGAAGTCTTACAGTAAACCCCTCTTACGATGTTTAGGGGTTGATGAATCTCAAATAGTGCTCTCCGAATTACATGATGGTGAGGGATCAGCTCACTGTGGATTCAAGGCTCTAACAAGAAGAGTTTTGTTGGCTGGTTATTATTGGCCCTCTATAATGCAAGATACTAAGAAACTGGTGAGGAAGTTTGACCCATGCCAGAGATATAGCAATGAAATTCATATCCTAGCCATCCCTTTAGAGTCAATTTCTGAGCCTATACCTTTTGCTCGATGGGGGTTGGATTTGGTGGGACCTCTACCCATTGCATCCGGATGACGCAGGACAATAATTGTTGCTATTGATTATTTTTCGAAGTGGATCGAAACAGCTCTATTGGCAGGTACAACATCAAAAGCTGTTATAAAATTCATTTTATCCAATATCTGTTGCAGATTTGGAATTTCACAAAAGATAACAACAGACAATGGGCCACAGTTCGACAACAAGGAAATGGAGAGTTTATGTGCCTCTAGAGGTATACAACATTGTTTCTCTTTACCTTTCCACCCACAAGCAAATGGTCAGGTCGAAGTGGCTAACAGGACTATACTGTCCGGTTTGAAGAAAAATTTAGAAGGGGTTGCTGGAAAATGGCCTAGTTATTTGCAAGAGGTTTTGTGGGCTTACCGGACTACACCTGGGGCTGCAACACAAGAGTCACCTTTTGCTTTGGTCTATGGGATGGATGCCATAGCTCCCGTAGAAGCAACTCTCCCTTTATTTCGAGTTCATAATTTCTCCGAACACACTAACGAAGGGGCTATCAGAGGCCAACTTGACTTGATAGAGGAAAGAAGAGTTAAGGCTCGCCTTAGGGCTGTGCACTATCAAGGTTTGATGACAAGCAGGTTTGCTTCTAAAATCAAGAGAATGGATTTTTAATCGGGGGATAAGGTATTGTGAAAAGTTTTCCTACACAATAAAGAGAGGCAGTTCGGTAAATTGGCTCCAACTTGGGAAGGACCCTATGTGGTCATTGAAAAGCTTAAGCCTGGAACATACCAACTCCAAAACAAAGATGGAAGAATTTTGAACCACCCTTGGAATATCGAACACCTCCGGTTATACTTGGAATAAGAACTATGTAAATATTTACTTGTTTAAAAGTTCATGTAAATATTTTGGGGCATACTCTTTCCTACCCTGGTGGTGCGGGGAGGTTTTAGTGAGGTGTTCGGGCTCTTTTATAAAGTTTGATACCTTCTTAAAAATTCGGAGTGTTTTTACTTAATAATTTCTTGTCAAATTTTTATTTAAACACAGGCGGGATCAAATTAAAGGGAGTGATGACTACTTAAACATTTGTCATCGGAGAATTTAAACACTCTCACTTTAGAATGTTTATGAGATAACTAAGGGCTGTTTAAACATTAGCCACCAAAATTGAAAAAACTATGAAAGAATACAAGAGTTGTGCAAAGCAAAGATACCCATTAAAACAACCAAAGTGCCTTGGCCATCCAAGGACTTTAAATTGTCAATCAAAGCAAAAAGATCTATCCGGTCAAACACCGGACACAGTTTCAAAAATGCCTTGGCCTTCTAAGGACTTTAGTTCAATCAAAACAAAAGGTGAAAAAATAATTGATATTCTAAGACTAAGCCTTTGAAGATGGCTCAGCCTCACTCGTTTTCTTCTTCTTGAGGTCATCATTCTCCTCATTTGGACTCTCCCCGGTGTTCTCTTCCTCATCGGATGAGTCAGCACTAGAATAATCATGCAACTCTCCATCAGCCATAGTGTGGAAGGGAAGGTCTTCGTACTCTACATAAGTCCATAAATCTCCCAGATTCCTCTTCGGGAACTTCTCATGAAAGAGCAAGACCATGTCTGACTTCACTTTGGCATACATTTCTTCATGTGTATCTATCACACTGTTGGTGTAAGCATCAATCTTGGCTTGAATTTTGGCCTCTTGCTCCCTTAGCAGATCGGCTTATTCCTGTGCGGCCTTGGACACCGAGTCCTCGAGCGCAATCTTGTCGTTGGTCAAAGTATGAATGACTTGGTCCTTGGTCTTCACTTCCTCTTTCGAAGAGGAGAGATCTTTCTCCAAACCGGACAGCTTTGCTCGGAGGTCTTTGATAGTATCTTCTAAGGTAGCTACCTTTGTGGCCCAAACCTCCTGGTTCTTCTTTAACTCCTCGTTTTCTCCCTTCAAAACATCAGCATTTTGGGTGGCAATGAGGAGGTCGTTGGACAGTCTCTCCTTGTTATAATTAAGGGCAGTAATGATAGCTGACTGACCTCGCACTTGTTTCTCCAAACCAAGCATTGGCTGAATATTACTCAATATAGAGTGAGTTATAACATCTCTTTCACTTGAAACAGTAAAAGACTTACCATTGAAGGTAACGATGTTTGAAGTGCTTGGAGGGAGGTAGGGCCCAACAAAGTTATCTCTGGGGAGGTTTTCAAAATAGTCACCAAGCCCCTCAAGCCCTGAAATGTCGACACTGTCAATACTGATGTCTCCTCCTCCAACCTCATCAGTTCGAAAGTCACCAGGGATCTCTTCTGCTCTTGTTGGATCAGTAGGGTCAACAGGAGGGAGGGGCTCCGGAGGCCGGAGAGAAAGTTCATCACCCCTGGAGGTCTTTTTCTTCTTGGCCTCCCTGTCCTTGCTTTCTGCTCCCCGTTTCCTGTCTCTCTTAGGAACCCTTGGAGGTTTTGGAGATCTTGCCTCTTCCCTAGTACTCTCGTGCTCCACTACTTCTAGAAGAGCAGCCTCAATCTGAATTGGAGCTGGCCCCTCTTTGTTTGTTGGAGCAGTTTCCTCCGCTTCGGTGGGGTTAGCCTCAACCGCACTCTTCTTGTCGTTCCCTTTTTTGCCTTTCATCTTGCTTGGGGCCTTGGCTCGACCAGGCAGATACAGTGACCTGTCTGGTGCGTGTGTTCTTTTAAGGACTACCTCAGGAGGGGTGGGGTGGTAAGTTCCTCCCATGATAAGTCCCTTCGGTCAGTAGTGTTCCAGATGTGGGACCTTGCAAGATTGCCTCCAGTAAAGGCGTTGTGGAAGCGATTTCCCCACTTTTCAGCAGCCTAAGTGTTTATCTTGGTGCAAGTGGTCTGCCCGGCGTTTAAATAATCATTGAAGTCTTTAGGCAGCACTGTCAAGAAACAAAAAAGAAAACACAAGTTAGATAAACAAATTTATAAAGAATGAAGATGGGAATGAGAGATGGGATTCTTACCATCTCTTCGCCATCTGCTGGTGAGGAGACTTGGGTTGGTACTTAATCTTCCTCCCATTCTCCCAGGCACCACTCACAAACAAAAAGTGAGTCCTCCAATTTCTCTCCGACTCGAGCAGGTCATCCACAGTTTTATAGTTATCACCTATGTTGAAGTGATAGAAGGGAATATGGTGGTTTCTGCAGAGGCTGGCCACAACTGCGAATTCCTCAATTGGAAGAGGAATACCGGAGAGCCTGGAGGCCATGATACATGCCATGAGAGTGTACCAAGCATTAGGGCTCAGTTGACTTAGGCAAAGCTTGATGAGGTGGAAGTATTTGACTATCTCCGGATCTAAGGGAAACCTTAGTCCTCAGTTAAAGAGTTCAGTTAAGATGGCTATTTCACTAAGCTTGCAGTCCATCGGTGTTTCAGGGTCTATTGGGATCCTTATTTTTAAATTCTCCAGAATCCTCCACTTTGTTCGCATCCGACCCAGTTCGGCTGTGTGGATGAAGACATAATTAATTTTTTGTAAAGAAATTAAATACTTAACACTAACCTTGTGGAAACAAGGTCCCACTTTTCCCTCAAGGATCTCTGGCAGATCTGGATGCCTTAGGCATAGTTTTTCTTTGCCTTTATCCTTCTTGGCAGCACCAGCATCCCTCGTTTGTCCGGAGAATTCGGACTCAAACGGAGCCTCTTCAATAGAATCCTCCATTACTTCTTCCATTACCAAGGAGGGGTTTTCAGTTATTTTTGGGTGAGGAGAGTTAGAGATTGGCTCAGTATGCCCCCCGAATTGTTGGGTTTCTTTGGTTTTTTGTACTCTGGCCTCCGGCTGGGGCTCAGATGCAGTAGTTCCTTTTCGGAGACTTTAGCTAGATGCCTCCAGTCCGGACAACTTGTCCTTAGGAATTTTCATGGGTGCCTCTGACCCTGCGTTGCTATCCTTGGCCCCTGATTTGGAAGGTGTACCTTTTTTAGCCTGCCCTTTTACCAGACGACCTCTTCTCCGATCAACTAACGTATTTGGAGAGACATCTGCATCTGATCCCATGGCGATAAATGGAGAAGGCCTCTTAAAACTGGTAACTGCTTGCACTGGTTCAACAGTGGGCTCTGATTCCTGAACCGACGAGCCTGAAACAATTGGTGAAAGGTTGGTTTGAAACAATTTCCTTGGTTTAACGCTTCTGGTTGAGGAAGAGCCCTGGTCAGGCTCTGTGTTTGGAATTTCTGGTTTGTCGACAGGGGAAGTAGGAAGGCCTGCAGCAATGCGCCTTTCTCGTTCAACTTTTTGTGCTTTTTCTAACTCTGATAGATTAAGCCACCCGCCTTTGATTAAAGCGTTCCTAGCTATGAACATAAACTTACACCGAAAAGAAGTGTTTGTTTTTTAGAGAGAAAGCTCTGAAATTTAGCAAAGTAAGAATGAAGAAGATAGTAAAACAGTAAAGGAGTAACCAATTTATAGTAAATATGCAAAATATGCTTTGATACCTAGGAGAATTCGAAAGGGTTGCAATGATTAAGGAACGGCGCTGATGTCATCTTCATTAAATGAAGAGGTTACTTTTTGGAGAAGGTGGGAGCGTCATTCTAGGTGAAAAAACGGCTGATGTGACGAACCAGAGAGAGACACGTGTCCCACGAATTCTGGCAAGAAACCGTTTAGTTTTCAAGAACTTTTTCAGTTTGGATAAAGCTATAACACAGTTCGAAGGACCTGTCCGGATGTAACTGTCACCAGCAACAGGCTGTTTTTAGGTCTTGCCAAAGGTTTTTGAACACCACCTAAAAAAAGGGCTACTGATGAGTCCGGATTCTGTCGCTACACTTTATGGGACCCGGACAGGGTCAATTCGGACAATGTCCATTTCACCAGACAGGGGCAGTTTGGACAACTATCATCCACTGAACTATCCGAACAGAACTAAAGTACTTAAAACATAATCACTTTTTTACTAAGCTTCCTATTTACTTAGTTAGAACTAATGGGTCTTTAAACTCGACCCGAATCCATTAAACACGACCTGAAAGCCCATATGGCCCAAATATAAGGGTATAAATACCCAACCACCAACATTAAATGAGGGTAATGAAAATTAAATACAACTAGGCAGCTCAATTCTCCCTCTACATTCTACCCATACATTAAATACTCTCAGAATTCCACAAAGCTCTAAACAAAAATTACAAACTTACCCTCAGATAAAAATAAGCCACATCAACTGCATCTTTATGAAGACCTACAGTTCCTCTCTTACCATACAGATAAGTAGACACACCTCATTATATCTGAGTAACTAAGCTTACTACATGCCTTTTTCTAGAACTGATAGTATTGCATAGACTTCATGAACTCAGCCTTGTTTTACTGGCTCATCCACTGCCATCAAAATCAATCGATCCATGTATGTATCTAAATATTCTGATACGGCATCAAAATCATTAATCTTGGAATCCAAAATCCTCAATTTTTCATCCTGTGAATTTGGATTTACTGCATGTGAAGTCGATGCAACAGGAGCCTTTGATGTATTACTCTGCCATTTCCCATAGGCTAGCAACTTGCCATTCTCAATTAGAGCTTGCACCTTCTTCTTAAAAGAAATGAAATCTGCAGTATCATGTCCAATGTCATTATGATACTTACAAAAACTGTTATTTCTCTCATCTTTTGACTTATTTATCGGAGCAAGCTTCTTGAAATTCGCATACTTCTTTGCTCCTTCATAGATTGTAGCAACATTTTCACTTAAATCAGCACAATATTATGGCCTTATCCAGTGATTGTGCCTCTTTCTATGGAATTAATACCCTATCGCCGGAGTTGAATACCCTTCAGTTCAAGCAGGTAAATTGTTATTGTTCCTCATATGCGTTGGTTGAGCTGAATTCGAAGACTGCTCTTGATTGTTTGGCACATACCCCGAGCTCTTTTGACTAGTCTCAGTCACTCCTAGAAATCTAGTCGATTCTTTAATCTTAATTTGATCCTCCACCTAAGTCATCAGCGCTTTAAAAGGGAAAGCTCTTCGTTTCATTGTTTCATTCGCTAGATCTCTTTGTAACAACTCTTATCTAAATACAGTCATTGCTACTAGTTCTTCACAGTTGTCCAGACCAACTTTGGTTAACACGAATCGCTTTGTATAGTCCTTCAGATTTTCTCCTACCGCTTGTTCACACTATATAATTGTATCTCTATTTTCCCGCATCTCTTTGTTTCCTATAAATTATGTTCAGAAAACTGTGTAAAAATCTTTGAAATTAGAAATAGACCCCTTCAGAATCTTGTTTTACCATTTTAAGGCTGTTTCTTTGAATGTTTGGGAGAAAGCTCTACATACCAACCTGTCATCGTCCTCGATATTCATCATGTAAGTTTAAATTGTTCGATGTGGTCATCTAGGTCTTGTATTTTATCAAATTTCTCAACTTTCAAGATATCAAACCGCTTCGGAAGAGGCATAAACCTTGTCTCAGTTGTCAAAGGAGAATCTCTTCAGTCAAATCCCTCAACATATTGATTGTCATTCCCAGTTTCCATTACAACATATAAATTTCGATCGTTCATCACATTGTACTGGTTTGATGTGTTCCACTCACACCATTCAGCTTTCATCAGGCATCGTGCTATGCTTTCCTTTTTAGTTTTGTATTCCTTTTGTGATTTTTGAGGTTGACCTCCTTCTTCTTTCGAAGACTCTCGATATCTCCTAAACTTGATTTCTCAACGTTCAATTTCCTTCTCAGTGGATGTAACATACCTCAATTTGTTTGTTTTCTCTTTTCTTGAAGTGTGATGCTCTTTAAGGGATTCAAAGTGTGCTTTTTTCTGCTCACTTCGAGCCTGGCGAGCTGTGCAAGATCGATCATGATATGGAAGTAGGATTTTGAGGACTAAGCTGTAAATAATGTAAATTTAAGAATTTAATTATAAGTATTGTAAGTTTTGTCCTTAAATTGTAATTGATGTAAGTTTTAGAGAGTATTTGTAACTATGTATAATTGTTAAGGACTAAACAGCAATTAGTCTTCTTTTGTAACAGATTTCAGTTTGAGACTAAGTCTTGGCTCCTCTATATAAAGGGCAAGGCTACCCTAATAAAAGGGTTGAACACTTTTTCTCTGAAACTCATTTGTACTTCAACTTTCTCTCTCTAAAAACTCTCTAACTCTTTCTCTCTCTAGATTTCTCTCTTAACAATTTACTAAAGCAAAATATTAACTCATCAAATTGGCGACTCCACTGGGGACTAAATAAGAAAAAACAGTGGCTTATTCTGTTCAAAATTGATACAATCTTGTTGTATTTTCTGTTCAAAATTAATACGATGAATCCTGAGAACAATCCTACACTTCGGTCAGCGATAGAAACTTTGAAAGATGATTTACAAAGAGATGGAAATAGAACTAATTGATCATCTCCGATTCGAGCTCAATCTGATATTGAAGCGCGAATAAACCAGCTCTTACGTAAGATTAATGCATTAAATGAGAAGTATAAACCAAGGGAACAAGAGATATACTCGGCAAAGCTTAAATCTGAGGTTAGACAGGAAATAGAAAAGAAAAAGATGGAAGGTCAGTCAGATTGATCTTTTGATGATCGACAGGCTAAATCTGAGCACAAAAAAGCACGTTTTGTATCTCCTAAAGAGCGATATTTGTCTCATCAAGAGAAAGAAAAAAGATAAGCAGAAATATGTGACCTCTAGTGATGATGAGGTAGAAATTTTAGCTTCGGGCTTTAAGAGATACAAAGGTTATTCGAAAGGGGAATCAGACAAAGATCAGTCGATGAAACATAAAAAGGAGAGTAAATCTAAAAGGGAGAATGTTCCTCGTTCTACATGGTACGAAGGAAACACCTCAAATCAGTATGTTGAAACTGATCGCAATTTATATGTTACAATGGGAACAGATGATCAATTCGTTCAAAGTATCGACTGGAGAAATTCTTTGTTGACAAGTGAAATTCGCTTCATGACGCTTCTCAAGTGTTTTGACATCTTGAAGGTGGAGAAGTTCGATTGGATGCAGGATCCCGATGATCACATCGAACAATTCAAGAACTATATGATGATCTTCGAAGATGACGACCGGCTGGTGTGTCGTGCATTTTCACAGACTTTTAGAAGAACAACTCTTAAATGGTACAATCGGATTCCAAGGGGGTCCATTTCAAATTTTAGAGATTTTTATACTGCATTCCGAAGGCAGTTTGTGGGAATCAAAGAAATGACATCAAATTGTGATACAATTATTCAATGCAAGCAGGCACCTGGGGAAAAGTTAAAGGATTACACAAAGAGATTTGTTTTGACCAAAGCTAGTTTAGACAACTGTGAGGAAAATGTGGCGATGAAAGATTTTTGCAATGCGCGATTTCCATGGGATCTGGCTAATGAGATGATGAAGAGAAAAGCCTTAACTTTTGGAACTTTGATGGCTTAAGTTGAGGATCAGATTAAACTTGAGTATTCGACTAGAGTTCGAGGTGGACCAGTCAACACTTCGAAGAATTCGGAACAGACAACCAATAATCAGGGGCAGCCTTCGAATGGAAATGGAAATGGTAATCAGTAGTCGAGTCAAAAGAACAACAATTCGCCTCCTCGGAGTGATGGTTATTTAAATCACGCTCCATCTAACAAATACAACAGGCCTAGACCAAATACATGGGTCAAATCAGAATATTATGTTGATCTGACAGAGAATGTTTTTGTGATATGGGATAAGACCAAGAACTTTGTAAATTTTAGGAAGCCAGCCCCAATTAGCAGGCCAAAAGAGGAATGAAATAACAAGTTTTGCAGATATCATGAGAATATTGGGCATGATACAAATGACTGCATTGCTTTGAAGAACGAGATTCAATTTTTGTTTGAAAATGGGAAGCTCCTGACTTATGTGAAGTCGCAAGGGAGCGTATCGAAAAATAATGGTGCATAAACTTTGAAGGCTGCACCACCAGCTGAGAATTTGATGATTTTGGATTCACATGCCGAGCCTTTTGATGCTTCTTCCGTGTATATGGAAAACGATCTGAATAGATTGCTTCTGATGACGGTCGAAGAGCCCATAGAAAAGGGACGTGTGCGGGAGCTATGCAAGGTTTTTGAATCATTACCCATCTTCAGAGGTAATTCGATGACTAATAATTCGGATAGTTCGAGGAAGAGGCATGTTTTCAACTTGATAACTCAAATTGAAGGGATAATGTCTACGCACTTGTATGGAAAGAAATATATTCCCTTCATTTTGTTTAATGAAGATGATCTTCAAGGAACTGCATGACTACATGAAGATGTTGTGGTTATTAAAGCAGAGGTGGTTGGCGTCAAAATTCGATGTGTGTTGATTGACACTGGCAGTTCCTCTGATTTCTCAATCGGATCGAACGATTATTGGATTCACGGGTGTAACGGCTCGTGTTGTTGGAGAATTCGAGGGTGAAGTGAGTTTGGGAAAATAAACATTTAAGAAAAAGGTCCAGGTACTTTTTGTGGTGGTGGACTGTCCCACAAGTTATAATGTTATTTTTGGAAGATCATGGCTTTTAAGAATGTATGGGTTTGTGTCTACAGTTCATCAGTGTTTTAAATATGTGGTTGGAGATAGAGTTGGGGTCGTTCGAGGCGATCAGAAGGTTGCGAGGGAATGCTATGCCACTACACTTTGGATCTGAGGGTCCAGTAGTGGAGACTTAATGTGTGAATAGCAGTTATAAGGGGTGCCCTCGGATTTGAAAGAAAGGGTTGACGATCTGATGGAAACCCTAGGGTCTTTAACGGTGAGGAGTTTACTTTTTCGGAAGGGAAGGTACTTCCAATTGGAACTTTATTGACCCCACTTCTACGTCAACAACTGCTGGATTTTTTATCCCAAAATTTGGATGTCTTCGCTTGGAGGACAGATGATGTAACAGCAGTACCTATTGAGGTAATTCGTCACAGCTTGGCTATGGATCCGAAGGTCAAGCCGGTTATTCAGAAAAAAATTGCATTTTCCTCGGAAAAAGCAAAAACAATTGTTGCTGAAGTTAATTGATTATCTAAGGTCGGACACATAAGGGAGTCACAGTACCCTTTGTGGACGGCAAATCCGGTAGTAGTCAAAAAGAAGAATGGGAAATGGAGAATGTATGTGGATTTTATAAATTTGAATAGAGCTTGTCCCAAAGATTCATTTCCTGTTCCTCTAATAAATCAGTTAATTGACTCTACTTCAGGCAATAAAATTTTAACTTTTTATGGATGCTTTTGCAGGATATAATCAAATCCAAATGGATCCAAAAGATCAAGAATGCACAACTTTTATAACTGATAGGGAGCCACTTATCAGAGATTGATGAATAAAGCTTTTGCCACTCAGATCGGAAGATATATGGAGGTATATATAGATGACATGGTAGTAAAAATCTCAAAAGATGAAGTGCATCTTGATGATTTAGAGGAAGTTTTTTCTGAATTTAAGGGCAATTAGGTTGAAATTAAATTATGAGAAATGCACTTTTGGAGTTCGATCGGGGAAGTTTTTGGGGTTTGTCATCAGTGAAAAAGAAATAGAAGCTGACCCAGAACAATTGAAAGCTTTGATAACTATGAATTCTCCTCGGTCTGTCAAAGAAGTGCAAATTCTGACAGGAAGGTTAGCAGCACTTAATCAATTTATTTCTAGATTTTCTGACAAATGTTTTCCTTTCTTTCAAGTGTTACGAGGACCTAGCAGGTTTGAATGGACATCGGAATGTGAAGCAGCTTTCACAAATATTAAAAATTTGTTGTCATCACCAGAGATTTTGTCAAAGCCTTGAATTGGGGAGAAGTTATTTTCGTACATCGTGGTATTGGATTTTTCACTGAGTGTAGTGTTAATCAGAGAGGATTCAGGGGTTCTGAAGCTGGTGTATTACATTAGTGAAATTTTGGTGGCAGTAGAAAATAGATATAAGAAATTAGAAAAATTGGCATTAGTGTTGGTGATTGCTGCTAGGAAGATGCGCCCATATTTTCAAGCTCGTACTATTGAAGTCTGAACTTCATTCCCTTTGAAAAATGTTTTACAGCGACCTGATATTTCAGGGAGAATGACCAAGTGGTCAGTGGAGTCGGGGGACTATGACATTTTGTTTACACCTCGAATAACAATAAGGGCGCAAGCATTGGCAGATTGTTTTTGTTGAATTCCATTCAAGCCGATCGAATGAGGAAGAAAGTAAAGAGGATACTCTAGTAATTTCGAGGTGGGTTTTCCGAACAGATGGAGGATCTAATATTTCAGGGTGCGGTGTTGGGGTTCAATTAATAGCTGCAACGAGAGAGACAATGATTCAATCTATCAAATTTAGTTTTCATGCTTCAAACAATGAAGCTGAATATGAAGTTGCTTTGGTAGTTTTAAGATTGGCAAACAATTGTGGGGCAACTTCAGTACGCTTGGAAACGGATTCTCAATTGGTTAGCAAATCAGGTATCTAGATTTTCCGAAGCAATCATCGGGAACTTTAGAATTTGATGCTTCTGTTTGATAATGAAGATATTTTATGTATTTGAAAGGTTATCAGACTTTAGCGTTACTTTTAATTGGTATCTGTTTTTTCCACGCTTCAAATGATCGATCCTAGTTGATGCTTCGAATGATTGCTCTTCATGTATGCTTCAAATGATTGTTTCAAATGGTTGCTTCTAGTGGTCGATTCGAATGACTGCTTTGAGTTTATTTTATAACAGCTTACATGACATATGGAAGAATTCAAAGATATTTTAGTTCTCATTCATTTATTGACATGAGAACTAGGGGGCTTCTGATATGGAAGTAGGATTTTGAGGACTAAGTTGTAAATAATGTAAATTTAAGGATTTAATTATAAGTAATGTAAATTTTGTCCTTAAATTATAATTGATGTAAGTTTTAGTTAGTAATTGTAACTATTTATAATTGTTAAGGACTAAACAGCAATTAGTCATCTTTTGTAACAGATTTCAGTTTGAGACTAAGTCTTGGCTCCTCTATATAAAGGGCAAGGCTACTCTAATAAAGGGATTGAACATTTTTTTCTCTAAAACTCATTTGTACTTGAACTTTCTCTCTTTAAAAACTCTCGAACTCTTTATCTCTCTAGATTTCTCTCTTAACAATTTACTAAGGAAAAATAATAACTCATCAGATCAGACTGATCACCAGTGTCATTTTTTACATCCATTTGTCTCACTTCTGATCTCATCATAGTTGATTGAATCTCTTGTTCTCTTTGGTCATACTTCTCATTTAGAGCCATAATTTTTTCAAGTGGTTGATTCATTCGCATTTCTATGTTCGACTGAGTTTGATGAGCCGGAACAGACTCATCTTGCTTATCATCCCCTCCTTGAAAATCATTTTTCTACCGTTTTGACAAATGCTCGAACTAGCATATCACTTTCGTTACTTGGATTCATTGTTAATTACAACAATTTTCAAAGATCTGAAAAAGAAAAAGAAAAAGAAAAAAAGATCGTACGAGAATAATATAGGTACTAATCGTGATCCTCCCCAGTGAAGTCACCAATTTGATAAGGATTTTATTTGGTTCGTAAAGTAAAATAAAGAGAAGTAACAAGATGTAGAGAGAAGTGGTTTCTAGAGAGAGAAAGTTAAGTAGCGAAAGTAATTTAATCTTAAAAGTCAAAATTCTTTCTTAGTTCAGCCCTGGCCATTATATATAGGCGCAAAGACTTGATTATAACAGAACGGTTACACAAAAGGTCTAATTGCATATTAGTCCCTCGTTAATATATAAAGACCTAGCTCTCCTATGAGTATACAATCTATAATAAAAGGTTTTATTCATTTACATTTTGATCCCTAAAATTCTATTTCCTTATCACATCTAACAATGATACATCGATCTTAGAGGGTTGTACTACGGTGGCAGCTTCAACAACACTTTGAGAATCTCCAGCTTTCTTCTTCTTTTTCTTATCTTTTTAACTCGATGACTGAGTCTCACTTCATGGTCAGAAGGTATAGCTTCCCATTGGAAGATTTGATCCTTAAAAAAAACGCAGTTGATAGAGGAAAAGTGGTGAAATCTTCCTATGATAACACTCTTTTGAGATTGGTCTTCCAAAGATGGTTGTGAGTTAGACTGGCAGGGATGAAACATTCGTGAAAAACATTACCTCATTTTTTCTCTCCCCAATCATGTAACTTCTTGAAAGTAGCTTGCGCATCCTTTAAATGATGTACGGAGCGGTTCAGAATAACTACAAAAGAAAGGAAATTCGAACCAATAAACAAATAAATAAACAACAAAAGAATACGAGTTTAAAAAGCGTTGCCTAGGCTTTTCCAAAATCTAGTCAATTGACTCGGATTTCCTTTCGAGGAAGAAATCTTTTTGCCATTCTCCCAAGGCCCGCTAATGAAAAGAAACTGAGTCTTCCATATTATGTTCGCTTCTATTAAATCATCTACTACTTTATAATCATTCCCCACATTGAAGTAGTAAAAGAGAATCTTATTTTTGTGATATAACCCATCAATAACCGTCATTTGTTCCATCGGTATTGGAATTTTAAAAATCCGAGATACTATAATACAAGAAATTAAAGCAAACCAGACATTCGAACTGGCATGGGTCGGACACCATCGAACTAGATGAAAATACCGGATCTAAGGAAACCGAAGGCCCCAGTTGAGCACATCGGTGTAAACTAAAAGTTCATTAGAGCATCAATTCATTGGAGTTTCCCTAGGCTTAGGAAATTTAACTTTAATCGTGTTTAGGGAATCCTCACTTAGTACGAACGACATCTAGTTCTTTATCATGAAAATAAACATAATATATTTGGTTCACTGCTAAAATATATTTAATACTTACTTTCTTAAAATTTGGACTGAAGCGTCCAACTAGCGAGACCGAAAGCTCTTCGGAATCTTCTTCTATAACTTTGCCTTCGCCCTGAATTTTCTTCCATGCTAAAACTTTGTCGATGAATGGTTTAGAAGTTTCCCATGTTTGACCAGATGTTTCGAGGGGAGAATCTTCACTGAGATGCTCAATAATTTCTTACATTACCTTCGGTTCCGATCTCGATGGTCTCATAGGATGGGCATTATCATCATCTTCTTAGATAGGTTGGTGTTTACTGAAATTTGGTGGAGAGGGAGAATCATCCAATACTAACGGCTCCACAACATCTTTAGCTTTGCCTTTAGACATTTTCTAGTCACCCTTGGCAAGGTCGGATTATTGGAGGTGAGAATAGTAAAGAGGGCCGGATTTTATTTAAAGGGAAATTCGGACCTAAAAACTAAATCATGAGTAAGCAGTATGCCTAGTGACTCAACTAAGTGCCTAGTTTACTTATATTTGGGCATGAGGCTTACAAGGCTGACCCGGATGTATGGCATGGTCTGGATGGCCCATGAGTCCAAAAAAGACTATAAATAGTTCGATAAACAACATTAAATGGTTGGAACATTCTCTCTCTAGATTTTAATTACAAGCACGTATATTCTATATCTCTATATTGAATTTAATATTACATAACATAAATAACTTCCAAAACTACCCTTCGATCAATTTTTACCATCACCAAATCGGCGACCACAATGGGAGCTTGAGGTGCCCGATAAGGATCATATGTTTAGCGAAAGTCATAATTGGAGGTAGTCACCTTTGTCTTCAAAAATTCTTTATGGCCATCTACTGAGGCATTTTGATAGCTCCAAAATGGGTAAATATGATGGAAGTCAAGATCCTGATAATCACCTCGAACAGTTTAAAAAATTTATGATCAATTTTAATGACGATGATAAGTTGGTATGTCATGCCTTTTCGCAAACTTTCAAATTAAGTGCTTTGAAATGGTATAACAGATTTCCATAAGGATCTATAAAAAGACTTTAACAGGTTTTGGATGGCATTCTGGAAGGCAGTTTATAGGGAGTAAAGAGCTCAAAGGAAACGGTGAAACCATAATTCACTGTGCGTATGAACCAAATTAGTCTCTAATAGATTAGATCAACCATTTTGTGAATAAAAATAATAGATTGGTTGATTGTTTTAAGCAAGTAAATATTGCCTCTCTAAGGTAGGGCTTAATGCCAGACGATTTGGCTAATTTAATTACTCGGAAGAAAATGATAACTTGGGATGACTATTGAACCAGGTCGGGAAACAAATCTTAGTGGAGGAAACCAAGAAGTCAAGATTACCATGTCAGAATGAACTTGTTCCTGCAATGTCTATCCCAAAAGCTAGTACTTAATCTCAAGCTACGATCAATTACTGCTCTAAAGAATCTGGAAAAAGTTCATATCGTCCTAAACAGAGTTAGTCAAATTAGGGCCAACAATCTAGACCAAGGGGAAATCAGTGGGTTCAACATGATTTTTTTGCAAAATTAAGTGAAAATTTAGCCACCATTTATGATAAAACCAACAATGGTGTACATTTCTGAAGGCCATCACCAATTAAATCCCCCATAAAAAATCAAAACACACGCTTTTATATGTACCACAATGATGTGGGCCATGATACCCAAGATTGTATTTCCTTGAAGTAAGAGGTGCAAACCTTGATTGAAAGTGGGAAATTATCTGCTTTTGTTAAAAAAAACAAAGAGGTAACAAGCAAACAAACACACGAGCTCAACCTAGTGCAAGTACAACCCAGGTTACATCACCAAATGTTCAGAGAAAAAGTATGAAAACATATAAACAATAAAATGTGATTGTAATTGTGTAACAATTTGATGTGGATTTAGAGTACTTAGGCCTCGATCCAGGTCGGAATCAAGTGGGTGTGATAATTGAGAAAATAGAGACAGTAGTCGATATATGCCGCTACTTTGAATATTTAACTATTTTTAAGAGAGATACTACCATAGCAGCATCAAGATGCTCCAGGAAAAGACATGTGAACAAATTGACAACTCACTTACAGGGGAAAATATATACACGCCTTTATCGGAACCTTGTTCCTTTCATTATTCTTTTTTAGGATGACCTAAGGGAAATTGTTGCCCCTCATGAAGATGATATGGTGATAGGAGTATCTATTGAATGTAGTGAAATACGAAGGATCTTGATTGACACACACAGTAGGCCGAATATTTTATTTTTATTGGCCTATAAATAAATGAAAAATCCTTCGATTATTCAACGTTTAAATAGAGCCATAGTATGGTTTACGGATACTCGGCTGATGTAATTGGGGAATTCGAAGGTGAGGTCTTGCTAGGAAAATGGTCACTCAAGAAAATGGTAAGAGTTTTATTTGTGGTAGTTGATTGTTCGACATCATATAATGCGATATTTGGTAGATCTTATCAAAGATACATGCAATAGTACCAATATTCATTAATGTTTGAAGTATGCAGTTGGGGTCAAGTAAGGATGGTTTGAAGTAGCCAAAAGGTGGCAAGGGAATGTTATGTCACTGCTCCTGCTCCAAAATCATTAGAAGTAGTGGAAACTTGAAAATAATAGCAACTAATAGAGTCTTCTGCATAATAAAACGAGATAGATGATCCAAGGGAAGCTTATAGTGTTGTTATGCCAATCGAAGAGGTTGAAATTCACCATCTGACCAAAGGGAAATGCGCCATAGTTGGATTCAAATTACCCTTAGAATTGAAGAAAAAATATTGTTCTTTTTATCTAAGAATGTACATGTGTTTGTTTGGTGCAATGAGGATGTAATTGAGGTACCAGTGAGTGTTATCCGCCATAAACTATATGTCTGATCCGATATGGGTCCAATGGTGTAAAAAGTGAGAGTTTTTTAAGGAAAAACCAAAAGCTATAGTCCAAGAAGTGGATCAGTTAACTAAGATAAGGCACATTATTGAATCCTAATATCATATTTAAACTGCTAATTAGGTCATTGTCAAGAAGAAAAATAGAAAATGGCGCATGTATATTGATTTTACTGATCTTAACAGAGCTTGTCCCAATGATCCTTTTCTAGTGCCCCGGAGCTGGTAGATCCCACCTTGGGGAATAAGTTATTATCCTTCATGGATATATTTTGGCATATAATCAGATATATACGGATCTGAACGATCAGGATCACACTACTTTCATCACTGATATGGGGCTTCATTGTTACAAAGTGATGCATTTTGGGTTGAATAATACTACATGCTACTTATTGACGATTGGTTTATAAAGCAGTTTCCAACTAAATTGGAATAAATGTATAATTTAACATTGATGACATGATAATTAAAAGCCTCAAAGAGAAGGATCACATCTTCGACCTCCATGTAACATTTTCTAACCTGAAAGTCATCAACCTAAAATTAAATCCTAAAAAATGTAATTTTGGTGTCTGATCCGGTAAATTTCTGGGTTATATCATAAGTGAGAAAGGGATCCAAGCAGACCCAAACCAATTGAATGCTTTGTTGGTCGTAGATCCACCTCGGACTACTAAATAAGTTCAGATATTAACTTAGAGGTTAACAACATTGAAGAGGTTTATTTCAAGACCATCAGATAAGTGTGCTCAGTTTTTCCAAGTCTTGAGAAATGCAAAAGACTTCAACTCATCCCCAAACTATGATTAAGCATCCCTTGAAATTAAGAGACACTTATCATCACCTAAAAGTTTATTCAAACCTGTTGATGGAGAAAGACTTTACATGTACCTAGTAGTGTCACATTACGATGTAAGTGCAGTATTGGTACGAGAAGTTGATAACTATCCTTGCCCTGTTTACTATATTAGTAAAATATTGTTGAAAGTTGAGAAAAGATACTTGAAATTGGAAAACCTAGCTCTAGAATTGGTCATAGTGGCCAGAAAAATGAGGTCGTATTTTCAAGCGCACTCTATCACAGTCCGAGCCTTTTTTCCTCTGAAGAATGTGTTACAAAAATCAAATATATTGGGGCGAATGACCAAGTGCTCGGTTGAGCTCGGGGATTATGATATTAACTTCACATATCGAATTGCAATAAAACCTCAAGCTGTAGCTGATATCCTAGTTGAACTTCACTCCAAAGTGCCTCATGAGGAAGCTCAAACTAGTAATCCTAAGAAGGAATGAATGGTTCGAACTGATGGTAGATATAATACAATGGGATGTCGTACTGGTATTTTCCTAATTTCCCCCTTCGAGGATTCAATGTACCAAGCAATACTTTTTGGTTATAGAGCATCCAATAATGAATCAGAATATGAGGTTGCAATAGTGGGTTAAGATTGGCTCAGATTACTGGCGCCAAAAGAGTTTAATTATTGAGTGATTCATAGTTAATCGTTCATCAAGTACAAGGGCGATCTGAAACCTTGGAGGAATGATCATTTGGCGAAGTACTTAAAGGTGTTTAAAAAGATATCGATCGGTTTTAAACATGTTAAGTATGAACATGTACCATGTCGTAAAATTCAATGGCTCATTACCTACCCACTATTGCCTATTCTGAAGCGTATCATTGGACCCTTGTACAAGAATGTCCTTCTATAGTCACATACTTTGGAATGAAGGATGATGTGGAAGAGAAATTTCAGGAATCTTCCATGACTTTTCAAGATTGGAGGAACAATATCCAATAGTTTATCACTAACAGAATTTTACATAAAGGAAAAGTTTCTGCCAAAAAGCTGAAATACAAAGCTCATAGATTTTTTGTTTTAAGAGCGGTTCTTTATAAAATATCGTTCAGTAGGCCCTTGTTGCGTTGCCTCAGATTCAATGAATTTTAAACTGTCCTATCAAAAACTATATGATGGAAAAGGATTGACCCATTGTGGTTATAAGGCTTTAACTAGAATGGTTTTGTTGGTAGGGTACTATAGGCCTTCTATTATGGAACATTCTAAAGACTTGGTGAGAAGATGTAACCCTTTTCAAAGTATGGAAATACAATCCATGAACCGACAGTCCCCATGAAGTCCGTGTCCGAAGCAGTACCATTTGGCAGATGGGGACTTGATTTAGTCAGATTACTTCTAATGGCCTCTAGGAGGTGTCGCATTATTAGTTTGGCAATCGATTACTTTTCCAAGTGGGTAAAAGTTGTACCACTAGCTGGAGCAATATCAAAGGTAGTAATAAAGTTTATTTTCTCTAATATATGTTGTAGATTTGGCATGCCCATGCGTATCACTACAGAAAAGGTCCTCAATTCGAGCCAATGGACAAGTGAAGGTAGTAAAGCGAATGATTTTAACGGGCTTGAAGAAAAACTTGGAGGGAGCAGCCGGAATATGGCCAAATTATCTACACGGAGTATTATAGGCTTACCGAACTACTCACCATACAGCTACTAAAGAGTCTTTATTTGCTTTGGTTTATGAAATCGATGTAATCACACTTATAGAAGCTACTCTTCCGTCTTTCAAAGTTCAAAATTATTCTGAAGAGAATAATGAGGTTACAGTACGAGCCTAGTTGGATCTGATTAAGGAAAGAAGAATTAAAGCTCATTTGAGAATCGTTCACTACCAAGAATTGATGAGAAGCAAATATGCATCAAAAGTTAGAAGAATAAACTTTCAAGTATGAGATAAAGTTGTAAGAAAAGTATTCTTATATACCAAAGAAATGAAGTTTCGAAAACTGGCTCCAAACTGGGAAGGGCCATACAGTTTCTATGAAAGGATTACGTAAGGAACATATAACCTCTTGGACCAAGAAGGAAATTTTTTGAAGCACCTATGGCATGTTGAGTATCTAAGGTTATATTTAGAATATGTTTATATTGTAAATATTTACTTTGTTTCAGTTTAATGTAAATATTAAAGGGCATACTTTTTCTTATCCTAGTGGCGCGAAGAGGTTTTAATGAGGTGTTCGAGCCATAATTAATCTATTGTATTTTTCTTTTAATAGTCTTTTTTCTATATATTTTGTTGCTTTCGAATGGATTATCTTTGAATTGTTTGGTTGAACTAAATTATTGTTTCCTTTGAATGGATTACCTTCGAATGGGTTGGTTGAGTTAAAAGTTTCATTTCCTTCGAAAGGATTACCTTCGAATGGCTTGGCTAAGTTAAAAGTTTCATTGCCTTCAAATTGATTACCTTCAAATGGCTTGGCTTAATTAGATGTGATTGTCTTTGAATGGATTACATTTGAATGGCTCGATTAAGTTAAATTTCAGGCTTATTTATTCTATTTTTTGGTCATATTTGAATGAAGCATACTTAGTTAAGGTCGGATATGAATGGAAATGAAAATGTATTGGAACATAGAATTGAAAAGAATAAAGATAACATAAAATACCTTGGATGATCCAAGGTTAAATAAAATCTGAAATTGAGTTACAAAATGTTTTGTGTGTATCAAGGCCTTCACTTCAAATATCTACCTAAAATAAATATACATACATATTAAACCATATTAACCTTAGTTCTCGTTCCCATCAGTTTTCTTTTCTCCATTATCTTCTGGATTCTTACGATCAGAATCCTCTTCATCGGAGTCATACTCATCTGAATCATTAGAAATATTAAACTTATCACCTAAAGCCAGGCTCTGATAAGGAATCTGATCAGTTGACACATGTCTTCATGGATCCATAAGAGAGAATTTGGGAAACGTTTTATTAAATAACATCACCATGTTTGACTTAATCGAATCATCCCTCTCTTGTAAAGATTCCAACACTTTGTTAGCATATGCATCATCAGCATCGGCTACTTCTCGAGTAGTATTTTCCTTAATAAAAATGATTTCATGTTCTTTCCGTTAAGGAGGTCTTCAAGCTTTTTCTTCTCTTCGAACAAGTTCTGTGGTAGACTTGTCCTCAGTTTGTTTATTTTTTTAAGGAAGTGATTTTATTGGAGCTGGATGACTGCAAATCTTTGAAGTCAGATTGCATTTTATCACGTTTGGATTTTGTTTGAACCAGATCCTCCTTGATGGTTTTTATTTCCCCACTTAAATATTAAACTTTACATTTATCTGCCTTAACATAAGTCTTTAGCATCTGATTTTCATCTCAAAGAGAACTTATCACCTTGATTTGCTCTATCATTTTCCTTTCTAAGTCAACAATGGGCCTCACGTAGCCCATAACAGCATATCATAATTCATCATTCTCCTTATACACTTCAAAAGAGACCCCATCGTATATCACAGCATCACATGGTTGGCAGACTCAATGAAAGCTTGTTTGAATTTTTAGAAATTAAAGTTCATTGAGTCATCCATTTGGTCACCACCTTCAAAATCTGGCTAGTCATTTGTAGGAAGTAGTAGGGAATGAGGATCATTAAATGTAGTTGTTTGAAGAGGAACCTCGATGGGAATGATTGAATGGAGAACTTTATATTAAAGAATGATCTCTGAACCAACTGAAGTCATCTTCTTTTTCATTTTTCTCTTATCACTACCCTATTTAATCCTCTTTTGTCATTTCTTCTTCTTAGCAGTCGGAGAATCTAATGTCTTTTCAGTCTCTCTAACAATAACTGAACAGCTTCCAATACTGTTGCATCGATCTCATCAAGTGGCCCTTTACTCCCTACTTCAGGAATAACTTAAGATGAACCATCTTTTTTATTTTAATTAATCTTGTCACGATGACCGGGAGCATTATTCCTAGATGGTAGATAGAGTTTACCATCAGCTGCCTCGGTTCTTTTAAAAATTTCGGAGGATTGGGGAGGAGTGGTAAATTGTTTCCATGAAAATTCATTGATCAGATTTGTTTAACATAGGTGGGCTCTCACCATATCTCTAATGGCAAAGAAGTTGTGAAACTCGGTGGACTACTTTTTAGTGGCCCATTTATCCAACGTTTTAAAAGTTGCTTTCACATCTTCCAAATATTGTGTAAAGGGCTTCAAGAAAACTATAAAACAAATCTGAAGTAAGAAATAATAACATCAAAATGTGGAACGAAATAAATCTTCAAAACACTTAAGTGAGCTTTTCCAGTATCTTGTGAGCAAGCTCGGATTTCCTTTAGACATGATCTTTCTGTCATTTTCCTAAGCACCACTAACGAAAACTAACGGAGTCCTCAAAGACTTGTTAGCTTCTAAAACATCTAACACCTTAGAGTCATTTTCATATTAAAATAATAAAAAGGGATATGACCATTGCGACACAAAACAGTCACAACACCTAGTTGTTCCATAGGCATCAGAATTTTGGATAGCTTGGAAGCTATGATACTAGCTAACCGTGTGAACCAGGCAGTAGGGCTCAATTGACTTTGGCATAATTTTACCAAATGAAAATACCTCACTATCTCTGGATCCAAGAGAAACTGAAGGTTCCAATTAAGCACATCGGTATAAATTACCCACTCTTCAGCTTTGATGTCCATCATAGCATCTCCAGGTTGGGGCAGCCTCAGTTTGATTGATTCAGGAAATCCCTATTTTTCCAAATCCTTTCCAGTTTGGATTTGTGAAAGTAAACATATGATATTATATGTAAAGCTAAGAGATACTTGACACTCACCTTAGTAAAGTTGGGCCCAACCCGCCCAACGAGGCATTCAGGAAGTGGTTCGGATTTATGAAATACAGCCTTTTATCTTTCTTCTTGTGTCACTTTTTTAGTGTCTCCAGTATTTCCGGATGTCTCTTAAGGGGTATCTTCACCACTATCATCCATATTTTCTTCCATCACTTGTGGTCTTTGTTCCAAGGGTTTATTGGGTTTAATACAAGGATTATCTTCGTCAATTCGATGGGCCTCAGTTGATAAAGTTATGGAATTTGCTTCTGAAATCAATTTTGAAGGAAGTTCGGTTTTGGTAGCTTCTCCCAAGATCAAAATTTGCTTTGTGAAAATGTTAGCATCAGTGGGAGTTTTATCCAATATGGGAGGTTTGGTTTATCCAATATGGGAGGTTTGGTTTTTTCCTTAGGAGGCTTGGTGGCTCTACGATGATTACTTTTGCCAATATCTAATCCCATGGCAATGAAGGTTGAATGAGGTTTGCAACTCATGACCCCTTTTGTTGAGAATGGTTTAGTTTACTGACTAGATTGATCATGAGTTGTAGAAGATTAGGTGGTTGGGCTAGATTCAGAAAGGATTTGATGTTTGTTAAACAAGTAAATCCTACATGATGCTGAAATTTGAGTCACAACTACTCCACCTGGTGAAGCAGGTACCCGGCAACGATTCTGTCTTACCTTTTTGCTTATTCTAATTCGGGTAAATTTTGATCTAACCTCCTTTAACTAGTGCTTATTGGTTGTAAACATACAAACCCTAAGAAATACTGGAAAAACAATCAACGATGAACAAGGTAGGAGAATATGGTAAAATCCAATTTAAGAAATTGATTCTTTCTCTATCTAAAATTATAGATTAAACTCTTTCTCACCCTATAAATGGAAACGGTGAAAAATATTACTCTTATAAAGACATTGAAGAAACATTTGAGTGTTTTAACTAAGGAAAATGAATCGATAATAATAATTACACAGGGCTATTAAATGTAATTGCTTTCTTTTTTTGTATAGATGTGGTTACCAAGAGCAAAACTGGTCAGTAGGTTTAATAACTACGTGACACATGTCTTAAAAAGGTAACCAGATTAAAGTTGTGACCTTTGGGAAATAAATATTTTGAATATATCCTTAGGAAGGGGTTTAGAAATCATGAACATGTTATCTCTCCCAAAATACTTATGAGAGAGCTTATGGGGCTAGATGATTGGGTCGGATTATATTAGAAGTGAGAATGGTAAAAAGGGTCGGAATTTTCTTAGATGGGCGATTTGGACCTAAAAACTAAATCATGATGAGTACGTAATATGCCTAGTGACTCAGTTAAATGTCTAGTTCGCTTATTTTTTGTCATAGGGGCTTAGAAGGTTGACTCGAATGTATGACCTAATCTGAATGGCCCGTGGATCCAAAAAAACTATAAATAGTTCGAAAAAACATAATTAAATGGATTGGAACATTCTCTCAGTAGATATTAAATACAAGAATCTCTATTCTCTCTCTTCTCTCCTTCCTGAATTTAATACTACACAACTTAAATAACTTCCAAAATTATCCTCCAACAAGTTTTTACCATCACCAACCTTGAGTGGGGTGATGAACTCTGAATCTGATCTTATAACTTTAAACATTAAGGAGTCTGATGACTAGTGGCTTTTTTAGATTGTGATGGTTGTGAAGGTCATTTGTGTGAAGAAAAGGATTGAGCAGTTGTAGAAGGCTCTAGGGGAGCGTTGCGACTATAACGATAAACACCACCGTAATCAATAACTTGTGTAGTGACAACTTGAGGTGAAAAGACATGTAGTCCAACATATATTCTGGCCTTCTTTTTCTCTTCCTATAACTCGGATAAGTTCAACCAACCGCCTTTGATTAGAGCGGCTCTAGAAATAAACATACAAACACTAAAACCTGTTATTTGTGCTTTTGTAATAAACTCTCTCTTTCTAAAAGTTTATAAAACATAAAAAATGAGGATTTAATTTACATAAATATAATAGAAAAGCACTTAAGAGCCCTATTAATAAGGTCTTAACATTCATAGGTACTCTAAAAACTAGGTGTATGCGCACCCACTAAGAATATTTCTAGAGAATTGAAAATATTACTATGAAAGTGGAAACATCACTTATTGATTGATTTACTTTACCTAAGACAAAACAAATTCGGGGTCCAATGAACAGTTGACACGTATCAAAAAATACGGCTAATAAAAATAGAAACTTTTTCGACTTCCGTATCAGCTCAAATTTGTTCAATAAAAAGAGGATGAAAATAATGGTTCGGAAATATAAGATCCATTTTATCCGGATAAATATTTATTAGTCATCCAAATAAATATTCGAGAGGACTAAAGGGGCTACTTATTGGGTCGAATAGTATTTTAGACTTGGAATTATGAAGACATGTTGTTACCTTTTGACTCAGCAATATGTTTACTAAAATTGCGTTTATACTTATGGGCTTTAGGCCTTCTAAGTTTTTAAAACGTGACCCTGAAATTAACTATAAATAAAGAACCTTTAATTACATCATTAAAGCGGGAAAAAAAAATTAACTACGCAAATAAAGAATCAGCTCGATTATCTCACTACAAAACATACAACATTATATATATTTTTAACGGATTACCAAAAAGACCTTGGACAAGATTTTTACCTCACGATACGTATCTAATGAAAAAAATCATACCAACAATAAAGCAATATTAAGTAATTACGCGTAGAGATATCCCACAACGAAAAGCAGGAACAAACGACTATAACATTTTTATTTGCGAATACACCATAACGTTTTTCGAGAATGGGTTTGTTTCTAATAAATACAACAAAGACATGTGTACGTTGAAGATAATACATATGTTTTATTATTATTTTCATGATGAACAAACAAACGTTCATTGGAAGGTGACTTGATGGAGTATTTTGTGATGTTATATATTTTGTAAACTTAAGTATTTTGTAAGTAATATATTTTTTAAGTAAATAAATAGAAAATATTTTGTAAACTACTACATGTTCTAGTTTGGCATATTTTAGTTGCAGTAGTCTCGCGTGTAATATTTGATGAGGATAAAAATATTTAAAGGGTGAATTCGGAAATTGCCCAATATTTATTTTTTGTATTTAATTTATTAATTTACTAGTTAAATACTTTTATTTTAATGTAATTATTTATTATGTTATTGGGCTTAATGAGTACAAACTTATGGGTTTGACCCATAAGCATAATTTGGCTCATTCATAATTTGGCCCATTAGGTCTGTTAGGCGAAAGATAGCATATAAATACTTTTTAAGAATGCATTTAATATGGATGTAACTTTTTCTCTCTAAATAATAACTGAAGTAACTCAATTATCTCTCTACTTTATACCTTAAATTTATTACATTTTCTTGCATTACCAAAATACTATTCGAATAAGATTTACCATCATCAAATTGACAACCACAGTAAGAGAAATTGAGTAACGTACCCGGATAGATAAATCTAGAGCCTGAAATACAAAATTCGTCTTCAGATCCTTTTATGATGGATCATGAAATGCAAGTAGATCTTCCCTTATAGAATGAGGTTGTGAGGATCAAAGAAGAGCATGTCCAAACACTACATGTAAATGATGAACAAGAAGAAAGTTTTTTATACAAGAGGAGCTAGACCAATTGCAAGGATAAATTAAGGCTTTGAGAGCTCAAAAACAAGTTGAGAAGGATCTTGTGGGGAAGATTTCATCTGAACATCAAAAGTTTGATGGGTCATATGATAATCCCCAATATAGCCCGAAGAGAAGCCAATAGAATCAATCTTATAAAACCCATCAAGCCTCTAAAAAAAGCATCGAACCAAAAATTATTATAGCTCTTAGGAGTCTAGTAAGGGTACTACGTCAGAGTCTAAAATTTCCTCCTCTTCTTCGAACAACGATCATTATCATAAGAAAAAGAAAGAAAGCCACCAAGAAAAGATTCAGCCTAAAACACGTTCGAATAGATACCACAAATAGAGTAAGAAATAATCTTTGGGCAAGGAGAGGTACCGAAAGGGTAAAGATAAGAAGAAAGAATATCAGTGAAAGGTAAAAGGATCAACTGACTATAACATAGACCATTTGTTGAATAATCAATTTACTATTCAATATGAACCAAGTATATTCGCTACATCTAATAAAGATCATCTGTTTAGTTAGACGCATAATTGGAGGCAATCAATTTTATCTCTGAAAATCCTATCCGGACATCTACAAATACGCTTTGATATTTCAAAAATAGAAAAATATGATGGGATCAAAGATTCGGATAACCATCTTGAGCATTTTAAAAATTTCATGATGAGTTTTGATGATGATGATAGGTTGTTATGTAGAGATTTGTCTCAGACTTTCAAGCACAGTGCCTTGAAATGGTATAATAGGCTACCATAGGGGTCAATAAAAAACTTTGATATGTTATGGATAACTTTCTGAAGGTAATTCGTGGGAAGCAAAAAACTTAGAGGAAATAGATATTATAATCCATTGTTGGAAGCATCCCACTAGAACCTTAAAATTATATACCTAAATTTTTGTAGATACTAAAGATGGTTTAGCGGAGTACTTCAAATAAGTGTCCATAGCTTTATTTAGACAAGGGCTCTTAGTTGGAGAGTTGACTTATACAGTTACTCGCAAGAATGCGATGACTTGTGGTGGTTTATTAAACCAGATGGGAAAACAGATTACAGTGGAAGAAACCAAGAGATTGAGACAACCTCACCAGCCTAGACTTGTTACTTCCATCTCTCCCCAACAAGTTAGTGGTCAACTACAATTTCTTCCTATCAATCATCTGAATGACTCCGGAAAACATTCTCATCGACCTAGATCGAACCAATCTTCTCAGGGGAAGAAATTTAGGTCTAGAGGAAATCAATAGGTTCAAACTAGTTATTTTGCAGAGTTGGTTTAAAATGTTGCGACGTTTTATGACAAGTCAAAGAATTATGTAAAATTCTGAAAGGTTATAGTCATCTAACACCAAGAGGAAATCAAAATACTCGATTCTAAATATATCACAATGATGTGGGGTATGATACTAAGGGTTGTATTTCTTTAAAGTAGGAAATAAATTCGTTAATCAAGAATGGGAAACTAACTACTTTTGTTAAAGAATAAGTGGATAATACATCATTGCTAAGTGCAAGTAGGGTGCATGCAGTATTACCTGTTGTCCGAAGGAAAGCTATAACAGCCCCTAAAAAGGAAAATACGATAGTAATTACCAAACAGTTTGATAAAGATTCATAGTATTTGGATCCAGATCCGGATCATGGTAGGGTAAATATGATATGTGAAAAAACAGGAAAGGATTCTAAGTTTTGTCAATTCTTTGAGTCAGTGACTATTTTCGGAGAGGGTATTGTGACCACTCCCTCGAGATGCTCTCAAAAGAGACATGTGGTTAGATTGAATATGCAGTTAGAAGGAAAAAACTCTTCTCATTTATATCAGAATCCAGCTCCGTTTATTTTATTCGATGAAAATATGGCTTAAGAAATCTTGTTGGGTCACATGAGGATGTTGTGGTAATTGAAGGTACTATTAAATGAACAGAAATCCAAAAGATTTAATTAATACTTGCAGCTCAGCTAATATTTTATTTATGCTCACCTACAAGCTAATGAAAAACCCACCCGTTACTCTGATTTATTCTGATTAATACTTGCAGCTCAACTATATTAATGCTCTATTCTGAAGGCATTAGAAAGTGGGGAAACTAAAAATGAATAGAAATTACTAAGATCCTTTTCAGGTTCAAGCAAAATAGATGATCTAAGAGAGACTCTGAGTGAATTTATTCCAATTGAGGAGGTTGAAGTACACAATTTTCCATATGGAAAAAGTATTAGAGTTGGAGTCAAGCTGCCATCGGAAATAAAAGAAAAAAATTGTCATTTTTTCCAAGAACTTGTAATTATTCTCTTGGTCTAATGAAGATGTGACGGGTGTACCAGCCAATATTATTTGTTATAAATTGGATGTATGATCATATGTGATCCCCGTAATACAGAGACGAATAGCATATTCTATAGAAAACTTTGAAGTTGTTGTCAAAGAGGTAGACAAACTAACAAAAGTATGACATATTCGGGAATCTGAATACCCATTGTGGAATGATAATCTAGTACTTATAAAAATAAAAAATGGCGAATGTGTATTGATTTAAGAGACCTAAATAAGGAATACCCGAAGGATCCATTCCATGTCTCTCGGATAGATTAGTTGATATATTATACTTCTTGTAATAAGTTGTAATCTTTCATGGATGCGTTTGATGGGTATAATCAGATATAGATAGATCTAAAGGACCGTGATCACACTACATTCATCACTGCTAGGGGGTTGCATTGTTACAAGGTAATACCATTCGGTTTAAAGAATGTTGCGCCTACTTACCAATGTTTAGTGAATAGAGAGTTTGTCAATTGGATTGGAAGAAATGTCGAAGTTTATACTGAAGATATGATGGTAAAACGTTTGAGGCAGGATGATCACTTGCTTGATCTCAAAGAAACTTTCTCCAACTTAGTAGCCATCAACTTAAAGCTAAATTCGGAGAAATGCACTTTTTGGGTTCGCTCCAGGACGTTTTTAGGGTATGCTATAAGTGAGAAAGAGATTCAAGCCAACCCCGCGTAGGTAAATACATTGGTTCCTATGGACCATCCCAGATCCATAAAATAAGTCCAGGTATTGACTGGAAGGTTGACAGCGTTAGACAGATTTATACCAAGTTTTGAGAAATGCCAAAGAATTTAATTGGCCTCCGAACTATGATGAGGTATTTCTTAAGATCAATAATAATTTATCTTCACCCAAAACTTGTGATGAGAGAAAATGATATATGCTTACTTAGTGGTATTCGAATATGGAGTAAGTGTGGTGCTAGTTCGGGAAGTTGATAATTACCCTCCTCCTATTTATTATGTTAGCAAAAGTTTGTTGGATGCTGAAAAGAGGTATTTAAAGTTGGAAAAGTTAGCATTGTCTCTAGTGATAGCAATAAGAAAAATGATGTAGACGGAAGGCCTCTGTAAAATAATATTTAAATATTTTATAATATTTAAATGTTTTATTTTTAGTTTTATTTTATTTTTTATATTTTAAGGATCTATTTAAGATATCAAATTAAATCTGATTACATTCAGATTTAATGTGATATTATTTTATTGCGTTTATTTTTGTTTCCATTTTTTTGTATTAGGGATTTGAGCGATTCTTATTTAAGGTGCCTCAAACCCTATTTTTAAGGGAATTGTTTTTTATTAATAAAAAAATTAGGGTTTTATCCCTCTAGGCTTCTCTGCGTTTCACTCTATATCATAGTGGTATCAGACACATGCAGTCCTGCGAGATGGTGCGAGGAAGAACCAGCGGTCGCGGTGACGCTGCAGTTACTAGAGATACAAGTGATTTCGGTGATCGTGAAGTTGCTGACCTACGCCGTTAGGTGGCTGATCTTACCCGCCAGATGGCTGTTCTTAACGCCAGGCAAGAAGTTGCTGCCCTACGTCGTCAGGTGGCTGATCTTACCCGTCAGATGGCTGATCTTAACGTCAGGCAACAAGGCACGGAGGTTGAAGGTATCGATAACCCTTTTGGGGAGGGGTTCGAACATAATACTTATCACGGCCGCCGCTGGGAGCTTGGATTTAAGGATGAAATATCTGCGGAAACTTGGTCAGAATATGGAGATCCGATTTATGATGTATACGGTGATGAGGATGAAGACGATCCGATTTATGATGTATACGCCGATGAAGACGACGACGATTTGAAAACACCAAACAACGTCGTGTGTTCTTCTCAGAAGGTAAACAATAATTATTTCTCTACTTCTAAGAACAAAAGAGGATCTCGAGCTAAGGATACAGAATTAAAACCTTTGAAACCAATTTTTTGGTAAAAAAAAGTTTTCAATTTGAATTTTCCGTCCAGAGTAAATAAATTTGGGGATTTCGCACTATCGTCCTTTCCGCAACCTAACCTTCATGAAGTTGTAAGGTCGGAAAGTGCTACTACAGACAATAGATTACGGAATAATCTCGAACAAATTTTAAAAAGAAAAAAAGAGACAAGAAAGAGAATTCGAATCCGAAGATGAACACGAAAGAGAAAGAGAAGGAAAGCAAATATGAGAATTGGTGCTTTACGATGCCTTGAACATGTATTCAGAATCTCTGGCCCTAGCGATGATACTATTACCTTTCAAGACAATGTTAATTTGTGCAGTGATGAATTCGGCGATGCAGAAACCTTGCTCGATGAAATATCTGAGAGATAACAAGCAGACTGGTGAGAGTTATGGCTTCATTGCATTTGTTAATCGTGCTGCTGCTGAAAGGATGCTACAAACATATAAGACCACCCTGATGTCTAATGGTGGCGATCAACCCTTTATATTGAACTGCGCTAGTTCAGGGGAGAAACGAGGTGGTACTCCTGACTTTTCAATCTTTGTCGGTGATTTAGCTGCTGATGTTACATATTATGAAATTGCTAGTGCTAGTGTTGTTTTGAATGCTCACACTGAGTATGGTTGTGATGCTGTTATCAAAGACTATTACGAAGAATTTGGAGGTGCACATGCTATGATCACAGGGGGTTATAGCACGGTTGATTCCTTTGCAGATGGAATTGATCCCAGAGTCCAGGTTTATGCCTCGAACATTAGTGAATATCATGGATTTGTTGTTCTGATTACTCTACCATTTAGGTTCTTGGATGCAAAAACAATAAAGTTTTCTCCACCCTTACATGATGGGAAACGGTCGTCTATCCAGCGACTTGGTTTTCGACTTCTAACTGTTAGAGTTTTGGTGTTTCCAGAAGTGTTTTGGGATGACAGTTTGGATTACTTTGGAGCTACTGCTGAGGAAACTGGCAGGAGGGGTCAACGCTTTATGTTTTGGAATGTCAGGAAAATAGTTGGGGCTCTAGTTCTCATAGCTAATGTTGAGGTGGTGAGAAAAAAACCAATGCTAATGTTCGTCGGAGACAGAATCGGGAAGACAATAATAAAAGCATGTCGGAACGTTGCCGATGGTAATTGGATTATTTTTGGTTCAGCTACTGTCACTGTTGTAGGCAGCGGGTTTATAGACAAGGGCATAACCATCGAAAACAGAGCTGGTCCAACAAAACACCAAATAGATACCCTAAGAAGTGGCTCAAATTGTTTACCACATATTGTTGAGTCATTTGCATCATCACCAGACAAACTAGATAATTTATGCAATCATGGACCGGTTACACAAGCAGCATCACTTATATCTGCAAGCAGTTCTGAAGGTGGTCAAACATCTCTTCGCGCACCACCATATATGGGATTCTGCCGGTTAATTTCAACTTTTGCAAGCGGTTCCCGTCTAGGAGCTAAAACGTTACTTCTCCTTGGAATTAGTGGCATTTATAGAGATATACTAGCAGGTTCTGGTATTGTAGCCAACACATCAGCCTCACCAGATTTGAGTAGACCGACAGAGCAGATTCTTGAGATTGTCAACTTGGAAAATGAGCTTCTTTCCCTCCTCCCACAAGGAACCATCTCCCTTTATCCCAGTTCCAGTATTTTGAAAGGCCTTGAGGTGAAAATGTCATCTCCCAGCAGTTCTGAACAACAAAAAGACACAATTGGGAATGTGGAGGTTTCTGCTCGAGAAACATTATTGCGAGATCAGCCGGCGCTTCTGCAACAATTTGGAATGGATCTCCTTCCCGTCTTGATACAGATATATGGCTCTAGTGCTAACAGTCCTGTACAGCACAAATGTCTTTCAATGATAGGAAAATTGATGTACTTTAGTAGTGCGGAAATGATTAGGTCATTTCTTAGTGTGACAAACATATCGAGCTTCATATTTGGTGTCCTGGCTTGGGAAAATTCTCATGTATTGATTCATTCCGCTCTAACTACTACCGCGTATGGTGTGAGTAAGATGGTTGAAGTAGCATTTACCTTGTTTTTCCGAACCGAGATTCATCATGAAACACCGACTGATGCTGGGAGTCACATGGGTGCTCATTTTTATGTTTTTCCCATCACTGAGCTTGTACAGCATATGCAAGGAAGGAAGCATATTTGCGGAATTACAGGAGACGATGTGAATGATGCATCTGCTCTTACAAAAGCTGGTATTGGTGTTGCATATTCATCTTATCTCAAAAATGACAAGATAAACAGTTATATATCTGGTACCTCTACACCTATGTTAAATAATAAGAGGTTTGTTGGATCAAATTCAGTTGATAGTCTGGCAAGAACTACAGAAGGTATTGAGGAATACTGTAAAGAATGTGCTGAATCTCAGGATTACAGTGTACAAGGGATGCTTGTTTGGTGTACACTTCTTCACCACGGGAGTGGGAGTAATCACGTCGTTTCGAAAATGAAGTATCACCTGGTAATACCTACTGATAAAGAGTGTTTTCGAAAGTTTTCTTCTCTTACCCTGAGGTGATAACCTGGTTTACTGGAGTTGGTCTTGCATGCATTTTGCTACAAAGTTTAAAACGGAGAAGGAGTGTGAATTCGAGGACGAATTCTTTCCGACTTGGAGAGAATGATGTAGACGGAAGGCCTCTGCAAAATAATATTTAAATATTTTATAATATTTAAATGTTTTATTTTTAGTTTTATTTTATTTTTTATATTTTAAGGATCTATTTAAGATATCAAATTAAATCTGATTACATTCAGATTTAAAGTGATATTATTTTATTGCGTTTATTTTTGTTTCCATTTTTTTGTATTAGGGATTTGAGAGATTCTTATTTAAGGTGCCTCAAACCCTATTTCAAAGGGAATTGTTTTTAATTAATAAAAAAAATTAGGGTTTTATCCCTTTAGGCTTCTCTGCGTTTCACTCTATATCAAAAAGTAAGACATTATTTTCAAGTACATTCTATTAGTGTTTGAATTTCAATTCCACTCAAAAGTATGTTGCAAAAGCCAGTGGACTGTGGAATTATGGGATTATGATATCGATTTCGCTCCTCAAACTGCAATCAAAGCAAAAGGTGTCACGGATTTCCAGCTTGAGTTTCATTCATAACAACCGTATGTTAAATTGTTTATTGATAGGTCTATAAAAGAATAGGTAGTCTGAACAAATGGATGATCTAGTACGATATGTTGTAGGGCAGGAATTTACCTATTTTCCCTCTTCAAAGACTCAATGTACCAAGCAATACGTTTTGGTTTCAGGGTATCAAACAACAAAACTGAGTACAAAACATCAAAACTAGGCTAAGATTTTCCCAAATATATGGTACCAAAAGAGTATAATTAACAAGTGACTCGTAGTTGCTCGTACATCAAGCTCAGATACAGTCCAAAGCGAAAAAAGAACAGTGCATTAAATATATGCAAGTATTAAAAGAAACATCTGCTTTCTTCAAGTGTGTGAATTATGAACATGTGTCGAGAACCAAAAATTCAAGGACTGATTCTCTAGCTACTATTACATACACCGAGGTGTATCCTTGGATTTTGATACAAGAGTGCTCTTCAATAATAATAAGCCTAAAAGTGGGATTGAGTGCTCAGGAAAGTTTCCAAATATCCACGATAAAAATCTAAGATTTGAGGCATAAAATCAAAGAGTTTATTACTAAAGGAAGTCTTCACAGTATTAGCTAAGAAATTACACTTTAGAGCACATGATTTTTTAGTTCCAAAGGATGTCCTCTAAAAAGAAATCTTTTAGCAGATCTCTACAACGATGTCTCGGATCTGATGAGTCCCATGTACGGCTATTAATGGTTCTAGACACCCGGAAATTGGATTGGAACCGAATTGATAAGAATGAGACTGAACTTTAGCGGTTCGGTTTGCGATACCACTTTAAAAACCGAGACTGATAAAAAAAAAGATAAAATTGTTTCGGAACCGAACAGCTAAAACCGATAAAAACCGAGATTCGGTAAAATTGGTAAAAATAATGTATATATAATGCTACTTATCCCACATCTTTAAAAGAGAAAAATATTTCCACAAACATGTCTATAGATAAACTTTGTATCTTTTTCTAATGCACTTTAGCTAAGATTAATATTTATTTTGCCTTTTGGCTAATATCAATATTTTATAATCAATATAATATTGAAATTTTGTTTATAACAATATAAAATAGTTGCATATAAATTTAAGGGTTTATTTCAAAATGGTGTATCAACTTTGTCACCATATAAAAAGTATATGGTGTTAGAACTTAGCCGTGGTTATTGGACTTCACTTGCATGTTTTACCGTGAAGAAAAAAAAATGAACGCTTAGAAATTATCCTTACGAAACTAAGTATTGCAAAACAGAAAGACGAGATCAAACCTCTTAGTTTTTTTCCCGGAAAAAACAATTAAATTCACAGTATTCACGCGGACAAACACATACAATATACCTTCTTTAGAATATGTACGTGAAAATGAAAACATTTAATAAATATATATATTAATAAATATATGAAACATTACGACGTATAATGGTCTTCAACGCGATAATAGGGAGATTTTTTGTACGGCTACATGAATTCAATATTATTTGTCATCTTTTCACTCTCAATTCATTGAGTAAACAGAGGTTGTCAATAAAACGATTCTGATGGGTTTAAAAAACATTTTAGATAGAACATCAGACAAATGGTCAAACTACTTGTAAGACTATTGTGGGTTTATTGAACTACTTCTCAAACTGCTACACAAAAATGTTCTTTTGTTTTAGTCTATGGGATGGATAGAGTAACACTAATTGAATCTACCCTCATTTTATTTGAAATTCAAAATTATTTTGAAGAAGATAATGATGCAGTTGTAAGAGCTCAATTAGACTTGGTTTACGAAAAAAGAACCAAAGCTCACTTGAGAATGATGCATTATCACGGTTTGATGAGAAGCAATGCATTTAAAATTCAAAGAAATGAGTTAGTTTTGAGGAAATTGTTTTTATACACCAAAGAAAGAAAGTTCTTAAAGCTAGTGAGTGAAAGGATCATGCTTGGAACGTATCGACTGGTTGATCAAGAATGCAGCCTTTTAAGACATCCTTGGAAAATTGAACACTTAAGGATTTATCTTGAATAAATGTATAAATTATTTACTTTATTTTTCTTTAACATAAATAGCGGTGAGGTTTTAACAAAGTGTTTGGATTATTATTAATCTACTACTTTTGCCTTGGAAATTTTCTCATAGTATACTTGTGTATTCAATTTTTATGCTTATGGATGAATTATCTTCGAATGGCTTGTGTATTCAATTTTTTGTGCATTTGAATAGATTACCTTCAAATGACTTGTGTATTCAATTTTTGTACCTTCGAATGGATTAACTTCAAATAGGTTACCTTCAAATGGATTTTGTACTCAATTGTGTGTGCCTTCAAATGACTTGCGTATTCAATTTTGGTATCTTTGAATGGATTACCTTTGAATGACTTGTGTATTCAATTTTTTATGCATTCGAATGAATTACCTTTGAATGTCTCGTAAATTCAATTTTTGTGCCTCCGAATGGATTACCTTGGAATGGCTTAGGTATTCAATTTGTATACTTTTGAATAGTTAAAACATTTGCTTTAATAGATTACTTTCAAATAGTAAGGTTAAGATATATTAATAGGAAACTGTGAGGAAACAAGGTAGAACTGTTGGTTAATAAAAACAAGTATAAAATGTCTTGAGTGGCCCAATGACTTAGTAGAATCTGAATTAAACATTATAAAAATACTTTGGTCATGCTAAGGACTTACACAAAACAATATATTGTAAATTTAGTGACCTTTGGGCTTGTTCTCATCGGCTTCTTTTTCTTCTTTTGGACTCCCGCATTCAGAATCCCCTGCCTTACTTTCATCAGAATCCCCCGCCTTACTTTCCTCAGGACCATCATTAAAACCATCATTGACTGTAACCACAGATAAACCTAACTAATCAGTTATGGGCATATCATTGGGCCACAATCTTTCTGGAACCAGGTCTCATGGAGACCCAATGACTAATATAAAGAATATCTTGTAGAATTTTAAAACCATTTAGAATTTTATTAAGACGTCATGTTTATCAAGGGACTCTAAAATCTCATCAGCATATGTGTATAATTCGTCTTCTGTGTCTTCTGTGGCTTGATCCTTGAGAAAAACTAACATGGGCCTCTTTATCATTTTTTCCTTCGACAAGTGTTCTATGATAACCATATCAGTAACATGTTGATTTTTCAGTGAGGTGGTCTCTTCAGAGCTGGATGACTATAGCCCTTTGTAAGTAATATTTTCTTGAATAATTTCCTCATTGATTGACTTAACTTCATCAACTAAATGATTAGCCCTTGCTTTTTTTTCTTCAAAAGATGCATTCTGATTTTTATTTTCCTCTTGAATATAAGTAATGGGCTCTCTATGGGACTTCACCTCTCTTTCCAGCTCAACAACGGGCCTCACAAAACTCAGCATCGAATACCCTAATGTGTCATTCTCCTTTGACAATTCGAAGAGATCACCATCAAACCCCACATATGTGGCATTACTTGTAGATTCAGGAAAATCCTTCTCAAAAACCTGAAAGTCAAACCCCCCAATAGGCCCCATCAAATTATCATCTCTATATGTCTGCTTCTCAAGTGTTAGGAGCAATGGAGAACAAGGGCCAGATACTAGAAGCATTGAGTTAGGATTGTATGAGGGATAATATCCAACCAGAAAAAAAAAAACTTTAAATATGTTGTGGTTTTCTTCAGCTTCTCTTCTCTTTTGTGACTGTCATATTTTCTTCTCTTGTGCATCTTCTTCTTTTTTGACACATGAAGCTTTACAAGTGCGCCATCTTTTTTTACAGTGGCAGCAACATCAGCTAGCAGAGATTCATCAATTTCATCTGGCCACTCCTTGGTTCCAGCTTTAACGGCACCTTTTGTTGTGTCTTGTTTATTTTTCTTATCTTTCTTGTTCCAATGGTGGGGGGATCTAGTCATGGTTGGAAGAAATACATTGCTATATGTAACTTGAACTTTATTCAAGATAGCCGATGGTTGGGGATAAGTTGTCAACTGCTCTCATGTTAACTCCCATTTGGAGTTAGTCTTCCAGAGATGAGTGCAAACCAAGTTAGTAGAAGTGAAACACTGATGGAAGACATTAGACCACTTCTCCTTGGCCCACTGACTTAAATTCTTAAAAGTAACATTCACATCTTCCATATGATGCATAGAAGGTTTCGATATAGTTTTAAAAATAAAGAAATTAAAAACAGCTCTAAATAATATACATGTAAGAAACAGTAAGAGTTCGAAGGGCTACCTATATTCTCCCGAAACTTGGTAAGCCGACTCGGATTACCTTGAGATGTAATTTTCTTACCATTATCCCACCATCCACTAATGAAGAAAAATTGCATCTTCCATAGTTGATCGGCCTCCAGCAGGTCATCTATGATTTTATATATCGTTCCCCGTGTTGAAGAAGTAAAAAATGAATCTGGAATTGGGAGACAACACGACGATAGCAACAAATTTCTCTTTGGCATCATAATCTTTCATAACCTAGATACCATAATACATCTCATCAATGTAAATCAAGCGTTTAGATAACACGACGATAGCAACAAATTTCTCTTTGGCATCATAATCTTTCATAACCTAGATACCATAATACATCTCTACAATGTTATTTGTAATCGGGAAATTAAATCTGATAACTTGTTTGATTTCTTCTCCTGTAAGTAATCGGAGTATAACTATTGCACCACCTTCAGATGTACTTGAAGCTCCATGAGTTTCAAAAACACATTCCATGTGCTCGGTTGTTGAAGTGGTACCGTCTGGAGGAGATACATATATAGATGATGAGAACTCTATAAAGAAATCAGCTATGGCTTACCCCTTTATAGCAATACGCTGTTCAAACTGGATTTCGTATTCCTCGAGCTCAATTATCTACTTAGTTAGTCTGCTACAGGTATCTAGTTTTTGTAACACTAATTTGAGGGGGATGGTTGTGCGAACAATGATCGTGTGCCCCTTAAAATACGGGCATCTTTCTAGCGGTTGTGGCTAGGCCCAAAGTAAGTTTTTAAATGTTGAGGATCTTGTCTCAGAGTCGACTAGGGCTTTTCTTGTGTAATAGATGGGTCGTTGAACTCCGCCTGGTTCGCGTACCCGAACTGCACTAAATGAAAAGGATAAAACAGATAAGTACAAAAACATCGCCTCACCAGTTAAGGGTGCAGATAAGATTTTCGGTTATGTAAGGTAATTCTTCAATTCGATAAATGTCTTATCGCATTCCTCCAGTCAAATTTCTTAGCTCCCTGTAAAATTTCGAAGACAGGGTGGCTTTTGTCTACGACTCGGGAGATGAAAAGGAAAAATACAGTGACGCACCCTGTAAGATAATATATCTCTTTGACGGTCCGCAAATGCGTTATTTGTATAACTGCTTTCAGTTGGGCGGGGTCAGCTTTGATACCTATTTTGCTAACTATGTAGCCAAAGAATTTACCACTATTTACCCCAAAGGAGAACTTGACCGGGTTGAGCTTTAAGTCAAAATAGCGCAATAAGTTGAATACAATTTGGAAAACCTCGGGTTGTTGTTCCCGTGTGTGCATTTTCACGATCATATCGTCGATATATGCTTCCATGTGCTTCCCCAAATTCTTGTTGAAGATGTGGTTGACTAAGCACTGGCATGTAGATCCTGCATTCTTCAACCCAAACGGCATCACCGTGTAACAATATAAACAGCGCTCGGTGTGAAGGGTCGTGTGTTCTTCATGTGATGGGTTGAGGTGGATTTGATTGTACCCTGAGTAAGCATCCATGAATGATAGGTATACGCCTCCTGAGGCGGAATATACGAGCTGATAGATGTGGGGAAGGGGAAAGGCATCTTTTGAGCATGCTTGGTTTAGGTCGGTAAAATCGACGCACATGCACCACTGTCCCCCTTTCTTCTTAACTAGGATCGGGTTTGATATGCCGAATGGATACCTAGTTTGCCTAATATTCCTTAGCCGGGATAGTTTTTTCACCTCAACGGATATAGCCTCCTACTTCTCGGTTGAGAAAGATCGAAATTTCTGTCGTACGGGTTTGACATTTGAGTCGATTGCCAACTCGTGACATATAACTAAGGGGTCAACACCTAAAAGACATCGCTAGCCTTCCACGCACAAGCGTCCAAATTTTGGCTAAAAAATCAATTAATGACTACTTGAAAATAAATTTTTAAGTTATTACCCAACTTTAGCATGCGGCCATCTGTTATTGCCTCCTCAACTGAGTTTGGAAAGCTATCCTCGGGCTGCTGCCTCTCGCGGCGTATTGCTTCTTTCCCTGGGAACCCCCTCGCCGGTTAATTTTTATCAAAGAGGTTTTGTGGGGTCGGCTATGACTGCATAGCACGTCCGCGTCGTACAGTGACTTCCTCGGATAATACCGATCGTGCTTCCGACCGGGTATTTTATGCACTGCTTGAATGTACAAGGGGTTGCTTCCATCCTATGCAACCAATTTCGACCATCAGTTTACTTCCACAACGCACTAAGATGTCTTGTCCTCATATTTGACCAAGGTTCATTGGGTGGGATTATAGGATGGAGCCTTGTGCATTCGATTGTAGCTGTCTTTGAAAAATGATGTTGGTGGAGCTTCCCTTATCAACTGGTACTCGAGTTACCATGACACCGCTAATATCTAAGTTTACCGTCAGTGCATCTTCATGGGACGTACTGACACCTCTTAGGTCATCATCGTTGAACGTCAGGTTTGCCATACGTTCTCAGTAATTTTGATAGGATGAGGCGTCAACTTCGCATACATCAAGATCGGTTCACATCCTTTTACTGGAGTTTATTTCTTGCGATATAGTAGATTTTCCCCCCGTCATAGTAAAAACAGATGAAGTATTGTCTTGAGCCCAGGAGACGACATTGCTAGCTACCTTGGAACGTTCATCACTAGTAAAGATGGGTGATAGTGTGGCGTTAACACCGAGTCTCTGACCACGGTAGATTATCCTTCCGCGATGGTGAACAACCATTGTTGCTTGCCAGTGTTTACTTACTCTTCATTGCAAGATGTGCCCCAGATAGTTGGGCGCGCATCAACCCTTTGCTCGAGTTAATGTCTCGTCGAGGTGCATCATCAGTTTTTCTTGATCGAACAGTTCTCCTTTTGATTCGAAACATGTCTGTCAGGTGAGTCCATTCCGAGCATCGTCCACCATGATGAATGTGTCCGCGCGGACGAGCAGATTTCCCATCTTCTCCGTTGGGAACTTGATCAGGTCGACATATACTTTCTCCTATCGATCGAGACCTCTCTTGAGGAAGGTTACGGCCATGTTCTCCGTTAGATCCGGTAAAGTATTCATGGCATGAACAAAATGTCTAACATAGCTTTTAAGTGACTCACCTCGCCTATGGTAAAGGTCCATAATCGAGTCTTGCTCGCGCTTAAGATCATTGTTGCCGAAAAACCTTTTTCTCAAGGTTTTCCATAAGCTTGCAAAGTCGTGAATGGATCCATTGGGTAGATTATTGAACTAGTCCATTGCATTTCCCTTGAGAGTCATAGGAAGAGCACGACACAACATAGTATCCTCATAATTGAACGTTATCTTCATGTTGCGGAATTGTTCAAGGTGTCTCTCTTGATCGTCCGTTCTATCGTAAGTTTCCATCCTGAAAGGGTTGAGCTTCCTTGCAATTGCGCTTCGAGAATTTTCTCTGTGAAAGGTGATTATTTGAGGATGTAACTGGACATTATGGGTCACACCTAATTGTAGTGAACGTTCTCATCCTCTCTAGCATTTTTTACGCGTTAGGGGGTGTATCTTGCATAGTCTCCTACTGTTGGGAGCATTTCTTGCCCCACTTTCTCCCTCTCCCTCTCTTTTGTCGTCACGCTTGGAGGATTGGTCCCCTTGATTGGTGCGGCTAGCCTTGGGCCCCGATTGGTGATTAACTCGGTTTCCCCTCCCCCCCCCCCCCCCGTACCTTGGTTGTTAGGGTGTGAAGTGCGTCATTCATTCTCGTTATAGTCGCGTGCATGGCTTACTCTCTGTCATCTCGCTCGCACGCCACTCTAAGATGTTATTGTTGTAGGTGTTGAAGTTATTGTTCTAGCTGCTGAAAGGTTTGCGTTATCGCTGGACTATCTCTTGGCACTTCGTGCGCACCGGGCCGACATATATCCCGGTAGAATGATCTCTGGTTTTGTCTGTGCTGCTGGTTGTAATACTTGCACTGTCGGCTCTATAGGATCCACGGGGACTGGATCAATGACCTATGGGTTAGTGGAAGTGCTAGGACGCAGTATGTCCTACCTCAACGATGGATTCAAAACCAATATCCGGTTCCTCGTTGTTTCACTTAGCTCTGGAATGTCTCTCTCAATACGTGACCTAGTAACTACCATGGTTAATGTATCTCAGGAATAACACTTTGTCAGTTTCCCACAGACGACGCCAAATTTGTTATAGGAAAATAACGAAGAGTAATGCAAAGTATAAATTTTTATTATCAAATAAGAGAAATTACATTATTTAGGGTTTGGTTACCTATTTATACCCCTTATTACCGTTTAGTAGCGGTTACTATAGTATTCAACTCCACCAACTACGTGTTGAATTGCATTTACATCGTGGAGCCTAAATTAATCATTATCATGTTAGTGGTTTGACTGGTTCCATTAATGTAGTATTAAACCGTTGTTTTGGTTGTTTCTGTTGTAGATGTAGCTCGGTTGGTATCATCAGCGCACTAGACCAAGCACATTTCCAATTATTCTCCCTCTGCTTGATTATTTCCTTGGGTATGGTTTTTTTCTTTGTCCTTGCTTGGTGAAGCACTCGCTCGGTTTAGCACTTAGTACTACTGCTCGGTGGAGCACTTGCTCGGTTTAGCTCAGCCCTTCAGTATTGTTGCTTTCAGGCAGATCTTAATCCCTCAGATAGGCCTCAGTAATGCTTGATATCGTTATCCTCTTCGCTCAATGCTCAAACTTATATAATAGCCAGTTTGGTTTAGAGCCAATTTGTACTCTTCAAGTGACTTCCTCTGCTAGAGAATACCTCCTCATCAGTTGGGGTATTTGCACATATTAAAATTACAATAGTCTTATGTGTAGTAATTGTTCAAGTATTGCATGTGATAATTGTAAGTAGTCTTGCAAATTTTGTAAGTATAATTTTAGTAGTCTCGCGTGTAATTAATTTAAATTACCATCTTCCCACCTGTTTTATTATGTAAATATTTAAACTTGCTAGTAATTTTTTATTAGGTATTTAATTGTTTGATTTGACAAAATTTGATAAATCATCATCATTGTGGCAATAACTACAAAGGTTAGTTCACCTAAACAATAAACAAACTTTAATTACTGAGTGTATGCTTCTAAACATTTTAGCTATAAATTCAGTTTACACTTTCATTAGGCTTTCACACATAAAACAGTATTGGTTATTTCAAAATAGCTCATATAATTCCCCCTTCCCCTAATGATGAGCCCACTTTTAAACGAGATGATGATTTATCATCATATAATTTATCACCAGAATGTTGAGAAAACTAGAAAATGGCTACCACAAATGAGTTTTCGTCTTTTTATGATAAAGATTATTCTCCATAATATTTTGAATACTCTTGATATGAAGATGACCAAAATGACGGTGTTTGACATGCTCGTGTAAAAAAGAGAGGAAATTTAGTAAAGTTAAAGACGAATAAAAGTCTGAAAAAGAAAACTACGATGAATAAGAAGGGTCTGGCGACGAAAAAATAGTAGTTTTTCTTTTTGTACGATTGTTGTTATTTAGTTTTGGTTATTGTGTTTCTACTCAAATTTTTTTGTTTCTATTTTTATAGTTGAAATTATGATGTTTTCCAGTTCAAAGGTAAAATATCACAACGTCTTACATCTTTATTGTATGTCATGGTTACGTCTCGCATTGTATTGCATGTCATTTATGCATAGTCTCACGTAATGTAATGTTGAAGGTTTTCCAATAGTCTTATTTGTATTAGTTCAAGTTCATTCCGTATAGCTGGTCTCGCCTCTTTCTTATATCATTTTTCACGTATTCCTTTAACTCATCTCACCTTATTTGTTATACCTGGTCCACATCTTTCTTATAACTGGTCTCGTCTATTTCTTATAACTGGTCTCACATCTTTCTTACAATTGGTCTGGCATAGTTCATATGTTGAAGGTATTACATATGTACATAAAACTAGTCTTAACATAATTATTAGATAATTTCTGTCATATTCATTTAAGACTTTGGCTAAATCTGGTCCCAAAAAACTATACGCAGCCCCAAAAATTGAGGATTTTTGTTTTTTACTAGTCTCCCATTTGACTTAAGTAGATCTCATGTAGTCACCCACAGGGGTGGACCTTCTCACCCGGCGAGGATAAGAGGGCATTTTTGGTAAGCTCTTAAATTTGGCAAAAAATTGGTTATCTGATTTTGGACTAGATTTAGCGAAAGCCTTCAGTTAATTGGTCTCACCATGTTTGTCATACCATGCATAGCTTATTTCTTATAATTCGTCTTGTTTTTTTCTTATATATTATCGTGAAACCCAACTAGGATCGTTTATATCCTATAACTAGTATCGCATCTATCAACAAGAAATAATAACTTGATCCTTATCAAGGAAAACACTAAAAAACACTTTGTAACATAGAAAATTATAGTATTCCAAAAATATTACAACAAAGGATAAAAAATTAAAACTACAATATAAAAAACAAATCTCAAATATTTAAACTATTTCCTCCCATGTCCTTTTAGTATGCCTTAACTGTAAACAACGACCACATTTCATATATCAGGTTTAAGTTATTTATCTTCTACATGGAGTACGCTTCTTCGTACGCCTTTCAGCTCGTCTTTTTAAGTTAGGATGCAGAATTTCTGAAGATTCATTAGAGCTTAATCCTTCACCAAAATTAGTTAAAGCAGGTATATTAAAAGAGTAAGTTGACCAGTAATTATTGACAGTACAAAATGGCTCAATTAATGTCAGTATATCTTGTGAAGTCGAATATATTGCAGCCAAAGCATGAGAACATGGAAAACAATTTTTTGCCAAACTCCATAAGAACATATAAAATCTAGTAAATTAATAACCATAACAGGTTCATAAAAAATTTCGAATATGGATGTCAAAGACTTACGAACTAGCCACAGGTAACCTGTTTCAACAATGACTTTAAAAAAAATTCATACTCATGACATAATTTACTGCTCCAACTTACCCTTCCAAGTAACATCATGAAATTTGAATCGTAAGTAGGACTTTAATATTTTCAGCTAATTCAAGAATGGGTATGATGAGTCCGGATTTTCTCACCATTCACTGTAGAAACCGGACAGGGGAAATTCGGACAAAAACCACCCACTGAACCATCCGAATAGGACTAATGTATTAAAAACTAATCACTTTATGACTAAGCTCATTGCTTACCTGCTTAATAACCAATGGGTTTTTGAACTCGACCCGGTTTCATAAGTATGACCCGAAAGCCCATGTGGCCCATAATTAAAGATATAAATACCCAACCATTTTCATTAATGAGGGTAATGAACATTTAATACAACCAAGCAGCTCAAATCTCTCACTACAAACCACTCAAACATTAAATACCTTTGAAATACCACAAAACATCTGATAAATTTACCCTCAGTTGAAAATAATCCACATCAAATTGGCGACCACAATGGGAGAAGAAGGTGCCTGAATCTAGCATTCGAAACCATCAACAAAAACCAGTTCGGATGAATCCGGACGAGTAGGAAGTGCCACAAGCTTTGGCAGAAGTGGTGGGAGAAACGATGAATATACGATTGAGGAGCGAGAGAGGTTAAAAGTTGAGATAGAAACCTTGAAGGCTGCTAAAAGGGCGGAGATAGGTGTGAAAGAAAAGTCAAAAGTGTCAGCAGTTCACCATACTGACAATCCAAGAGAGCGTGAGCCATCAAAGACCCATGTAAGCACTAAAAAAACTCATGCTAGTTCAAAGAAGTCTCACCGGTCTAAACCGGTGGAGAGCTCAGGTTCAGACTCATAATCTTCTAGCAGCTCCTCAAATGAAGATGGAGTCGAAGAATCCCTATCATCAAGCAGTGACGAGGGTCGTTCTAAGAAGAAACATAAGTTGGTCAAAAAATATTTAAGGAAAATGGACATGCATGGAAGATTGAAGAGACATCTGGGTAAGGGGTCGTCTCATAGTCACATCCATGGTCGGAGACATGTAGACCGGTTGTTAATGGATCCTTTTGCCTTTCATGATGAGCCATGTATCTTTGCAACTCCCAACGAAGATACTGTATTTAGTCGTGGCCGAAATTGGAGACAATCTCCTTTGTCCTCCAAGATACTGTCCGGAAACCTTCCTAAGAGGTTTGACAGCACAAAGATGGAAAAATATTATGGCAGTAAAGATCCAGATAACTATCTGGAGCAATTCAAAAAAATTATGATGAATTTCGACGACGACGATAAGTTACTTTGTCGAGCGTTCTCCCAGTCTTTTACGGGGAGTGCTTTGAAGTGGTACAATAGCCTGCCACAAGGTTGTATCAGAAATTTCGACACTTTTTGGGTGGCCTTCCGGAGGCAGCTCGTTGGAAGTAAAGAAGTGAAGGGAAATAGAGACACTATTATCCATTGTTCCCAAGAACCAAATAAATCTTTAAAGGAGTACATAAGTCGTTTCGTGAACACCAAAAATGGATTAGCTGATTGCTTTAAACAAGTAGCAATAACTTCTTTGAGGCGGGGTTTGAACCCTGGTAATTTGGTTGATTCAGTAACCAGGAAAAAGACCATGACATGGGGGGGGGGGGTTACTGAATCAGGTCGGCAAACAGATAAATGTGTATGAAACGAAGAAAACTAGGGTACACCGGCAAGTGAGGTCTGCCCCAGCTACACCAAATCAAAACCAGAATCAGTCCGGGTACAAGGCCAAGGAAGTCGGACAGGGTCAAAATAGAGCCAAGGCCCAATCCCACCCGGCTGCGCCAGCTCAAAGCCAGCAATCTGGAAATAAGCGAGGACCTTGGGTTCAACTGGAGTGGTTTGCTGAATTAAAAGAGAATGTAGCCACTATTTATGATAAGACGAAAGACAAATTCCATTTCAGAAAGCCGACTGCATTACAATCTCCCAGGGTAAGTCGAAATAATAGTTTCTGTCAGTATCACCATGATACTGGTCATACCACAGAAGATTGCATTGCATTGAAACAAGAAGTGCAGAATTTGATTGAGAGAGGGAAGTTGGGGGCTTATGTTAAAAGAAGAAGTGGAAACAGGCCTAATAATGCTCATCGGACTGGCCCGAACAATGCAGGGACATCGGCTCCGAATGGGGCTATTGTGATAATTGAAAGATTTGATGTAGAATTAGAGTATTTGGATCCTAATCCAACCTGAAACAAGGTGGGTGTTATCACAGAGCACTGCAAGACGGTGTCCGGACTCATTAGCTTTTTTGAGTCACTTATAATATTTGGGGGAGACACCATGACTGCACCAACTCCTTCTTCGAGAAAGAGGCATGTTCATACTCTAGCTACCCAACTGGAAGGAGGCATGACTTCCTATAAATCACAAATTCCATTTCTCTTCATTGTTTTCGATGAAGATAACTTGAGGGACATAGTTGGTCCCCATGAAGATGTTGTTGTAACATGAGCATCCATTGGGGGCAATGACATAAGGTGAATTTTGGTGGACACTGGCAGTTTGGCTAATATCCTCTTTTTAACTTCTTATAAAAAGATGACGAATCCAGTAGTGATTCAGCGTTCGAACAGGTCAATAGTAGGTTTCACTGGAAGCTTAGCTGACGTAATCGGGGAATTTGAAGAAAAGGTATTGTTGGGCAGGGGCCCTTTTAAGAAGATGGTCAGAATACTGTTTATTGTGGTGGATTGTCCTACGTGTTACAATGCTATTTTGGGGAGATCTTGGCTCTCTAGGATGCATGTTGTGGCTTCAACAGTCCACCAATGTCCAAAATACGCTGTGCAAGGACAAGTGGGAGTTGTCTGAAGCAGTCAGAAAGTAACAAGGGAGTGTTATGCAACAGCACTGGCCCCTCGAACTTTGGGGACATATCGGATCAGTGAGGATTAGCAATTTAAGGGGCCCTCTGGGAGAGAGGGTGCAATTGATGACCCCAGAGAGACCCCTGCGTTTTAATACCTATTGAAGAAGTTGAAACTCACTCTCTGGTTGAAGGAAAAAGTGTCAAGATCGGGTCCAAGATGACATCAGAATTAAAGGGTAAAATGTTAGCGTTTTTGAAAGACCATCAGCAATGTTTTGCTTGGTGCAATGCTAATGTAACCGAAGTACCAGCAGACATTATATCACACCATCTATCCGTACGGAGGGATATAACACTTGTTGTACAAAAAAAGAGAGCTTTTTGAAAAGAGAAAGCTGATGTCATAGTTCAAGAGGTTGACCGGCTTACTAAAATAGGGCACATAAAGGAATCTCAATACCCTTTATGGACAGCCAATCCGGTGTTGGTAAATAAGAAAAATGGAAAGTGGCGTATGTGCATCGATTTTACAGATCTCAATATAGCTTGCCCAAAAGATCTATATTCGGTTCTCCGAATTGATCAGTTGGTAGACTCCACATCTGGAAACAAGTTATTGTCATTTATGGATGCCTTCTCCGGATATAATCAGATTCAAGTAGATCCGAAGGGATCAAGAGTATACTACATTTGTTACTGATAGGGGCCTTCATTGTTACAAGGTAATACCGTTTGGATTAAAGAATGTTGGGGCTACTTATCAGAGATTAGTGAACAAGGGTTTTGCTGATCGGATTGGAAGAAATATGGAAGTCTATATCGATGACATGATGGTAAAGAGTGTGGACGAAGAGCTACACTTGGAAGATCTTCAAGAAACTTTTGCCAATTAGATGAAAGTAAATTTAAAATTGAATCCAGAGAAGTATGTTTTCGGAGTACAGTCCGGAAAATTCTTGGGGTATGTGATAAGTGAGAAAGGGATATAGCCTGATCCAGACCAGCTTAATGCTTTGTTACAAATGGAGCCTCCTCAGAATATGAAAGAAGTACAAAGATTGACAGGGAGGTTAGCTGCTCTTAACCGTTTTATCTCAAGGTCTTCGGATAGGTGTGCCCTATTTTTTCAAACTTTGAAAGGTGCAAAAGAATTTAATTGGTCTCCCTAGTGTGACCATGCATTTGATGAAATTAAGAAGCACTTATCCTCCCCTAAAACCTTGTTTAAACCTGTTGATGGAGAGACACTCTACATATACCTGGCAGTTTCTGATTGTGCCCTGAGTGCAGTGCTAGTAAGGGAGGTGGATAATTATCCTCGACCGGTATACTATATATGTAAAAGCTTGATTGATTCAGAAAAAAGATATTTGAAACTTGAAAAACTAGCAGTGGCTTTAGTAATTGCTGCAAGGAAAATGAGGCCCTACTTTCAGCCTCATTCGATCATTGTCCGGACGTCTTTTCCCTTGAAAAACGTTCTTCAAAAGGCAGATATTTCAAGCAGAATGACCAAGTGGTCAGTGGAGATGGGAGACTATGATATTGACTTTTCCCCTCAAACAACAGTCAAAGCTCAAATTGTGGCTGACTTCTTGGTTGAATTCCATTCAGACAGAGATACTAAGCAAGCCACCGGTAAAAAAGATAAAAAAAAAGTATGGGTTGTCCAGACCGATGGTGGATCAAGTACCATGGGTTATGGTGCTGGGATATGTTTAACCTATCCGTACGGCGACAAGATGTACCAGGCTATATGTTTTGCTTTCAGGGCTTCCAATAATGAGTCCGAATATGAAGCTGCTATAGCTGGCTTAAAATTAGCTCTTATTTTGTGGAGCCAAAAAGGTCAGGTTAATGAGCAATTCATAGCTTCTTATCCATCATGCACAAGGTTAATCTGAAGCCAAAAAGGAGCAGCTGGTTAAATACTTATTTGTTCTCAAAGAAGTGGCACTTAATTTCAAAATCATCACCTTTGAGTACATACCCCCGAACAGAAAATACGCTAGCAGACTCTTTGGCAACATTAGCTTATACTGAGTCCTACCCTTGGATTCATGTGCTAGAGTGCCCATCAATTCAAATCAATCTGGATAAGGAAGAAGAAAGTTTGAATATACAAGTAAAACAACCCCAAGATTGGAGATTTCCTCTCCTCTAATATCTTTCAGATGGCATCTTGCCTCCGGAAAAAGCAGTAGCAAGGAAGGTAAAATACAAGGCTCGTGGTTTTGTCATCTTAAGAGACGTTCTTTATAAAAATATCCTTTAGTAAACCTCTCTTACGATGTGTGGGGATCGAAGAGTCCCAAATAGTGCTCTCTGAATTGCACGATGGCGAGGGATCAGCACACTGTGGATTCAGGGTTCTAACTAGAAGAGTTTTGTTAGATGGGTACTACTGGCCCTCCATAATGCAAGATGCCAAGGAATTGGTGAAGAAGTGTGATCCATGCCAAAGATACAACAATGAAATTCAGGTCCCAGTTGTCCCATTAGAGTCAATTCCTGAGCCAATACCTTTTGCTCGTTGGGGGCTGGATTTGGTGGGACCTCTACCCATGGCATCCGGAGGATGCAGAACTATAATAGTTGTTATTGATTACTTCTCGAAATGGATCAAAGCAGCCCCATTGGCAGGAACTACTTTGAAATTTGTTATAAAATTCATTTTGTCTAACATTTGTTGCAGATTTGGGGTTCCACAAAAGATAACCACAGACAATGGGCCACAATTCGATAACAAGGATGTGGAGAATTTCTGTGCCTCTAGAGGGATTCAACACTGTTTCTCTTCTCCTTTCCACCCATAGTCAAATGGTCAAGTTGAAAAATCTAACAGGGCCATCTTGTCCGGTCTTAAAAAGAATCTAGAGGGAGCTGCTGGAAAATGGCCAAGTTATTTACAAGAAGTATTATGAGCCTACCGAACCACTCCCGGGGCTGCAACACAAGAGTCTCTTTTTGTCTTGGTATATAGGATGGATGAAATAGCTCCCATAGAGGTCACTCTCCCTTCATTTTGAGTCCACAACTTTTCCAAACAAGCTAATGAAGTGGCAATCAGAAGCTAGCTTGACTTGATGGAAGATAGAAGAGTTAAGGCTCACCTTAGAGCGACACTATCAGGGTTTGATGAGAAGCAAGTTTGCTTCTAAAATCAAAAGGAGGGATTTTCAACCAGGGGATAAAGTACTAAGAAAAGTCTTCCTGCATACCATGGAGAAGTAGTTCGGCAAGCTAGCTCTAACTTGGGAAGGACCCTATATGGTCAGTGAAAAGCTTAAGCCTGGGACATACAGGCTCAAAGATAAAGATGGAAGGATTTTGAATCACCCCTGGAACATTGAACACCTCCGGTTGTATTTAGAATGAAAACTATGTAAATATTTACTTGTTTAAAGTTCATGTAAATATTATGGGGCATACTCTTTCCTACCCTGGTGGCGCGGGGAGGTTTTAATGAGGTGCCCGGGCTTTTCAATAAAATTTAATGCCTTCTTGAAAAATTCGGAGTGCCTTAATTTATAGTCTCTTTGAAAATTTTTAAAAACAAACCGGCTTGAATTGGTAGAATGATGACTACTTAAACATTTGTCATCGGAGAATTTAAACACTCTCACTTTAAAATATTTGTGAAATAACTAAGGGTTGTTTGAATTTTAGCCATTATAGTTGGGAAATTATAAGATAATGCAAAAAGTTGTGTAAAATAAAGCTGCCTATTAAAATATGTGAAATGCCTTGGCCACCCAAGGACTTTGAAGTTTCAAAGAAAAAGGTTTGTCCAGACAAGTGTCGGACACAATTACAAAAACGCCTTGGCCATCCAAGGACTTTAGTTCAAACACAAAAATTAAAAGATAGTTGGCATTTTAAGGAATTTAGTTCTTAGATTGTCCCAGCTTCACTTGGTATTTTCTTGGGATCAGTGGGTTCCTCATCTGGACTCTCTCCGGTATTTTCATCTTCATCAGTGGTGTCATGCCAACAGCTGGAGTAACTGTGCTTATCACCATCAACCATAGTATGGTGAGGAAGGTCTTCGTATTCTACGAATCGTCATAAGTCTCCGAGTATCCTCTTCGGAAATTTCTGATGGAAGAGTAGGATCATGTCTGACTTGACCTCAGCATACCTTTCCTCTTGGGAGTCTATCATATTGTTGGTGTATGCATCAATCCTGGCTTGGATTGTCTTCTCTTGCTCCTTTACCAAGTCGTATTTTTCTTGCTTGGCCTTAGACACAACATCCTCAAGCGAAATTTTGTCGCTAGTTAGGGTCTCAATGATGTTGTCTTTGGCTTTCACCTCCTCTTTTGATGTAGAAAGATTCTTCTCCAAGTCAGAATTGTTGGATCGAAGTTCTTTCACAACCCCCTCCGATGTGGTCAGCTTGGTGGCCAAGTCCTCCTTCCCCTTTTTCAACTCCTCATTTTCTCTCTTTAATGCCTCGAGACTCTGTTTGACTGTAAGGAGGTTGTTATACAAACTCTCCTTGTCAGCATTGAGTGTGTTGATGATGGCTGACTGGTTTCACACTTGCTTCTCCAAGTTGAGCACTGGCTGAATGTTTCTTAACAAGGAGTGGGTGACAATGTCTCTCTCACCTGAAATAGAAAAAGATTTACCGTTGAAAGTGACGATGTTCGAGGAGCTTGATGGGAGGTAAGGGCCAGTAAAGTCATCATTCTCAAGGTCTTCAAAGTAAAGACCAATCCCTTTGAGTCCACTGATGTCTACCCCATCAATGTTGATGTCCCCTCCGGCGCCCTCTCCGGTGTGGAAGTCACTTGGGATTTCCTCTGCTTGAGTTGGGTCTGTTGGGTCGACCGGAGGAAGGGACTCCAGAGGCCGAAGTGCAACTTCGTCTCCCTTTGAGGTTTTCTTCTTCTTAGCCTCTCTATCTCCACCTTCCGCTCCCCGTTTTCGATCTTTCTTGGTGGCTTTTGGGGGCTTTGGAGATCCAACTACCTCTTTGGTACTCTCGTTTTCTACCACTTGTAGCAAAACAACATCAATCCTTCCTTGTTCCCGCCCCTCCAGGTTTGCTGGGACAGTTTCCTCAACATCACCTAGGTTGATCTCAGCCACGTCTTGCTTAGCCTTGCCTTTCTTGCCCTTCATTTTGCTTGGGGCTTTAGCTCTGCCCGGCAAGGCTAGCTTTCTATCTTTTGCATCTGTCTTCGTTAGAATCACCCCCGGAGGAGGTGGAGTGGTTAATTCCTCCCAAGACAAGTCTCTCCAGCCTGTTGTATTCCAGAGATGGGTTCTTACCAAGTTACCTCCAGTAAAACAGTTGTGGAAGCGATTCCCCCATTTCTCAGCAGTCCAAGCATTTAGCTTGGCACAAGTAGTCTACCCCTACTCTAAGTAGTCGTTGAACTCATTCGGCAGCACTACCAAAAAACAAAAGAAGAGAAATTAAACCAACAAATTTATTATAAGAAAAGATAGAAAAATGTAATGAAATATTTACCTGTACTCCTCCATCTGCTAGTAAGCATGCTTGGATTATCACCAGCTTTAATCTTTCACCCGTTCTCCCAAGCACCACTTAAAAACAAAAATTGAGTCTTCCAGTTCTTCTCCGACTCAAGCAAGTCATCCACCACTTTGTAATTATCACCCATATTGTAATGGTAGAAGGGGATGACATGGTTTCTGCAAAGGTTGGCCACAACAGCAAACTGCTCCATTGGAAGAGGGATTCCGGAGAGCCTGGAGGCAATGATACAGGCCATGAGGGTGAACCAGGCATTGGGGCTCAGTTGACTTGGGCAGAGCTTTATTAGATGAAAATATCTGACAATCTCAGGGTCCAAGGGAAATCTAAGCCCCCAGTTGAACAATTCTGTGTAAAAGACTATCTCACTGAGATTGCAATCCATTAGCGTCTCCGGATCGACCAGTATCCTCACTTTAACATTTTCTGGGATCCCCCACTTCGTCCGCATCCGGCCTAGTTCAGCTGTGTGAATAAAAACATAATTGATCTTCTGCATAGCTAGCAAGTACTTTACACTCACTTTGTGGAAACAAGGTCCCACTTTTCCTACGAGGCACTTCGGTAGGTCTGAGTGCTTTAAGCATAGTTTCTCTTTGCCTTTGCTTTTCTTAACAATGATAGTCTCACTTGTATGCCCGGAGACGTCGGTCTCAAAAGGGTCTTCTTCAACACTGTCCTCTATCACGTCTTTCATTACCGTGGAAGGGTTATCAGCTATTTTTGGGAGGAAAGTGCTAGTGGTTGGCTCAGTGAGTTGTCCGGATGGCTGAACATTGCTTTCCTCTTGTGGTCTGGAGTCCGGCTGGGGATCAGATCCGGAGGGTTCGTTTCGAAGGCTTGAACTGGTCGCCTCCAGACCGGACAGTTTGTCCTTAGGAATCTTTATGGGTGCTTCTGACCCTGCAGTTTTATCCTTGGCCCCGGACTTAGAAGGCATGGATTTTGGAGATTTAGATTGTGAAGCGACAGCCTGGCCTTTTACTAGACGACCTCTTCGTCGATTTATCAGCTTTTCTGGGGAGATGTCAGCATCCGATCCCATGGCCATGAATGGGGAGGGTCTCTTGGTACTTGTAACTACTTGTTCTGGTTCAACAATAGGCTCTGATTCCTGGGCTAATGAGCCTGAGACTATTGGTGAAAGACTAGGTTGGAATAACCTTATGGGTTTAGAACTTCTGGCAAAAGACGAACCTCGATTGGGCTCTGAACTTGGTGTTTCAGATTTGTCGATGGGAGAAACTGGGAGGCCTGCAGCAATGCGCCTTTCTCGTTCGACTTTTTGAGCTTTCTCTAACTCCGACAAGTTAAGCCACCCACCTCTTACAAGTGTGTTTCTTGCTGTAAACATAAACTTACACCAAGAAAAAGGTTTTTGCAAAAGAGAGATAAAAGCTTTGAAGATTAAAAGTGAGAAGATGGTGAAGATGGTAAAACAGTGAAAATGGGTTAATTTATACTAAAGAGACAAAAGATGCCTTGAAACCTAGGAGAATACGAAAAGATGGGAGTAATGATTAAAGACGGCGCTGATGTCACCAACATTAATTGAAGAGGTTACTTTATGAAATGAGTGGGAGCGCCGTTCTAGGAGAAAAACGGTTGGTGAGGCGAATCAGAGAGGGACACCTGTCCCACGATCTCTGGCAAAACCGTTGAGTTTCTTAGAGTTTTTGCCAGTCCGGATAAATCCTTTATACAAATCGAAATCTGTCCGGACATTGTTATGAGAACTCATGAGCTATTTTTAGGTCTTGTCAAAGGCTTTCGAGCATAACCTAAAAAAGGGGCTACTGATGAGTCTGGATTTTCTCACCACTCACTGTAGAAACCGGACAGGGGCAATTCAGACAAAAACAACCCATTGAACCATCCGAACAAGACTAATGTATTAAAAACTAATCACTTTATGACTAAGCTCATTGCTTACCTGCTTAATAACCAATGGGTTTTTGAACTCGACCCTATTTCATAAGTATAACCCGAAAGCCCATGTGGCCCATAATTAAAGATATAAATACCCAACCACTTTCATTAATGAGGCTAATGAACATTTAATACAACCAGGCAACTCAAATCTCTCACTACAAACCACTCAAACATTAAATACCTTTGAAACAACACAAAACATCTGATAAATTTACCCTCAGTTGAAAATAATCCACACCAGAGTAGACTCTATATATATAATCTGATGGTTAATAAATTTAGTCGGAGAAGATGTCATAACACCATATCGTTTCCTTTTGACAAATACTTGGGCATATTTGTCTTGAGGTAAATTATTGAGAAAATTAATAACATTCTCATTAAATATGTCTAGCGTTGGAGCATAAGCATATTGTTTAAACCTAAAAACCATTATAGACTTAAACTTTGGATATGAACAACTGAGAGTATACTTCAAATTTTGAACAAGATGGAAAATAAAGTAGGCATGATACCATTTCAGATACAAGATAAAAACAACATTAATGTTACGTAATGACAATCCAAAATAAATGTGATTTGAAGTTTAAACAAATGAGATTTCAAACTTTTCAGAAACCAGAGCTAAATGTCAACATCTTCACAACCAATAATACCAAATGCAACTGGAAAAATATATGGAAAAAAAAATAAAAAATTATTATATGTATCTTGACTCATAACTATCATTGAAAGGGTCTTACAAACATATTTGGTCACGAATCATATGATTAATGTATACTTTTGGTCTTGCATGAATCAACGCTGAGATACTAAAAGTATCATACCTTTAATCTATATAATATGTTAGTCTCGCATGTATGACATTACTGGTCTTGCATCCAGACTATATGAAAATTAATTGATCTTATGTGTAGTATAAGAAAATTTACCAACTCTCACGTCTTCAAAAACACATAATATTAAAAACTAAATTGCATAAATAAGAAACAAACTTACGATAATTACCATATCTTGTTGTGACAAAAAACAATACGCCTATGTGTTTGTCGGTAAAAGACGTTCGATCAACAAATAAAAATGGACGAAACTAAAGAAACCCTTAAATACAAGACTCGAATGCTATGAAACAACGATTGAAATTGTTTCCCAAAGTATATTCCATATGATAGTCACTCATAATACAGAGACTCTTCAATTATTTGAAGTATCATGTAACTAAATTAAAGAAATTAAAACTATATATAAAAACTCTCATTCTAGATTTCTCTAAAACATTCCATGAGAAACGATAAGAAATGTATAAACCGTAGTCCTATTTAACAAACAATTTTACACTTTTCGCTATCAAGAAGTTGTTTGATCTAATAGAATCCTGGATTTATTTAGCAATCAACTCGGGTGTTAAATATCTCCTACGTTATTTGCAAAAAAATGATACTACAAGTATGCATGTCAATAAACCACTTGGATATTGTATTATATATATATATATAATACAATATCCAAGCGGTTTGTTGACCTGCATACTTATATATATATATATGTAACAAAAATCATATTAAAAGTTATAACGACATAAATCTAACCTTATAGCTACAATACCTTTATAAAAAAAATCCCAACATGTGTAATCGCATCAACCCAACCAATAGTATAAAGTTTTTTTTTCTTATACTAAAAAACTTTAAACCATAACTATTATTCTCACTGATTATTTTATTATTTTAGGCTTCAAATAAACTTAAGATATAATTTTTACGCATTTTTTCAACAATCATATCAAACGCATGATGATCTATATGAAAACTAACACTTTTAAAACACCCAACATAAAACAACGCTAACAAACCTATAAAATCAGTCTCATTCGTAAATAAACAATTCTTATTATATCGCAATAGTATGTTGTACAATAATTACCTATAACCAAAACATTCTATTTACTTTCAACATACTTTTGAGTACTTTCAACATACTTTTGAGTACTTTCAAAAAAAATTAAACCCACTGAGAAAAACAATTATAGTTTGATCATTCTGTTTGAAAATGCACATTCGAGGTGTAGACATTTCTTAGATGCATTACAAAGTTAAAATATAAATAATAGCAAGCACTGTGTCTCACATAATATACATGCATAATCTCGTATATTATACATACTTTAATCTCGCATAATTCATACGAAATCTGTTATAGTCTCGCATGTAACACTATTATGCATGCATGCATGTCTCGCATATCTGAAGTATGAATCGCATATGATATGCATGGTATTTATGCAACATCTTGTGTTAAATACCCTACACATCTTGCTTCTTCTTATCATAACATCTCGTGTTAAATGTAATTTTACATTCTAACAAATGAGGTTGCAAACTCTCTATAAACTAGAACCAATTGTCAACATCTTCACAACCAACAATACCAAATGTAACAGGACAGATATATGATAAAATAAATTAAATTACTATCATACGTATCTCAGCTCACAATTATCCTTCCATAGGTCTTATAAAGATATTTGGTCAGGAATCACATGATAAATGTATATTATATTTTAGTCTTGCATGAATAAATGATGAGATATTAAAAGTCTCACATATTTTATATATATAATATATTAATTTTAATCGTATGATATTGCCGGTCTTGTATCTAGCCTATATGAAAATTAACTAGCGTCGTATGTAGTGAAAGCAAATGTGTCTACTCTTGTGTCTTAAAAACACATAATATTAAAAACAGAATTGCATAAATATAAAATTGAAATAATAAAACTTACTATTATTACCATATTTTGCTATGACAAAAAACAATATGCATCTATATTTTTCGGTAAAAAACATTCCATGGACAAATAAAATGGGCGACCATAATTAAAACCTTGAATACAATACTTGAATGCTATGAAACACCGCTTGAAGTTGTTTCCCGAAGTATATTCCATATGATAGTCATTCGTCATATCAAAACTCTTCAATTTTTCAAAGTATCCCTTAATTAAATTAAACGAGGTAAACTATATCAAAAAAAATCCCCTTATAGATTTCTCCAAAGCATTCCATGAGAGACGGTAAAAAATGTCTAAACTGTAGTCCTCTTTAACAAAGGATTTAACACTTTTCACTATCACTGAATTGTTTGATCTATTGATATCTTAAATCCTTTAGTAATAAACTCGGGTGTCAAATGTTTCCTACGTTCTTTGCAAAAAATGGTGATACGCGTATGCATGTCAACAAACCGCTTGAAGATCATGAAGCCAATGGACGAGTCAACTGAGCATAAAGTCTTCATTTACATCAATTTGAGACTTTATTTTTGCCAGTAAGCATTTTATTTTGGATATTATATTATACATATATTTGAAACCAAAAACATGGTTTAAAGCATAACGACCTAAAGCTAACCTTGGAATTGCAACACTTTGAATAAAAAAATTTACCCAACACCTGTAATCACATCAACCCAACCAATAATATCAACTTAAACCACAAATAGTCCCCCGCTAATTAATTCAATATTTGAGACTTCAAATAAACGTAAACTAGACTATTTACACAATTCTTCAGCAATCATATCAACCGCTTTATATGAAAACTAACATTTTTAAATGCTCAACATCAAACAACGTTAGCAAACCCACAAAAGTAGTCTCATTCGTAAATAAACATCCTATTATCACGACAACAATAGCTTATAACGTTAGCAAACAGATTATATTTGCCGAGAAGTGCAAAACTGTATGGATACAATACTCATTGTGCATCTTGATGAATTGGATCGTTTCTTTGATACCGGATAAAGCAAATCTTGTTATCGTTTCCCTTGTGATGAGCCCGGAAGAGGGGGGACGTGTCAAGTATCCGCTTGGGATCATGTCTTCTTAGGACTATTCTGGATGTGCCTTATCCACACAAGTAATGGAGAACTTACGAAAGCTTTAGAATATTATTTTCGAGCATTAGAACGAAACCCGTTCTTACCACAAGCTTTTAATAATATGGCTGTGATCTGTCATTACGTGCGACTATCTCATAAAACATCCCATATACTTTAAACATAATTTTGATACTTTCAAAATTTTCAAACTTCGTAAGAGAAACTGTTTTAATTTAATCATTATGTTTGAAAATGCACACTTAAGGTCTAAACATTGCTTACATGCATTGCACATTTCAATAATAATTAGTAGCAAACATTGCATCTTGCATAATATACATGTCTAATCTCACATAATTTACATACTCTAATCTCACATAATTCATAGAAAATATGTTATACTCTCATATATATATCAACGTTATTATGCATGCATACATGTCTCGCGTATCTTAAGTATGTATCACATGCGAAATGTATGGTATTTATGTAATATATCGCGTTAATTACCACATACGACATCTTCTTACCCCAACGTCTCGCATATTATAAAACCATACCTACAAACTGTAAACTCCTCTTCCCAAATATTTTGCAGCCTAAAAATAACGTCTAACTCAAGAAAATACAGATTACAATGAGTTTATAACTAATTAGGAAAAAAAATGAAAACTTACAATTACAAAATTAGTATATCAAATATGTTTACGACATTGATATGACTCATCATCTGTTATATGAAATTGGTCATTTTTATAGGAAATCGATTCTCTTTAGTACGAAAGTGAAATTAAATATTTGATGATGGCTAAAAATCTATCTATTAGTTCGAAGGTGGGTCGAGCTGATTTATTTCTCTCTAACTATCAGATTCGAATCTTGATGTTTAAGGTGTTCATATCTTTAAAAGTTGAAATATGAAAGACGAGGATAAATATTTTAGGGTTCTCGTGTTTCTTTTTCTATAATAATTTTTTTTTTATAAAAAGAAAACTTAAATAGTTGGTTGAGGTATTATTAAAAAATTGGATATTAAAAAGAGTTAAGTACATAAAATGAATAATAGATTGATAATAAAATCTCACCTTTGCTTAAGTTATAGACTCACCTAAACCAGAAAGGTGCTTCAATTCTTTCCAAGAAAGGGCTAGTATCATAGAAGATGCGTGTCTCAAAAATAAAGAATTCCTTCTTGACGACCTCCAAATAATGCTCCTTATCTAATCTAAAACATTAATTAATAGAATATTTTCCACTTCAACCTTCTCGGTATGTTATATCTTCATCAAATTAGAGTATTTATGAAAAAGAAGCCACTGAAACCCTGGTTTCAAAATCAACAATTAGAGAACCAAATCAAGGAAAATAATCAAAGAATCAAGAGAAAGATACACCAAAAGAAGATTTCCCATCTCTTCCTCACAAACAAAAAACCATGATGTGACTCTTCAACCACAAGAGATCAAGACTAACCTGAGCGTTGAAAACTCATCACATGAATATCATCAAAGACAACCCTTGCTTAATGGCTTCAACACAAGATCACATGCAGAGGTCGCTAGAATCAAAGGAAATGACTTCACCCATGACAAGGTCTAATTCCAGGAAAAATGAAACTACAAATCAGTTATTTTCTCATAACAAAATAATAACTCTCTTCTTTATGTTTCCAAATTTACTATACTAGCAAAATTTTATGGTAGACCAAAATTAAAAAAAATTAAAGCTATCCTTCAAACATTTAAATTCATAGGATTATTCATTATTTCAATTTAGGACTATAAACATATATTAATTGAATTAAACCATAAAGAAGACATAAAAAATTATGAAAATGAAATATATGAACTATTGGACAGTTTTTCCTTAGATTACTTAAATGGTATCAATGATTTAATCTTAGAATACATAGTCCAATAATTACAATATGGGTTTCTTTCCCTAATTTTATGAGTATATGTATAATGACCATAAGTAAAATATTAAACTTGGGTAACTTTTAAAAATAGAGCATGATAAGGGAAGTTTAAATATAGGTGTTTAACATGTAATTTAGCCCACAAATAAGGTCAAGGTCCATGTATTTAGTGACTAAAGACTAAAGTAAAGCACACATAAAAAATGAAGGATTCAAATGATAGTCCCCAAGAAATTGTTTGTAAATAGTCAAATAGTAGGGTAAGAAATCCAATCTTACGGTAATAGATATGTAATTTTACCCTCCACCTCATTTACTATATAAAGGAATTCTCTTTTGGGAAAAGGGGCCAATGATTGATCAATAATTGCAACATTTATTCCTTTTGTCTTTACCTTTTCTAGTAATTCACTCTTCATTGTCACATCACAAGAATATTCTCTAGTCTGACCCCTTCACACGAACATCTTCGCTCCCAAGTCTCACTAAAGATTTCATGAGTTCATAAGAGCAAACTTTAACTATTATAAATCTTGACTGGAAATAACTATATCCAAATCTCAGCCCCAAAAGATCTTGATAGGCTTTGAGAAGAAAAATGAATATTGACAATATATCATTTATGGTGATATGTCATTCTAATGTATAAAATGAAAGAATATATGACATAAATATTGGAATTATAATAAGTTTCCTACAAATAAAGACAAGTCAATCTCAAAAGATAAACGACAAACGTGTGATTAAACTAAAAGCTACAATTTGAACCCAAATTGCTATAAGGAAATATGAGTTCAAAAAATGAAATAAGTTATTGTAAAAAACAATAAAAATTAAAATAATAACAACAATCCCCTCTTATAGTCCATAGGAATATGAACTATAATAAAACTGAAAAATTTGCGGAAACTTAAATAAATAGCATAAACTATACGCCCTCAAATTTCAACCACACCCACGAGTCATCCAACATTTAAAACAAAAAAATAAGGATTATTATAATGAACACTTCCAAGAAAAATAACCAACATTAAAGCTTGATTTTTTTAATGTCTCTAGTAATGATATAATGGAAGCCATCCACACAATAGAATTAAGAAACATGTTCACCCCTCATATGAATTAGAAAATTCTAAAACTTTCAAGAATCTCCCAAAAAATAACAGACAACTTACCTCTATCTCCAATACTTGAAAATATGTCTGAAAGAAAATACATAAAAATACAATTGGTAAAAGATTAAAATAAAAATAAAAACAAAGCTTACAAAGATTCTCTTAATTTAAAATTTCTTAATTTTAAAGGATTTTCCAGATCATATAACTCAATCTTTAAATGACATTAACTGTTGTAAATTATAATGCTCATGGAATATGCAACAAATGAAAAATTTGTGGAATCAAATCTATAATAAAAGTAAACAAATGCATTTCATTGTTCTACAAGAACCAACAATATCTCTTAATAAACTTGAAAAAGTCTTAAACACTATTGGCTTCAAATTTGGTTATGCCAATATAAATAATAAAATATGGATACTATGGAAATAACATTACCATGTTAAGATTCTTATTAACCATGAACAACTACTACATTTGATGTTCAACCATTAATCCTTGAACAAAGAGTTTTTAGTCACTATAATTTATGTCAAGTGTTAAAAAACAATGGCTTAAACTCTGAGATACATTAAGAGAAATATTTGTAATCAACCAATAATGGCTTTTTGTAGATGATTTAATGTAATAACAAAAGCTGATGAGCAACTTGCTTGTTCAACTTTCTGTTTGGAAGGGATTGATGAATTTAATAGTAAAATTATTGAATGTAAATTAGAAGATTCATGATTCTCTGGATCTAAGTTCGCATAGTCTAACAACAAACGGAAACGTCTCGATATAGCATTGTATAATGTTGCTTTAAGAGATGTTTGTACATCATAAAGGTAAAACATCTGGCCATTATTGGCTCATACTATTCACCTCTGTGTATATCAATCTCATCAGCCATCAATAAACCAATAAACATATTTCGTCAAAATAGTAGAAATTAGCTGGCAAGGGAGCCTTCATGGTCATCATATAAATATTTTATGCTTTAAACCTTAAAAGATTAAAACAAAATCTTAAGATTTGGAATATAGGCACATTTGGTAATATATTTGATAGTATAACCCAAATAGAAGATGGAGTAAAATTTTCAGAATCATGCTTTGAACAATCTAAAGTATAGAGAACAAAATTAAATTATCAAAAGTTAGAGTAATTCGTTTAAACCTTCTTACCAAAGAAGAATAATTTTTTGAACAAAAGAGTTGTACAAACTGGTTTAAATATGGTGATCGAGACACAAATTATTATTATTATAATTATATAAAAAGAGAAGAAATAAAAACATAATTCATTGAATAAGGATTAATGGATCATGGAATAAAAAGATCAATCCTTGTTATGGAACTTTGTTGTAAAACATTTTAAATACCTTTTATCCTCTCAATCCAGCCTTTTTGACACAATTAACCTTCAATACATTATACAAAAGATTATAACAACCCAAGATAACCACGAGCTCATCTTATTGTTGAAGAATTATTCAACTTAATAAACACACTCAATCCAAATAGTGTGGTTAGAGTTGATGGTTTGAACTCTAGATTTTACAAAACTTGTTGGCCAATTATTCAAAATGATTTGTCTAAAACTATTATTTTTTATTTCACAGGTCACATTGCTCACAAAGGTGTATATGCTACTATAATGTGCCTTTTATTAACAACAGAGTCTTAAAAACATTGCAAGACTTCATACCTATAAGCCTTTGTACAATCTTTACTAAAGCTTTATAAAATCATTAACCTAAACCTGGTTAACCTTATACCCAAAAGAATATCTAGGTTCAAAGTGGGTTTGTCAAGATAAAAACATTCATGATAACATGTTAATATCTCATGAACTTACCTATGACATTAACAAGAAAACCAGAGGTGGTATTCTAATACTAAAATTAAATATGGCTAAGGCCTTCAATATAATATATTTTTTAATTTAATTCTCACTATCATGAAAGCATTTAGCTTTAATAATTAATTTATAGAATTAATCAAAAAAGGTATCGATCCAATCAGCTTCTCTATAATCATCTAAGGCAGTCTTCATTGCTACTTTAAATCGTTGAATTAAGTAAGCAAAATGATCCATTGTCACCCAACCTTTTTATAATTGTTTAATAATATTTACTTAGAGGCACCAAAAAATTGTTTATAAATGACATCTCTGTGAGGTATCACTCTATAAGCCATATAAACATTCATTGTCTAGCATTTGCATATGATCTCATCATCTTTATGAATGGTTCATCTAATAATGTTAATAACTATGTTTATTCCTTGAGCACTACCAAACACTTTATGAACATCTAATAAATAAATAAAAAATAAATTTCATTTTCTATAAACAAATGACAAGACATAAGACTGAATATACTGAAACCATAACTGGATTCATACACAACCATTTACCCTTTAAGTATTTTGGTATTATAATTCATCCAAGTAACAAATCATGTTACTTTGATGAATTTGTGACAAAAACAAGAAATAAAATCCTAGATTTGGATAAAAAACTATTTTTTGGTGGAAGGTTGGTACTAATCCAATCAGTTAACAATTTCTATATAATATGTACAAAGTTATATGCTTCCCAACACAGTTATATCTAGAATCGATATGCTAATTAACAAGTTTTTGTGGGGTTCTAATGAAAATACTAAAACCATAATCATTTCCATTTTGTCTAGTGTTTATAATTCATTTGAAGATGAATGACTCACCTTAAGATAGTTAATGGACATATAAAGCTCTTTTCTTGCAAACTTTGGCTAAGTTTCGGAGACCACAAAACTCTTTGGGAAAAACTCATGCATTCAATTTAATTTTCATCAAAATATCCTCTCGAAACTCATATAAAAGCAACTAACTCGAAAACTTGAAAAAGACTAATAAATATTAGAGACGCTGTTGAAAATTTTATATGTTGGAATGCAGGTAAAGGAAACATAGATTTGTGGCTAGAAATGTGGAACCATATTCAACCCTTAATAAAACTCTTTTATACTGAAAATAATAATTGGTATTATGAAAATAAAATTATTGATTATTGGCAAAATGGCTCTGGGAATCTTGATAAATTTAAAGATAAAATATAACATGTGACATTAACATAATATTAAAATTCACAGTTCATGATATAGATCTTATGTAATGCTTCTCTTAATGGTTGTTTTACTATAAAGGACACTTGGAACAATATCAGACCAAAAAGGAATCAATCAACCTTATCCAAGAAAGTTTGGAATAACATAACTCCAAAAAAGTGTCCATTCACTACGTGGAGACTACTTAAAGGATTAATCTCAATAAATACAATATTTTCAAAGAAACATTTCAACATAACTCTAAATGTCAATGATGTAATAACAATTAATTAATAAATCATTTTTTTATCTCTTGTAGCACTACCCGGGAAGTATATAAATACTTTGCATGCCTATTTATAATTATGATAAAAATACATATGACACTCCAGCACATGATTAGTTGTTGGTTTTTTCAACTAATAAAACTACTCATATAAGAACTATGTTGCCTCAAATAATATGTTAGACCATATGGTCTGCTACAAACAAATTAAAATACAATGACCAAATCATGTCAAACAATAAGACTGTAGACAAAGTAATATATATCATTTTAAAACTTGACTGCTCCAATCTCATAATAAAGGACTTTTTCTCTGAAGATCTTAAAACAACTTACGATTTAGGTTGCTTTAATCATCTCTCTATTAATAAGAAAGCCATATTAGTCAAATGGAATTCCATATTAACTAATAGATTAAAACTTAATTATGATGGAACTTGTTTATCCAATGGTGAATCAAGTGTCGGCATTATAATAAGAAACAACAAAGGTGGACTGTTGAATTCTATAGGAAAATTGTATGGTAAATAAAATCCCATAATTGTTGAAACTAAGGCTCATCTAGATGGTCTTATTCAAAGTAAATAAAATTGGTATAATGATATAAATCACTATACAATTTATCACAAATGGCTCAAGAACAGAACACAAATAAAGAACAGAACATGAATAAAGGATAAAAAAGAAAAGAACAGATGATTTAACGTGGTTTGACAATTATCTACGTCTACGGGCACCACCAGAGAAATATGTTTTACTATGATAGATTAGGGTTATAGATTTCAAATTGTGTTTTGTGTAGCCCAAGTAGTCTATTTATAGGGAATAAATATAACTTACTAGATAATGGGCCTAACGAGCTCATACCACAAGACTAAAGATGACATTATACATGACACAAAATTGTACCGCCAAACACGGTACACTGTCAAGGCATTATTCGACTCATTCTCAATAAATGTTCCCCATGAGGCGAATATCCATTCTCAATAAATCTTATGACTGTTTATCGAATCAAACTCGTTCAAAGTCACGTCCTTACTGATGAGAAAACTTGGAGACTTTGGAGAGGTATACCATAACATATATCCCTTCACTCCAATATCATATCATAGAAATATACACCTCTTTGACCTCGGCTCAAGCTTACCATCTCTCATATGAGCATACGCATGACAACCGAACACCCTCAATTGTTCGTACGATCCAGACCAAATCTCAAAAGGAGTGTTACAATCAATAGCCGTTGATGAAGATCGATTCACCATAAGTAACACCCTCAACTCTTATATTTTTTTATGTATATTATTTTTTAATAGTGATGGTAATGATAAATTGCATAATTATTATATTAAATAGTAAAAAATAATGCAAGATAATATGAATAAAAATATTTTGTGTACATCAAATGTTAATACATTTCAAATAAAAGTTAGTCATATAATTTTTCATTTATATCATCCTCTTCAATTTTATAATGTTTAAATTACGTTTTATAATATTTTTGTTTTATGATTTCGAGATTCACAATTGCTTTACTTCAAATGTTTCGGTTAATGAGCTAACCAAGAACTCTAATTTCGAGGACTTGATTTCTCAATTGACTGAGATGTCAAAACTTAGATTCAAGCCGAAAAACTTGACATACTTCTTTGTGTTTAAGCCTTGTGCGAATTTGGGTATGGAAGATTTCATAAAGGTGTATATTGTGGAATTGCCATGTGTTGGGTTTAAATATTTTGTTCGAGAAACTTTAATTAAAATGTACATAAAATGTACGGAGTTAGGTTTTGCATATGTGCGATGAAAGCTGTTGATTAAATAAAAAGAAAGTGTTTTGTTGTGGATTGTTTTGATAATTTTGTAAAGTCAAGAATTTATATAAAGCTACTGAACTTTTTGAAACGCTGCATGAGAGAAATATTGGTTATTGGAACTGATTCTTGAATGAGTTTATCAAAAACGATAATTTAAATAGATTAACTAAACCTTTTTATTGCATCTTTGAAAAGAATGTAATGTCATGGACGACAACGGTTAATAGTTTATTACAAAATGGAGTTAATGAAAATATAGTGTCTTTGTTTACTAAAAGGTAAGAGGCAGATATAAAGTCTAAAAATTCACAATTGTTTATGCTCTTACTTTTTACCGTTTGTGGAAAAGTTGGTATCTTTAGAGTTAGACAACCCGTACAAAACTACATATTCTGCGATGAAATTAAGCTTGACGAAACTATTAAAAAACCTTGCGATTTCACAATTTAACAGCCTTATTTTGTTTTGTTTTATAATTCCGTCGCTACTATTATCGGTGACATATGTAATATTAAATAAGGTTAAAAAATAGTTTCGTAAAATCAAACTAAATATATCAAAAGTCAAAACAAAACATTAAAAATAATTTTCAAAAGATAATAATTAAAATACGTCTATAGCTCGTACATGCATCATTGTAGATGAATCGGAAAAAATTGCGCACCAACTAAGTTTGAAAATAAGTGGGTTGTCTTCGACAGATGTTGCGATTTAACAAAAAAATGTTGTTTCTCGTATAAAGGTTAGGCCAAAGCTATTTCCTCCATTCTATTTTTTATTTCCTCCATCATTTGAAAAATCCTCCATGATGTTATTTCCTCCATAAAGGAAGTTACAAAATTGCCCTTTTACCCATTTTTTCTTCACAAAACTATTACTCTAACATACCCATCCAATTTAGTACAACAAAACCCATTCTTCACCCTAGAGAACTACCTTACAAAGAAGAAAACCCATTTTTCACTTATCACTACCTTACAACAGCTGATTCGAAGATAAAGAAAGCTTGGAGAAAAAAATTCTAGGTTCTTCCCCATTATCAAATTTAGGGTTTATAGTTAGATTTATTTGTTCGATTTCGATTAGGGTTTGAAGTTAGATTTCTATGTTAGATTCAATTAGGGTTTCATTTGGAGTTTGATTTCATTGTTAGAATCGATTAGGGTTTGATCTTGGGTTCGCCTTGGGATATCCTACTATTCTGATTTTTTTTTGCCCACTGAGCATGTGATTCCGAGTGCCCTACTCGGATTCACATGTTTTTTTTTAAACCGAGCAGCAGCTGATTCCGAGTGGCCCTCTCGGAATCAGTTGCTGCTCGGTTTAAAAAAAAGCATGTGATTCCGAGTAGGGCACTCGAAATCACATGCTCAGTGGGAAAAAAAATAATTCAGAACAGTGTGTGTGATTGATATTGTAGATGGATGGTAGAAAAAAAAAGAACCTTTTAGGTGGTTATAAAACAGGGATTAGAAGTCTGTACTACGTCTCCGTAAGTGCACCTTTGGTTGAACTATTGAATACGGTAAATGCTAAAAGATCGTTAACACTTGGTAGCAAACATGTTTAGGTTTAGACATGTATACAAATAAATTATGTTGCATACTTTTTTCGTATCTTATTTATCACAGAATTGAAGACGGCAATAGGTTGATTATATTTAATAGCGAGCACCATGCTTTTCTTACACGGGTGTTTTACACTTGATTCCGAGAGGGCCACTCGGAATCAAGTGCAATGTCCCAGTGAACAAATTATCACATAATATAACGAGACATAGGGTTTGCAACTGATTCCGAGTGGCCCTCTCGGAATCAGTTGCACATTTTTTTTTTCAAATTGCAACTGATTCCGAGTGGCCCTCTCGGAATCAGATGCACATTTTTTTAAAAAAATTACACCTGATTCCTAATTCCCGGCTCGGAAATAGTTGTTTTTTTTCAGAACTGTAAAAACGGGTTTAGCTGAAAAAAAAATAAGTTTCAAAATAGGTATTTTCAAGCTACAAAGTTGTAAAACGTAAAAACAAGTTTAAATTACATTGTTTATCGATTGAGTGTTGTTCTCCGGCTTTGTTTGGGTTTCTTTGTTTGGGTTTCTTCATTTTCCATGAGTAATCTTCAATAAAATTGAAGTTCTTTGTTTTAGGGTTAATTTTAGAGGTAGAATCATATATCTTGGATTAAAGTATGGTTAATGCTGTGTTTTTTCATATAAGACTTTTAATTAGATAAATGGCATCTAGTGATAAATTTGAAATAAAAATAAGGATAATTTGGTAAAAGCAAGTCACTAGTGTTTTTGAAAGTTTGAAAGATGGAGGAAATAAAAACTAATATGGAGGAAATAGCTTTGGCCTAAAGGTTATTTATTGAGGGAAAATAAGACTAGGATTTCAAATCAAAGGGCAAAAAGAACCTAACCCTAAGATCGATTAAGATTATATAATTCTCGTCATCCAGAACTGAAAGAGGAAAATACTGAATCCCCTCGTCTCTTTTGTTTTAACCCTCTAGGCTCTCTACTTACTGCAATTCTCTCCCACTCACTCCTCTCCTCTCCTCTCCTCTCCTCTCCTCCCCTACCCTCGCCACAGTCGACAAAACCCTAAAAATTAACGACTAAAACCCTTTATATTTCTCTATCTCTTATCGTCCCAGAAAATTCAGCTTCCGAATTTAATCAGCTATGGCGGCAAATCCAAGAGACCAGGCACTCTCTCTCCTCGCGGCTGCGAACAACCATGGCGATTTAGCGGTAAAGCTATCTTCTTTGAAACAAATCAGAGATATTCTGCACTCCATGGAACCCTCTTTGGCTGCGGAGTTCTTTCCTTATCTCGTGGACCTCCAATCTTCGCGGGAAATTCTCTTTCGTAAATCGCTCATACAGTCAGTCCTTTCCCCCCTAAAGTTCTTGAATCTTTATTGCTTTGTGATCGTTGTATGTTTTGGTTTTTATATTTTTAATTGTTTTGAGTAATTGAGCAAAGTTTGTTGGCTTGTCGGTTAGTATGTCATGAACCCTTTAGGGCTTGGAGTCTTGATGCCTTTTTTCTATTATTAAATTTGGGAATTATTATACTTTTCATGTATTTTGGGCTGTTCCATTGTCGATGTGTTGTGTATATCTATGAAAAGTAGGATAAATTGAAGCCAACACACAGTAGCTATAATGCAATTGATCATTGGCCTGATAAGTTGCATACCCTTTTTTTTATTTTTATATATTCTTCATTCTCTTAATTGTACAGGGTGATTGAAGAAGTTGGTTTGAAAGTAATGGAGTCCTGTTCTTTGCTAGTGCCTGTCTTATTGGCGTTTTTAAGAGACGCTGAGGCTACTGTTGTTCAACAGTCTATTATTTCTGGGACAAAAATGTTCGGCCGTGTGTTGGAGGAGTTGGCAGTGCAGGTCTCTCTCTTCTATCTCTTAAAGTTTTGAAATTTCATTGAAACATTGGGCAAATCAAATATATGGACTGAAAGATTGTACACTGGATTGTTATTAATCTGTGGATCAATCCTTAGAAGGATGACGCATTTTTACATTTCTATACTTCTTCATTATACGGATTGCAGTATCAAGTTCGTTAAGCTTGTCGGTAAATTTCATATTTCTAATCAAAGACCGAATCATACTCATTTGGGTAATCGTTTGTGTTTAAAATTGTTTTTTCACTGATCTAATAACTAGGATTTTTTTATGGGGTTTGTTTCATTCATGTTCATGTAGTGTATTAAGATTGCTCCTCACAACTGTAACTGAAAGTCTTTTGTTTAATTTCTAATTTTGGGCCTATATTTTAGTTAAAGCTAATTTTTAATCATAGATTCTGTTGTATGAGCTTACCTTTGTTTGTTGATAGCTAACATAATCTCTTTGTAATTTGCAGTTTCTTATGCGTGGTAAAGTTGAGTGGTGGCTCGAAGAACTCTGGACATCAATGATTAGGTTCAAGGATACAATAATCATGATTGCATTGGAGGTATGTGTATGTATAGTTTTAAATTCCTATTAGATTTTATGTCGGGAGTCTCATTGACTGTCTTCTGTATAAACAGTTTTGTTTACGGCTCTATAGCTATAGAAGTCGGTTGCCAGTGAACATCCTAAAGTTTAAATAGACAATCCTCACTTGATTAATAATGGAGGTGGCAAAAATTTATTCTATTGTATGTATATCTTTTATATCCTCCCTACTTCCTGCCAAAGTGATGTAGCATCAATTGAAATCTAGATAGAGTCCCTAAATATGATGTAGCTGTTCAAGTTGGTATCTGCTACAATTACGTTAGTCTTAAGTACACATCTAGACCACCTAAATCCTTTAATATATTAGAATTTCAAACTATTTCCCTATTGCAAGATATAATTGCTATAAGCTAGCAGATAGAATTTGCAATAAGTAGAAAACTCAAGTTATTGTCACTACAACTTGTAATATGTGCTATGAAGTTTGCGACCCATTTTGTATTCTCTTAATTGTGCAAGGAGGATGACCAGTTGATTTTAATTCTACGTAACTAGATAAACAATTTCATTGATAGAACCTAAGAATTGGATTCATGTTTCTTGTAAAACATTTAAAGTGCATGATTGCTACTCAAGTTTTATTGTCTGTTGTCTGCTGATATGTATATACTATTCCTCAGGCCATTGCTGTTTAGTTAATTTAAAGTGTGAACATTCTACAAGCCTTTAGAATAAGAAACAACGAACATAGAAAGCAATTTTTTATTTGGTATATCATCTCTATTGTAGATCAGATTATTGTATGGGCTTGTATTGTTCTTAAACTGATTAAGTATGTCTATCTGTATCGAAGCGGGAAGGCTGAAGGATTATGTTGTTTGCTTCAGTTTATGTTCTCATAGCTAGCTAGATCAGGCTTGTGGCATGGCTTTGACACTATATAGGTGATGAGTTACATTTGTCAGTTCATTTGCAGTATAATGTACTTGATAATGAGTCTTTTGGTAGGCTACAAGCCTACAACCCATTGCCATATGTTGATGTGTTTTCAATCATATGTTATTTTTTGAGTTTTTGATTACTGGGTTAATGTGGAGCGAAAATTTCCCCTGTTATTTTATTGGATAATTTCGCAAGTCTGAATGTTTCATTGACTTGATATTGTAGCCTGGTGGTTCTGTTGGGGGGAAGGTGCTGGCTCTGAAGTTTTTGGAAATCTTTGTTTTACGCTTTACTTCTGATAACACTGATACCGTGAAAACTACTATTGAAGGTAAGGCATTCTAAATTTTGAATCTTTTCATTAATAAGCTAGTAGAACTATGTTATTTTGGGCTGTTTTAAATATTTGGAAATACGGTTCTTTAGATTTTTTTGAAACTCATTTTTTGGATGTCAACTGACTATTCCTGTAACAGGAGGAACATTCAATGTATCTTGGCTTGTTGGTGGCCATCCCATTTTAGATCCTGTAATTTTCATGTCAGAAGCAAATAGGATACTTGGCATTTTACTGGATTTATTGCGGGCAGCCTTTAATCTCCCTGGAGCTTTGACTATTACAGTTATCAATAGGTGTGTTTTTGTTTACCGCTCATCAAATTTCTTTACCTTCAAAGTTTCCCTTTTCAGCTTATTATATAACTTTTATATTGATTTTTGATTGATAAAGCTCTTCCTGTGATATTAATGTTCCGTTGTGTGATGTTACTTTTTTCCATCAATTGTTCATGGAATTGCTTAAGTCACGTCAATAGGGTGACAAACTTTAATAAGTTAAGCTGAACTTGTAAATTAGCCTCTGTATATTCAGAAGTGGAGCAGATATGGGTGGTATTAAATCTGGGTATAGAGGCCTGGTAGGTATATGTAGAATTCTCTTGAGTAATTTATTCGATTGTGTGAATTAGCCTCAGCTTCTTTGGACAAGACATATAGTTAGAAATGATTGTTTCATTTTCTTTACGAGGTGGTTGAAAATTGTATTTGCAGATTCAGGCATTTATGATTTGTTTTAGTTTAGAAAGTTACATAACATGTTGGGTTTGAGATTAAAGACTGCAGGAAGCTGCCATTGACTTATGTTCTAGCAACACATAAGTGTGGTGTTTTATTGTATTGCTAATTAAGTTGAGATATAATATGGCTGGTAAAACTCTAAAAAGGTTATTGTATACCAAGCTTAAACTTCTTTTCCCCTCTGATTTATTATCTCATAAACTTTTGGAGGGATAATTGAAGCTTGAAAACAGGTCGTAGTACAAGGTCAACTGCTTGTGTGAGATTATTGCAACATGCTGACAAACAATATTGAGGAACTAGTGGCGTTGGATGCTACTACATTGGTGATTTATATATTGGCAGTAGCAGGCGAAGACAATGTTCTCATTGTTTGTCTACAATGGAGCACCACTTGGCCTCTAATACAGACTTTTTTAATTGATGATTAGAATGGCCAACTCTACTGAGAGAAACTGGTTGTACAGCGATGGAGATATTCCGCCACGAGTTTGTAGATTTTAGTCTTTGAGCTTGTGCTCGATGTCATAAGAATTGAATATGTGCTCTATATACATGTATTGTTAACATTAAAGCTGACGCACATTATATACCTATATATGAATCAAGTAACTTTCACCCTTGATTTTTCTGCGGATCCATGACAATTTTATCAGGTTTTGTTTGTGAGTAGTACAATTTTCTACTAAATGTTCTCTCTGAACATCTAATAAGGTCATAAAGCCTCTTCGGAGAAATGACTCGTAATGTAAGTTATCCTTAACAATTGACCACTTGACACAATGCTTACGAGTGTTGACAGCTGCAAATTTGTCACCGAGTTTCAAGAATATGAAATCAGTTTCATCATTGGAGAGTAAGTCACATTTGATGTTCATTAACAAAAGTTTTATCCACAAAAGTAAAGTATTTGAGGTGCAGATTGAGAAGCACTTTTCAGTATCATTCGGTCAAACAAGTACTGAAATTTATGAAATGAATCTAGCGTTGCAGTGCTTACTAAAGTATACTAACTAGGCTAGCATACCTAGCTGGTGCTTATTTAAGCAGAGACAGTAAATAAATTGTTTGAGACTGTTAAAGTATGCTGATAAGCATTATTTGGGGCTAATTTTATCGAATTTATATGATCCAGTTGTAGTCTTCCTCTTATTTCTGTACTTAAACCACTGTCTAGTTCCTCTTTGAAAGTTTTGTCATTTCAGAATCATTAATTATCAAAACTATATTTCTTGATTGTAAAAGTTGTCATTCTTAATTTTTTAGCAGTATTCATCCAAGCAATAACTTCTAGCCATTGCCCTTATGCCCTGTAGTTTAAATTTTGCTTAGGTTATTTATAGATAGTTTCTTCTTGCTGAGAACTCTCTCTTGCTCATTTTGTTCAGCAAAGCTGATTTTTCCAATGTCATATGCTTGAGTTTGGGACTGTGTCGTGCTTCTTTTTTGCTGTTCTAGAACATATCCTTTTTTCTTGATGTTGTATACTTATACTTGTGGTGTAAGGATCATGATTTTATCTGTTATTTGTTTTCTTTGTTTTGCTTTTTGCAAGTCGTATAATGTATGCATAAACAAGTGCTTGCCTTTTCTTTAACAATATTAAATTACAGGTATTTTAGCTATAGATAGTTATTTTACTTTTAGAATGTAATGCGGATCAGGGGGATAGAGCTGATATATTGATATCCAGGAGAGAATATGAGCCCAGGTCCTCGAAACATGAAATGGAAGATCACTGTACATGGAAGTTTTAGTTTAGCATGGGAGTTATCATTGAAATGCTGAATCACGTTGCTTGCTTTGAATGGGTAGTTTGTAACTTTCTGTTGTGAAATTTGAGAATGTTATGTCGGGTTCTCAACCTCATGTAATGAAGCTGCTCCTGAAATCAGTCGAGATAATTTGTATTTTTCATGCCAGTTTACAGATTACTAAATCATTACTACTGATTTTCGAAAATATAATTTGTCCTTGCGGTGATGGGTGATGTATAAGATAGGTGTTGCTGGTAGTTTGGTATATTGCTTGCTCTCTTATGGTTGGATGGGCAAGCCTTGCTAGCTGCCAGTGATGTATACGCTAGGCCCTGCTGGTAATTTGCAATAGTAAGATGAACTGTTCATGTATGCTTTATGTCAAATATTGGGTTCTGCTTGTGTTTCGGTTGGATGAATTGGGTTGCTAGCTTGTGGATGGATTTGTTTTTACGGTTGTAAGGCATATCTACTGATGACAATTACATAAGTAATCCAGCTGTATCATACATAAGTTAGACTCCCCTGAAATGGTTCTTCCCATAGCAAAAAGCTTTTCTTCATATTTTTTGGCTCAAGCAGTTTGGGAATTTAATAGTCTAGATGGTTCTTTTTTTTGGATTGCTTGTCAGACTGTGTTCTCCTCTAGACTGTGCCTTGTCCATTCTCAAGAGCTGTCCAGATCTAAAGGACCATTTGGAATATATTTATCAGTTTGTTTCTGAATGATATTCAATCATGTATGCAACCCTGGCTGTTTCCATGTTTTGTAATTGTGGATACGAACCAGGGTACTTACCCTTCACGTTTTTGTTCCATTGTCCTAGTTTTATATTTAAAACAGAATGCCTAATATTTCCGATTGGATTCTGTCTCAAATAACTGGTAATTCAGGCAATGCATTGTTTAAACACTTTTCCTGAAGGGATGTTCTTAGGGTTTTATTAGTGCATTGGGTAGATACTTTTCCTGTAGGGATGTTCTTAGGGGTTTAATATTTTGTAAGAATCAAAGTTTCAATCAGTTGTACGTCGGTACATAAACTATGTATCTAGGTGTTCGGAAATGGAATGAGTTTAATTGAACTGAGACATATTTTGATTCTTGTACTACTGTATAATTTCTGAAATTTTCCTAGTGCTTGTGTCCTTTACCAGCAGAGAGTTTATTGAGTTGTTATGCTACTTATTTATTTCTATTGCACTCTGCTGCAAGCAGTATTGGGAACCGAAAATTATAGCAGGTGGATTACTGAATCTGATAGATTGTTGGGCACATGCTTGTGCTGTGCAGAACAATTAATGCTCAAAGATAATCAGTTTTCTGTGCATTAGTTATTAATAAGCAACAAATTCCTTGGTTGAAGGATAGTTATTTCTTTTTACCGAATTGTTCTTCTCCCATCTTGGGTGAATCCTGTGTTTGATATTTAACTGTCAATTGTGTTTTTGATTTTCAAAACAATTAACTGTCAACTTTTTGTATGGCAGTCTTGCAGCTATAGCAAGGAAGAGACCTTTGCACTACAATGCAGTTCTTTCGGCCTTGCTTGAATTTAACCCGAATCTGGAGAAACTGAAGGGATGTCATTGTACCAGTATTCAGTATTCCATAAGGACTGCATTTCTGGGATTCCTACGGTGTACTCATCGCACAATCACAGAGGTACATGGTTTTATATTTTGCAGTTAACTGCTTCAAACACTCCTGCAGACCTGTGTTCTTTTGCTGATCATAATCCCCGTGTCTTGTGAGTATATCAAGTATCAGTTTAAAGTAGTCAAACTAATTTCTGTGGACAAATTAATACTTCTAAGAACAAAGTTGTTTAATCATGATTTTTTATGTATATCAGTTTATGTGTTCTTCAATACTCTTATCTGGTTTGATATGGACATTTAAGAAGTACAATTATCTACAAATTTAACAATCTAATCTGTTTTTTTTTTATTTTCATTTTTTCTGTAAAGACGCAAACTATGTTATGCTTTCAGTTACTCAAATACTTTCCAGTACGCATGATGAAAGGACCTGTAAATCTGTTTTTGAAGTTTCTCTATGAAAATCGATTTATTATAGAATTTATATGTTGAATGATCATGTTTCTATATTATTTCTTCCAAGGTTGTGGGAATTGATCGATAGCATGCTTGGTCGAAGGAGGCCCTTAAAAGGCAACTAAATAATGAAAAGACAGTTGATGAAGAAATGTATGCTAATTTTTAGAGAAATGAAAAGAAGCTGATGAATAGTTTCTTTTAATTAACAAGGTTATAACTTCTTGACTTAATTGTATTCCTGACAAATTTGGTGCTTTCAGTCAAGAGAGAAACTGCTTAGAGCTTTGAGAGGGATGAATGCTGGGGATGCTGCTGATCAAGTTATCCGTCAAGTTGATAAAATGATAAAAAGTAATGAGCGTGCATTACGTGAAAATCGGCTTTCCAGGGTATTGAAAATATAGTCTTGTATATAACCTTTCATTCTTTTTGAGGTAATGTAAAAGGTTTACTTGCCAGTGCTTATTAACTTTCTTCTGGGGACTGAACTGTTTAATTAGGATGATCAACTATCAAGCCAGCTACCTGGGTCCGGAGATGTACTAAAGAAAAGATATTTTCCTCAGGATGTCGACAATCCACCTAATGGTCTGGAGGTTGCTTCTAAGAGAGTTCGCTATAGTCCTAATACAAACACACCTTCATCACTCCAGTCAAGTGATTCTGGGCATGATTCAGTGTCTGCTAATGGTGTGTCTACTAATCCTCGTCTGGATAGTGATTTGACTCCTGTGGAACAAATGATCATCATGATTGGCGCTTTGCTTGCTGAAGGAGAAAGAGGAGCTGAATCACTCAAAATTCTTATTGATCAAATTCATCCGGACCTACTTGCAGATATTGTAATAACTAACATGAAGCACTTTCCTAGGAAACATCCACCTTTAGCAAATCTTGGGAGCTTGCCTTCGACTCAACCAATTGACTCTGTAAATGGTCCAGCAGGCTTTGTGGCACCATCTCCTACGAGCCATGTGCAATCTCCAGTTCTCCCTGGCCACTTTTCTTGTTCTTCATCTAGTAGTATCAGCTCAGTGTTATCTGATATTGGAACTGTCAACAGTTTTGCCACAGATTCCAAACGTGATCCGAGAAGGGTAGCCTGCTTTTAAAAGTTGTAGTAGTGTATCCCCATAGTTACTCTATATTCACTTTTTAGTTAAATATACGTGTTTTGTTAAAATAGTAGATTTTAAAAAAAAAGTCTTGAGGACTATTTAAATTGTTAAATATGTTAATATCACTTAAGATTGTCATTATTTCAAAAAAAAAGTTTATATAGGAAAAAAGATAATATAAATTTGTATTAACCATGATCATACGTATAAGTATTAAAATAATAAAGTATCTATCGGGGATGCTCTTTATCGTTTCCTGTTTGTACCTTTTTGCTGCTACCGAATTAAGTCAGGTGTAACTTTTCAGGATCCCCGTCGCCTGGATCCACGGCGATCGAACACAGCGACTGTATCAGCATCAGTACCTGTTGTCGAAGATACCATTGCCATCCCATCAGACGTCAATGGTTTTAACGCCCTGAATAGGTCTGTTTTGCTACCTGTTGCAGCAGCTTTTGAGGATGCTCCTGGTCTTCCCATATCAAATGTCGAGAGTGATCAGATTTCGGCTGATAAGGTTAACCCTGACATGAAAGAGGAGGTTTTGGCTGATTATGAAGTAAGTGCGTTGGCAGAGGTAAAGGCTTCTTCAGATCAACAGCCTTCTCCCCTTAACATGTTTGACAAAGATTCAACGGAGATGAAGCTTTCAGATGTTGAAATGATATATGAGGCTGATACATCTTCATATTTTGAACCTGAGCTGCATTCTCCTTCTGTATCAAACACGACTGCCTCTGAGGAGACTTGCCAGGAATTGCCTTCGCTTCCATTATATGTTGATATGACAGAGGAGCAGCAAAATAGAGTTGAAAATTCGGCAGTTGAACGGATCATTGATTCATATAAGCATCTTCAAGGAGTAGACTCTAGTCAGATGCGCATGCCATTGCTCGCTCGGTTAGTTGCTCAAGTAAGTTTCTTTTGCTGGAGTATTTGTCATTGGTTTTGTACATCTTGTGTGAGACGTTACTTCTTTGCTCTAGTTCCTTTTTGGTTTTCAAGAGTTGGTCATAGCCTACTCAACTACTACTATATCTTAATTTGAGCCTAAACTTTGGTATTCAATGAAACCTCATTTTTCTGACTCTTTTTTTGTGTGCCTCTACTTGCCATATGTAGAATACTTTAATGCCTTGTTTCGTGTTTACTGTATTAGATTGCATTTCTGTCCAGTGTAGTTTAGAATACTTCTATATTCATATCTAACAAAGTTGCATTCCTCCCAGATTGATGCTGATGATGGTATGTTTAGGATGCTGCAAGAACATGTTTTAGTGGGCTATCAGCAACAGAAGGTATTTGCTTCATGTTAACTGTTTATAGCTTCTTTGCTATGATGTTTGGATGAGTTTTCTTTCGTGGTCTGTTTCTTGTGATAAGTAATGTTGTTGCCAGTTATGATAATTATGTCATGGAAGCTCTTTGTTTGTCTTCTACAAAATGCAGAATGCAGCAAAATTCTCAAAATTCATGCATTATGGCACTGACCATGTGGGATTCTATCAATCGTCACATTTATACCGGAATTTTCAAATTCTCAAAATTTTGTGCCTCTTTGCTATATTGCAGGGACATGAACTTGTATTGCATGTATTGTACCACCTACATTCTTTTATGACCCCTAATTCAGATGAAAACTCTGCACATGTTGCTGCTACATATGAAAAATTCCTTCTAACGGTGGTAAGTAGTTACCTAAATTGTAAAAGCTTATTCGTCATTTTTTGGACTAGTTAAATTTATACTCAATGTTTGCAGGCAAAGTCTTTGCTTGATACTCTTCCGACCTCAGACAAATCTTTTAGTCGACTTCTAGGAGAAGCTCCAGTTTTATCTGATTCTGTATTGAAACTACTAGATGATCTCTGCTACTCTGACATTTATGATCTCAATGGAAAAGAGGTTCGTGATGGCGAGCGTGTAACTCAGGGACTCGGTGCCGTATGGAGTTTAATATTAGGACGTCCAAATAACCGAAAAGCCTGTCTAGGTATAGCATTGAAGGTAATTTGGGTCTTTGATATAACCGAACCAATGTATCTTTCCTTTGCTTTTATAGTAATATCAATCTGCCACATCGCTATCCTCCTCTATAAGAATGCCTATATATTTGGATACTCAACCTGGGATAATCATCCGTACAGAACTCAAGTAGATTCTAATAGACATGTCTATTAGGCTATTCAACATCAACTTCCCAGTCACTTATATTCTTAATTTAATGTGCAAATCTTTCGATATTAATTGAGATAAGTAGTCCCCGTGAATCCCGTAGAATGATGATTTTTTGCACTTCGAAGACCAGTTGGGTTAGTAGCCTTGTGAACATCAATCTTTTTTCCTGTTACACAATACATATTGTCCTGAACAAGGGGAAAATGTTTAAAGCTGCTTCATCTTGTGTTAATAATTCTGGGTAATCAGATAAGATATTTATGTAATTTTGTTGATGTTTGCTATTAAATATTTTCAGTATACTTTGTACCATGCTTAATTTTAATTATGAGATGACATATACTAGAATGTAGCTAAGTTTCCCATATACAGAAAGTTGAGCCCTAGCTAAATAAGAGTGATCCTGATTGTGGGATGCGTTTTTAATGATGCGGTTCTCGATTTGTATTACCACTATTTCATGTTTGTCACTGATATACCAGTCTCCTCCACTGACAGTGTGCTGTTCATTCACAAGAAGACATTCGAGCAAAGGCTATCCGTCTGGTAGTAAACTAAATGCTCATAGATCAATTTGTTTTTATGCTGCAGAAACGGTAGTTAATATTTTTAAAATACTTACAATTTTTGTGTCTAGGTTGCAAATAAACTCTATCACTTGAGCTACATATCAGGGGATATTGAGCAATTTGCGACAGACATGCTACTGTCTGCTGTGAATCAAGAAGAAGTAGAAATTCGGCAATTGGGATCTGATGACCAAACAGCTGAAGGGAAGGTATGTATATCATATTGGACTACGAAAAGTTTATTGGTCTGTAAGGAGCACACATATACATTAAGGCCAGTCAAAGTGAGAACCTTTACAGTGAGAACTATGATCAGTGTTCATTGGGTTTCCCGACCTCAAATATTATAAAAAGTGGTAACTACGCTGTCGGGAACTTAGGTATATCTACTTAACAAAAAGTAAGAATGTAGTTGTATCTTTGCTCATAAGATTCATGCTGTTTACAATGCGTTGCTCCTATGTCCTTGAGCTATTGCATGCCAGGTGCAAATTTTGTATAATCAGTTCAGCCGGAGATTTCAAGATTACCAGAATAGCAAGGACTCTCATTACGGCTGATTTTATCAGAATTTTGATTTCTCTTTCCTGGCTCATTTTTATATGTATATATATGTACAATTAATTCAGTTATTTGTTTTCCTGCCACCAATTTTTTTCAGGTGGTAAGCCTGGAAACATCTACTGATCAAGTTTCACATCCCAGAACTTCTGAAAGTGATTCCGATAGGATCTCTCAACCTGCTACTAACAGTGTCTCAACTATGTCATTTTCAGAAGCTCAGAGACTTATATCCTTGTTTTTTGCTTTATGTACAAAGGTTTATTCGACTTTACTGCTTTACTGAACATTTTAAAGACCAATCAGATCTGTCTTGTCTTTTGCTGCTTTGGTTATGCTGAAAGAGGTTTTATTTCATCTTCAGAAACATAGTCTCCTTCAACTTGTATTCGATGTTTATTGGCAAGCTCCGAAAACTGTAAAACAGGTATTAGTTATTATAATAGTTATTATAATAGTTATTTTAATGTTTGCCTGTACAATGTTTTCTGGACAGGTTCAAAATATTTTGATTTATTTTTCCCCTCCCTTCTTTTTATCTACTCGGGCAGGCTTCCTGAAAGATGCGTATCTATTGAATACAAAAACTTGTCAGTTAAGGTTTATAAAGGAATGGCTATTTGAATACAAAAACTTGTCAGTTTAAGGTCTATAAAGGAATGGCTATTTGAACTGCAAAATGTCTTCCTGAAAGATGCGTATCTATTCAATACAAAAACTTGTCAGTTAAGGTTTATAAAAGAATGGCTATTTGAATACAAAAACTTGTCAGTTTAAGGTCTATAAAGAAATGGCAATTTGAACTGCAAAAATATCTTTCACATAAGCCTTTGTGCAAGACCAGGAAAATGTCTTCATTCAAATGTTCAATTGTTTGTGATGCAGGCTTTTCATCGGCATATCCCCATTCTTATAAGAGCCTTAGGCTCGTCCTATACTGAGTTGTTTCGTATAATATCTGACCCACCAAAGGGAAGTGAAAATCTATTGACATTCGTAAGTTTTTCTATTTTTATTTTGCAATTTTTATATTACTTATGCATGTTTATTGAATTACGCTGATGGTAGTTTTCTGTCTCAAGGTGCTGCAAATATTGACACAAGAAACTATTCCTTCTCCGGATCTGATAGCCACCGTTAAGCACTTATATGAAACTAAGCTAAAGGTTTTCTCAATAAAAGAGCTTTCATGTTACCCTTATCAAATCCAAACTTTGTTTCTAGTTTGTGTAACAACTGATTTCTTGCAGGATGTCACTATTCTTATTCCCATGCTATCTTCACTATCCAAGAATGAGGTTTATTTCAGAAACTCTTTATTTTCTCTTCTTCTTTCCAATTTCTGTATGGTTGTTTTTCCTTAACTTATATATACAGCAGAAGATGTTGACAATTTGTAGACCCATTTTGGTTGCAACAGAAGTTCTTCTTTCCAATTTCTGAATGGTTGTTTTGCCTTAACTTATACATACAGCAGAATATGTTGACAATTTTTAGATCCATTTGGTTGTAATAAGAAAGGAAGTCTTAAAGACTATGCAGACCTAAAAATAAGAGTTAGTTACCTGCAATTATTTGATGCTACATGAGATCTGTAAAATCATACCAGGTGCCATCTAGAAAGCAGTTAGTTATTCATTATGCACCAAAATCTGAAGTTTCAGAGTTAGCCACTTAGTTGCATAGTTCCTGATGCTTTTGTTTGAGGCTGTCTTAGCAAAACGCTTTCATTTTGAATGCAGGTTTTACCTATTTTCCCTCGTCTGGTCAATCTCCCTTTAGAGAAGTTTCAGATGGCTTTGGCTCACATACTTCAGGTATATGCAAACTCCAAATGTAAAGTTTCTTGGGTTACTCAAATACGTTCTACCTTGTCCCTGGTATGTAAAGTGGGTTTACAACTCACGTATAGTAACTGATGTGGAGGTGTAACGGAAGTATGGATGTTACTAAATATTTTTTTTTATAAAATTTTAATTTTTTTTCTAATTTTCTTAAAAATAATAAGCAGATTTCAGAGTTTAATATTTTCTTATTGTTTGGCGGTAGTACGAGTTTAGATTTTAGTTTCCTTTTTCAAATGAATGGGGTTCCTCTTAACGAATTGTGATTCCTTTTATACAAGTCAATCTCTGTTGAATAGAGACTATAAGTTGCTATTGATAGTGAGTTGCGTTTTTGTTCATGACTCTGTGACTTAATTTATGCCTACTAAGATTGTCTTTCTATTAAAAAAATATGTATTTTGTATACTAATCATCATTAAGGCCATTTTTACTTTATATACTGCACATACATTGATTGGCCTTGAAAATTTTCTACGTTGATGATGGCTCCTAATTCTTTTTAGTATTATAGATTTCGAGTTTTATGACTGTTGTTTAAATATTTATACTGATATTACTACTGCTTCTTATAAGTTTTCTAGTTTTCTTACGCGACTATTGATTAAATATTTATGTTGTCCTTTAGCTGGTGTGAATTCATTTACATATCTTTGTAACCTTGGTTACAGGGTTCTGCTCATACAGGTCCAGCTTTAACACCTGTAGAAGTACTAGTTGCCATCCATGCCATTGTACCTGAAAAAGACGGTCTTCCACTAAAAAAAGTATGTCATGTCTACTATCTTTCAGAGTAGTTGGTTTGCATTTTCGGGAGGAAGTGCTCTCTACATCTGTTCGCTGAGACTAGTTGTAATCTCTAGTTGCATCCTTGTCGTGCGGCTGTTTGCAACAACATTGTAATTAAAAACGTGGTAAAATTGTCATTTTCGTTAGCAAGAGTGGAAATGTGTAGCTGTTTACCTCTTAAGCTTACATGAAGCACAATCCTTTTGGTGCTTTCATTGTGATTAAAGTTATTGGTCATCTATCAATCATAAAATAATTATTCTTGCTAAAAAAAGAAAAAAGAAATGGCTTGGGTGGGGCTTCAGAAATCCTGTTACACTTGATATAGTAATTCTGTTTGTGGTGAGTCTGGTGACTATACACGATATACACTGTGACTTCATGCATAGCCATGGGAAATGTTATGAATTTGGATCTCACATACCCTTTTCTAGGGGTAAAACTGTCTGGCAGAAGGTGACCATGTAGATTTTTCGGGTTTAAGACCTATCTATCCTACTTCACAACTCTTAGCATCAGAATATTCAGAATCAACATTCTCATACATAATATAATGTTTTCATGATAGGGTAGATATTTATTTTCACTCATATAATCTTGTGTCCACATCAATATATCTTATTACTGGGCTTTCATTTCCAGATAACAGATGCTTGCTCTGCATGTTTTGAACAACGCACTGTTTTCACACAGCAGGTTCTGGCAAAGGCCTTAAATCAAATGGTATGCTAAACTCAGTTCATAGAATAGGCAGAGATTATATTTATATCATCCTTGTATTTATTTATTTGTTAATTTTCATTTCAGGTGGATCAAACTCCTCTTCCACTGCTATTCATGAGAACAGTAATCCAGGCTATTGATGCTTTTCCTAAACTGGTAAACTTTGTTATGCCTTAGTGCTGATCTTGCTTACCGAGGGAGAGGAAAAGGGAAACTTAATTTCATGACAACTTTACGAAGGGATAACTTACACTCTAGGATATAGGCTTAGTTGAGAGCTAATACCTTGCGCTATGACAAGGTTGCTCTACGATAAGCGAAATTTAAGTTGTATAGATCAACCATAGATTAATACGATAGATGCCAGATTTCTTGCTAGTATTCAGAAGCTACCAAAAACATAGAATGATGGAAGGACTAATCAAATTATAATTTTGATCTTTATTCAGGTTGATTTTGTCATGGAAATCCTCTCCAAACTTATAAATAGACAGGTGAGGCGACTAAGCCCTAGTATAGTATTTTGAACTTCATACATGGTATTAAGTTGTCTTTGCTTGATAACCTTAATTAGTCTAAAGGACAGCTCTCATTTTTGGGGTGCAGATTTGGAGACTACCTAAGTTTTGGGTCGGTTTCATGAAATGTGTGTCTCAGACTTTGCCGCATTCTTTCCCTGTATTGCTAAAGGTACCGTATATTAACAACCGCATGGTGGGAAACTAAACTTAATGGTGTCAAGATTAACGGTTGTTTCCTTTTTCTGATTGCAGCTACCAGTCCCTCAACTTGAAAGTGCTCTTAATAAATATGCCAACCTAAAAGGTCCCTTGGCAGCCTACAGTAACCAGCCAACTATTAAAGCTTCTTTACCGAGGTACACTTACTAGGTGCCTGATACGTTGTTAATTCTTGGGCTGAGGATATCTGTTGCCTTTGGTCTAGCTGTTCTTCAGATATCCTTTTGTAAAGTTTTCAACTCAGATCCAAGTTTAACTATTTCTAATGTGTTAATATAGTGTCAGAAAGAGAGCTATATTTTTAAATGGGCTTCTGGGTTTCAAATGATATAGAAAGTAAAGCAGATAAGGAAATGTTTTGGCATATAAAGCATAGTTTTTTGAACATTGTGGACAATCCTATCCATAATGGATTTGAGCATCATTATCATTAATAAATCCACCCACGCCCTTTAGTATGGCTACTGAAAAAGAAAACCCTTATTAGCTAACTGTTTCTATAGACCTATCTGATCAATCTGCTAAAATGAAATGACCCACCGTCCATTTGACATTTTATATTAGTTATTTAAAATATATTGTTCCAAAAAACTAACAGTTATAAGCTTCAAATTTTACTACCTGACAGCAACTTCATTTACTTCCTTTTTCTGTCTTTAATGTGTCCAGGCCAACACTTGTGCTTCTTGGTATTTCGAATGAATCAAATATGCAGCAACAAATGTCGTCTTTGCATCCTTCGGATACAAGTTCTTCGGTTCATGGGGCAACTTCAACGTGACAGTTGATCATTCAAACCTAGCGGCATCTTCCAGATATAAAACGAGATATTTTTTGTTTGCTCCAAGAGTTGCCAGAAAGAGAAAAATAGAGTTGGAGACAGCAATCTCATAACCTTCTCAATGTTTCATTGCTGGCAGAGGTGATAACAAGTTGTCGGCAGTATAGTCAAACGGCAGCTGTTGTGAGATTCTGTACCATAGTTGTAAATCGCCTCCATTTTTCATAGTTGGTGCTGTATTTTATTGTGAAGTCCATTCATATTACCTTTTGTTAATTTTTCTGTGACCTGTTTCCATCATCATAATTATAAGTCTCAGAAAATAGTATTAGTGGAGGCAGTGATCTCCCCTCCTTTGGGCTGAGGGGTATTAAAATTATATCTGATTGTTAATGTAGCAAATGGTGATGTGCATTATCACTTGATTAAAAGAGTTTTGAAAATAGAAGCCTATTTTTAGCTATTTACAAAATATGTAGTTTAGGAACGTCTTTTCCTGTTGAACCAAGGAGTAAACATGTGTAAGAATGTAAAGCTTGTAGTCCCAGGTCTTACAAGTCCAAAGTTAAGGAGACACTGCTAAAGAGAGCGGTTCAAAAAGAGGGTCAAAATTATTAAATCATATTTATTACAACTACTACAGTTGGAGTAGCCAACATAGCCAATTTGTACTATGCATGTATTGGTTGCGTTATGTATCCCCGCACCATCAAATGAAAAAGGTAGTAACTATTGGACAGAGCGGTAACTATTGGTCTACTTAAAGATTTTTTTTATAAGATTCCATCTAATTGAACATAATCATGGGCTTGGTACTTTAACTTTCAGCCAATTGTGTATTTTGATGTAACGTACCTTTTAGTAAAAAAATTAAAAATATCATACCTCAAATCACTTCGAATTATGTTTGGAGTAACAAATACTTCCTCAACATTTTTGCATTGTTATGATCGTGTTAAATCGAAGAACTTTCCTGTGGCAGTATCAATGAGTATTCCTATGTATAAGCAATTGTTGTCAAATAATCGTTAATTGTATTATCTTCTCGGTTAATATGCTTCACAATCACTTTGTCAGATAAAAGAGTCAAATTTCGAAGCTCGCGTAGATATAAAATTAAATGATTTTTTTTGGCCTCAGATACGCCTATCATATGATTTTCCACTTGTTCCGAATCTGTTTCCAAACGAACTGTTGTCGCTCCACAAATATTTGTGAGTTTTAAACCAGCTACTGCAGCCTCATACTCGGCCTCACTATTCGATGCATGAAAGCCAAACTGAATATCCTAGTACATTGCCTCTCTAGAAGGAGCAACTAATTGAACCCATACACTAAATCCCAATATGCTAGAACCACCCACATCGAAGTTTCTGGTAAGACCTCTTTATCTGTCCCCTAATCTGATCGACTCGAATGAAATTTGACCATAAAATAAGCTAAAGCTCGAGCTTTAATAACCGTTCGAGAAGCAAAAGTGATGTCAAAATCTCTTAATTCTAGTGACAATTTGGTCATTCTACCAGAAATGCCTGGTCGTTGTAACACATTCTTTAGTGGGAAAGAAGTTCGAACCACAATGGTATGAGTAGAACTGTCAATTTTGGACACGACCTGTAAACCCAACACGAACACAACCCGAAATTTTAGGGTTAGAGACCCGATATTTCAGACCCGATGAAATTAAGACACGACACGAACCCGACTCGAAAAAAAACGGGCTGGGTTCGGGTTGGGTTCGTGTCACACAAAACTGACCTGTAAAACCCGAAAAGACTTGTAAACCCGAAACTGACCCGTAAACCCGAAAAGACATGTGCAACCCGAACAGACATGTAAACCCAAAACAGACATGTAAAACCCAAAAGACCTGTACACTTATAAAATAAAATACTGAAAACACTTAATAAAATAATATTATTTTAAAAATTTGACCTATAAATTAGAATACCAAAAATACTTATAAAACTTTATTAATGAAATAATTTTATTTTAAATTTAAAAGATATAAAATAAATAGTATACTTAAATAAGTATATGAGGGAGGACAAATGATCGTTCACATGTTGCTATAAAGTTTTGAATTTTATTCTTTTTCACGTATATTAATAAAGTTTTGAATTTTATTCTTTTTCACGTATATTAATAAAGTTTTGAATCTTTAATCTTCTGTGTATATATATTATAATATTAACAATAAAAAAATGGAAATAATTTATTATTTAACAGTTTTGTAATCTGATTCGTGTGAGTTTGCTAGATTTATTAATAGATATTGAATGCATTCAATCTTGTTTTGTGGGATGAATCGATTTACAATTCTAGTGGTTATTTGATAAGAAGTGACAACTTAGTGATTATTTGATATTTTCTGAAATTTATTTAATTTATCTCATGTATATTTTTTCATGTTTAGGTGAGATGGCAAACCCATCATCACCATATATTTTACGGTAAGATAACTTCACCGGTGATAGTATAGCCGGTGTAAATATATGAAGTAAGCGTACCTTGACTTTATATAAATATAGTGGACCAATAAAATTTTAAAATGGGATGTAGCTCAAATGGTAGAGCGCCCACTTTGCATGCGGGAGGTACAGGATTCGATCCCTCGCATCCCCATTTATTAAGTTTTTCCTTTTCCCAAAATTCGTGTCAAACAGGTCGGGTTCGGGTCTTTGAACCTGACACGAATTTCGGGTTCGGGCCGGGTTCGTGTCACAGGTTCTAAAATTTCGGGTTGGTCAAACCCGACACGAACACGACCTGAAACCCGAAATTGACAGCCCTAGGTATGAGCTTGAAAATAAGGGCGTATTTTCCTAACATCATGCCAACAAAATTTTACTAACATAATAAATCGGCTTTAAAACTCCATTGTCTTCACATATCAAAACAATGCTCACGGCAAAATCAGACACTACAATATATAAAAACAGATGCTTTCCAGTTTGAGGCTTAGACAAGATCTCTGGTGACAACAGAAGTTCTTTAATCTTTGAAAAAGCTTCTTCACAGTGTGGTGTCCATTCAAACTCTTTGGGTCTTCGTAACACTTGGAAAAAAGAAAAAACCTTGTCAGAAAGTCTTGAATAAATTGATTAAAAGCAGCTAACCTTCTTGTCAAGACTTGCACATATTTTATAGTTCAAGGCGATGTCATCGAAACCAAAGCCTTCAAGTGTTTAGGATCTGCCTCTATCCCTTTTCACTAATAATATACCCTAAAAACTTTCCTGATCGGTCACCAAAAGTACTTTTTCAGGATTCAGCTTTAAACGAATGATCCTTAAATTTAAAATTTTCTACGCTAAATATTTCAGGTGTTCACCATCTTTCGGACTTTTAACCAACATATCATCAATGTATACCTATATATTCCCTCTAGTCTGAGGAGCAAAAGTCTTATTCACCAATATTTGATATGTCGCTCCAACATTCTTCAACCCAAATGACACGACTCTATAAATATGTAGTCCTCGATTAGTCATGAACGTAGTACTTTCCTAATCTTTTAGATCCATTTGAATTTGATTAAAACTTGCAAAGGCATCCATATAAGAAAGAATTTTATTAAATCAACCAACTGATCTATTTGAGGGACATGAAATGGATCTTTAGAGCATACTCGATTCAGATCTGTGAAGTCAACATACATTTGTCACTTTTCATTCTTATTTTTTTACTAACATTGGGTTTGCAGTCCATAAAGGATATTGCACCTCCCAAATATGTCCGAACCTAGAGAGACAATCCACTTCTTCCACAACAGCCTCTGACTTTTCTACAGAAAAGGCTCGTCTCTTCTGAATAACAGATTTAATCCTCGGATTTATAGCTAGGCTGTGACATATTACTTCAGATGGAACTCCTACTACATTCTCTATTTTCGAAGCCAAAACATCCAAATTATCAAACAAAAATTGTAATAATTAATAATGAAAAGTAGGAAACAACAGTTTCCTATTAGTAAAGTCTTCCCATTAGAAAAAGTATAATATTCAATATCCTCACTCACTGTTAAAGAACTCAGGGTCTACCTCAGATCATCTATTCCCTCTTCATTCGAGGTTAACCTATTTGTTGCTATTTAGCCATCTGATCCTTAGAATTAGAACCTCGAACTTGGAGAGCTGTTGCATAACATTCTCTGGCCATTTTTGGTCATTCAAACCAGTCCAACACGATCTCCAGTGACATATTTCAAGCATTAATGAACAATAGACACAATAACACACATTATTGAAAGCCAAGATCTTCAAAAATAACATTGTAGCTGGTTGGACATTCAACCACCATGAACAATACTTGAACTTTCTTTTTAAAATGACCTTTTCCCAAACACACTTCACCTTCAAATTCACCAACTACTTGAGCTGTCACCCCTGTAAACCCAATTATAGTACGATCAGATCAAAATATTCGAGGTGGATTACTCATACTGCCATATGTAGACTTGAACAACACATTTACAGAACTCTCTGTATCTATTAAAATACGTCGAATTTCAGTTTCAGATATATCAACCCCTATTACCACTGCATCCTCATGAAGACCCGCTATTCCTCTCAAGTCATCCTCATTGAACAAGATAAAAGGAGTAACATTCTATCCATATAAATGAGTAGACATTCTTCTTTCTACTTGAGTAGTCAAATTGACAACGTGCCTTTTCTTGGAACTATTAGTATTGCCAGATATAGAATCTCCCCCAAAGATTGCTAAAGATTCAAATACTCACATAAGTTTCGAACTCATCCCCGCTCTACTGGTTCATCCACAACTAGTAAGATTAATCGATCTGGATCTGTATCCAGATATTACGAAGCTGCATCAAACTGATCACATTTAGTATCTATAATCATCAATGCACTTTCCTGCTTCGAATTTGGGTTAACAACTTACTGTGTCTATGTACATGGAGCTTTGGATCCACTACTTTTCCCTTTAACAAAAACTGTTAATTTACCATTCCATATTAAAACATGTATCTCCTTCTTTAAAGGTATACAATCGGCAGTGTCATGCCCAATATCATTATGGTACTTGCAAAATCTGTTATTGCGTTCTTCTCTTGTTCTGTTCTACGTGACCTTTAGACTTCTCATAAATACCAGCAGTATTCTCAGTCAAGTCAGCATAATAGTCCGGCCTTATCCACTGATTTGGCCTTGGCCTGTAATGTTGATTGTTTGTCGTTATTGGAAAATGAGCCCCTTATATTCGAGGAGGTAAATGGTTATTTGTCCTCGGACGAGAAGGTGTGTGATAGCTTTGATTAGTAGGTCATTGCCCCGAATATTTCTGTACAGATTCAGGTCCACCTCGAACTCTTGTGGACTCTTCTACTTTAATCTGATCTTCTACTTGAGCCATTAGGGCCCCGAAAGTTAATGCTTTCCTTTTTCTCGTTTCATTTGTAAAATCTCATGGTAACAACCCTTGTCTAAATGCCGCCATAACAACCAAATCTTCATAATTATCCAACCCCGCTTTTGTTAAAACAAAACGCTTCGTATAATCCTTCAGTTTTTCTCTCACGACTTGCTTATACTATATTATGTGTATCTCCATTTGCACGTATCTCTTTGCTTCTCACAAACTGTCCCCTCAGAATTCTGTTATACCACTTCAATGTAGTGCATTTGAAGGTCCGAGAAAAATCTCTGCATACCAGCATGTCATCATCTTCGAATTTCATCATATCGTTCTTGAATTATTTAATGTAATTATCATGATAATGTATACCATTAATGTTTTTGACCTTGGAGATATCAAAACGGCTCGGAAGAGTAATGGACCTAATCTCAGTTGTCAAAGACGAATTTCTCCAATCTACTCCTTGTACGTACTGGTCATCTCCTCTTGTTCCCATAATAGCATACAAATTCTGACCAACTACACCTGTGTATTGGTTGGATGCATTCTCTTCACAACATTCAGTATTGCTCATATAACGAGGTTCATTGTCTCTTTTTGTTTTATATTCTTTGCGCGATTTTTGATGTCGACTTCTTTCTCCTTTCAAAGATCCTCGATGTTTTCTCTACTTAAACAATACTCCCTTAGATTCCGAGCTATCAAATTCATCATCACTAGATGTGATATACTTATGTTTATCTTTATTTTATTTTCATGAAGTTTGATGTTCTTTGTCAGATTCAAAATGCGATTTCTTTCCACTTTGAATCTGATGAGTTGTATAAGATCGATCAGATTGATTTTCCAGCTTATTTTTCTCCTCAAACGGTCGCACCTCAGATCTTATCCTCCCTGACTAAATATGTTGTTCTCTTTGAACATACTTCTCGTTTAACGTTGTTATCTTATCCAATAACTGGTTCTTTGATCATTTTGTTTACTTTCTTCCTTACGTAAATAAAATATCAAAGTTCCAATAACATTTCGAACTGCTTCATTCCCTGGTTCCATATCAATCAAGAACGATATAACGGACTAAAAATTCAACAACTTCTAGTTTTTTTTATATGAAATCAAGGTACCAATCGAAATTTTCTCCTACTGGGGTCGCCAATTTGTTGAGTTAGAATTGTGTTTTTAGTAAGAGAAAGTATAAAGGAGAGTTAGATTGTATAGGAAGGTAATTTTAGAAATTCGTCTCAGATTAATGAAAAGATTCGTCGTTTATTCATCGCTTCAAACCTTATTTATAGGCGTGTCAAACTTCTATAATTGAATAAGTTATATAAATGAGTAAATTACAATACAGCCCCTTATATTTACAAATAGTCCAAATATCATGTTATAACTATACAATTCATCATACATAACTTAAGCATTATTACATTAAGCTCCCCAATATTTCATATCCTTATCACCTTGTCAATCTGAAAAGGTCAAACAAATCAAGACATACGCAATCATTGATTAAAATGAAACTAAAATTGGACATATAAAAACATAATTTTTTCATTTATTTCTTATTTCATCTCCAAAAAAATACCAATATCTTTGTACAAACAAAAACACAATTTTAATATTAAAAAATACGCGGAATATCATCAAACAATAAAATCTATCATCGTCAAAGTTATTGTAATGTACTTTTGGTTCGTCATATCAACAATCATCGAAAAATCCAATTTCATACAAAGTTTAAAACCGCATTTTAAATTACACCACCGTTTAAAACAACTAAAAATCACCATTAATCCATATATTTTGCGTTTGTATCAAACTAGTTCTCTGCGCTAATTTTATCTCTCAACGGTTCTCTATATTTTAAAAATTTGCATTATTAGTCCCCACACATGTGGTACTGATACGCTGACACGTGGCATCTAAAACATCAACATTTTGTTTCACTATTAATCCCCAAAAATCTAAAACCCTAATTCGAAAATATATAGTAATCCTCATATTAATTATGGAACCACATTCTTCAGATTTTTGGAGACCAATAGTGAGACAAATATTGATGTTTGGACAACCACATATCATATGGAGATTAATATTACAAACAAATATAAAAATATTAATTTGATAAAAAAACAAAATACAAAAATCTTGATAACCGTTTAAAACATAAGTAAATTGATACAAATATCAATCGGCTAATTAGTAGCTATATTTTACTAAACTTACTTTAACCGATTAGTGGAAAGGTAACAGTGTGCCTATCTAAAATACATACAAATACAATTAGGAGCTAGGCTAAAATGAGATCCATTTTGGCTATAATGAGACCCATTATTAAAAAAAATTATATTAATTTGAAATGACCATTTTACCCTTCATATATAAAACAAAAGTTCAAACAAAAAACTCACTTTTTCTTCTTCTTCTTCTTCTTCTTTCTACAACTCTCTCTCTCTCTCTCTCTCTATCTAAGCTAATTTTTTTTAAAACACCAAAAAACATGGATTTAAGTGATTTAAACGAAGAGTTGAGCTGAAATATGGATGATTTTTTGTTGGAGGAGGATGAGTCTTTGACGGACCATCTCTAAACCCAAGAAGAGGTACATTTCGTGATTTTTGAAAATTCACAACCAACACTATGAACAACATGAATTGCGAAGAACATTGTGTTTTGGTTTGTCAAAATTCTGCGCTGGGAATGCTCGATTTTGACAAATTCGCGAGCGATCAACTCGCGAACTTTCCAAAATTGAGCAGTGGCTACTCGCGAATTGGACAGTGTTGCGAATATTGGCTTCACAATTTTGACAAAATCAGACACACTGTACGCGCGATTTCAGCTAAAATGAACACTCCCCACGCGCGAAACTTTATGGAAATTTTGTAATTTTTTATTTTTTTAAGTTTACGAGTTCGAAATTCAATTTATTTTTCACCAATATAATACATTAGTCATTTTCAATGAATGGTGTAAAATTTAGACCAAAAAAACTCAAAAATGTGGTAAAAAAACACCTTCAAACTAGCTTTAAACAACCAAAAAAGTAGACTAGAAATCCAAAAATTAAAATAGACTTGACGAATACACCTACTAAAACAAAAGCATGGATAAATTTTATTGTAGAATGATTGATTGAGTTTAACATCGGCTTTTAAATTGAGTAGTTTAATTGTACCAACATGGATAATCATACAACCAAACACCTCCCACACGTAACGTCCCATAAACATCTCCTATTCTAAATCTATTTGCAAACGGTGTAAAAATATTGATAAACAAACAACCAAATACCTCCCACGGCCTTGTAATACTAAAATCTGATCCATATGATATGCGAAACACGTTCCATACGCGTATGTGAAATCTAACATATAGATATTTATTTAAACAATCTAAACAATCTAGATTTATTTATTATATCGGAGGTTCTATCATTAGGGTTTGCGCTATAACGAGACCCAATATGGAAATTCCCCAAAAGGAAATCCCGCCAAATGATGCCCCTAACAAATGGAACTCCCGCCAAAATATTTACCACCTATAAAAGACATGTAATATCATGGAACATGACAAGCATCAAATATTAAAAAATATAATCAAAGGAAAACATTAATACTTTTACAAATGGAGGTTACATCGGACGAAAACTACCATATGCTTTAGGCGGCGAAGGTTGCTAGCTGAGAGATGGGTGAAGATACTAGCGATGCTTTTTTTTATAGTGTCCTGTGTATGATATATTTCAATTAAGAACGTGAAGAAACATGAGATCTTGTTGTGCGCAACAGTGATGAAATCAGACGCCGGTACATTTCTGTCAAACCGCTCCAATGTTTGTTGTATTTTTCATTTATTTAAAATTAAGGAAAAAGTGGCTACCGTCTTGAACATGACGGTAGTGGACTACGACTATGTCGGTGGTATATCCTGAATATGACCAAGCTGACGGGCGACCTACAAACAAATAATACGCCTCGACTATGTCAAACACCTTCAGCGTATGGTCTATCCAGGCCACATCGTAGAAAGAGAAATGCTCGCGTATCTCCCTATAAGGCATGAACCAGACCTACGATTTTTTTTAAAATGATTGCATCAACGATAACTAATAATGAAAGGATGACAAATAAACAAATAAATAAAGCAGATAACTTATCAGTTCCGTCAATGAGGTCAGTGTGTGGCAGATGTTGATACTAGTCTAATCATCCGCGCGATACGGTGAAGGTACGTATCTGCACATAGTAGGCATCCAAGGCTCATAGAGAGTGTTGAGCGTCGTCAAGAAGGAGTAGAAGTGATCGTATATCCACGCCTCCACCATCTCAACAAAACCAACTATCCCCAAAGTGATGTGCATGGACGACTTCCCTCGATGATGATACATCTGAGCTAATATATGCTGCCCCCAGTTATATCTAACAGATGAACTATACCCCACTACGAACTGTAAATAATCTAAGGATATATTGTTCCCCGTTTTGTTCGCCAAAACACAACACCCTAACATGTGGACCAAATAACCCATAGTGACATATTGTACCATATCATCAGACATAGTGGCATCCGTCATATGGGGCTGCATGTACTGCTCGTGTAAAAACTGTAAGCGCACGGATCTAGAACTACCCCCATATTGGTCGCTAACTTCGTCTTAAGATCATCAACTGGTACATCTAGTGAACTAGAATACCATGCTAAATGCTGACCATCACTAGGAAACGGTTGAATAACAAGATCATCACCTGTGACCGGAATACCGGTGATAGCGTGGAAGTCGCCTAATGTCACGGTCATCTCTCTAAACGAGAAATGGAAATTGTTGGTCTCCGAATGCCACCTCTCGATGAAGGCATCTACCAAGTGCACGTTGGTGCTCCAACGCTCCAAGACACCGACGAGGGGAGCGAAGCAAGACATCATAACCTGCTCTCTCACCCTGCCTTGCCCGACAAGATCCCATGCACGATGGGTACCGTACATCGAGTAGCACCTCAACGGTCAACGGACCTACACAATTTCAGTAAAATAAACATCATATAAAATATTGATCAGTATTCACTGCACATTAAACAAATCATAACTTACGTGTCCCAAAAAGACGTTGTATGCCTCGTGTTGTCTATAGTCTGGGGGTCAACTCTACAGAAATGCTGATCCAGACTCCCAAGCCCAAGGTCTACAGTAGGCGCAGGAGTGGTGGTGCGAGGCATACACCTAAATGATCGTGATCGTAACCGCGAAACAAGCTCATGGTCCTCCGTATCACTATCTGATCCTGACTGCCGAAATGGAGTTTGTGTTTTGCAAGGCATCCTGAATTGAAAATAACGCATTGTTAGATGTATAAATGTAAGACGAGAACGACCGAGATAAATGTCCAAGTCAAACACGTTCCTAAAAGAAAAAAAAAATGCATGAAACAGCAAGAATTGCGAGCATGTACTTCGCAATTTTGGGGAAATTGCGAAGACCGAACTCGCAATTTCCCCAAAATTGCGAACGCCTAATTTACAATTTTAAGAAAATCGCGCGGTCCAAATTCGCAATTACACCAAAGTTGCGAATAGGGCATTCGCAATTTTGAGCCAAAATCGTGAATGCCCAACGCCCAATTTTGGGAAAATCGCGAGAAAATAAAGAAAATAAGAACTTTGACTGGAAATACCGCTTTTATATTAAAAGTAAAATTGATCATTTTTAGATCTTATTATAGCCAAAATAGGTCTCGTTATAAAAGAGTCTCGAAATAACGTTGCCCCAATTAGAGATCGAATCTTTAGTTTGTTATCGGTTGAGGTTTTCGTTCGATATATTTCAGTGAAGGTGGAAAATATACCAGCACGATATATGGTTTAAAACACTTAGACTATTACCATATAGGAATCGGGTTTCTACAAATATGCATTTTGTAATTCTCCAAATATCAATATGTAAATCTCAAGCTTACCTAAATATAATTTTGAAAACAATTACGTAGAGAGATATATTATATTTAGTCAATGTCTATCAATTCTTTTTTCAAACAATTGTTCATTGAATTAATATGCTTTTTTTCCTTCCTGAAATCGAGTTTCATTAAGTTTTTAAATACCCATGAAAATCATTCACTATAATATATAAAATAAAATTACGCATTCAAACATCAAATATCAAATCCGAAATACTAATGAGGTGATTAGTTAATTTAAAGTTGGTTATAACAAATTTGACATTAAAATTAAGTGCCTTAAAAGAAAAGGGCGATTGGAGAAATTAAAAACAAAAATAAACGAGTACATACAGAGATCGAAGGATTTGCCCCTCTCTCTTTCTCTTTCCCTCTACCCCTCTCAAACAATTAGCTCCCTTTTCAATAAGGGGAAGCAGCACCCAAACTTTACAACAACTCTATTACACTACATTCTGTTTCTGTGAAAAAAAATATAATGCAAATACGAAAACAGAAATCAATCTACACACAACAAACACAAATCAATTTCTTCTTTTTCTCTAACTTTTAACCCACGCCGCGCACGAGTCACCATCGCCTTCTAATTGGTGTCGCGATGATCTGATCAACATCCAGATAAGAAAAAACTCAGTATCAATGATATGAGTAGCTCAGCTCGCAGACACTAGATTAGTGATTCAAATGAAAAGCATCATATATCTCTACTTGCTTTCATCCTATTTTATCCAAAACTTGTAATTTTGGTTTTGGCCCTATTGGGTAATCCTAATGTCTAATAAAATGGTCTTTTAATTGCGACATAGAGGTCATCCTGTCGAGTCATTCCAAAAACAATGATTTCTTATGACAATCACTCATATAACAAGAAGAAAAATATAACTTGAACTAGCTTTTATGGATATAATCATACCACTTTTACAGGTAACACCAGTATATTTGGGAAACCAAATCCATTATTTGATCGGAAGAACAGCGTCCAGGTTTTTCTGAAGATGCCAGCCTTTGGGATAGTCAAGATTGGGAGCATCCAAGTGCAGATGCCAGTTCAGTACTCTAGAACAGCTAGATGTTACACCTTCCATTTCATATTCATCTTCCACCACCTGTTCTATAAATGATGTTTCCTGCCACAAACAAGTGTTAGTTGTAGTACCCTACTAGATAGCTTAAATGTTCAATTGCAAAAATGATAAATATTTGATTCATACTTGGAAACCCTCCTTCACCGTGTCTAATTGTCGAATTGGATTTGAAAAGGGTCGATGCCATCTTTTTGGGTCCCATAATATAGTGCTGTTGAAAGCAAATCCCGACATATCAACATGAAACCTACGCAATTGTTTACTTCTCTCATTTGTATGCCATCCAATTACTTGACTTCCATTGCAAACTGGTCCTTCTAAGATCGCCTTGCTTTTACTTTGTGCAAGCATCGCAACAGGCCAAGTGCCAAAGCGTCTGCACAAGTAGATGAATATGAGAAGTTTATAGAAGAAATCAAGGCCGAAGAAGAGAAAAGAAGATTATAATAAAAAAACATTTTGACGCAGTCATTGGAGGTAACATTAGATGAGATTAGATTCCCCACTTTTTGAATTCCTTATTTAGTTACACCATAACTTCCTTTTACTAATATCAATAGCACATATTGACGACCCTTTACTATAGAAGCATAACTAATTGCTCAAATAAATTAACACTTAATATACCCTCTATATCTAAATCGCATGGCATGAAGATTTGAGAAAGACACAGAATAAACCACAACATGTACAAACACCAAAGAGAACACCAGTACTAATGATACTAATAGGGTTGCAAGCCACTAATATCAAGGCTTAGCTGACATCTGTTATATCATATCTGGCTAAACCGACGTCCTAATTTTGACACTACTTTGCTAAATCTACGTGTATTTGTGCTTCCTTGGATTATATTTATCAAGCACAACCCACCAAAGAATCGACAAACTCTTGGATCCAAATAAACATAAAGAGTTTACAGTACAAAGGCTACACATTGGAGCAGTATGGCAGACACAAGAAAAAGTGAGGGACAGGAGAGAGGTTAAGAGAGAAAGACACAGTTTCGTAAAAAGAAGAGTTATAAACCAGCTTCTGTCCTGCATTAGAGTTATTGATACGACTGCAAGTCATAAGCTGACTATGAACTAAGCGACTTTTGTAAGATGAACTAAGCTTGCTTACTTCTCAGAGTAAGTGAACTTTGTAAGATGAACTAAGTTGATACGACTTCAAGTCATAGGCTTGCTTACTTCTCAAACTACAGACGAATGTAATAGAGCAACGACTAAGTGAATTTGTAAGATGAACGGCATATATATACATCGAATAGAATAATTATATAGAAAGCCTATAAATTTGACCCCAAAAGAGACATGGAAAGGAACAGGCTTAGAGAGTGGCAGTGGAAGCTACCTGATAGTCCTCAAGCTCTCTAACAACTCCAGAGAGTATATGTTATCGTCATCAGCAAAATACAGAATTCCATCGAGCTTATGCAGCTCGATATGTTCTAAAGCTGTGTTCCTCTGGTGTACTCCCCTGTCTTTTATATTCCTTAAATCCTTTTTACAAACCAGATGCCTATACACAACTCCAGTCTTCCTCAGAATCTCAGCCGTCTCAAATGAAGCCGTATTCGACTCCACTACAATCCATACCAATGGTGGCTGCACCAGCCTCAGCAACTGCCCCAGCCGGTTCAAGTAGTAAGCTTGCATCGCCCGATTATAAGTTGGAGTCACCACGATCAATTGCTTCCTCGGCACCAAATCAAACCTCTCGTCAGAAACTCCTCCTTCGACCCCCAAACTCACAGTATCAAATGCCAAATTCTCGGGCCTGACGGTCTTAAAGTCACCGTTCTCATCATCCAATCGGACGTTGACATGTGGCTGCTTGACATCAAATGAGAAGTCATCGTCGGTACTACTACTACTACGGACATTCTCGACATTGCCAAAAGGCGCCATACTAAGCAGAAACCCTAAGAGAAAGCACATCAAGCAACGGTAAAACGGCCGGCGCCATCCGCCTTTGCGCGAGCTTTTGGAGAGTATAACACCACCCAAAAAGCGATTGAAAAGCGACAACAAATGCGACCCTAAATGATCCTTACCGGTACTGTTTCCGTTTGTGAAAAACTTATGAGACGGCGAAAAAGGGACGGCGCCGCCGTTACGATACGCCGGCGAGATTGTTCTGCGTATCGATGCCATCGTATTTGATCCGGTTCGAATCTCTGATATGGAATCAGAAGATCACATTATCAAATCGAATCTCGAAAGCAATTGATTGAGGAGTCTTCTTATTTTTTTCTCTGATTACCTGAATAAGAACACGATTGACTTCATCTGATCATATTAAAGTGTAGGGGGAAATTGGATTTGGTTTCCTAAAAATTGGAAGCACATAGAAAGAGAGAGACGGCTAAGATCTAGGGAGGGGGAAAGAAGGAGGGGTGGTGTGGTGGTGGTGGTGTTGGATGCGTATTACGCACAAGTTGGGACGAAGACTATTTGTTTATAGTACGCGTTTGTTGCGCCAATGTTGATTGAGCTGTTGAGACTTGAAAACGTGTCACTTTCGGAATTTACTTATCAGTATTTGTCAAACTACTTTCCATTTGAATCCATAGATATTTTGATCGATTACACTTCCGAACAAAACGAGCTTGAGATGTTTGCTTAAAAAGAAAAATAAGGATAATGCTGGCGCACCCGTTTAGTAAGCATTTAATTCTTTACTTTATACTTAATTACTATTACTATTACTAGTAGTAATAATGACTAAAATATTAACTTTTACACTCACAAATTATCTTTTAGTTCTATAAAAATTATAAGACTATTAAATCCATTTAAACGAGCTAAGAAGTATTTAATATTTTCATAGTATTAATTTATTCTTTTGATTTTTAAAAACATTAAATTTATATTAAATAGATTTATAGCGCAATAGAGCATATCTTAGAATATCTAAACAAATTTTGGTATACAGATTTCAACATCTAAATACAACATAATTACAGCTAAAACAGTATTTGTCACCTAAATAAAATAAAAATACAGCCGAAACCGATTCCGACATCTAAATACAAAGGAAAAACTAAATATTAACTACTATCCGACAAATCTAAAATATACAACGAAAAATTTAAACATAATTGTACAGGCAGACACAAAACATAGCATCGTACATGTCAGATCTGATTGAGACAATCGTCACAGGTTCAAGATAAAAAATACAAAACGAATCTATTCGGCACAAATCGGGATCCAAAATTTGGTGCCGAACTGGAAACGACAATCCCTACCTAAAATGAGAAGATATTGAATAACATATCCACGAATCGCTGGAGTCGTCTTTTTTACTAGTTCACCTTCTCGGCAAAACTACGACCAACAAAGCTTCCACCAATTGTGATACTTATCGATCCCCATTCAGATGGATCACTGAACAACTTAGTACCTTATAAGATTCCGTCAAGCGTCAAGCGACCAACGTTTCTCTATTTTTTTTAGAAACCACCTTCCTCAAAGAAAATAACCATTTATCGGAAGAATAATCAAAATCATGAAATCCAAAAAAATAAAAAATCTACCAAGAAAGAAACTATAACCTGAAAAAGGAAAAATGGATAATAAATTCAATAACAAGATTATCTTTTAATATTAATTATATTAACCTTTTATAATAATAAGATTATTTTTCATTTAATTTTATAAATAATTAAAGTTATACTAAATTGATAACTGATTTAAATAGACTTTTAGACAAATGATTCTGTTTAAAAGTTCAAATAGTTAGTATTGATAAAAATAATTATAATTAAAACAAATAATAAAGTTATTGCAACATTATCTTAAAAGTGTGGTATATATATTTTTAAATGATTTAAAAACTACTGTTTTAGATTTAAGAGAATAAGTTATCTTTTATTTTTATTTAAAATTCAGAAATAAAACTGATTTTAAACTATTAATTTTTAATAAATGAGAGACTTATCATATAAGGCCTATGAACCAAAACTATTATAAATTAAAGTCTAAAATTTGATTATTTTTTTCCAAATTTACCCCGATATAAATAGAAGTTTTTAAAACGGGTCAAATTTCTTTCCCTCTCTTCCTATCTTTCTACCTTCTTCATCAGACTCTCAATGGTTTTTATCTTAATTGAAGTTCGATGGTTACACTGATAAAGTCTCCGATTTATCGTCGTTCACTTTCCGATTCACGATTCAACTAATTAAAAACTATATCGATGCTAAAAACAGTAAGTCCGATCATCTTTTTCTTCGAAAAATCAGTATGATTCTATTACATTTAAAAAATCTAGGGTTTCATTGCCATGCATTTTTGGAGTTTTACAATTAGTTTAATGATAATCTACTTCATATATATCAGTTTGTGTGATTTATATCAGCTTTGTGTGATGATATTCTTCATTTCTTCATTTACATCAGTTTTTAGTCCGATCATCAGTCAGCCAAACTGCTTACTCATGTCTCGTTAAATCGAGACACGAGATACTCATATTAACTGCATAACAGCCCTGCAATTTTGCATCCAAATAATTTTATTATTTTACTGCAAATCAGACCTGCTTTTGTTACATTTGTATAAGTTTTGCAGCTATCATTTTTGCCATGATTGCATGTTTGTATAGGTTTCACATCTATCAGTGTGTTTTGGCTATACATTAATATAGATTTCACATTTATCAGTGTGTCTTGGTTATACATTAACATAGGTTTCACATTTGCATACGTTTCTATCACTTATCTAACTTCTTATGATTTTGCATTTATCATGTGTGACTTGTTTATCTTATTTTATTGCTTTTACACGAAAAATGGCACCAAAAACATATTTCTACAGGTCATGCCTCTTTGCATTGATAAAACAGATGCAAGAGATAAAAGTAAGACCAGGACACATAGAAGCTGCACAAAATACATCCTTTTATTCAATCTTGAAGGCAACATATGATCTTAGAAAGATAAAGACTATTTACAAAAAGAATTAAGATTTAATTGAAGAGATAATAAAGACGTATGATGACAGAAATGAACAATTCAAATTGGGGCAAAAGTTTTTACATCTTACAACCAATGATGTTAAGATCATCTTTGGTTTAAAATATGGAAACCCAAATATGCCACTATAAGGAAAACACTTTAAACCAAAATATTTAGACCTAGAAGATGAAGAACAATCCAGGATAACAAAGACATACCTTTCTGATAAGACATCAAGAAAAATTGATAAAAGTCGAGCGAGACTAATCACAAATAAAAATGATAAAGGTATGCAATTCTAACTTTTCTTACATTATTGCATTGGTTTTATTCCCATAGGTTTCACATTTGCATATGTTTCTCATCTACCACTTTTGCGTTGTTTCACATTTGCATAGGTTTCTCATCTACCACTTCTTCCTTAGTTTAACATGCATAGGTTCCGCATCTAGCATTTTAACTATGTTTTCATATTTGGATAGGGTTCACATCTATCACATTATCCCTGTTTCACATTAGCATAGGTTTCACATCTATCAATATTATTTCACGTTTCACATCTATCATTTTAACATTTACATAGATTCCGCATCTAGCATTTTAACTATGCTTTCATATTTGCGTAAGTTTTGTGTCTATAAATTACCCCCGTTTCACATTAGAATATATTTCGCATCTATCCATTTTAACTAATACTTTTGCATGTTAATAAGATGTTATAAATAAAGCAACAAAACACATGGAGAACAAACAATAAAAGATGTTGTGATACTCTTTATAATGTTAGTCTGTTTTACCTTGTTTATCTCTACATCTGGAGATGTACTAGCATTTACAGTAGTGTATTACGTAGAACACCTAGACAAAATTAAAAACTACAATTGGGCTGATGAAATCGGGACAAGTTGATGAATTCAATAAACCTTTGTCATGAAACTAAACCTAAAAAAGTAGTTGGTTGCGTTGCTCTTTTACTGGTTATTATTTGTTTCATTTTAAATATTATTCTATAAAAAATGGTATCTAAAGTATTGTTGATATATATCCATTCATCATGGAACACACAATTATAAGTCAAAAAGAAGAAATTGAAGACAAAATACCTAGATACTTCAAATGGTTAGGTATTGAGGGCAACACAACATTAAGTTTTATTGAAGCAACAACAAAAATAACAAATGAACGTGTATATTTACACATTAGCTTTTGGTCCAGTTTCATATTTTATATAAATATATGTCTTTATTATAACATTTTAACAATTGTGTAGGTTATGGAAGAAGAATTGAACCTAACAGAAGAAGAAGAACAATTTGGAGTAGAGTTCTAGATACTAGAAGAAAATAATGATGGTCAACAACAGAATAATGATGATGTTCCACAAGATGTTGAACATGATGTTACACAAAAAATGTGATGATATTCCACCGCAAGATTATGAACAAGTTAACCTCAATGACGATGTTGATGGTCTGAATTGGGGTACGAACCAAGCCTCAACTGCAAGAGATTCTATTGATAACGAAAGAAAAATAGATCAATACATTGTTCAACCATGTCAAAAATTTACAAAAAATAAAAATACCGCAGCACAAATAAGAAAACCAGTAAAGAACGTGGAAGAGAAAACTTTATCGATAGAAACTGGTTCTCTGAACAAACAGAAGATGGTACAAACACGACGTGCTCCTATTTCAAGAAAGGAAAATTCAATATCACAGATTTTGAGGAATCTAAGGATACCTAAAAAGAAAATAAAAAAGAAGTCTCCAATTAATAACGCTAACAGAATGTACCATATGAAAGTAGAAAATAGAAGGTTGAAAAAATTACTAACATGAGAAAAGGTAAAAATCTTCCTTTTATCACATTTACTATAGGTTCCGCATATATCATCCATAATGTCATAATATGTTTCACATTTATCATATTAAATGTACGTTTCACATCTAGCATATTTACGTAAGGTTGCGCATCTATCATTTTAATTCACATTTCACATCTATCATATTTGTTATCTTCATTTTAATCCATGTTTTTCACATCTAGCAGATTAAGGTTCTGCATCTATCATTTTAATTCAGTTTCACATCTATCGTATCTATTAAGGTTCCACATCTATAATTTTAATCAACATTTCACATCTATCATGCCTATTACGGATGTACATTTATCATGAATAATATCATGAAAAGGTTTCGCATCTGTCATGTTTATTTATGTTTCACATGTATTATATTTATTAAGGTTGTGCATTTATCATCTATCATCTTTATAAAAGATTTCAAATATTTGACATGAGTTATTATTTTAGAGAAAATTAACAACATATCCCCAGCCTCAGCCACAACACTAGCACACCCTGTCTCTAGCAAGAGCTTTGACTTATCAACAATAGAAAAAATAGAACAAAATAAAATCGAACGTAAAAGATTTCAAGAAGAAAATTGAAGAACTAAAAAGGAAACTCAATGAAAAAGAGGAGATCATTACACAAATGAAAGCTGATGCAGAGGTTGACACAGAGGTCTAACTATAAAACACACCTCAACTGTTTATGTTAAAGCCAAACACAGAGGATGAAGTTAAAAAAATAATTGAAAAACAACCAAAAACTTATGCAAGAAAAAAACAATCAAATGATCCCAACACTCACTTAATAAAAATCATCTATTACAAATACAAAACAGAATGATCAACAAATCGGTGTAAAATAACATGCTTATATTGTTGGTGTTGGTGACGAAAACCCTGTTGTTGACGTAAAAAACCCAGACACAATACCTAATATCGTAGTGGAATTCAAGGATCCACTTCCACCACAAGAGAACAATGAAGTTGGTGTGGAACAACATGATCCTACTGTTGTTGTTGTTAAAGATGAGCATGTCGCTCGTATTGATATTATGGTTGATGTTTTTGTTGTTACATCTGAGGGTGTTGTTGTTGTTAGAATTGAGCATGTTACTCCTGCTGATGTTAGGGTTAAAAACCAAAATATTTCCCCTATTGATGCTGCTATTGTTAGATCTAAGATCATTGTAGTTGTGGAAAAAGAGCATGTTACTCCTATTAAAGTTGGGGTTAAAAAGCAAGATGATCCTCCCATTGATGTTGATCTTGTTAAATCTAAGGTTACTTTAAAGAGAAGCATGCTCATTCTACAAATGTTGGGGTTAAAACCCAAAATGATCCACCTATTGATGGTGTTGTTATGGAAGCATATGATGTTGATATTACTGTTGTTGTACATGATGTTATGGAAGAAAATGATCATAATACTACTTTCTTAAAAGATCAAGATACTAATGTTATTGTACATGTTGCGATATAATTTTTTGCTAAAGTATCTGAAGTGACAAAAAATGTTGCTGAAGTATCTTAAGTGACCAAGAATGTTGATGTGAACAAAGAGATGATATAGTTAACCCAAAATTAACAAAACCCACTTTAAAAAACCTATATATATATATATATATATATGAAGATATATTTTGTTGTGTATTATATTTTTTTTCTTAAGTATTGTAACATTATCAGTATCTATATATTTAATGTCTGTATCTCATATTTGTATGACGGTTTTGCATAATATAACATTTCGCATCTATCAAAGATCTATTGTTTGCATCTATATTATGTTTACAGTTTCACATCTATCATTCATAATGTATTATATTTACTCTTGTTTTGCAACTATTTTTTACACGTGTTTTGCATCTAATGTGTAATATTCTTTTTTTTAAAGGATCAGACTTCTAAAGTCCAAGAAATCGAAATGCCACAAGTCAGTGACTTAGACCCAGCTATTGAGAATGAAATTATAAGGATTGAAAAATATATACATAAGAGACACGTAGGTTAATTACCTTTTCTCTCTTCTCTAAATTTGCACTATTTTCGCATCTTTCATATGTGCACTGTCTTTGCATCTATCATATTTTCACTAGTTTCGCATCTAGCTTAGTTTCATTGGTTTCTCATCTATCATAGCTGCACTGGTTTCTCATCTATCACATTTCCATAGGTTTCACATATATCATAGTTTCATTTGTTTCTCATCTATCATAATTGCAAAGGTTTCTCATCTATCACACTTACTGATGTAGCCCAAAAAATCCAAACAAAAACTTTTGTTATTTTATTTTATTTTATTCAAATATATTATATTATTTATACCAATCTAATTGTAATAAGGTTTGATTTTATTTTATTTCCTTCTATTCTAATTTAGGATTTTAAGTAGCTCTTATATAAAACCTCATATAACTTACGTTTTAAATAAGGTTTTGGAATAATATATTTTTTATCTGTGAAACTTTCAGTCTTTGTTACCCTTAGATTAGGGTTTCATCATGTTACCCTTGAATTAGGGTTTCATCTATCGTTGCTTCTTCTTCTATTTCCACCGTGTTATCAGTTTGATATCAGAGCCCCAGTTCCTGCTACAAGGAAAGCATGTTTTTGAATCCTGATTTCACTTGATTCAATATCTAAAGAAGAGAACAACATCTATGGCCATGAAGATCTCAAATATCTTTGGTATGTGGGGATACACCATGGGTTTCGATAGAGGATCGTATTGACCAGTTACAAAAAGAGTTTAAATTGGCTACCAATCATCGAATCAAGGTAAAACTTGCTTATCGAGATGCTGTCTCAAGTTATGAAGAAGTTTTCAAAACTATTTTATTTTATCAACTGGACATGGGGATGTTTTATCCAGGCTATGAAAAGGATTTTGAAATCAATGTTTTTCATTAACCGTATGACTTTAATGTGACTTCGAATAAAGAACACTCGAGAAGAATTTATCTTATTTCGATAAGGTTAAATATTATAATTCCCAATGTAATAATAAAAAAAATAAAATAAAATAATTTTGGTTGTTGATGGTGATGGTGTCGTGAATTCGAAGACGAATTCTTGTCAACTAGGAGAGGATGATGTAGCCAAAAAGTCCAAACAATTTTTTTTATTCAAATATCTTATATTATTTAAATCAAATATAATTATAATAAAGTTTGATTTTATTTTATTTTCTTGTATTCTAATTGAAGGTTTTGAGTAGCTCTTATATAAAGCCTCATATACCTTATATTTTAAATAAGGTTTTGGAATAATATATTTTTTATCTCTGAAAATTTCAGTCTTTGTTACCCTTAGATTAGGGTTTCATCATGTTACCCTTGAATTAGGGTTTCACCTATCGTTGCTTCTTCTCCTATTTCGATGCGTTATCAGTTTGGTATCAGAGCCTCAGTTCCTACTACGGGACAATCATGTTTTTCAATCCTAATTTTATTTGATTCAATATCTAAAGAAGAGAACAACATCTATGGCCATGAAGATCTCAAATATCTTTGGTATGTGGGGATACACCATGGGTTTCGATAGAGGATCGTATTGACCAGTTACAAAAAGAGTTTAAATTGTCTACCAATCATCGAATCAAGGTAAAACTTGCTTATCGAGATGTTGTATCAGGTTATGAAGGAGTTTTCAAACCATTTTTTTTCATCAACTTGACGTGGGGATGTTTTCTTCAAGCTATGAAAAGATTTTCAAAACCAATTTTTTTCATCAACCGGATGGCTTCAATGTGACTTTGAATAAGGAACACTCAAGAAGAATTTATCTTATTCAGATAAGGTCAATAATTATAATTCCCAATCTAACAATTGAAAAAAATAAAATAAAATAATTTTGGTTATTGATGGTGATGGTGTTGTGAATTCGAGAACGAATTCTTGTAAACCAAGAGAGAATGATGTAGCCCAAAAAGTCCAAACAAAAACCTTTTTTATTTATTTTATTTTATTCAAATATCTTATATTATATAAATCAAATCTAATTGTAATATAGTTTGATTTTATTTTATTTCCTTGTATTCTAATTTAGGGTTTTGTGTAGCTCTTATATAAAGCCTCATATACCTCATGTTTAAATAAGTTTTTGGAATAATATATTTTTTAACTCTGAAAATTTCAGTCTTTATTAGAGTTTCATCATGTTACCCTTGAATTAGGGTTTCATCTATCGTTGCTTCTTCTTCTATTTCCGCCACGTTATCATTTACTTAGGTTTCGCATCTACGTAGTTTAACTGGTTTCTAATCTATCATAGTTCTGAAGGTTTTGCATCTATCGCGTCTTACAGTTTCATTGGTTTCGCATTTTTGTAGAAAAAGTTGGATAAATGGCCTTCATTTGAAGTAAATTTGGATCCTTTTCAATATCAAATCCCTGATGAACTACCTAACATGGAAATTACTAGAAAATAATGGCCATTTACAAACAAAGTAACAACCGTAATTGAAATAGAGCAATACTACAAATCAGAACAGATTCCAAAATGAGAAACAATCCCGATCCAAAAATATAGCCAGTTCAGAGATATCAGGATATAATATTTTTGTTACTAGTATGATTAAGATAATAAAACGAAGTTGAAATCGAATTTAAGGTAAAGTTAAATTTATATTTATTTTGTTTTCCTTACTTCCCATTACATATATAAACTAAATGTTAGCTTTCATTTTTGACAACACATGTAATCGACGGTTATATGTATATTCACCTTAAACAACATAATTATTAAATACATGTTGCTGAAAATCAATGAGAATTTATGCAAGTAACATACTTATCTGGAAGCGTAATGGTAAGAATAATATACTTTTACAACACATGTATTAATTAATAAACAAAAAATGTTTCTAAATATTACTGCTTAAATGTAACCGATGCTAAACCAAAATTTGAATGTAACACTGTATGTTAATGATAAGCTACGAGACATCACATAAGGTTACATCTTCGTTCCGCTTCTTATAGAAGCCCGACAAGGGAATGTTTTCTATTTAATATTATTGGTAATAGATGTCGAACATAAAACAACCGTAAATCTAAACCCAATGCCAAAATGTCCAGATCTAACAAGAAAAACTACTGAAAAAATAAGTAAGTGTCTCTCTTCTAATGTATTTTCATAATATATATATATATATATATGTCTCTCATATAATTTATTTGTATGTCTATTAAATTACAGATTCAATGCCTCCAACACACAAATATTTTACTAGCAGAAGCAAACATAAAGATCGCATGTCCAATAAAAATTCCTAAACAAAGACGTGGATCACTTGATTGCACAGTAATGGTCTGCGATTACTTCAAAAAGCATATTTTATATGGAAATATTGACCTTCGAAAAAAGTTCTGCCATTGCACCATTAAGAAGAGCAGAAATGTTTTACATGTTTCTTAATGAATACAACACTAACAGATTTTGTGATGGTATTTTATAATATTTGTTATACAGTTTGTGTACAATCAATATATATTTTTTACACTGAACTTTTATTAGTGTATCGCAACTTTCACCATGTATATATATACAATCTCAAATCTATCATATATATATATATATATATATAAATGCAAAGGTTTCATATCCACTGATGAGGTCAGATTTCTTTGACACTGACTATTGTATATATCCGAAGGACAGTTCGGACATATCCAGTACCATGCCCCACCGAACAGTACAACCAAGTGGATCGTGACTCAGCTGGTTTCTAGTCGTTTCCTATCTTGGGCTTATGGACTTTTAAACTTGACCCAAGCCCATGATCCGAACCGTAAGGCCCACACAAGTCATTAAATAAGTATAAATACCCCAACTACTTTAATTTTTGAGGGTGATAAAATTTACTGCTAGTATACACCTCTTTCATCTCTCTACATTATACTTTGAATACTTAATTCCTAAAAATCTTTCCCAAAATACCCTTTCGATCAGAAATTATCCACACCATCCATCATATTATTTGTGGCCTTGTTTCGCATCTAGCATAAATATAAATAAAACATTTCGCATCTACCATATCTTTTGTAGGCTAGATTTCGCATCTATCTTTAATCCTGTATACCATGGTTCACATATATCTACTCATTATTTTTGTTGGGTAGTTTTCCCATCTTCTATTCTAATTATTTTTCTTAACATTTAGAGAAGTTCCCTATTTTTGTAATTTATGTAATTTACCAAACTCCCACCTATTTTGTCAAATCAAAGTTTAAACTAGTAACTTACATTTGATTGGTTATTTACTTATATGATTTAACAAAAGTAGATAGTTATGATTACTTTGAAATAACTATAAACCTTCACCAATAACAAGCAATATATAATCATTATCAAAGCTTCTAGACATTACAACTTCTAAACTTTTCACCTTCTAAACTTTTTAACTACTCTTATAAGGTTCTGTTTATACTTTGAGCTCTCGTACATAAACAATTTATTGTTTTGGAACCTCTAAATTATTCTTCAGATGACGACTCAGATGACCACCGTCCTAGCTCATTCGATTGTCGTCCAGACATCTTTTCCTTTAAAGAATGTTCTCCAAAAGGCTGATATATCAAGCAGGATGACCAAGTGGTCAGTTGAGCTGGGTGATTATGATATTGACTTTGCGCCTAGAACGGTGGTCAAGGCCCAATCAGTGCCTGATCCTAGTATAGTTTCATGCTGATAGACCCCCCACACAAATGCGAGAGAACTAGTCTAAAAACGAATGGATAGTCCGAACTGATGACGGGTCTAGTACTATGGGATATGGGGCCGAAATTTGTTTAACTTCTCCTTATGGTGATACTATGTATCAAGCTATATGTTTTGGTTTCAGGGCCTCCAATAATGAATCTGAATATGAAGCAGCTATAGCCGGTCCCGGACTAGCCTTTATATGTGGGGCAAAAAGAGTCTGATTGATGAGTGACTCGCAACTACTTATTCACCATGCTCAGGGGCAGTGTGAGGCAAAGAAAGAACAATTGATAAAATATTTTCTCATATTGTGAGAAGTTTCTACAAATTAAAAAAATATCCAATATGAACATATCCCTAGATCGGAGAATAATGTGGTTGACTCTTTAGCAACCATAGCCTATTCTGAATCTTACCCATAGATTCTGATGCTAGAGTGTCCATCAATAGATACAAGCCAAGAAAAGGGTAAAGAGAATGAAGATAGTATAAATATATTTGTCATTCAACCCAAAGATTGGAGGTATGATATTTTTCAATTTATTTCTGATGGAATTTTACCTCCGGATAAAGCCCTGGCTAAGAAAATAAAATATAAAGCTCGTGGTTTCCTGGTATTAAAAAAATTTCTTTATAAGAAATCATTTAGCACACCCCTCTCGCGTTGCTTAGGATTTGAAGAATCCCAAAATGTTTTACCCGAACTGCACGATGGAGAAGGGTTTTCACATGGTGGCTATAAGGCCTTAACCGTAAGAGTCTTATTAGCAAGGTACTAATGGCCAACAATAATGGCAGATGCAAAATATATGGTCAAAAGGTGTGATCCTTGCCAGAAATATGGAAATGAAATCCATGTTCCAGCAGTTCCCATGGAGTCAATACCTTTTGATAGGTGGGGGTTGGATTTGGTTGGGCCTTTTCCCATGGCATCCGGTGGATATCGAACGATAATAGTGGAAATTGACTATTTCTCTAAATGGATAGAAGCACCCCCTTTAGATGGAACCACTTCTAAGGCGGTTATAAAATTCATTCTATCCAACATATGTCGCAGGTTTGGAGTTCCCCAGAAGATCACTACAGATAATGAGGCACAATTTGATAATAAGGACATGTAAGGACATGGAGATGTTTTGCACTTCCAGAGGGATTCAATACTGTTTTTCTTCTCCATTCTACCCTCAAGCTAATGGGAAAGTTGAAGTTGCTAATTGAACGATATTTTCCGGGTTGAAAAAGAATCTGGAAGGAGCTGTAGGGAAGTGGCCAAGTTATTTGCAAGAAGTACTGTGGGCTTATCGAACTACTCCCCGTATTGCTTCACAAGAATCCCATTTTGCTCTCATTTATGGGATGAATGCAATCACACCCATAGAAGTTACTTTACCATATTTAAGAATCCAAAACTATTCCGAACAGGAAAATGATATGGAAGTTAGGAATCAGTTGAATTTGATTGAAAATAGGAGAATCAAAGCACATTTACGAACAACACACTATCAAGGTTTAATGAGAAACAAATTTGCATCCAAGGTTAAAAGAATATATTTTCAATCGGGAGACAGAGTCTTGAGAAAAGTCTTTTTGCACACTAAATAAAAACAGTTTGGAAAGCTGGCTCCAAACTGGGAAGGTCCCTATGTGGTATGTTAAAAAGTCAAGCCAATGACATATAAACTTAAAGACAAAGAGAACAGAGTATTGAAGCACCCATGGAACATTTAACATCTCAGGTTATATTTAGAATAAAACTCTCTTGTAAATATTTACCTTTTCATATCTCAATGTAAATATTAGGGGGGCATAATCTTTCCTACACTAGTGGCGAGGGGAGGTTCTAATGAGGCGTCCGAGTTTTTCAATAATATCTTATGATTTCTTCAAAATTCTTGTGCAAAATTCTTGACCATAGTATGAGGAGATCCGATAAATTAAATACTCATTAACAACCCCGACTCTCAAATGAAGTATCTTTGAGCTGATCAGATTTAGTAAACACTTGATCACATTTATTAAACACTCGTGATTGGAGTCATTCAATGCTTATTAAATATTTACTAAACAAATCGGAAATATTGAAAACTACTTAGAATGTGAACTATAAATATAAAATGGAATTCGTACAAAAGAAAGATGTGAATGGGGAATGTGTGACAGCATTATATTCCCTGTACATATTACCAAGAGAGCCAAGCAACTGATATAAAAAAGCAATGGGGAATGTGTGACAGCATTATACTTAGTCTTCTTAAAGAAGGGAAACACCTTTGGATTGCAAAAAAGATGAATTGGTGGTCTACCAGAAATCATCAACTGGGGTCTTCGATTTCCACTGGACACCATAATAGTTGAGTACTTCGAAATTTTGGATCTATGTCTAACCCAGGTGACACCAAATCAATGGTTCACTTTGCTTTCTATGACCATGGCTTCTCGTTTGTCCCAGATTCCACTCTGCATCGAGGAATTCATTTTCTTGACCAAACTGCCAAAGGGACCAGTTCTTTCATTTTACTATCTTACACTAGATGATGATTTGAAGATCATTGATGACTTGCTGGAGGCAGACAAATTTTAGTAAAAAAAATTTGTTTTCATCTTAGGTGCTTGGGAGAACGATAAAGAAATATCCGAAGCCAACCCATCTAAATTGAAACTCGTCTAGATGGGTAAGCATAAGTCATTCAATTCTATTTACTTAAGTTATATTTTCAACTGATGTTCTCCTTATTTCTTATCAAATTCTATGCTATGTGTAGAAATTTTGAGGCATTACGAACTCCGTCGAGAAAATGCAAAAGATACCTTTATCAAGCTCGCTGCATGGGTTGAACAAGAATGGAATCATGCATTTCACACAGCCTTCCAACTTATCAACTTTCTCAAAAACCATCTGTGGTTATCAGCTTGGGAGCTCCTCACCCCAAAAATTAAATGGAGCTTCCCAATCCGTTGCATGCTGTCAGAAGGTTAGTGTATCCTGATTACAAAGTATTGCTGCCCGTTCAAAATAGGTTTGATAGCCACCTCTCCCAAAAGAAAAAGACGAAAAATAACAAAAAAGAAGCTAGCACATCTGCTGCTAGCCCTTCAGAAGATCCGATTCCTAAGACTTCAAAGAGAAAGACAACTGAAAGCAATTTCCCCACAATCAAAGAAGAAGTAGAAGAAAGAGTGGACAGTGAGCCTTCTTTACAAAAAGGAAGAAAACCTCCGCTCCGCCAAAAAAAAGGCACACTAAAATGAATCCTAAAAAAAAAGGGAAAAAGAAAGTTGTGGAGACCGCTGAATAAGTGATGTACGATGGTGACGAAATTGTGTTCGTTGAGAATCAGCAAGGTCAGCAAAAAGAAAATGAGGCATATATCGAAGACGTTGACACTTAGCAAGGGGAAACTGTTTCAGAAAATGATCGAGGTGATAAACATTTCGATCCTGATAGTTTTATCAACTTCGATCAATCTTAAGAGCTTGTTGGAGATGAAGATCCAACCGTTCAGGAACTTCAAGATTAACTTCATAACCTTGGTAAAAGTTCTGCCCCTGCTGTTTTCAAAGGAGTATCTTCTAAAGTTTCCTATCATAAAATCTCCCTTGCTCTCATACCTTGTCCTAGTCCAATGGTCATCCCTCCTCAGGAGCCATATAAAGAAGTTGTAGCTTCTATTCAACCTTTTGATGATATTGATGCTCCAACATAAAAGTTAACTCAAGAAATCAAATCCTCTCGAAGTGAGTTAAAATACATGGAAAAGAGATGGTTCACCACAAGAAAGCTGTTACCGCTGATAAAAGCATGAGAAATATCTTTGGTGGCCTCGTTAAAAATTAGTTTCATGGATTTCAAATGGCCAAATTTGAATTCTTTAAAGGACTCATCTATCTCAAGAATTACCTCAGAGATGTGCATCGAAAATAAAAAGAGGATCTCAATGCTTCTCACCAGAATGAAATAGATCAACTCAAATCTAAACATCTTGAGGAGTCAGCTAAAGAGAAGCAGAAATCCGATGATCTTCAAGTTTCACTTAAGTGGAATAAGGAGGAAAATAAAAAAATTGACAGAATGTATGACCGCTCTCAGAGCTCAATTCGAAGAAGAAAAGAAACTTGTTGTTACCTTTGCTGAGAATGAATGTGCCAAAGACATGCTAGCAGCTATTGTAAATTTCAAAGAGCAAAGATCCATTAACCTTCTTCGTGAAATTCATGCTTCATTTCCTAAAGCTAACCTCTATAGGTAGTCAGAGCGAATTCTCATAAAAAATCTCCCTAGGGAAGCCTTTGACCCTGTTTTCGGCTCTTCATTCGATGAAACATCTAAACAAAGGGAAACTTCTGAAGAAAGCTCCAAAGATGAGTAATTTTTCTATCTTCTTTTTATGATTGTCATTCAATAATTGTAATATTTTTTTGATATATGCCTCTTACTTGGCATTGAAGAAATGACTTTGTTCTTATCGAATTAACTTGAATACAAAAAGGCTTTGTTTGCTTGTATTTTATTTTCATAAGTCATATTTGCCTCGAAATATCACTTATATTTCTTATTCGGAGTGGAAATACAGTGTGGCATTTAGAATAACATTGTGTATAGCATTTCGAATATGATAGTGTGCTTAGAAAATGTAGCACCTCAAAATATTACAGTGCTTTTAGAGAACGTAGCAATACGAAATATTATAGTGCGTATAAAGAACGTAGCATTTAAAATATGGCTGTTTCTTCAAAAAGTATACTCAACACTTCAGAATATTTTACTCCTGTTCAACCTCAAAGATGATCAGTCTTTGACTAGTTACCAAAATAGTTTAAACAAATATTCGTAAACAACCATTGGAAAAAAAATACATTTATTGATAGCTTCGAATATTTATATAGCACCTCATTAAAACCTCCATGGACCAATAGGGTAGGAAATAATGTGCTAATTAATCAAAGCAAACAATTTTGAAAATATAACGCAGTTACTCCCAATATAATTTTAGATGTTGTATGTTCCAAGGATGTTGAAGCATCCGCCCTTGATTTTCACAAAGGTGATAAGAACCTGACTTTATCTTTTCAACAACCATATAAGGACCTTCCCAATTTGGGGCCATCTTACCAAGTCTCTTTTCCTTCGTATGAAGGAATAAATTTCTTAAAACTTTATCACCCACCTTGAAGTCTCGCCTTTTAACCCTCGAATTATACTTACTCCTCATAAGAGTTTGATAATGAATCATATTCAAGTGAGCTCAAATTCTTTTTTCTTCAATCAAATCCAAAAGTGCTATTTTTACCTCGTCATTTAGGTCCTCAGAGTATTGAGCTACTCTAAAATAAGGCAATATGGATTTTGCAGGACTAACAATATCCATCTCATACGCCAAAGCAAAAGAAGTTTCTTTAGTATCTTCCCTAGGGGTTGTTCGATAAGCTCATAGCATTCCTGCAAATAGTTAGGCCATTTTCCTGAAGCCCATGTCAGATTCTTTTTCAAGCCTTCTAAAATAGATTTGTTTGCACCTCTACCTGATTATTTGCTTGAGGAAAGAATGGTGTAGAAAAGCACTGCTTTATCCCCTTCGAAGCGCAAAAAGAGAACTTTTCTTTGTTATTAAATTGAGGACCGTTGTATGTAGTAATTTTTCGAGGTACTCCAAACCTACAACAAACACTGTTCACAATAAACTTAATCACATCCTTGGATTTTGTTCTAAAAAATAGTTCAAGTTCCGCCCACTTCATAAAATAATCCACTGCAAAAATTATCATTTATCGTCCTCCAGACAGCATCAACAAAGGTCCCACAAAATCTATTCCCCATCTATCAAATAGGAAATAAACATAAGTGAAACTGCTAGTTTATGAATAGAATCGGTAAATCTTTGATAAGTATCAAAGCTTTGAACAAGATTCTTGGTATCGTTCATAATCGAGAGCCAATAAAACGCTGTCAGTAATGGTGTGGATAAAAGTAGCCTGAGGGTAGGCTGGTAATTTTAAGTGGAGTTTTAAGGCGGCGTAAGGGTGTTTCACGGTGGTGTGGTGGTGTTTCAAGGTGTTTTAAGGGTGGTGAGAGAATTGAGCAGCCTGGCAGCAGTTAATTTTTCTTACCCATAGTTAATGCTGGTGGTTGGGTATTTATAGTGTGTAATTTGGGCCCTTATGGGCTTTCGGGTCAAGTTTCATGGACCCGGGTCATGTTTAAAGACCCATGAAGTTTAAGCAAATGCACAGGTAGCTTAGTCAGATAGTGATTAGGTTTAAAAGTACTTTAGTCATAGTTCGAATCGTCTTATGTTTGCTGTGTCCAAAATCACCTGTCCGGATCAAACAGTCCTGTTCGGATTATAGTCTTGGAGTCTGTCCGATTTTCGGGGAGTTTTACTTTGGACTACCCTTCCGGGGAGCTCTTCGAATTCGGACTCATCAAGTAAAACTCGACGAGTGAATGCCTTGAACCCGCAATGTGCTAAACCTTCTCCATCATGTAATTCTTACAAAACTTCATGTGATTCCTGCTTGCTTAAACATCACAATAATGGCCTACTCAATGTTTTTTTTATACAAAATCCCATCTAGTAGTATATAGCTAAATGCTTTGCCTCACAATTTCTTAGCCAATTTAACATTTTGAGGTAACGCTCCTTTAATAAAAAAATTCAAAATTCCAGTTCTCCAATCTCCGCGGTCTGTGTTTGGAGTGACGAACACTTACTTAATATACTCACATTGCTCTGAATGAGTTAAAATCTATGGAATCTCCAGTAATAAAATCTAAAGATATTATTCTTTGTACGCTACAGTTGCCAAAGTATCAACAACTGTATTATTCCCTCGGCTTATATGCTCTATAATAAAATGATCAAACAAAAGAGACAAATTTCAAAGCTCTCGAAGATACAAATTAAGTGGTCCTTTTTCGTCTCGGAAACTCCAGACACTTGATTTGCTGCTGGTTTGGTTTATTTTGGGTTAAGTGTAGTTTGGTAAAGTGTTTTGTGAAGTTTTGTAGTATTAAGTGTTTGGTGTAGAAAGTAGTGAGATAATTCAGCAGCCTGGTTGTATTACATGTTCATTACCCTCATTAATGAGAGTGGTTGGGGTATTTATACCCTTAATTAGTGACTCATGGGCTTACGAGTCAAGTTATGAAATCGGGTCAAGTTTAAGGACCCATTAGTCTTTTAAGTAGATTAGCAAATAGCTTAATCAAAAGGTGTTTTACTTTTTTCCTGTCCAGATTATTTAGTGGTGTGTTATTGTCCAAATTACCCATGTCCAAATTGTTTAGTGGTCTGTGTCTGAACATTCCAAACTCATCAGTAGCCCATTTTTTAGGACTTGCCAAATATCTTTGGTAGGGCTAAAAAATTCACTAAGCCAGTCTCAACATTATCCGACCTGCCCATGTAGTTCGTATTATGAAGTTTTCCATCAACTCAGTTCGAAGTTTGTCAGAACTGGTTTCTCTTTCATGAATTCTAAGAGTTTTTCTTCTAGGATCGTTGGACACGTGTTGATACTTGGTTCGACCTACCAGCCGTTATTTTTTGTAGACCGGCGCAGCCTTTAATCATTACAAAACCCTCTTCAACTTCTCATAGGTAAAAGTTACATTGTTATATAAATTCTCTTTCACTATTTCATTGTCTTCTACACTCAAAGCTTTTTAGAGAGATTTCTATTTTCACCTTCAACTTGTTCTTAAAAGGTTTTATGTTCACAGCCAGAAACGCACTAGTTAAAGACAACTGGTTAAATTTATCAGAGTTAGAAAGAACGAAAAAGGTAGAAATAGAGAATCGCATTGCTGCCGGCCTTTCAATTTCTCCAAGTGAGAAATCTAGTGAACCGATTTAGGAAGCCGATCAAGGGTCATCTACAGCTAAAAACCCTAGGCCCAGACAGCTATTCAAACCAAGCCTTTCACCCCTTCCCTCAGGCTCTTCTGTTCAAAAGTCTCAATCCTCTGTGCTTAAAGAAAAATCTATTTCAAGTATCAGAAAACCTCCCGTCTTCATTTCCATGGGTTCCGATGCCGAGAAGTCTCCGGAGAAGATAACCCCTCACCGGACAACTCGTCAAACTAAAAATCAATCCACACCTTCACTGCCAAAGCCATCCGGTTCGAAGGCATCTGAAGCAGCCCTAAGGACCAATCCCTCCGGATCCCAACCTCTACCTGACACCAGGCCTCTAGAGGCAACAAGTGATCAACCATCTGAACAGCCTTCGGTGCCAGAAACTGACCCCCTCCATCTAAGGCAACTGAAAAATCTTCCACAATGATGGAAGAAATAATGGAAGATAGTATTGAGGAGGCTCGCTTTGAAACCGAGGCATCGGGTCAAACAGAGGATGCTGCTTCTGACAAGAAGGGGACAAGCAAGGTTAAAGTCCGTATGACTTATCCGAAGCTTCCAGAGTGCCTAGAGGGCAAGGTAGGCCCTTGCTTCAAACATGTTAGTGTCAAGTACCTGTTGGCATTACAAAATATAAACTACATCTACACCCACACTACTGAGTTGGGCCGGATCCGGACAAAATGAGGGATTCCGAAGTTAGTAAAGGTAAGGATACCTATCACTCTGGAGACTCCCATGGATTGTAAGCTTAACGAGGTGGTGATTTTGACCGAAGTGCTAAACTGGGGCCTTCGGTTTCCATTGGACCCGGAAATCGTCAGGTACTTCCACATAGTTAAACTCTACCCTATCCAGCTAAGCCCCAATGCGTGGTATTCTCTCATTGCTTGCATAATGGCAGCAAGGTTGTCAAAAATCCCACTCCCAATGGAGCAGTTTGCTGTTGTGGCAAGCTTACGCAAGAATCATTAGATTTCATTCTACCATCACAACATGGGAGAAACTTCAAAGTGGTAGATGACTTGCTAGAGTCTGAAAAGAACTGAAGGACACAATTTCCGTTTGTTAGTGGGACATGAGAGAACGTCAGGAAGATCAAGGCCAACACCAATCCTAGTATGCTGACTAGTAGGTGGAAGAGTATTGGTGAGTTTCTCTCCTATCTTTGTTTCTCATGCTTTTCCTTTTTAAATTACAAGTGTTCCCATTCTGATTAATTTGTTACTCCTTTTTCAGTGCTGCCGAAGGAGTTCACCGGACACCTAGAGGAGGGGCAAAACCTATGCAAAGCTTAACGCACGGGCTGCGGAGCATTGAGGGAATACCTTCCACAACTGCTTTACCTTGGGAAATCTTGTGAGGTCCCATCCGTGGAACACCACAAGCCGAAGGGACCTCTCATGGGAAGAGCTAACCACACTGCCTCCTCTTGGTGTAATTCTTAAACGGATAAAGGCCAAGGATGGCAAATTATTCTTACCTTCCAGAGTAAAGGCTCCCAGCAAGATGAAGAACAAGAAGAAGAAAGCTGCAACATAGCTGGTTCAAGCAGCCATAGAAGGGACTGGTTCGGGGAGCCAAAGGGGAATTGATGCTGACCTGCTCAATGTAGTAGAGGCTGAAACAGTAAGGGAGGCGGGATAGTCGAAGAACCCACCAAATCCTCCTAAGAAGGACAGAAAAAAGGGCCAGCAGTGATGAGAAGGCTGCTAAGAAGAAGAAAGTCACCTTGGGAGAAGAAATAATTTTTTGCCCTTTTCAGAGACTCACCCTCCACCAGCCCCTATTGATCCCACCTTACAAGAGAAAATCCCTACAGGTCTGCAGTATGGAGAGGTTGCTGGGGGAGAGAATGAAGAAGTGGACATCAGTGCCCTTCAGGACATTGATTTATACTTCAATGATTCTGAGAAGGATGATTTCACAGGTCCCTACCGCCCCTCCAACTCTGCTAATATGGTGACCTTCAATGGTAAGTCTTTCATCGTATCCGGAGAGCAAGATGTTCTGAGCCATTCCCTCCTTGGTCACATCCAGCCAGTGCTTGACTTGGAGAGACATGTGAAAAGTCAGACCACTCTTATCAATTCCCTCACCTCTGACAAGGAATCTCTATCAACCAGCCTCCTCAATGCCAATCAGAGTATAGAGGAACTGAAGAAGGATATAGAAGCATTGAAGAATGACAAGGAAGATTCATCAACCAAGTTGGTCACTTCAGAAGCTGCCAGAACTAAGCTCCAAACTAAGTATTCTGGCTTGGAAAAGGACCTCATAGCGTTAAAAGAGGAACTGAAGACCAAAGATGGTGTCATTCAAACCATATCCGATGAGAAAACTAAGTTAGAAGATACTGTGTCAGAGATGGCCAAAGAGAAATAGGATTTGAAGGAGCAGCAGGAGCAAACTATCCAGGCGGGCATTGACAAGTACACCAATGAAGTGATAGACTCATTGGAGAAAAGAGATGATCAAGTCAAGTCTGACATGGTGCTGCTCTTCCATGAAACTTTTCCGAAGAGGACCCTTGGTCCCTTATAGAAATATGTGGAATATGAATACATCCCATTTCATACTATGGACGATGGTGACAAGCAAAACTATTCCAGTGGAATAGATTCCACTACTGATGATGAAGAAGGAACTGGTGAGAGTTCGAGTGCCGAACTCAAAAGTACCAAGAAAGGTGGTGGTGGTGAAGGAACATCCGAAGGGAACAAACCCTAAGGTTTAATCATATTTTTTGTCTTTTTTGAACAGTTAAAGTCCTTGGATGGCTAATGCATATTTTGTAATGTTATTCGGTCAGAGTCCGAATAAGTCTTTCAAACACCTAAAGTCCTTAGATGGCCAATGCATGTTTTGTTTTTCTTGTTCGTTTAAAGTCCGAATAAGTTTAATTTATCAAATCTTATTTCATTTTATACTTTCTTTCCTTTAAATTTTAATGGCTAATGTTTAAATAACCATACTATTTCAAAAGTATTACAGTGAGAGTGTTTAATATCTCCGATGACATGTATTTAATGGTCATCACTTAACCAGGTTTATCCGATCTACTAAAGATCCAAAGTGTTGAACCAATGATTTGTACTTGAATTGAATTGTAGTAAAACCACTCCGAATTTTTTAAGAAGGTATCACATATTATTGAATAAAAAACCAGACACCTCATTAAAACCTCCCGGCGCCACCAGGGTAGGAATGAGTATGCCCCCTAATATTTACATTGATATCTAACAAGTAAATATTCACACACAACTTTTATTTTAAATATAACCTGAGATGTTCAATATTCCATAGGAGCTTCAAAACTCTTCCTTCTTTGTCCTGAAGCCTATATGTCCCAGGTTTAAGTTTTTTCAGAAACCTCATAGGGGCCTTCCCAGTTCGGAGCCAGCTTACCGAACTGCTTCTCCTTGGTGTGTAAGAAAACTTTTCTTAACACTTTATCTCCCGGTTGAAAATCTCTTCTCGTGACCTTGGAAGCAAATCTGCTCCTCATCAAGCCTTGGTAGTGAGTTGTTCTTAAGTTAGCTTTAACCCTTCTCTCTTCTATTAAGTCCAATTAATTCCTAATTGCTGTCTCATTAGCTTGTTCGGAATAGTTATGGACCCTGTATGATGGTAGGGTAGATTTTATGGGGGTAATGGCATCCATCCCATACACCAAAGAAAAAGGGGACTCTTGTGTAGTAGCCCGATGAGTAGTTCGGTATGCCCACAACACTTCTTGCAGATATCTTGGCCACTTCTCTGCAGATCCATCTAGATTCTTTTTTAAACCGAACAAAATAGTTATGTTGGCAACTTCAACCTGACCGTTTGCTTGTGGATGGAAAAGAGAAGAAAAACAGTGCTGAATGCCTATAGAAGCACAAAAACTCTCCATATCCTTGTTATCAAACTGTGGCCCATTATCTGTGGTAATCTTTTGAGGAATCCCAAATCTGCAACATATATTGGATAAGATAAATTTAATGATAGCTTTCGATGTGGTTCCTGCCAAAGAAGCTGCCTCTATCCATTTTGAGAAGTAATCAATAGAAATTATAATAGTTCTGCACCCCCAGCGAGCAAAAACATCTGGCTCAGAAATAGACTCCATAAGTACTGCTGGCACATGAATTTCATTACCATACCTTTGACATGGATCACACTTCTTTACATTTCTTTAGCATCTGCCATTATGGATGGCCAATAGTACCCAACCAATAATACTCTCCGGGTCAGTGCCTTGTACCCACAATGTGCTGATCCTTCTCAACGTGTAGTTTGGATAAAACGACTTGAGATTCTTCAACCCCGAAACAACGCAGAAGAGGTCTACTGAAGGATTTTTTTTATAGAGAACTTCCCTTATGATCAGAAAACCACGAGCCCTGTGTTGAATTTTTCTTGCCATAGGTTTATCCGGAGGCAAAAACCCATTAGAAATATATTGAAGAAGGGAAAACCTCCAATCTTTAGGCTGAATCACCTGTATACCCAAACTTTCCTCTTGCTTGTTTTGACTAGATTATATGGATGGGCATTCTTGTATGTGAATCAAAGGGTAAGAATCAGAATATTCTATGGTTGCCAAAGAATCTGCCAGTGTATTCTCTGACCTAGGAATATGCTCATAGCAAACACTTTTGAAATTGGCTGCCACCTCTTTCAGGATGAGTAAGTATTTGACCAGTTGCTCTTTTTGGCCTCAGACTGACCTTGAGCTTGATGGATAAGAAGCTAAGAGTCACTCATCAACCGAACTCTCTTAGCCCCATATAGGAAAGCTAATTTTAGACCAACTACAACTGCTTCATATTCAGACTCATTGTTGGAATCCCTGAACCCAAAACATATAGCCCGGTACATCTTATCACCATATGGAGAGGTAAAGCAAATTCCAGCTCCATACCCCATTGTGCTTGACCCACCATAAGTTCAGACTACCCATTCTTTCTTATTTTTTTCTTCTGAAGTTTGTTTAAAGTTCCCGTCCGAATGAAATTCTACCGAGAAATCAGCTACTAATTGAGCCTTGATAGCCGTTCGTGGGGCGAAATCAATGTCATAATCACCCAACTCCATTGACCATTTGGTCATTCTACATGATATGTCTGCCTTTTGAAGAACATTTTTCAATGGGAAAGATATTCGGACAATGATGGAATGAGACTGAAAATACGGCGTCATCTTTCTTGCTGTAATAACTAGTGCTAGTGCCAACTTTTCAAGCTTCAAGTACCTCTTCTCAGCATCTATCAAACTTTTGCTGATTTAGTACACCAGATGAGGGTAGTTGTCCACTTCTCTCCCCAATACTACGCTTATAGCACATTCTGACACAGCCAAGTATGCATAGAGTGTTTCTCCTTGAATGGGTTTAAAAAGAGTCTTTGGTGATGATAAGTGTTTCTTTATTTCAACAAAGGCTTGACTTTATATTCTCACACATGCTTCAAGGTTTGGAAAAACGAAGCACACTTGTCCGAAGACCTTGAAATAAAACGATTCAAGGCAGCCAACCTTCCAGTGAGTCCCTGGACTTCTTTAATATTCCGAGGAGGATCCATTTCTAGTAGAGCATTAAGCTTATCCGGATCGGGCTGTATCCATTTCTCACTTATCACATACCCCAAAAAATTTCCGGATCGAACCCCAAATATACATTTCTCTGGATTCAGTTTCAAATTCACAGTTTCCAAATTAGCAAATGTCTCTTGAAGGTCAATTATGTGCAAATCCTCCTCCAAGATTTTAACCATCATGTCATCTATGTATACCTCCATATTTCTGGCAATCTGACTAGCGAATGTTTTGTTCACCAACCTCTGATATGTAGCCCCAGCATTCTTCAACCCAAAAGGCATTACCTTGTAACAATGGAGACCTCTATCTGTTATAAGGTAGTATGATCTTGGTCCTTCAGATCCACCTGTATCTGGTTGTACCTAGAGAAAGCATCCATGAAGGACAGCAACTTGTTTCCAGACGTTGAGTCTACCAATTGATCTATCCGGGTGACTAGATAAAATCTTTTGGGCAAGCCCTGTTGAGGTCAGTAAAATCAATACACATACGCCATTTACCATTCTTTTTCTTGACCAACACCGGATTGGTAGTCCATAAATGATATTGAGATTCTTTTATGTGCCTCATCTTGGTTAGCTGATCAACTTCTTGGACTATTACATCAGCTTTCTCCTTAGAAAAAGCTCTCATTTTCTGCAAACAGGTGCAACATCATTCCGGATTGACAGCTTGTGTGAGATAATGCTTGCACGTACTCCGGTTACATCACCATTGCACCAAGCAAAGACATGCTGATTGTTCAATAAAAAGGACAACACTTTCTTTTTCAATTCTGGCGCCATCTTGAAGCCAATCTTGATACTTTTACCTTCTGCCAGGGAGTGGATTTCAATCTCTTCAACCGGTATTATAACACTAGGAGCCTCTCTGGGGTCATCAATCTTACCCTCTCACTTAGAAGGCCCCAGTAACTGCTAATCTTCATTAATCCGAGCTGCTCCCAAAGTTTTAGGAGCAAGTGCAGTTGCATAGCACTCCCTTGCTATCTTCTGACTACTTTGGACAACACCCACTTGCCTTTGAATTGCATACTTCAAACACTGGTGGACTGTTGAGGCCACATCATGCATTCTAGAGAGCCAAGACCTCCCAAAGATTGCATTGTAGCATGTGGGGCATTCTACCACAACAAATAATACCCTGACCAGCTTTTTAAAAGGCCCATTTCTCAACATCAGATCTTCCTCAAACTCCCCAATTACATCCACATAGCTCCCTGTGAAGCCCACAATGGTTCTGTTTGACCGTTGAAAACAGCCGAATTCTTCATCTATTTGTAGGAGCTCAAGAAGAGGATGTTTTCCGAACTGCATGTGTCTATCAGAATTCGTCGGATATCATTGCCCCCAATAGATGCTCTTATCACCACAACATCCTCATGAGACCCAGAAATATTTCTCAAATCATCCTCATCAAAAACTATAAATGGAAAAGGGGTTTGGCACTGATGAGAAGACATACCCCCTTCCAACTGAGTAGCTAGACTATGAACATGCCTTTTTATTGATAAAGAAGTGAGCGTTGTCATGGTATCTCCTCCAAAGATGGTAAGTGACTCAAAGAAACTGATCAGTACGGAAACCGTCTTGGTCTGCTATGTTATGACCCCCACTTTATTCCGAGTTGGATCAGGATCCAAATACTCAAAATAAACGTCAAATCTTTCAAGGATCACCATTTACCCTTTTTGAGAAGATGTTCCCACATTGTTCGTAGGGCCTGTCCGAGGAGCATTGTCAGGCCTGTTTCCACTTCTTCTTTTGACATAAGCTCTCAGTTTGTCTCTTTCAATAAGATTCTGCATTTCTTGTTTCAAGGCTATTCAGTCTTGAGTATTATGGCCTATATCATTATGATATTGGCAAAATCAAGTATTTCAACTCTCTCTAGGGGACTGCAGTGCTGCTGGTTTCTGGAAAATGAACTTCATCCTTGGTCTTGTCATATATGGTAGCTACATTCTCTTTCAATTCTGCAAACCACTCCGGTTAAACCCAAGGACCTCTTTTATTCCTTGACTACTAGCTCTGAGATTGATTCTGATTGGACTGAGTTTGTTTAGCCCTGTTGGACCCTTGTCCGGTCTCCTTAGCCTTATATCCGGACTGGTTTTGAGCTATTATGGTAGACCTCACTTGACGGTGCACCCTGGTTTTCTTGGTTTCATCCACATTAATTTGCTTCCCCACCTGATTCAATAAGCCACACGACGTCATGGCTTTCTTCCTAGTCACCGAATCATCCAGATTCCCAGGGTTCAACCCTTGTCTCAAGGAAGCAATTGCCACATGTTCGAAGCAATCTGCTAAACCATTCTTGGTATTCACGAACCGACTTATGTATTATTTTAAGGACTCATTTGGTTCTTTGGAACAATGGATAATGGTATCTACATTTCCCTTCACCTCCTTACTCCCAACAAATTTCCTTCGGAAGGCAACCTAGAAAGTATCAAAGTTTCTGATACACCCCTGGGGTAAGCTATTATACCACTTAGAGCACTTCCCGTAAAAGATTGGGAGAAGGCTCTACACAAAAGTTTGTCATCATCATCAAAATTTATCATGAAGTCTTGAACTACTCCAGATGGTTGTCCGGATCCTTACTTCCATCATACTTCTCCATTGCAGAGCTGTCAAACCTTTTAGGTAGGTTTCCAGACAATATTTTGGTAGACAAAGGCAACTGTCTCCAATTTCTATTACGACTGAAGACTATATCTTCATTAGGTGTTGCAAAAATACCTAGTTCGGTCTGAAAAGCAAAAAGATCGATCAGCAACTGATCAACATGCCTATGGTTGTGGCTGTGAGATGACCCTTTGCCCAGATGCCTTTTAAGCCTCCCATACCTATCTCTCTTTTTTGAATATTTTTAATTAGTTTTATTTTCTTTCTGGACGCCCCCTCATCACTGCTTGATGACAAAGACTCCTCAAGCTCAGCCTCGTTCGAAGAACTTCTAGAGGACTCAAAATCGGAACTTTCAACCGGCTTAGACCGATGAGTCTTCTTAGAACTAACATGGGCCTTTTTTGAACTCAGATGAGTCTTTGTTGATTGATTATTCTCCATAGGGTTGTCAGTATGATGAATAGTTGACGCCCCTGATTTTTCTCTTATACATTTTTTTGCTTGTTTTATGGCCCTTAACACCTCTATTTATGCTCTTAACTTGTCTCGCTCTTCGATAGTGTATTCCTTACTTTCCCCAACTGTTTCCACCACAGGTGGTGGTGTTCCCTACTCGTTCGGATCCATCCGAACTGGTCTTTCCTACTGGTTTTGAATGCAAGATTCAGGCACCTTCGTGCTCCCACTGTGGTCGCCAATTTGGTTTGGTTTATTTTGGGTTAGGGGTAGTTTTGTAAAGTATTTTGTGAAGTTTTGTAGTATTAAGTGTTTGGTGTAGAAAATAGTGAGATAATTTAGTAGCCTGGTTGTATTAAATGTTCATTACCCTAATTAATGAGAGTGTTTGGGGGTATTTATACCCTTAATTAGTGACTCATGGGCTTACGAGTCAAGTTATGAAACCGGGTCAAGTTTTAGGACCTATCAGTCTTTTAAGTAAATTAGCAAATTGCTTAGTCAAAATTTGTTTTACTTTTGTCTTGTCCGGATTATTTAGTGGTGTGTTTTATCCGAATTACCCCTGTCTGGATTGTTTAGTGGTCTGTGTCTGAAGATTCTGAACTCATCAGCTGCTAATGGAGAATCTGTCTCTAATCGCACTGAACATGCACCACATATCTTTGCAAGCCTCAAAACAGCTAATACAACTTTATTATTCGATGCATGAAAGCCCAAATTTAATAGATTGAGGCATCGTTTCTCAAGATGGAGCAACCAGTTGAACCCCAACACTGCATCCCAAAATACTAGAACCCCCATCATTTTGAGCTAACCACATCGAACTGGTTGGCAAAACATCCATTTTAACTTCCTCATCCGATCTACTTGAATGAAACTCAACAAGAAAATATGCCAAGGCTTGCGCTTTGATTGCCGTTTGAGGTGAAAAGATGATGTCAAATCTCCAAATTTAACTGACCACTTAGTCATCCTCCAAAAATATCATGGAACTGTAAAACATTCTTAAATGGAAACGAAGTTTGAAACTCAATGGTATGAGCTTGAAAATAGGGGCCTGTTTTTCTAGCAGCAACTACCAATGCCAAGGCCATTTTTTCGAGCTTCAAATACCTCTTCTCTGCTCCCACCAAACTCTTGCTGATATGTACACTGACCTCGTAATTCCCGTGTCTTCACTTATCAATTTTGCACTTACTGCAAAATCAGATAACGCAATGTACAAAAAAAAGTTGTTCTCCACTTCAAGGTTTAGACAGTATTTTAGATGATGATAACAAATCTTTGATGATTGAAAACGCTGCTTCACACTCCGAAGTTCATTCAAATTATTTTGGTCTTTGTAACACTTGAAAAAAATGGAAACATTTATTAGAAAATCTAGAAATGAATCTGTTAAGATCAACTAACCTTCTTGTCAAGATTTGCACTTCTTTGATAGTTCGAGGAGATTTTGTTTATACGATAACTTTTAGCTGTTCTGGGTCAGCTTCTATCCCTTTATTGCTAATAACATAACCCAAAACTTTCCCTGACCGAACTCCAATGGTACACTTTTATGGATTCAACTTTAGTCTTATTGCACTAAAATTAAAAAATGTCTCCTCTAAATCTTCCAAGTGTGGATCATGTGTTAAGCTTTTGACCACCATGTCATTGAAATACACCTCCATGTTCTTTCCGATATGAGAAGCAAATGCCTTATTCATTAATCTTTGATATGTATCCCCAACATTCATTAATCCAAAATGCATAACCCTGTAATAGTGCAAGCCTTGGTCCGTGATGAATGTGGTACTCTCTTGATCCTTTGGATCCATTTGAAAATTATTATATCGTGTAAAAGCATCCGTAAAGGTCAATATTTTATTTCTCGAAGTAGAATCAATAAATTAAGTCTGTAAAATTGACGCACATTATCTAGTTCCCATTATTCTTCTTAATAACTACCGGGTTTTTCGTCCATAAACGATACTGTGACTCCTTTATATGTCCGACCTTTGCTAAACGATTCACTTCAGAAACAATTGCTTCTGCTTTCTCAATATAAAATTGCCATATTTTTTGTATAACAAGTTTTACCTTCGGATTAATGGCTAGGCTATGGCAAATCACTTCGACTGGAACTCCTATTACACCTTCTGTTTTCCAAGTGAAAACATCCAAATTGTGAGATAAAAACCGTAATAGCTGTTGACGTAAAATTGGCGTCAGTAAGGTTCCTATTCGAAGTACTCTTCCATCTGGAAAAAACAGATTCCTATATTTTTTCACTTATTGTCAATGACCCTAGGGTTTCCCTCAGATCTTCAACCCGTTTCCTATTCATGCATTTTATCACTACTGCTACATCCTTGGATCCGAAGAGCAGTGACATAACATTCTTTTGCAACCTTTTGGTCACTTCGGACGACCCCCACTTGGTCTTTGATGAAATACTTAAAACATTGATGGATTGTTGACACAATGCCATACATCCTTGATAACAAAGATCTTCTAAAAATTGAATTGTAGCTTGTTGGACAGTTTACCACCATAAAAAGCATCTGAACCTTCTTCTTGAATGATTCCTTTCCCAGACTCACTTCTCCCTCGAATTCCCCAATTACTTGCGTAGTCAATCCAATAAAACAGATGATAGTACATTCTGATTGGGAAATTCAAGGAGGGTTGCGCATTCTATTATAATTTGTTTTGAGAAGAAAGTTTTGCAAAGCTCCTTGTGTCTATCAACACGCGTGGGATTTCGACGCCAACAATCTCTGCTCCAATAACCACTGCATCCTTGTGTGGCCCTGCAGTACCTCATAAATCCTCTTCATAAAAAAAATAAAGGGAATGTCTTTCTTACCATAAAGATGGATAGACATCTTTCCCTCTATCTGAGTAGCTAGACTCACTACGTACCTTTTCCTTGAACTGTTTTACCAGTCATAGTATCACCCCCGAATATTGCTAAGGATTCAAAACATTTGCAAAGGCTTCGAGCGTGTCCTCGCTTTACTGGTTCCTCTACTTCCATTAAGATTAAATGATCTAGATCTGCATCTAAGTATTCCGATGTTGCATCAAAATTATCAACCTTTGAATCCAAAATCATCAAAATTTCAGGCTGTGTATTTAGATTTGTTTGCTGTGAAGTTGATGCGATAGGATTCTTTGATGCACTACTCTGTGCTTTCACATAAGTCAACAACTTCCAATATTTAATCAAAATTTGTACTTCTTTTTTCAATGCAATACAATCTGCGGTATCATGTCTGATGTTGTTGTAATACTTGCAAAACCTGTTGTTTCGCTCATCCATTGGTCTATTAATTGGAGCATGCCTCTTGAAATTCACATACCCTTTAGCTTTGTCAAAGATTGTAGCCACACTCTGAGTTGGATCAGAATAATACTCAGGCCTTATCTATTGATTGGACCTCGACCTATGAACTCGGTACCTTGATGTTTGGTTTGAATATGCTTAAGTTCGAGGTTGTAAATTATTGTTCCTTGGACGAGCCTATTGGGCAGAATTCAAAGATTACCCCTGATTATTGGGCACATGCCTAGAATTCTTTTGACCAGCTCCAACTACTCCTCGAATCATGGTCGACATTTTTACCTTGATTTGGCCCTCCACTTGATCCCTCAGTGCTCCAAAAGTTAAAGCTCTTCGTTTGTTGTTTCATTTGCCAGATCTCCTGGTGGCTATCCTTGTCGAAAGGCTACCATTGCTACCAGCTCCTCACAGTTATCTAAATCTGTTTTGGTTATGACAAACCGCTTAATATAATCTTTTAATTTTTCTTCCACCGCATGCTTGCATTGAATTATTGTATCTCCGTTTCGTCTCATTTCCTTGCTCCCCATAAATTGTCTTCGAAAAGTAGTGTAAAAATATATAAAATTTGAAATTGAGCCCCTCAAAAGTTTGTTATACCACTTCAAAGCTGTTCCCTTGAAAGTTTGAGAGAAAGCCCGACACATTAGCCTATCGTCATCCTCGAAATTCATTATGTATTTTTTGAATTGTTCGATGTGATCATCCATGTCTTGCATCCCATCGAATTTCTCAACCTTTAAAATATCAAAGCGCTTCAAAAGAGTGATAAATCTTATTCCAATTGTCAACATAGAAAACACCTTGAACATATTAATCGTTATCTCCATTTCCCATGATAACATATAAATTTCGATCATCCACAACATCATACTGGTTCGATATATTTCCTTCACACCAATTAGCCTCCCTCAAGCATGGAGGTACACTTTTCCTCCTAGCCTTGTATTTGTTTTCAAGATTTTTGAGGTTGATCTTTCTCTTTTTTCGAAGATCCTCGATATCTTTTGAAATCAGATCCAGAGATTTCTATCTCTTCGTTACTGGATGTGACATACCTTTGCTTATCTTTATTTTATTTTCGAGAAGTGTAACGCTCTTTAGCAGATTCAAACCGCGTTTTTTCTGTTCACTTCTAACTTGACGAGTTGTGTAAGATCAATCAGATTGATCGTCCACGTCATTTTTGTCGTTTACTTGTCTCACTTCTGATTTCAGCCTGACTGACCGAATCTCATGCTCTCTCTGGTCATATTTTTTGTTCGAAGCTATAATTTTGTAAATCTTAAAGTTTTCTAAGATTCGTAGGGAGAAAAGAGAAAATTTGAACGTAACATTAATCAATGATCAATGTCCCAAGTGGAGTCGCCAATTTGGTGAGTTAATATATGGATTGACTAAGTAAACTTGAGAGAAGTAAAAACGTAAAGAGAGAAAGTTAAGTCGCAAGAATGATCTACCTCAAAAAGTCACACTCCTTTATTAGACCAGCCTTGGCTTTTTTATATAGAGGTGCAAAGACTTAGCTTCAACTCAAGCTAGTTACAAATAGGTTTTAGTTACACGCTAGTCCCTCAGTAAAATACAAAGTTCTAACTCTCTCCTCTAATTATACAATCTATCCTAACAAATTTTAATCATTTACATTTGACTCCACAAATTTCTATTTTCTTATCAATTATAACATTAGATTAATTATATTTATTAATATATTTGTTATAAAATATACAATTAATTAATTTTAAACAAATAATTATTAAATTAAAAAAAATTATTATAAATTTTAACAAATGAGTCATTATTACAAAATATAAGATATGAATCATTATAACAGCTACTAAAAATATGCTAAATATTAAATTTGGCAAAATAATTTAAAGGATGATTTTGGTATAGTAAAGTGTTATTCATTAATTTAAAAAACTAGTTATTAAATTAAAGATATGTATTTCTCTTTGGATATTATGGTTCGATCCAAATTTGATGGAATAGGACCGAATGTTAAACTTATCGGTTTAGATCAGATTTGATCGTTAAATTTTCCGATTTATTTTTCAGAATCAGACTGAATTGTTAAGCTTTTGGTTATGTCCGAATTTGGTTCAATTCTGTTTCGGTCCGTTTTAGTTTTGGTTTGATTAGTTATTGGTCCAGTTTGTATCAGGTCCGGTACATTTTAAAAAAATTAAATATTTAAATTAAATATTCAATTTTTTTTATTTAAATAAATAACTTAAAAATTAAAGTATAAAAGTTAACCTTTGATTTTTATTAAAAATTAGTAATTAACTATTAATTTTGATAATATAATATATAAAAATAAAAATAAAAATAAAATAAATGGTTCTAACGGTTTTATTAGTTCGATTTTTTATTGGTTCGGTTATGTATCGGTTCTATTGGTTTACGGTTTTTATCGGTTCGGTTCTTAATTGGTTCTAATGGTTTTCGGTTTTATCGATTCGGTTCTGAACTGGTTTTATTGTTTTGATTTCTTAGCGGTTTCAGTTTTTTACATGAAACCGCAAACCATACCGTTAAGATGCGGCCTGGTACTCGGACGAGTTTTTATTATCGATTCGATTACGGTCTAGTTTTCGATTCTCCAAAACCGTTAACAGACAATCGCGATAATAAAAAATAATTTTACTCAAAATAATAATTTAAATTTTAGCTTTGAAATAATAAACTATATTAAGTTTTTAAATTGCTTATTTTTATTAAAAACTGATTTTTCTAATTTGTTTTTAGAAAACTAATGGAAAAACAGTTTTGTTTGTTTATTTATTAATAATATTATATATAAACTTTAATTTTCTAAGTCCAGCGTTAAAACTAAATTATTTGAAATATCATGAATAGTGTTTTTTTGAAATATCTCTTATTTAGATATTGAAAATTTAATTTAAACTAAATTTAAGTTATGGAGAGTTATTATTTAAGACCAAAACCCAAAAATCTATTACGTATGTTTACATATAAAATCAACAAACACGTGTATAAATTTTTTTCTTTATCTTTTTTAGTTTGAAGTTGTAAAAATTCATATCTTTTAAACCGTAACTCAAAAAAAACCCAAAAATACTATTGGTTTTGTTTTTTAAGACGAACAAAAGTAGATCAATTCATGATATGTTTTGATTTTTTTAAATATATATTTTACACTAGTTTTTCATTATATGGTCGCATCTATCACATGTCTAGTATCACATTTACCATAGTTGGTCTGGTTTCGCATCTAAGCATCATATTTGTCTGGTTTCACATCTAGCAGTATAAATATTAAAAAGGTTTCACATCAAAAAAAAGTTGTGTATCTTCTTCGCAACGATCATCTTCCTCGTTTACACTGTAAAAAGAATTTCAAAGTTTGTAATTTTAAACTGTAACTTGAAAAAACACCCGAAAATACTATTGAGATTTTTTTTAAGACGGACAGAACTAGATTCATTCATGATATGTTGAATTTGTATAAATTTGTTTATATTTTACACTGGTTTCTCATTATAAGGTTTCACATCTATCATATGCATGACTTCTCATCTTGTATCTAACATCTATCACAGTCGATATGGTTTCTCATCTATTATAGTTGGTATGGTTTCATATCTACCATCTATCATAGTTTTCTGGTTCTGCATCTAGCAGTATACAAATTTAAAAAGTATCACATATGTCACGTGCATAGCAAGTGGTGTGTGCCCGAAAATAACAATAACGCTTGAAAATGCGCACAAACTATCCATCATCAAACCACGAAGAGTACCCAAAGCCTATGTATAATTCGGTATCTTCTCCCCACTCATAAAAACATACACAACGGTAAATGTAATAGAAGTAGTCGTAAACCCAACAAACTCTAATTACAACATCATATACCTAGTCGTCTTGTAGGTACAATTTATGAACAACACATTAGGATTTACGTATTCGCCTTTGCTTTTGATACAAAAATACTGTACCTCTCGCAAGCGTAATCTAATCTAGGAGTTCTTCCGCGTTCATGAAAGCATCCAATTCACCTTTCGTATATAATCTATCCATTGTGAATATTTTTGTGTAATTAGCATCCATACACGGAGGTTAGGCAGGTTCTTCCTACAACAAATAACAATTTAACTGAATATATAACGAATCGCATGCGAATGATATTCTACTAGTCACATGCATTAGGCGATGAAGCTATTGGACATGTCGCATTAGTGATTGCGATGACGCTATTGGACATGTCGCATGAAGGGATGCGACCACTATGTATAACCCGTCACATGATTCATGCGACCACGATGCTGTTCATCGTAAAAATTCATGCGACCAGACAAATAACAGAAACTCGAGTCAAGCTCGTTACCTCCATTCGATAAGTGTTATCCTCGTCGAGCAAGTCCTCCAAAGAGACGTCCATTTCATCATCTTCCATGAATACTCCGATGTTTGGTTCTTTGTGGTAGATTTTGTAGATTTGGGGTGTGCAATGTTGGTTTTTGGATTTTAGGGTAGTAAATAGTTAGGTTTAGGGTAATATTTAAAGGTTTTCAGATTTTAGGTAATTTTTAGAGAAAAATGGCATGGTTATAATTAGTTAGGATAAAAAAGGATAAATTAGAAAATTCAAATTCAAATTTAAAAAATATAACTCGACAAAAGATCTATAAAAATGTGTCATATTTCTACTCTAGTCCTATGCGATTAACCTAAACAAAATACTTTAGCTACTTTAATTTAAACTCTCAAAATCTAAATTTTGAATTTTAATTTAATTTAATTAAAAATATTTATTATTATTTAAATTAATTATATATCTATCGATTACATGGGAAGATCGTTTGTAGTCATGAAGGGTTCATGACTATTCCATCCTTTTTTTTATATGTTTGCTAGATTTTATATATTTTCATCTTTCTGTTTAAAAAAATTGAATTAATTTTTTTATAAAAAAGTAAGTTTTACTTTCCATTTTATTTTCAAGTTTAGTTATCACTTTTATCTTTTGATTTCTTCAATGAACCAAATACAACCGATATCTATCTTTTAAGGAAATATTTTTGTTTTTCAACTATCTTTTATTTACTCTCAACATTTATTCTTTTCTCCCTGTTTATTTTTCATTGAAACTAAAATCTTTTAATGTAACCAAACATTTATTTTCTAAACCAAACAAACTTTCGATTCACTATTTTCAAAAACTATTCAACTATAACTTATATTCATTTGATTTCTCAACTTTTTAAATACGAAAATAGTTTAGATTGAACTCAAAATCGTTTTTCAAATACGATTGCTGAAAATCAGAATTTTCAGTCCTAATTGTGGTTCTACTAATTTGTTGTCATACATTAAAAATACATATAATTTGTTTTTCAAATCGATTTTAAATTTTAAAATCGTGAAAAACTGTTTTCTTTTATCAGTTAATTTATCATCCTTTTAATCGTGAAGAACTACTTAGTTTGTTCTCAAAATCGCAAAGAACGAAAAAAAATGTCATTTTTCAATCTCAAAATTGTTATTTGATTTCGTTTAAGTTTGTTTTTGCGACTTTCTTTCAACAGTTTTCAAGTAGTTAATTTGTCTGATATGTGTTGGTTTGTCTTAATTTATGTTTGATGAAGACGTGCTTAATTTGTTCGATTGAGAACAAAAAACTGCTTAATTTGTTCGATGAAGAATGGTTCGATTTGGTTTAGTTATTTTGTCTTACATTTTATCTTAATTTCCTAAAGAGTTGCGTTAGCTTTGTAATATTGAAGTATGCTAAACTGCTAAAAGATGTGTTTTGTCTTATTTTTATCATGGATAAATTTAGCATTTCTACTTAAAAAGCTAAAGCAACATGCTAAGTTTGCTAAAAAAATATGTTTTTAAATTGCTAAAGCATATGTTTTTGAAGTTTTTGAACTTTGTTCAAATAAGTCTTGGACAAAGCATGTGTTTTTAAATTTCTATATCATGTGTTTTTGAAGTTTGCTAAACTTTGTTCTTTATTTATGTTTTGGACAGAGGATGTGTTTTTAAATTGCTAAATCATATGTTTTTGAAGTCTTCTAAACTTTGTTCGTTATTTTTATCCCGAAAAAAGCATATGCTAGGTCTGCTAAAGCATGTCAAAAGTTTGCTAAAACAAGTATTTATATCATAGATAAATTAAATTGCTAAAGCATGTGTTTTTAAAGTTTGTTGAACTTTATTCTTTATTTATGTCTTGGACAAAGCATTTGTTGCTGCTTAGCATACAGTATGCTAAGTCTATATTAAAGTGTAATCTACTGAGTCTATATTTTTGTTGAGATCTAATTTCTAAATGGTCAAATCTATAAATTGAAGTTTATATTTTGTTGAGATCTAATTTCTATTTAAGTCTATAAATTTAGAGATGGTTAAGTATATATATTGAAGTGAATTTGAGATTTGATTTATGGTTAAGTCTATATTTCGTTGTATTTGATTTCTCATTAATTCTATATGATTTCTTCTCTCGAAGCACTTTTAAGAATTGTCTATATGATTTAGTATTCTACTTGAACTCGGTGTGATTTAATATGTGATTTCTACTTTAACCTGTCACTTTGTTGAAGTTACTTGTTTTTAAGTGTGATTATGGCTGCAAGTTCTTTCTCTTGCAAACCTTGCTTGACTGTTAGGTTTGTGTTAGTTCAGGTTACTACTTAGTTCAAGTTTTTTATATGATTTAATGTGTAATTTAATCAATAACTTGAAACACGTTTAAACTGTCACTTAGTTCAAGTTACTGATTTTTAAATATGGTCATAGCCAACTCTTTCTCTTATGATGTATTATTAATTTTGTTTTAGTTTAAGTTACTATTTAGTTCACATTTTGCATGTTGTATTTAATAAGTTATTATTTTATTTTAAATGTGATCCTACTCAACTCTTTTTCTTATGCTGTATTATTTTTAAGTTTAGAGTATATTTAAGCCATATGAGTACTTGTGAACACTTAAACAATTAGAAGACATAGCATGGTTTACTAGCTGAGTATGATTCATGGAAAAAATCGCGCCACACCAGTTCCAAAGAGTCTTGTGTTAGTTTGGATATATCAAGACCCATCCATTTTTTAGACAAAACCTGCGCCTATGAGAGACCGATTGAAAATATAACGATCGACTTTAAGGATACTGTATGTGATAGTCGGTATTATCACATAGTTCTTTTGCATCATAGAGTAACTCTTCATGTAGAAAGGTAAAGTAATCTAAGCCACAAATTTCAGCATGAACCCTTTCACGATCACTGTAAAATTGGTTATACAAAGGTAAATCGGATAATATTTTTTTTAGTACCGTCCTCACGCGCGTCCATACATTTTTGCCATAATAAATCATGTGTGCAACAGTTTTGAAATCATAATGACCATTTGAATATATTTTCTTGCATTTATGTATGAATTGACGCATATATTTGGGGAGTTTTTCACCTTTGGAAACTTTGGAATCTTAGGAATCTTAGGAATTTTAGAAATGTTAAGAATCTTAGGAATTTTTGGAACCTTTGGTAAATTTTGTTTAACTACCTAATGATCTAAAAGTTATTCCAATTCTAGTCGGGGAAATAGGACTTAAGTACGACGGAGATTTCGCACTATTGACTAGCTCTACAAATTTGAGGTTTGATAAATCCCTCTTGGTTGAATTATTATTAGCATGTTTACTATCTTTACCTTTAGTTTTTGCTTTATGGACAAGTGAAATGGATTCAATTTTAGGTTTAAGTACTTCACGAATTTTCCGTATAATATGAGTTTAGGATCGCAATCGTAACTGATGAGTCCGAATTCGGAGTGCTCCCCGGAAGGGCATCCCAAAGTAAATCTCTCCGTAAACCGGACAGGCTCCAAGAGCTTAATTCGGACAGGACTTTTGAACCGAACAGATGACTTCGAACACTGCAAGTCTAAAGCAGTTCGAACTATGACTAAAGTACTAAAAAACCTAAACACTATCCGACTAAGCTACCTGCCCATCTGCTTAAAACTCATGGGTCTTTAAACATGACCCGGGTCCATTAAACTTGACCCAAAAGCCCATAAGGGCCCAAACTACATACTATAAATACCCAACCACCAGCATTAACTATGGGGAACAAAATTGACTGCTGCCAAGCTGCTCAATTCTCTCTCCACCTTAAAATATCTAGAAACACCTTCACACCACCCTGAAACACCCTCACGCCGCCTTAAAACTCCACTTGAAATTACCAGCCTACCCTCAGGCTACTTTTATCCTCACCAAATTGGCGACCACAGTGGGAGGCGACGGTGCCTTAATCCAGTATTCAAAACCAAGTAAAGAAATTCTGTCCGAATGAATCCGGATAATCCAGAGCTTCCACCAGCTTTTCTCGAAGTGGTGGAAGAGAATGATGAGTATACTGTCCAAGAGCGCGACAGGTTAAAACTTGAGATAGAAGCTCTGAGGGCTGAAAAAGCCAAGATGGGCGTGAAAGAGAAATCCAAAGCATCAGCTGCTCACCACACCGATAACCCAAGAGAGCATGGGGTTTCCAAAACTCATGAGAGCACTAAGAAGACGCATGCCAGCTCTAAAAAATCTCACCGGTCCAAGCCTGTGGAGAGTTTTGACTCGAGTTCAGAGTCTTCGGACAGCTCTTCGGACAGTGAGGGAAATGAAAAGTCCTTGTCCTCTAGCAGTGATGAGGGACGAACCAAGAAGAAACAAAAGCAAGTTAAAAAGTATTCTAGAAAAAGAGATCACCATGGAAGAATGAAAAGGCATATTGGAAAATGGTCATCTCACCACCGGAGGTATACGGACAAGATGCTGATGGATCCTTTTGCCTTCCATGATGAGCCAGGTATCTTTGCAACTCCTAATGAGGATACCGTGTTCAGTCGTGGAAGGAATTGGAGGCAGTCTCCACTGTCTTCTAAAATCCTATCCGGAAACCTCCCCAAGAGGTTTGATAGCACCAAGATGGAGAAGTACGATGGCAGTACTGATCCGGACAATCATCTGGAGCAATTCAAGAACTTCATGATGAACTTTGATGATGATGATAAACTACTCTGTAGAGCATTCTCCCAATCATTTACGGGGAGTGCTCTGAAATGGTACAACAGCCTGCCTCAGGGTTGTATTAAAGACTTTGATACTTTTTGGGTGGCCTTTCGAAGGCAGTTTGTGGGAAGTAAGGAGCTGAAGGGCAATGGAGACACAATAATCCATTGTGCCCAAGAGCCAAATGAGTCGTTAAAGGAGTACATAAGTCGTTTTGTAAACACAAAGAATGGGTTGGCTGATTGCTTTGAACAGGTAGCAATAGCATCCCTGAGACAAGGTTTGAACCCAGGCAACCTGGCCGATTCGGTGACCAGGAAGAAAGCCATGACCTGGGGAGGATTGCTGAACCAAGTTGGCAAGCAGATAAATGTTGATGAAATGAAAAAGACCAGGGTGCACAGACAAGTGAGATCCACCCCGGTGGCACCAACTCCAAATCAAAACCAGTCCGGGAACAAAGCAAGAGAAACCGGACAGGGTATGGAAGGGGAAAGGCTTAGTCTCAACCAGCTGCTCCTGCACAAAGTCAACAGTCTAGAAACAAAAGAGGGCCGTGGGTCCAATCGGAGTGGTTTGCAGAGCTCAAAGAAAGTGTGGCAACCATTTTCGAGAAAACAAAAGATGAAGTACACTACCGGAGACCGGCAACCTTGCAGTCTCCCAGAGAACATCGAAATAATTCCTTTTGCCAATACCATAATGATATTGGCCATACCACCGATGATTGCATAGCGTTGAAACAAGAGGTACAGAACTTGATTGAAAGAGGAAAGTTAGGTGCATACGTTAAAAGAAGAGGAGGCAACAGGCCTGACAACACTCATAGGGTTGGTCCAAGCAACGCTGCCCCGGAGGGGGCTATGGTAATAGTTGAAAGGTTTGACGTGGAGTCCGAGTATTTGGATCCTGATCCAACAAGAAACAGAGTGGGTACCATCGAGGAGCGTTCCAGATCAGTCTCCGGGCTCATTAAATTCTTCGAGTCACTGACAATCTTCGGAGGGGACACTATGACAGCTCCTACTACTTCCTCAAGAAAAAGACATGTTCATAATTTGGCCTCCTAGCTAGAAGGAGGCATGACATCCTATCAATTTCCAAACTCATTCCCATTCATAGTTTTCGATGAGGATGATTTGAGAGATATTGCTGGCCCTCATGAGGATGCTGTTGTCATAGGAGCATCTATAGGGGGCAATGAGATAAGGCGAATTTTGGTGGATACTGGAAGCTCTGCCAATATCCTTTTTCTAAACACTTACAAGAAAATGAGAAATCCAGCTGTGATACAAAAGTCGGACAGATCAATTGTGGGCTTCACGGGCAGCTCAGCCGATGTGATCAGGGAGTTTGAGGAAGAAGTGTTGTTGGGCAGGGGCCCTTTCAAGAAAACGGTCAGAATACTCTTCATTGTGGTGGATTGTCCCACTTGTTATAATGCTATTCTAGGGAGGTCTTAGCTCTCTAGGATGCATGCAGTGGCTTCGACAGTCCATCAGTGTCTAAAGTATGCTGGTCAGGGACAGGTTGGGGTTGTCCGGAGCAGTCAAAAGGTTGCAAGAGAATGCTATGCCACTGCCTTGGCTCCACGAACGCTGGGGGCAGTCCGTATCAACAATCAATAGCAGTTTGAGGGCCTTTCTGGGGGTGAGGGTGAAATTGATGACCCCAGAGAGACCCCCGGAGTGTTGATTCCAATTGAGGAGGTTGAAACGCATTGCTTGGAAGAAGGAAAAAATGTCAAGATAGGATCCAGAATGCCACCAATATTGAAAGAAGGAATGTTGAAATTCTTGAAAGACCATCAGCATGTTTTTGCTTGGTGCAATGCTGATGTTTCTGGGGTTCCATCGGAGGTGATTTCCCATCACCTATCAGTCCGGAGGGATGTGGCACCTGTGGTACAAAAAAGGAGAGCTTTCTCAAAAGAAAAGGCTGATGTCATTGTACAGGAGGTTGACAGACTCACAAAGATGGGGCACATTAAAGAATCTCAGTACCCTTTGTGGACTGCCAATCCTGTCTTGGTAAAAAAGAAGGATGGTAAATGGCGTATGTGCATTGACTTCACAGATCTAAATCGAGCTTGCCCAAAAGATTTGTATCCGGTTCCCCGGATAGATCAGTTAGTGGACTCTACTTTAGGGAACAAGCTACTCTCCTTCATGGATGCATTCTCCGGGTAGAATCAGATCCAGATGGATCCAAAAGATCAAGAGCATACCACTTTTGTTACTGATAGAGGTTTACACTGCTACAAGGTGATGCCCTTTGGTTTGAAAAATGCTGGGGCTACTTATCAAAGGTTGGTCAATAAGGCATTTGCTGATCAAATTGGAAGAAATATGGAGGTTTACATTGACGATATGATGGTGAAAAGCGTGGATGAGCAGTTGCACTTGTCCGACCTCCAAGAGACTTTTGCCAATTTGGCCAAAGTGAATTTAAAATTAAACCTTGAAAAGTGTGTGTTCGGAGTGCAGTCCGGGAAGTTCTTAGGGTATATCATAAGTGAGCATGGAATACAACCCGACCCGGACCAACTCAATGCTTTGTTCCAAATGGAGCCTCCTCGAAACATTAAAGAAGTACAGCGATTAACGGGGAGGTTGGCAGCCTTGAACAGATTCATCTCCAGGTCTTCGGACAGATGTGCTCCATTCTTTCAAACCTTGAAGGGTGCAAATGGGTTTGAATGGACACCACAGTGTGATGAGGCATTCAATGAAATCAAGAAGCATCTGTCCTCTCCCAAGACCTTGTTTAAACCAGTCGATGGGGAGACTCTTTTTGTATATCTGGCTGTTTCAAGTTGTGCCATCAGTGCTGTCTTGGTAAGGGAGGTTGATGGGTATCCTCACCCAGTGTACTACATTAGCAAAAGCTTGATTGATGCTGAGAGGCGTTATTTGAAACTTGAAAAACTAGCTTTGGCCTTGGTGATAGCTGCAAGAAAAATGAGGCCCTACTTCCAGGCTCATCTTATCATTGTCCGGACATCTTTCCCTTTAAAGAATGTCCTTCAAAAAGCAGACATTTCAAGCAGAATGACAAAATGGTCAGTAGAGTTGGGGGACTTCGACATAGACTTTGCTCCTCGGACAGCAGTAAAAGCTCAAGCTGTGGCTGATTTTCTGGTCGAATTCCATTCTGATAGGGATTCAGAACAACCTGCTGATTCAAAAGACAAAAAAGTGTGGATTGTCCGAACAGACGGAGGATCCAGTACCATGGCATCTGGGGCAGGAATATGTCTCACTTCCCCCTATGGGGACAACATGTTCCAAGCTATTTGTTTTGCTTTCAGGGCATCCAATAATGAGTCCGAATACGAAGCAGCTATAGCTGGGTTAAAATTGGCATATATCTGTGGAGCAAAAAGGGTCAAGCTACTAAGTGATTCCCAATTGCTTGTCCACCATGCTCTAGGCCTATCAGAGGCCAGAAAGGAGCAACTGATCAAATACTTGCTCCTCCTTAAAAATGAAGCGTCAAAGTTTAAAGCTGTTGTCTATGAGCACATCCCCCGGGTAGAGAATGAATTAGCAGACTCATTGGCAACGATAGCATATACGGAGTCCTACCCATGGATCCATGTGCTTGAAAGCCCTTCTATTCAACTTGATGAAGGTGAAAAAGAGGAAGTCTTTGAAATACAAGTAAACCGGCCTCAAGACTGGAGGTCTCCTCTTATGCAATATCTGTCCGATGGCATCGTGCCCTTGGATAGATCACAAGCCAGAACATTGAAACACAGGGCTCGTGGTTTCATTATGATTAGAGAAGTCTTGTACAAAAAATCCTATAGCAAACCTCTCCTACGCTGTTTAGGGGATCATGAGTCACAAATGGTTCTCTCTGAATTGCATGATGGTGAGGGATCAGCCCATTGTGGATTTAGAGCTTTGACAAGAAGAGTGCTTCTCTCTGGATATTATTGGCCATCAATTATGAAAGATGTTAAGGAGCTGGTAAGGAGGTGTGACCCATGTCAGAGGTACAGCAATGAAATTCATGTACCAGCCATTCCTTTGGAATCAATTTCTGAGCCCATCCCTTTTGCTCGATGGGGATTGGACTTAGTTGGGCCTCTCCCTGTGGCGTCCGGAGGGCGAAAAACCATAATTGTAGCCATTGACTACTTCTCGAAGTGGATAGAAGCAGCCCCCTTGGCAGCGACAACATCAAAAGCCGTTATAAAATTCATTCTATCCAACATATGTTGCAGATTTGGTGTCCCCCCAGAAAATAACAACAGACAATGGGCCACAGTTTGATAATAGAGAGATGGAGAGTTTCTGTGCCTCAAGGGGTATTCAGCACTGCTTTTCCTCACCTTTCCACCCACATGCCAATGGGCAAGTTGAGGTGGCCAATAGAACAATACTATCCGGTTTAAAGAAAAATTTAGAAGGGACTGCTGGGAAGTGGCCTAGTTATCTACAAGAAGTCCTATGGGCCTACCGGACAACACCCGGGGCTGCAACACAAGAATCCCCCTTTGCCTTGGTCTATGGGATGGATGCAGTAGCTCCCATAGAGAAGACACTCCCCTCCTTTCGTGTTCATAACTTCTCCGGACAGACTAATGAGATGGCAGTTAGAAATCAGCTTGATTTAATTGAAGAAAGACGGGTTAAAGCTCATCTTAGAATGGCACACTATCAAGGCTTGATGAGAAGCAGGTTTGCTTCTAAAGTTAAAAGAAGGGACTTTCAACCAGGAGATAAGGTATTGAGGAAAGTTTTCTTGCATACCCAGGAAAAGCTCTTCGGAAAGTTGGCCCCAACTTGGGAGGGTCCGTATACTGTGGTTGAAAGAATCAAGCCTGGGACATACTGGTTGGAAGACAAAGATGGCAGGGTTTTAACTCACCCTTGGAATATTGAACACCTTCGAATGTACTTGGAATAAAGCTTATGTAAATATTTACTTGTTTAAACATCCATGTAAATATTTGGGGGCATACCGCTTCCTCTCTTCGGCGCCACAGAGAGCTTTCAATAAAACTTGATGCTTTCTTCAATAATTTTCTAAGTTTTTACAAAATTCTGTTGTTTGTCATACTACCCGGACTGGAAGGACTAAAGGCTACTTAAATTCTAGCCAGAGAAACTAAACACTCTCACAATACAATAACTCAAAGCTACTTAAATTCTAGCTGTCTAAAGTAAGACAAATAATAAAAGAAGAAGATGGTTGAGTAAAATAAAAGCATTCATTCAACAACTTAAAGTTGCCTTGGCCTTCCAAGGACTTTTTGAACATGTTTGGGCACAGCACAAAAATCTGTCCGAATAATACGGACACCATCACAACAAAGGTGCCTTGGCCCTCCAAGGACTTTAGTTCAAAACAAAAGATAAACAAAACAAATTATAAATTAAGGTTGAGCCTTTGAAGATGGCTCACCCTCATCTTCTTTCTTGCCTTTGATGTCGCTCCTCTCCTCGACAATCTTCTTACCTTTGGGGTCAATCTCCTCCTCACCTGGGCTCTCCCCGGTTTCCTCTTCGTCACCAGACGAGGACACATCGGTGTACCCTTCATCAACCATGGTCCAGTATGGGAGATCATCGTCATCCACATAGCGCCATAAGTCCCCTAGTCTCCTCTTCGGGAACTTCTCGTGAAACAGGAGGACCATATCGGACTTCACCTTTTCGATCATTAATTTTTCACTCCGTATCATCTCCCTGGCATAAGCATTGATTTTGTCCTTGATCATGGCCTCCTGATCCTTTACCAAAGCAGCTTTCTTATCAACAGCCTGATTCACTGCATTCTCTAAGGCAAGTTTGTCAGTGGTCAGATTGGTGACAAGCTTCTCCTTTGCTGCAGTCTCCCCTCTTGAGGCTGTCAAGTCCTTCTCCAGTCCGGACAGCTTAGCCCGGAGATCTTTTACGGTCTCTTCTAAAGAAGCAACTTTTGTGCTGCTTTCATTGTGATTCTTCTTTAGCTGTTCGTTCGACTCCTTAAGCAAATCAACCTTAGTAGCAGCAGTCCTGAGGTCATCGGACAGCTTCTCCTTCTCAGACTTGAGGTCTTTGATGGTGGTTGCCTGACTTCGGACTTGCCTTTCCAAAGTAAGTACTGGCTGCACGTTGCTAAGGAGAGAATGGGCTATGATGTCCCTCTCACTGGAAACCATAAAAGTCTTACCATTGAAGTTCACTGTGTTGGAACTACTTGGGGGAACATATGGCCCTGCGAATTCATCTCTGGACAGGCCAAGGAAATAATCACCTAGTTCACCAAGACCGGTGACGTCCACTTCATCCATGTTAATCTCTCCCCTTTCGACCTCATCAGTATGGAATTCCATTGGAATCCCTTCATTAAGATTCCATGGGATCTCTTCGGCTAACGTCGGGTCGGTTGGGAAAGTGGGCTCCGGATCCCGGAGAGCGAGCTCTTCTCCTTGGGAAGTCTTTTTCTTTTTGACTTCCCTGTCAGCACTGTCACTTCCTTGCTTACGAGCCCGTTTCGAAGCCCTTGAGGGTTTTGGGGGATTCACTCCTTGTTTCTTGCTCTCCTGTTCTACCACTTGTAGAAGGTTTGCATCAACTTGAGCCTGGGCTGGCAACTCTGAATCCATTGGGGCCTCTTTCTCAGTATCCTCTACCACTTTCCTGCTTTTCTTCTTCTTGCCCTTCATTTTACTTGGGGCTTTGGCCCGGGCAGGAAGGAAGAGGGTCCCATCCAATTCATGAGACCTCCTCAACATAACATCTTCATCAGGTGGGGTGGAGAGCTCCTCCCAGGTTAAATCTCTTCGACCTGTGGTGTTCCACAGGTGAGACCTTGCTAGGTTCCCAGGAGTGAAGGCTTTATGAAACCGGTTCTCCCAGTTCTCTGCGGCCCAAGCGTTGAGCTTGCCACAGGTGACCTGTCCGGCCTTCAGATAGTCCCCGAACTCCTTTGGCAGTTCTGACAAAACAAAAGAAAAACTGATTAGTATAAACTTAAAGGAAAGAGAGGTTCGAACAGAAACTTAGAATAAATACTTACGATCGCTTCTCCATCTACTTCGAAGAAGGCTAGGATTCTCCCCGGTTTTGATTTTTTTGCCATTTTCCCATGAGCCACTGACAAATAAGAACTGGCTCCTCCATTTGCTCTCCGACTCCAGGAGATCATCGACAGTTTTAAGATCATTCCCCATGTTGAAATGGTAGAAGGGGAACTGATGGTGTTTGCACAAGTTAGCCACAGCTGCAAACTCTTCCATAGGAAGAGGAATTCCGGATAGCCTAGACGCCATAATACATGACATCAAGGTGTACCAACCGTTGGGGTTTAGCTGTGTTGGACATAGCCTGACCAAATGAAAATAGCGCACTATCTCTGGGTCCAGTGGGAACCTAAGTCCCCAATTGAATAGCTCCGTAAAGAAGACTATCTCATTTCTTTTGCAATCCATCGGGGTCTCTGGATCGATGGGAATTCGAATCTTTACATTCTCACGGATCCCCCACTTAGTACGCAGTCGTCCCAGATCTCTAGTATGGATGAACGCATACTTGGTCTTTAACAGAGATGAAAGATACTTGAACTCCACCCTGTGGAAGCAGGGCCCTACTCTCCCTTTGAGGCTCTCCGGCAGGTCCGGACGACTCAGATACAAGTCTTCTTTGCCTTTCTTGGCAACAACGATAGCAGTTTCTGCCTGTCCGGAGGACTCAGACTCAAATCTAACCTCCTCAGTGGAGTCCTCCATCCTCTCCTCCATTATTGTTGGGGGAGCTTCTGTAGAAACGGCCCGGCTAATCCACCGGACTGTTGGCTCTCCGAATGTTTTCGATTTACCACCTTAGTTTGAGTTTCTGAGGTTGAAGTTTCTTTGGGAGGTAGAGGACTGCTAGCCCCTGGACCGGCCGGCCTTTCCCAGAGAGTCCTAATAGTTGCCCCGGACCCTGATTCGCTAGTATTTTTGGAAGAAAGCCCTTTAACCAACCTACTTGGCCTTTTCATGATTAATTTGTCTGGGGAGTGGTCAGAATCGGACCCCATAGCGATAAAAGAGGATTTTTTCCTAACACTTATAGCAGTGACCCCCGGTTCAACAATAGGAATCGACTCTTGAACTGAAGAGCCAGATACTATGGGAGAGAGTGTTGATTGAAAGAGTTTCCTAGGTTTCGTACCTTTAGAAGAAGACGAACCTCTGTCAGATTCTTCGATTGAAGGGGCTGGTTTCTCGACAGGCGACGCTGGAAGCCCTGCTGCAAGTCTTTTTTCTTTTTCAACTCTTTGAGCTTTCTCCAATTCTGAGAGATTAAGCCAACCGCCCTTGATCAGTGCTGTTCTTGCTGTGAACATAAACAACTAAGGAAATTTTGAAGTTTTAGAGAGATAAAGCTTTGGGTAAAATGGCAAAGTGAAAGAGATAGTGAGGCTGTGAAAGGTGAAAAGAATTTATAGTAAATGTGAAAAACGGGTTTGATTCCTAGGAGAATCCGAAAAGTTGGGTAATGATTAAAAGACGGCGCTGATGTCATTTATGGCATTTAAAAAAGGTAACTTGTTCGAGAAAGTGGTGCAACTTTCAAGGAGAAAAAACGGCTAAAGTGACCAACCAGAGAGTGACACGTGTCCCACTAACTCTGACAAGAACCGTTTGGAATTCGTAACTTTTGGTCTGTCCGGTTCTGTTCTCAACTCTCTCCGAATTGATAAACCACTTCCTGAATCAGACTGTTTTTCAATTTTTTGACAAGGCTACTTGTTCAAATACCTAAAAAAGGGGCTCCTGATGAGTCCGAATTCGGAGTGCTCCCCGGAAGGGCATCCCAAAGTAAATCTCTCCGTAAACCGGACAGGCTCCAAGAGCTTAATTCGGACAGGACTTTTGAACCGAACAGATGACTTCGAACACTGCAAGTCTAAAGCAGTTCGAACTATGACTAAAGTACTAAAAAACCTAAACACTATCCGACTAAGCTACCTGCCCACCTGCTTAAAACTCATGGGTCTTTAAACATGACCCGGGTCCATTAAACTTGACCCAAAAACCCATAAGGGCCCAAACTACATACTATAAATACCCAACCACCAGCATTAACTATGGGGAACAAAATTGACTGCTGCCAAGCTGCTCAATTCTCTCTCCACCTTAAAATATCTAGAAACACCTTCACACCACCCTGAAACACCCTCACGCCGCCTTAAAACTCCACTTGAAATTACCAGCCTACCCTCAGGCTACTTTTATCCTCACCAGTAACCACAAATTAAAGAATCGAACATTGTTATTTATACCTCGTCAAAATCATATATTTCATTTGCGTCAACAATTTCAACATTGTCCACCTCTTGTCGACCATACTTGTATCAAACATAAAATGTTGCATTACTAGTAAACCAACTTCACATGCCTAAGGCAAACAATGAATGCTTTTAATAACACATGCACATTCTGATTTGTTGGTCCCTATTTATTTAGCTCTTTTGTATTGCGCTTTCAGAAGTTTGAGGGTAAATTCGGACGCCGAACTTTAATGAACCTTGAATATCGAAGCAGCGTACTCATATTGAGATATTAACGTACTTTTTTGAACGATACTTTTACATTCGTGTGCTGCAACTCAAGTAAAGAATCTACTATTCCCTAGAATAAATCAAATGCAAGCAAGCTCGTGCTAAGGTAACATTTCAAGAAGGTATGTAAACTTTCTGCCCTAATATTCGTTACATTAACCGTTTATTCAAAAATAAAAAAAATATAATAAATGCGTTAAATTATAACTAGTTCGGCTTACCGATTCGTTGTGTTGTTGCCAAAATATTTGAACTTGTTAGTATAAGCATGAACTGACTTCTCACCTCAAAAAATCTAAATATACTACTCGTTCAATTTATAAAATAATATTTTTAGGATAATCTACCAATAATCATTCAACATAAAACTTATTTACCAATAAACACCCAAGGTTTGATAAAGTACAAATAACCACTTGGCTTTGAAGTAAAAGTACCGATAACGACCAGATAGTCTGAAATACCAATAACCATATTTTTACCCTCTCTTGTTTTTTGTTTTTTGTAAATTCCATATCATTTAAATCATAGCTAAAAATCCAAAAATACAATTGGTTTGTATTTTTAAAATGAAAAAAAAACTAGATCCATAAAAGCTATTTTTCGATTTATTTATTTATTTATTTTAGTTGCGTAACTACGTGTAATTTGGTTGAGAAATAAATCGGAAAAATAAATCGTGGTCCACTTGCATAATTATGTATGATTTGGTTGCTAAAAAACAATTATGTTTAGTTGTAGAATTACGTATAATTTGGTTGCAAAAAAGATATTCTGTTCAGTTACAGAATTACGTAAAAGTAAGTTACGTAAATAAGAATAAAATAGTTTCTTAAATATAAATTTGGTTATCAAATAAGTAAAATTGTATGAAAGACAAAATACAAACTTCTTTTGTGAAAATAAGTTTTAAATGTGTGTGAAAATATGTATTTTTATGTTGAAAAAACGTTTTTTTTTGAAATATATGGCATTCTAGTTGCGTTAACACATGCAATTTGGTTGTGAAAAAACAATTGTGTTCCAATTGCAGATTTACGTGCAAATATCTTGCATAAATAAGAAGATTCTAATTGTGTAAATAAGACTTCAGTTGTGAAATAAGTTTGGAAAAATAAATTGTGTTTTGAGTTGTAAAATTATGTATGATTTGGTTGCTAAAAAATAATTATTCGAGTTGCGTAATTAATTACATGGTAGTTGTAAAAGTAAGAAAAAAATAAAACCGTCCAAAAATATTACTCATGGATTTCATAATACGCTTTTTTTAAATACAAATATATGTGTTTTTGAATTTTTTTGAATTAGGGTTTTAAAGATATGAAATTTTGAAGGTTAAAAATAACTAATTGTTGAAGGCTCTACATGTTTGTGTATAATGTGGTATCGTTAAAAATATTTATATTACATTGGTTTTTGGTAAACTTGAAAACCCAGGAGGTTATCAGTAAGTTTAATTTTTCCCGGGTGATTATTGGTAACTCTCTCTTATTTTTTAAATATTTTTAAAATAATATATCAAAGTTGTGTAAAGATAAATAAAAATTCATAAGAAATTAACAAGCCACCCAAATATATAATATTCCCATCCAATTATAAGTTTATCCATTTTTTTAATTCATTATCATTTTGAAGATATTTTTATTGGACTATATAAGGACATGTTCTTTTTTTTATAACCATATTGTTGTTTTTTATTTATCATTTCTCTTATTCACTCTTAATTCTCTCATTCTCTCTCTAGTTTTTGAAATCTGGCAACCAAATTCGATAATGACACTCCGATCTACCTACAATTGTGAATAAGTTTGATTTAACTTCTAAGTAAGTTTATTTTCTTTCGTTTTTAGTTTTTACGTTCTTGATTTTAGGTTTGGGGTTTTAGTTAAATTGATGTAAATAGTTGTTAGTATATAATTTAAGGATTATAGCTATGAATTTTGGACTTTTTTGGAATCATGAGGAAGACGATTCACCAATGGTGCATAACCCGAGCACCATCGGTACAATTTTTTCCTCGTGGTCGTGCTTAATTCATTACCTATTAAATTAATTTTTTCATACCATATCTAATTTGTTATCCTAAATTGTTTATATATATAATTTAAAATTTAGTATATTGTATTGGTTCATGCTTATTTTTGCTATTACCTATCTAATTTTTATTTGACTTAGGTCTTTCGATAAACGTAGGTGCCATGTGGTGAGTTCAATTGCTAACAGTTGTCTTATGAAAAAGTAATACGTGAGATTTAGTGAGAGAAAGTTTTTAGAGAGAGAAAGTCAGAGCACAATTGAGTTAGATAAAAAAGTGTTCAAACCCTTTATTAGTTCAGCCCTAGCCTATATATAGAGGCGCTAAAACTTAGCTCTAAACTGAAAATGGTTACATAAAGGGATAAATTACCCTTAGTCCTCAATAGAAATACATAATCAGAATTGTTCCATTTAACTTCTATTATTTACACTTTAGTCCCTAAATTTCTCCTTGCTTATCAGATCCCCCCGAGTTCTCATGTCAGTAAATGAATGAGAACTAAATGTCTTCGAATCCTGCCAGAAGCCACCTAAAAAACTCACAATTTAAAATCAATAATATCTTTCTTTATCCTCGAATATTTTCAGATGGAAATTTAAAATTGTAATCATCGAATTTTACCAAACGTGCCTACACATCAGAACTCTTAAATTCAAAATTGTAATCATCGATTTTTCCACACGTTCCGAGACATCAGAACTCTAAAGAAAATAACCAATTTGCGAAGTTGTTTCAAAGTAAATCTCTGTAAAATCTAACCATTCATATTCATCATGAATGCCTAGCTACTAGGTTCATAGCTAGTCTCACAAATGTCAAACTCATAACCCTATCACCGTTTGTATTCAACCCAATTATCATAGAGTCTTTTCCACTTCTACACACCTCCTCATTCTCCTATAAATTTGTTAGTAACTCCATTATTTGCTTCACAACCCAAATTTCTTGAGAGAGAACAACACAACCTTGGCTACCTTCAACGATGTCTTTAAATTTCCCAGCCATCTTGGCCGGAAAATCCATAATTGTCGGTCAATATCCATCCAGTTTATGAGAAAAAATCCAAAATCCAGAAAATCTAAGGCTAGGACACCCAAAAAACCCAACTATCGAAAACCTAAAAATAATCTAGTCTTCGGATCGTACGATTATTTTTGCATAACTGAACGAGCAGAGGAGTACAAAGCTGTCGGATTAATCAACAACGCTCCTATCAGAACAACAACCAAGACTACTTATTACGGTAACTTTGATCCATCTAAAGTCCCCGTTTTTTCGTATTCTCCTGCTACCGGTGAACGTCGTTCCTCTAGAATTCAAACGTCCAGAAAACCTCAAACCTCTTCTTCTCAAGTCAAAGCATCACCTCTGATTAGTGAGGAATCAAGCAAATCCTCTTCGAAACAAACTAAAACTACTCCTTCTTCAACTTGTCCTCCACCAACTCGTAGAAAAAGAACTTTCATAGCCATGGGAGATGATTCCGATGCTGCTCCAAATTACCTTTCATCAAATCCACCTACTCAGTCTCCTCCTCAGAGAGAAATTATTGAGGAAACTTCATTACCTCAACCAAATCCCTCAAAGGATCCTCCCCAATCAAGGGATGAAACATCAGAAGCCGATGAAGTTGATTCTGAAGCTACCCGATCTGATAATGAAGCTGATTCCGATGAAGGAGACTTGGAAAATTCCAGAGAGAAAAAAGTTCGTAAGCCTCGGAAAAAGAAGGCACTGGTTACTATTTCCGATGAGGAAATAACAATCATTGGCAGAAACTTGAGAGATCTTGATGCTGACTACATTGTGGAGCTGAAGAAAGTTCTATATATATAAATATATATATACTATTAAGAGAATCAATCATCGGATTTAAAGATACAATAGGGAATGAAGGACAACATCACCGTTCGACTGCCTACGAAAGGGGAAACACCCTTAGATTATTAAGACAAAAAATTGGTAGTCTACCCCGAAATCATCAATTGGGGTCTACGGTTCCCACTGGATCCTATTATCGTAGAGTACTTCGAACTTCTCAACCTGTGCCCAACTCAAGTGACACCGAATCTATGGTTCACCCTTATGTCTATGATTATGGCCTCTCGGTTGTCCAAGATTCCGATCAACATCAAGGATTTCATATCCTTGACAAAATTAACAAAAAGACCGAAGCTCCCTTTTTACTACCTCACTCTAGTGGATGAATTAAAAATCATCGATGATCTCATAGAAGCGGAAAAATTTCAGAAGCAAAAGTTTATCTTCATCTCAGGAGCATGGGAGAACGGTACAGAAATATCCGATGCCAACCCATCAAAATTGAATCTTATCTTTAGAAGCAACCGTAAGTACTTCGAAAATTATATATTTAAATATAAATTTATATTAATTATTGTTCTTCTTATTCATTATTTATTTGTATGATCATTCCAAAAATTCCGAAGCGGTACGTTATTCGTCGGGTAACAGCCAAATACATATTCAAAAAGCTTGCCGCTTGGGCTGATACAGAATGGAACAACGTTTTTCAAACTGCTTTTCAAACGATCAACTTCCTCAACAGTCACCTCTTTCCCATCACACTTGGAGCCTTACCTCCTCCAAATTTGATGGATCATCCCAACCCCCATCACGCTTGCAAAAGATTACTTCAAACTGATTGTAAGGTATTTGTCCCCATCGGCAATAGGTCAGACAATCACTTGCCTCAAAATAAAAAGACAAAAAAGAAAAAGAAAGATAAAAAAGTATCTAGTACATCTGGTGCTAGCCCTTTAACACAGCCAAAACCCAAACATCTAAAAAGAAAAGCAACAGAAAAAAAATCTTCCAACCATCGAAGAAGGGGGGGGGGGAAGAAAAACCTTTTTCAAAGAAAAAGAAGACTTCCACGTCTTCGAAAAGCAAAAGTCTTCATGGGAAGACAAAAAAAAAATCAAAGGTCATCGAATACACATTGTTCGATGAGGATGAAGTCATAACTGTTGGGAATCAGAAAAGTCCTCTTCACGAAAAGAAAACAACCAATGATGATGCTCCAATCATCATCCAGGATAGTGCAGATGATGATAATCAAAACGACGACCACTTCGAACCCGATATCTTCATTAATTTTAACGAGTCACAGGAACTTGCTGGAGATGATGATCTTGTTATTCAGGATATTCTGACTCGCATGCAAATTTTTTGGAAGAAAGTCTCCTGTCGAAGTGTGTCTCCAGAAATCATATGTTCTTCTGCTCTAACTACATCTCTGGACATGATTCCTCATCTACTATTCCACCCAACCCTGATGTCCTTGCGGCACTTCAACTATTTTACGATCTCGATGCTGCAGCAAAGTCGCTTTCTTAACAAGTCGAAGCTTCCCACAATCACTTGAAACAGTTGGCCAAAGATATGGTTCACTATAAGGGAATTGCCGATGCTTAAAAACAACATTATAACGATAAATAAAAACTGACCGCTTCGCATCAAGAAGAAATGAACAAGCTCAAAACTAAACATACTAAAGACTTGGCTGCTAAAAAGGCTAAACACGAAGGTCTTCAAACTTCTCTTACTACAAGCGAAGCAGAAAATAAAAAATTGACCAATGAGATAGGCACGATGAAGGCTAATTTTGAGAAGGAAAAAGAAGCTGCTGTCACTGCCGCAAAAGTTGAATACTCTAAGGATACGTTAGTTGCTATTAACAATGGTAAAGAAGAGACAACCATCACTCTTCTTCGAGAGGTTCATGCAACATATTTTTAAAAAATCAATCTTTCCAGTTTTGGAACGATATTCCCGTCGAACGGTGCCCTAGTGAAGCTTTCGATCCTATCACAAGCTCATCAAAAGAGGAAGAAGAATCATCTGAGGAGGATTCGTCTGAATAATTGACAAATGTCTTTTGATTTTATGTTATCTTTTTTGTATTTGTCAGATTAGTATCCTGCCCATTGTACTTCATCGAATTAATCTAATTGACAAATGTCTTTGTTTATTTTTCATTTTTATCATCAATATTAATTATTTGAAGTTAACAATCTTGAAATAATTTTTTAAACATAACTTTTTAAATATGATAACGTACTTCGAAATTCACAATACGTAATTCTTCAAATAACACAGTTATTTATTGAATGTAGCACTTCGTAAATCAGAGTGCATTTATAGAACGTAGCACTTCGTAAAATCACATTTCATTTATTGAACGTAGCACTTCTAATATGGTTGTTTCTTCGGAAAGTGTAATAAACACTTCAGAATATTCTACTCTTAACCAACCTCAAAGATGATCACTCTTTGACAAATCGTTAAGATAATTTTCATTAAACACTTGTAAAGAACCATTGGCCAAAAATGTATTTTATTGATAATATTGAATATGTACATGTCGCATCGTCAAAACCTTCTGGTAGGAAAGAGTGCGCCATCCAATACTAAAAAATCCAACATACAAAAGATCTATTCTTAATATGGCTCAAACGCTGTATATTCCATGGGTGTTGAAGCATCCTCCCAAGAATATCACAAAGGCGATAAGACCCTGCTTTTATCCTCTCAACAACCATATAAGACCCTTCCTAATTCGTGGCCATTTTTCCAAGGCTCTTCTCATTTGTATGCAAAAATACTTTCCTCAATACTTTGTCACCTGCTTTAAACTCTTTTGTTTTTACCTTCGAATCATATATGTTCCTCATAAGATTCTGATAATGGATTACGTGTAAATAAGCTCGAACTCTTTTCTCCTCAATCAAATCTAAATTTTCCCTTTTAGCTTTATCATTAGATCTTTCAGAATACTGAATTATTCTAAAAGATGACATCATAGATTCTACATGCTAACTACATCCATTCCATATGCTAAGGAAAAATGAGTTTATTTAGTAGCCTCCCGAAGAGTTATCCGATAAGCCCATAGTACCTCTTTAAATAGTTTGGCCATTTCCATGTTTCCCCTGTCAAATTTTTATTCAAACCATTTAAAATAGTTATGTTTGTTACCTCGACTTGTCCATTGGCTTGAGGATGAAAATGCGTCGAAAAACATTGTTGAATTCCTTTTGATGCGCAAAATGAGGATATTTATTTGTTATTAAACTAAGGGCCATTATCTGTAGTAATTCTCTGAAGGACTCTAAAGCGACAACAAATACTGTTCACAATAAATTTGATTACATCTTTTGCCTTTGTTCCAAATAGTGGTTCTGCCTCAGCCCATTTTATAAAGTAATCCACTGCTACAATTATCATTTGGCGTCCCCTAGATGCCATCGAAAAATGCCCCGCCAGATCAATCCCCCATCTATTAAATGGTATGGCCTCGGTTATAGACATTAGTGGAACTACCGGCCTGTGTATAACATTGACAAACCTTTGAAAAGTATCACAACTTCGAACCAAATTTTTAGCATCGTTCATGATTGTAGGTCAATAAAATCCTGTAAGCAAAACTCGAGGAGATAAAACTTTAAACCAACAATGACATGACCCTTCTCCATCATGCAACTTTAATAATACATCTTGTGATTCTTGCCTCTCAATTTTTTGGCCAACTTTGTATCATCTGGAAATGTCCCTCGAGTCAAAAAGTTAAGAATATATGTTCGCCAATATCCTTGGACAACATCTCAGGTGATAAAAAGTTCCTCTACACATTCACACTTATCTGATTGGGTCATAATCAAAGGATTTTCTCGTAACAAAATTCAAGGATATTCCTTATTGTAAGCAATATTTGATAAAGAATCAGCCACCATGTTACTTCCTCGACTAATATATTCAACAACAACATGATCGAATAGTAACATTAAGTTCGGAAGCTCTCGAAGATATAAAATCAAGCGATTCTTTCTTGCTTTAGCCTGATTGCCCTTAAATTCAAAAATATTTCCTTCTAAATCCACGAGATGCACATCATCCTTCAAACCTTTTACCATATTATCTATATACACCTCCATATTTCTTCCGATCTGAGTGGCAAACGATTTGTTCATCAACCTTTGATAAGTGGCTCAAGTGTTTTTCAATCCAAATGGCATAACCTTATAGCAATGTAACCCTATATCAGTTATGAAGGTCATACATTCTTGGTCCTTTGGATCCATCTGAATCTGATTGTATCCTGCAAAAGCATCCATGAATGTTAGTAATCTATTTCCCGAGGTGGAATGAATCAGTTGATCTATTTGAGGAACATGAAATGGATCTTTAGGACAGGCTCGATTCAAGTCTGTAAAATCCATACACATCTCCACTTCCCATTCTTCTTTTTTACTACTACTGGATTGGCCATCCATAAAGGATACTGCGACTCCCTTATATGTCCGACCTTGGATAACCGATCCACCTCAGTACTAATTGCTTCCGCCTTCTCCAAAGAGAACGCCCTTCTTTTCTGAATCATTGGTTTTACCTTCGGATCAATAGAAAAACTATGACGAATCACCTCGATCGGTACTCCGGTCACATCCTCCGTTTTACAAGAAAAAACGTCCAAGTTAAAAGAAAAAAATTATAACAGTTGTTAATGTAAAAGTGGGGTCAGTAAGATTCGATTCGAAGCACTCTTACTTCCGAAAAAGTATACTTCTCTATTTCTTCACTTACTGTTAAAGACCTTGGGGTTTCCCTCGGTTCGTCAACGCTTTCTTCAAAATCCGAGGTTAACCCCTCTGACTGCTATTCATACATCAAATCTCCACTTCTGGATCTCCGGATCCAAAGCGCAGTGGTATAACACTCTATTACTACTTTTTGGTCGCTCCGAACAACCCCGATACGATCCCCTACCAAATACTTAAAACATTGGTGTACCGTTGACATAACCCCACACATTCTAGAAAGCCAAGACCTTCCAAAACTAGCGTTGTAGCTCGTGGGGGCATTCCACCATCATAAAAAGCACTTGGATCTTCATCATGAAAGGTACTTTTCCCAAACTCACTTCCTCTTCGAATTCCCTAATCACACGAGCTGTAACACCTATGATTGTACATTCTGATTGAGAAATTCGAGGAGGATTTCACATTATGTCATAAGTCGTTTTAAAGAGGACTTGCAGAATTTCCAGTGTCTATAAGCACACGTCAAATTTCAATACCAGCCGTTTCTCCACGAATAACTACCACATCTTCATGCGGCCCCGCCTTCCATGTAAATTATCCTCATCGAATAAGATGAAAGGAATAAACTTTTTTCCATATAAGTGAGTAGATATTTTCCCTTTAATTTGAGTTATCAAATTGACAACATGCCTCTTCCTCAAACTATCAGTGTTCCCAGCCATTGAATCACCTCCGAAGATAGCTAATGATTCAAAAAATTTACACCAGTCTCACACACGCCCCTTCTTTATTGGCTCTACAACAACCATCAAGATTAACCTGTTTGGATCCTTATCCAAATATTCCGAAGAGGCACTGAATTCTTCAGCCTTCGAATCTAAAATCATTAAATTCTCAGCTGGCGTAGTTAGGTTAGCCTTCGAAGTTGATGCTTGATTTTTCAACCCATTCCCTTGTGACTTCATATAAGTCAAGAGCTTCCCATTTTCAATCAAGATTTAAACTTCTTTTTTCAGTGCGATGCAATCATTGGTATCATATCTGATGTCCTCATGGTACCTGCAATATTTGTTATTCCACTCCTCCCTTGGCCTATTTATTGGAGCTGGCTTCCTAAAATTTACGAAGCTTTTGTTCTTATCAAAAGTTACAGCCACGCTTTCTGTCAAGTGCGCATAATACTCTGGCCTAACCCACCGATTCGACCTCGGTCTGTTGTAATTATAGGATGAAGCATGATTAGAATATCCACCAGTTCAAGGTGGCAAATTATTATTCTCCGGACGTGACTACTGATTACCATTCGAGGGTTGCCCTTGGTTATTGGCCACCTGACTCGAATTCTTTAGAGTACTAACCGGTCCTCGTCGGACCCTGCTTGAATCTTCAATCTTATATGAGCCTCTATCTGAGCTATCAATGCTCCAAAGGTTAGAGCTCTCCTCTTTGTTGTTTCATTAGCTAGATCCCCTGGCAGTAGACCATGGCAAAAAGCTTCCATTGCCACATTCTCTTTGCAACTATACAAACTTTCTTTAGTCAGAACAAACCTCTTTGTGCAATCCTTTAATTTCTCTTTAACCGCTTGTTTGCACTTAATACTTGTATCTCCGTTCGCTCTCATCTTCTTACTTCTAACAAACTACCATTTGAAATCCCTGAAATTTGAAATGGATCCCCTCGGAATCCGGTTGTACCATTTTAATGTTGTTCCTTTGAAAGTTTGTGAAAATGCACGACACACCAGCCGGTCGTCATCTTCAAAATTCATCATATAGTTCTTGAACTGTTCAATGTGGTCATCTGGATCTTGCACCCCGTCGAACTTCTCCACCTTAGCAATATTAAAATGCTTCAGAAGCGTTATAAATCGAATCTCATTTGTCAACGGAGAGTTCCTCTAATTGACACCTTGCACATACTGATCCTCAGTCCCAATGATTCCATACAAATTTCGATCAGTCTCAGCATACTGATTCGAGGTGTTCCCCTCACACCAAGTAGATCCCCTCAAACAACGATGAATGTTGTCCCTTTTAAATTTATGTTCCTTCTTATGCTTCCTTGGCTGTTCCCTTTCTGGTTCCTCCTTGGAAGAACTCTTATACCTCATAAAGCCTGAAGCAGAACTTTCAACCTCTTCATTGTTTGTCTTTTTTCCCTTTTCGAGAAGAATAACACTCTTTTGGAGCTTCGAAGCGCGCTTTCTTCTGCTTACTTCTAACGTGCCGATCAGTACAAGATCGATCAGACTCATTTCCTGTCTCATCTTTCTCGTTCACTTGCCTCACCTCAGATTTGAGTTTTGCCTAGTAAATTTCTTGTTCTCTTTGTTCGTACTTTTTTCCAGCGTATTTATCTTATCCAAGAGTTGTTTCATGCGCATCTCAATATCTAATTGCGTATGGATCAGAGCAGATCTATCTGGTCTATTTTAATTTCTTTGTAAATCGTCTTTTAACGTTTCCATCGCTGATAGAAGTGACGAATAGTTTTTAGGATTCATTATGAGAATTCAAAAGAGAAAATAAGAAGATTATATTGAAATTCGAACATGTAAGACACTGATTCTTAATCGTCACCAGTAGAGTCACCAATTTGGTGAGTTTAATTGCTAACAGTTGTCTTATGAAAAATTAATACGTGAGTTTTAGTAAGAGAGAGAGAGAAAAAGAGTTTTTAGAGAGAGAAAGTTAGAGCACAATTGAGTTAGATTAAGAAGTGTTCAACCCCTTTATTAGTCCAGCCATGGCCTTTATATGGAGTCGCTAAGACTTAGCTCTAAACTGAAAACGGTTACATAAAGGGATAAATTACCCTTAGTCCTCAATAGGTAATCAGAATTGTTCCATTTAACTTATATTATTTACACTTTAGTCCCTACATTTCTAATTCTTTATCACCATCTACGGGGAGAGAGCTCAAGATATGAGACATCCGGATCAGAGAGAGAAAAACATGGAATAAGTATTGCCTGAATTAAGTCTGTTTATGCTCACATGAGGAAAAGCAGAAAAATCTTCACAAAAAGCATCCTCGATCGAGCAATGACATAGCCATAACTGATTATGAGTCAGTTCAGAGTGAGTTAGAAGAAAACCACAATGAAAGATATTTGTACCAAATTTACAAGGGTCTGAGACTATCTAGCACTAAAATTGTTCGTAAAGGATTTAACGCGAGGGTTGGATCCTCTAGTTAGCTTGAACCAAAGGTAGGTCAGCGTGCACCACAATCTGAAGTGCCTACCGCTAATGGTGGTAGTGGTGATATAAATCACAATTTAGTTGATAAGGCAAATAATATCTCAACCCAAAGAGAAAAAAATATGATAATGTTTAATTTCTTGGATGCTAACCATACTCTATTATTTTTGGTTTTAAAGAACATGAGGCGTACAACATTTAAAGTGAGTGTGTAAGTTTATGATTATTAAATTAAATATTTTACTTATATATATTTCTTAACTTATAAAGTTTATCATATTAAATTTTTTCTGGTACAACATCGTAGTTCTCTTAACGATGCGATATGGAGCATCTGAGACTTGACAACCGAGCATGTAGCAGAAATGTTTCTGGATGGTACTTTATCTGGGCTTCTGATTGACCATCTGACTAAGTATTAAACTAGTTTAGTACTGAACGAGGTCTTCGTTCAACGTTGGTACCAAGAGACCAACACTTTTTAGTTCAACCTTGGTGACATATAAGTTTTAATAATTATTCTTTGTTCTTCTTTAACTTTATGTTTTATTGTATAAATGGTTAGTAAAAGATAAAACTAATATTTTTTGAGGTTATTAAACTTCTGCATGATTTTTGTTAGGTAGATAATAATAATATGTTCTATTAGTTCATTTTAAGTTATATGTGCTTATTATTATTATTATTATTATTATTATTATTATTATTATTATTATTATTATTATTATTACTCGTAATTCCTTTAATTACATATGTATTAAATCTATTGATGATATTTTTAGGTTGAGACCGAGAGGTAAAATATATTCTTGAAATATAGTAATACCCTAGGTTGAACGAATAGTAGATATACTATAACTTGAACTATGTTGTTAAAATTCATCACCTAATTTTATGAGGTAAAAGATTAAAAACACAGTCAGCCATAGAAGAAGGTTAGTTATTTGAGATCGATAGATAATAATAACATATTATAAAGATACATGATTTTAAAAGATAATAAAAAATTTAAATTGATTTAATTGAATTTTTTTAATTTAGTAAACTTGCATGTTCAATAACCCTGAAAAATACTAATTCATCGATTACAATATTTTTTTGCCATGTTTTATTTATTTGGTTTCTTTTAATATTAAAAATATCAATTCGATCTTCAGATCAACAATTAGTGTGATAAAATAGTATACGGGTATTCAATTCAATACTTGTAAGAATAAAAAAAAATTAATATCTCGCTTGAATTTGATTTAAACTTGAGCTACTATACTCGTATTACTTGATGATAATCGTACACTTGCGATTTTATCAATCAAAATTTTGGAGTCGTTGCCAAATCTAATTTTTTATATTACACATACAATATTAATAAGTGGTATTGAAGTACTAATTTAATCAATTTATTTATTTATATATTTTTGTTAGTATCAAATTTATGAGCGACAAACTAAGCCTAAATTGTTTTCCACTTAGGTTAAGAATCATCCGTGTATCATTATCACTATTGAAAAATCCATTCCACTTGGATGAGAACCGAATAAAAATCCAAATATAAACATCCATGATTTTATTGATTTTTGCGATAATGGAGCAATGAATATATAATCAAATTTTGTCTATTTCCATTCTTTCTGCAATATGAAGTTACAAATTGATTGAATTCATTACCTCCTGATATAATCACTCGTTAGGCTGAACTAATGATAATGGAATTTACTTCTCAAATTATTTCCAAAGAGATAAAGACTAGAAATGATCACGAGTGATGGTAAATATAATTTTATTAGAAAATAAATTAACCAATTTTATAATGATTGGATTTTATATTATATTTATAGTTACTTTATCTCTATTTTTTTGGGATGGGTAACATATGTATCTTATGACACATATCAATCATCTATTACATGAATTACTATTTTTCACCTTAACTGTCATGTACATTTTAGTAATACACAACACATATCTCATCTTATATTATTTTAAGTACTTTCCATATCCTTTGGTCTTTACCTGTAGCGTCGACTGCCATTTATATTGTAGTTTGTCGATGCTTCTATCTTCTACCACTACTTCAATTGTGTCCCAATACTTTTAGCCAATTGTTTTAACGATACTTTCTTCTTATCTGCTACACTAGTTCTTTATTTTACCCGATATCTTGATGATAAATTGCATCGACGCTTTTACTTTTGTAATAATAATCTTAAATTTACTTGATTAGGAAAATCATATCCTAGCAGCAGCTAACCTTATCAATACTCCCTATAATATTTAAAATATATCTACATGTTTTAACTACTAAATACAAAATGAAAAATGGTACAATTATTGTTACTCTTTAAATTAACTTTGTCGTTGGTTATATCCTTCAATAAATAAGTTAGAAGTACCAGATGGGATAACGAGATTTAGATCCTTACTATCTATTTTTGAGGAACTTCTTCAACGACTTAGGTTTAGTTTGGAGATTGGTTCACCGTTCTATCTGGCACCACTGACAAAGAAAAAAATAACGTTTCCCCTCCTCAAGGGTGCGTTCACACTTCACAATAAGGAAAACAGACTCATCACAAAAACAACCCTCAGTGGCAAACAACATTTTTAAGAGGGGTACGAGTCGCTGAAGCAATGATTTATCCATGCATAGAAGTGGTAGTGGAAAGATGAGAAGATAAAATCATAGTTCGGGGACTAACTAGAGGGCTCCCGCTAGGAGCACCTTTCAGTGTCACCGAGATTAGAGTCCGTGCACCCTAAAGTCTTATTGCGTGGGAGAGATTTTTCCATTACCTGAATAATTAGAGGATCATAGTACTCCTCCTCTATTAGTTTGGGGAGACAGACTAAGACAATTCATCACTCTCAATTTGAAGAGGGGCGTTATTACCCTAGTACATTTTCATTGCGCCAAAGTCTTTTACACCCATTAAATTATTAAAAGAAATAGATTGGAATAGAATGTACGCGACATATGGATTTTTGACCAAGTAATCAGATTGGTTCTAAACACAAAACAAAGATAGAAATGCAAGGATGAAATCAGTGGGGATTCACTATCTAAGAACATTGGGTGTGAGCGTTGAATGAGATTTAACGGTGGTTGAAATTGTTAGAAAGGGTTTACGGCTGGGGAAATTATATTTTACACTGGTAGTTTCTTTCACTAAAAACGATGGATGAGACATACAATCGAGCTGGAGGTTACCGTTATGGAAACACTCGTAAACTTCTAATCCTCTTTATCCCCATATCCTGGGACTATTGGCTCGAGGTAGCTTGCGGCTGGTCAAACTCTACCAACGGATCTTGTTTCCTATGGCGTACTGCATTCTGATCTATCATCTATCACATCTGGAGATAAATGAACAATCGACTTTTCAACAACAAGCTAGCTTTAAGTTCTAGCATTGCCCATCATATTCTCTCTGATCTCCGGTTCCGCTTCTTCGAAACGAAGATTACTTTTCCCCTGTAATAGGTCTTCCTGTATAATAAATCTTCATTGCACTTCTGTTACCTCTTTTAGGTCCGACCTCGATGTATTTTGGCTATAAGGCCATCTGAACCCCATGTACTAACTCTTTTTTATATATAAATTTACAACTTTTTATACAAAAAACATATTAACATAATTTGGAAATATAAATTCAAATTTTTAAACCTCTAGGCGAAATTCCAGATAAACCTACCCAAACTTTACGACCCGAAGCTTAAAGTCTTAAAAAGGTCCAAATAATATAACTAAATTAAGGAAAATATAATACATAATATTTTAAATGCCTAAAAATAATCTAAACCAAAATCCAATAATACCTCCGATAAATATGCGAATAATTTTGAGAGAATAATTTGCAGTCATATATAAGTTTTTTTAAGAATCGACCTCCGTACTAGTATGATATTGTCCGTTCTGACGCCTAAAGGCTCGCACTAGTTGAGATATGTTCTGACTTATATACCATTGATCATTTCTATATTTAATCGATGTAGGATGTGGGACTTTGGTCGCCACCCTAACAAATCCTCCTCTTGAACAAAGTACCACATCCGCTTCCTCTCAAGCTGCTTTCACTATTGTTGGAATCGTTCACACATTCAGTAAGGTTCGCTGCATTTTTCTTTTGATTTCCCTTTTTACCATTCAATTTCGGACAATCTCTCCTATATGACCCTGCTAACCACATTCATAACACTTTGAGTTCTTTACCTTTGATTTGGACCTCCAGATTTTCCTTCTTAAAGAACTCACTTTTCTTTCAGATCTTCCTCTGGTCATAAGAATTTCCCCTTCAGCCTAAGGTTTTTGCTACAACTATCTCAAATCTTCTGATTTCAGCGCCTCTTTGAGATCTTCTAGAAATAACTTATCAATTAACTTATATTATGGTATCTACGAAGTTTTTATGGGGAGCTGATAGCGATATTAAGACAAACAAATCCCGATCCTCATCCTCAATGATGACATCAATATTCTGAAAGTCCATAATAATTGATTTAAAATTATCAAAGTGTTCAGTTATGAACATATCTTCTTTTAATATGAAAACGTACAAGCATTTCTTCAAGTAAAACCGATTCACCACTGATTTCTCTGACTAAAGTTCTCCCAACTTCTTCCATGCGCAGACAACAATATTCTTACCACTAATCTCGCAAAGAACATTATCTTTCATAATCATTAAAATCCAGCACAAAGCCCTTTCTTGAATATCTTGCTTCTCCTCTCCTTTTATCTTTTCTAATAACTTATTCCCGCCAACCTTCCACATCCCTTGCAGTACCAATGAAGATTTCAGTTAAATCTTCCATAATGCAAAGATGGATCTCCCATCAAATTCTCCAATCTTGTATTTGGTTGTTATAGATGCCATTGAGAAACCCTAATTTCAAAATCTAATTTTACAACCAAAGATCTGATACCAATTTTTTTTATAAATGACTATGAAATTTATCACAAATTTCTCAAGCACGGAACACAAATAAAAAACAGAACGTAAAAAAAGAACACATAATTTAACGTGGTTCGATAATTGTCTACGTCCACGGGCGCCCCCAGAAAAAAATGTTTCACTATGATAGAAAAGGGTTACAGATTTCAAATTGAAAGAAGGTATGTCCATAACTAAACACTTGAAATCGTACAAGCGCTTCTTCAAGTATAACCATTTCACCACCCTAACATTATTAATAATAATCTCAAATATAGATAAAGCCAATAAAGGTATAAAGATCGTGAAAAGATGACAGAATTAAAAATGTGCAATATTTAATTGCAATTCTAATAAAATTGGTTCATAAATAAATACAATCACAAAGAAAAATTTAATTAAAAGTAAATGATTAAAATTTAGTTAAATCTTAACAAATATATGCAATTTTATTGGTACTAAATATCAAAATTCTAAACCTAGCAAATACATACACTACAACGGAACAGTGGATGAACTTGAACTTTATCATATTTTAAATTGTTAATAATACTAAAAACAATGCAACAACTCATCTCGTTGTAAGATGATAAGAAAATGTCTTTAATAAACACTAATAAATTTTTATATTTTTTATTAGATCTGTCAAATGGTATAAATTACAATTTTTTTTACAAAGATATGCTAAAACTCTTATTTATAAAATTACTTTATCCTTAATCTGAAATTTATGGATGAATGACATGTATCTTTACGTCGAGATGGAATTCATCCAAAAAAGAGTTTGTTATCAACATCAGGAGTCTATCCTCTAATTGTATAAGGTATTTTAGTAACATTAAATTGTGTCTTAAAAGATCCTAAAAGGTTCTTGAGTATTCACACCTCATCGAAAAATGGAAAATAATATTCCATTTGAATATATTACATTAAAAAGAGATACTGATCTGACTAAGGATGAACACGATAACGACCCTATTGTTAAATATGAAGATGATGCTGTTGCTAAGGATGAAATGATGGTGAAACAAAAGAATCTCTTAATGTAACCGTTACCTAACAAAAAAATAATTGCTGTTACCCAAAAGAAACCTACCACTAATGAAGAAATTATTTTATTTTTCATTGTTTATCAACTTTATTAACTCTTTGACAAGCTTTTCTACTATTTTTAAACCTCTAAAGATGTTTTATCGGGTAATGTCTGATTTTTTATTGTTATTTTATCTTCATACTTTAAGTTTTTAACTTTTATTCTCTTTGAATATTGACTATATCTTAAGTTGGATTTCACGTCCTATAGTTTTAATTTAGCATATTTACATTTTTGTCCAATTCTATTTTGTGAAAAAAGGTACAAATGGTCAACACGATCAAAACAGATTTGCCAACATGGATGACCGAGGTAATGGGATACCTAGCCAACGAGGTTCAACCATCTAAAAAAGTAGAGGCCCGAAGGCTAAGGTTGCGAGTCATGCAATTCATAATAGTGGTTGGAAAAATGTTCAATAGGAGATACCTCCAACTTTTTCTAAAATGCGTTGCACCAGCGGAGGCTCAATATTACCTTAAGGATATCCATATGGGGTCATACGGTCATGAACTAGGGGCTCAAAATCTACCTTGCACATCTTTAACGTTAAAATACTATTGGCTAAACATGGGAAATGACACGAAATACATGGTAAAAAAGTGCAACAAGTGCCAACGATGGCCTAAGTTTCATCATTAACCATGAGGTGATTTAACATCTAGACAACGGGCATGTTTATCCGATCACTAGAGCCTAGACTTAGTGGGAACCTTACCACATGGAACATACAATGTCAGGTTTGTAATCACTGCAATTGATTACTTCACAAATGGGTTAAGGTTGAAGATCTAAACCGATCAAGAGGAAGAGATCATGAAGTTCATATGGAAGAACTTGATATGCCTCTTTAGCATCCTATTTTTTTTAATCTTTGATAACAAGCTACAGTTAAATAATGAGGAAATTAAATATTTTGACCTCGAGTATGAGATACACCATCATTTATTCTCGCCCTACCACCCATAGACAAATAAGCAAGTATAAGTTACTAATTGAATGATCATAGACAACCTAAGGAAGAGCATATGAAAAAAAGAATTTGTCACAAATGCTACCACAAATAAAAAAAAAATACCAAATGACGTCACCGGCCCAACAAGTGAGACACCATTCCAACTCATCTACAGGGCATAAACTGTAGTGTCGGTAGAAATTAGGGCCCTGATTGCCCACACTTGCAGTATAACAAGGACACTAACGACTTATGGTGATGGGAAGACTTAGATATGTTGGTGAAACACCTATATGAGGCACACATACAATAATTATCTATGAAACAAAAGGTAGAGCGATATTATATTTTAGAGCTAAAGTCCCGACCCATCAAGGTCGGGGAACTCATTCTTAGGCGTGTTTTCTAGCACAACCAAAAGCCTAGGGTATGAAATTTAGCTTCCACTTGGGAAGGGCATCACATGGTGATCGAATGGAACCGAAGTGTGACTTATAGATTGGAAATAATGAGCGAGAGAGACATTCGCAAGCCATGGAACATAAAGTATTTACATTTGCACTATGTTTAAATATTCTAGCCTAATTGCGTTTGTTTATTTTGAAGAGGTTTATTTATCTATGAAAAAACATTTCTTTTGAAGAATAAATAATTCTTTAACACAAGCTTATGCACCAACCTCCTACCTGGCCAGAAGTTGGGAATAAGCTAGACCGATAAATTTCCTGATACATAATTGGAAAGTTGGTAGTGAAGGGGGAAGGTTACACAAAATATGAGAAAAAATCAAGGAAACCAAGTGACTAAGTAAGTTCATCCGAGCAACTCCCACTTTTTCTAAGAAGTATAAGGGAGTAAACACACGTCAGGGGACTAATAAACTAACAACAAGGAATAAAGAGTTTTGAAGAACACACAAAGAGAACTAGACGTGTTCCTAGAAGTAATAGCTTAGAATAAAAGTAATTCCATAATTGGGAACACTCTATTAGCTCGAAAACAAGCAATGGAGTGGGAGAGTAACTAATATGAAAAAAATAAATCCTAGGTAAACAAGCTATCCAAAGGTTTTAACATATATAAGGCCAAATTATAAAAAATGATTAGTCATACCATAAGGCTTGACCAAAATGGACTTGTCTAAACGGTCGAATCCTAATACACATGGCCACGAGATATCTTGCGAGAAAAAGGTGACTTGGCCAATTGACCAAGCTTCAATGTGATTGGTCTCATATCATTACACGACCAGATGGGAATTGGCCAAGTGACCAAATCCATAAGACCTGCTCGTCTAAATTTGCACGACCAAAGATCGAAGGGGCATCGTCGTGCAATGTTGCACGACCACAGAACCAAGGGGATTGGTCGTGTAATGTCACACGACCAAAGACCCAAAGGGACTGGTCGTATAACATTGCATGACTAGATGAGACTTGGCTTCTTCCCAACATATCATTTCACACGATACAACACGAACAAATGTGTTATGTCTGATCACACAAGAACGTACGAAAAAGTACCACATGACCTGGCCAAACAGCTAGGTCCCGTCTGATAGTCTGTCGATACACGACCAGAGATAACCTGACCATTTGGCTAGGTCTCGACCAACCTGTATGTATCTTGTTGTACGACCAAGTGAAGTAACACATGACCACATGATGCTACTCGACCCAAAAAGACTTTGCCCTTTGGCTAATTCTCAAAACTCACCAAGAATGCGCATTGTTGGTTATTATGGCATTGAGCCGTTACCACTTAGTATTTATTCAAGTCGTTGATGAGTCTCCCCTGCACCAATGCTACTAACCGTACAGATTTCATGCCGTACGTGAACATAAATCATTTATGACAATGTATGGAAACCGTTCCAGATAATATACGGAAAAAACATTTGACATACATTACACAACAGCCACAATGACGTACCTCCATTTGATAAAGTGTTTAAAAGACCAGAAAATGTTGTATCAATAAGGAGGGACCTACCAAGAACTCTTCCAAATCAAGACCAATATATAAGAAGTTAATGTCTCGTTTGTAGGATAAGTGAAAAGCAAAAATATAAAGCAATTGTAATCCAACATATGAAATTAGTTCAAGTGTTCCTCACTTTGTTCTTCAAAGTAGTGACGTGATTTCACTATCGCCAAGGTAGAAGGAAATTATATTTTGTACATGCGCAGTTTAAATCAGTGTAATCAATACAACCCTCTATTGCACTTTTTTTTAACAATGATTGGATTTGCTACTAAAGTTAGGTAAGTTAATTCTGTGACATGACCAACCTTTAGAATTATTTTTACCTCTTTAACTATTGGCTCATATGTTTTCTTAGAAAATATATTTCTTTTGACTTATGGGTATGACTCTATTATCCACAAATAGTTCATGGAAAACCATCGAATAATTACCCCCCATTATATCTTTCACACACCAAGCAAAATCATATAAATTTGAGATTAAACATTCAACGAGACCCTCTTTGATTTTTTCACTAAAATATTTCCTAATTAAAACTACTTTCCCAATAATAAATTTCTTCATTTACTGTTTTATCAAACAATTCAGTTATACGAATTGACTTAATTGGATCGTCAATATTCTCTTCACCAAATCTCCTTAAATTCTCATCAAATTCACTTTGCTCATTGCCTTCTAACGCAACTTATGAGTGATATATGACGAAGTTACTTAATTATTAAACAACTCAACAATATTCTTTTAAAACGCTTTGACTCCTTCTGACTACTTTGAAAAAATTCCAAAATAATATATCAAATATTGATGGTAATATGACACAACAACCTTAACTTTATATAACATATGATGCCCTAGAATAGCATTATATGGTGAGTCAACCAATAAAATTTGTCACTATTTTCTTTGTATTATCACGACCTACAATAATTGGAAGCTTTACGGTTCTTATTAAGCTATTTTGTCGCCCATCAAAACCAATAAAATTCATTTATATCTTATACGACGTTATCCGAATTATCGTATCATACCCGTTCTGAAATATAACATTAGTTGAACTACCAATATCAACCATTACTTTTCTCTTGATTAAACTATCGATTTCAACTGTTACTAACAAAACATCTTCGTCAGGGGTAACAACTCCTCTCCGGTCGTCATCAATAAAATTCAATAATAGAGATACATATTTGTTAAAATGTGTCATTGATTCATCAAAAAGATATAGCTGAATATATTTCTTGTGTCTCTTCCTTGAATAATTAGACGTTCCTCCCAAAATATTCTTTCCATCAATGGTACATATCACTTATTTTCCCTCTTTTATGTTTTCATTTTTTTTACTTTCCTCAACTTCCTCTCTCTTTATTCCTTCTGCTTTCTTGGAAAACAAATCTCTAATATTGATCAATATTTGAATCTCATCTCTTAATTGAAAACAATCTTATGTAGCATGACAATGATCACAATGCTGAGCACAATAAACCTTAGAGATTTTTTATTGTTTGGAGCTATCATAGATTGTCATGGTCGATAGTTGATTTTATCCTATGTTCTTTCAAAGATAGTCGCCATTGATGCATTCAAGGATTTTTCATAGTACAAATGCTTAGGCATGTTTCTTACTTTTACGACCTCTCTTGGTCTTTGATCCTCAACAGGTTATCCAATCGGATGGATCACTGATTTTTTCAAAGACAAAATTAACATAAGTTCTTCCATTCTTATTTCTTAAACCTTGATAACCATCTCATATCTTCTCAACAAAATTCTCATCTTATCAACTAGATTTTAATTAAACCTTCAAGAAGATTGCTATCATCTGGTAAACCTCTTTTGAAAGTTTTCAATGTTATACTTTCAATACAACCATCTAATGTATTCATCTCTCCGACAAACCTTTGTACATAATTTCTCAAAGATTCACCTTTCTTCTGGTAAAATTCATGATAAAATTTCTATCATTATTGATTGCCTAATTTCTAATAAATTAACTTTTAAGAGATTGATTATCAAACCATGCTAATATTTTTTTCCTAAGTGTCATGGAAAATTCTTTACACAAGAGGGATTTATCCGGATAAAGAAAACATAACATTTCTGAATTATTCTAGTTGATTCTATGGATCCTCAGTTCCATCATATTTATATATCATGTAAGGATCACATTTAATTGGTAGATCACCTTCAATAAAGTTTTGGGATAAAAAATATTATCCAAGAGTATAATCAACTAACCTTGGTCTTTTTGTAATTTCTTTAAATATATCAATTAATTTTTATTTTCTTTTAGAAATTATTTCATTACTAGAAAGTTTGTCATTTTCCTTGACTTTATTTCCCTTTCATTTACTTAAGATTTCTTGAGCAATTACTTCGTTCTGATTTTTGTTTTTTTTTTCGTCCTTTCAGCTAGTAATTGTAAAGTCCTAGACAAATGATCAAATCTAGTTCATCATTCCTCATCTCTTAAAATTTGTAAAACATTGATATAATATTGTTCTTGATGTATTTCGTTTATTTTCAACCGTACAACATTAAAAACAGATAAGTTCTCATTTCATAATTAGCATGTTTCTTTCTTCACAAACCTGATCCAAAAAAATTTCGTTGAAAATGTGAGTTATTTTTTTATATGAACAAGTGTAATTCTCACATTTTCAGCTTCAAAATTGGCTCGAATAGCAACAAACATACCAAACTCATTGACCATAGCTTAGTTCACAATAACTGGATAAACCACTGTTGATATAAATTGTATTCTTTCGTTAACGATAATAAGTCATCACTTTTTCTTCGGTGCACCAACTATTTTCAATACCTAGAGATTTAATGTTAGAAAAATCTCTCAACGATTACTAAAGACTTCCAAATTGAGTAATCATGAGACCAATTCTTCTCAATTTCTGAGTGATTTGGCATCATTGGTTTAACAATTCTTTTGCTAATAATTTCCCATAGAAGATGCCAAAATGGTAAGGAAAAATATTTAACAAACACTTTTATGACTGAAGACTGAACAAACTCAAGAAAACAAAGAATACTTACTCCATATTAGATTTATCTCTTGTATTACAATTCATAGAACCGTTTACAAAGAGGCCAAAACCCTTAGCATTAATCCAATAAAGAGTTATTTATAAATATTACTAATTTACTCTCTAATTGACTAGGATATTTAAGTAATATTGAATAAAGTCTAAGAAGATCTTAGAAGATTCTTGCGTATTTTTTTAACATGTTGATTTCTGTCTGTTGTATCAAACCATAGCTCGTATCTGGATTTTGTGCCACTTATCTAATTTTATTAGCTCATACCTTATATTGGGTTTGTCATAATAGTTTGGAGGTTTTTGGTTTTTGAGTATTCATGTCTCTTAATTGAACCCATATCTAGGTCGTCAAATAAGTTTCCTTATTAGGTCATCATGTCACTACCTTCATTTGGTCAACTTAGTCTTTATATCAGGTTTCTTATAATAATTTAGTAGAAAAACCTTTTTCAACCATACTTAGGTTATCTTTTTCAATATATAGACTCAACCCATTTCTTCAAGTTGTCATATTATTGTAACATTTCTGTTAGGTCGTCACCACTGATACACACCATTCTATTTAGTACAGTATAGTCTTGATGTAGGATCATTACCTCTTGAACAATGACATATAAACTTAAATGAATATAACTTTATTAATTTCCTTTAACTTTACAAATTCAATTAACTAAATAATTTGAACTACTCAAACCAAACTCAATACCATGGTTCACACAACTTTAGGTTTGATTCTATTTGAGATTACATAGTAAAAAAAAGTTGGATACATTGAAAATAAACTACAGTGATGAACCTTAAAAAACGTTTGTAACTCACTACCAAAAATAAATATTTCGATTTCTTGACATTAAAAATATATCTTATGTAATTAAACTATATCTATAAAAAAAATTAATGAACAAACCATATGCATGTAAAATGTTTAGATGAAGAATCTTGAATTTCATGAACCAATAAACGATATGGATCAGAAAAAGTAAACATAACTCTCCCAAAAATAACATAACTAAAATTTATAATATGAGAATATAAGATGTCTCTAAAATAGGATCATCATTGATACTAATATTATTATCATAACAAAAGTCAAATAATACATGATCCAAAGTAGAACACAAGACCTAAATCCATACATATGTAATATATAATCACATGTATTTAAGATATCGATATCCTTAGTTTAAGGATGATATCTAAGGAAAAAAGAAAAATCGTAAGATTTATCTAGTGCATTTAAAAACAAAATAACTTACAAATATGGACAAAAAGATAATTAACATTTTATGGATGCCAAAACGCACATTTGTAATAAGTTTAATGTAAAATAACACTAAAACAAATAGTAGCATAGTTGTGGAGAGGTACGCGAGAAAAATATGCAATATACAATATCATAAATATATTTAAGTAATTTATGTTAGCAATAAACCTACATCTATAATATTTATTGAAGAGTATTTATGGATGAGGATCTAATAGATGTGTCAAATCCCATGATGATACATTAATCATTATCGTTAGCTGAATAAAATTAAATTAAGATGTGTAATAGTTTACACAAGCTTGTTGGCCAATTTTATTTAACATTTTCTCCTTCATTTTTTGATATTTATACTAATACCAAATAACGAGTCCCATCATAATTGAGTTGAGATGGAAAAAGCTGAAATGTAGAGTTAATAATGATGATCTCATTAAAGGTCAATTAAAAATTAACTTTGAAACTCGATCTTGTAATATATTTGTGAATATTATTTTAGTAATTTTACCATTGTATTTATCTACAAAATAATATTATTGTTAATATTATTTTGGAAAAAATCTTAAGCACTATAAGTTTTAGATTTAATAAACTTGGAAATATCTAAAAAACTAAAATAATACAAATTTGAATTTTGATTGTAACATTTAGAAGTATGTTAATAATATTTTAAAAAACATCTACTATTATGTGAATAAACGAATATAAAAACAGTTATACGGTTGGACCATAAAATCCTTACACTCCTTTCAAATTAGTATAATTAATATCCTCATATTATCACAAACAAACATATTATATTTCTATTATGATTAATTAATATTAGTATAATTTGAAATTTGGATCCCTAAAATGTATATTATGAATTAAAATAATAATGACATATTATTAAGCATACAATATTTATATTAATTAGTGCACAATCAGACTTAAAAGGTGGATTCTTTCGAGTTTTAAAATCGGACATTTGTTCATAAGAACTCACTTGTCATAATTCTTAGGGGAAACCAATAGGCCAACAAACCATAAATTACATACGGAGACCACTTCTCTAATATAAATAATGTTGACTCACGATCACTATCTGAAAACAGTTAACCAACCATTCGTTTGAGCTGATTTGATTAGTTTATGACATATTTAATGAAATCATTTGTTGTTGAATGCCAGTTGACGTATCAATTTAACAATAATGTCATGCAATTTTTATCTCACCCTAAAGAAAATGTGTGCATAATTTTCCTTTAGGTCTCTTATATATATATATATAATAACAATCTACGACCTTAACGCCCATAATTCATTCATGCAACGTACCATTATGAATCATTTTGATAATACATCCGGGTTATCAATAAAGTTCCATAAAAATGACAAAACCAATCTAGTATGACCAATTTTACTGAATCTAGTATGATATGCTTTACTCACAAATAGCATGATTTATTTTACACATAAATCTCATGACCTATTTTACACACAAATCACATGATCTATTTTACACATAAATCTCATGACCTGTTTTACACATAACTCTCATGACCTATTTTACACATAAATCTCATGACCTATTTTACTCACATCTGGCATGACCTATTTTACTAATAAATAACATGACCTTCTACTCATAGACCAAGCTATCATGTCCTATTTTCCCACAAATCGCAAAATGACAAAACCACTATAGCATGACCTATTTTACTCAAATCTAGCATGCCCCATTTTACTCACAAATTGTATGATCTATTTTACACATAAATCTCATGAAATATTTTACACATAAATCTCATGATCAAACTAACATGACCTATTTTACTCACAAATCACAAATGCAACACCAATCTAGCATGACCTATTTTACTCATGAATCAGAAGACCAATCTAGCATGAGCTATATTACTAACTGTAAAACGCATAAACTACTTATCAAGTAAAACGAATATTTAAAATGCATAACTTAAATCACATAGATATTATAACCAATTGCAATCGCAATAATTTAAACTAAAAAAAATCGCATAATATTTTGTTAATGACTGTATATATGTTAAAGTAATGTGAATCGTAGGTTCAAAAAGCCTAATATCCCAAAGTATGATATAATTGTTTTCCATACAAATCACATTGTCTTGCATTTAGTTTCCAATCGCAAAGACAAGTCTGACACTAAAATTCATGGTCGCGAACTACATTGCACGTCTATCAGAAATCATAATGGAACCTCACATTTAGTTCCATTGTTGGTTCGTACTTATTATAAACAGTTTTTTAATCCCGATTCTGTGTTTAGTTGGCCATGTTTTACACATAAATCTCATGACCTATTTTACACATAAATTGCATGATTTATTTTACACATAAATCTCATGACCTAGTCTACACATAAATCTCACGTCCTATTTGACACATAAATATCATGTTATCGTTTTAAATCTACACTAAAATTGCATCTTCTAAACTAAAATTGTATCATCTACACTAAAATATAATGAACACCAATTGCATCCCCCACACGGAACCCAAGCCACGTCACTACTCGTGTCTATCACAACAAGTAATGTCTGCGGTGGAATTTCTATTTGTGCCTTCACAATGTAAGAGGGCCTCTGAATGATTTGGCGACCTGAAGCGCTGCATTGTATGTTCATATTGCTTCCAAGCACTCCAAAGAGATGCAGTTTTTCATAAAGAATAAAGTGTGCAAAAACTGCATTGTATGCTCATATCTTACTAAAAAAATATCTAAATTAATGACAATAAAATACAAATAATAGAAATATCGAACAATATAGTACTTGAAAATTATACTTAGAGCTCCCAATGAAGATACTAGAATGTGTTTGGTAATCTCAATGATTTAATCTTGTTTGATTTTACTAAACTATAAATGAAGTTGATTAATCAAGAAACAACTTCAATGAATCGATTAGATGCCAAAACTCTATGATATGCTCGGGTTCATCTTTTACTGTTAGTTAGTATCTCGAGAACATTTTTTATTAGTTATTCTTTGAAATATATATCATACATGATTTCGTGTAGATTCGGCTCCATTAATTATACTAACATGATAAGCTTCAATGATTTAATAATCACTATCAAAGTATTGAATTCTCTCCAATTCAATGCTTTGGTTTGAATATGGTTCGAATCTTTAATATCTAGTAATCAAATTTAGGGTTCTTCATATGTTATTTTAAAAAGACTTGTTATAAATTAGCTTAGCCAGAAAATATGATAGTTACCTACAGTACTGCAGAATCATGACCGAGGAAGCTGTTTTACCTACAATAAAATAAATATTTTAAAATAAAATAATATAAAATAAAATCTTAATATAATTATATTTGATTTAAATACATAAGATATTTGAATAAAATAAAATTAAATTAAAAATGTTTTTGTTTGGACTTTCTGGGCTACATCATCCTCCCATGGTTGATATGAATTCATCCTCGAATTCAAAGCACCATCACCATCAACAACCAAAATTATTTTATTTTATTTTATTCAATTGTTACGTTCGGAATTATAATTGTTGACCTTATCAGAATAAGAAAATTTCTTCTCGAGTTTTCTTTACTCAAAGTCACATTGAATCCATCCAGTTGATGAAAAAATTTAGTTTCGAAAGCCTTTTCATATCCTGAAACCAAAACCCCATGTCCAGTTCATGAAAAATATTGGTTTCGAAAACCTCTTCATAACCTGAGACAACATCACGATAAGAAAATTTCTCCTTGATTCGACGATTGGTAGCCAATTTAAACTTCGTCAGCAACTGGTTAATACAATCATTATTGAAACGGCTGGTATGTCCCCTCATACTCAAACGATCTTCCCGATCTTCATGACCATGTGTGTTGTTCTCTTCTTTAAACCTTGAATCAGAATAATGAGGCTTTAGAAACTTGCTTCCCCGTAGTAGGAACTGAGGCTCTGATACCAAACTGAAGACGCAGCGGAAATAGAGGAAGAAGCAACGATAGATGAAACCCTAGTTCAAGGTTAACATGATGAAACTCTAATCTAAGAGTAACAAAGATTGAAATTTTCAGAGATAAAAAATATATAATTCCAAAAACTTAAAATAACTTAAGGCATATGAGGCTTTATATAAGAGCTTCTCAAAACCCTAAATTATAGTACAAGGAAATAAAATAAATATTTTAAAATAAAATAAAATAAAATCTTAATATAATTAGATTTGATTTAAATACAGACGATATTTGAATAAAATAAAAAAAGGTTTTTGTTTGGACTTTCTGGGCTACATCACTTGATCTCTTATTCCGGTGCGAGAGAGGTGATCGGTCGAGATTTTTGGTTTTGAAGATGTATAAGGTATAAAGAGATGGAAGCGCTTACAAATTGAATCGTTTAAAATACCTAATTGGATGAAAATCAGTATTCACAAAAAAGAGCTTATATAGTTAGTAGAGGTTAGTTATGGTATTACAAAAATATTGGGTATTGAGTGAGAATTATTTTAGTGATATGCATAAATCTGTTATTTTGTAACAAATGACTGATAGAAATACTAATACGGATTTCTAATCTAACTTATTGAACCATGAAGTTAAATCATCCTATAATAATACGGAATAAATACTTACAGGATGTAGACATTCTTTGATCTTCAGATTCCTGACTTAGAGCAGATGATCGACGATCCTTTGTTAGGTTATTGATTCTTCTAAGAGATGGCAACCAAAACACACTTTTGTAATTGATTTGAAGTAAGAATCAATTTGTTTTTCTTAAAGGATTTTCTCTTTGTATTTTCTTTCGTTGCTTTCAAGAATGAGAAACTCATTCTTATATAGAACTGAAGTGAGAAAACGGTTCTTCATTAAGTAATTGTCTGTAACTTCCAGACATTTACTTAACGAAGACCAGTAACGGTTCTTCTCTCTTAATTGTCTGTAACTTCCAGACAGTTACTTAATGAAGACCAGTAACGGTTCTTCTCTCTTAATTGTCTGTAACTTCCAGATAGTTACTTAATGAAGACCAATTCTTATTAAATTGCCACTCTTAGGGACCATAACCCGGTATTATTTTGTTTTACAAAATAACCCCAAAACTTTACGTTTTGCTTAAGTTGTTTATTTCCGAATCCAATCCTTCACAGTATTCGGAATTAAACCTGGTATCTATACAATTACCTCCATGATACATATTTTATCTACTAGTCCGTTCTTTTCTTTATGATTACTTTTATTGTACTAATATTAACGATAGTTCGATACATCGATACGACATGTGACGGTCCAACTTAATGGATAAATTCCAACAATCTCCCACTTGGATCATCATATGCTACTATAGGATGCATCCACTTAATGAACGTTCTAAATTTCTATCGTCACATAGATAACCTTAACAATCTCGTAAATGACTATTAACGACATAGGACTAAAGTCATCATCAATGCATTTCAAGCCGCAAATAGATGCATCAGTAATCACGATATCGCAACAATCAACTACATGGATCTATCATGGTGCATAGCATAAGAATAATATGAAATGTAATCTTACATATCTATTCTTAACTAGTCCCACTTAATTGGAGGTCTACTTACAGCATAGTACGAATAATCAAATACAAGAGCACACTGAAAACTTGTATATAAATATGTTTGCATTAATGACCTTAAGTTCGCGAATATCATAATACAAACAAATTTAATAGCTTAATACAAACTCCCACTGAAACTAATAATCCTCTAAGTACACAACACCCATGTTAATGGTGTGTTCAATAAAAACTTTAGGTACTAATGCCTTCGTAAGAGGATCTGCTAACATTGAGTTTGTCCCTATATGCTCCACACTAATTTGACCACTCTGTACTCTCTCTTTAACAGATAGGAACTTGATATCTACATGTTTGGACTTAACCGAGCTCCTGTTACTATTTGAATACTGAACTTCCGAGTTATTGTCACAATATAATCTAAGGGGTTTTTCTATCCCTTCTACGATTCGCAGTCTTGTGACAAAATTTCGCAGCCAAAGCGCCTGATTGGATGCCTCGAAACAAGCAACAAATTCCGCAGCCATAGTGGAAGATGCAATGAGTGTTTGTTTAACACTTTTCCATGATATTGCACCTCCCGCTAAAAGGAATATAATGCCTGAGGTTGAACGACGAGAATCCTCACATCCGGCGAAATCCGAGTCGGAATACCCTATGACCTCCAGTTTATCTGACTTCTTATATGTTAACCTGTGATGTTTTGTTTGTTGCAAATACCGGAGAACTCTTTTGACTGCTTTCCAGTGTTCCATCCCCGGATTACTTACGTATCTCCCTAACACACCCACCACAAAACCAATGTCTGGCCGTGTACAAACTTGAGCATACATCAGACTTCCAACAGCCGAAGCATATGGAACCTTTTGCATTTCCTCAATCTCAAGTTTTGTCTTTGGGCATTGCTTAAGGCTAAACTTTTCACCTTTTGATATAGGGGTTTCCTTTCCTTTGCTGTTAGCCATCCCGTAACGTTGTAACATACTCTCAATATACGCCTTTTGTGATAAACTCAAAATTCCATGGGATCGATTCCTGTGAATTTGAATTCCTAACACAAATGATGCATCACCAAGATCTTTCATATCAAATTTGTCCGAAAGAAATTTCTTGGTCGTATGTAACAATTCCTTATCGTTCGTGGCCAATAATATGTCATCAACATACAGCACTAGAAATATGAATTTACTCCCACTGAATTTTTGATACACACAATCCTCTACCGAATTTATCTCGAAACCAAATGAGACAATAACTTCAAGGAATTTGTGATACCACTGTCGAGACGCTTGCTTGAGACCATAAATAGATTTCTTCAGTTTACATACCGTCGACTTTGGATCACCAGAGACAACGTTTTCAGGTTGTAACATATAGGTCGTTTCCTCAATGTCTCCATTAAGAAAGGCGGTCTTTACATCCATTTGATGGAGCTCAAGGTCGAAGTGTGCAACTAATGTCATGATTGTCCGAAAAGAATCCTTCGAAGAAACTGGAGAGAAGGTTTCTTTAAAGTCAATCCCTTCACGTTGAGTAAAACCCTTAGCTACAAGTCGCGCTTTATGCCTCTCCACATTACCCTTAGAATCCCGTTTGGTTTTAAAAATCCATCTACAACCAATCGGCTTCTTTCCTTCAGGTAATGGAACAAGCTCCCATACCGCGTTATCTTGCATTGATTTAAACTCTTCGTTCATTGCTTTAATCCAGAAGTGAGAATCAGAACTTTTCATGGCTTCACGAACACTTAAAGGATCGTTTTCTGTTGAACCATAAAATTCTTCATGTTCTTGAAGATACACTATATAGTCTGAAGATATAGCGCTCTTTCTTTCTCTAGTAGATCTACGCAAAGGCATAATTTCTTCATTTTGCACTTGAAATTCTTGAGGCGATAGAGTTTGTTCTTCTTGAACAACTTTATTTTGCTCCATTGGAACAACATCCATAGGAAGATTAACATCATCTTGAGTATCTATATGTTCTAACGAATCTGAAGTGATGATTGGCCTTCTAATTACCATATCATCATCTGACACTATAGTATCATTGTTAGAACCTTTATGAATCTCTATTGATTCTTCCTCAAAATGAATGTTCGTTACTAAATTCTTCCCCCCAAACTTTATATCCTCAAAGAATTTCGCTGTACCCGTCTCAAATATATTCTTTGTGGAAGGATCATAAAACTTAAAACCCCTATAATACTATGCTCGGGATATCCGAAGAAATAATTACTAACCGTTTTGGAGTCCAATTTCTTTTCATTCGGCCTATAAGGCTTCGCTTCAGCTGGACATCCCCAAACGTGTATATGTTTTAAACTAGGTTTACGCCCAGTCCAAAGTTCATACGGTGTCTTAGTAGTTGCTTTCGTCGGAACTCTATTAAGTAGGTAGGTCGCACATTTTATTGCTTCTCCCCAGAGTGATATAGGTAATGTTGAATGACTAATCATACTTCTTACCATATCCTTTAATGTACGGTTTCGTCTCTCAGATACTCCATTCATGTTGGGCGAACCCGGCATCGTATACTGAGGGACTATACCACACTCTTCTAGGAACTTTGCAAACGGTCCATGACGTTGTTCACCTGAACCATCACATCTCCCGTAGTATTCACCACCACGGTCCGATCTGACGCACTTAATGTCTTTACCAAGTTGTTTTTCAACTTCAGTCTTAAAGACTTTGAACTTGTCAATGGCCTCTGATTTTTCGTGAATGAGATATAGATACCCATATCGTGAAAAGTCGTCAATGAAATATACAAAATATCGTTGGCCGTTCCATGATGCTGTAGGGAACGGACCGCAAATGTCTGTAGGTATCAAATCCAAGACCCCTTTCGCTCTGTATGCATCTAATCGTTTCACTTTGGTCTGTTTTCCTTTTATACATTCAACGCAAACGTTGAAGTCCGAAAAATCCAGTTCACTTAATAAACCTTCTGAAACAAGCTTTTCAATTCTATTTCTAGAAATGTGACCTAATCGCTTGTGCCAAAGTTTTGCTGATTTTTTCATTTTACAATTTAGTTTTCCAGGTACATCTACATTCATTATCTCTTTATGATCCTTTATAGTATCCAATAAATACAAGTTATCATTTGCTATTAACTTTCCAGAACCAACAACATTACCATGTAAATAAAGACATAAACTTTCATTTCCAAATAGACAAGAATAACTTAATTTGTCCAACAACGGAAAAGAAATTAGGTTCCTTCAAAAAGAAGGTACATACAATACGTCTTTTAAATACAAAAAATGTCCACTGGTAAGCAACAAACGAAAATCACAAATAGAATGAACTAAACACGAACTGCCATCAGCTGTATAGATGGATGTTTCACCATCACTCAGGCTTCGGTTTCTTATCATACCATGCAAAGAAATACAAACATGAGTTGTTACTGCTGCATCAACCCACCAAGTATTTCTTGGCACTGAAACTAAATTGATCTGAGAACAGACCATAGAAGTGAAAATACTTTTGGCTTTCATCATAGCCCTCCATTTTTCACATTCTTTCTTAAAGTGCCCTGGTTTCTTACAATGGAAGCAACGCCCTTTACCAGACGTACCCTTATGCTTCTTTTGTCCCGAACCGGATGCATGTGCATCTGGACCTTCATACTTTCTCTTAATTCCCTTATCCACCTGAGCTTTCACCATTTGCACTTCTGGATGTTCTTGCTTCATCTTTTCCTCCTCTTGCGCTTCCTGAGAGATGAGCTCGTTGAGAGTCCATTTCTCGCGCTGACAGTTATAAGAAGTTTCGAAGTTCTTATACTGAGGAGGGAAAGAGTGAAAAGCAAAGCTTACCACAACATCTTCGGGAAGGTCAATCTTAAGTGCTTTCAGTTTGGAAGCGATGTTTGACATTTCCAAGATGTGCTCACGAACAGTCCTTTAGCCATGATATTTCATAGAGGCTAGCTTAATAAGCAGCGTCTTAATCTCTACTTTATCATTCTTGGCAAAACATGTCTCTACCTCTTCGAGAAATATTTTCGCATTAGTGATCTCAGGTGAAACTGCACCACGGAATGCTAATGGAATTGCTTGCTTCATGATCCCTAGACTTATCCTGTTCGACTTTTCCCACGCCTCTGACTCTTTCTTCTCCGTAGGAAAACTGTCATCAGTCAGAGGTTTAGGTTCATCGACCCTTAATGCTAAGTCGTAATCATGGCACATCAAGTGCAGCAACATATCTTCTTTCCACAGCTCAAAGTTGCTCCCATTAAGTATGGGTGCCTTTTTGCCTTCCGGGTTATAGAAATACGAATTTGCTAACATAACAAACAACAAACAATAAATAGCCAAAAACATCACTTAACATATAACCTCCATAGTATTTAACAAATAAACATAGCATAATAAAACATACTCTTACAACATCAATAAGATACCTTTGGGCAAGCATATTAATTTGTATATGTATGAGTTTGAGCATAATTAATGTTGATCATTCTAAATGACAATAAAATTTTTTTTTCCTTTGGGCCGATTTTTTCCTACTTCAATTTTCTTAATGATCAATTCACAAATAACTATCTCGTGTCTAAGATTAACTATGTCAAACATTAACCTTCCTTTGGGTCGATTAAAATTTACATACTTGCCAATCATAGACTTGTCAAAACTCTAAAATAATAATTAATTCAGCAATAGGGATCACTTTGGCGATATATTGAATCATTAATTATTTACCGAAGTTCGGACAACTTAAAACATGCTAATTATTTCGAAAAGTACTATACGACTACCTTACTTAATGTCCAAACTATTTCGTAGTCTATGTATAATTTAATCAAATTAAATTTACACCTTAAATTTAATATATTATAATATATCTTTAATTATATTGTAATATATCTTTAATTATAATATATCTTTAATTAAATTAAATTTACACCTTAAATTTAATATATTATAATATATCTTTAATTATAATATATCTTTAATTAAATTAAATTTACACCTTAAATTTAATATATTATAATATATCTTTAATTATATTGTAATATATCTTTAATTATAATATATCTTTAATTAAATTAAATTTACACCTTAAATTTAATATATTATAATATATCTTTAATTATATTGTAATATATCTTTAATTATATTATAATATAATTCTTAATATATATTATAATATAGTATTTATTTATATATATAAAACTTATTCATATATATACTATAATATATATTTATATATATAATAAACTTCAATCATATAATATAATTCTCGTAATAATTCACTTATAACTTTATATAATATATAAGCAAACTTAATTACACATTTATCGGTGGTCACGTATATTTCGCCTATTCTTTAGGCGAAATGACAGTTACTAAATTAATAATTTCAGATTTTAATTTAATTATATTAATTATAGTAGCCGCATACGGAATCTTTTAACTGCATATATAATTATACCACCGTAATTGTTTAATTGTTTGTGTAATTTCCGATAACCGACATCATATCTAATATATATGATCTAATTTTATAATCTGAAAAACTAAGAATTTAATTTCATGGTGGCTCTGATACCACTCGATAGAAATACTAATACGGATTTCTAATCTAACTTATTGAACCATGAAGTTAAATCATCCTATAATAACGCGGAATAAATACTTACAGGATGTAGACATTCTTTGATCTTCAGATTTCTGACTTAGAGCAGATGATCGGCGATCCTTTGCTAGGTTATTGATTCTTCTAAGAGATGGCAACCAAAACACACTTTTGTAATTGATTCGAAGGAAGAATCAATTTGTTTTTCTTAAAGGATTTTCTCTCTGTATTTTCTTTGGTTGCTTTCAAGAATGAGAAACTCATTCTTATATAGAACTGAAGTGAGAAAACGGTTCTTCATTAAGTAATTGTCTGTAACTTCCAGACATTTACTTAACGAAGACCAGTAACAGTTCTTCTCTCTTAATTGTCTGTAACTTCCAGACAGTTACTTAATGAAGACCAGTAACGGTTCTTCTCTCTTAATTGTCTGTAACTTCCACACAGTTACTTAATGAAGACCAGTCCTTATTAAATTGCCACTCTTAGGGACCATAACCTGGTATTATTTTGTTTTACAAAATAACCCCAAAACTTTACGTTTTGCTTAAGTTGTTTATTTCCGAATCCAATCCTTCACAGTATTCGGAATTAAACCTGGTATCTATACAATTACCTCCATGATACATATTTTATCTACTAGTCTGTTCTTTTCTTTATGATTACTTTTATTGGACTAATATTAACGATAGTTCGATACATCGATACGACATGTGACGGTCCAACTTAATGGAGAAATTCCAACAATGACAATATATTTTGTGAGTAGGTATTCAACGTGTCATTTTCTTTTAAAGAACACGTATACCAATCTCATACGTTTCTGAAAAATACTTATTTTTCAACAAATTTCCGTTCAAGTTGGCATTAATTTTCTTGTCCCTACTTTATTATTACTAAAAATAGACATTTAGTCTTGTGAAAAAAAATGTCTCCAAAGAGAAATGATTTAGGCTATTTTCACCCAAAACTAGTATATAGCATTCAAAATTCATATTTGATCAAATATTAATCTTTCTTAAATCCAAAATATCATTACTTACCAATTTATTTCAGATTGTATCATTAATGAAAAAAACTAGCTATATTCTCAAACACCTAATTTAAACACATCAGCAACTAGAAAAAAAATCAAACATCATTCTCTTTCAAATTAAAATCATGTTCTTAATGAAAAAATTAAAATAATATTCAACCTTAACTAACAAAATAGAAATATTTCCATTTATCAAAAGAAGTAAAGTTTAAAAACAAGGTAAAAGTGTCGAAAGAAGTGGTATAATCATCGAACAATGAGATAAAATGCTAATTCATAATGTTTTTTTTCATCTTTTTGAAATTTGTATTACACACTGCGGTACGTTGGGCCTATATTGATGGTACAACCCATTTGCACGACCATCGTGTGAATATGCACTATTGATGCTTTGTGTGCTGATTGCAATCCACATCATGGATTCCTAAATACGGATGGTGCTTAGTAGCAAAATTGGAATGGGTGCCATATACCATCGAGGCAGTTCTTATGCACTCATGGTGCAACTTGACAAGTTGAAAACCATGTATAAATTTTAGAGAAATATATAAGTAATTTTTTTGAGTGACGTCAAAGCCTAAGTTTTATTCTAACATTTTTGTGTTAAGAAATGATTTGTAAATTGATAATTTTTTTTAATGACTTCACACCTTAAGTTGTTTATTAAGTTTTTTTACTAATATATAATTGTTACAAATCAATTTGTAAATCGATAAAAAAAACGTAAATAAATTTTTATTGAATTCACAATTTATGTTTTTTCTAAGTGATTTGATAAGTGACTAATACAAATCCATCAAATATCGTCTAATACAATACATCATAGATAAATAACTAATATCGTATAATACAACACTTAATAGTAAGTGACTAAAAGAAAAAAAAACATCTATGGTCTAATACAAAACAACATTGTCTTAAAAATGAAAAACATTGTCGGAAATAGAATAAAAAACAATATGGACGCTCTCTTCTTGTATAAGATGATCTTAGTCAAATAATAAAAGTTCGTTAGATAAACAATTATAGTAATACGAAAAAAAACAAAAAAACCAAACAAAATTCGACCACAAATATATTTAAACAATTTAGGTTATCATAGTACAAACTAGTTTAACAAATCAAAATGGTTAGGTTCACATATAACAATTCCATCGAAAAATAACATTAAAAAATTCCAATTGTTATGAAATAGATAAATTTTAATCTCTAAATCCGACTAATTCAATCCCAAAATTCATTCCACCAACACACTTCTGTATACTGAGAAGTATGTATGCAAAAATCTAACAAACTAAACAAAAATAAAAAGTAAAAAACATAAAAAGCAAAAAAAATTAGAGAACAAAAATCTTACTTAGGAAACTCTTTAGGTAAATCTAGTTTATCACCACCCTTCTTTCACAATTAGAAGTTTTAGGAGTTTGGTTGCCGGAATTTGAAAATGGTCGGGGTTGAAAAATTATAATAATAGAAAGAATAAACAAAAATTAAAAATTAAAGAAATATATATGTTTATAAAAAATGAAAATAATCTCATATAGTCCCATAAACTTTTTTTTGTCTAGTAACTAGGTAATGAATTGTTTTTTTAAAATAAAATTAATTGAAAGGAAAAATAAAAATTTTAGAAAAAATTTAACTCAACACAACTTATTATAATATTGAATATCAACGTTCTCTTCGGTATCCGACGGTAACGGCTGATCCTGCTGTCCATTCTCTGTTTGGGCTCAAGCTTTAAAATTATAGTTGGCCCAATATGTATTTAGAACTGTGTTTGAGGCACTGAGTAGTTCCGCCCCATATAATCAAACACTTTGTCTCCAGCAGTTCGTCCGGTACGACACATTGGGTTCGTGCCAACTTCCTCGATATGTTATATTGGGTTCGTGCCAAACATTTCTATGTTTATAATTTTAGTTAAAAAATTATTCCGATGCTTATATAAGTATGGCTTACTTCATTAACATTAACATGTATAGCAACTCTTTGAAGTTTATGCAAGCAATTAAGAAACTTTGTATATAATAAAAACAGTGAAAAATAGTGTTAAAAACTATTGTTTTATATATTAGTGTGTTAGGCTGATCCTTCCAATTTGCATAATTTATCAGGAAAAAGGAAACCATTTCAGAACTATTAGGAGATATAATAGTTTTGTATTAAATATTTACGATATTTTTGCACCCAGATTTAACCATTTGTTGTTGGTATTTTTTTTTTTATATAAATATTTTTTAATTATTGTTTTTAAATATGATAAAATATTTTTAATTTTTATATAATACGAAGAATTAGTTTTCGGAGATTGAACATGATTTTTGAAATTGTTTTCGGAGCCTTAATTCAATAATATTATTAGTTTCCCTTTTGTTTATTATTGTTAGTGTTTGTTTGATCAATATTTGGTAGTTTATAATTTTTTTATTCTATTATTTAAAGATTTTGAATTTGTTAATTTAGGTTTTTCAGATTTAAGATTTTGTATTTTGTTTTCAGAATTGGAATCTGAAACTAAAGATTTAAGATTACGATGGGAGATTTGGTTGAGATTTGAGATTTGTATTTTTTGGATTTTGGATTGAAGAGTTGGAGTTTTTTAGATTTTGAATTGTAATTTGTTGAGTTATTTTGTATATGTTTTTTTATTATGACTAGTCGTAAGACTGATTAAGTTCACTCGATTACTTTTCAATTAGATGAAACAAACGATATGTATTGGACTTATGCTTTTGATGAAGTCATATTCCCCATAAGGGTCATATACCTTTATTTAGGATGTAAAGTTTAATAAAAAATGATATAGCTGGAAGAAGTAGGTTGTAAAACATTCTAATAATGACGACTTAAAAAACAAGTATATTTTAATAGACCAAATAATATAGGTCATTTGGTTAAATGTGATTTTAACATTTGAAGATGTTATGGATGATAGTCTAAAAGAAGAAGGTCGATGACCCACAAGGCACACGAGGTAAATAAATGAAAATAAACTAAGGTGGATAATGAAGAGTCAAGGCATTTACTTTGGATAAGTTACCAGGAAATGAACGACCTCGATACATAAATCAAAGTGGAATATATAAAGCAAGATATATGATAAAGAGAAAAAATCTTACATGGATAATAGAGTGTTCAAGAGGCTTGTAATTAACTATTTGATATTACTTAAATACCTTAGACAATTACATGATAGTTTAGTAATTTTTGTAACAACATTTGTAATAGATGAATATCACGTAGTTATAAAAACACTTTGTTATTCATCCACGAGTCTAAGAATTATTTGTAGTATAAATATAAAAATGTCTTTTAATTTGTGGGATTAACAATATTTTTCGTAGAGAGAGAATTAATACATTTGAGCTTTTTTTATTTTATGAGTTTGTAAGTCTTTGAGATAATTGGAAGTCCTTTAACAAGGTTATTCTTTATCAAATTTGGTGCAATTCATAGAAATTTCTTTTACAAAGAATCAATTTGAACCAATGATGATGACTCACTTATGAGTTGAGAGAAAGTCTTCGCAATATTTATAGTTCGTAGATCTCTAACATTTACTCAAGGGTTTCTAATATTGTGTCACCAACAATTGGAAATGAGGTGATTCAATGTGGTCTAGTTGTTATGAGTATTGTTCAGCATGTGCAATGAAGTAATAGAATACGAGGTATCCATATGGTAAATTCTCTAGTTTGTTTAAGTGAATAAATTAGAAATATTGGTGGTCTGTCTAAATTTGGTTTGCTTGTTCGAAGAGTTGATAAAGTAATAAGTTTCATACTAATATTGTCAATAATCTACATAGAGTTTCAACCTAGGTTTTCTCTTTGTGATAACCCAAACATAACTATTCACTCATCTTGCTACAAGTATTACACTAATATTTGATAGAACAAAAGATAAAATAAATTATCGACATTCACAAGTTATGACAGTGAACAATAAATAATTTAGGAGGTACTATTGTGTTTATCATTCTGATTATGCATACAACATATGAATCATTTCATATAAAATATTAAATTCAAAGGTTGATAGATTATCATGAATTTATTGAGTTTGTTAAAATAAAAGAAATAGAAAATGTTGACATATATAATAGTCCACGACAACAAATGATCTATAAATATATGACTAATACCATTTTGGAGGAGACGTTCTAGCGAGGATTTTGTAGTTATAAATAAAGAGGTGTAGTAAAAAATTGGAAGAATATCCTATAGACGAATCATTATTACATATCAATAGATTTCATGCTCCATCACATAATTATACAAATGAGGACCTATGATGGTTAGTTAATACTCTGATGATGTTTTACTGATCACAATAAAAATTAATAGAGTGACTATAATAAAACTTAGGACTGATACCGATAGTTCAGCTAATGTGTCATACGAAAATGTCCATAATAAAATTATTTGAGTAACTATGTACAAAAATATAAAAACAAATTTGATTAGTTTTGTGGACGGTTGACTGATTGTATGGCCAAAGTAGAGTTGCTATTGATTGTGGGGAGTATTGCAACAATAAAAATAGTTAATACATTATTTTTAGTCATCTATTCACCATTTTTGTATAATATTTTTTTAGGGCGTCCATGGTTGCATAAGATGAATACATTTGCTACGTCCTAATATCGATAGGTTAACTATTTTGAAAAAGGTCAAGTTTGGATTATTAGAAGAAGTCAAATGGTGGTAAGAGATTGTTATTCAATGTCTTTTCGTCCAAATAACATTGTGACATATCAATTATAAAGTATATTAAATGACGGAGAGTTAATAAAATATAAAAATTATTTAACTAAAAGTAAGAAACAATTGATGTCCCACAAGAAGCATTGCGCTTAACCAAGCCTTTAGACAAAATGATTAATTTTAAATTAGTGATTGCAGAGTTATGATGATAGGAAGTTAGTTAAGTCGAAAAGTTAAAGATGATTTGTTGAGTTGGTTAAAGATGAATATACATGTGTTTGCTTGAAGATAAATTACGTTACAAGTGTTAGCAATTCAATCATTTACCATGAACTAGTTATTGACAATAGACTAAGACTAATATGAAAAAAAATTGAACATTTTCTCCACAAGGCTGAAATGATACTAAAGAGAGTTTAAAGACTATTAAAGGCAAAGCATATAAGAGAATGAATCTATCTAACATGGATGCCTAGTATACTGTCTGTAAAAAATAAAAATGAGAAATGGAGAATATGTGTTGCCTTATTGATTTAAAACAAACTTTTCCAGGTTGGTTAAACATGAGGTGTTTTCATTTATGAATTTATATTCAGATTATAATCAGATAAAAATTCATACGAATGACAAGGAGAGTACGACCCTTATGACAGAATAAGGGTTATATTGTCCAATAATAATATTGTACGGTTAAACATAAAATAGGGTAACCCATCAACGACTTGTAAATAATTTTTTTGCTAGTCAATGGGATACAAATTTGAAGCCTACATCGATGATATAATGGTAAAAGTAACGATAAAGAAATGTATTTGTTGGCATTATATGAAACATTAAATAATCTTAAAAAAATTAGCTTAAAATTCCATCAATAAATATGTTCATTGGGTGTACTAGATATAAATTTTTAGGTTATGTGATTATCTAAAAAAGAATCAAAGTTGATCATGCGCAGTTAAAAGCATTGTTAACTATGACTCCACCAAAGTCTACCAAAGAAACGCATAAGTTGGTGGGTTATTTTGCAGCTTCATCAAGATTTATATCTAATACTTGAGATGTATGTCATTTGTTTTTTGATATTTTGAAAAGAGAAAATGGTGTAAGTTTAATCATAAATATGCAAAGGCATTTGACGACTTTAATCAGTATTTAACATGTAAATATATCTTACCAACACCAAGAGATGAGAAATCTTTATTCTTATATTTATTTTTGTCAAATTCTGTAGTTGTGCAGTTTTTGGTTCGGGAAGATAATGAAATTCAAAGACTAATTTATTACGTTAGTAAATTAGGCTAAAATTTAAAACTAAATTATATTGATGTAGAAAAGACGACCCTTGGTTTTATTGTAGTTGCGCAAAAAATGAGGCCATGTGCTTAGGGAGTTGTTACAATTGTACGAATTTTTTTTTCCTTAACAAGTTATTTTAAAAAATGCCAGATATTTGAAGACGATTGACGAGATGGTCTATTGAGAAGAGTGTTTGGATGGTGAAAATAAAACTTAAAATGAATATACTTTTAAGAATTAAGAGTGGATTGTAAAAGTGGATCGAGCTTCATGATTAATTGGAAATGGTGCTATGATAATGCTAGTTACTCCACGCGATGAAGCGATAAAAATAAAAAACAGATAATTTTGGGTTTGGTACTACTAATAATGAAGAGGAATATGAGGTAATTTTAGCATAAATTAAATTATCTCGTATTGTGGAGAAAGTGTAATACGTGTAATTTCAGATTCTCATCTAGTGATGAGTCAAGTACAAGAAATGTACGAGGTAAAACAAGATAACATGAATGCGTATTTGAGTTTGGTTAAGCAAATTAAAATAGTTTAAATTTTTTACATTTGAAAAAATACCTTGGTTAGAGAATTCTAGTGCATATTTCCTTGTAAGGTTTGACAATCTTGATGATAATCATATGGTTTAAATTCAAGAAATTTCAAAAAAGGAAAATATGAAAGTGTTAAAAGTTGATGTTATCAATGGTTGTCTTGAGAAGTATCGACTAGTTTTAAAGATAAAGTGTTACTTCAGAATAAAACCGAGGCTAGAGCGTTAAGAATAAGTACGACAAAGTATGTACTACTTGATGAGATAATATATAGAAAAAGTATAACACAACCGATATTTACATTCATAAGGAAATAAGAGGTTTCATTTATTTTAACATATTTGCATGAGGTGTAGCTAGTGCATAATCGGTAAGTTTTTATAGCCCAATGTTAGCGATTGATTCCAAATCTTTAACCAAGAATTTTGATTTGTGTCAAAGATATGCAAACATGAATCATTAGGAGGTGAAAATATGGGTTCAAGTCTTTCTCATTATCCATTTGAAAAATAGAAAACTAATTTGATAGGACTATTAACAATGACGTTAGGACGTACATAAGTTAATTTTGTGGTTGTATATTATTTTATTAAGCAAATGGAGGTAAAAACATTAATGAAAACTCGACCTAAGGAAGTTTGTAATTTTATGTAAGGAAATATTATGAGTCGGTCCAAGATTTCTCGATTTTTTATAAGTGATAATGGATCATAATATCAGAACGACATGATTACAATTTCTTTTCAAATATATAAAATAAATCAACACTTTTATACCCCATATTATCCACATTTTAATACACAAGTATAAGCTACCAACATAACTATTTTGAGTAGAATAAAGATACAAATTGAGCCTTGATAATGGAAAAGGGCATGATATTTTACAAGATGTATTGTGAGCTTACAAGATGATCCCAAGAACAACTACTAATGAAATTTATTTTGCTTTAGTCAATCGAATAGAAGCGGTAGTTTCAGCTGAAATTTTGATTCCAAGTTATATATATAAATATCATTCTTCGAAGAAAAACACAATGAGAAACAATCGTCTATTGATTTTATTGATAAACATAAAGAACAAGCCTCCTAAGTAAGAGTTGGGATTTATCACATGCTAATGACAAATAGATATGGTGCGTAGCTTAAATCATGAAGTTTTTAAGAAGATGATGTGGTTTAGGTGAGATAATTCAAGGAAAAAGGATAACAATACATGTAAATTGGCCCATATTAAGATAGAGCATTTAAAGTGACATCCAAAAGACACAATGGAGCATATAGATTAAGTAATTTGGAAAGAAATTCTTTAATGCATCCACATAATGTTCAATATTCGAAATTGTACAATTGTCACTTGTAAACAAGGATGGTGTTTTCTTTATCGTTATGGTGGTGTAGAAGGGTTATTTAACGAAACCTTTTTAACGATAATGTTTTATACAACTTTTGCGAATAAATATTTTTTCGTCAAATATGATTTTTAATGGAGTTATAAGATGAACTTTGAAATATGTGATATGTTATAGAATAAAGAAAAACGAAGATTAAAATATTAAAAATATATGAAGGTAAAAAAAGATATAATAAAAATATGAATTAAAATATGGTAAAATTGTAAGATAACATGATACGACATAAAAAATTATAATAATCATATAATAGTCATATGAGTAAAAAGCCCGACTATCATGACTATAAGTCAAACCATTGAGCTCACACGAATTGACATACTATGCCCTGACTATATGTCAAATAATGAACATAACTATAAGCCAAGCTATTGAGACGACAAAATGGACCATACTGTGCCATGATTTTTTGTCAAATCACAAACATGGCTACAAGACAAGCCCTCAAAGCTACACAATTGGTCATAATGTACCCGACTAGACGACACAATGGACCATACTGTGCCATGATTTTATGTCAAATCACAAACATGGCTACAAGACAAGCCCTCATAGCTACACAATTGGTCATAATGTATCCGACTGTAAGTCAAACACAACTAATTTCAGTTAGACCATAATAACTATAAAAATTTAATAATTACTTGAATAAATTATATGACGAATAATGAATATATCATCATGATTAACGATCTAAATAACCAAGTAAGTAATAATGAGTCCAATAATTTTAAGAACAAACAAATTATAAGTGAGAAGATAAATAATTTGTTAAAATGTTATACTTTTTTTCAATTATTCTCTTATGTTGTGATCTAATAAAAAAATAACTCGAAAAATTTAGAATTTATATCGAAAAATACTTATGCAATAAGTTAAAATTCTAATATGGATCACAGTTAAATGACGTAATTGGATTTTTAAATTCATAACATTCAAAGTAAGAATACAAAATTAATAATTTCTTTATCACTATAGATAATTTTTATACAAAGGTATGTAAGACAAAAAAGTAATAATTTTTTTTTATGTTGGGGTATATACCCACGAGGTTATTCATGAAATGGATATGGTAAAAAATAAAGTATGTATACTACACAAATATGGATATGTTTTAAAATGAAATAACTAGTCAACAAACAAGATTAAAACGAAGTTAATAACTAACACTACCTAAAAACTAAGCGGTTCACAAAATGAACATAGTACGAAAATAGGTCATTATAAACCAAAGACAATTGCTCAAAAGTAGCGATAAAGAAATTTAATTATTCTTACCAATGGGGTGTTGGTTCTTTATTTGCTAAGATATCATTTTTTGGTTCTTAACCATCATTTTATTTTTCTTCTGAGGGATAAACTTTATCTTGTTTATGTGATGGTAAGATGCCTTCAGTCTCCATGATTGGTTTGAAGTATGCCATTACTTTCATTGTCTGAACTGTAGTTTTCATTTTCAAATTCGTCATCTTATGAATGGTCATAATTTCTTTATAGCAAGACCGATGATGCATATTTTTCCCACATAAAAATTACAAAATGACAAAAATTGTCACGAAAATTCTACGATGATTTCAGGAAGGATTCTCCCTCCTGAAGCGATACAACACTTGTCAATAGCGTCGCAACACAACACACATCTTAAAACTTAAAACTTGACAAGATTTGGTGTTGACTCAGGTTACCGTGACATAATTCGCAACACATTCTTCTATCACATGTCTGGCACCTACCTTCGAATTTTTTGGTTTTGTCCAAACTCGGGGTTTGTTTAGATTTTTCATCAATCATTCAATCAAAATTCCCAACAATTAATGTAGGAGATATTCACATATCAATTAAATATGTTAGGTTCGATCTGACATTTTAAAAATGGAAAATAAAATCGTGCGGAGTTTTGGATCCAAAATGGACAATATCATACTAGTATAGAGATCGGGTTGTTTATACTTATATACAAAACCAGAATATGTGCTCCTATGATATTCCCAACAAACGGTATTAGAAATCCAAACCCTTATCGAACCTTATATGGATGAAATTACGAAACGTCCAAAAAATAAAATCTATCGAATCCAAAATAAACAATATCAGTTTCGTTGTTTTTTTATATACGAATCGGAATATGCAGTCCTACAAACTATTATACTTTAAATTTAACACGGGTGATACTATTATACTTTAAATTTAACACGGGTGATACAGTTGCTATACAAATAAATTGAACAGAATCTTGCAAAACTCAGTGATGTACCAAAGTCTGTATTGGTACCGTTTCTGTCAAGTCTCTCTTGATCAATTATAGAATCGCTCAATCTTTTGACTGGATTATGCTACATTGTGATTTTTTTTAATTTTTTTTTATCTAGGTTATTATATTTTTCAATTTCAATTTGTCAGTACGATAAAGAGATGCCATTGGACCACCTTATTTACCCTAAAGTACAAATTGTTTTCTAGTCTTTACAAACTATAATTGTTTACTGCCAAAATGTACAACCTCATTTTAAAGGAATCATGTTACCTTTTACTACCATTTATCGTATTGCAGTAAACTCAAAAAAGTTCAAGATTCCACGGTCTTCGCTTATCTAGACACTATTCGGTGTTGGTCCCCTTGAGCACAAGAAAACGTGTCTGTCATTCCTTTAAACACGGACACTTGTTTTGGTTTGTGTAGATGCATAATTGATTTAGACATGCTCAACGCACATAATTGGTTTTCAATGTTCCAATTGTGTTAGAATACGACACTGCTTCTTGGTTGAGTATATGTGCAATTTTTTTGTTCAAATGTAGGGTCCAACTTAGATGTTTTGCACGCCTAATACTCTCAAAATGTTTAAATGGATATATCTGCCGCACTATTTTTGAATTCTACTTTCTTTTTCCGGTCTTCGTATTCTTTTGTCTCCACCTTGTTTCAGATTTCCCTTTCACTCATTGATTCTAGTTTTTTTGACTAAGAACTAGATTATGCTAGTAGCCAAATCAAAAAGAACGAACACTTTGGTTTTTCAAGGAGAGAATTTCACCGAAAGATAAAACGCACTAGCACTGCAATGTAGAACAAACCGAAATCTCATTCATGAAATAGGTGAAACTCGGGCTACTAGCAGCGGCAAATATAACGTTTTAAGTTCCACCAACCATTGATTTAACTAAAGTTGAAAACAGTAAAGAAAAGGATTGACTATAAAAAACTATTTTTATTATTTTTAATGGCTGAACAGTCTGCATGCGTCTTGTGAAATGGATCGCTACCTATTTTGCCAAATCTATCTATTATAGGTGTTGCGAAATGTTATTTCCGTCGACAAATTGTAAAAGTTGGCAGCCAAAGCATGAAAAATTTATGATTTAGTGGGGGAAACAACCAAAATGCGAATCCATGATCTTTGGGTCACGAGTTCATCTACTCCATTAATTCGGCTATCCCTTTCGGGATAAAATATATCATTATGTATTTATAGTTTCTTTAATTTTGTCAATAAATTGTGGTATTTAACCGAAAAACAAATTACAGATATTTGGCAAAAAAATTATGAAAACCCATCATTTGTTGACGAAATAGTTAATGTGCCTCTTACGAAACCTATGATTTTTGCGAAATGTTTTTATTTTTTTTTTCAGAGGAAAACCGCGGCTGCTATTCAATGAGTGCGGACAGGGTAAACCCTCGGTCTGACATAATAGACTGCAAACGTCAGCCCCCAAGAGGGTAGCCGAGTTGGTTGAGTATGACATTCTTATGACCAGAAGGTCATGAGTTCGAGTCCCTCTACATACACTTTCTCGGCTGAGCCTGTCACTTTATGTGGTTTACCTTCTGATGTTGGTTTGCAGACTATCGCGTCAGACTGAGGGTTTACCCTGTGCGCACTCATTGCACTTTGAGTAGCGGCTGCGGGTTCCCTCCGAAAAAAAAAACTGCGAACATCAGAAGGTAAACCACACACAACGTGACACACTCAGCCAGAAAAATGTACGTAGAAAGACTCAAACTCATGAACCTACAATCACAAGCATGTCTGGCTCGAAATGTTATTTTGATATATTATTTTCTACCACCAACTCTGAAATTTGACGGAAAATAAACAGCAAAATTTGATAAAGAAATTACAAAATCCCATCATTTGACGTCGAAACAATTAATGCATGTTTTACGAAATAGGTCATTGTGTATCTCAGGTTCCTTGTGAATCTTACTTTGATATTGCAGAATGTCATTTTTGTCAATAAAATTGCGTGATGTAACAAAAAGAAAATTAAAAAATCCATCATTTGTTGACGATACTGTAATTTTTATTAGTTGTAGTTGCGAAATAATATAAAACGAATTATTTTGTACTCATTCCCATATAACGAAATGCTGCGAGAACATTTCTAGTAAAAACTAAGCATTCGATGTGAAAAGACTTCAACATTTTAAGAGCATATCTAGTATGAATGGGAGAAACATACAAAGAGTTAGTTCCAAATATGCAAGTGTGATGGGTCATTCAACATATTAGAGTTGAATGTATGTATGATGGGCTATTCAACAACTTATAGTTGAATGCTCCACTCTTTAATAAGTTATAGTGGTGCTAAGCTAATCTTTAACATCTATGCTTGCGTATTGTGTATGGCCAAGACTTATGCCCAAAAGAAAACTCCATATCCGTATCCGTGACTCTTTTGCTCATCATCATCAACACTTGACCAAAGACCTATTGCATTCCCATCTTCCCAAGTCCTATCCACCCATTCGAACAAAATATCATTTCCACAATGTCACAAGAATTCATAGCTTATTGGACTCTCTCTCTCTCCCTCTCTTTGTTGACCACTAGTTGGTTATCTCATTAATCGGCTTCTTTCAAGAACCACAATATAAGAATTGAATGTACACATGCCGAACTAAGCCAACTTTTAGACAACCAAATTTCACTAATGCTCGATATATCGCATCAAACTTTACAATTTTTTTTCGTTTTAAACAAAATATATTTGGTTTGATGTTTTTTTTTTTAAATTTCATATCTTTAATTTTAATTAAATAGATGATGTAATGTTAATAATATTCAAATCATGATTCGTGTGGTGATATTTCTATATAGGTATCTAATACAATACAAATGTCACATCTTGTGAGCTTTATTAATACCTCAAATCTTAGCTCAAAATTCACATCAAACTCACAGTTGGAATTTATTCCTCAAATAGTAGCTTAATGACACCTCAAATTAAGTCTAATCTGTTATTTTGATATGAACATAGAAAACAAACAGCGGTCATTACTTGAGTCAAATTAGTTTATGTTAGGTACAGTTTAAAAGTAATTTGACAAATAAAAATACTACTTTAGGATTAAAAATGCATAGCTGGATTATTCAAATACATGTATCAGATAAAAACGGTTGATTTTTTTTAATGAAATTTGTGTTCCGGTTTAGTGGTGTATGCCGGATCATGGGACAAACCGGTAAGACGAATGACCATCGCAAGAAATATGTGTTGATCCGAAACAAGCTATTCTGACATGAGTTTAGATGAGGTAGTTTGATCCGAAGAGAGTTAGATTGTAGAATCACATTTGGAGCGAAGCAGAGTATTCTATTGATTTCATATGGGTCTCTTGTTTAGGTTTCTTAAGCTGGATGGTCCTGAGTTGTATTCTGTGTTTGGTTTTAATACGCTTCTTTTAATTGTTGCTAGTATTGTCACGATCGAACAATGGTTTTCTCAACAAGTGGTGCAGTGACCGTGAAGCAAACAAAAGCCATGAATATGAGTTCGATGAAGCTTAGCCTCGAAAAATTCAACAGATCTTATGATTTCAATCTCTGAAGAATTAAGTTTTAGTTTTAGTTGATTCAAAAGAGATTGTATGATGTTATCGAGGATAAATCTACACGGGTTGATGTTGTGGTACTATCTAAAGTCTATGTGCCCTCATATTGAGTTTGAGATATGATATGCTACGTGAAGCTACTAAAAAGCCTACGACATTGGATATATGGAATCGAATTGAGGACATTTACATTAAGTCGTCTTTACCGAACACATTATATTTGAAGAAACAACTTCACACTATGTCCGTGGATAGGAGCACAAAGATCTAGAGAAACCTAGATGATTACAACAGAATCATACTTGAATTGAATAAAATTGGTGTGAAGATCGGAGAGGAATGACCAAGCAATTATCCTTCTAATTATTTGTCGAATGCGTATGAACAATTCGTGAAAACCATGCTCTATGGAAAAGACTAACTTACGATAACTAATTCAAGAGCACCTTGAACTCCAAAGATCTTAAAAAAGAAGTGTGTTTTGAAAGGTGACACATACAGAATATGAAGGGTCGATCAACGAATATAGATTCAACTAAGAAGAATAAACTCTCGGTAAAATTATAAATATATTAAGACATGTTCAAGTGATATCTTAGGTTTGCAAAAATAAAGGACACATCAGTCAGAACTATCCGTAAAAGAGAAATGGAAATAATTATAAGAAGACCAAAGTTGTAGATGCTACAATCGTATCTGATGACTGTGAGTACACCGATATGTTAATAACTTCTTATTCCTGTAAGTATAATAATAAATATGTGTTAGATTCGAGTGTTCCATTTCACTTGACTTCCAATAAGAATTGGTTTAAGGACCTGCAAATGCTTGATGGTAAAAATGTCATCCTCGACAACGACGAATCCCGTGATTTTAAAAAAGATTGGAACTGTTTGACTCAAGTCGTGTACATGACTTGAGAGATTGATTAACAAAGGTATGTAACTGAAGTGAAACGTAACCTTCTCTCAATTGGGATATTGGATGAGGAAGTGTTTACATGTAGGGGTGGGAATGATAGACTTAGGGTTTTATAAGGCTCTCTTTTTGTTATGAAAGATAAAATGACTAATGATCTGTTAGTTCTCGAGTGCTCTACAGTAGTAGGGGGTCTGTCTAATGTAGTGAATAATTCTACCACGTTGTGACATCATCGACTAGGATATTTAAGTGAGAAGAGACTCAATAAAATAAGTAAACAAGGGTTATTAGATGGTACTTCCGTTCAAAATCTGAGCTATTGTGGAAGTTGTGTATTGGGTAAGAAGAAAAGGGCGAAGTTTTTGCTGAACAACCATAAATCCAATATGGTACTTGATTATGTTCATTCAGACATTTGAGGTCTAAACCAACAGTAGGTGGTACAATGTACTTTATGTCGTTTATTGATGATTATTACAGGATAACATGTGCTGTACTTTTGAAGACCAAATATGAAGTGTTTGCTGCCTTTGTGAACTTGAACACTTTGGTAGAGAATCAAACCAATAAATTAATAAAGAAGCTTCAGACTGATAATTGCTTGTAATATATGAACGAGGATTTCACGAACTATTGTGCAAAGCTTGGCATTACTAGTTACGGAACCTTAAGTAGACTCCCCAACATAACAGGCTTGCTAAGAAGAATCGAGTCCTCTTGGAACAAGTTAGATATATGCGTCATATAGTTAGAATGAATCGAACATACTCGGGAGCAATCGTAACAACATCTTCATATATCATAAAAAAAATCTACGACTTTCAAGCTTATTTGTCCTCAAGAGGTCAGGAATAAAGAGAAACATAAGTTCGAATATTTGAGAGTGTTCAGATATGTTGCCTATGCACATGTGAAGCAAGATAAGCTTAGGCCAAAAGCATTCAACCTAGTATTGTCGGGAATATATGTGAAGTTGATGATGGATCCGACATAAAAGTAATATTAGAGACGCTTCCGCCAAAGAATATTATGGACTTAGTTATAATTTAGGTCGTACATATTAACCTTACATGAGTATAAATCTAGTTGACGGTCTGGTGTTCCAAGTCCTTCCGATAACTTAACAAAATAATCTTGACAGTTATCAACCAACAAGGGATATAACGTAAGACCAAGCAAACATATATAAAAGTATGGTATTGGTGAGGTGATTATTTACTCTTTATAAATTGAAATGCAGGGAGATGTTCTTGAACCTGAAACATATCACGCTTCTATCAAGAGAAGAAATAAATAAAAGTGGCTCACTTCAATGAAAGAATAATTGAGATGTCTCAAGAAGATGAACACATAGATTCATGCGAAGTTATCGAATGATCGGAAGTTGGTTGGGATTAAATAGGTATTCAAGAGAAATTGAGGTATTCATTATGTTGATTTACCTATATACAAGTTTATGCGCGTGCTAAAGGATTTACGTAAAATGAGGATGTCAACTTTAGTTATATTCTTTTAGGGTTTTGAAAGCAACATCTATCAAGATACTGTTATAAATTGTTGTTAAATTTTATCTTGAGCTAGATCAAATGGATATTAATACTGCCTTTTCAGTATGATGAATTAGAAGAGACAATTTACATATGTCAATCCAAAAGCTTTGATGAAGGGAAGCAATGTGATGTGTATTTGTTAAAAAGACCCCTTTATAGGTTGAAATTGTCGATGATGAATTGGAAAAGAAGATTTAATTACTTTAAGAGATCCATCAAATCTATCTCTAGCTATTATAACAAGTGTGTCTATTATAACGGGGAAACACACATGAAGGAGGAACCAATAAGAGAATATGACTATAAGCCAAACTCACATTAAAAGTATAAAAAATTACACATTCAATTAAAGATAACATGGTTATAAACTAATACTGCTCGAAAAGAATAAGAGATCACACTAAATCTATAAAAGCCAGACTGTAAAGGTCGTAAGTTGCAATTATGGTTATAAGTCAAGTGTCGCTATTAAAGTACAAATAATCATGCACCAAAATCCAAATGAATATAACTATAAGTTAAGTCCATCTGAGAAGTGTAAAATGTCATGCTAATTTTCAAATATGATGAGAAATTATAATGATTGACAAATGAAAATATTAAAGAAACGTCTGCTATTTTATTGTTGAATTAAAGTCGGGAAAATCAACGGTAAATTTTAAATATTAGAATATAAATATATTTTTTATTAAAATTAAAGTTAGACAATTCAAGATAAACAGTTGATAATGAAAACCCATTGTTTATAGCAGTATAGATGATGAGAAATAAGAACAAAATGGACCGACAAAATAAAAAAATAACCATAACATCATCGTATAATAAACATGGAATGAAAAATAACAGCTCGATCCTTGCCGATAAAAATTTCAAATCATATACAAAAGTCGAAAGTTATTTTCAAGTTATTCTTAAGACTAAATTTTTCACCTGGCCATTGGTTTTGAGTTGCTTTCAACTCGTTAATAATGGTTGGTTTGGTTTATTTTTGGCTCAGGATAAACTAGTAAAATGTTTAGAGAGTGTTTTGATAATTTTGTGATTAGAGTAGAGATATAATTAAGTTTCCTACTAGTATTAAATTCTGATCACCCTCATTAATGAGAGTGGTTGGGGTATTTATACCTTAATTACTAACCCACGGGCTTATTGGGTCGGATCATGAAAGCGGGTCGAATTTAAAGACCGTTTAGTTATATAGTTTTAAGTTGATTAGCAACCAGCTTAGTAAAAAATTAATACATTTGTCGTGTTCAGATATTTGGTGGAACGATATAGTCTAAATTTTCCCTGTTCGGATAAGTGGATTTACTAAGGGTATAGTAACCAAAAACTCCGAACTCATCAGTGGTGTCCCATTCTTTTAACTTATGTTGTAATTATATCGATCCTTCACTAAATTAAATAGAAAATATCATAATAATATTTAAAAGTTTCATTTCACCGAGAGTGAATTATCTTATGACAAGTAGGATGGAGTTGAACGAGCTCTATAAGAATAATTTATAAATAGACATAAACTAGTCTTAAAAATAAAAATATTTTGGATATAAGTTATAAAACATCGTATGTATCTTTGCTTCAAATTCAATTTAATGACGGAGAAGGTTAGTGTTATAAAATCTTAATGAATAACTACTCAGACATTAGGCTATAATGCGACGTGTAAATATTCCTAAATCTAGCCATTTGCAAGTCACATATAGTAGCATTTGACGACATAAATTAACAACCGGAGGAACATGGATATATCTGCTATTAAAAAATAAAAAAATAATAATTACGATGTTCAGTAAGAGCAGAAGGATCACGTGAGCTATCAAGAATGGATTTTGGTATCAGTTGTTTAACATGCAGAATTGAAACGAGAGTCTTTTCGAGGATGGAATCTCCAAAAAATTTCTTTTTCTTCTTCTCCTTCAATTAGCGAGGTTTTGATGGACTAATCTTTGAAGTAGTGCGATATTTTATAGAACATTCATGTGCTGGTGGTTTGGTACTTTTTTATTTAGATTGTTTCTTCATTTTTTCTTCAGAATTTTTACCCATTGTTATTCCATACCCGATTCAAACTCATCACTAAGAAGGTATATTATAACTTCCATTATTTATAATAGTAAAAAATAAAGAAATATTTCAACAGAAAAACAACGAGTAAATTAGATTATAGTGAGTTCAAAAATTGTGAAATTTTGTATTCTCGAACTGGTTGAGCATCGATAGAGTGTTCGTTGAGAAAGCTACATCAGGAGTTATACTTTTTCCAATCTATAAAATTGTCTTAGCTTCTAGAAAGTGTATAGAGAATTATGATAACTATATAAGAAAAGATAAGAATGAAAATTAATGATTAAATTAAAAATTAAACACACTTTTTGATATTCATCGCCTTTCCGCTTGGTCATTAAGGTTAAATGATTATGACTCCCAATTATCGGTAATTTGGTTGTTTATTTATTTTTTCTAACAATAATCAGATGATATAAGTGTAACAAAGCTCATGCGGTTGAGGGCGGTAAAATAGTATAAAAGAGACTCATAGACTTTGTTGAAGGTGTATTAGCGGATAATATTATAAATTTTAAAATGTTTCTTCACCACCATAGACGTTACAATAATGCTAGTATTTGTCCATCGATTCGAGTAAGTTGGCTAGGAAATATTCTACACTATCATAAAGTATCTAAAATCGTGGGATGAATGGGGAACCTAATACCCCATCTTATTGTTCTATAGAAAAAATAGACTTCATCCTCAATAACGTGATTATAGAAATCTCATTCTGATAAGAAGAAGATATTAATGTTATCAAGAAACCCTACATAAATTGAATATTCTTCTCTTCTTTTGTTTTATCTTCCACATAGGTAAATTATGACGGTAAAACCATTGGTCAAAGAAACCAATTTCGTCCTTTTCAAGTTGGTCAGAAGATGAGGTAATATCATGTGTATTAGTTTTTTCTAAGTCATGGTCATTTGTTTCATTATCAGAGTTTAGGGACCTAGCATGATTATTGGGAGGAATAAGGTGTTTCTTTTAAAAAAATTTCAAATTAGAATTGGTTGGCAGTAATGATATTGGATCAATTTTTGGTGGTACAATATATTATCCACTAACTTCAAAGGAACATGATGATTTTTTGAACTATTAGTGCATGATGAACTACTACTTGAGAAACTAATATCATAGTTGTAATTTTGAAAATTTAATAGGTAAAAGTCATAATTTGATTCTCTAGCCATTGACATGTTACCTGGCGAATAAATAATGATATACAAATGATGTTTGATGGTATGGAAATCTGCTGCTTAAATTTAGTTATTTAAATGATGTTAATTATGATAATCAATTCAACTGAATTTAGAAGTAAATATCTATTTTGAGAAGAGGAACATATGGGCGTCAATGAGTAATGAGGGTAAAAAGTGTTACTTGTGTATGTTCTGGTTGACTCATTGCTTCTCATTGAGTATGAGAAATAAGGAGAATCTATAGAGGATCAAATTTTGTGGAAATGAAACCAAAATGGGTGCTACTTATATTCAAGGTGAATATGTATATTCTAGTTATTCATTTAAACTAATAAAATGAGTGGTTCAGATTAAATGCCAGATACTTCACAAACAAATCGTCACGAGTCAATTGATTAAAAATACGTATTAATGATATCATTAAAGTTAATTATAATACATGATATAATTGTACGCAAATGTAACCGACGGTAAATTTATTTTTCATATAATAATAAATTTATCCTTTTTTATTTTGTACATAGTATTTGAAACGTATGAAATATATTTTAAGACTAAGGGGAGAGTCCTGATAAGCTCGGATCCTGTTGTAACGTCATTTGCCCTTATTAATGGAAGATAGATTTATTTTCACCAAGGTAACAATTTCAACAAAAAATATCATTAAGACATCGAAGAAGATAAAGAACCAATGTAGCAAATAAGAATGGAGCATCGAAAAAACAACTAGCTAAAAGCGTCTACTAAAGGGTGGAGTAAAACAATAAGATGAAAGTATCACCAAGATATATGGGATGGACGGCCAACGCAAAAGGTCAAAATGAAGATATAAAAAACTTAAAGATAATATAAGATTTGAGATATATGTAATATATTACTAAAATGCTCATGGAAATTAAGGGTAAAATAGTAAAATTTATAATAGATGGTTGACACGTATCGTAAAATACACACGCCATCCATCACAAATAATCACACATAAAATAGCTATAAATAAGAGATTCTAATCATTGCAAAAAAAGGTTGATTCTTTGATAAAAAAAACTATATTTACCATTGCTTTTGATCATTTCTAGTCTTACATTTTAGAATTATTATTATAAGAAATATATTATCTCATCATCTACTTAGTTGATTTATAATCGAAATGAGATTGTGACTTTGAGAAATCACGGTATTATTAATGAGATACTAACTTAATCTTATTAATAAATTAATTAATGTTACCAACTATTAACTTTGATTATAGTTTACATAAAATTATTACAAACATTTTAACCTTCATTTGTGTGATATCTCGATAATACCAAAAACATTATGCTTAAATTGGGGGAAATAACCGTCCAGCCAAACAAAACGCTTATATTGAGACTGGTAATAATAATAAGGGTCATATGGTAGTAGCAGAGACCAATGATTCGAAAATATGTCGTAAATTTAGCCTTAGGTGATTAACTCCTTGGAAGTATGAAAAGAATGAGGTAGAGCAGTGACTCTCTAACCTTTCCAACATAAAATTTATATGAAAGACACGAAAGTGAAATAAATTACACAAGATATATTTAACATGGTTAGGATTGTGGATAAATTCTACATCCATGAACAACAAACACAAATTATATATAAAATAAAGTTACAAGAAGACTCATTTAAATACAACTAATATAATCACTCTTCTTTTGTTACGAGCACATTCGGCTTATAAATGGCACTATAGCTCTTAGTGTTTCTATCAATGTTAATCTTCAACCTTACTTCTCTCTTTAAAATCAGACAAGCTTGATATTTTCTATCTCTAACAATACACTCGCACCAATCCAGCATCGAATTCATACCTCTCTTCCACTATATATAGAACCAATAAAAAGTGAACTGAACCCTAAAGTTTATGATGGAAACTTACAAGTTGTTTCATAGGACAACCAAATAGAAACGAAATTGCAAGCCTGATATCCATACTATCGTACACTATCCTTACCAAGATTGACACAATATCTTATACTACCATGCTCATTCATCAACCATGGTCAAATCATCGACTACTCAATCAATGGTTGATATTAATTCATCAATTTTAAATTATTCAATACATTAGTGAATTAATTTCTATTAAAAACACTTAGGTTTGTTCGGAAGCCTTTGGTTATTTGTTCATACACCAAGGTCCAATATGTAATGATCATGCACCTTCGGTTCTAATAGTTTCATAACACATATATTCAACTAAGCTCAGCCATATGTTGCAACAGGTGTCTTTGAACCTAAGTATTTGGTTGATCATTCAACCACATAAAGATTTAGCAACTATAAACTTTAAATTCTTGGCTTATTCAAATTCTTGGCCTTTAAGTATTAGGCTGAGTTGTACCAATCACTTTGAGCCTAAACCTAAAAAATAATCCACTTATGATTATAATGAATCTAGTATCCATTTCCAAGATGTTTCAAATAATATTTAAAGATGTCCAGCCCACCTGCCTCCAATACTTGTACAAGTCTCATTTAATTCTTGAACTTTGAAACTCGTAATACCTTGGCCAAAACATCTGAAAGATTTTCAGAATTTGTAATATTTTCCACACTCACTTGCTCTTTCTCCATCATATCTCGGATGAAATGAAGTTTGATATCAACATCTTATTTATCTCATGGAACTTCAAATTTCTCATTAAATAAAGAGCATTGATATATTCATTGAACAAAGTTACATCTTTTTGGTATATCATTGATCTCACTTAACAATATTTTCAGCTATGTATTTGACTTTAATAATAATTAATATATTCATTGAACAAAGTTCATTTCTCTAATAGAAGATATGTATTTGAATTTAATAATAATAAGTAAATAACCCTTTGAATACATAATTTTCAGCTAACCACTTCCTCAAGCACAAGAAATAAATAACCCGAAGTTGACTTTATTGTGTCAAGGAAGCATGCATAATCTTAGTTAACATAACTCTTAAACATCTCATCAACCTTGTAGTTATGAGCCCTTTGAGGGCTTGCCAATGGAATTTACTCGGATTTGATAAAAATCTGCTTAAAATACTAATAGAGTAGGAAATATCAGGTCTCGTGCATATAATTTCATACATAATGATTCTAATGACATTAAAATAAGACATATCTTGAATGAACTTCTTATCTCTTACTTTGGTTGATGCTTGAATTTTTCTAAGTTGGAAATGGGCATCAATGAGAGTTTTAACCTCTTTGGCTTCACATACACCTAACTTATAGAAACTATTTTGTATATATATTTTTTTGAGATAAAAATATATACCCGTTTAATATGTTCCTTTTTATGGTTATACCAAGTATCCTTTTAGCCTCTCCCTTATCCTTCATCTCAAACTCTCCATTCAGTTGAGTCATAACCATTTCAACTCTCTTTATATTATTTCCAGCTATCAACATGCCATCCACATACAAAATCAAAAATATTTATTGTTTGATGCATGTTTCCCCATCATAATAGACACGATTATCATAACATTTGATCACGTACTTGATTCATTTCATAAAAGAATCAAATCTTCTATTACACTACCTTAACAACTATTTCATCCCATATAAAAATCTCTTAAACAAATCCACATACCATTCTTTCCCCTCTTCAAAACCTTGCGACTCACTCGCGAAGATGATATTATATAGTTCTTTATGCATGAAGGAAGTAGTAACATCCATTTGATCTAACTCAAGATCAAGTCTAGAAAAATTGACAACATAATCTTTATAAAGGTTTGTTTCACAACAATGAGAATATTTTAATTGAAATCAACAACCTTATTTTGCGTGAATCTTTTAGTCACCAATCTAGATTTGTATTTGGATACCTCAACTATAACAATGAATTACTTAATTATAAATATATATTTACTCTTAACAAGCTTCTCGTCTTCGAGTTGCTCACAAGAATCCTAGATCGCATTCTTTCTCCGCGGCCTTCAACCAATTTGGCTTATCACTTCTCTTTATATCATCGTGATATCTCTCGGGGTTCAAAAATATCTCCTTTCATTTTATTTTACAAAGCATAATATATATTATAAACAAAGTTGCACCTCATTGTAGGATTTCCATGTCTTTGTTCTCTATCTCTCACCAACTGATAGTGTCAAAATCATTATGTTGCTCATCGACCCGAACATCTAAAGCTATGGAATATCAAACTCTCGGTCAACTTAAAACATAAAAAATGGGTGAACGTTCTCTATATGTGTCGTATTTGTAACAAGTCTGAAATCCTCCTTGCCATAACCATCCTTAACTTTACTCTATTGTTCAGACTCATCATGAATACCATATTTTGTCTCAGAAGTATTGTATTTAGTATGCATCATCTTAACCAATAAAATCACCTACTCAATGAATACCACGCCTCTACGAATCAAAACTTTCTTATATCTAGGTTCCAAGCACCACAAACTATACATTTTTACTACTTTTGAATGACTTGGAAGCCAACACTTTAATGCTCTCACTGAAGCTCATCTTGGTTCATATGTGCGTAGGAAACACATTCGAACACTCTCGAATGTTCAAGTACAATTTGTTCCCAGTCTATAATTTTTCTAAACATTTAAACTTAAGTACTATAAATGGGATCCTATTGATGATATATCAAACTCTCATTACAGTTTTTCCATAAAAACCTTCGGTCCTTTCTAGTTTTCAGAAGCATACATTTAACCTTATTGAGAAAGGTTTGGTTCATCCTCACAATAATAGCATTTATTGGGGAGTTCACTTAAGATTTAGTATCTAGAAATGCCAAGTTTAGAACAATAGTTAGTGAATGCCCCCATTCACTTATTCCAAGCCTCTTCCTATTTCTAAAAGTATAAAATACCTCATCAAGGGTCTTCAAAAGTATCACCCGTACCTTTCTGGAGTAGTCATCAATAAAAGACATGAAGTATCTTTCACCACTAATAATGAGTTTCCTTTTAGGAACCCAAATATCTAAATGGAGATATTCAAGCACATATCTGGTTGTATGGTTGTTAGGAAATAATTTAACCCTTTTGTTTTTACATGACACATAACTTTCACACAAGAAACTTCTAAGTTGTGCCATACAACCTTACAGATCCAAGAATCACATCTAATATCTTATTTTAGAACCACCCAAAAATCTCATTGAGTTAGACGAGAGTTTCCTCTATAACTGACTGAATCTTTCTTTCCATTTATGTCCCTCACATTGAGTCTAAGACCTTCATACTCACCATTCAAAACTATCTTCCTTTTAAGATCTTTTGAGTTTAAAGCACTCTTCAATTTTCCCATCATAAGGGAATATTTACTATGGAGCATGATGTCAAGTGCCTATGCACATTATCTTCTACATTTACTCAAAGTACATTCAAATGGATAATGATTTATTGAAATAATCAAAATGTCTTTGAATGTTATTGTTACTATTCATCGTTAGCATATACAATTTTTTTCTTACAACTTGTTACTTATAGACTTATTCATTTGAATGGATTCCAACCATTCCATATCCCAAATATTGTAGGCTCTTCAGACACTTCTTGAAATACCCCATTCACCAAGTTTAAAATCATAGCAGTATGAGTGTTGGACAACACTTAGACACCAAAATATTCTTTGAAATTCTAATCAATGACAAACTCAAAACCTTTTATGTACTAGAAAATCCCAAATCTTAATTCTTCAAAGTTAAATCATCCGTTAAATATTTTAAGATTAAACTTATTGGAACTCATCTTGGTTACTTTCCTTGGTTTCTTGGTGATATCCAAATGTTTATCTGAAGATACAAATTGATCTCCATATTTCCTTTGTATATATCCCTTACAAAATAATAATATTACATATTATCTATGCTCACTCCATTATTTTTTCGGGGAAATAACTATTCATCCAACAAGAAACTTGTATTTGAGACTCAATGATAATCACAATAAGGGTCATATGACAGTAGCTGAGACCATATATATTAAACTATATGATTCTCTACTAGGTCATAACTTTAAGCCTTAAATGATTCACTTCTTGTAAGTGTGGAAAAAAAGAAATAAAGTAGCAACTCTCCAAAACTTCCAACAAAAAGTTTATATAAAAGACACATAAATAAAACCAATCACACAAGACATATTTAAAATGGTTCAGATTGTGAAGATATCCTACATCGAGAGACAGCATATACAGCTTCTATATAGAAGAAGATTACAATAAGGTATCTTTAACCTAACTAACAGTACCACTTTTGTTAGTTACAAAGTGCATTCGGCTTATAGAACACACTATTGATATCATGTTTTTATTAGTGTTTATCTTCTAGTTTGTAAAAATTAGACAAGCTTGACACTTCATCTCTATAGAAATATACGCTCGGCAATGCTTCAAAGCCAAATGTGTACCTCTTTTTCATATAGAAAATATTATGAGTGAACTGATCCCAGAAATTCACGATAACAACTTACAACTTATTACTTATGAAGTCAAACGGAAAATGAACTACAACCCCGACATCGTACCGTTGTACACTATCACATATAGTGGCACCACCAATGTTGATACTGACAAGTATGCATATTTTTGGGGGAGAAAGAGAAGTCTAAAGAGAATTGTTATGAGAGTTGTAGAAAGAGAAAAATGCTCAAGATTTCGGGAGAAAAAGTTATCAAAATTTAAAATGTGTCCAACTATCCTCACTCCCAAGGAAAATATTTGGTTTTTTACGTGGATACTTCATCCCACTTTACTACTTTGTACAAACATATTAATCACAAATTACACATTTAGTACTTTATATTTACATTTTACACCAAATCTCTCTCATACTCATAAATTATTAATTTGATCAATTATAAACTAATTATTTTTACTTCTCATTTATTTATATCCTTATGAGTAGGCCCCCAGTCCTTGTGAAGTCTCGAGACTAAAAACTATTGTGCATTAGCCAATCTCTATCTTCTTGTCGTAAAAGGCTCTAAGACCTCATTGGAATTACTCTAAGATATTGTTTAGAAAATGTTACTTATGCATTTTTGAAGTGAGTGTCTCTTCTCCTCGAAGAATTATTGGTCACATATATTCTTTTTTATAATTCACTTCATTTTGAATTTGTAGCCCCTTGAATTTAGAGGGAGTCTAAAAATTGATTTTTTAGAATGATATACAAGCTAACAAAAAATTCTAGGTAAGCGTACCGCCTCATTCTGAC